>CP124716.1:84290000-85770000 GCA_031232105.1 Capsicum rhomboideum | reverse complement strand
TTTGATTTTCTTTTAAAAAGTGTAATATTCAAACTAAGAAAAATATTACCTTTAACTTCCCAATACCATTTTGTACTTTACTATTTTCGAATTTCTAAGATAATGTCAAACTAATGTCACAAAAATTTTTAAAAAAAGTAAGAATAAGAAAAATTTTAAAAATATCTACACATTTACTTTATAATTTTAGTTTGGGCGGGGGCTTAGCACGAGCTAAATGACAATAGTATATATATATGTATATATATATATATATGGGTCTTGCTAACATACTACATGAAGGTAGTATGCTAGCATTGTACCCATTTTTGAGTTCTCCAAAATGTCCTTACTAACTCATAAAACATAAAAACAGTAGGGGCATTTTTGTGTTTTCAGAATAAAACTGAATCCATTTCCCCCTCTATCTCCATCAATGGTGAAACTTTAAATCAGTGATAATAGACCAAATTTCTTACTCACAACATATAAATAGATTTACAAAAATAAAGATATGGAACTATATTTTTGTTCACCAAATTTCAAAATCATTGATATTTACAAGAAGCTCTAACTATTGAACTCAAAAATTAGACCCACTTCTAACTGTGAAGCGGGACTGTGGAAGTGAGCAGAGGAACTGCATTTTAAGACATCAAAGTTTTATTTTCAGCTTTTAAATTTAATTAATCATTGAGTATTTGGTTTTAAAAGATTTAATAACTGTTGCGAGAAAAAAGAACAAAAATAAGAAATGTAAAAGCTTTGAGAACTCTAATGGCTGAACGCGGAATAATAAAGAAAGTAAAAGGACGGTAGAAAGAAAGAGGGAATAAGAGTTGGACTGTTGGGTACAAATTTTTGAGAAAAAGACATAAACGTCAAAAATTAGTTCTTCCATTTGGGGCTGGAAATGGAGAAAAGAGAGGAAGAAGAAGGTAGTTGGAACGAATTAGGAGATGAGTTTAGCTATTTTCAGTAAAAGACCAAAATGTCCTTCCAATTTTTTGTATTTTATTATGTTAATTAGGGCATTTTAACATGTTAGCAAAACCCTGTGTGTATATATATATATATACACATACATATAAAGTTGTTGTATTTAACCATGTAGCATAAGAATATACCAGATTCAAGGTTACCACCAGCATTGACACACACAAACACTTGTGTGTGTGTGTATATATAAAGTCGTTTATTTAACCATGTAGCATAAGAATATACCAGATTCAAGGTTACCACTGGGTGTTCATGGTTCGGTTTGGATCGGTTTTTTTATTAAAACTATAACCAAACCAGTTAAGTCGGTTTTTCAAATTCTAAAACCAAACCAAACCAAATAAAATAAAAATCATCGATTTGGTTCTTGTCGGTTTGGTTCGATTTTTCGGTTTATGATTAGCTAATGATAAATTAATAATAGTAAAATAACGAGACATGAGACAACTATTTCAAATGAACATTAGCAATCAATAAATTTTTCTCTACTATCACAAGATGAAAGTATATGAATCTTCTATTAGGAGTATTTTTCAACACTATTTTGAAATTTTAGCATGCTTAAGTTGCATAAATGTAGAGTTTCTTTCAATTAGATAAAATCAAAAGGGCAAGTCATTAAAGAGTAGATGGATGTCTTAGCAAAGAAAATTAAAAACTGACAATACACCATACCACATATATACAATTAGTGTTGAGTTTGGACATATTTTTTAAGAAATGAGATTTAAAAGTGTTGTAGTGCATGTGAAATAAGTAGACTAAACCAAATTAATGATTAAAAGGTATAAAATATTTAAAATTATCTATGAAAACTAATATTCTATATCCAAATAATTATAAATTTTATATATATAATTTATCGGTTCGATTTGATTATTTTTTTGATTTTTCCTTAGTGGAACCATAACCAAACCAAATATTATCGATTTTTAAAATTTAAAACCAAACCAAATCAAATATCAGTTTTTTTAGTCGGTTTGGTTTGGTTTGCGGTTCGGATTGGTTTTTAACCAAACCATGAACACCCCTAGTTACCAGCATTGACACACAATGTGTGTGTGTGTGTATATAAAGCTGTTGTATTTAACCACGTAGCATAAGAATATACCAGATTCAAGGTTACCAGCATTGATGAAAATGCTAAAGAATCAAAAGGAATATCATCAAGTTCAAAAAGCTGACATTCTGATGATTCTGGACCTGGTGAAAAGTGGGAATTTTTCAGTTTAGCCAAAAAAATCATGTACGTCTGCAAAACAGGAGGAAAAAATAAGTATCACTATTAACTGTCTTAATTCATAGAAGGTACAAGTCAACTTCAAGATATTTATACTAACTTGGCCTATAAGAGGGATGTCCAATTGAGCAAAAGGTGACTGAACCTCTACTTCTGCATTTGCCTCTTCCCAGGTTTCCCTAATTGCTCCCTCAGCAGCAGATTCACCAATCTCCATGTAGCCAGCTGGGAGCGTCCTACCAGTACAACATTATATGAAGATAAACTTTACTATACTGGAATTCATATTACTTCAGAACTCTCTACATTTCTAAATGCTGGGAATTAATAGAGAACTTTCTTAGGGAGGTTGTGAATGAAAAGACCTCCCTTCTCACTAACTTAATGGCAGACACATACCAAAGTCCATATGATGGGTGAATTTTCCGCCTGCACATTAATATCTTCTTATCATGCTCAATAAGGCAACCAACAACCTGCAATTGAGAACGAACTGTTATAAATATTACCCCATTAGTAAGAAGCAGAAGAAAACGCCACGCTTGATGTGCATTGCACAAATGAATAATAATACCAGCAACAGGAGAAAGAACGATGTTAATTCATGTGGCTACTATGATAGAGAGTAATTTTGGTCTTATGACCTCAAAATTTATAATAAGAACTATACTCCATGAGGTTCAGACTAGTGAACGACTAGAATCACTAAGATCTCCGTGGGGCTGCTCTCGGAGAGCATGCTTGAGCATCCCTCCTGGGGTGGGGGTGGGGGGGTGCAGCTCAAATGCATAAACCAACCGTAAGTGTTTCCCCATGAAAAACCTACCTGAAGTTTTAATAATGCAAAATAGAACAAAACAGGGTCCGGACAGTCTCTTTAACCTCAGAATTACAAAGACCAAGCAAATAACTGATTTAGCGAGCTATCTTTTGTCTTCTGCTGCCGCTTAAAAAATTGTGCTGCACTGCTGCCTCTTGCCATACATTCTATATAGATTACTAGTTGCAGTTAGGTATATTATCTGTTTATAACTGTGGGGTACAGTCCTCGACTATTCCACCTGATACCTGCCACCCCCCACAGTACAGATATGGGGCTAACTGTTATACCCCGTGCCTTTAAGTTAAAGTATGGCTTGTCTAACATCGACGAATTGGGCCGACCTCAGGAAAATAAGGTCAAGAATGAGAGAATATGTTAAAGGTCAGTATATTATGGTGTTTAGTATGTTGTTACAAGGCTGCGTATTGATAAAAGCTTTAACGTCTAAGTTAAGTCAAAAGCAACTCTACAAACGAATTATCCTTTACGTGCTGTAATGGGTTAACTTTGAACCAGTATATCTCCTAGAATATGAGGAGTTATGTGATGATCTATATATCAAATTTAAGGTATTTGAATCTAGTTTCCAAAAAAAAAAATCACTCGTCAAACCGATTTCAGTACAAAAAATAATGCACGTTTTACTAGGGGCCTACGCAGTGCCCAATTGCATGCAGGACACGTGGCAACCAAGGGTATGTTGGCCAAAACTCTTGTTTTAATTGGGGCTTAGGGATATCATATTGGCATGTTCTTTCACGTTTTGGGCTGTCTCTCAAGAGATTTCTCTCCTCCACACCCATGGAATCAGTGAAATTCTTCATCCTAGTTCATGAATCATCCTTACCCTTGTTCTTTTCTTCAAGGTTTAGTATTGTTCTTTGGTAGACTCAAATGTAAAGAACTGGGAATTTTTCAAAGTGAGCTATGGCTCTTCTTCTACCACCATAAAAGAGATTCTAACGGTGTTTTTAAGTACAGTTTACGGGTTGGACTCACGGGATGTTAATCAGAAGCCGTAAGTCCGAGTTTCACCCTTTTCAAGAAACTGATTTATAGTAATTGATCTGTATGGAGGGTTGTTTTGGTTGTTATATGGCCGGAGGAAAGTTGGATGGCCTCGTAGGAGGCGGTTGAGCCGTTGATTTTGATGAGAAAGCTTAAGTATAAAGAACGTCGTGAATTGAGAACTTTGTGAGCTTGTCACTCGTCAAATGTTTGTTATATTTTGTGAATGGCTGAGCTTCTTGATTATCTGCTTATATTAGTGCTACTATCGTCATTCTGGTAGACTGAAGCTGCAAAGGAGTACTTGATCTTTGATACATTAAGGATTGGAATCAAGATAGTAAGGCTAAAACCTCTTTCACAGCTAAGGCAAGACCTCCATGTCACATGTTTCTCTTGTATGAAATAATGAGGACATAAACCATACGTGATAGTAGTCTCCATCAGTTATATGCTTCACTTGCTCAAGTGTTTCTTTCACTTGTTGTCTCTCCCCATGTTATAGGCTTCATATCTATACACTTCATGTCCATATGCCCTTCATTTGACGTTGCTCCTAGTGTGGTGAGCTTCCACATGATTTTATGTGGTTCTGAGTCTCTCATTTTACATTGTTATTTTCCTTTTCTGGATTATCTATGTCGTGTGTAATAAAAGAATCATCCCCATAAGTATATATGTCATATTGAACAAATGTAACATAGCCTAAAGTTTAACATAGTTGCATTTGCATTATCATTCTTATGTTTTTTTTTGTTTTTGTTTTTTTTTTTTTTTTTTTTTTTTTTTTTTTTGATAACCGTGGTGTCCGGGCCAGCTTGCGCGCACCTCGACTAATTCCACGGGATACATGCCACCTCCCACCAGCAACATGTACCAGGTAACTCTGTCCTCCAAGACTAGAACAGATGGGAAGAAAACACCTAGTGTTTGTCTCTGTTGGGAATTGAACCTGAGACCTCATGGTGCTCAACTCAACTTCATTGAACCACTAGGTCACACCCTTGGGTGCATTATCATTCATATAGTCAAAGGTTACTTTGTATTAACAAAAACTCATCATCCAAGAGATGATGACAGATCTTATAACTCCCAATCAAATGGAATTCCCTCCCAGCGGATTGTTCAAAAACAAAGAAACTTTACAAGTTACCTATGAAATCTACTAGATCTATGATATCCCCCCCAAATTTCCTGTTTACACCAAAAATAAAGTAAGCTAAGGCAATGGCTTTTAATCTTCTGGATGCTGCAACTCTTGCCTTCAAAGCACCTGTCATTTCTTTCTTTACATAACGTCCACCAGACACAAGCTGGAATACTCAACCACTAATCTTCTGTTGAACCTCTCTTCCCAATTCCTTTCCAGCTGTTTAGAAATTCCAGTGTGGACCTTGGCATTGGCCAGCTGATCCCTAGGATGCAAGAAAACATGTTCCACAATTTTTCAGCTATGTTACAATGCAGAAATAGGTGGCTATTCACTTCTGCGTCTTGGTTACACAAAAAACATCTAGAGTAAATCTGCATTCCTCTTCCTTGTAGAGCTTCATGAGTTAGGCAAGCTTTTCTGATAACTAACCAAACAAAACAAGCAACTTTCAATGGACTTTTGACTTTCCATATTTGCTTCCACGGCCAATTGGTTATCTGGTTTTGGTTGTTGTTTCTATTCCAATTGCATGATTTCACTGTAAACACCCCTTTATTGTGAATCTGCCAGATTGGTTTATCGGCAACATTAGAGATTCCAGAAAATATACTCAGTATCTGAAGGAGTCCAGCAATATTTGACACTTCACAGTCGTTAAGAGCCCTCCTAAAGATTAGGTTCCAACCATGTAGACTCCATACTTGTGCAACTGTATCATTTCTTTGTGAACTTAAGATATAGAGCTGGGGAAACATGTTTCTCAAGCTGTCTTCCCCTATCCAAAGTTCATTCCAGAAATCAACTTTAGATCCATCACCCACTTTGAAAGCGATATTGGCATAAAATTGATCTCATAACCTCCTGATTGGTTTCCATACGCTGCAACCAAAAGTACCTAATACCTCTTCAGTTGACCACTGATTAATCATTCCATATTTATCAGCTATGTATCTTCTCCATAGAGCCACGTCTTCAGTACAAAACCTCCACAACCATTTTTGAAGTAAGCACTCATTCTGGATACTGAGATTTTTGATCCCCAGACCCCCTTGACTTCTGTTAAGGGTCAAGATATCCCATTTGACTAGGTTGTAACCCTTTTTCTCTTTGTTGCCTTGCCATAAAAAAGTTCTTCTTAGCTTGTTGATCTTCTTCTCAATACTCTTCGAGATTGGGAATAAACTCATCATATAAGTTGGGAGGGCATCCATTACCGACTTAATGAGTGTCAACCTGCCCCCCAAAGACAAGTACTGGCTCTTCCACCTAACTAGCTTCTTATTGCACCTCTCTAGAACTTCACCCCAGACTTCTAGTTCTTTATTTTTGGCACCCAAGGGCATTCCAAGGTATTTGGTAGACAAAAAAGCTATTTGGCAGCCTAGGTTCCCTGCTAAGATCTGCATATCAGTCACTTGATTAACTGGGAACATAGAGCTTTTATGCCAGTTGACATGCAAACCAGAAATAGCTTCAAAAATGGTTAAGATGGCTCTTAGATGTCTGATCTGAGAAGCTTCTGCATCACAAAAGATTAATGAATCATCAGCATACAGAAGGTGTGTGATCTCCATAGCACTTCCCCTGTTGGCTTGGGCACTGAAACCTCTAATCCACCCATTATCCTTGGCTCTCCTAATCATATGATTCAGTCCTTCCATTGCTAGCAAAAAGAGGAAAGGTGACATGGGGTCACCTTGCCTCAAGCCCCTCTGTGATTGAAAAAATCCTTCAGCGTTTCCATTGATTATAAGAGAGAACTTGACATTAGAAATGCAGAATCTAATCCAGTTGATCAGTTTGTTACCAAAACCCATGTCAGTAAGGATTTTGAGAAGGAAAGACCAGTTGACATGGTCATAAGCCTTCTCAATATCTAATTTACAGAGAATTCCTGGTAGCTTTTGTCTGACTCTCGAATCAACCAACTCATTTGCCAACAAAGCTGCATCCATAATCTGTCTGCCTTGTAGAAAGGCCATCTGGTGTTCATTGACCAATTTACCCATCACGGTCTTCATCCTTTCAGTAATGAGCTTTGATATGATCTTGTATACGCCTCCTATCAAACTGATTGGCCTAAAGTCTCTAAGTTCTTCTGCTCCTGGTTTCTTCGGAATTAATGCTATGAAGGTAGCATTAAATGACTTTTCAAAAACCTCTTTTTGATGGAAGTTTTGAATTGTCAGCATCAGATCTTCCTTTAATATGCACCAACACTCCTTGAAGAATTGCATTGTGAAACCATCTGGACCCGATGCTTTGTCAACACCACACTGTTTAATAATTTGGAGCACTTCTGATTCTGCAAAAGGTCTTTGTAACCACTTTTGTTCTTCTTGTAAAATCTTAGGACAATCTAGCATCTCAAAAGTTGGTCTCCAAGCTTTTGTTTCTGTGTACAGTTTGTTATAGAAGTCAATCATAGCCTTTTTGATCCCTTCAGGTTCTTTAATCTCCTCCCCCTGCACCATCAATTTATCAATTGTGTTGTACCTCCTGTGCACTGATGCCATCCTCTGGAAGAACCTTGTATTGTTATCCCCTTGTTTTAGCCAAAGAACTCTGGATTTCTGTCTCCAGGATGTCTCTTCATTTTTTGCTAGGCTTTCCAGTTCCACCAGGAGAGTAGCTCTAATAATCACTTCTTCCCCTGTCAAAGTCCTGCTATCTTGTATCAAATCAATCTCAGCCAACTCACACATCAAGCTGTTTTTTCCATTGATTGACTCTCCGAAATTGGTTTTGCTCCACTCTTTAAGCTTTTGTTTCAACTTTTTCAATTTAGAGCTGAGCTTGAAGTCAGAGCACCCCTCTACCACCATTTCATTCCACCAAACCTTTATGAGATCATTGAAGCCTTCCACCTTGAGCCACCAATTTTCAAATTTAAAGCTAGGTTTTTTCTTCTCCTAATTTCCACACTCAAGTATAATAGGACAATGATCAGAAGTCACCCTAGGAAGGACTCTTTGCTTTATATTACTGAAAGATTCATCCTACTCCATAGAGTACAAAAATCTGTCCAATCTAGCAGCACTTTTGTGGTTTACACCTCTGAACCAGGAGAATTTTCCTCCATTCAGTGGAGGGTCGTGGAGTTCCAAGTCTTCAATCCATCTAGAGAAGTCTGTCATAACATTTGTGATTCTATTGCAATCTCTTCTTTCTGCCATGTACCTAACTGTATTAAAATCTCCACAAGTAATCCATGGGCCCCCACACAATCCTTTAACCGCAGCCAATTCTTCCCAGCATTCTAACTTCTCACTTCTTATATGAGGTGCATACACACCGCTAAGGAACCAAGTAAAAGAACTTTGATAGTTGATACCATGCTTTTGCACGAGCTCCTCCTGGGTTATCAGATTCAGTCACAGATTCCCATGCACGAAGACCATTGTGGTTATTTATTCATTTATAGCATGCCCTTGTGGCCAACTTTTTATAGTCATATATTAACAAAGAAAAGACTAATCAAATGAACATAGCCCCAAGTCTAGCAAACATAATGATTCCAATTGATTATAACGAATGATCCAAAGTGCTACAACAAATGATCCAAAGATATGCATAACGTACCAAACATGGTAAGACATGCAAGTGGTTCCACAGGTTGTCCATAGAGTTCATATGTTTCAGTTGATTGTGCTTGACGTTCCTTTCATTTGATTCTCATTGTATATCATATGTTATTCTATCTACCTTACATACAAGTACATGTTGTATATGTATCATGTCCCTTTTGATGGGGGCGCTAAATTCACAATGCAGGTTCAGACACACAGGACAGTAGACCACCCCACTAGGAACTTGCTTACAGTTCAGTTGTTGAGTTGGTAAGCTCCACCTCTATTTGGAGCTAGTTGAATCTAGCACTAGTCATATGTATATATTCAGGCATTATGGGTAGGTTGTGGCCCTGCCCCGACAAGTATGTTAGTTGTACAGTTTTCAGATTCTAGTAGAAGCTTTATAGACCAATGATATGTGCCAATGTCTACAAATGTTATGTCAGTATCTATTTGACTTGTACTTATTATCAGACAGGTGATATGGGCTTGTAGCCCTTCCATATGTTTTTTTGTGATAAGGTAAATGATATTATTGGCAATGGGAATGAAAGCAAACATGATTCTCTACAATAGACACCCAATCATCTATATAAGAAGGAATTTCGAGGGTGCACCAAAAACCATTCAAAGAAAAAAGGATATTTGCCCACAAGGGCATGGTTGAGGGGTTGGAAGGTGGGTTTCCCATGTGGGAGACCAGGGATAGAATCTAGCCTCCGTCTGTCGTTGTAATGACCCTCCAAATCATTTTCTTCATTTTCGTGTGTTTTCCGTGTTTCAAGTTTTCCTATAGCTGCCCCCAAGTCATTTATGAATTGTTGGGACCGGTGGTTCGGTACTCGGACAGTTCGTTTGGGTTTTAAGTTAATCTCCCTATTTTGGAGCTTTAGAAGTTGAGAAATCGATCTTTGGCCAAAACTTCTAGTAAATGGCCTCGGATGAAAATTTTGACAGTTCCTTTAGCTCTGGAATGTGGATTTTAGACTAAAGGGGCCTTTGGTTCGGGTCCCGAGACTTTCAGGCTCAATTTGGGCTATTGGGTGTAATTTGGTTAAAACGGAAAGAGTGGGTATAGGACCCACTTTTCATCGAAACGACCTCAGTTAGGAATTTCATAGATTTCATTGAGTCCGGAATGTTCCCGTTCCAGTAGGGTAGCATATTTCGTTTGCGTTCACGGGGTACCGAACGAATCCTGAGGACCCGATCGGAGTCTTTTGAGGCTTAACAAATTTTGCTGGTGCAGCCGCTTAAGCAGAGGCCGCTGATGTTAGCACCTGTCGCTTAAGCGGAGTCATTCTCGCTTAAGCGAGGCCACTTTTACGGAGCAGCTGCCGCTTTTGCGGAGGCTCGCTTGCGAAGTGGCTTCCGCTTAAGCGGAAGTTTTGCCGCGTAAGCGAAGCCGCTTATGCGACGAAACCTTCGCTTAAGCCAAGGTCGCTGGATATTTATTCTTCTCTTCTCCAAACACTTAGCCATTTTTATGCTAAGTGTTTGGGAGTTGGGGTAAGGGTGAAAGTGGACGATTCTTGGCGAATTCTTCGCGAGGTAAGCTCCTTTCCATTGTAATTTCGATCTACCCTCTTTTCTAGTGTCAATTCCGCCTTTTATCCGCGATTTGTTGGTCAAATTTTTGGTTTTCCTTGATCAAGTGAGCTTTTTAGACCAAATGAGGTCCGAATCTGAATCTATCTTCCCCAACTTCTGGGCTCGGTTTTATTACGCTTTTGGGGAGTTAATTGCGGATTTAATTTTGGTTTTTGTCGACGGGTCCTGAGGGTTCGTTTTTTACCCTATTTCAGACCCGGCTTTCATAATTGTAATATGGGTCTTGTTTTACTCGTATTGACGTGTAGATTATGATTATGACAGCGTTGCAACTTTCTGGGGTCGAGTAGCGGGACGAGCAACTCGTGGTCGGTTCGAGGCTGTTGTTCGCCTTTGACGTAGGCTACGGTCTACTTTCTTATAGACTTTGCTCTACGAGGTTGTGTATGGTATAAATTGCATGTGGGGTAGGGGTCTATAGGTTAGATTTTATGTTTTTTTATCGTTCCTGCCATTCTTGACCTATTTGAGGGATATTAGAATATATTATTAGCTCGAGCCTTAGTCTAGAATACTTGTTGTAGTACTAGGATTAGGTTGAAAATCCTTATATACTTGTTGTGACTTTAGGATGAGATTAGCGATCCTTAGTGTAGGTTTGGAGTAGTATCTCGTGATAAGGTTGGTTTTCCTCAATCGACTCTTCTAGTATCATGTTTTATCTCGTTTACCCTCATTTTGTGTATTTACTTATATATATTTACTGCTCTGTACGTTTGTGGGTCCGAGGCCGTAGTTATGACTTAGTTGGATTCCAGGTTAGTGTACTTTGCTCTGGAAAGGCTGTGATTTCTAGTTATAGATACTTGGGTGCTTAGGCTCTTATTGTTTCTATACTGGTGATGGCATGCATACATTCACACGGGCATGTGCATGCATTGTGGTACGATTCCACGGGAAAACATTGATTTTCACTACTATTTTTTAAAAAGGGGTTATTATCATTTTTTACTCATAAACTGTTTTTAAAACGAAAAATCATACCACCCTTGCTGATTGGATGACGGTTTTTAAGATTAAAATGCACTATCTATGCTCCGGTTCAAGTCCGGGCACTTGCGGTTTTTACACCCTATTACTGATTTTCTCTATCATTTTCTGGAGACATTCTGTCCTGATTTTCACCCCACTTTTTAGGACTAAAATATACCCACTTTTACTGTTGTTTTTAGGAATTTCTAAAGGAATTGTAACTCTTTTAATCACTAGTTTTATTTCCATTTTCAAAAGATTTATCCTGGATTCCACTTACTGATTTCGACTGTGGGACATAATTTGTAGAGGTTTTACCAACAAACTAATTTTAAAAAGGAAAGAAAGTGGATCATCTAAGTCTCGATTTGATTTCGGGCACCTGTTTTACTCATGCTTATTTCCGGATCAATTTCGGAAGGGATTATTATCGATTATTACTTGGAAATCCCAGTTCGGGACCGGGCAATGTATACAGATATCTCGAGTCCCCTATGGGTCCTTTCTCCGTGAGTCACAGTGCCAGCGGAGCAGTGTTCCCCATGGGTCCTGCCTTTACGAGCTCCGGGAGTTGGAGGAGGTGCTTACACTATTGTTGGACATGGTATTTATCTTATGTTTCATCACTTGGTTTCCACTGCACTCATCGATACATATGCACTGCCTATCGCCAGTACGTTTGTTGTTTGTACCTGCCGTGCTTTTGGGGGCCGGTTGGGTTATTGTTTGTTGTGTGTAATTATGTCTGTTGTTTGTACCTTCCGGGCTTATGAGGCCTAGTTAGGTTATTGTTAGTTTACTACTGCATAGCTTATTGTTGATCATCATTGCATAGATTATGACCGGATACTTGTGGACATTTTATTCGCGGCTTAGGGATGCTTTGTGGACTTTCCTTCTAGCATTTCCATATCTAGTATTAGATTATGTTGTTTTTCTCCCAAACTAGTTAGGTACCCTGTGTATGCTATTCTTGTTACTCTTTCCTAATTTGATGTTGGCCATGTTAGACTGTTAGGTTAGCTTCTACATGTAATTATCTATTTTCTTGTCACTTATATTGTATATTCTCCCCTTATGAGTTATTTATACTTACATTTATCTGTTGAGCTCAGTCGGCCTATGATGCCTACTGGGTACCGCGTGTTTTGGTACTCATACTACACTTCTACATCTTTTTCCCTGATGCAGATCTTAGTACAAGTCCTCGCCATTGCGTGTTCTTCATGCAGAGCTATCTTGGATTGGAGAGTTGGGGTAAGTTCCTGACGCTTATGTTTAGTAGCTCCTGTACCAACTGATATCAGGACTTGGGGGATTATCTTGTATATTTTGTTCCTTCTCTTCATGTATATATATATATATATATATATATATATATATATATATATATTTGGGTCTTATTTCCTGTGTTTAGTTATTTTATTTGGCCTATTTGTCTCGTGTTTTCCTCTTCCTCTTATTAGCTCGTTACATGTCATCCTGGGCTATGGATTTGGCTTACCTACTGGTGGGTTATGGTAGGTTCCATCATGACCTGAGTTTTGGGGTTGTGACAATTTGGTATCAGAGCTCTAGGTTCGCCGGTATCGTTGGTACAAGAGTGAGTGCCTAGTATAGTTTTGCGGATCGGAACGATGACGTCCGCATCCTATCTTTGGGAGGCTATAGGGCATTCTTAGGAAATTCCATTCCTTGATTCCCTAACGTGCGTCCCTATCTCTATCAACTTCTAAATTTCTCTTTGGCTCCACTCTCCTTCAGATGGATCGCGCGAGATCATTGGATGGCTAGGACGGGACTCCTGCACCTGAAAGTCTTAGCCCAGGGGCAGTTAGTGGGGGCAGAGCTTGATATTGAGGACTTATACCATCATCCAGAGGGTTTGGGGACAGCACAGGCTCCTACCAGATTGGTGACCGCGCCAGTCCTTCAGGATACCATGGTTGGGATTTCGAGCTTTCTTGAAAGTACGTCACAGGTTGAAGGTGGCGGAAATGAGAATGTTGAGATGGATGTGCGGACTTACTAGGAGGGATAGGGTGAGAAATAATGCTATTCGAGAGAAGGTGGGAGTAGCTTCGGTAGAAGATAAGTTGCGCGAAGCGAGGTTGAGATGGTTTGGGCATGTGATGCGACGAGGCACGAATGCCCCAGTACGGAGGTGCGAGAGGCTCGCTATGGATGATTGCAGACGGGGTAGAGGTAGGCCGAAGAAATACTGGAGGGAAGTGATTAGGCATGACATGGGGCAGCTGCAGCTTAGAGAAGACATGACCCTTGATAGGAAGGTGTGGAGGACGCGAATTAGGGTAGAGGGGTAGTAAGCAGGAGTGTGTCCTTACTAGTAGGGAGGAGTGCCTTGTTTGTCGATGTAACTGTAGGCATAGTGCTATGCCTATGCCTGGTAGTTTCTTGTTTGTGTTGTTTTTGTGCGATGTGCTCTATTTTGGAATAGTAGTTCCTAGCATTACTTCATGGGCGTTTTGTTTCTTTTCCTTGCGGTGTGTTACCTCGTGTTTGTTGTTTGTTTTTATGTTTCTTGCTTGTTATACTGCTATCTATACTGCTATCTATTCTGAGCCGGGGGTCTGACGGAAACAGCCTTGCTACTTCGTATGAGGTAGTGGTATGGACTGCGTACACTTTACACCACCCCCCAGACCCCACTTTGTGGGAATACACTGGGTATGTTGTTGTTGTTGTTGTTGTTGAAAGTACGTCACAAGCAGGGGTAGCTCCCGATGCACAGAATGGCTTTCAGCCCAGAGATGAGTTCACAAGTGTTCAGCAGGATTCTATGTTAGTTTCAGAGTATGAGATTAGGTTTCTTGAGTGGGCCAGACATACTCCCATGATTCTTCCTACAGAGCATGAGATAGTGCAGAAGTTTGTTAGAGGATTGATTTTACCACTCCGTTTGGCGTTGGAGCCTTTAGGAGCAACTGGGTGTCCTTTCCTTCAGGTTGTTGATCATGCGAGGACTATAGAGTGGACAAGTCTTGAGACCTATGGACGTGGCGGTAAGAGGCCCCGCCATCAGCTTAGCTTCAGTGGTATTCTGTCCAGAGGTAGGGATTCTTCCAGTAAAGATCACCGTCTCCCTCAGCTTAGAAGGCCCGTATAGACAGAGCCTCAGATCACAGATAGGGCTCAGACAGATCACAGCGGTTACGATGGCTAGAGTTCTATTCAGACATTGCGGGGTTCTTGTTTTGGGTCTTCAGGCCGTGGTGGCCTGTCTAGATCGTCAGGTTCTTTACACCAAACTTTGGTCGGCAGAGATTGCTTTGATTATGGTAAGTTTGGGCACCATTCCAGGGAGTGCCCTAGGCGTGAGTTTGTCATCCAGTCAAGGTCAGCAAGTGTTCCTCGCCAGCGTAGGGCTTCTGGGGTTTGTTACGATTGCGGGAAGACTGGTCATTTTTGTAGAGAGTGTCCCCGGCGTGGGATTATTGAGCCATCAGTGCAGCCATATCAGCCTTTTCGGATTGGGACGCCACCAGTCGGGGGTGGTGCCCAGGGTATTAAGGATGGTCCCCATGGTGTTAGATGTGATTCACGGCCAAGAGGTGGTGTCGATGCTCAGTTCGGGGACGAACTCGATCAGTTACGCGCTTCTTTGGGAGGCCAGGGGCCGAGGCTTCAAAGGCAGCTATTATAGGTGTGATTTTGATTTGTTATCCTTTAGTTTCCGTGTTGTTTGATCCGGGGTGTTCATACCCATACGTGTCTACTTTACTATTTGTTTGTGTTGTTGTTATGAGCTCTTATTTGTGCCCATGAGTGTAGATTCCCTCCCCCGCCCCCCGCTAACTAGAAATGTATTACCTTTATATTTTATCTCTTTGTTTCTATTTCACCTTTTACATTTTGTTCTCTTACTCAAATTCAATGAAAATTCTAGAATCTATTTTACTTCAAAAAGCATTTTTAACTTTTTATTAATTGAGTTTTGGTATTCTCTTACATAGTGTTTGCTAAAACATGCAGCTATATTCGTTGAAATTATATACAATTTGTTAGTTCGCCGAATTTAACTAATTTATTTATGTTAGTCTTGTTTAGTTTAAAATCCATTGTATTGCCTTGTTCGTAAATAACATTGATAATTACAAATGATTTTGTTAAGCTACATTGGATTATCAAATCTTAAATTCTTGTTGAAGTAAATTTTTTTAAATTAGATAGAATCATTTTTAAAATAAATGTAAATCTGTTCTTTGCAATTTTTCTAAATTTTGTTCAGCTTTGTTAAATTAAAAAAAAGTGATGAGTTTAATAAAAACTCTATTTTGAGGTTACATTATTGAACAAAAAGAACAAACAAAAGATACAAATCTTTTGTTGTGCTTGACGCTGCATACTCTATTGGCTATCAACATCGATCCCTATGTATTGATTGAACTCGCTTGTGTAAAATCCTAAGTCCCGTCACTGGTTAACTCTGTCTACCAAAGCTTAGGCAGTTGAGAAGAAATACTCTAGTGTTCTTCTTTTGTCTCGGCGGGGATTTGAACTCTGATCTCTAAGATTTGCACTCAGTTCATGACCCCATAAAGGTGTATGATTAGGTGTATACATAGTTAAAGTTATACCCCAAATTGAAACGGGAAATAAAATACTCTCTATGTCCCATTTTATGTGGCATACTTTCCTTTTTAGTCTGCTCCAAAAACAATGTCACCTTACTATAATTAGAAAAAAAGTTACTTTTAAATTTCGTTTTTACCCTTAATGAAATGATTTACAACCAAACAAATATTCAAGGATTATTTTAGACCACAAGTTTCAAAAGTATTCCTTCTTTTCTTAAATACCGTGCCAAGTCAAAGGGTGCCACATAAAATGGGACGGAGGGAGTAATAAACAAATTCAAACCATAGTCTTAATAACTGAACCATGGTCACCAATTGATTTGGCTGGGTGATTATAAACTGGTTCTAAAAAAAAAAGGATATTCCCACTTTCAACCATAAATTCTGAAATTAACCACCAAACTTGTATGCAAAGGGGAAATAATGTGATCAGTACGATTGCAAGAGGTAATACACTGATTAGTCTGCATTTGATTTGAGAAGCCATGCGGAAATGTAGACTGTGAAGCTTAATGAAATCTTACCATTTTTGGATTCTCATAGGTAATCTTCCCACAACGTGTGCAAATAGCTCTCACCTTTTCTTCACCATTAGGTATCTCATGCTTTGTTGGGCCTCCACAAAACTGACAGAAGTTGATCTTGCGAATGTTTCCCTGCAGAATCTTTGAACTGAAACTGATCAAAGAAAAGATAAAGGAACTTGAACTATTTATGAAACACAAAAATGCTCTCAGATCTAATTATATAACATATAGGTAAACTTTTAAAAAGATTGCTGTTGTTAAGAGTATCTCACGTTAGTTGAGAGGGGGTTGTCATCTCATTACATGATGTTGGGAAGGTCCCACCTGATGAGCTAGCTTTTGGAGTTGAGTTTTGCCCAAAATTCATTTTACTTCAAATGGTATTAGCATCAGACACATTCCTATTCTTGTTAACACAATGTTGGACCCCATGTCATTTTAGTCATACTTCAAACGTCCAGCCCTCAGCATGCAGGGTGGGGTGTTAAAGTGTCCCGCCTGATTGATGAAATGAGTTATCATGTCCTTATATGATGTTGGGAAATCCTCACATCAAAGCAAGCCTTTTGGGTTGATAAGCATAAGGTTCATTATTCTTCACAACTGGCATGCAAAAGATGTTTATAGGAAGAGAAAACAAAAGATGAGGCTGAAGAGTGTATTGGGGGTAGATGTATATGGGCCACGTGGCAGGCGGGTGATGACAGGAAGGGCATTGTACCACCGATGATGTGGACAAAAGGACAGAGGAGACAAAAGTGTCAGAGAATTCAGGAGCGGGGATGAGGCCAGTACGGAGTTGAGTACGCGGGAATATTGGTTGGCACTAAAAACAGAACTGCAAGTAGGGATGGCATTGGGGGCGGTGCGGGTGCGAGTGCGGTGTGGTGCGAGAGCGAGTGCGGTGTGGTGCGGGTTTTAGGCTATGCGGGGCGGTGCGGGTTTTAGACTATGCGGGTGCGGGGCGGGTTGAAATAAGTTTTTCCTAAATTATGCGGGGCGGGGTGGGTTGCGGGTTTAAACAAAAAAAAAAATTAAAAGTTAGTATTATTCTAGTGAATTTACCTAAAATCATATGTATTCTTCACATAAAATTATATGATTCTTAAAACGACATGTATAACACTACAAATTAACAATTTTATAACTCAAAAATATCAAAATAAAAGTTAAAGTTTTTTCCTTCAATTAAATAAGCTACGTACGGCAAAGTGATTTAATATCTGTAGCAAAAACTTAAACAATCATTTGGTTTGTGTAAGATGAAATATATACTATAGCTTTACTAGCGTTATAAATTTTAGTGGAGTTACAATTTTATTTTTAAAAAAACAAAAATGCGGTGCGGTGCGGGTATGTGCGTGTATGGTGTGGGGCGGGTTTATGTGGGTTTAAAGGTCATGCGGGGTGGGCGGGGCTATTTTTAAATTTGCGGGTTTAGAAAAAACCAGCACCGCACTGCCCCATTGCCACCCCTATCTGCAAGGTGGCATACGATGATTGGTCTTAGTCAGTGTTGTGAAAGGCGCTCGCCATAGCGCCATTGGCGAGAGGCGAGGCTAGGCGAGGCCTTGTCACCTATTACTGGCGAGGCGAGGTAATATCCAAAAGGCAAGAGAAAGGCGCTAAATAGCGAGAGGCGACGCGGTGAGAAAGGCATCGCCTTTTGTTTTTTAAAAAAACTGCCATCAATTTAGGGTTTTATTTGCATTTTGCACAAACTTCAGGCGACTTATTATTTCTTCTTCTTCTTCTTCTTCAGTTCTTCTTCTTCTTCAGTTCTTCTTTCAACGACTTGACCTCAGTTTCTTTGTAGGCGATCGTAAACTCTAGGCCCTAAAAGAAGGTCATGATACCAATTTTGAAGCATTTCCTGACAAAAGGTTATTAGTTATGTTGTTCAGATCCTTCAAAATCCTTGTTGCACCATGTGTGTGTGTGTGTGTGTGTGTGTGTATTCACACATTATCTAAACACTTTGCTATGATGTGAATAAAATATTAAGTGTTTACAAAGAATTTGATTACAACAGCATATATCGAGCTAGCTTTAATTTAGCAACTTCAATTAGTTGTCGAAATCTACTTATATACGTTGTAATAAGCATTTTGTTGGTTGTATCTTTACACCCGTACCGTACCTCCTACAGTATCCCCGAATCCTAAGATTTAGGTGATGAAGAACCCGACTTACAAATCATCACTGTCGGCTGCCAACACCCATATCCAATTATCAGTAGGTTGCCCCAGGTAATCAAATTACATGGTTGTTTGCATCAATATTCTCAAAGGCGTTTTATGGGAGAGTACACGGTTGTTTGGACTTAGGATGTTTAGTTTTGTTCAAAGCAAAAGATAAAGCAGATCTAATTAGATTTGATATCAGGCTTACATTTGGAAATGTTTGAGCAACAAATCAAAGTAGGCACTTGATTATTAAGCAAGATGTGGAGAAACTATGAGGTAAACAAGATTGAGCAAGCTAGAAATAAGATGGAAACAAGGTTGAGTTCAAAAAATGAGGTCAACAAGAGTATAGCAGAGGACAAAGGGGAGAGAGAGAGAGAGAGAGAGACAGAGAGAGAAAAAAGCTTCTTTTAGCAGTTCCAACGAACAGAATATATGCAACATTTCTTTGCCGAAATATGATAGGAAGAGAGCAAAAATGGGGCATTATATAAGGTATTTCAACATGCATCCAAGGCCCAACGAGTAAAGATGATTTAGTTAGGCTTTAATGTAGAGGCTTCATTTCATAGTAAAATTGTTGTGTAAGAGGTAAAAGAGCTAGATGCTTAATACAAATCCAAATAAGAAAACATTTTAGTTCAACTAATTTTTCTGTTTCTTTAACAAAAGTATCTAAAGTAGCATTAAAACTGTGCTTATCTTTATTTAAGACCACTTTGAATTTCATTCTATGTGTCAAGACACTACCTCAGCCAAAAAGAAAAACCAACCAACAGACAAAGAAAATGGAATCAGAAACGACCCAATTCAGCACCTTCAGTCATCTCTTTCAATAAACCAACAACCATCAAAAGAGATGCACAATCCATTCAAATTCCAACATAATTCTGCAAAGGGTATTTGCCAAAAATGTTAAAATAAAACATTTGGCACTCTAAAAAAAAGCCAAGAATTTCTAACCTAAAATTAAGGCACTGGACTGGAGCATAGATAATTTGAATGCAGGAATTAAGTGCTGAAACTTTGGTTTAATATTATGTTGTTTGTGTTAGAGGTGAAAGTGCTAATTGATCCATACCTACCCAAGCAAATTACTTTTTTGTTCAAGTAATCTACTCTTTATCCAACAAAGTGATCCTAAGTAGCACTTAAACCTGTGCTTCCCAATGCACCCAAGGGTGTAGCCTAGTGGTTAACGAAGTGGGTTGAGAACATAGGTCTCAGGTTCAAATCTCAGTAGAGAGAAAAAAATACTTGGTGATTTTTCCCATCTGGTATAGCGTTCGTGTATCCCATGAATTTAGTCGAGCTGCGCGAAAGCTGGCTCAGACACCACGGTTATAAAAAAAAAAAAAAAAAAACTGTGCTTCCCAAAAAAGAATAAAAAAGACCACTTTGAATCCCATTCAATGTTCAACCTCACATATAAAGAACAATCAAAACTACAAATACTTGGAAATGAAAAAGATCACACCACGTATGAATTACGAAATTGAATAATACAAGTATTAATTTCAATTTGACAACAGAAGAAATGGACAACATTTTTAAGAAATTAAATGCAGTTGTAACAACTCACAGTTGACTGGATTGCAACAGATGAAGAAGAGGAGGATGAAGATGCTCCAGACTTTGAATGAGTTGAAGACATACGAAAATCGCTAAAAGAATCAGTTGTGATAATGGGTTTTCTTGAAATTAACGAGAAGCCAGAATTTGGTTGAGGCTTCCTCAATCTACAGGAGGAAACAAACCAAGAAGACGAACCCAGAATCTGTATAGCTTTCAGCATTATTTATTTTATTTTTGAATAATATGAAGATGTCTGTTAGTTGTGGGTAACAAGTGTGTGCTCAAATCTGAAACTGTAAACATTTTCGACTGTATCAATCGGTCAATTGTGATTTTTGACTCATGAACATCCCCTTCACTATATCCACAATTTATGTACAGCAGAATACACACGAAAACTTAATTTAAAAAAAAAAAAAAAAAAAAAAGTGGTCCCATCCATATTATTTCTGGTTTTTGCACCCTCTTTTAATAAAATAAAAAATACTTTTATGGCTCGTTTGGGATAATTAATTTCAGGATTAATTTTAGAATGAGCTTATCTCATATTTGATTGGGATAAAATGCATAGGATAATTCACCCCGAAATTAATTATCCTGAGATTGTAGTGTTACTTTTATCCCACCTTAAGGGTGAAATAACTAATCTCAGGATAACTTATTTCCTAACCAAACGACCCCTTACATTGAAAATTTAAGATAAAAATTTTTACTCCCCCATTCATATTTACTTGTCCAATATACTAAAAATAATTGTCCAACTTTGCTTGTCCAGTTTGAAAAATCAAGAGATGATTTATCATTTTGTGTCTACTTTACCCTTGTTATTGAAATTATTCATTTTCCAATACGCTTATGACTTATAATTAATAGGGGTGATATAGTAAAATTATCCTTTTATTTATTATTTCTTAAAGAGTGTGCCAAATCAAACATGGACAAGTAAAAATGAAGAAAGGTATTATTTTTGTTAATTAACGTAAAATGAGCTAAGATAACACTTATTTTGAAATGAAAAGATGAAGATACCTTGTAGTACAAGTTTTGATGTTAGGCAAATCCTATTTTTAGTATAAGTCTATTTATAATAAATATTCTATTTTTAGCATAAAGTGTGTCCATGTTAGACAAGGAAAAGTTATGTCCTTAACTAACAAGGAAAGACAAAGTCGGCTATGTCTTGACTAACAAGGAAAGGAAAAGTGTGCCCTTGACTTCATGTTGCATCTATAAAAGGAGGAGAACAAGACAAATTTGAATTACCTATTACATACGCAGAGAAAGCATTATTCTCAAGCAATAAGAGATCATCAAGCAGGCATTCATTCAAGGCTCAAGAACAATCCAAAGTTGAGGTTTTCTTGATCATTGTCAGAGTTTGATATTCTTGTGAGTTGTGTGATAGTTTAGTTATTTAGTTATAGTTTTTCTATTGTGGTAGTTTATGCGACTGGTTTGGTGAGGCTTGTAATAAGAAGCAGATGTTTGCTTCTTGAGAGAGGTGCTACTAGAAACAATTATAGCTAATTGTTTGAGAGTAGGTGCTAGATTTAGTTCCTTTGATTATTGAGTAGTAATCATAAAACTTGTTTGATTTTAGTGGATTTGAGCTCATGGTGGTTACTTCTTAAGAGAAGGGGGTTTTCCATGTAAATTGATGGTGAAGTTATTTATTGCTAAAGTAATATCTTCTAAGGACCATGTTCCTAAGAAGAGTAGTTGGCACTAGGTTTCTTCAATTGGTATCAGAGTCTGTCTTTTCATTAAAGGGTAACACCTGAAAAGGATCCTATAACTACTCGGGAAGATTCCCCTCAAACAAGACCACTGCTATTCAATGAGAAGTACTATGGATGGTGGAAAAATAGGATGATGGATCATATCATTGGTGAAAGTGTTGATTTATGGAATGTTGTATTGGATGGCCCTACTATTCCTATAAAGGCTTCTACAGATGGAAAAGAATAAATTCTCAAGGATAGGAAAGAATCGGATGTTACTGATAAGGTAGCTATTCAAAATAATGCCAAGGCTAGAAAATTTTGATTTGTGGAATTGAACCAGATAATATAATAGAATCTACTCATGCCAAAGTGCAAAACAAATATGAGATACTCTTCAAACTGCCCATGAAGGTACTTCTGCTGTGAAAAAGGCTAAGATAGACAATCTGAATAGGCAATATAAACTGTTCAGGATGAAGGAAGGAGAAACTATCCAAGACATGCATACAAGGTTCACTGCAATCCTCAATGAGATCTACTCCTTAGGAGAACTTATTCCTACTGGAAAAGTTGTTAAAAAAACTTCTTAGTGTAATGCCTGAATCTTGGGAAAGCAAGGTAGAAACAATTACTGAAGCTAGGGATCTAGACACCTTAGAAATGCATAAGCTCATTGGAAATATGACAATTTATGAACTAACGAAAAACTAGCCTTGGTCACTAGGAAGTTCCAACGTATGTTCAAAAGAAATCAAAACTTTCAGAGAAAAACTCCCAAAGCCCAAGTAAAGGATGCCCAGCTATGTCATAATTGTGGCAGTCCAGATCACTTTATCAAATTTTCCCTATGTGGGCAGTAGAGCACAAGAAGGCTATCACTAAAAAGCCTAGAGATCAAAGAAAGGATTTCACCCTGCATTCACATAGGAACATGACATCTCAAGAAGCTGACATAGCTGTTCAAAAGGACCTAGTATCTATGGGAGAACTTACTGATGAATCTGATGAAGATGATCCTAACAATCAATCCTTGTTGGCAATGGTAAAAGTAAAGAAAGGAGATACTCTAGCTCTCTTAGCTATGAGTGATACTGAAGATGATCTTGAAGAATAAGACTCAACAGAGATAATACTGTCTCTCATGGCTGGCTCTAAGTCTGATAATGAAACTGAATAGGAGGAGACTAAGGTATGTTTTTCTGATCTCAAACCCAATCTTCATAAATACTCTAAAAAGAAACTTGAATCTCTCTCAATTGTACTTATAGATACATATTATTCTGTATGTTCTGATAAAAAATTTGATGAATAATTATACATGTCTAAGATTAAAATGTGAATGTCTTAAGGAAGACAATGCGTCTCTAAAGAACTCTCTCAAAGAATTCTCAGATTAAGGGAAAAATCAGGTTACTATTTTTCAGCAAAATTTGGAAGAGGATATAAAAAAACTTAATGAGAGTTTTTACAGTTGTCTGAGAAAAACCACTCGCTAATAAGAGATCTAAATAAATCCAAATTTAAGTTAGAACACAATCAAATGTGGACCAAATCTTCAACTCTACCTACTCACATTTAGAATAGTCAATCCACCTTTAAACATGGGCTAGGATTCAGACTTGAGTCCTACAAAGCAGATCATTTTATGAATATGGTGTGTATTGTTTGTGGTAAGGAAGGGCATCTTAAGAAACAATGCCCTGCACAGATGAGAGCTGAACAAAGAAATTTCAATTTTGTCAATAAACTCAAGACTATAGGATTGAAAAAAAAATTCTCTCTATCAAAAGGGATCTTCCTCACTGGGCTAAGAGAGACTTGATTCACCCTTTTACTCATAAGAAGGGATCCAAGTTGATATGGCTATCCAAATATAACCCTTGATCTATTTTTTTGCAGGAAAAGCAGAGAGAAAGGAGCATACCATGGTACCTTGACAGTGCCTGCTCTACACACATGACTAGAAATAAGAAAAACTTTCTCTCTCTTACAAACTTTTAAGGTGCAAGTGTTGCTTTTGGAAATGGAAAAACTAGAGAAATTGTTGGCATAGGAAAAGTGGGAAAGTCTGCTTCTCATGATATAGAGAATGTATATTATGTGCTTGGTCTAAAACACAACCTACTGAGCATATCACAGATGAGTAACAAGGGAAACAATGTGTTATTCACTGTAGCTGACTGTACTGTGACAAATGCAATCAGTAGAAGCTTAGTACTTAAGAGAAGGATACACAAGAATGTATACAAAGCAGAAATCATGGATCCCTTGGAATCTAAAGTCACTTAACTTAGTACCACAACAAGCAACTCACTATTATTGCATAAAAGGTTGGGACACGCAAGTTTATCCACTATCAAGAAATTGGTGTCAAAAGATCTGCCGTTAGAATTTCCAAAGATTAAGTTGGATGAAACCCTTGTGTGTGATGCTTGTGCTAAAGGAAAACATATAAAGTCCTCCTTTAAGCCCACAAGGATGGTAAGCACTACTAAGCCTCTACAACTGCTGCACATGGATTTATGTGGTCCTACGAGAGTCCTTAATAGGGGTGGAAAGAGATATGTTTTTGTGATTGTTGATAATTACTCAAGGTTTACTTGGACACTCGTTCTGAGTTTCAAGGATGAAACCTTTGATGTGTTTTAAATATTTGTTAAACTGGTTCAAAAGAAGTTGAATACTGAGCTGGTTGGAATAAGGTCTGATCATGGTACTGAATTTGAGAATATAAATTTTGTAAAGTTTTGTGCTAAAAATAGAATTGATCACAACTTCTCTACAACAAGAACTCCTCAGCAAAATGGTATGGTTGAAAGAAAGAATAGATCTTTAGAAGATATGGCTAGAACCATGCTGATAGCTATTGGTCTTCCCAAAAGTCTTTGGGCTGAAGCTGTAAATACAACTTGTTATCTCATAAATAGATGCATGATCAGACCACTGCTCGACACGACCCCCTATGAGTTGCTAAGAGGGAGAAAGCTGAATCTTACATATTCAAGGCCTTTTGGTTGCAAATATTTTATTCAGAATTATGGAAAGAAGGCATTAGGAAAGTTTGCTGCAAAAAGTGATGAAGGCATTTTCTTGGGATACTCTTCTCAAATTAAAGCATACAAGGTCTTTAACAAAAAAACTAGTTATGTGGATGAAACATCCATGTCATATTTGATGAAGAAAACTATGAAATAAAGGCAAGCAACACAAATGATGATGATGATGATGAAGGATTTGGGTTGGTACAAGATTCAAAAGATGAGCATGATGAAGAAGCACACAAATATGCTACCACAAATGTTGAACAAGACACTGTGAACTAAGGAGAAATACCAGCCTCAGGGGGAACTGATCAGGTAGAAGGCTCTTCCTATAACCTTGATGCATCAGGCCCCTCTTAATCTGTTGCTGGAAGAAATTGGAAGCATAAGAGTTCATATTCATTTGAAAATATCATTTACCCCATGGACTTAGGAATGCAGACTAAGAAAAAGTTGAGAAATATGTGTTCCTACTTAGCATACTTGTCATTAATAGAGCCTAAAAATATCAAAGAAGCCTTGATGGATGCAGATTAAATTATGGCCATACAAGGAGAGTTAAACCAATTTGAAAGAAGTAAGGTGTGGTACCTGGTCCTAAATCCTGCAGAAAAAACAATCATTAGGACTAGATGAGTGTTTAGAAATAAACAACATGATCAAAGAGTGGTAACTAGAAACAAAGCCAGACTTGTGGTACAAGGATACAATCAGGAAGAAGGAATTGACTATGACGAGACCTTTTCCACTGTAGCTAGAATAGAGCCATATGAATGTTGATTGTTTTCGTCTCTCACAGAAAGTTCAAGCTATTTCAAATGGATGTCAAAAGTGTCTTTTTAAATAGATATCTGATGGAAGAAGTATATGTGAAGCAGCCCCAGGCTTTGAATGTTTTGAATTTCCTGATCATATGTATAAACTCGACAAAGCTCTTTATGAACTTAAGCAAGCTCCAAGAGTCTGGTATGATAGTTGTCAAAATTGACAATACCTTATTTGTTAGGAGAAAAGAAGTTAAACTCCTCATTGTGCAAATAGAAGTGGATGCCATACTTTTGGAGCTACTGATGATGAGTTGTGCAATAAGTTTGCCTCTTTAATGAGAAGTGAATTTGAAATGAGTATATTAATGACTTATTTGACCAGCTTTAGAGTGCAACAATGTTTTCTAAGATAGACTTGAGATCGATCTACTATAAGCTTAGGATTAAGGCAACTAATATTCCTAAGACTGCCTTTAAGACTAGTTGTAGGCATTGCGAGTTCTAAGTTGTGTCCTTTGGATTGACTAATGCTTCAAAGACATTTATGGAGTTGATGAATGTCTTATTTAGACCCTATTTGCACTTATTTATAATAGCGATTGTCAATGACATCTCAGTCTACTAGAGGAGTAGAGAGGAGCATGAGAAACATTTGAGTATAGTTCTTCAAACCTTGAGGGATCAGTAGTGGTATGCAATCTCTAAGTGTGAGTTATGGATTTAGACTGTGGTATTATTGGGACATGTGGTGTCCAAGGATGGGATAATGGTTGATCTAGAAAAAATTATGGTAGTTCATGATTGGGCGAGGCCTACTTCTCCTATTGAGGTTAGATGTTTCTTCGAGTTAGCAGGTTCTATAGGTGGTTTGTGAAGGGGTTTTCATTGACCAAAACACTATTGACAAGATTAACTCAAAAGAATATACCTTTCCAGTGGTTTGATAAGTGTGAGGCAAGCTTTTTGAAGCTCAAGGCCTTATTGACTTCAACTCCTATTCTAAATATTCCTGTTGAGGGCCGAAGGTTTACTATTTATTGTGATTCTTCCAGAGTCTATTTTGGTTGTGTTTTGATATAGTAGTGTAAAGTTATTACATCTGCCTCTAAGCAGTTGATGGTTCACGTTGGTAGTGGTAGTCTTCACGTTGAATATTTGGAGGCACTATCTATATGGGGTTCATTATGAGATCTCTATTGACCATCGTAGTGTACAACACATTTTTAGCCAGAAGCACCTTAATTTAAAACATCTCAGGTTGTTGGAGTTGCGTAAGGTCTATGATATTTTGATGCCTATTCATCCAGGGAAGGCAAATATGGAAGCAGATGCCTTGAGCTGGAAAAGGATGCTTGTGGGCAGTTTGTCCTTCCTTGTAGCCGAGGAGTGACCTTTGGATTTGGAGATCCAGTCCTTAGCCAACCGATTTGTTCGGCTTGATATTTCTGAGCCTAGAGCGGTTCTTTGCTTGTGTGGAAGCTAGATCTATGTTATTGGAGTAAGTTCGAAAACAATAATTTGAGGATAAAAAATTGAGGGTAATTTGGGATAAGGCACTGAAGGGTAAGGCTAGGAAGTCGACTATAGATCCAGAAGGTGTGTTAAGGATCAAGAGTTGTATCTTTGTTCCCAAAGATTGAGACTTGGTTAGATTATTTATGGAGGTGGCCGATTATTTCAAATATTCTATTCGTCTGGCGCAGAAAAGATGTCTCGAGACTTCAGACAACAATACTAATGGTGCATGATGACAAGGGATATTGCAGATTTGGTGTCTAGATGCATAAACTATTAGCATATGAAGTATGATCACTTGAGGCAAGGTGGTTTGTTCATAGGCTACCCATTCCTGAGTGAAAGTTGTAGCGGATATCCATGGACTTTGTGGTTAACTTGCCAAATACATTTTAGATGTTTGATGTTGTTTGGTCATTATGAATAGGTTGGCCATGTCTGCTCACTTCCTACCAGTTCAGATATCCTATAACATAGAGAGGTTGGCTCAGATCTATATCAGGGAGATAGATTGTTTGCATGGGGTGCCTGTTTCTATTATATCTTACTATGGTACTTAGTTACATTATTTTTTTAGAGGTTTATTCAGAGGGATATATCTTTTAAACCCAAGACTGATGGTTTATCCGAGCAAGCCATTCAGGTTATGGAGGATATGCTTAAGGTATATGTTATTAATTTTGGGGGATCAATAGGACAAGTTCATTTCTTTAGTAGAGTTTACATATAATAATAGCTCCTATTTGAGTATTCAGATGGTTCCATTTGAGGCATTGTATGGTAGGAGGTGTACGTCTTTGGTAGGTTGGTTTGATACATTCGAGGTTAGGCCTTGGGGGACCGACCTGTTGCATGATTTTATGTATCGGGGGTGAATGATTCAAGAGAGACTCCATTGTTCTTAGAGCAGGAAAAAGAGATATATGCTGATATGAGGGTTTGAAAGATGAAGTTTATCATTAGAGATAGGTTCTTTCTTCGAATATCACCCATGATGAGTGTGATGAGGTTCGGGATGCATGCCAAGCTCATCCCTAGGTTCATCGATCCTTTTAAGATCCTGTAGTGCATTAGTGATATGTAATATGAGTTAGCTTTACCTTCAGCTTTTTTGAGTGTTCACCCTGTATTTCTTGTGAATGAATGTCTATGTTGAGGTGGTGCATTTAGAATGACTCTTACATGCTTCAGTGGGAATCAATTAAGTTGGGTGAGATTTTAGCTTTCAAGGGAGAGGTTGTGGCTAATTTTGATAGGTAGGTTTTTAAGCTGAGTAACAAGGATATTCTATCCATAAAAGTCCTGTGGAAGCACCGTTCAATCTAGGAGGCTACTTGGGAGACCGTGTTGGACATACAGACCAGATACCCTCACCTTTTCAAGCCTTTATGTACCTTCTATCGTTAGACTTTTGAGGATGCAAGTTCTTTTTAGTAGTGGATAATGTAATCACCTGCTAGTCATTTTCATAATTTTTATACATTTTTTTATGTTTTGACCATCCCCATAGTTAGGATTAGTGGCTTGGTTACCTGGGAGTTTGATTGAGTGTTTGGTTAATTTTTCTATTTTGGAGCGTTTATGTTGGAAAGGGTTGACTTGAGTTAACATTCTTAGAAAATGTACTCGGATGGGAATTTAATTAGTTCCATTAGCTCTGGAAGGTGGATTTTGGGTTTAGGAAACCTTTTGTTTGGGTCCCAAGGCTTTTAGACTCATTTCGGGTGCTTGGTTGGATTTTTGGTAATTTTGGTGAAGTGTTGACTTTGTTCAATATTTTTTCAAGAGCGTAACACCTTAAAATTGTGGCCTATGAATATTCAACTTTTGGTACAAAATTCAAGTTTAAACCAGTAGTTCCTAGGTTCCCACGAATTAGTTCATGAGTTGTGAATCTGGTCCATGATTCATAAAAACAAGTCCCAAAAGTTTAGGAACTTCCAAGTTGCCACCAGTGACACCACAACCCATGATCTCAGTTCATGGTTTATGGAATTAATCATTGAACCCTATCTGAGAGTTGTTAAACCCAATAGGTAACAAAGGGTGATAACACAGTTCGTAAAATGAAATCAGAAATTGTGAAGGGACCTATGGAACTCGAGATGAAAGCTTGCACCTTCTTCCCGAATGATGAGTAACAATATGACACATATAATTGAACCATCACTCCTAAAACAAGTTGTAGACCTCAGTCCCAAATCGATGAAAATCCTTCACGTTTCTATGGACCAGACCTCGACTCTTGGAAGTGATCCACGGTTTGTGAATGACTCATAGAACGTAATCTTGAATTTTTTAGCAACATTTTTAAAAAATATATATTTTTGACTTTTCCTTATCCTATTATCCTTTCCCATGACATTTTGATCTCTAAAAGGTATAAATATCATATTTTTAAGCAATTCTTTTATTCTCTCAATAACAAGTTCTAAGGAGAATCAAGCATCTAGGGTTCTGGTACTAGAAAGATGTTTAAGTCTTCTCTTGTCAAAGTTACAGTCTTCAACAGGTACGCAATAATTCAGTGATGGATTTCTTTCATCCTCACATCCATGTACTTTCAAGATTATATGAAAATATGTTCAAACGTAGGGCTTATGCCTAAACCATTAACGTTGATTTTCTTATATGCTTAACATTTTTTCTATGAATGAATTTCCTTGATCGTATGATTATTATACAAATTTGTGATTTATGCTTTGAAATTCATTCTTTAAGAATATTTCACGTACAATGAACTCTATATGGAAAGGTTATATGTTTTAGATACAAGATTTCTGTATATGATTTATGACATGAAATTGAGCATGCGCTCACCGCATTACAGTTTTACAAACATGTGGAGCAAAGGCTCAAACTATGATTTCAGCTATGTTACTTGACATGATATGAGCGTATTTATAGTTTTGGGAGGAATATTTAGCACCGAGAGGGTATGGTTTCAGATAAAACATGCCCCATGACTATGTTGCCACGTAGGATTTAGCCTAAAAGACTCAATTTTGGATTCACATATTAATAGTCTTATACTTTGCTAGGTTGGAACAAGTCTTTCAACGTGGGTGTAAGACGTAGGGCATCATGAGCTCACATGGTGTTTTTCGGTTACAATAAACTCCCCACATGTATAAATTTTATGAAAATTACTATCTTTATACTTATATAATATTTTATGTAGATTTAGCTATTATGACCCCCCCCCCCAGGTTTTAGTTGTTTTAAGCTATTTTTGTGACTTCTCCAAAACTTCTATTTCAGACAGATCTTATCTATTGTTTTAAGCTGCTATATGTACAAGTTTTCATGACCATTTATTCAGTTTATGATATGTATATACATATAACTTGCGTACCAATACATTCCATTATATTGACTACTTTTTGCACTATATCTTTTCATGATGTAGATTCGGGTACTTGAGCTTCAGGTTTGCTGCTAGGCATTTCGTAGCACCTAATATTCCGCGATTAGTGAGTTCTCCTATCATCCTGGAGGCATATAGTTGATTACAATTTTCTTCTTAGTTTAGATTAGACTTTTATTTCAATAAAGGTTAAGGGCCTTGTCTCGGTTGAATCTTATGGTTAGAAGTAAAGGCTTCACTAGACAAACAACTATACAGTAGTTGGCAGTCTTTCTTTTATGTCTAACTATGTATTAATAAGGATTGTCTCTTTTATATTTAGCCCATTATCATTATTTATTTTTCCACTTAAGTTTCATTATTTATATTACTCTATTGATATGCTATGCCAAAGGTCTTTCAGGATTGCAAGTGAGCAACTAGTTATGGCTCACAACTAAGGTGTAGAATCGGGTCATGACAAAATTGGTATCAGAGCTTTAGGTTCAAGTGTCCTAGAGTGTCTATGAAACCGTTTCTAGTAGAGTCCTACTTATGGGTGTGAAGCACGCAACAACTATGATTGTGAGGCTATGGGGCATTTAGGAATATTTCCCTTCTTTCATGATCTAGTTCGTACGACAGAGTTTAACTCTACGTCTCTCTTCTAACTTGCGCTTTATACATATTGCAGATCATTCCTCTAAAGAGAACCTCCAATCAGAGGTTGCTACTAATGCTGGAGTCGATTCCACTATGGTATCTACACATCTTATTGTACAGACCAGGAATGGAGCATGTTACTTTATTTAGAATGCTATCGCCGATACTCCACCTATGCCACAAATTACACTGAGCGGTTTAGGTTCATCTGCTTCTTAGCCACCTAATTTTTATCCCAATTTCAAGTCAAAAATGTTATTCAGATGTTGACTCTGATAGTGTTCACTCAGGCCAACCATTCATCCCCAACCTATTATGGTTCTCAGGTCGCCTCTAAGGTCCGTGACTTTATTAGAATGAATCTTCTAGAGTTCATAGGATCAAAGCTTGGTGAGGATCCTAGAAATTTTATTGATGAGTTCTAGAAGATTCTTTGGGTTATGCATGTTAAAGATATAGATAAGGTTGGTCGTGTTTCCTACCAGCTCAGGGAAGTAGTGGGCATATGGTTAAGTAGTGGGAAGACGTCCGAGAAGAAGATTTTTAACTTGCTGTGTAGGATAAGTTTTAGGAGGATTTATTGGGGAACTTCTTTCATTGAGAGTTCAGGGAGGCGAAGATTAGGGAGTTTTTAAATTTTGAGCAAGGTTCTATGAGTGTGAATGAGTACAGTCTTAAGTTCACCTAGTTATCTTAGTATGCTCTAGATATGGTGTATGATATGAGAAGTATGATGAGATTGTTTGTATCAGTGCATTCTAGGCTTCAAGTAAGGAGGGTAAGGTGGAAATATTAATTGGGGATATGGACATAGCTTGGCTTATGATCCACGTGTAGCAAATCGAAGAGGATAAGTTGAAGGAGAGGGAAGAGAATCAAAGAAAAAGGGCCATGATAGCAAATTATGAGTCCAGTCAGCAAGGGTGATGTCACCCAAATTAGAACTCTAAATAAAGTATAAAGCATTCGTTGATCAAATATAGAACCCAACTAGGTTGGGGTCGATCCCTTGAAGAATAGGTCTGAGTCTCTATCAAGTGTTTATCTAAGCAACCAGTAAATAATCTCCAGTAAAAAGGGTTTTTTTGTAAATCAGAAGTCCAGTAGTAACAATTGTTGATTTTGTTGGATTAGTAATCAATATGAGAGAGGCACTAGGATTGTGTTCCCCAATAACTTCATAACCCCGTAGGTTCTTCGTACTTGTGATCTCTCATAGTGCTCGACATGTAGAATTGATAGGTTATGTATACCTAAACGATTTTCCGCACTTGTTTAAGTAATATCCTCAAGTAAGATTTCTCTTCTCCTGAGCCTTGCTTTATCAACCCCTATCTTAAATCCCAGATTAGCTTTCCCGGGTTATTGGCTCAAGCTATTAAGTAAAGGTTGATAGCTCCAAGTCTCTGTTGTTTATTCCATTTTCCCATTCGTTACCCTTAATTTCATCGTGAGTAAAGATAAGGCAAGTTTCAGTGTCTGCAGTCGCTAAAAAGCAATCATACCGTAAGGAACAACAATACACTCATAAACACCATTTGAGAATCACGTCGTACTATGAAAACTACTTTGTTAATCCATCATGGTTCCCACAACCCTAGTTGTGGTGTTTAGCTGCTTATAATTGCAAGTACACAAGAATAATTTTGATAAGAAAGCATGATTATGAACTTACAAGAATAAGATGAAAAACCACGAATCTCAATTATGAATAAAACCCTAAAAATCGATGTTTGTAATTTCAAGAACAAGAATATGCCTTGAAACATTGTCACGCCCCGAATCCCAATGAGGCGGACTGGCACCCGAAGCCGATGTGGCCCTAGAGGACCAATCTTTACTCAAGTACTTTCGTATGCATATCCTCGTATGATCATCATTATGTCTCATGCAACTATGCGGAAGCCATGGAAAACAGGTTATATATGAAACTTGGCCGTTAGGGCCATCAAGTCAAAATGAACATACATCTCTTACATTCATCTTCCCACATACGTCTACAAAGCCTCTAATAATTACATGAACATAACCAACCTAAAGTCGGGACAAGTCCCCGCTGTAAATAACATTTACAATACCAAAAATAAATGTACATATGACTCGGAAAGCCCCGAACCAACTGGAGCTCACCAATGATCCGCGGATAACTCGTAGCCTATAGTGGAGGTCTACCTGTGCCTGCAGCAAGTAAGGTAAATTCCCCAAGAGGGGTCGATACGAAGAATGTACTGAGTATGTAAGGCTCTTATGAAACTTCATTATATGTAATAACAACAATGGAAACTATATAGGAGAACTAGTCAAAGCGGATAAACCCTCGTTCTGAATGTGAAACCATGTTCCTTACGTTTATTATATTCCTTACTTACATTCGTCATCTTTATTAGTCATCCACCTTATTGGTGGGTTTTTATGATCGTCCACCTTTTGGTGGGCATCCACTTTATTGTGGGTAGTCATCCACTCTTGGTGGGCATCCACTTTATTGTGGGTAGTCATCCACTATTGGTGGGCATCCACTTTATTGTGGGTAGTCATCCACTCTTTGGTGGGCATCCACTTTATTGTGGGTAGTCATCCACTATTGGTGGGCATCCACTTTATTGTGGGTAGTCATCCACTCTTTGGTGGGCATCCACTTTATTGTGGGTAGTATTAGGGTCCGCTCGAGCTAGGCTTTTGTGCCCCTTTGAGTCGTCCCGGTTCTCATTACTTTCTTCCTTTAATTTTGAGAGATTCACACCTTTACTTGTGAGAGATTGATTCATTCACTTATGAGAGATTGACATTTCACTTTTGGGAGATTGATATGTTCACTTATGAGAGATTGACATATTGAGGATCATGACATGATTTGAAGCACACATAAATTACTTCACTCCTTGACTTCATGAGATTGATATCTTAAATTGTGAGGGATAGATATATTAGCTCGCACCTTACCTCTTCATTACTCTTATGAGATCTTACGAGATTGGTACCTTTACACATATGAGAGATTGGTACAAACATAATCATGATATTAGACTTTGGAACATGACTTGATTGGAAAATACTTTTCAAGCATAGATAGATTCTTTTTATATCTTACTCTCTTGAGATAGTTCTTTTAGAAATTACAACGTTAGGACATCTTTGGAACCTCATTCAATGAATAAGATATAAGTGAAACATAATTCGTCTAAGAATAGGATACATATGAATAACAATATACCTCAAACTGAACTGGGATACTTTAGAACACTTCGGACATGAGTAAGTACCATAACAAGGTAAATACTCTATACTGCAGAAAAATACGGAAAGAGTAACCTTACATACCTTCACTTCCAAGTATGAATAAACAAGCCTATGTATGAACACAATAGTCCAACTTCTTCCTTACATCTTACTCTACAATACAAGTTCATACCAGAACTTACATTAGCAACTAGTCACTATACAGGCGTACAAGACGACAATGAATTATGTGACTACCACATAACGTCATGTCATCCCTTACAATACAATCCACTATATTTCCATATCAACAACACCATAACATTACACACATTGACCAAAAGATCATACATCGATAGTATTTCACACCACACTTACCCTTTACGCTTTTCTCTTTACCATTCCGTCACAATTACTCCTTTATAACAACATATGAACAACCATACATACTTAATACAGTCCAACGTACCTCCATACAATACTTTAAAGTCATTAAAACAACATCACAAGTTGATAATTATATCTAAAAAGGGTATAGGGGCCTTCGGGGGTCGACTAGGTACGAAAACATACAAAACCGGATCTGGGGGCGACCTGCGCTGCCACCTGCGCTGCCACCTGCGCCCGCAGGTGGATGAGGTGCGCGCGCAGATGCACTTTGGCAGCATCCAGAGGCATCTGCGCCCGCAGGTGCCTCCGTCTGCGGGGGCGGATGCCCGTTTTGGTCCGAAATGGCCTCTTTTGAGTCTTTTAATGCCATGAATGGTCTATGATCATAACCAAACTTATTTTGACATATTTTTTATCATCTTGAATACCAACATTCAGCCATGGTCTCACAACACCCATAACAACACCCAAAACTACACTTTACGGTCAATACATCACCAAATCCGTAACCAATATCACAACAGCAATTCCAAACGTTATGCACAAGAATAAAACAAAGTAAGACTGTAATCACATCTCACATGTCAATATTTAATCCACCAAGTTCACTTAATTCAAAACCACAAGTGTATATTTAAGTTTACAAGACAAAACCACCCTCCGATTTAGCAAACATATAACATTTCACACATTGGGCACTTCTCAATATTTCACCAACATAACCAACATATTATACACCATATCTCATGCATAAAATATATTAAACCACCATAATAAACACTTACCAAGCCTTGTACAAAGATGATCTTGGCCAAAGGAATGACTTAGGGTTCTTGAGAGACAAAAAGAAATCTTTGGTAAAGTATAGAAAAGCGTGAGAGTCCAAGTGCAATAAAAATCTGATTTTCTCTCTTTATATAGTCCCTCAAGTCACTCTTATCTCTTCCTTAGCATTAAATTCAAGGGGTGATTGGTCAAATGGAGAAAATTGAAAGAATGGGTCAAAATCCCATGTTGGGCCATGTCTTCCCTTGTGATTTTGGGCTTCATTAAGGGCCCAATGGTGTAAGACTTATTAATGCCCACAAATTACTACATAATTCATCAATTATCTCATGTTTCCATATTTCCATAAATGTTACGATAGTCAACTTGACCCAGAACGTATGGGGTGTTACAACCTCTTATGAAGGGCTACTCTCATGTACGAAGCCAAATTTCAAATTTCTCATCATTAACATTACCAAATACATACTTATGGCTCTCGACACCTAAGTAAACATTATTCAATGTTATCAAGTAGGGTTAAGAAAGTACGGGGTGTTACAAACATAATACAATGTGTAAGAATGTAAACTGGTACAAAAGACCCATTAAGAGTATTTATAGACAAAATAAAAGTCTATCCTAAACATATAGAGATTTACTGAGTCGGTGCCTCGAATGAAGGAAGGTACGATCGTGGTTAGATACCACGATCGTCCTTGGTGCTCGTAGGTTTGCTCTTGACTTTTGCATCTTTCAGATCTTAGTTAGCAAGATGCTCAGTACGACCTCTTGGTACCGTTTTATGATCGTGACTTCCTCTTGTAACTTCTACCTTTGATTTTTCACTTTGCAGAATACTTCTCCCATGATTTTCAGTATGATTTCGTGGTATCATCCCATGATCGTGAGATCCCCTCGTCTGATCCTCTTTACTCTTAACATCTAGAAACCTCAATTCTGGACTCCCTTCCCACATTCAACAGTATGATCGTGACATCTAGGTAAGGTCGTGGGATGCCTTTGTCTGCATAACACCTGAATACCACATCTCTGTTTCTTTCTATGATCATGATGGTACGATTGTGTCAGATCCCACGGTCGTGGGAGGCTTTCGTCTGTGCCTTAAATTTCAAATTTCCTTCACTTTCCTTCTCTGGGATATTTGACCTGCAAATGCCATAAAAACACATCATACCTATGTGAAAATGCCTTTGTACTATCAAATATCCCTCATTTTAAGCGTAGAAAGTGCCGTAAGTCCATGACACATCAACACCCTCAACTTAAAACATTTGCATGTCCTCAGGCAAAAAAAACAAAACCAAACTAAAACTAAACTAAACAACACTTAATCAAGAGAAATCCAAGAGTACTATGACAGTCTTATTTTTAAAAACTCAACTTAAGCACGCATAACTCAAAACACAAGTGCAACCCCTCCAAACATCATTACAACCAACATTCGATGTGTGTACACAAACCACTCACCATAACACAATAGGATTAAGTAATGACATTACATTATCAACAGACAACCTTGCACGCAAACCTATGACACTACCCAAACAAGCAGCAACTACCATACAACCCCTATGCCCTCACATCAAAGAAGTCCCTAACACTCAGAATATGCAATGAATATCAAGACAGGGACTGAAACTAAGCACTCACTCACACAACAAAGTTTGAACAGTATGCATTTGATACCATAGGATTGCCCTTATTTTCTATGTCTTAGTTCTTTAAACAGTCGGATTAGGATCACTATAGGACTTTATTAGCTTGTAATGTAGGCTCGGGGACGGGTATGGTACATATGGGTTAAGTAACTTATCCTCCTTGGCACTACACTACCTTCGGCTCCACTTTCCTACTCCTTCACTTTTCTTGACTTTTTCGAACCTCGAGAGCGGTTTTTGTTTCACAACTTTATCTCTTTTTCTTTTTCATTCTTTTTTTTCTTTCAAACTTTTATTTTTCACTTTTTTTTTCTTTTTTACACAATACCGCACCCGAATCCTTTTTTATTTTACTAACTTTTTCTACATACCTAAACTCTTTATGCACCCCTACTATAACCACCCTCAACTTAGGCGGATTGCCTGAGTTGAGGTGCACAGTGTCCAAGGAGGGACTAGGACCAAAATAGGTTCATTGTAAATGATTGGGAAGGTGAATGGGCTTGTTCAAAGAAAAGGTCTACTTAGGCTCAAATTTCGGGATCAAAGGATATTATTTTCATGTGGTAGGATTTTTAGGGTTATAGTGAACTTTATTCAAGAACGAACTATGATCTTTTCCTAACCGACTATCTTATAACTTTGGCGACACTAACCGGGCAAGTTCTAGATCGCACACACACTCCGACTAGGTAAATCTCACAACATACTTGGCTCAGGGCTACATATTCGGTTACTACCTATCTGGTTCATACAAGTTAGGCTACGGTTATCACGCCCATAATCCTAATGCCATAACGAGATCCACATTGGTCATAGTTCAGGGTAAGTACACAACACAGTACAAAAACATCACAAAAACATTTTTGGAGGGGTATCATTTAACACAAAAATCAGTTTGAAATTTGTTGCATGCTCTTATTTATTCAAACTTTCCCAAGTTCTCCTATTTCTCTCTTGATTACACAAAACACACAAAAATAACATAAAAATTAACACAAAAACAAGAAATAAAACTCCTAAGCATGCCAGTTCTAACTAGATAGCACATTCAAGGGAACAAAAGCACATCAACAAAAACCTTCAGCACACCCCTACCCCCAACTTAGAAATCATGAAATATCCTCATTGCATAAAAATATGAAAACAATGTAAAACTATGGTAGGAACATACCTGTGGTGCACTAGACGTCTATCGTTGACTCATCAATCGGGGTCCTAGATGCGACCCCTGTCTGCTTTCCATCTTTGGTGGCCTTGACTGTGGTAGTGTTCCTCTCAATCAAGTGGGCACCGGTGGCGGACTGTGAACTCAAAGATATCCTCACGGGGGCAATCTTTATACCCTTACCACTCGCAACAGTCTCATCAACATAATCAATATCAGTGTCAATGACAGAATGTGGGACCTCACTCCTCTCCACCATAGGTACCTCGGAGGTCTGCCCGCGCTCCTTCTTTTTTCTCTTCTTCTTACCATCTTTATCCTTTCTCCTCCTCTTCTAAAAGGGGGTTCAATTCATCCCCTATCTCATCTATGGCCTCATCTATTTCCTCACCCTCGCCCTCACCTACCAGGGCCTAAGTGTAAATTCTGTTACCACAATATCAATATCAAAATCTGCAAATGCAGAAAGCGATGGAGGCTGCACAATTAAAAACTGCCTCTCAAAAAGCTCCTTCACAACATTCTTTAACTCATCTTACTCAACGGTGAATGTGCTTAAGTCTGGAGCCTAGACACCATCTATCTTAGCCGTCATCTGGCTCTCAAAACTATTAAGGCGGGTCAGTATGCCCCACACTGCTACTCTAATCTTATCCCCACGTAGGGCTTTACTTCTACCTTTAATTTCTTAATCCTCGCATCCAAAATAACTTGATTCTCTTCAGTAAAGCTATAGGAACTAATGTATAGCCGGCAGGTGCCAACTAAACTGTACCCAAAGGTGCTGTGGGTCGTGGTGTGGATGATGAAGTAGCATCAACTTCAGAAGCTGGGATCTCTATAATATCTGTCGCTCCCTCAATTACATATGAAGGAAAATCAGTTAAAGAACCTTGGACTCGGGACACCAAGTTCAAGTTATCCTTGATCAATGCAATGTTAGCAATCTTGATCGACTGAATGAATTTTTTCAGCTGTAGGAATGGATGGCACATTTGACTTCCAACATAGAAAAGTCACTAAGCTTTGGAAGGGGAGCGCAGTATGATATAGTAGTTCCCGCTCTCAAATCTTCTCCATAATGATCCATGGAACATTCAAATCCATCTTTGCCTTAAAGGCTGCTACCATCCCTGCCTGGTCAGCACTCAATGTGTTATCATTACTGGTAGGTTATATAAAGTGTTTGACAATGGGCCACCATGCCTTGGTGGTAAAGCTGAGTGTGTTTTTGTATATTATCATGACATTAACCCAGTATACTTCTTCCTTAGCTTCCGCAATGTGGCCCGCCAACCACTTGAAGTGCAACAACTTATCCTCAAGACTCAATAATTTTACCTTCTTCAAATTTGACATTCGATAATCATACTCCAGAGTCTCAGTTGGTTGCTCAAACTTATCCCCAAATAAGGCTTTAAAATAGCCTTCACAGAAATGTCGATCTTCTTTCCCCACACCAATACCATGTCAAGTCTGGGCTGCTTCTTCATATCCTTTATCTTCCCAGAAGGAGTCATGTTCTCAATCATTATTGTATAGTTGGCGTAAAACTCTCTCACCAACTCAACCCTAAAATTTCCCACATATTAAGTCATCCAGTCTATTTTGTATTTCTGAAACACCCGATTCAACCCCGAAATTCTTTGCAATGCCCCATGCAATATACAGGGTTTTTCTTGGATGCTCCATTTTTGGTTCCCTTTGTTGTTTAGGGAAACCCCATTAGTGTAATAGTCTCTAGACTTTGGAATAACGCATATCCTCGGGTTAACACTTCTGAAACCATCCATGGACTCCTTTTTAGAGCTGATTTGCAGCAACAACTTCAGTGGAAGATTCTGGATTAGCACTTCTGAAACCATCCATGGACTCCTTTTCCTCGGAGGAACTCTTCTCATCAGTAGCTACAGGTTCATCCCCATTAGGATTTGAGCTTTGACCTCCCTCTTCAGACTGGGGAAGTTTAATGGGGGTAGCCGTGGGTACTATTACTATAGATGGAGTCGCCTTGGCCTTAGAAATTTGGATATAGTGGCTTGATGCTCAAGTTTTTCATTATCACTGCTTTTGGAGTATTGAACCTCCAAACCACTGGATTCTTCAAATTCACTTTCTAAGGTCGGAGGTGTGTCTTTTAGTGCTCGCTTCTAAGCAATTTACGTGTGGCCAGCCTCATCCTGCTTGTTCTTGTTTAACTTGGGTGCCATGGTACTTGTACACAAAAGGATTAGTCCCAGTTTAAAACAGAAATATAGGTGCAGTACATCAGACAGACGATCTATGGTACGAAACCACGATTGTCCTTTCGATCGTAGGAAGCCTCTACTAGAAATCCCTGGGAGGTTATCACATCAGACGACTACAACCCATGACCGTACCAAGATACGACGATCATGGGATGTGATCATCTGATGAACTCCTGCAACTTCACAAACTGGCACCCACAATGATCCAACCCACCATCGTACATAGGAATGACGATCGTAGGTTATGTCGTAGAGTTTGCATTGACACTTGATCAATTTAAAACACCAGATTTTGACCCAATTTGACTCCACTTGACCAAAAAGAGTACTAAAACTTCCCCCTTTTGACACCCATTCAAACAATAATTTCACAGTGCAATTTTTTAGAGAAAATTTGGCTATTCTACTCCCTCTGAACTCAAATTAGTAACATTTTGACACTCAACAAGGTACGTATGCACTAATTACCTACTAAATTTTAGACATGAAGGCAATTTTAAATCATGAGAGTTAAACTTGCAATTTTTGGAGAGTGCACATGCTTTTGAATTGAAGGAGTTTGCAAATTCGAGGGATAGGAACTTTGTAGCAGTAGAAATCGAAGAAGATCCTAGGATTTAATCATGATTTTTTCCCTTAATAGCGTAATGCTCTGTGAAGTTGTGTTTGAATGATGGATTGAGGGTGTAGGGTCAAGGGTATAAATTTAGGGCCTTTAATTCGAGCCAGGTTGGTTTGGGTAAAATTTAAAAATTTATAATAAGACCCAACAGATGGCTCATACCTATGATCATGGGATCAATCCATGATCGTGGTGTGTCCTCGTACCAAGAGAATTTAGGAAACTTACTTACGAACCTACGAAGCTTAAGGACAATCATTGTATCTAACAACGTTCATTTTTTAAAATTATAGGTTCCATCACTTGGAAGTTGATTTACGAGAGTTCAATCAGATGATTGATTCCATGATCATATTATCTTGGTATGATGGTGGATGCTCAATCGAAGGACCAAATCCTGGAAATCAATTCTCTGGACCTTATGCAGATGAGAAAACCCACGATCGTGGGAATTTCCCACAATTGTACATTGCTTTCGTGGGTTCTATTTTTGTTCCAGTTCTAGTTCTTTTTTTGCATTGTCCCTACACATGTAGCAAACGTTACCCTATAAATAAAATAAGTACAAAAACCCTTGGGTTGCCTTCCAAGCAGTGCTTGATGTAACATCGTGACATGACGTGGCTAGTGAAGTTACTCAGACTTTACCAAACTAACCCATGGGTTACCTTTCATGAAGTGCTTGATTTAACATCACGGCACGACTCAAATGTTATTGGTTACTCGGAATTGATCAAGAATGATATCTTAAATCATCTTGATCCATCTACATCACCGAGGTAATATTTCACCCTTTGGCCAATCACCCTAATCCTTAGGCCATCATCGTTTTCAAGCTCAATGGCCCCATAAGGATACACCATCAATATTTTGTAAGGCCCCTTCCATCTTGACCTCAGCTTACCAGGAAACAACTTCAGCCTAGAATCAAATAGCAGTACCCTGTTACCCGCTATGAGTTCTCTTTTCTCAATCCTGCAATCATGGTACAATTTCATCTTTTCTTTGTACAAGGCTGAACATTCATAGGCGTGGAGACAGAACTCATCATTCCCATTCAACTGCTCTAGTCTCAACTTTGCCGCATCATTCCATTGCAAATTTAGCCGCTTTAGTGCCCACCATGCCTTATGCTCAAGTTCAACGGGCAAGTGGCATGCCTTACCAAATACAAGCTGATATGGGGGTGTACCAATAAAGGTCTTAAATGCTGTTCAGTAGGCCGATAATGCATCATATAACTTTCTAGCCCAGTCTGTTCTATTGGAATTCACAATTTTTGCCAAAATGGACTTGATCTCCCGATTGGAGACCTCAACTTGTCCACTTGATTGCGGATGGTAAGGGGTTTCCCTCTTATATTTCACACCATATTTCTCAAGCAAGGCTTTGAATAGACGATTTCAAAAGTGCAAGCCTCCATCACTAATGATTTCCCTTGGTGTACCAAATTTGGAGAATATATTCTTCTATAAAAATGTTGTGACACTCTTCCCTTCGTTGTTTGGAAGCACAACTGCCTCCACCCACTTCAAAACATAGTCAACAACTACCAAAATATACTTTATACCATATGAGCTCATAAAGGGTCCTATGAAATCAGTGACCCATACATCAAATATCTCAAGCTAAAGTGTCGTGGTCATGGAAAGCTTTTGCCTTCGCGAGATGTTTCCTTGTATTTGGCATTGATCACAAGGCCTTGCATAATTATGTGCATATTTCTGAATGGTGGGCTAATAGTATCCACATTGCAAGATCTTATGCATAGTCCATGCACCATTATGATGACCCCCAACTGGTGATAGTGACAAGCCTCTAGAATACTCATCATCTCTATCTCAGGAACACATCTTCGAATCATTCCATCTACACACATCCGAAACAAGTATGGCTTATACCAGAAGAACTTCCATATATCATACATAAACTTCTTCCATTGATGATTTAATAGTTCCTCAAGCACCACATCACTTACCAAATAGTTGGCAAAGTCTGTAAACCATGGAATCAAGTTTTGTGATACCTGTTCGTCTAGGAAAGTATCATCAATCTCAAGCTCATCCTTTAGTTTCAGCATTGCCTCTTCTTCACGGTGTGATAAGTGATCAGCCACTTGATTTTCAGTCCCCTTTTGATCTTTAACCTCAAACTCAAATTCCTACAACAGAAGTACCCAATGAATCAACCTTTGTTTCGCATCCTTATTCACCATAATGTATCTAAGAGATGCATGGTCAGTATGCACAATCACTTTCTTGCCAAACAAATAAGATCTAAATTTTCAAATACGAACACCATAACAAGCAACTTTTGTTCAGTCACAGTGTAATTTTTCTGAGCAGGATTAAGTGCTTTGATAGCATAATATATAGGATGTATGATCTTCTCTCTCCTTTAGCCTAGGACTGCTCCTAGCTTCATGCCGCTAGCATCACACATAACCTCAAATGACATGGATCAATTAGGTGACACAATAATAGGGGATGAAATCAACTTCTCTTTTAGACACTTAAATGCTTTAAGGTAAGAATCATCAAAAAAGAACTTCACCTCCTTCTCCAACAACTTAAACATGGGATGTGCAATTTTAGAGAAGTTCTTGATGAATCTATGGTAAAAACCCGCATGTCCCAAAAAGATCTGAATATCTTTCATAGAAATTAGTGGAGGCAATTTTTCAATCACCTCAATCTTTGCCTTGTCAACCTCAATCCCCTTTTTTGAAATCTTGTGACCAAGCTCTATTCCTTCTTTGACCATGAAGTGGAACTTCTACCAGTTTAGCACCAAGTTGCTATCCTTATATCTCCTCAAGACACTTGCAAGATGAGCCAAACAATCTTTAAATGAGTCACCAACAATCGAGAAGTCATCTATAAATACTTCAACAGTGTCTTCCACGATGTCAGAAAAGATGGACATCATGCAACGCTGAAAAGTTGCTAGCGCATTACACAAACCAAAAGGCCTTCTCTTGAATGCAAAAGTCCCATATGGTCAAGTGAAAATGGTCTTCTCTTGGTCCTCGGGATCAATTGAAATTTGGTTGTAACCCGAGAACCATAAAAAAAAATACCATCCTCTACCAGTAAGACGGTCTAATATTTGATCCATGAAAGACATCAAAGTGATCCATTTCAGTCCATATATTCAACTTCCTATAATCCATGCATACTCTCCAACCTGTGACTGGGCTCATTGGAATAAGCTCATTTTTCTCATTTGGAACCATAGAGATTCTACCCTTCTTAAGTACACATTGAACCGAGCTCACCCATATGCTATTGACAATAGGGTAAACCACCCTCGTATTCGACCACTTGATAATTTACTTCTTCACTTCCTTTTGCATATGAGGATTAAGTCTTTGTTGATGCTCAATACTAGGCATACAATCCGGCTTAAGTTGGATATTATGCGTGCAAATTCCAGGCGAAATCCCAATGATATCAGCGGACCATACAATGGTCCTCTTAAACTTCTGCAACACAGACACCAAAGCCTCAACCTACCAATCTACCAAATCAGCTACAATAATAACTAGCAAAGTATTGTTGGCTCCCAAAAATGCATAACAAAGATGGGATGGAAGAGCCTTGAGCTCCAAGACTGGATGATCTACAATTAAAGGCTTAGCCGACGGGGTCACTCTAATTTTTAAATCAAGATCTAGCTTTTTTGGTGCGAAATTGTATGAACCCCTACCAGTAAGTGTGCTCACTATCTCATCATAGTCATCAATGTCATTACCCTCAAAATTTATAATAACCGCTGCAACTGCTTCAACTCTAAGCCTCTCCTCAATAGGAACCACCAATGCATCCTTAATTACTGTATCAATCACAAAAATCACACACATATCTTTTGGCTGCTTCATGGATTGGTACACATTAAAAGTTACCTGTTCGTCATTCAATCTAAACTTTATCTGCCCAGCCTCCATGTCAACTAACACATATCCAGTCGCAAGGAATGGTTTTCCCAAGATAAAAGAAACCTCAAAGATAACCTCACAGTCAAGGATGAAAAAGTCAGTCGGAAAAAAGAAAGATGTAACCCTTACCAACAGATCACATAATATCCCTACAAGCTTCTCCAGTGTTTGATCCACCATAAGAAGTCTCATCACGGTCGATTTGGGTAACCCTAACCCTAGCTGTCTATAAACTGCTAGTGACATCAAATTTATGCTAGCACCCAAGTCACACAAAGCTTTAGCAAAATTCAAAGGTGTATGGAATCATGAAATCTCTAGGATCTTCCTTCTTCTCAACTAGAGATCGAGAAACAATTACACTACAGTGGTTCACATTATCAATGGGCTCAAAACTCACGGTTCTCTTCTTTGTCACCGACTTCTTCATAACCTTTGTGTAACCCGACATTTGTTCAAGAGCCTCAACTAGAGGTATTTTCACCAATAATTCTTTCAACATATAGATGAACTTGTGATACTTTCCCTCTTTAGCCATCTTCTTCATTCTTTGTTGAAAAGAAGAAAGAGGTTGTGGAGTGAGAGTCAATACTTGTGGGACCTCTTTGTCCTTCACCTTTTTCTTCTTAGCCTCTTTTTCTACAACTAGAGGCTTTTCAACTGCATTCTTATCAACGACTAAATTTTTAGATTTAGTCACTTTCTCATCATCTATAATCACCGGCTCTACCTCATTTTCAACAACCACGGGCATAAGCAGATCAACGATCATCTTACCACTCCTCATAGTAATAGCCAAGCAATTACTATCATTTTTTAGATTTTGGATGGTGTTGCTCAAAAGTGTACCTTGCTGATGCTAATTTAATGCAGCGAACATCTGACCAAACTGTTGCTCAAGCTACTTAATGGCAGTAACATGTGATTCAACCTTTTGACTCATCCTCGAAATATCTGCCCTAACCTCTTTAAGACAGTCTTTCATCTTTTCTACCCCCTTTACCACTTTTACAAACATGCCTTCCATCTTTGAATTGCTAGAATTAGCATCTTGGTTCCTCCGTGGAACATTGAGGCCACTCCTATCCTTATAGTCATCTTTTCTCATCCAATCGCCATCTCTTCTTCGACTTCTATCTCTATACCCAGACCAGTTATAGTTGTTATCTTTGTAGTAGTTACTACCTTGATTCCCTTGACCAGAGTTCTAATTATCTTGATTAGACCCTTGTACCTTGGTTTAGAAACCCGCCACTTGATTGTCTAGATATTTGGCTTCCTCCTCAGAATTTGAGTCATCATGTGTAGGTGCCTTACCTTATGAACCAACCACATTCACCTTCTCTGCTCCCACTACTATGAACTGCTTAGTAAATATGCTTAGCTTGATCCTCAACTGAGCTACCTATTGAGCGATTGAGTCATTTAGTGCTTTGTGTTCTATGGATGACCCAATTATATAAGTTCTCGCAGGCACATTTGCATCACGAGTATGCCAACCCCGATTAGTTTTAGTGATCCGATCTAGTATCTTAGAAGCCTGATCCTAATGTAATCTCATGAATGCTCCACCTATGACAGTGTCTACTACAGATTTATTATTTGTATTTAAATCTCTATAGAAGATCTCAAGCAATTTACGGCACAATAGTCTATGATTTGGGACATTCTGTAACTTTTTCTTAAACCTCAACCAGATCTCATATAACACTTCCAAATGTTACTGCCTGAAGTTTTAAGTTTTATCTTTCAACTACAACATTCTGGAAGGTGGGAAAAATATCTCTAAGAACTTAGTCCTCAACTCATTACAGGTAGTGGTTGATTCACACGGTAACTTTATCAACCATAGTGTAGCCTCTCTCATCAGAGAGAATGGAAAAAACCACAATCTAATCTCCTCTTGGCTCACTCCGGGTAGATTTTAGAAACTGAAAATCCCTACAAAGTTCATCACATGATAATTTGCATTAGTAGTAGCAAAGCCTGTGAGCACCTCTTTAAATTTAGCAACTTTATCATAGCACTAGTGATGTGAAACTTAGTTCCTAGAGGCAATACCGGTGGAATAATAACACCTATTTTGATCGATTCTAAAAAGTCTAGCTTGTCTTCTGCATCCTCAAATTGAGGAAGATTTTAGAGGTTGATGCCCTTATTCCTTCTCTACCTTTCTCATTCCTCAAGTGCAGCTTGATGGTCCGCTTCTTCTCGTTTAGCCCTTTCTTCCCTTGCTGCCTGCCTGGAAGCCTTTTGTCTTGCATTCTCCTTAGCTATCAATAAAGCAATGGTCTGCTCCATAGTTTCTTGAAGCCCTGGGTTTTGCAACCCTTAGTTTAGAACTCCTTCAACATGAACTCCTTCGTTAACCATTCTTCTTCTAGCTCTTAGAGTTCTTATAATTTCTGGATTAAGTAGAATCATGGGATTGACTTGACTTAGAGTGTTGGGCATGCACCAGTGTGTACCCTAGAATAAAAAAAAGTAAAATCAAGAAATAAAAACCAACATCCTGATAAACATAATCAATCAACTCTGTAATTGTATTCTCTGATAACAGTCCCAAAATTTAATGTCACCCAAATTATACCTCTAAAAAAGTGTGAAGTGGTTGTTGATCAAATATAGAATCCAACTAGGTTGGGATCGATCCCACGAGGAATAGGTCAAATTCTCTATCAAGTCCATTAGTAACAATTTTTGATTTTGTTGGATTTGTAATTAATATGAGAGAGGCACTAGGACTATGTTTCCTAATAACTTCATAACTCCATAGGTTCTTTGTACTTGTGATATCTCCTGGTGCTCGGCATGTCGAATCGATAGGTTATGTATACCTAAATGACTTTTCACACTTGTTTAAGTAATATCCTTAAGTAAGTTTTCTCTCTCCTGAGCCTTGCATTACTAACCCACACCTTGGATCCCAAATTAGCTTTCATGGGTTATCAACACAAGCTATTAAGTGAATATTGATAGCTCCAAGTCTCCGTTGTTTACTTTTTTCCCATTCGTTACCCCTAATTTAATTGCGAGTAAAGATAAAGCAAGTTTTAGCATCTGCAGTCGCTAAAAAGTAATCACACCGAAGGGAATAATAATAGACATATGAACACCATTTGAAATCACTTCGTATAATGAACACTTCTTTGTTAACCCGTCATGGTTCCCACAACCCTAGTTGTGGTGTTTAACTGCTCATAATTGCAAGCACATAAGAATAATTCTAATAAGAAAGCATAATTATGAACTTACAAGAATAAGATGAAAAACCACGAATCTCAATTATGAATAAAAACCTAAAAATCAATGGTTGTAATTTCAACAACAAGAATATGCCTTAAAACTGTAATAGAATGTGTAAGAATGTAAATTGGTACAAAAGGCCCATTAAGAGTATTTATAGATAAAATAAAAACCTATTCTAAACACACAGGTATTTGCTGAGTTGGCACCTCGAATAAAGGAAGGTACGATTGTAGTTAGATACCACGATCGTCCTTGGTGCTCGTAGGTTGGCTCTTGACTTTTGAATCTTTTAAATTTTGGTTGGCACGATGCTCAGGACGAGCTCGTCGTACCGTTGTATGATTGTGACTTTCTCTCATAGCTTCTACCTTTGATTTTTCACTTTGTAGAATACTTCTTCCATGATCTTCAATACGATCTAGTGCTATCATCCCATGATCGTGAGATCCCCTTGTCTGATCCTCTTTACACTTAACATCTGCAAACCTTAATTTTGGACTCCCTTCCCATGCTAAATAATATGATTGTTACATTTAGGTATGGTTGTGGGATGCCTTCATCTGCATAACACTTGAATACCACATCTCTGTTTCTTTCTACGATCACGATGGTATGACTATGGTTAAATCCCAAGGTTACGTAATGCTTTTGTCTGTGCCTTAGATTTTAGATTTCCTATACTTTGCTTTTTCGAGCTATTTGACCTGCAAATGCCAAAAATACACTTCATACCCACCTAGAAATGCCTTTGTACTAACAAATATCCCTTGTTTTAAGCATCGAAAGTGTCGTAAGTCCATGACACATCAAGTGGGACATGAATGAGAACTGGTCCTTCTTCTATAAGAAGTCATATGGACCAGTCCTATTTTCAGTGAGTGCATCAACTCCCATGCTTAAAAATGATTATAAATTTAGAGCTTCAGGCCCTCAGTCTCAAGGTTGCATTGCAAAAGGACCTTCATACCATTATTGCAATAATTGTGGAAAGCGCCATCCATGTGAGTGTCTCTATGGTATGGATGACTATTGTAGATGCTATCAACAGGGTCACATTTTGAGAGATTGCCTTCGTCTAGGTAAGGAAATAGGGGTAATAGAGCCCAGACTATCGTATCAGCTTCGGTGGGTCATCTTACTCAGAATGGAAATGCTTTAGGTTTCAGTAGTACTAAGAACTACTTCTATGATTTTTCCAATCGTCAAGATCAGGAGAGTTCCCTCGATGTCGTTACTAGTATGTTAAAAGTTTTCTCTCTTGATGTTTATATTTTTTTAGATCTAGGAAGTACCTTGTGTTTCATGACTCCTTATGTTGCTTTAAAGTTCAGAATTAGTCCCAAATAACTTCCAGAGCCTTAGTAGATGAATCTATAGAAAGTGCACCATGTCAGTTCTCCATAGAGATACCATAATTGATATAGTAAAGTTACATATGGTAGACTTTGATTTCATATTAGGCATGTACTAGTTATATTCTTGTTATGCTTCAGTTGATTGTATAACCCAAATTGTGAAATTTTAGTTTCTTAATGAACCTTGTCTTAGAGTTGAAGGATAGTCCAATTGTTCCTAAAGATTGTTTCATCTTCTAAATTGTTCCTAAATATTGTTTCATCTCCTATATTAAGACCAAAAAGAAGATTTCCACGGGTTATATCTACCACCTAGTTTAGGTTAAGGATTCTAGTGTTGAAACCCCTTCTCTTTAGTCAGTCCCCATAGTTAGCGAGTTTCCTGAGGTTTTTCTATATGATCTTCTTGGAGTTCCTCTTAATAGAGAGATAGACTTTAGGATAGACCTTGTACATAATACTCAGTCGATCTCTATTCTGACATATAGAATAGCTCCTGCTGAGTTGAATAAGCTTAAAGAGCAGTTAAAAGTTCTTCTAGATAAGAAATTCATCCAACCTAGTGTTTCCCATGGGGTACTCTAGTTCTTTTCATGCTTAAGAAATATGGTTCCCTTAGGATGTGTATTAATTACCATCATATGAACAAGGTAACTATCAAAAATATATAGCCCATTCCCAGAATTGATGACCTATTCGACCCACTTCAGGGTGCTTCATGGTTTTCTAAGATTGTTCTCAAATCTAGTTAGCATCAGTTGAAGGTTGGAGAGTATGATATTCCAAAGATAGCTTTTCATACTTAGTATGGCCATTAGCAGTTCCTTTTCATGTCTTTGAGACTAACCAATGCTTTTTTAGTCTATATCTCATGAATAGAGTGTTCATGCTATATCTCAACATGTTTGTGATTATGTTCATAGATGATATTCTGATTTACTCTTATAGTGAGAAGGAGTATCCAAATCACCTTAGGATTTTCCCTCGGATTTTCAAGGATAGACAATTCTATCCAAAGTTTTCTAAATGTGAATTTTGGTTGAAGTCTGTAGCTTTCCTTAGGCATGTTGTTTCTAGTAAGGGTATTCTGGTTAATTCCCAAAAGATTAAGGTAGTTAAGAATTGGCCTAGACCTACATCCCGAATAGGCATCTGGAGTTTCCTAGCTTAGTCAGCTAGTACAGATAATTGGTATGAGGGTTTTTTTTGTCTATTGATGCTTTATTGAATAAGTTGACTAAGAAAAAGGCAAAATTTCAGTGGTCCAATTCTTGTAAGAAGAATTTTTAAGAGTGTAAAGCTCGATTGAATTCAGCTCCAGTTTTAACTTTGCCGCATGCACAATGTCAATATGATTTGATTTGGGTGATCATTCATTGCATGAGTAAATCTGCCAACCTTTTGACTGTCAAGACAACTGATACAATAGAGGATTATCCTAGTATGTACATCAAGGAGATAGTTATACTTTATGAGGTTCCATTGTCTATCATTTCAAAAGGGGTGCCCAGTTTACAACTTAATTTTGACCCTAATTTCAGAAAGGTTTAGGTATAAGGGTGAACCTTAGTATCACTTTCCATCCACAAACCAAATGGTTAGGCGCACTATCAAGACTCGTATTGAAATGTTGAGTGCTTGCATAATTGATTTTAAAGACAATTCAGATAATCACCTACCTCTTATTGAGTTTGTTTATAATAACACTGACCACTCTAGTATCGAGATAACACTATTTGAGGCTCTTTACAGCAGAGATATATATCTCCTATTTCCTGGTTTGATATTGGTGAAGCTATTTTAGTAGGACCAGACCTAGTTGATGAGGCTATGGAAAAGGTTATGATGATTCAAGAGCGATTGAAGACCGCGCAGAGCCGACATAAATTGTATTTAGATGTGAGTAGAATGATTTTGGATCTGGAGATTGATGATTGGATTTTATTAAAGGTTTCATCGATGAAGGGTGTAATGCATTATGGTAAGAAAGGGAAACTCAGTCCCTAGTTTATTAGTCCCTATCGGCTTGTGAATAAAATAGGAAATATGGATTTTGAGTTGGAGTTACCTATAGAGTTGGAATTGGTGCATCCTGTATTTCATGTCTATATGTTGAAGATGTGTATTGGTGATCCTTCACATGTTGTGCCTATAGAGAATGTTGGCAACCTATCATATGAAGAGATTCTAGTTTAGATTTTAGATCGTCAGATTCGTGAGTTTAGAACCAAGAGGTTGTATCAGTTAAAGTCTTATGGAGGAATTAAGTAGTTGCAATAGATACATGGGAAGCTGAAGAAGTATGAAAGCTAGATATTGTCATCTTTTCACTCCTTTTGATGAAAGCGTTTAATGTGGAAGCATTATTCTTATAGTGACTCTTAGAAATCTTTTGTCATGTATTGATGGCTTACATGTTCATGTCTATGCTTGTGCTCATGTACTCTCTATTTGAGTTCCAAGCCTTAATGTGATTCTGTTAAGTTTAGCTTATGATAGTTTCTTTGTTCTTCTATTCTATCCATAGCCTTCATTCGAGGACTAATGATCCTAAAGGGGAGATATTGTAACACCTCAGATTTTGAGCCTATGAATATTCAACAATTAGTATAGAAATCAAGTTTAAACTTGAAGTTCCCATGTTCCCAAGGATTGGTTCATGACTCATGAACCAGGTACACAATTTGTTGAACCTCTCATGGAAATAAGTTATAAAAGTTTAGGAACTTCTAGGGTACCACGAGTGAGACAAAGACCCAAGATCTCAGTCCACAGTTTGTAGAATCAATTATGGAAATATATTAGAGAGTTGTCAAACCCTCTAAGTAACCATGGGTGACACCGCAATCTTTGAAATGAAATCACGAACTGTAAAGTGGCCCATGGAACTCGAGATGAAAGATTACATTTTCTCCCCAAACAATAGGTAAGAGTACAACTCGTGTAATTGAACTATGACTCTTGAAACAAGTCATAAACCTCAGTCCTATATTGATGAAAACCCTTCAGGTTTCTACGGATCAGACCACAGCTCATGAAAGTGATCCATAATTCATGGAACGACTCATGGAACGCAATCCTAAATTTTTCAACAAAGATTTAAAAAGGGTGTTTTTGAATTTTCCTTACCCTATTACACTATCCCATGACAATTTAACCTCTAAAAGGTATAAATATTAGATTCTTAAGTTAATTCTTATTTTATTCTCTGAAAAGCAACTCAAGAACATGTTCTAAGGCAAATCATTCTCTGAAAAGCAACTCAAGAACATGTTCTAAGGCAAATCAAGCATCTAGGGTTCTGATTCAAGCAAGATAGTCGAGCCTTCTCTTGTCAATGTTATTATCTTCAACAAGTACACAAGAATTTAGTGATGGAATCCTTTCATCCTCACATCTAAGTATTTTCAAGATTATATATAAATTTGTTCAAATCTATATTTTATGCCTGAATCATTAATGTTGATTTTTTTTATATGTTTAACCTGATTTCAATAAAAGAATTTCCATGATCTTATGATTATTATACCAATTTATGATTTATGCTATGGAATTCATGCTTTATGATTATTTTACTAACTATAAACTCTATATTGAAAGGATATATGTTTTAGATACAGGATTTATGTATATAATTTACTTACAACAGTATATTTTTACAGACATGTTGAGCAACGACTCAAATTATGATTTTCACTATGTTACTTTACATGACATGAGCATATGTATAGTATTGGGAGGATTATTTAGCATAGAGAGGGTATGGGTTTAGATAATAAATCCCATTGCCACCATAGGATTTAGCCCAAAAGGCTCATTTTTGGATTCGTATGTTTATGGTCCTATACTTTGGTTGGTTGGGACAACTCTTTTAGTGTAGGTGTAAGATGCTGGGATCATGAGCTCGCATGGTGTTTGTTGGTTAAAAGAAACTCCCCACATGTATAAATTTTATGAAAAATACTATTTATATACTCATGAAATACTTCTATTAAAAACTTTAGCTATCATGCTTCTCTCATCAGGTTTCGGTTGTTTTAAGCTATTTTTGACTTTACCATAACTTTTGTTTCAGATCTTATTTATTGTTTTAATCTACTCTCTACATGTTTTCATGATCATTTATTTCGTTTATGATATGTATATACATAGAAGTTACGTACCAATACATTCCATTGTATTGACTGCATCTTGCGCTATATCTTTTCATGATGTATATTCGGGTACTCAAGCTTAAGGTTTTCTACTAGGTGTTCAATAGCACCTAACATTCCATAGATTGGTGAACTATACTATCATCTAAGAGGCGCAAAGTTGATTATATTCTTCTTATTATTTTAGATTAGAAGTAGAGGCTTCACTAAACAAACAATTATATATTAGTTGGTAGTATTTCTTTTATTTCTCACTCTGTCATAATAATGATTGTCTCTTTTAGGTTTAACCCATTACCATTATTTATGTTTCCACTTCAGTTTCATTATTTATATTACTCTGTAGATATGATATGCCAAGGGTACTTCAGGACCACTAGTGAGCAGCTAGTTATGGCTCACAGTGAGGGTGTAGATTCAGGTCAAAGACAAATATGACCTCCATTAGTTGTTTTATCAATTCCATTAAGTCTAGAATGTTGTTTCTAGTTGGGTAGCATATCTGGTTTGTATTCATAGGACACTAAAAAATTCTAAAGGTCCATTCAGAGTTGTTTTTGGACTTATGAATTATTGGTATTCAATTGCTGGTGTAAGGGTATTTTCCCTTTCGTGATCACGAAGGGTGAGGTGGATGAGATTAGCAATCGTAAGATAGGTGTCGTGATAGTAAAGAAGGGGCACATTGAGTATGAGTTGGGTTGCCCTTCACGTTCGCAATGTGTCGGATCAGCACTGTGTCACGATACGCTGTCCCACAATCGTGACAGGGGTCCACGCAATCGTGATGAAGGACCCCTAGTAGTATTTTATTCCTCCATTTTATTTTTCATTTCATTTCCATTTGAAATTGGAGTACTTTTATCCAAATAGTATGCGGGCAAGTTTTTTTTATACCTCCCTAGTTATTACTCCGTGATCTTAACATGTAATTCCATTTTTTTTTCCATCAAATTCAAAGCTTAATTCTTGAAACACCTTCTTTTATTTTAATCATTTCTGGGTTGTTTTGTAGCATAAGATGGTTTCTGTCATTACCCATCTTCTGGGCATTGAATCCTTAACCTTGGGGTGAGATAATTGTAGAATAAAATTTCAAATTTGTCAATGGGCCTCGAGGGTCAATCTTTGACCTGATTTATGGCCCAAATTATAAATTATCTATATAGGTATCATTATTCTAGTACTTAAGTATAAATTACATATCTGATAGATTAGTAGCAATATGAAGCTTTGTAGAAGGGAAAGGCTACTGTGTGACTATTCCATATTTGTTCTTTGGACCGGAGGTAGATTATGGTCTTTTTTTTTCTTTTTTTTTAGCTTTAACTTAGATAGATATTATATGATGTAAATTGCATGTTGGTTAGGGGAAATTTTAGTTAGGAATATGTTTATCTCAAATTTCTAAATTATATGCCTATTTTGGGGACTTTAGAGCAGTATTCTCGCTTGAGCCTTAGTTTTAGGATGCTTGTTTAATATTAGGATTTGATTAGGATTCCTTAGTTAAGGTTCAGGGTAGGATTTTGTGGCAGAGTAGGGTTAGAGTTGTTAGCTCATATTGTAATATAGTTTTCTTCATTACTTTCCAGTCTGTTGAGATTGCGGGCTTTATGGCACGAAATTTTTGTTATACCATTTTAGATATTTCACCCAATTCGTGTACTTATATATACTGGGTATGTTGGTGGAATACACTGGGTGTGTTGTTGTTGTTGTGTACTCTTATATATATATACAGACACATTTGAGGTAACCTGAGGGATGATTATGGGAGTCATGGGTACGTCCAAGTTGAGATGTCGGGCAACCTAAGGTATGATTCTGGGTTTCACTATAGTGGCCACACATTGCATTTCATCATCCCATACTATAGAGCATCATTCTCTCTCTCTCTCTTTCTCTCTTTCTCTCTGACACATATATATAAACTATATTATTATTATTATTATTATTATTATTATTATTATTATTATTATCGTGTTGTGTTATAGACTACTAGGACTTTTCTGCATGCCGAGTTACTTTCTTCTTATTTAAATTATATATTTATCTCATGAGCTTAGTTGGCCCATGATGCCTACTAACTACCCATGTATTGCACTCATGTTGCACTTTTGTATCTTTTTCTGATGCAGGGCCAAGTACTAGTCATCCTTGTTAATTCCACTCTATCAAAGACTCACTAATCAGACTTGTGGTGAGACCCTGGGTTTAGAGGCTTATCAATTTCCTACTTGTGCCTACTATTTATGTGTTGTAATTTTGGACAGCTATGTAGTAAATGAGATCCTATTCCTATATATTAATGGCTCTTGTACAGGTGACACCGAGTCTAATTATGGTTATTTTGTATATTTTGATTCCTTTTTGCTACTTATGGGCCTATTTTATGTATTTTGTACTTGTATATCCATATAGTGGCCCATTTATTCCATTGCTTCTCTTTTATTGTTCATACCTTGATACTTTATGTATATGACTATAGGACTTAGCTTATCAACTAGGGGGTGGATAGTAGGTGCCATCATGGCTCAATTTTTGGTTATGACAACATGGTATCAGAGCTTTAGGTTCACCAATCTTACTAGTATAAGAGAAAGTTTTGAGTAGAGTCCCGTGGATTGGTATGATGATTTGTATCCTATATTTTGATTTCTTATCATTCGTTCTTAATCGTATCAGCTTTAAAAGATTATTTGTTTCATTCTTTCTCAAATGGTCATTATGAGGTCATCAATGGGCATGGGTGACCCTCCTGCACCTATTGCTAGGGCCCCACTAGGGGTCGAGGTAGGGTTGACCTGGGGATCAAGGCTAGGCAGGAGCTGTGGCATTAACTAGGGGTTAGGCTAAGGCACTATCACCAAAGATTAAGATTGAGGCATATGAACTATCCCATCTGCAAGAGTGTTGGGTCCACCTCAAGATCCAGAAAGTGTGATCACTTTAATTTTTTAGGATATCATGGTTAGGATATTGAGCTTTGTGGAGGGTATGTCGCTGGTAGAATCTTTACCTGGTACTCTACTTGGTTCTTAAGTTGGAGATTAGGCTTAGACTTCAGCCTAGGAAGTTGTACAAGTTTTGCAGATTTTAGGACCTGTTGTTGTGGCTCCCTATATATAGGTTGGTCTAGTTCTGGTTGTTCCTCAGCCTGTTGCACCTAGGCTTGTGATGTGTGTGTGTGTGTATATATATATATATAAGAGTAAAAAATAATTGATAGGTTTATCAGATTGGGACCGCCTAGGTTTTCTATTGCACCAGAGAAGGATACATATGAGTTTCTAGTGTGCTCTTAGTAGAGGTTGCATAACCTCGAGTTTGTTTAATTTAATGGGGTTTACTATAGTATATTTTTGATGTTGGGGCTAGCCAAGTAGTAATAGAGAGTGTAACTTGATTTTTGGCCAGCTGGGTCACCTCTAATAACTTGGGCATAGTTTTTTGAGACTTTTTAGGAAGTATATGCCCACAGGATGAGAGAGAGGTTAAGGGATGAGTTTATTGATCTATAATAGCATTTGATGTCCTCTTCTGAGTATGATATGAGGTTTTATGAGTTGGATCACCATGGCTTTATGATTTTACTGACAGAGCATGAGAAGGTTCGAAGGATTTTTAGAGGGCTGACTACACCACTTTTCATGTTGATAGAGCATCTAGTTGATGTTGGGGGTACATTTCTATAGGTTGTTGACCATACGAGGACTATTGAAGGGATACATCGCATGACCTATAGAGATAGTGATAAGAGGGTTCATAGTTAGGGCAATTTTAGTGGTTCACAGTCTAGAGGTTGGGTTTTGTCTTAATTGGGTCATCATCACTTTTGGTCCAGTAGGCCTATTTAGACAATGCTATAGATTATAGATAGTTGTTACTCAGATGATGTCTGATAGAGGGTGTTAGGAGTATGATGATATGGGGCATTTAGCAAGTTAATGTCAATTGGGATTCATTGCTAATGGGCAGAGGTGGTCCTCAAGGTAGTATAGGTGGTACCTAAGTTGTAAGATGTAGATCTCAGCTAGGTTGGATAGGTGGTCATTCGAATGCATAGTCCAAGGGCTGACGTGGTCATCTATATGCTTTTCCAGGTAGCCCAGAGGTTGAGGCTTCAGATACAGTCATTGCCAGTACTATCTCAATTTGTCATTAGCTATCTTTTATATTATTTGATCTGGGGTCTACCTTTTTATATGTATCTACCTACTTTGCTACTCATTTGGATTTATTATGTAAGCCTTTTCTTGTGCATATGTCTATATCTACTCTAGTATATGATTCTTTAATAGTAGATCAGGTGTATTGATCTTGTGTTATGACCATCTTGGGGTATGAAACTTGGGTAGTTCATGTTATTCTAGACATGGTTGCTTTAGATGTGATTCTATGAATTTATTGGTTGTCTTCTTAACATGCGATCTTGGTTTGGTTTTCCAAGACTTTATCTTGGTTATGCTAGGTATCCCTCAGATTTTATAGAAGGGTATAGATAGTCATGTGTCGAAGGGGATTATATCATTTGTGTAGGATAGGCGACTGGTAGAGAAGGGATGTTTAGATTAGCTAGTGCATGTTTATATACTAGCACTAACACTCTTTTACTTGAGTTAGTTCTTGGGTTAGTGAGTTCACAGATGTGCCTTCTGCAGATTTTCCTTGTATTTTGCCCGACCTTGATATTGACTTTAACATCGATCTTGAGCTGGGGCACTCAACCTATTTCTATTTCATTGTATCAAATGACGTCGACATAGTTGACAGAGATAAAGGAACAACTTCTGGATCATTAGAGTAAAGGTTTAATCAAGCCTAGTGTTTCTTTATGGGGTGCTCATATTCTGTTTGTGAAGAAAAAATTTAGTTCCTTGCATATTTGTATCAACTACCGATAGTTGAATAAGCTGACTATTAAGAATAAGTGTTTGATGGCACATATTAATGACTTGTTTTATCAGCTTTAAGTTGCAGCAGTGTTTTCTAAGATAGACTTGAGATCGGGCTATGATAAGTTGAGTATCAGGGCTGCTGATGTTTATATTACTACTTTCAAGACTCGTTATGGCCACTGCGAGTTCTACGTTATGTTTTTTGGTTTGAACAATGGACCGATGATGTTTATAGAGTTGATGATTTGCATATCCAGGACCTATTTGGACTCATTTATGATAGTGGTCAACGACATCTTAGTCTACTTGAGAGTAGGGAGGAGCATGAGCAATATTTGAGTATAGTTTTTTAGACCTTAAAGGATCAGTGATGGAATGCCAAGTTCCTTAAGCATGAGTTCTAGATCGAGTCTATGAAATTCTTGGGACACGTGGTGTCCAAGGATGGGATTATAGTGGATTTGGCAAAAATTGAGGAAATTCATGATTTGGCTAGACCCAGTTCTTCTATTGAGGTTTGATGTTTTATTAGGTTAGTATGTTACTATAGGCAGTTTATGGAGGGGTTTTCATCTATTACAACACCATTGACAAGATTGACTTAGAAAAATGTTCCTTTCCAGGGGTTCGATGAGTGCGATGTGAGCTTTCTAAAGCTCAAGGCCTTATTGACATCAACTCGGATTCTGACTCTTTCTTTTGAGGGATAAGGTTCACTATTTATTATGATGCTTCTAGAGTCTGTTAGGTTGTGTTTTGATGCAGCAAGATAGAGTTATTACATGTTACCCCATGTAGCTAAGATTCACGAGAAGAAGTACCCTAATCATGAATTGGAATTTGTAGCGGTAATATTCACGCTGATGATTTGGAGGCACTATAAATATATTAGGTACATTGCGATATCTTCACCAACCATCGTAGCCTACAATACATTTTCATCTAGAAGGATCTTAATTTGAGATAATATAGGTGGTTGGAGTTGCTTAAGGTCTATGATATTTTGATTCTCATTCATCTTAGCAAGGCAAATATTGCAGCAGATGCGTTGAGCAAGAAGGTGGTAAGTATGAGGAGGTTAGACATCCTTGTATCTGAGGAGCGACCTTTGGCTTTGGACATCCAGTCCATTGACAACCATTTTGTTCAGCTTGATATTTTTGAGCATAGGGCAACTTATTTTCTTGTGTGGAGGCTAGATCTATGATACTGGAGTAGATTCAAGCACAAGAGTTAAAGAATGAGAAATTGATGGTAATTTGGGATAATGTGCTGAGGGGTGAGGCATGGAAGGCGACTATAAATCCAAAGGGTGTATTAAAGTCAAGGGTTGTATTTGCGTTCCTAGAGATGGAGACTTGGTTAAACTATTTCTGGAGAAGGCCTATTTTTAGATATTCCTTTCAACTAGGGGAAGCAATGATGTATCGAGACTTAAGACAGTGTTAGTGGTGGTGCAAGATGAAGAGGATACTGTAGAGTTTCTGTCTAGGTGCTTGAATTGTTAGCAGGTTAAGTACGAGCACTTGAGGCTAGTTGGTTTGACGGCTATCCATTCAAAAGTGGAAATTGGAGCAGATAGCTATGGACTTCGTGAAAGGTTTGCCAACCTTTCCACATACTCTTTGGAGATTTGATGCTATTTTGTCATATTGGATAGGCTGACCAAGTTCCCTCACTTCCTACCAGTTTAGATGTTCTAAATTTTAGAGAGGTTTGCATAGATCTATATCTGAGAGATAGTTCATTTGCATATGGCGCCTATTTCTATTATTTCTTACAGTGGTACTTAGTTACATCATGTTTTTAGAGGTCAATTCAGAGGGAGTTGGGTACCTTAGTTAAGCTCAATACAACTTTTCACCCATAGACTGATATTCTGTCCATGCAAACCATTTAGGTTCTGGAGGATATGCTTTGAGCATGTGTTATTGATTTTGGGGATTAGTGGGACCAATTCTTGGCTATGGTAGAGTTTACATATAATAATAGTTTCCATTTGAGTATTCAAATATCTCGATTCAAGGTGTTGTATGGTATAAGGTGTAGGCCTCTCGTGGGTTGGTTTGATGCTTTCAAAGTTAGGCCTTGGGGGACTGACCTATTGCATGATTCTATGAATTGGGGCGAATAATTCAAGAGAGTCTCTATAGAGCTTAAAGTAGGTGGACTAGCTATGCTGATCGGAGGGTTTGAGAGATAAAGTTTATGGTTGGAAACTTTGGGCAGAGTTCAATTACTATTAATGGGTGGCTCTGTAATTTCTATGGGAACAAACATAGGGTATTTCTTCAACTGTCGCCCGTGAAGGGTGTGACAAGGTTCGAGAAGAAGGTCAAGCTCAACTCTTGGTTCATTGGTGCTTTGGAGATCCTCTAGAGCATTGGTGATGTGGAATATGAGTTAGCTTTACCTACAAATCCTTTGAGTGTTCACCCTGTGTAGGAATGTATATGTTTAGGCAGTATGTTCTGTATGAGTCTCACATGTTTCAGTGGGATTCAGTTCAGTTGGCTGAGACTTTAGCTTTCGAGGATGAGCCTGTGGCTATTATTGATAGGTAGTTTCAAAAGCTAAGGTATATGAAGATTCTGTTGATAAAAGTCTAGTGGAGTCATCGTCCACTCTAGGAGGCTACTTAGGAGACCAAGCGGGAGATGCAGACCAGATACCCTCACCTTTTCGAGCTTTTATATACCTTCTATCCTTTGACTTTTGAAGATGAAAGTACTTTTTAGTAGTGGATGATGTAATAACCCTGCTAGTCATTTTCATAATTTTCGTGCATTTTTTCTCATTTTGACCATCCTTTGTAAATGTATTGGTGGCTGGATTCCTTGGGAGTTTGCTTAGATTTTCAATTTTGGTGCATTTAAATTGGAAAGGTGGAATTCAGTCATCATTCATAGAAATGTGCTCGGATGGGAATTTCGTCAGTTCTATTAGCTTTGGAAGGTGAATTTTGGGTTTGAGGTGTAACACCCCGTACGTTTCGGAGTCTAGCTGACTACCGTAGCAATTATGGGAATATGAAAACATGAGAGAATTGATGAATTATGTGTTAATATATGGGCATTAATAAGTCCTATACAATTGGGCCCAAAATGAAGCCCAAAATCTTGAGGAAGACATGGTCCAAAAGAGAATTTTTGACCCATTCTTCCAATTTGCTCCATTTGACCAAATCAACTCTTGCATTTAATGCCAAGGAAGAGATAAGAGAGACTTGAGGGACTATATAAAGAGAGAAAAAAAAATCAGATTTTAATACCATTGAACTCTCATGCCTTTTCTAACTTTTCCACATTTTTCTCTCAAATAGATAAACCCTAAGCTCTCATCTCTTTGTGGCCAAGATCATCAAATTGTAAGACTTGGTAAGTGTTTCTTATGATGGTTTAATATATTTTATGCATGAGAGATGGTTTATATTATGTTGGTTATGTTGGTGGAGTATTGAGAAGTTCACAAGGTGTGAAATGTTACATGTTTGCTAAATCGGAGGATGATTTGTCTTGTAAATTTGAATATGCACTTATGGTCTTGAAGGAAATGAACTTGGTGGAGTAAATATTGACATGTGAGATGTGATTATAGTCTTACTTTGTTTAATCCTTGTGTATAACGGTTGGAAATGTTATTGTGAAATTGGTTATGGTTTTGGTGCCGTATTGGCCGTGAAATGTGGTTTTGAGTATTTTTATGTGTGTTGTGAGACCATGGCTGAATGTTGGTGTTTAATATGATAAAAAATACGTCAAACTAAGTTTTTTTATGATCATGGACCATTCATGGCATTAAAAGACCCCAAAGAGGCCATTTCGGACCAAAACGGGCATCCGCCCCCGCAGACGAGGGCATCTGCGGGTGCAGATGCCCTTAGAATTTTCCAAAGGCCATCTGCGCGTGCATCTCAGCCACCTGCGGGTGCAGGTGGCAGTGCAGGTCAGTCCCAGAATTGGTTTTGTGTGTGTTTGTTTCTAGTTGATCACCGAAGGCCCCTATACCCTTTTTGGATGTAATTATCAACTTGTGATGTCATTTTAATGACTTTAAAGTATCGTATGGAGGGATGTTGGACTGTATTAAGTATGGATGGTTGTTCATATGTTGTTATGAAGGAGTAATTGCGACGGAATGATAAAGAGAAAAGCGTAAAGGGTAAGTGTGGTGTGAAATGCTATCGATGTATGATCTATTGGTCAATGTGCGTAATGTTGTGGTGTTGTTGATATGATAATGCCTTGGAGTGTATTGTAAGGGGGTGACATGATGTTATACAGTAGTTATATAGTTCATTGTCGCCTTGTATGCCTGTATAGTGACTAATTGCTAATGTAAGTTCCGGTATGAACTTGTATTGTAGAGTAAGACATAAAGAAGGAACTGGACTATTGTGTTCATACATAGATTTATGTATTCATACTTGGAAGTGCAGGTATGTAAGGTTACTTTGTCCGTATCTTTCTGCAGCATATAGAACTCACATTGACGTTACACTTGTCCTATTCCAAAATGTGCTAAGGTATTCTATTCCCGGTTACCAATGGTTATTATCACATGTTTCCTACTCATTGATCAATTGTGAATCACATGTCTCATATTCATTGATAGTGTTCCAAAAGCCCAATAAGGTTGTGTTCCAAAGTTCCAATAGTGGTTATACTCATGTATCTTGTTCAGTGATTATTGTCCAATGGTTCCAATAGTGTTATGTTTCCAATAAGGCTATGATTCCAACAATGTTTATTCACATGTCTCTTACTCATTGGTTAATGATCCAAAGCTTCAAAGTAAAGTATGACTATCATTGTATCAATCTCAAAGTAATGACTAAAGTAATGCATAGGTGGTTAATGATCAAGTATGGGTGGCAGCTTTGGGGGCGAAATGCCTAGCTCAAGCCGATCCCAAGATTGTTGGATCAGGGGGCAGTCCTAGAGGCCTAAGCCTAGCTCAGACCGAACCTGACAGGGGGCAGCTCTAGAGGTATAATCCTAGCTCAAGACGAACCTGATTTGTTGGTTTATGGGTGGCAGCTCTAGAGGTAATAACCTAGCTCTAGCCGAACCCAATGCTTTGATTCTTAGGGTGGCAGCTCTGGGGGCATAAGCCTAGCTCGAGCCAATCCCAACATAACGATATGTTATGTTAAAACCCACTGTTCAGTCGGGGCCCGGGTATCACAGTTCACAGGCAAAGATGAATAATCATAGAAGCAAAGATACAAAGAAAGTAAAGAAAGCAATATACATGGTTTCCAAAGTACAGTATTGTGACTTATCCATATCGATCATTTATTGTATTTGAGTTCATTGCCATGTCTACATATCATACAAGTTTCTTATGGCCTTACATACTCAGTACATTCTTTGTACTGACCCCTCTTGGGGGATTTACCTTACTTGCTGTAGGAGCAGGTACTAGTAGGCCTCCACAGTAGGTTGACAGTTGTTGCCGACCATTGGTGTGCTCCAGTTAGTTCGGGGCTGCTTCGAGTCATAGTTGTACATATGTTTTGGTGTTGTACATGTTGTATAAAGCGGGGACTTGTCCCGACTTTTAGTTCATCTTGGTCAATGCACTTGTTAGAGGCTTTTGTAGACAGATGTGGGTGTATAAATGTAGAAGGTACATGTCGTTTTTGACTTGATGGCCTCAACGGCCAAGTTTCATATATGTATATAAGTCACATGTTCCATGAATTTTCATTGTTAGCATTATAAGCTTCTACGAGATAAGGGTGTTTCTGATGGCATGCATGCGAATAAACCTAAGTACAGTTTGGTTCTCTCGGGCCTTATCGGCTACGGGTGCCAATCACGTCTCGATGGGATTCGGGGTGTGACAAAAGTGGTATTAGAGCAGGTCATTCTAAGGGTGTCTACAAAGCCGTGTCTGAGTAGAGTCTTACTTATCGATGTGTTGTGCACCACATTTATAAGTAGGAGGCTACAGGACATTTAGGATGTTGTTTCTCTTCTTCAATTCTAGATCGTGCAATAGAGCCAGTGTTGTAAGTTGAATTGAAATCTGACCATGGTAAATGTTTCTCTTTGATATAGTAATCATACCGATCACGAGAAGAGGTAGAGGCAAAGGTAAGCAGGTGGATATGCCTGCTGATGAAGGCATGAGTAGATTACCACTTGACCAAGCTAGTCAAGGTGGAGCATATGCTGAAATTTCCTCTCGGTCTTCCTCTACTTTTCCAGCTCCAGAAGAGCCAGTTGGTAGAGAAGTACCCGCAGAACCACCAATGAATGCCACAGATCAGGATCTTAGAAATGCAGTTCATATGTTGACACAGTTAGTGGAAGCACAAAGTCAAGGACGAGCTGGTCCAATGACACATGATGATGATGCGTCTAGAGTGGCGAGTCGCAGAACACAGGATTTTCTGAAACTGGACCCTCTTATATTCACAGGGTCAGATCCGAAAGCAGATCCACAGGACTTTGTGGATCAAATTCATAGGGCCTTGGAGGTTATGCACGTGACGGGGGTAGAGACAGTTGAACTTGCTGCGTACAGATTGAAAGGGGAAGCGATATTGTGGTACGAGGATTGGAAGAAATCCCGTGATATTGGTGCAAATCCACCTACTTGGGAAGAGTTTAAAGTGGCTTTCCTTGATCATTATCTTCCTTATGAGATCTGCGAGGCACGTGCGGATCAGTTTCTAAATCTCCGTCAGGGAAATTTGACCGTTAGAAAATACAGTTTGCAATTTAATTTTTTGGCTCGATATGCGCTGAATGTTGTGGCTACGATGACATACAGAGTCTATAGATACGTGGACAGGTTAGAGCCATATTTGGTAAGGGATTGCACCATTGCTGCCTTAAATAAAGATATGGTCATTGCTAGAATACAGGCCTTCACCCAGAAAATGGAAGATTAAAGACAGAGACGAAGGGTACATGAATTTGACAGGGGACAGTCCAAAAGGGCTAGACCTATGGGATCATCTGCTATGTCTCAAGGAGGATCTAGGACTTGTATGTTCCCGAGACCACCTAGACCATCATTTTCTCATTCCACAGCAGGTGTTCACTCTCAGTTTAGAGGGTTTAGAGGTGGTCCAGCTGGGCAGAGTAGTGGAGGTCACGGATCACAGGAAGCAGGTTTTCCTCGTCAGCAGTGTCAGCACTGCGGATGTATTCATTCAGGTACATGCAGAGTGGGGACAAATGCTTGCTTCTGGTGCGGTATGACAGGACACATGATGAGAGAGTGTCCCCAGAGGAGCATGGGTGGTATAGCACGACCGGCAGGATCGACCGTTGTGTCATTAGCATCGGATCCTTCTTTGGGACAAGGTGTGTAGCCTGTGGGCTGTGGTAGAGGTGCCAGGGGAGCAGCCAGTACTAGTGGGGTCCAGAATCACACTTATGCTTTGGTGGACCGACAAAATTCAGAGGTTTCCCCTGATGTCGTCACAGGTACATTATCCATATTCTCATATAATGTATATGCATTGATTGACCCTGGTTCTACATTTTCCTATGTTACTCCATTGGTTGCTGCAAAATTTGCAAGGGCACCAGAACTATTAATTAAATCAATTGAAGTGTCTACACCAGTTGGTGAATGTATTATTGTAAAAAGAGTATATCGTAACTGTGTAATAACTGTGTGTGGTCATGATACATTGGCCGATCTCATTGAATTAGACATGGTGGATTTTGATGTGATAATGGGAATGGATTGGTTGGCCTCTTGTTATGCTACGGTAGATTGCCGGGCCAAGAAGGTGCATTTTTGTTTTCCGCAAGGAAATGTTCTTGAATGGCAGGGGAATGTAGGGGCACCACGAGGGAGATTTATTTCCTATTTGAAAGCCAGGAAAATGATTGCTAAAGGTTACATATGTCATTTAGTACGGATGAAAGATAATGATGTGGAACCACTAACTCCGCAGTCGGTTCCAGTGGTCAATGAATTTTTAGATGTATTCCCAGAGGATCTTCCTGGCTTACCCCCAGAATAGGAAGTAGAATTTGGCATTGATGTGATTCCAAACACTCAGCCTATTTCTATTCCTCCATATAGAATGGCTCCAGCAGAATTGCGTGAATTGAAGGAGCAATTGAAAGATTTGCTGGACAAAGGCTTCATTAGACCTAGTGTGTCCCCGTGGGGTGCACCGGTATTATTTGTATGGAAGAAAGATGGCACGTTGAGAATGTGCATCGACTATCGGCAGTTGAATAAGGTAACGATCAGGAATAAATATCCCCTCCCTCGAATTGATGATTTGTTTGATCAGTTACAGGGTGCCAAGTGTTTTTCAAAAATCGACTTGAGGTCGGGTTACCATCAAGTTAGAGTTAGAGAAGAAGATGTACCCAAGACAACTTTTCAAACACGGTATGGCCATTATGAATTTTTAGTTATGTCATTTGGACTAACAAATGCACCAGCTGTGTTCATGGATTTGATGAATAGGGTGTTTAAGCCATTTTTGGACGTGTTCATCACGGTGTTTATAGATGAAATCCTAGTTTATTCCAGAACACCGGAGGACCATGCTAATCACTTACGGCAGGTGCTACAGATTCTCCGTGAGCGTAAGTCGTATGCAAAATTCTCCAAGTGTGAGTTCTGGTTAAAATCAGTTGCATTCTTGGGTCACATTGTTTCAGATGAAGGGATACAGGTTGATACACAGAAGATTGAAGCAGTAAAGAATTGGCCAAGACCTATGACACCCACAGAAATTCATAGTTTTCTTGGACTGGCAGGTTATTACCGAATATTTGTGGAAGGTTTTTCCTATATTGCTGCACCGTTACCAAATTTACACATAAGACAGTTAAATTTCAGTGGAATGATTCGTGTGAGAAAAGCTTCCAAAAGTTAAAAGATAAATTAACCTCCACACCAGTTTTAGTGCTTTCCGAAGGTACCGAGGGTTATGCAGTGAATTGTGATGCTTCCGGCGTTGGACTCGAATGTGTATTGATGCAACACGATAATGTCATAGCATATGCTTCACGACATTTTCGGACACATGAGAAAAATTATCCCACACATGACCTTGAATTGGCAGCGGTAGTTTTTGCTTTAAAGATATGGCGTCATTATTTGTATGGAGTTCATGTTGATATCTATACTGATTACAAAAGTCTGCAGTATATCTTTAAGCAGAAAGAACTCAATCTAAGGAAAAGAAGGTGGCTTGAGTTATTAAAAGATTATGATATTGACATTCTTTATCATCCAGTAAAAGCAAATGTAGTAGAAGATGCATTGAGCCGCAAGGTAGTAGAAATCACTAGTGACCAATTGACGAAAAAGAAAGAGATAATCAAAGACCTGCATCAATTAGCAAGCTTGGGGGTTCGTCTTCTTGAATCCTCGGATGAAGGAGTTATTGTACAAAATGCAGCTGAATCTTTGTTGACAGCTGAAGTGAAAGAGAAGCAGTTTGCAGATCCTATGCTATTGCAGCTAAAGAAAAATGTACAACAGAATTTGACAAAGGCATTTGATCTTACACAATAAGGGGTGCTACAATGCCAAGGTAGATTATGCGTACCAGATGTAGATGAACTATGGAAACGAATCATGATAGAGGCGCATCATTTGCGCTATTCTATTATCCGGGTGCTACTAAAATGTGTCATGATTTAAAAAAAGTGTATTGGTGGGGAAATATGAAAAAGAACATTGCAGAATTCGTCGCTCAATGCCCGAATTGTCAACAAGTGAAAGTGCAGCATCAGAAACCAGGAGGTTACATACAATGTATTAATCTTCCAGTCTGGAAATGGGATATGATGAATATGGACGTCATCACAGGTTTGCCCCATTCATTGCGGAAATTTGATTCTATATGGGTTATAGTGGACAGGCTTACCAAGTCAGCGCATTTTCTACCAGTCAAGACCACCTATACAGCTGAGGATTATGCAAACTTATATGTGAAAGAGATAGTACGATTGCATGGTATTCCACTTTCCATCATATCAGACAGAGGACCACAGTTCACAGAGCACTTTTGGAGATCTTTTCAGCAGAGTTTGGGCACACAGGTGAATTTGAGTACGACTTTCCATCCTCAGACTGATGGACAAGCAGAACGTACTATTCAGAAACTTGAAGATATGCTACGAGCATGCACATTAGATTTTCAGGGCAGTTGGGATGATCATTTGCCTTTTATTGAATTTGCTTACAACAATAGCTATCATTCAAGTATTAAAATGGCACCTTATCAAGCATTATATGGACGAAAATGTAGATCACCAATTGGGTGGTTTGAAGCAGGTGGGACTACTTTACTTGGGCCAGACCTTGTTCATCAGGATATGGAGAAGGTTAAAGTGATTCAACAATGATTATAGACAGCCCAGAGTCGACACAAGTCATATGCCGATGTTAGAAGAAGAGTACTTGAGTTCGCCATAGGTGATTGGGTATTTCTGAAGTTGTCACCAATGAAAGGGGTAATTCAATTGGAAAAGAAAGGGAAATTGAGTTCACGTTTTATAGGCCCATATGAAATTATTAGAAGGTTTGGGCAAGTTGCGTATGAGTTGGCGCTACCCAAAGAACTCTCCACAGTTCATCCAGTATTCCATGTGTCAATGCTTCAAAAATGCATAGGAGATCCATCTCGTTTTACTCCTGTTGATGATGTACAGGTTACAGAGGATCTTACCTATGAGGAAATACCTATTGCAATTCTAGATAGACAAGTGAAGAAGTTAAGGAATAAAGATATAGCATCCGTAAAGGTACTTTGGAGAAATCAGCAAATAGAAGAGGTCACATGGGAAGCTGAAGAAATGATGAAATCCAAGTACCCTTATTTGTTCCAAGGGGAAGAATGACAAGTAAGTATTTATAAGCTTTGAGTATATCTTTATATGATGACATGAAGAATGTTCCTAAACTTGTAATTGTTTACTTTGAAATGATAACACTAACATTCGAGGACGAATGTTCCTAAGGGGGGGAGAATGTAACACCCCGTACGTTTCGGAGTCTAGCTGACTATCGTAGCAATTATGGGAATATGAAAACATGAGATAATTGATGAGTTATGTATTAATATATGGGCATTAATAAGTCCTATACAATTGGGCCCAAAATGAAGCCCAAAATCTTGAGGAAGACATGGCCCAAAAAAGATTTTTTGACCCATTCTTCCAATTTGCTCCATTTGACCAAATCAACTCTTGCATTTAATGCCAAGGAAGAGATAAGAGAGACTTGAGGGACTATATAAAGAGAGAAAAAAAAATCAGATTTTAATACCATTGAACTCTCATGCCTTTTCTAACTTTTCCACATTTTTCTCTCAAATAGACAAACCCTAAGCTCTCATCTCTTTGTGGCCAAGATCATCAACTTGTAAGAATTAGTAAGTGTTTCTTATGATGGGCGGGTTCTATCTATGTTTGTTTCATCCTCCCCTTCTTGAAAAGGATTTGTCCTCGAATCCATACATTGCAATATCATGAGAAGGACAAACAAAGAAGAAATCCTCATAGAATGAGGGTTAGCACAATTATTACCTTGCCAAAGAGGGACATATTTGAAATACAACCAACTATCCTTTGTGTTGAAGAAGAACCATTCATTATATAATGTACAAAGGAATTGGCTATGAGTAGTATCATGAGACAAGGAAACCAAAAAGTTCTTATTGACATCAAAACCCTCAATAAGTAATGTTACAACAAGAGAAAATTGTTTCTTCATCTCTCACTATGTCCATAGCAAGATTGGTGCAATCACCTATAGGGGTTCATCCGGGCCAATGAGGTAAAAGACCCTTATAACTCAAATCTATAGGAAACAAATCCCATACCATCATGGGTATCATCGTCGGCAAAGAGATAGTAGAGGAAGGTAATTAGTTAACTAATCTTATCTAAGGAGTTCAAAAAGATAAGGACACTGGTAGATAAGAAGAGGAATTTGAAGCACAAGATACCTCTCTCTATCAAGAAAGCAAAAATGAATCTATGCTACTATAGGGTTTGAGGGATATATTAGAAGTCAAATCACTCCACATGAAATAGTCCTCCTAATGAGTTGGTGTCCTTCCTCTCGTAGTATCAAGCATGCTCCCAAGAGTCCTATTTGCCAATTCAACTTGTCCAACCCTATGAAGGTGATAAAAAGTCTTTAATAACCATGGACTCTCCCAAAAATAAACAATCAACTAGCATCTACTAGTTGTAGTCCACACAGCTTAAGCACAAGTGTGTCAAACAAGGATGCAAGTATATAAAAATCTCCCAAAATAGGCAATGACACACTTTCCTTGGAGTTGACAAGCATGAGACCACCTTCTAGAAAAGGGTCATCATATGCAAATAAGGAATAAAGAAAGAAATTAAGGCCATTCAACTTATCCCATGGGCCCTCAATTGCAAATACACATTTTAAGGCTTGAATGTTAGCAAGAAGGTATTCACAATTTAGAACACAAGAGGGCAAGGTAAAATATTTCAAGTACAATTCATTGTCCTTCCTCAAACAAACTCCCGAAGAAAGTGTATCAACACATGGAGCCATGCCACTTGAGAGATTTAAGGAATTACAGGACACATTTCCTATATTCATTAGTCTTAGAAAGATACTAAGATTTCATCCTAAAATCTCGACTTGTCTAACTACATGAGTGTGACAAGAAGTAGGACGCACAAATTTGGCATCTAGTATACACCATGGACTCTTTACCTAACAATAAGTATAGTTTGCATCCAAAACTTGGAGCTCACACAATTTAAGCACAAAAAAATAAACCATGAAAGAATCTTGGATATTCAATCTTCTCATGTTATGATAGTAGATCACTCATTTCCAAGAACCTACTTACCATAAGGAAAATATCATCATGTGTCTAAGGATGACTAGGAATAGAAGTGGGTAGGTACATACCTTAGAAACAAGGCTTTGAGTTTGCTTTATTGTCCTCCACATATGCTTTTGATGGACCTTACCTTCCATGAATTATCTTGGACTAATAGATTTGGTCCACTTAGTTTTTTTTAGGAGCTTTCTTGGTAGGCAACCCCTCCTTTAGGTCTATAGGGTTAGATGTTTCACCCTCTTCCATTAAGTATCCATCAACCCATGGGGGTTTCTTCATGTTCCTCCCTTGAGTTAATTATCCATTTCCCTCTCTAAGGTAGGATCCTTAGACAAGAGCTCCCTTAGTCCTTTCTTTCCATAATTATGAGGAATTCTCTTTGAATCATCTTTTGAAAGTATTTGCTCATAGACCTGCAAAATAGAAGAGGTATTAGTCAAAGTGCTAGTAACATGGTTAGGATGTGACACAATATCGGTGCCAAAAAGGTATACTAAAGACCACCCCTCATCCACACCCTTTGAACACTCTCTTGACTTGGCTACCATGCACACCTCTCTTTCATTTTTAGCCAAGTCACTCTCTTTATTTTGAACAAGTATGGGGTTTCACTTTCATTCCCTAACTTTTCCTCAACATAAAATGGGTTGTCATTCAACTTTAAGTTAGGTTCATCTTTTCGCAAGAGTCCCCCTCTTCTAATATAATATGAAAAATAAACCCTCTCTTCTAATCTTTCTTCTTCCTCCTCTGAGATAACTCCCATATCTTCGCTCTTATCTCCCTCCCCCTCACTCTTTCCATCACTTTCATCATCCTCTTTGGTTCTATAACCATCCCAAAGAGCCATATTTGACCTCTTATTAGGACACTCACTAGAAACATGCCCTATTCCTTTACATCTAAAGCATTAAATAGTAGAGGGTCGAGGGAAATTAGTTTTTATGGGGTTACCTTCTTTCAGTTTATCATCTATTTTAGGCTTGTAGTTGGCCTTTGCTTGAGTAGCTTGACCACTACCTTTGAATTGCTTACGAGGGGTTTATGTCTTCCATTTATTATCATCTTTGTTCCATGAGGGATTTGAAGAACTCTTGACTTTATAGGAATTTTCCTCTTTCAAATCCGCTTCAACACTCTCATAGTGCTTGATATTGAAGGGTCTTAAGATTTTAAGCCTCAAGTTGACCACAAATATTATCACCGTGTATTGCATATGCTCTTCAAACTTCGACTTCATCCTCAAGTTCTCAAACTCTTCAAAGTACTATTCAACTCTCTTGATGCCTTGCCTTAGATTAAATAGCTTCTTAAGAACTTCTTGGTAGTAATTCAAAGTTAAGTACCCATGCTCCATGAGAACAATCAACTCTTTCCTAGTAGGCAACTTATAGATATGGTGACTCTCTCTTTCCCTCCTCTTTTATTCCCACTATGTTGAAGCATAGCCCTCAAATTGAGTAAGGGCATACTTCAGTTTCAAAGATTATGAAATGGTATTTGTAAAAAAAAGTTACGCTCTCTTTGAAGCTTCCACTCAAAAAATTCATTGGGGTCACTACTTTCCTTGAACCTTTGAAGTGTAACCTTAATTGTGTTTAAGCCCTTGTCTTGATCATTCCGCTCCCCATTCCTATCTCATCTATTTACCATCCTATCTCCTCTACCCCAATATTCTTTATCCCATATGTTTTGGTTTCATCCAAAGCCTTGAGGTCGTACCCATCTCTTGGTATTTCATAACCATCCCTACCTCAATGCTCCCAAAACTCATTATGGTTTTTCTCTTCATTCACATCATCATAAAAAGGGTTTTTATATTGAAAGTCTTGGTAAGAGATTTATGGATAATTTCATAAGGGTGACATATAAGATCCATGCAATGATGCTCTTGACACATTTCGGGGTGGAGCTTGGTAATTAACTTGGTTTTCCACAAATGAACAGTTCTCTTGTGGTTGGTGAAAGGGTTGTGGGTTTAGATGTGGGGTAGCTTGTCTTAGATGGTTTGGAGGGTTCTTTATTTAGAAAGTAGGTCATTGATAGCATTGGGTTTGGTTTAGTGGAAAACACCTCCTCGTTTTCTCACTCCTCAACAATTGATATGACTTCCCTTTACTATCACTCTCCTCCCGTTCCAGCCTTCCTTTATCCGTTCTAGCCTCCTATTCATTTCCTTCATTTGCCTTGACAAGTTGTTAAGAAACTCCATGAGGTTCCCCAAAACTTCTCCAATAATATTACAAGTATTAGGATTAGACATGATACCTATAAATCTAGCAAACAATGTTAGTAATAAAAGCATCACGTCACTCTTATGTAACTCTCAACTCACCTTCTATGGATTCGTCTCAAGATTTTTTGTGAACTAGCTCCGCTTAATTAATTAAAGGTCATCTACCTTTATGGAAGAGTAGATCTTGTGACTTTTAAAGACAGACGACTTAAAATTCAAATAGTAGGAGACAAGAATGTTCAACGAGTATGTAAAGCAAGAAAAGCTCGAACAAAGTAGCACAAAAGAAATGCGGAATCTATAACCAATATACAACCAAGAAGAACAAGTACTAGTTGTAAATTAGTTTTAAGAACCAAGAAATTGATTTAGAATCAAGGAACTGAAATTAGATAATAATAATATGAAGCTGGTTGAAGAAGGATTAGATCACACCTTTAGAAACACCTAGGGATCGCCAAGGTATCCTTTTTGATCGCCAAAGTGCTCACAAGATCGCACAAGTAGTTTTGCCTCAGCATAAGTAGTTTCGCTGTGCTACAGTAACCCTAGCAAAACTTTTGCTTCTCTAAATTACCATCGCATAACTTTTTCTACACTACAGTGCCATCGCAAAATGTTTTACTACTTTACAGTACCATCGCAAATAGTTTTGCTGCGCTACAGTACCATCACAAAACTTGATAGAATGTTACCCGACATTGGACCAACTCGCACATCACTTTTGTGTATCCCACGGGACTTTTACTGCACTTGATTATACTCGCAAAACTCACCTGATTGCACACCTGAAGCTTCCAAAATTTTACTTCTCATGGGCCCTTTATACTCCCCTTCTTAGTACTATTTCCTTTTTGGTAAATTTCTTCTTGTACTAACAAGTACTCTTCCTTATTCATTTACCTTTTGGATCAAATGCTCCTTTTTGAATATTCTTCTGCTTCAAGACATGAATTTAATGAAGAACACCAAGAACATTTATGAATGTTAAAAATTCATAACTCTTCCATTTTAGCTCCAAATTCCATAAAATTTGAGATCTAGAATCCCCTTGCTGTGGAGAATAAACCCCAATGCTTTTTCACCTTCAATTTTGACCTAAAATTTTCAGCTATTGAAATCCACTTCAAACTATAAAGAACACCATGAAAAAGGTAAACTTCCAATGTAACACCCCGTATCTACCAAACCCTACTTGACGAAGTTGAACAATGGTTACTCAAGTGTCGAGAGTCAAAAGTTTGTAAATTGTAATGTTATTGATGAGATAATTGATATTGGGCCTAGTACATGGGATTAGACCTTTGTAGGAGGTGAAACACCCGTAGGTTGTTGAACCTATACGACTACGTGTACATTTATGGAATTAGTTAAACATGAGAGATTTGATGAATTAGACATTAATTTGTTGGGTATTAATGAGTCATGAGCCATTGGGCCAAATGAGGCCCAAAACAAGAACAAAAGACTAGGCCCAATGGGGCAAAAATGATCCAATCTTCCATTTGACCAAATCAAACATGCATTTAATGCCAAAATGGGATAAGAGAGACTTAAGGGACCTATATATATGAGGGAAATCAGATTTTTAACTCATTTGGACTCTCATGCCTTTTCTAGAATTATCTCAACATTTCTAATATCATACAAACCCTAAGCCCTCATCTTTGTGGACAAGATCATTTTTGCATAAGGCTTGGTAAGTGTTTATTATCATGGTTTAATATATTTTATTCATGTAATATGGTTTATATCATGTTGGTTATGTTGGTGAAGTGTGAGAAGTTCACTATGTGTAAAACAATTTGTGTTTGCTACATCGGAGGATGGTTTTGTCTTGTAAACTTGAACATGGACTTGTGATCATGAAGGAAATGAACTTGATGGATTCAATATTGAAATGTGATATGTGAATATAGTCTTACCATGTTTTACCCTTGTATAAAATGTTTGGAATTGTTGTTGTAAATTTGGTTACGGATTTGGTGGCGTATTGAAAGAAAAGTGAGGTTTTGGTGATGTTTTTGTGTGTTGTGAGACCATGGCTGGTTGTTGGCATGTAATATGATAAAAAATATGTTAAAAGAAGTTTATTTATGATCATGGACCATTTATTGAATAAAAGACCCAAAAGAGAGCAATTTGGCCGAAAAAGGGCACCCGCCCTCGCAGGTGAGGCACCTGCGGGCGCAGGTGGCTTCGTAGGTCATTTCCAGAACCCCGTTTTGCATGTTTTTGTACCCCTTTGATCCCCGAAGTCCCCTATACCATTTATGGATATAATTAGCAACTTGTGATGTCATTTTAATGACTTTAAAGTGTCGTATGGAGGAATGTTGGACTGTATTAAGTATGGATTGTTGTTCATATGTTTTTATGAGGCAATTTGATAGGAGACATTTTGATGGAATGCTAATGAGAAAGCATAAGGGTAAGTGTGATGTGAAATACTATGGATGTGCGATATTTTGGTCAATGTGTGGAATATTATGGTGTTGTTGGTATGATAATGTAATGGAATGTACTGTGAAGGATGAAATGATGCTATGTAGCAGTCACGTAACTCAATGTGACATTTATACGTTTGTAAGGGAGTTGGTTGTTAACATGAACTTTGTTATGTACTTGTATTGTAGAGTAAGACGTAGGGAAGAAGCTGGACTGTTGTGTTCATATATAGACTCGTGTACTCATACTTGGAAGTGAAGGTATGTAAGGTTACTCTTTCCGTATTTTTCTGCAGTATAGAGTATTTACCTTGTTATGGTACTTACTCATGTCCGAAGTGTTCTAAAGTATCCCAGTTCAGGTTGAGGTATATTGTTATTCATATGTATCCTATTCTTAGACGAATTATGTTTCACTTATATCTTATTCATTGAATGAGGTTCCAAAGATGTCCTAACGTTGTAATTTCTAAAAGAACTATCTCAAGAGAGTAAGATATAAAAAGAATCTATCTATGCTTGAAAAGTATTTTCCAATCAAGTCATGTTCCAAAGTCTAATATCATGATTATGTTTGTACCAATCTCTCATATGTGTAAAGGTACCAATCTCGTAAGATCTCATAAGAGTAATGAAGAGGTAAGGTGCGAGCTAATATATCTATCCCTCACAATTTAAGGTATCAATCTCTTGAAGTCAAGGAGTGAAGTAATTTATGTGTGCTTCAAATCATGTCATGATCCTCAATATGTCAATCTCTCATAAGTGAACATATCAATCTCTCAAAAGTGATTATGTCAATCTCCCATAAGTGAATGAATCAATCTCTCACAAGTAAAGGTGTGAATCTCTCAAAAATTAAAGGAAGAAAGTAATGAGAACCGGGACGACTCAAAGAGGCACATAAACCTAGCTCGAGCGGACCCTAATACTACCCACAATAAAGTGGATGCCCACCAAAGAGTGGATGACTACCCACAATAAAGTGGATGCCCACCAAGAGTGGATGATTACCCACAATAAAGTGGATGACCACCAAGAGTGGATGACTACCCACAATAAAGTGGATGCCCACCAAAAGGTGGACGATCATAAAAACCCACCAATAAGGTGGATGACTAATAAAGATGACGAATGTAAGTAAGGAATATAATAAACGTAAGGCACATGGTTCCACATTTAAAATGATGGTTTATCCACATTGTGTATTCTCTCATATTCTATTCCATTGACATTTTCATGTATGATGTTGTTTCTTATGATCCTTACATACTCAGTACATCCCTCGTACTGACCCCTTCGGGGGAACTTACCTTACACGTTGCAGGTGCAGGCACTAGTAGACCTTCATCATAAGTTGATAGTATCTGTAGATCTTTAGTGAGCCCTAGTTGGTTTGGGACTTCCTGAGTCACAGTTGTATGGTTGTTTTGATGTTGTATAAAGCGGGGACTTGTCCCGAATTTAAGATGTTTATGTGTGTACTCTTGTTAGAGGCTTTTGTAGACATATGTGGGTATGGGAATGCAAGAGACGTATGCTCATTTTGACTTGATGACTCTAACGACCATAGTTTCATATAATGTACATGTTTTCCATGTCTTCCGCCAAGGGCATTTTATATTTCATCAGTTACATGAGATAGTATACTATTTGTAAAGAGGCATGCATATGAATAGACATGAGTAAAGATTGGTTCTCTCGGGCCATATCGGCTTCGGGTACCAATCACGCCTCGTTGGAAGTCGGGGCGTGACATCCAAAATATGAACCAAATAGATCTCTACTCCAATTTCGCTCAAATTTCATATTTGAGCTCCAATTGATAAGGAGATAAAACCCCAATAAAAAGCAAACCTAAATTCCACCTAGATCAACAAACCCACTTGTTCTTCCTCAAGATTTTCCCACATCAATAATGGTGTAAACCTCAATTCAACCCCAAACAATCTAAATTTTGAATCTAGACTCTATAAACACTAGAGAAACACAAATTTAGTATTAGAAACTCAAACAAAACACGATTCAACCAATTTTTTGACTCAAAATTTATTTTTTGTTACTATTTTCATATTTATGATCCTAGGATTGAGATCCATGAATACAGATCTCTAGCCTAAGCTCTGATATTAAATGATACGATTCTAATCCAAAAATTAGAATCAAATGCAAAACTAGAATCAAACAAGATTTAAAATGGAAATAAGCAAAATGATATATGAAATTATTGAAATTCAATTGGATTTATTAGCAACAAAGGGATCTATACCTTCACCTTTCAATTGAATCCAAATGAACAACAATAAACCAAAGTCAATCAATTGATGAGAAATTGAATTGATTCCACAAAGAGGGAAACTCAATGATTAATTAAGCTAGAAAAAGTTAACACGAGCAATTTAGATAATCCACCCTAAACACTCAACCTATAATTAGCTCCCACAAACTACTTGATTAAGCTAAAGCTAAGCTAAATCTAGAGAATCAACTACTAGCTTGAAATCTTTCACAATCTTCAATGATCAAAACTTCCAAATGAAATAACTAAGGAAAGTATTTATAGTATTGACTTAACACACTTAGCTTACTTAAAAAATAGACCAAAATGGGCTATGTGGGTTGTCCAATGTCACCAAAGTCACACACCCATCACCAAACTCTCTTCTTCCATCACCAAAGTATGTGTTGGCTCTTCTTCCATTAACAAAGTATGTGTTGGATCAATCAACTTGGATGCCTTTTGCCAAAGTGTGCTCAATAGACCCAAACTCTTCTTTAGCATCACCCAAATGCTCCTCCATCATACAAGCAACAATACCATCGCCCAAATAATAGTTTGCTCACCAAAGTGCAAGCTTACTAGCTAAAATGGGCAGTGGTGGCCTTCCCTTGGTGTATTCCAAGCCTTTTCACGCTTCTCTTTCTATATTTTTAGCTTAGACTCCATGAAAGCTTGAGTTTGATTGGTGGTGCTATCCGTGCTCATATCATTATGGTCTTCCATTCTTTAGATTTATCTTAGATAGATAGTAGGTGATATAAACTTCATGTTCGTTAGGGGTATTGATAGTTAGGAATAAGTTTATCTCCAATTTCTAAATTATATGCCTCTTTTGGGGAATTTAGAGAAGTATTCTTTCTTGAACCTTAACTTTAGGATGGTTTCTTAGTATTAAGGTTAGATCACGAATACTTAGTTTAGGTGTAACACCCCGTACATGTTTACCTTAGTTTTGAGAGTAAAAAAAAAAAAAAAAAAAAAAAAAAAAAGTGCGCGATGGGTAGCGTGCCACGCCGCTTTGGGCCAAATTTTTGTTCCCAGAGGCATCAAGCTAGCACGCCCAAGGGCGTGCCACGCTGGGTTTGGTCAGTTTTCAAAGTTGGAATTTTTCTTAAAGTCCCAAGGGTGCCCGGGGACGTATTGAGCTGATTTTTGCCACGTCTCTTCTACCACCATGAGAATATACATGAAATGAGTGAAATATTATATTGGTATGATAAAATTACCCGAGGACGAATTTGGGGTCAAAATGACGATTTTGCCCTTTTGGTTAAAATAGGCCATACGTGGCTAGAATCGCTTGTTTTTGGGATTGAGGCTACGGATATGAATAACATGAGTGAGAATATTGTTGTAACATGTATGAGATAACTTTCACACGTGAAATTATTGATTTTACTGGGTTAAGTGAATTGGGCCAAAAAGGACCCAAAAAATGAAATAAAAGCATGGGTCAAATGACCCATTCTTGCCAAGACCTTCTAGAATACCATATTAATGACTAAGGATGGACTAAAGGTCTATAAAAGGGGCCAATTATCTGATTTTATCATGAGAAACACCCATGCCTTTTCTATCTTTTTCTAGAAATTTCCCAAGAACATCTTTTTGGCTTTCAAAACCCTAAGGCACTTCTTGGAGCAAGATCATCATCTTCCAAGCTTGGGTAAGTGAATATTATTGTACTTTAACATATTATAATCATGACAAAATATGTATATCATGTTGGTTATGGTTGAAAATGTTGGACATGACACTTTTTGGTTTTGTGAAAAAGATGTGAAATCCATGGGATTGTAACTTGAATTATGACTTGTGGTCTTGATGAAAAAGTATGGTATGGATGAAATAACAACATGTATGGTGTTATTATTGTCCTAAACTTGTTATTTTCATATAAGTGTAAATTATGGAATTTTGGCCGATTTGTTGTTGTGAGGTGTATTGAAGTAAAGTGATGGCATAATTGTGATGTTGTGATGATGGAGAAGTGTAAAATATGAACTTGGTGTGGCATGCTATTGGTTATCATGTGTTGGTCAATGTATGGAATATTGTGGTATTATTGGTATAATGATTTCATAAGTGATATTGTCAAGGGGGAAATGACATGTTGGAGCTAAACATGTGACTTATTGTTATTGTATGCCATTATAAGGTAATTGGTGGTTAATGTTGGTTCGTTATGAACTTGTGTTGTAGAGTGAAAACATAAAGGAGGAGCGGGACTATTGTACACGCGTCTAAAATTGTGTATTCGTATTAAGAAGACAACGTATGTAAGGTTCCTTTTTCCATATCCTTCTGCAACATGTTGTTCATATTGACATTGGACTTGTTTCAATTCCGAGAGGCTTGAAGTATATCAATTCAGGTTGACGTATATTGTTATTCATACGCATCCTATTCTTAGATGAATGATGATTCACTTATCTCTTAGTCATTGATTGGAATTTCCAAAGATGTCATAACATTGTAAATTCTAAGAGAACTATCTCAACGAGAGTAATGAGGTAAAGAGAGATTGTTTAGTTTGAATAACATTATTCCAATCATGTCTTGTTCCAAAGTCCTATAGTATGATGATTATCTTTGTACCAATCATTCATAAGTAGAAGTACCAATCTCATAAGAGTAATAAGAGAGGTGGTGTGCAAGTTAGTAAGATTATGCCTCATAAGTGAAGATGTCAATCTCATGAGGAAAAAAGGGTGAAATGAGACGTGTATATAAGTGTGTGCTTAGCCTTATGATCTTTAAGGTGTCACTCTCATAACTAAATACAAGGTATAAGATTGTAAAAAGGTAATGGGCATGGTTGCTTTATGTTTCATGGAGTATGGATTACATTATAGAGGGTATAAGTTCAATATGGAATAGTCCCAATGTTATGCTTTGTTATCTATTATAGCCCACAAAAGGTGGAGGCCCGGTATCAGGTACCTACTTACATAAGATCTCATAAGAATAGTGAAGGAGGTAAAGTGCGAGCTAATGTATCTATCCCTCATAAGTTAAGGTGTTAATCTCATGAAGCTTAGGAGTAAGGTAAAGCATAGTTGGGTGTTTCAATTAGTATCATGATCCTTAATGTGTTAATCTTTCATAAGTTGATATACCAATTTCTCCCACAATAGAGTGGATGTATGTGACCCCACCATGAGAGTGGATGTATGTTACCCCATCATGAGAATAGATTTATGGCTCCCCACCATAAGAGTGGATGTATGATTCTCCCACCATGAGAGTGGATGTATGTTCTCCCACCATGAGAGTGGATGTATGTTCTCCCACCATGAGAGTGGATGTATGTTACCCCACCATGATAGTGGATGTACGTTACCCCACCATGAGAGTGGATGTATGTTGCCCCACCAATAGAGTGGATGTAGGTTAAAACCACCAATAGAGTGAATGTAGGTTAAAACCACCAATAGAGTGGATGTACGTTAAGAGAGTAGATGTATGTTATGTTGTTACCCCCACCACTAGAGTGGATGTATGTGGATGAAGTGTTATTCTGTTATAACCTACTAACCAAGTTGATGAACAATAGCGGTAATGAATAGAGAAGCAAGAACGAATCTCTTGGGTATAGAAGAACCTATTAGAGGCAAGTCTCTTGAGTGAAGGTAAATTCCTTGAAGGACTATAATTATAAAAGATGTTACATAAAATGATCTTGATCCACATTGATTATTCTCTCATATTTTATTCTATTGACATTCTCATGTATGATGCTATTTATTATGAGCCTTGCATACTCAGTACATTCTTCGTACTGACCCCCTCGGGGGACTTACCTTACATGTTACAGGTGCAGGCATTAGTAGACCTCCTCAGTAGACTGTGGATCAGTTGCAGAGTTTTGGTGAGCTCCAGTTGGTTCGGAGCCTCCTGAGTCATAGTTGTATATTTGTTTTGATATTGTAAATATTGTATAACGCGGGGACTTGTCCCGACTATTAGTTGGTCTAGTAAATGCATCTGTTAGAGGCTTTTGTAGACATATGTGGGTATGTGGATATAAGAGATAAATGTTCGTTTTCACTTAATGGCCCCAACGGCCAAGTTTCATTAATATATATATATATATATATAGCATATGTTCCATGATCATGTCTTCTGCATAGGTGCATAAGGTTTAATGAGATCCATACAAGAATATGCATACGAAGGTTCATGAGCAAAGATTGGTTCTCTCGGGCCATATCGGCTTCGGGTGCCAATCACGTCCCGTTGGAAGTCGGGGCGTGACATTAGGTTTGAGGTAGGATTGTATGGTAGAGTAGGTTTAAAGCTGTTAGCTCATGTTGTGATGCAGTTTGCTTCAGTACTTTCCTGTCCGTTGAGATTTGTGGCTTATGGCCCAATATTTGTGTTATATCGGTACTTCTGGTGGATTGTGGCTATGGTTTAGATATGTCTACTTATTTTCTATTTTAAAAGTTTTAAAATATAAATTCTATAACTTTTAACTAAATTCGGGGTAAAGCTTCAGATCTTGCCATCTTTTTATATGTTTGGGGTAGAACCTCAGATTATTCCACCTTTACTTAGTTACTGATATATCATCCGAGGAGAGATTACAGGTGACCTAAGGTAAAATTTTGGTTCTCATTGATTTTTTTGAAGATGAGATACCAGGAAACCAGAGGGATGATTTTAGGACTCACGGGTACGTCCAAGGTGAGATACCAGGCGACTTGAGGTATTATTTAAAGTTTCACTGGATTGGTTGCATATTGCATTGCATCATCTTATACTGCATATCATCATTCATATATATAAATTGCATGCATATTATTACTATTATTATCTTATTGTTCTATTAATTGTTGGAACCTTTTTACGGGCAGGGTTACTTTTTTTTAATTAATAATATAGTAACGACCTAAATTATCATTATTCTAAAAACCATTTCAAAAAATAATTCGATCAAGAAAAAATCATTTCAAACCCGATTAGAAATAATTTTCATGGGAAAAGGTCCATGGCCCAAATTATTTGGTCAGTTATTCAAAATTGGGCCAGGCCTGTTGACTCATCGCTACAGTGACAGGTCTGTCTCTATCGCAATGTCACTGTAGCAACACTCCTATCATCGCAGTGATGGCAAGGAAGTAAGCCACCCGGGTTTTGTTTAAACTCTTTCCCCAACTGTTGTCCTTATTTTTATTTGATTCCTCCATAAACACCCTAGATAAATCCTAGGCTTAGAACGATAAGGAGTTAGAGGCCAAACTCTGAGAGGGCGACTTCTAAGCATTCCCTATGGAGATTCTAATGAATTAGATATAAAAAGACATGCTAGCAAAGTCTCTTCACCCTTTGTAGAATAGAAACTCATCCATGAGGTAGGTTATGGTTTAATTATAGTAGATTCAGGTTAGATGTATGTAATAACTATAGTTATGATGAGAGATTTTATGCCTAGGCCTATGGGCACGGAGTTTGGACAGATTTGATAATAAACTGAACTTAGGATAATGAACTGATGAATTTTTTAGTGCGTGTTGAGTTAATGAACTGTGTTAAACCTTGGATTTATGGAAACCTGTGATACTTGTACAAAACTAGGGGTAAGCTGATAAATAGGGGTTGTTACGAGTGTGTTAGAAAGGGTAGGTTAATAGGTGAACCTTTTGAGTAGACGTGGATCTACCTTGTATGTGTTTTTAAGTCAACAATTGAGGGTAGGTAAGTGGAATGGATTGGAGTTGGCTTTTAGAGGGAGGGGTCGATAGATTTAAGGGATAGTTATGGTGGTGTTAAGAATAATAGAAGAATATGGTGTATGGGAAACCAAATTGGGGTTAGTCATTTGTTTTAGAATTGATATTAGTGTGAAAAAAGGGGGGAAAAGGTAGGGTTATAATGTCCTTAAGTAGATGTGGGAGTAAGAAATAGGTATAGACAACAATCAATTGGTAATGATCTTTGATAGTTGGGTGTATATGAGTATGTTAAATGTAGTTATAAACTTGATATGACTCTCTGCTTATATTTAAGTTGAATATTTGTGATTAACCTTTGGGCATTACTTGTGATTATTGATTTTCATCATGCATTAAGTATTGTGTTGAGGTTATTCAGTGAGATGATGTATTTGGATCTGGTGTCATGTTGACACTGTTATTTAGATCTGATATCACACTGACACTAGTACATGGATTGAGATCATCCCCTGCAGGTCATTGCTAAGGGTCTCTGCTGACCCTAGTATATGTGTATACTTTGCATGCATGCAATCATTATTACATTTGCGCATATGGTTGTCTTTGACTATTGTTGACTAACTTTCCTAAGTGTGAGTGATGGACATGAATACTTGGATATAAGGTACGTCTTCACTGTGTGTAGATCTTATTTCCTATGTGCATATTATATATGTAAGGATTCTATGTTATTAACTTTTTTACAGTAATTGTAGTCGTCTGTGTGATGGCTGGAGTAGTGATATCATCAGTGGGAAATAGGAAATAAAGTAGCGGGCCAGAGTTGTCTCGAGTATGAAATATTAGATATTATTTATGGAAGGTAAGTGCATAAATAATGTAGACATTGGTAGTGCTATGGAGTTGTGGTTACATGGTTGCATAGGAAAAGATAAATAGGGCTATCATAGAAAAAGAGAGAGTGGTAAGGTTGAGATGTGGAAAATGCTAAAATGTATTAGTAAGGTTCAGTTATCTAAGTACTTATTACTGTCATGATCTATCATTAATTTCTATTGCTCTTATTTGTTTTTTAACCCTAGTCGGCTGATGATACCTATCAGTACGTGTGGTTATACTGATACTGCACTTACTATATCTCTTTTTGGGGATATGGCTATGTTGCAGGTTAATTGGAGTTTCTATGGGTGCAGTGGTGGTTATTTTTCAGCAGCTCTTGTTATTCTAGTCTTACATGGATGTAGTGTCTTGGGTCATGCTTCATTTGTTTAGTGCTCTTGTACCTATATAGGCTAGGTTCTGGGGAGTTGTGTAATTAAATTCCGTAATGTATCTTGTAATAAGTTTTGTTTTAAAAGAAAGGTTTATTAATTACTAATGCTTAAGGTTTTAACAATGTTTTCTGTAGTGATTAAATGTTGGGTGGTAAGGGTTCTCCTATTATGCTAAAGTTGGGTAGGTGCCTGCACGATCCGTGATTGGGTTGTGGCAATTATATATTTTTCTCCTAAGCTCAGCTGGCCTATGATTCCTATTGAGTGCCTTTGTTTTGTAATCATCCTTCAGTTCTGCATCTTTTTCTGATGCAGGGCCCAGTACTAGTCATCCTCATTAATCCACTCCGTCGGAGACATGTTGGTCAGACTTGCGGTGATCCCCTGGCATTCAGAGGCTCATTCATTTCCTTCTTGTGCGTACTGTCTATATTTTGTGCTTTTGGACAGCTATGTAGTAGTCTAGTTCCTATTCATATATATTAGTAGCTCTTGTACTGGTGACACTGAGTTTGGGAATGGTTATTTTGTATATTTTGATTACTTTCCGCTACTCATAGGCCTATTTTGTGTATTTTGTACTTTTATGTCTATGTAGTGGCCCGTTTATTCCATTGTTTCTGTTTTACTGTTCATTAGTTTGTTAGTTTTTGTATTTGACTATTGGACTTGTCTTACTTAATGGGGGATTATAGTAGGTACCATCATGACCCGATTTCAGGTCGCTACAACTACTATAACCCTATTCCTCATAGATTGATCCAAATATAACATATCCAAAATATAAAAAAACTTATAGACGCTATAATTGAAGGCTTTGCACCCGATAAATTTCTATGTGTTTGAGTATGTAAATATAAATTGCAAATAAAAGCCAAGTAATAAATGTCTATGTTTATTTTAGGTCCCAATTCTTATATGACCTGCATGCTTCATTAGCCCATATCTCACCGAAAGGATTCTTATGGTTAAAAAATAAATCCTAAACTAATAACTCTAAAACTCCAATAATCCAATTGCTGAATCGATTGGGACCTGTAATAATATTTAGCAGAAAAAAATGTATTTCCTAAAATATTTTTGCCCAAGAAATGTGACTCGTTTAAAGAACCATTGCTCTTATAAAAAAGCTTTATGTTTTTCCAAACAGTAATCACTAGAATTGCTACTACTAATAATAATCAACATAAAAGGGTTGTATAGTCCAATATCATCATACTTATGTGTATTATTAACCACACATATTTAAGAGAAGCTACTAATATTCCGGATTGGTGTATTTTAGTTAAAATAATTGAGTAGCAAAGCCTTGAGTAAAAATATTACTTGGGCAAGTTATTTTCCTTAAAATTAAAATATTTTTAAAATACGGAAGTATATGAATAAGGGAGAAACTCCATGAAAGGAAAATTAATGATTCATACAAATCACATAGTGGGAAATGTCGCATAGAAATCTAACGAGTAACAAATAATTCTGTTATACAAAAAAAAGTAGCCACTCCCTCCGTTCGAATTTACTTGTCACTATTTTCCTAATTTGATTTTCATTTTTACTTGTCATTTTTTACATATTAAAAAAAAGACAAATCCCCCCCCCCCCTCATATTTTATCCTTAGCATTAATTACTTATTCTCTAAATCATTTTCCAATCTCTAGCTATTACTAAATATCAATTAATAGGGGTAGTATGATAAAGTCACTATTTCAATCATTGTTTTCTTTATAGGTGTGTCAAGTCAAAGTGTGACAAGTAAATCCAAACGGAGGGAGTATTATGCCATTTTCCAACGAATGATGTAGTTTTACGATTTCATTGACTAAAAAGGTTATTGAATGGATTGTAATTACAATTGAAATGATCAAAAGGAAATGTGATTTAATATATGCTCTATGGTTGAAAAATCTCTAAAAAGAAGAGTCCCTTAATTACATTATTCTAAACAATTGGGAATTGAATTCATTGTAAAATCTATTTATCTTTTTTAGAAGATGTTATGCCTCCACTCAAACTCGAATTGAGATGAATTAGCATTGTTTCCTAAGAGCACTGTGTCTACAAAGTTCACCATAGTGGCCTATCATGAACTCAGAATAGCCTACGAAAAATCAATGGCCGACATTGAGTAAGCAATTTTAGTTTAGTAAAGATTCAAATGAATTAGTAACATTAAAAAGTTGTTCAAATAGGAATTTGAGGTTGAAGCTTAATTATTTTAAATTTGAGTTTGGAGTCTTAGCTTTTAAATTTAACTTGGGACTTTTCTATATTTTATGCTTTCCTCTTATCGAACTCTAGTAACTAAACCATTCTATATTCAATTATGGAATAGAGTTCACAAAGTTTTTGTTTATTGTTTAATCAACAATTTCTCATTTCATTTTTTAAATAAATCTAAAACTAAAAAGGTATTTTGATGACAAAATAGAAAGAAAAGAACCTATTTTGCATCGCTCAAAATAGACAATTAGCCATATAGAATTTCATTAATTTGTTAGGTTTAGGGAAAGATATACATGGGTTCTATATAAAAATGCAGAGAAAGTAAAAAGTTAGAAAGTTAGTCCAAACACAAGGTTTTAAAATTGAATCAATTAGTTTCAATGAGTTGTTAAATTTCACTAAAGGTTTTTATAGACGTTCTTCTCTAGATATGGAAATAGAATCGAAATATAGATTTTTTTTAAAATTTAATTCTACAAACAAATAGGCCTATGGGATAATCGAACTCCCAGCCTTGGAATAGGAATGATGTTTGTTCTTATTAAGGGAATAGTAAATAGAGGATCTTTTGATTCTATTATTTTATATATCAATCATAAAAATAAACAATGTTCCATTACATATTGATTGGTGAACTAATCAATATCAAATATGAAAGGAAAATCCTTAAGTTATTCAATTAGATAATACATAAATAATTAGTTAGTTAATTTTGTTTGGCATACCAAAAAACTTTTTGAATTCCAACCAGAAAGAGATTTCGCTAACGAAAAAACCTTTAATGCTACCCAATACTCCTTCCTTTCCCATATATTTTTACTCTATGATTTTTGATGTTGAAGGTACCTATTTTGGAATTGCTATTTAGAAATTAAAAATTACTCATTGTAATAGCTAGATGTGAAAGACATTTTTTGTTCAAAATGAATTCTTTTCCTACTATTTATTTCCATGATAATAGTTTCCTTAAATAAAACATTATCGAGATAGGCAAAAGATATGTGGAAATTGCAAATAAAGAAGTAGGCCAATATGTATATTTTCAAGTTTTTCTATTCCATAAAACATTCAAAATGTAAAAATGAAAAGGTTCTCTATTGACTGATATCCTTATTTAACAATTTTATATTCTTTTTGATTCATAAAATCTATACCTATAGAATTTGCTAATCGGTTGTTCTGTAGAAATTAAGCAATGAAATTAGTTGAACTTAATAAAAATCAAAAATAAAAAAAGAATCCAAAAAATATACGATTTCTATTTATGGTTACATATTTCATTTGCATGGAATAAAATACCTTAAAAGATTTAAAGATAAGAACCACATTTTTACTTCAAGAAATGAAAAACTTGAATCCCCGTCCGATTCAGTAGTCAAACTTGGAGAAAAAGTAGGCCTATTTCAAAGTAGACTAGTAAGTAATCCCTTTCCAATTGTAACTTCCTGATCAAAATAGTTGAAGCATTTAGCAAAGACTCAGAAGAGGCAACACTAGATAGTTCTATTTAAGTTTTAAATTAGTTTAAGTTAGTCCATATTTTTACTTTTTTATTGACTCCTTTCGAAATATATATATCACGATCCAAGACTAGGCTATGATTGAATCTACTATAACCCCCAATAGGTAAGTCAAGTCTCATAGCTATATACAGAAAGTAACAAGCTAATAAATAAATAAAGAAGAAAAACAAGATAATCAGGCCGACTATATACATAAATACATACAAAAAGGCCCACACAAAGCAGAAGATGTCAAATATGCAAAAATAACAATTCCCTAACTCGTTGTCACCCGTACTAGAGCTACTAATGTTTAAGAGTAGGTACTATTCTAGTAAGTCTGTCCAAAATACAAAATATAGATAAGAAATACAAAAAGAAAATGGATAAGCCTTAGGACGCCATGAGCCCATCGCAAATCCAATCAGGACATTTACTCAAACGAGTACAATCAATGAGGGTGACTCAAACAAGGATCTACATTAAAAAAAGATGCAGAAGTGCAACATGAGTACAAAATACGGTACTCAATAGGGATCATAGGCTGACTGAGCTTAGGAGACAAATATATAATATAAATTACCATAAGAAAAATCAGCACGCACAAAAGTCCCAGCAGTCTATAGTTCAACACAATAATGATAATAATATACATGCAGTTTATATACATATGAATGATACTATGCACTATGGGATGATGCATTGAAATATGTGGTCAATGCAATGAAATCTAGAATCTTTCTTTGAGCCACCCGACATCTCACCTTGGACGTATCCATGAGTCCCAGAATCATTCCTCGGGTTGCCTGATATCTCACCTTAGATAAAATCAATGAGACTTAGAATTTTACCTTGGGCCACCCATAATCTCTCCTTAGATGGTATATAAGTAACCAAAAGTGGTGGCAAGATATGATGTCCTTCCCGTACGTATGAAAATAGTGGTTTGATCCAAAGCTTTACCCCAAATTTAGTATAACCTAGTGAAATTTATCTTTTAACACCTTTAAAGCAAAAATCAATATTTTTCTTCAAATACAAACCACTTTCCCTACAAATGATGTATGAGTATGTAAATACTGGTACAATTATACACACACATATATATATATATACTAGTTTCTACGAACGTGCGTTGCACGTTAATAATATTAACTTCGACATTTAGTTGATTATAATTGCACATAAAATTAAACCTTGTCATATTGACAGTGTTTGTCTAAAAATTTCATGGCTTCTATAGTAATTTGTTGCTATATATGTATATTGACATTTGATGTTTAGATCTCATTAAACTATTATAAACAAAAGTATGCAAAAAAAATAATTTAACGATTTTGCATATCATGAAGAAGGAATGTATTTTGTAACCAATTTAACTAACAAAAAATAAAATAGAAAGAGTATAAATGTAAAAAATGCAAACATCAGTAGTATTTTCTAGTGATGTGATGGATATAACATATGGACATCATTTAAATACATTTTGTTCCTTTAAGATAGTCGTCCTTAAAATGTACCATATGCATAATGCGTCACATTAATGATGATTATCATGATAAATATTTTAATATTTTATTTTTATATATAATATTTTTCTTATAAAATATTATTACACAATGTTTGAATATAATGTTGTAGAAGGATATTTTCATGTAGAGTATAATGAAATGATGAATGTTACTTATGTTATAAGTAGAGTACAGTCAAACCTTATTATAATCACATTTCTCAACTCAATTAAAGGGTTTAACTTCTTATCAATCACTGCATAATTAGGAATTAGAATTTCAGACTTACCAATACGGTTCCTAAAGTTGGAAAAAATGAATGCCGAAAATTATTCTTGAAGAGTCTTATGGTCCCTAAAATATTTTTTCTTAAGTATATTTTTTGACTTCAGAAAAATTCTTGTTAGTGCATGATTAAAAATAGTAGTGTCAGACATTCATAACATCTCCTTGTTTAAATAAATAAAACTCATAATGATCCCAATAAAAATAAAAAGAAAATTAAGAACCTGATAATAAAACAAATAAAGAAAATAAATTCGACGACTTCAATAAGCTATAGCCTATATATGCTCAAATATACGTATACAGTGTCACATAATTATGAAACAAACTAAAAGTATAAAAAAAATAAGAATGTATGAAAAACTCAATGTATAGGATTCTATATTTTAGTTGAACTCAACTCTTACACAACATGTAATTTATTTAGTTGAAAAAAAGTTACTTTACGAAGGATATAAAAGTCATTAAATATTTGAAGAATATTTTGATCAACCAACATTTATATTTATGATGATAATTCAAACAAATAAGGTACCTAATTGAGCAAATCAATTTCTCAATTCTTAATATGGTGACACTTATAGATTCTCATAGGGGTTTCCAAGCCGCTATTTAATGTGTAGATTTTTAAAACAAAATCAAACTACCCATTTTAAAATGACAACTGTAACAAAAGGTGTAGAGAGACAACTATTCCTCTAGTGTACTTACCAATCTGTAACAAAACTTGGAAGAAGCAAGCATGCAAGATGCCTCCTAGTTGTGTGATTCTAAGAGATGCCACTTTTCATACATCTTATCGACAGAATATTCTTGAGTAAGAAATAATTGAAAGAGTGTGAATTTGAAGGAGTATGAAGCGACACTTCTTTTAGATTTAAAAATAAATAGACAATCTTTTTGAGAAGACACCAACAAACAAAATATCGGCTTTGAATTTTTTTCTAAAAATAAATAAATAAATATTATTATATGTAATAATTTAGAAGGGCATTTAAGTAATTTAAATTTTGGATTAAGGTCTTCCCACTTTTAAGATAGTATAGATTATACATAAATAAGAAAGAATAAGTCCATACCATAGCCACAAACCACCAAAAACCCCAATAAAACACAAATCTCAGACCATATGCCCCATAATCACAATATTAGGGTCAATACCAAAAGAAGCTCCTCACCAGGTTTCTTACCAAGCTCAAATCAATCCTACTATGAGAGTCTACCCCAACCTAATTGAAGAAGCCCTAAACTAAGCGTAATAGTAAGAGAGCATCCTTAAACTAAGACTCAAGCAAGAATATTACTTAAAGTTCCAAAAAAAGTCTAATAATTTTAGAAATTCAAGATAAACCTACTGTTGACCCATAATTTCCCTAAACAACATTCAATTTATACCACATATATACCAAAAGAAGCTCCTCACCAGGTTTCTTACCAAGCTCAAATCAATCCTACTATGAGAGTTTACCCCAACCTAATTGAAGAAGCCCTAAACTAAGCATAATAGTAAGCAAGCATCCTTAAACTAAAACTCAAGCAGGAATATAACTTAAAGTTCCCAAAAAAGTCTAATAATTTTAGAAATTCAAGATAAACCTACAATTGACCCACAATTTCCCTAAACAACATTCAATTTATACCACATATAGTCTATCTGAGCTAAGTCTAGTAAAAAGTAGATCATAACCTACTTCTAGGCCGAACAATAAATCTCTGACCATCACACGAAAGCCTCCCCCTTTCGAAAAGCCTTAGATCGCTGTCAATCTATTAAATATGCAATTTATATATAATATAAACACGAGAAAAAAGACAGTCAAATTGGGTCAAATCAACCCTCGAGGACCGTCAACAAAACTAAAATTTTCCATCACAATTACCTTATCCCAAGGGTAAGGAATCCATGCCCGGATATTGGGTGAACATAGAATTTTACTAAGACCACAATTGGTCTGAAAAGCTCACTTATATGTAAAAAAATCAAGAATTTAATGACCCAATTCATGAATTAAAGATGGAAATGACACTAGATGAAGTAAAGGACTGTAACGAGAAAGAAATTGGACTTACTAGTACCCACAATATCTAAGAATCAAAGAGTTTTCCCTAAGGCCGAGTTCCCAAATGATTTTGAAATGAAAAAGTTAATGAGGATGAAAGTCTTTAAGAACCGAGCGATCATTGCTCCTGCAAAGGATTTTTCGTAGGTGTGATGCTACAAAAGTGGTGGATCTTCTACAAGAGAAAACCCCCTTAATATACTGGGGCTTCATCAAAGCATGAAAAGTTCCATAGAAGCGGGCCCACCGTGGTGACAAAGCTATAAAGAAGCAGAGATGGGTGCACAACAGAAGCTGATGACACTCTGCAGGTGCGGCTACACTAACATATTTAATGAAACAACCCATGTTTGGAATGGACCCGTAAGATTCAATCAAAATCCCATAAACACAAACCAAACATGCTACCCAACATGAAACGACATTCTGAACTGAATAGAATTATTAAAATGACAAATAGTGGATGTCTTGACTTAATGTTTACCAAATTCAACACTTAAACTAAATTTCAAAATACCCAAACATGCACCCAAAATAAGTCTGAAAGCCTCGAGACCCAAACCAAAGGTCCCACTTGACTAAATACCACCTTCTGGAGCTAACGAAACTACAAGATTTATGATTAATAGAAAATTTTTTTGATGTAATAATTGACACCCAAAGAAAAATCAATTATCTACCTCAAGTTATTCAAGATCAAATTCTAGATATGTTAAGGCTATTCCTTTCTTTATTGGAATGATTTCATAAGATTTATGATTTTACGGTCTAGCATGCTATCGAAGAGTTAGTCTTTTAGATGTCTCAAAATTGTTATTGGTATTATTCTTGGTAAAAACTCATATTTGGTAATTTTTGGGTTACTCATGGTATTATGATTGTGGTAGGAGGAGGTAAACTGGCATAAGAGTTACTTGTAGGTTGCTATTTTGCATACATATGTATATTATTTATGGTGTTGCTATTTTTCAAATTCAAGCTTTACATGCTTTTAGATATCATGGGGGCATAGATTACCTGCATAGAGATATATATGCTTTTAGATATCATAGTGGCCTTGTCAGCCCACATTGCAATTTACATGCTTTTAGATATCAGGGTGGTCTTAGCGGCACACATAGCGATTTAGTTATTTCTATTATAAATTTTGTTATTTCTGTTATAAGCTGTTGAATTAGCTGAGATTGTTATTGTGACATAATTTTTGTGTTGTTTTCCCATATATATACACATGGTTCATATTCATTTCATTTATGCCATTGGGGCTAGTGTTAGGGTGTATGCCTAAACCACATGTATTTCATTCCTTTTGAGGCTAATATTAGGGTGTTCACTTACACCACATGTATTTAATGCCTTTTGAGGCTCGAATTGATGTGTTTCCCTACAACATATACATTACATGCCTTTGAGGCTAGGTATCGGGGCGTACACCTACACTATATATATTACATGCCCTTAAGGCTAGGTATTAGGGTATACACCTACACCACATGCATCATATTATATTTCATATGATTATATAATGTGGCTTTAATTTGTTATTATTAGTTGTGTGTACGGCCTATGAGGGCTCAGTAAGTTGTTGGTTCATAGTGATATAAGTTGGATCAGGCACAAATAAAATTAGCTGCAAGTGGTTGGTAACATATTGTCATGTTATATTTTCTACAGTTTAGAGATATCAGGTAGAGATAGGTATGGGTGTCTCAAGTTGTGGTTTGTTCTGTTCGAACTGCACTACTTTCATTATCACGTGATTATTGTTGACACCTTTCAAGCTTATACGGGACCGAGGTAGGTTGTTTCTTGATAGTTGAAGTTCTTGTTATTTGTGTGACTTGCATTAGGAATAAGAGATGTGGACTGATAATGGTGATTTTGCCACTTATTTGTATCTCTTTTCTTATGATTTTGTGTCACTAGTCTATATTGTGAGGCTAATCATCATTTGCATGGTATTCATTCTAGGTAATTTGAAGTTCACAAGGAGTTCTGATGAAAAGAAGTGAAATCGAGACAAAGCGGAGCTGAAATGAAAAGTCAGAGAACTGGGTGAAATTTGGTCATCGGTATAGCGAAGGCCAAGGCTTGCAATAATGACGAGGTCAAATTCAAGGCCTCATGATCATGTGGTTAACAGTCATAATTAAAGTTAACTAATAGTCAAAGCCTCATAATCGAGAGGTTCGTGATCGCAACAACAATAAAGAAAAGGCTTCAGGCATCAAGGGCATTTTTGAAAATTCACAATTTGATCCCAAACATACAAAACTCGATTCCCAGCTCTTCCAAGGTGATCTTTGGTTATTTTATCAATATTTGAGACTAGAGTTATTCAACCAACACCCTTGGAGTGATAATTTGGAAGCTTTTTAGTGACAAATTTTTAATCCTTTCTTTATTTCCTTGCTCTGTAGTGACTATATTTGGGTGTACTTGTTAATTTTGGCTTTTAATATTGAGTTGGAAATATAATAATATTTGGGTTTTGATTTTATCTTATGCTTTTGTATTAATTGAATTCTCATTGGTTTCTAAAATGGGTTTGTGCTTATCTAAATTAATCTCATGTTTTATTGATTTCTGAAGGGAGTAGCTAACCCAAGGATTCATCTATTTTCTTCAATTAAGCTTGAAAGAGTTAATTGAGATTGGGAAATATTAATTTAGTATGATTTGAAGCTTTAAACCTATAACAACTCTCTTGGTCGTTATGTAAAAGTCTTACGTTCCAACTTTCATGTCTAAATTCCTTCCGTAGGCTAGTTTTGCTTCGTTTTGGGTGAGGGGTAGTATTGGAAAATTTGGGAATAATTTAGACCGACTTTTCAGGAACAACATTGATTTCTAGTTAGCTAAGGCAAAAATAAACTCGTAGGATTTTACGGAACTGAATTTGGGTTAGTAGAATTCCCAAAATTGACCTTAGCATAAAGGGCAATGTTCGAAATGTGCCAAAATCAAGGTGTGTTGTAAAAAGTGAGATTTTTTAGTGAAGACGGATATTTTGTCCTGTCGACACTACTATAGCTGGTGACACACCGCTATAGCAGAATAATTACTGCTATAACGATAGTCAAAAGCAGTCAAGACCGCTATTGCTGTGGTCTATCGCTATAGTGGTACTACTGTAGCGGTCACGTACCGCTATTGCAGTAAAAATCACAAATTAAAATGTAAAACCCCCAAAATAATTTATTATTTCATAAACTCATTTTGGGGCAACAGGAAGGTGATTTAGGGTAAAAATCACCAGTTTACATGTGTCTAACTTTGTTAAGGTAAGGAATTCACTCTTTTTAACTTGTAATTACTTCTTGATCCTTAGAAGGTGTAAGTTACGGAATTTGGGGAGGGTTTTAGGGTGGATTTTGATACGTTTTACTAGTGCAAGGGTGAAATTGAGCCTTAGGTTAATGGGTTTTGTTTATTAACCATGAAATTGGCCTTGCATTTCGTTAATTCACCAATCATTCTATGAAATTGGTAGTTTTAGGTGAATTACGGGGGAAATAACCCTAGAACGGTTAAGGAATGATAATGAACTGACTTTAGGGGGTTGGGGGTGGCCCATAAGCCTCACCATGTTAGGTCATTTATTTAATGCAATGTTTGTATGCATGTTTTAGACTACGAGCAAGCGGAAAGGGCACGAAAGGGCAAATCTCAGACTTAGAGTTGTGCAAGCTTGGTTTGAGGTAGGTGATGGGGTGTGTTTAATCCATCTTGTGTTATGTGTGCATATTAACTACTCTGTAGTGTGATTGGTTAATATGTGTGGTGTGCTTGGTCATTGAAATGTTTACTTATTTTATGGATTGGCCTTCTATAGTGTATATTGTGGAGTGTTTCGGCATTTGAGATGTTCTCAATGGTTATTCGAATTAAGGGTTACAAACATTTATGTCTGGGTTTAGTACTTGGATGGTAATAGTCCCCTATAGGTCATAGCTAGAGGGTGGGTATATAACCCTTAGCATGTATGTACGAGTTTTTAAGGTATGTATTAGTATGCCAGTACCTTGAGTGAACCAGAGGATTTATATTGTTGTGTTTGTGCTTATTTGGTTGTCTTGGAATGAGTTGTATATTATTGCCTAAATGATAGTTTTTGACTTGTTGGCTTGTCTCTTGAGTGCTACTTGTGCAGATATGTTTTATGTTTGATGTGTAAGCTTGTGTTAGCTAATGGTACTGCATTTGGGTTAAATGTCCATATTTTCTTCTTAGGTTATTCAAATGATCTTGCCAATACACTAGGGTTTATTTGAGTAATGATACTACACCTGCATTTACTTCTGTGAGTGTAGTACATATTTCAGTGAATTCATCGAGACCATGCTTGTGATTTCAGCAGTCGATTCTAGATTTTAGGGTGAGCAGCATTTTCGGGCTACCATGAGATCTCTCCTATTTAGACAGTGTCCTTTGTTTGGACTTGTTACATTTATTTTATTTTGGGGTTGCATCCCCTATCTTGATATTCTTATATGTTTTGATACAGATGACTTTCTGGTCCTAGGGTTGTTATGTTTAAGTACAATGTTTTGCTTCAGTTGTTCTTACGTTTTTATGCTAGTTGGATTATTATTGCTGGATTAGTTAACTTACTCTCATTTAAGTGTGAGCCTTAAGATGACAATTAGGTTTATTGGTTCTCTTACTGGGTGAGTAGTGTGGGTACCACTCAGGATGGGTTTGGGTTGTGGCAAACTTGGTATCAGAGCCTAGGCTTCGTCGATCTTTTTGTACCAAAATGGGTCTAATGGAGTCTCGCGAAATGGTATGGAGGCATTTGTACTTTTTTTTGGGAGGCTATAGGACTTTAGGAAATCTATCTTTCTTGCTTCGTTTGTGCTATGACTTGATTCCAATTGGTATCTGGTGATCCAAATTGGTATATGATCCTTCATTCTATTTTCTGCAGATGGTGAATACTAGGTCGAATAGAACTCAAACAGAAGCCCCAGCACTGGCTGCTCCAATTAACTAGCCAGCCATAAGGGAAAGAAGATGAGCGAGAGGGATAGGAAGGAGAGGAGGATGAGCCACACTAGCCAGGAGTGGAGCTCAAGCAACTACAAATCAGGTGAATGAGAGGGAAACATTCCTTCCCCCACCCCAAGATGATTTTTAGGAGAGGGAAGCAAAAAAGAAGTAGGAGATGGAGCCTTGGGTGGCGACACCAATTGGGGTTACAGATCTACCTCCCATGTTTGCTGAGGTAATTCAGCAAGTGTTGCCTTTTCTGAGCGGATTTGCTGGGACTGGAGCCACCCCCCACTGTTCCATCTTATCAGGCTCTAATTATGCACCTTATTATTGCTATAGCTCCTAGGATAGATGAGACTTTAAGCACAAATACTTTTCCTCATCCAATTTTAGGTTCTATGATGACTGGTATTGAACATGACCTGCTAACTAAGTTCTTGAAGATGAAACCTCCTACGTTTTAGGGTATAAAATCTGTGGATGCTTTTGAGTTTATTATTGATTGCTACGAGAGGATGCACAAAATGGGTATTATGAAGCAGCATGGGGTTGAGTTTGTGACCTTCTTGCTGGAGAAATATGCTAAGCAGTGGTGGAGAGCATATGTTGAGTGTCGGTCACCTATTTTGCCTCTTTTGACTTGGTAGTACTTTTATGCTCTATTTTTGGATAAGTATGAACCTTGTACCTTCTGTGATCGCAAGAAAGATGAGTTCTTGGCTTTAGAGCAGGGTGATATGTCAGTTGCATCTTATGAGGCTAAGTTTCATGCCTTGTATCGTTATGCCACTCCACTATTGACTAAGTAGAAATAAAGGATTCGGCTTTTTGTTAACCATTTAAACTATGACCTTTAGGTGTTGACTGTGCAAATGACTTCTGTGAGGAAGAGGTTTAATGATGTGTCATATTATGTAAAGAAGTTGGAAGGTGTGGTGCAGGCACGACAAGCTAAGATGTTAGCCAAGAAGTCTCAACATGTTGGTAATTTCAGTGGATCCTATTTTAAGGGCCAACAAACCTTTTCAGCTTGCCCTATTCAGTCAGCTGTTCCAGATTCTACTGTGGTACCGGCTAAAGGACCCTCTCAGAATCAGGTTGTTAGAGGCCAAGAGGCTTCTTATTCTTCTGCCAGTCGTCCTTATCTGAAGTGTAGGTTTTATTATTGTGGTGCTACTGGTCATTTTAAGAGGGAGTGTCTGGTGAGACAGGCGAATGGCCAGACACAGCAGTAGGCTTGAGCAGTGGTTCCAGCAGGTAGAGGAGGGGGTAATGGTAGGTTCATCCATGGGGTGGATGGGGAAATCAGGCAGGTGGTTGTGGTGATAGCGGAGCAGAAGCGTAGACGGGTAGAGAGTTAGCTCAGATTGATGACCGGGCTCATTGTTATGTATTTTTGGGAAAGACTGATGCCGAGGCTTCTGATGCGGTGATCACAAGTACTATTTCTGTCTGTGACAGGATAGCTTCTGTCTTATTTGATTTGGGGTCCACTTATTCTTATGTGTCTATTTAGTTTGCTATGGGTCTGAGTTTGGTTTGTGATATTCTTGACTATCCTGTGCATGTGTCTACTCCAATTGGGAAGTCTGTTGTAGTTGCCCATGTTTATTGGTCTTGAGTCCTATTTTATTTGTGGGTTTTCAGAATTGGGTAGAATTAATTATCTTGGAAATGTTAGACTTTGATATAATCTTGGGTATGACCTGGTTATCTCCATATCATGCTGTTTTAAATTGTCATGCTAAAACAGTGACTCTAGCGATACTTGGGATTGAGGAACTAGAGTGGGAGGGAGTGTATAAGGCCAAACTGGTAAGAATAATATCATATGTCCGGGCAAGGAGGGTAGTTGGGAAGGGGTGTTTAGCATTTTTAGCTCATTTTCGAGATGTGGGTGCGGGGTCCCCTTTTATTGAGTCAGTTTCGATAGTTTTCAAGTTCCAGGATGTGTTCCCTTCAGATTTATCGGGTATGCCTTCGGATAGGGATATTGACTTCTGTATTGACTTAGAGCCGGACACTCGCCCTATATTTATTCCACCATATAGAATGACTCGTGTAGATTTGAGGGAACTCAAGGCTCAGTTGTTGGAGCTGCTTGATAAGGGTTTTATTCGTCCAAGTTCTTCACCTTGGGCCGCTCCGATTCTTTTGTTAAGAAAAAAATTGGTAGCATGAGGATGTACATCGACTACAGGCAGTTGAATAAGGTCACCATCTGAAATAAATATCCTTGCCTCATATAGATGACTTGTTTGATCAGCAACAGGGTGCAACATTCTTCTCAAAGATTGATTTGCGGTTGGGTTATCATCAGTTGAAGATTAGACTTGAGGATATTTCAAAGATGGCTTTTAGAACTCGGTATAGCCATACGAGTTTCTAATAATATCTTTTGGATTGACTAATGCGCCTGCAGCTCTCATGAGTTTGATGAATGGCATCTTTAAATTCTTTTTGGATTATTTCATTATTGTTTTCATTGATGATATTCTTGTTTACTCTAAGACTAAGAAAGAGAATGCAGGCCATCACTGTATGGTTTTGGGAATTTTGAGGGGAAAATGGTTATTTGTTAAGTTCTCTAAATGTGAATTCTGGCTATCTTCTATTGCCTTCTTGGGGCACGTGGTTTCGAAAAAGGGAGTGATTGTGGACTCTCAGAAAATCAAATCAGTTAATGGTTGGATTCGGCCTAGTTTAGTGACCGAGGTAAGGAGTTTTGTAGGTCTTGCCAGTTATTATCGCAGGTTCGTCAAAAACTTTGCATCCATTGTAACTCATTTGACAAGGTTGACTCAAAAGGAGGTGCCATTTGTTTTGTCAGACCAGTGTGAAGAGAGCTTCCCAAAGCTCAAGACACTTTTGACTAGAACACCTATTCTTCACTGTCGGTCGAAGATAAAGATTTCATTGTGTTTTATGATGCTTCACTTTTGGGTTTAGGTGCTATGTTGATGCAGGATAAGAATGTGATTGTATATGCTTTGAGGCAGTGGAAGCCTCATGAGAGGAATTACCCAACCCATGATTTGGAGTTGACAACGGTAGTCTTTGCTTTGAAGATTTGGAGACACTATCTTTATGGAGTTAAGTATGAGGTCTTCACTGACCATCATAGTCTACAACATGTGTTTACTCAAAGGGATTTGAATCTAAGGAAGAGACGGTGGATGGAATTACTAAAGGACTATGATGTGACCATTCAGTATCATCTGGGTAAGGATAATGTGGTGGCAGACGCATTGAGCCAAAATGCTGTAAGTATGGGCAGCTTGTCATTCTTGAGAGTGTCCAGGAGACCATTAGCTAGATAGTTTCAGACTCTAGCATCCTTGAGCATGCAGTTTAGGGTCTAGGACAGGGGCAGAATACATGCTAGTGTTAAGTTAAAATTAGCCTTTGTGGAGCAGATTAAGGCCAAGCAGTTTGAAGATAAGAAGTAAAAGGCACTCTAAAATAAGATAGTGAGTGGGAAGGGGGAGAACGCCATCCTCGACACTGGAGGGGTGCTGTAGGTTAGAGAAAGGTTATGCGTGTCTCGAGTTGGTGACTTGATTGGTGATATACTTTCAGAGGCTCATGGTTCGTGTTATTCTATTCATCCAAGCTCGACCAAGATGTATCGTGACTTGAGGCAGCTTTATTGGTGGCTATGGATGAAGAAGGACATAGTAGAGTATGTGTCCAAGTATCATAACTGTCAATAGGTAAAGTATGAACACCAAAGGCCTATGGGTTTACTTCAGAGGATGCCTATACCTAAGTGGAAGTGGGAGCATATTGCCATGGATAATATGGTAGGGCTCCCTAAGACATTAGGAAAGTATGACTCTATTTAGGTGATAGTTGATCGATTAATGAAATCAGCTCATTTCTTGCCAGTTCGGGTAGGATTACTGCTCTCAGCAGTTGGCAAAAATATATGTCAAGGAGATCATTAGACTTCATGGGGTGCCACTTTTTATCATTTCAGACAGGGATGCAAAGTTTACTTCTAAATTTTAGGACAGGTAGCATGAAAAGCTGGGCACCAAGCTTACTTTTAGTATGACTTTGCATCCTCAGACTAATGGTTAGTTAGCGAGAAAAATTCAGGTGCTAGAGGATATGTTGAGAGCCTGTATGATTGATTTTGGTGGTCATTGGGACCAGTTCCTTCTATTGTGTGAGTTTTCATACAACAATAATTATCACTCTAGCATCGGTATGGCACCGTTTGAGGCACTTTATGGGAGAAAGTGCAAGTCACCGATTGGATTTGAGGTAGAAGATGTCAAACCTTTGGATACCAACTTTGTAAAAGAGGCTCAGGAAAAGGTAAAATTCATTTAGACTAAGATGTTGGCTGCCCAAAGTAGACAGAAAGAGTATGCAGACCAAAAGGTAAGGGACGTGTACTTCAAGGCCGAGGAGCAAGTGTTGCTCAAGGTTTCTCCTATGAAGGGATTCATGAGGTTTGTTAAAAGAGACAAGCTCAGCCCTTGATATATTGGTCCCTTTGAGGTTCTTAAGGAAGTAGGTCCAGTTGCGTACAGGTTATCTCTACCATCGAGTTTGTTGGGCGTTTATCCAGTCTTCCATGTTTCTTTGTTGAAACAGTACCATAAGGATGGAGTCTACATTATTAAGTGGGATTCAGTGCCTTTGGACAAGGACTTGACTTACGAGGAGTAACCAATAGCGATACTTGATCGTGATGTTCGTAAGTTGAGGATGAAGGAAATTCATTTGGTTAAGGTCCAATGGAGGCATCGTCTAGTTGAGAAAGCCACATGGGAAACTGAGAAGGAAATGCAGGATAAGTACCCTCAGCTGTTCGAGGATACAAGTACTCTTTTTCTTTCTCATTCTGGGCTATTTTTATAGTTTGATTATTCAGGGACAAATGATGGATAAATTGGTATCTGTTGTAACGACCCTCTTGGTTGTTATGTAAAAGTCTTACGTTCTAAATTTCATATCTAAATTTCTTCCGATTTGGAAGTTACAAATTTTAGACTAGGCTAGTTTTGCTTCATTTTGGGTGAGGGGTAGTCTTGGAAAATCAGGGAATAATTTAGACTGGATTGATGCGAACGACGTTTATTTCTAGTTAGCTAAGGTGATAAAAAACTCGTAGGATTCAATGAAACTGAATTTGGGTTAGTAGAACTCTCGAAATTGACCTTAGCTTAAAAGGCATTGTTCGAAATGTCCCACGGTCAAGGTGTGTTGGAAAAAGTGGGATTTTTGGGTGAAGATGGACAATTTGTTCCGTCGACACCGCTATAGCGGTTACCGCTGTATCAGAATAATTACCTCTATAGCGGTGGTCAAAAGCAGTCAAGGCCGCTATAGCGGTGGTTTTCCTCTATAGCGGTAAAAACCATAGATTAAAGGGTAAAACGCCCAAAATAGTTTATTATTTCATAAAATCGTTTTGGGGCAAGAGGAAGGCAATTTAGGGAAAAATCTCAGATTTACCTCCGTTTAACTTCGTTAAGATAAGGAATTCACTCCCTTTAATTTGTAATTACTTCTTGATCCTTAGAAGTCATAAGTTATTGAATTTGGGGAGGGATTTATGGTGGATTTTGGTATGTTTTGCTTGTGCAAGGGTGAAATTGAGCCTTAGGTTAATGAGTTTTTTTAATTAACCATGAAATTGGCCTCTTATTTCTTTAATTCACCAATCATTCCATGAAATTGGTTGTTTTAGGTGAATTACGGCGGAAATAGCCCTAGAACGGTTAAGGAATGATTATGAACTAACCTTTGAGGGTTGGAAGTGGCTCATATCCCTCATCATGTTAGGTCATTTCATTAATGCAATATTTGTATGCCTATTTTAGACCAAGAGCAAGCGGAAAGGGCAAAGCTCAGGCTTAGAGTTGTGCAAGCTTGGTTTGAGGTAGGTGATGGGGTGTCTTTAATCCATCTTGTGTTATGTGTGCATATTAACTACTATGTAGTGTGATTTGCCTATTATTGGTTGTAATGGTAAGATTTGGTTGTATTGGAATGAGTTGCCTATTATTTCCTCAATGACACTTTTTGACTTGTTGGCTTATCTCTTGACTGCTACTTGTACATATATGCTGTACGTTTGATGTGTAAGCTTGTGCTAGCTAATGGTACTACATTTGGGTTAAATGTCCATATTTTCTTCTTAGGTTATTCAAATGTTCCTGCCAATACACTAGCGTTTATTTGAGTAATGATACTACACCTGCATTTACTTCTGTGAGTGTAGTACATATTTCAGTGGATTCATCGAGACCTTGCTTGTGATTTCAGCAGTTGATTCCAGATTTCAGGGTGAGCAGCATTTTTGGGCTACCATGAGATCTCTCCTATTTAGATAGTTTCCTTTGTTTGGACTTGTTACTTTTGTTTTATTTTTGGGTGCATCCCTTCTCTTGATATTCTTAGATGTTTTGGTACAGACGGCTTTCGGGTCCTAGGGTTGTTATGTTTAAGTACAATATTTCCACTTCAGTTGTACTTACATTTTTATGCTAGTTGGATTATTATTGCTGGATTAGTTAACTTACTCTCATTTAAGTGTGAACCTTAAGGTGATGATTGGGTTTATTGGATCTCCCACCAGGTGAGTAGTGTGGGTTCCACTCAAGATGGGTTTGGGTCGTGACAAACTTCATCTAATGGATTTGAGCTGGAGATAGTACATCCCAATGTAGCCTAAAATTGTTTTTTTGATTAATGTTTCTTAGCTTGGTTCGAGAGAACAAGTGAGGACTAAACCCTCAATGGTTTAGAGACATTAGTAGGTAATTTCAAATCCAAGGCTAAATTGCTAAATCCGTGATTAATTATGAGTACTTGATTTAAACATAATGAATCATCGATAGAATTAATTCCTCGTTATCAATCCCCTTGTTTTTCCTCATTTGTGAAAGCCATTGATCAAATTGTTCATATTATAATTGGTTCTATCCCGATTTTAATTTTATATTGAACCCCTCACCCCCCAAGAAACACTTGTACCAATTCTTAGTTTAGAGTGAGATACTCTTATTTTTTATTTTATCAATCGCTAGTCACATTGTTCTTCGTGGGATCGACTCTGACTCTATAGTTCGGTAAATATATTGCTAACAATCGTGTACATCTTTTTATTGATGTAATTGAGAGATATAAAAAATGGTGCCATTATGGGGGAATAATTTGGCATATTAAGTTAGTTGGGAATTTGAGCTTACTTGAATTGATTCAAGTTTGTGAATACGCGTTTGTGATTTACTTTTGTTTCTTGTGTTAGTTAGATTTTTTATTTTTGTTATACTTGTTACTATGGCATCATGGAATGAAAATGAGTTTGGTGGTTGCAAGTTTTATGTTGACGACCCATGTCTATATTGTGGAGGACCTCACTTTTGGCAAGATTGTAGAAATGCTCCTGGAAGAGAGGTGTGTACACCATCTCAATCCTATAAGGAGTATAGTTGTTACTTGTATTGTGGTCCATTGGAGTGATTGTCCTAATTATTATGCCCACTCCCCTAATTATGGTAACGAAAGTGCTAGTTGTTCTTTTGAGATTGATAGGACTCATGATGTGGAAAAGGAAAAGCAACGTGCTGGAAACAAAGGTATTGAAGCAATACTTCAAACACTCTTCGACCGGGTGACTAAAGTGGATGAGGATATGCATCGCATGCGCCAATCCATGGCAGTATTTGGAAATGAATGTCAAAAGAAGAAGACCTTATGAATATGCCAATCTCTTAAGTGCCATGGATTTGCCTAATTACCAAAACGAAGTTGTCGAAGAAGAGATTTTAAGCTATATGGTTGAGCCAAAAATGTGTCATGGCCATAATGAAAGTTTCCAAAGTGAAGAAGTGGCTCAAATTAAAAAGGAAGAACAAAATTGTGATGAAGAGATCTCGGATTCTCAAAGGGAATAGGTTGAGGAGATGTTTAAAAGCACAATGAAGAAAAGTGAAAGATGTGGGAAGGACTTGGCCAAATGGTGGGACCTAACCCAACATAGTGATGATGAAGTTTCTCAAAACATTGATTTTTCCATGGGTGGAGTTTGCAAGCTTTAGTTGAGTCCCAACATGAAGAAGAACTTGACAAATGAAATTGTGAGCCAAGAGTGGCTATTGAACCAATCTCAACAACTTGAAGTCAATGAGGAACAACGTGAAAGAATCTACGAACAATGAGTGTCTCAAAATGCATGTTGAGTGATGTCAGTGGTGATTCAAATTCAAATGGATACCCAAGAATTAGAAACCAAATTGAATGTAAAAATTGAGGCATGTGATGTTTAATATCAAATGGTTATGAATAATTATGATGAGATGGTTTTCAATGAAGAATTGGTCAAGATTCATGTTGAATAATTCATGGTGATTTACCAATCAACCAAGCCAAAAATAATGCAAGATGCCAAAATCGAAGAAATGATACTAGAGTTACAATGAAAAGTCAATCAAATCCTTTGTGAAGACTCTAGTTAATTTTGGGGTGAAAATGTCAAGAAAGATGCAAATTCAATAATGGAGAGGCTTAAACCTCATTCCAACCATTTTTCGATGTTGTGCTTTGTTGATCAGATGAAAATCAAAATAATCGAGCAAATGGAGAATCCAGGAGATGAGGGATAAAATCCCTACATTTTGGAGTTTATCATACTAAGGAAAAAAATGATGTTCCTCACTTGAAGGCCAAGAAGTGAAAAATGCGATGTTTAATAAGTGGCCTATTGATTTTTTTGCCATTGTCCAATGAGTCTAAACGATACTTTGATGTGAAATTGGGTAAAAGATTCAAGTTTTCTAAATGGAGAGATAAAGTTGGTATCACTGCTTCCTTACCTTTGCCCCATGAGCCTCAATGATATTTTTATGTAAAGTTGGGTTGAAGATTCAAATTCTCAAAGTGGAGAGATGAATGGTAAGGTCGCTTGTGTCGTGTCTCGACATTAAATCAAACATTTGATGGGAGGCAACCCATCGTTCTCAATTTATTTTTAAATTTACTTTTGAAATTTTAATTTTGTTAGAATAGTTTAGGATTTTATTTTTGACTAATCTACAAAGTATTGGATTCTTTTGGAGATGATTTCCACGGGTTTGGATGTAAAAATTTGATTGGAATGAAGTTCGGGGATGTACTACCTTAAAAATGGGACTTGGAGTACTTTTTGAGAGTGCTTGGATCGCCAAAGTCTTTGGCAGATCACCAAAATTGGCATGGTCATCGCCAAAAGTGATAGAAACTACCTAGGTCCAAGATCACTGTCACTCATCGCTATCGCATGGAAAATCCTTGCGATCGCAAGGAGTTAAAATTTGGTAACCTTCACTATTGTTGACTCTAAGTCGCGATCGCAAAGGTTTGTGAAATTTTAACTCATCAAAATCACTTGCATGTCTTTGCAATCGCATGTATGTGGGCCCAAGTGAGAAGTTTGAAAGGTTACTCTATGATTCCCTATCCTTTTTTCTTTTTTTCCAAAATTTTTCATTCTCTCTTACTCTTTTCACACCCGAAAAAGAAAAAGAATTTAGCTTCAAAAGTTTTTCAATTCTCTCTCAAGTTCGTAGCTTCCTCTTCTCTTCAATCTCAAGGTATGTGTCTCATCTCGTGCTTGATTTTTTTGTTCCATCGTCTTTTGAAAACTGGTAGTAAGGTAGCCATGGGTTTATGTTTATAATTCTAATTGTGCCTTTGTATGAAATTAGGTGTGATTTAATTGAAATTGTTTGGACAAAATCAGGTTTAAACATTTTCTAGCTAATTTGTGGTAAGATTTGGGGCAAATTGTGCCCAAGGTACAATGAAATTGAGCAAGAAAAATGACGCCCACAATATGTTTAATAAAATACCTCTATGAATTCTGATCTGGGTGAGAAGATGACCTTCACGATCGTGAGGCCAAAGTGCCGCGATGGAGATAAATGAAATACTCTATTTTTTTTTATCTCTTAGCGATCACAAGGAATAATGTTGCGATCGCGATGAACAATGTGATATGAAAAAAATAATGTCTTGATGATTGCGAGGCAAAATGCCGCGATCGCGATGAAGAACCTGAAACTATCCAAAAATTGTTGCTTTGCCAAGCTCTATCCGGCACCCGTTCCACCCATTTCTTTGGCCTAAATATGTTCGAATACATTACTTTACATACCTATACAATCATTTAACATGTTTTCTTCATTTGTAGGTACTTTACTCTTTAAAATGGCCTTAGAATCAAACAACAATGTGCAAGAAAATATCGAACAATTGGTTAAAGATGAATACTATGATAAAGAGGTGTTTGTATCGCTAAAAGGCAACTGATTGTATGATAGCCTCAATGCAAAAACCTTCAGCTCGGAAAGAGGCATTCTTTTGGATAGGCTTGAAAACCGATAGGCTGATTTTGACGGGAGGTTGAGGGATAGCAGATGGATGTGCTTTGTGGAAGAGCCGATAAAGGCAAATTTTACAATTATGCGGAAGTTCTATGCCAATGTCATCGAAATCGGCTTTTCTAGTGATTTAGTTGTCATGGTTTGAGGCAAGCAAGTCTGGTTTGACCCTTCTGTGATAAATGATTACTTCGGCCTTTCCAATGTGGAAAATCAAGAGTATAAGACAAAAGCGAGCGAAGTGGGACCCAAATGATATGTTAAAAAATTGCATGGTGGCCATCGCCTAAGTGGATAGACAACAATGTGTGGGTTAACTTCTCAGAGTTCACTGCTGAAGCCAAATCTTGGCTTTCCATCATTTGTGCCCGTATCATTCCTTCTAAAAATGACATAGATGTCTTAATTCATAGAGTTCAGATTATTTGTGCCATTATGGAGGGACTTTAAGTTAATGTCGGGGTGATTATTGTGCAACAAATTCATGAGTTGGTTTTAGAGAGGTGTAAGAGTTTGTTTTTCCCCTTCTTGATCACGTAATTATGCAACAGGGCTGAGGTTGAAAAGAAGGGATGATTAATTTTCTTTAGAATATTGATACTTGATTGACCCATTTACTTCTATTATGTCAATATTAATCACTATTGTTGGGATTATGGTTCTTATTTATATGGATAATGATATGGCTCATTGATAAGCCCAAGTTATGCCTCTAAGTTTAAGTTTAAAGTGAACACTGTTCTAATATAGAACCCAACAAGGTTAGGGTCGAATCTCATAGGAAATATGATGAGAACTAAGTTTAATACAGTTATTTAACTAATAAGGGGTTACTTCCATATAATAGGGAATTTGAAATTGTGTTATTGTTTCAATGTCAAACGCAGACAAGTTACAATTGCAATAATAGATAGTTAATTAAATAATGAGAGGGAACTAGGTTTGTGTTTCCCATGGTTTCATAACACAAATGGGTCACTGCCGATGGTAGACTCATCTAATGTTACTCTTGCAAAGCTATCACTCACATTAATTCATCTAAATGTTGCTCAACCTACTTTAACAATTATCACCCAAATCCTTTCGATCCAAGAATGATTATAATACACAAATACGATAATTGCCCCAAGTTGGTAAACCCAATTACAACATCAACCATTAGACAAGGGTTAAAAACCTCGAATCCTTGATTTTAATTCCTTTTCCTAGCCTTACCCCCTTTTCTCTATAAAATTTATACCTAAGGAAAGTTCTAATGTTTGCATCCATTAGAAATAAAACAATACAAAAGAATTGATAATACTTGCAACAACACTACTCGAATCTACACTATCTTTGACCCTAAAAGCATTAATTCACCATGTCTTTACAAACAACTATAACCATAGAAATCATAGTAGAAATGATAACTTACAAGAATGAAATCACAAGAACTGAATTTGTATTGTAAAACTTGAGTTAATCGCCAAAAACCACAAAGAACAAAATGTAACACTTGTTTTTCTTCACAAAACAAAAAATGGCTGAAATAAAACCAAATAGTAGGTATTTATAGTCCAGGGAAATTTCAAATCCTAATTAGACTCGGGAAATGAACCCTTGTATCCTACGACTAAGTTGACGGTCCATCTCCTGGACCATCGTCTTAATACAGTAAAGATCTGTCAATTCTGCATATGTCCCACGGCTGAGATAATGATCTGTTATCCGAGTGACAGTTTGTCAGGTGAATCGTTGCTTGGATTTAGTGAATATCCTTGACTGTTAGCGAACCACAGTTGCTAATACAATCAGTTGAGATGGTGACAGTACGTTAAATGATCCATCAAGCTTCCTACACTTGGCATCAAACACTATTTTATCATGAAGATTAGGGTGACAATTTTTCGAAGGTTCAATGACTCATAAAGTGTCCCGTCATTTCCTTCTTTTTAGAATATTCAATACTTTTTCTCCAGTGGCTCATTTTTCTACACATGTAACATAAATACGAACAAATCCAACAAGAGTTACTTAAAAACTTGCAATTATCCATGTCAAAAGCATCAAATATGCCGTCAAAAGCCAGTATATCAACACCCTATCTTAGAATTCTTGCTTTTCTAGAAGCAACTCAAACAAGACTCACTCTAACCCCTAGGCATCAGACAATCAGGAAATCTATAGTGTTTCCATTTATCATTAACAAACCTAACATGAATTTTACACCTTTCCATGAGTTGAAAACACTTTGCAATAATCAACACAAAACAAGTTAACCTTATGGGATCAAAGACTGACATCATGTTATTATCAGATAATAAGAACTAAACTAGTATCACATGAGATTTCAACTGACAATTTCTGAAAATCACCCCTTTCCCTCACATAAGATAAAAATTAGAGCAGGATCGTACAAAACTCTCGCACTCACAATGAACTTCACCTACTGTTAGAATGAAATCATAAGTTTGCCCTTATTTTCTATACTTACCATCATTGGAAAAATAGAATAAGATCACTATAGGGATCTTCTAGGCTTGTAATGTAGGCTTTGGGACAAGTATGGTACATATGGAATAGTGGCTAAACCATCCTTGAACACTACACTCTCAAATTTAAATCAACCTGATCTATTCTTTCCCCCTTTTGTTCCTTCTACCAAAAGTCTGGGAGTGGTTATTCTTCACAACTACCGACTCTTGTGAATTTTTTTAAAAACATAATATACAAATAAACCAAACCTATTTTTTCACAAATTAGTTACAAAACCTTTTTACCCCTACTCTCTACTTTCTCTCCCAATCCTTACCACCTCCAACTTAGGCATTTTGCCTAAGTTTCAAATCTTAGAACTCAAGAAGAGAAATGGTATAGTTCTAGTTCAACATAAATGAAAGACCTTCGGGAAAAGAAACACGACAATAAAAAACCTTGGGTGATACACACAACAGTCCCCATTCCCATTAAAAGAACATGCATTGACCATAATCCATAAAAAAATATAAAGCCATGGATGTGGGAACTTACCTGTAGTGCTCTAGGTGTTGTCTGCTAGTGTGTGGGATGCAGATGCAACTGTAGTCTCCTATATAGTGAAAGGTGGAGTGATAATTAGAGTGGTGTCCTCCTCAGTGGTGGCTAGTGGTGGAGTAATTAGAGTCTACGACTCTATACTAGCCTCAACTCCTCAGGTCTTGCTGATGATCTCAGGTGCCATGCTAAATGAGGCTCCACTAATTTGATCCCTTATCTTATCCTCTTCTCTATCTCACTATACTTTAGATCATCATTGTGCTTCTTTAAACAATTTCTTCTTCTTCTTCCTTGCTTTTTTTGCAACGTTTCTAGTATCTTTGGCCTCTTCACGCACCCTCTTCCCTAAGTCTTTGGGAGGTTTTCCCAACAAATCAAGCAAAGTTTCCTCCTTTAAATTCTCAATATAAAGGGTCAATAACACCTAGGAATTATAACGCGTAACTCAATAATAATTTTAGCTGACATTCGAATCTCTCAGCCCTCTTAACCCATTTCATGAATTTCTGAGGCATTGATGCATAGGCTGAGGCTTGACCAATAGTGGATGTAGTGTTAGTAGAATTAGTGGCCAGGGTAGTGCTAATAGCACCATATGCATATTGTGTGGAGGTAGTAGCTGGAATTGATGAGAGAGATAACTCCATACTGGTAGTTCCTCTTGATGACTCTGTAGGAGCAGAAGGCTCCCCGTCAGTCTGACTACCAGACTTGAACACCTAAGGCACAGTCTTGCCCACCCAAGGCTCGTGCTTCATCTCATCTCTGGACTTGTCAATATCCTGCTTCCTAGAAGCTATAACCTGCTCATTTATCTTAATAACTTAAGAACTTTGGCCTCTTTGCATAATCAAGTCACAAGACATGGAAATCGCACTGAAGTGGTAGTCCTCTATGCTCGAACGCGCATCTCATCTACTATAATTATGCCAAAATTCAACTTGAAGATGGATATGAGGTTGGCCATAAGAATTTCTCTCTTCTCATTCAATATGTTATCTCCTCATGTAGGTACAAAGCAAAGACACAGTACTGCCCACCAAAAATTTACTATGAAACTCAATGAAGCTTTCTTCATCTTTTCTTTTGGATTCTTTAGCCATAACTGCTCATTTTTAGTTAGAACCTATGCCAACCAAGCACGCTGATTCTACCTGTTGCTAATTTTGTGATCATAATCTACATACCTATCTGGTGGCAAATAAGTGGGCCTAAATAGAACCTTTTATTTTCCGATCTAAAATATCAAGTGTGACCCCTAGCATTGCATTCTATTAAGAGTTGGTATGTATAATGGTGTCTGCCCCTTCTTGCATCTATTATCAATTGTGGCTGCGTAGTTGGTATAGAATTCACAGACTATGTTGAGGTAGTAATACCCCAATGCCTAACTCATCCACTCTATATGGTAATGCTTGAACCATCGTTCAATCTCGTGCTACTCAACTAGCTTTGATGATATAATCCTAACTTCTTCAGCGATGCTTCTTCTTATATTGCCTATGCCCAGAGAAGAGAGGCCCTCCTGAAAGTACTTATCTGAGTCTTTCACTTGCCACCACATTCTGTCTCTGAATCCCGAATTTTACTTTTCATCATATTACCCCTCATGGGCTCAGGATCCTCATCTGGGCTCTTGGTGGCATCAATGCCAGTCTTACGTCTAACTCTGAGCTTGTGCCTCCCGTACTATACTCTTTCTCTGAAGAATTGCCTCCCTCATCAAATTGGGGAGCCTTTTCTTATTGTCAGGCACTTTTTCTAGTACGGTAGATTGGGGTTTTTTCAACCTTATTTTCAGATTTTGAAGGTTTATCTTGGAGTTTGTGGGTTTTCACTTCCCTTTTGGGTCTTTTGCAAGCCCCACCTCTTATTGGTTGCAACTTAAGAGCCATAAGTACCTGTCGAGGAATATCGTCAGTGCATGAGTTAACATACAAGAACATGGAACAAAACAAAAACTTTAATTTATATATATATATATATATATATATATATATATATATGTACACCATGGACCATGGGATGAAGCATTGGGTGGATGATGGTTCGTCAACTTAAACGTCGTTCATAAGCAGAATACAATTTTTATCTGACGATTGAGTTGACGGTCTGTCAAGTAGATGACGGTCCATGAATCCTTCCTCATTTACTTCCAACTTAAAATTTTAAGTTGCTGGATGGAGTTGATTGTTCGTTGTGTAGATGACAGTCCATCATGCCATCCGTCGTTCCTTTCCAGTAAACAATAAACATTATAAAGCAGATGATGGTTGAGTTAATGATCCATGGACCATACAACTATTTGAGGACTTATCCTATCATCTTGAAGCAGTTTCAACCAATTTTTGTGGATGCCAACTTCATTTAATTTGTGTAACTTTTCACCACACTATTAAGGTTACAGACTTAGTGATGCATAAATCTCATCTTGTGATGAAATGTTCCCAACTATCCAGTACAAGGCAGGGTTACTCAGACTTTACCCTTTTGGTAAACATCCATAATATCAATTAGAGATGGTGGGAAACATAATTTTCACTATAATTTTGTTTCTGAGATTAGAAAATCATGATGCCCTCCGAATAATTAAGCAAAATTAACTCACAATCAACACCCATATCACAAGAAAAACACTACATACATGATTCTTATTCAAAAACAAAGCTTTGCCCAATTTCAAACAAAACCCATATGCACATTCTATATAAATCCGACTAAGGTTCCTATACAAAGATCAAATTGAAACATGTTAACCCACAACTCCTACCCTCATTAATTATTTTACTAAAAAGTAAGAAAGTTTGCTTGAATTTTGAGAAAACTATGAAGAAGTAAGATAAACTTACCTGATACACACTTTATTTTGCATAAGAATTTCAAGGAGAATAATAAGGGATGATGGTTATTATGGCAATGGAAGGGAACAATGGAGTTATATGGAGAAGAGAATGGAAGTTATGGAAGAAGAGGACTCTAAGAATGTGGGTAATGGAAGTGGGAAATGTTTTAAATATTTGAAACAATTTTAATAAATCCATCCTATGGTTGGATCGGCTTTAAAAATGGTAGGATTGGGTCAGAATTAGGTTGGAGGATGATTGGGTAAGGACTGGTCGGGTTGACTTAGAGAATTAGAAAATTTACCTGGGACCCCAATTTAAGATCGTACAGACTGTCATTTAATCTATGGGGTCATTCCAAAAGAGATTGTTTCTGATGGTTGTTGGTATGATCCATCAATAGAGGCAGAGTTTGTCAAATGGACCATCGTGCCTTTCTAGAATCAAAACTTTTATGGTCTGAAGTGACAGTTGGCTCGACGGGCCATTAGATGTCCGATGGTATGTCATATGAACCATTGTTCCTATCTAGTGACTGCTAGTTGCTTTCTCTTTTTCAACAGGTTCCACCATAGATTGTGGGGTTTCTCATAATACATCAAGGGATCCATGGGGCACTCTAAAGCAACAACTCTTATAGTCATTTCTTCCTCCTCGAGGTTTGTACCTATACAGTTAAACATTTATCAAACACATCTAAAACATAAAGCTAATGCAAAACAAAATTTTACATACAACAATCATGGGTTACTTCACAAATAACGCCTAATTAATGTCATTGCACAACTTGGTGGTGAGTCGATAATTTGTGACTCATTATGCGTAGAATTAATACTAAAGCAATGTCCTCAATGCCTATTTTGAGTCAATTCTTATTTAATTTGGTTGCATGTAGGTAATAAAGCTGAAGAACCTGCCAAAGGAAAACAAGGGCCATAAAAGAGAAAAATCTTAGAGGAAATGAAGATGTGATGAAAGTTAGATTGCAAGAAAGGAGTGTGGCATCGCACAAGATATGTGCGCATCACATAAGGTGCGTGCTAAAAGCATAAATGAACGAAACCATCGCATAAAGAGACATAATCTAAAACAAACCTCCATTGACCATCGTGAGAGCAGGAAGAAAATTATGTGTATCTCACAACTATTATGCGATAACACCATCTGGATGCAAAAGGTAAAAGAACACCTGAAGGACCAAGCACTAAAGAAGTAATTTATGCATCCTAAAGATGGGTTGTGCGTATTGCACACATGAAGTGCATCCTTAATGGTGCTCACACAAAGTGCTCTGGTGGCAATTTTATAATTATTTGGGTCCAATTTTCTAGGTCATATAAATTGAATCTTTATTTGATTTTGGAGGAATTATTCATCTTTTGCTTTAATTAAGAGCTAGGAAGTTGTATTTGAAACCCTAAAGTTGGGATTAGTATTCATCTTGGTTTTCTACTTTGGATTTGAAGATTTTATTGTAAATTATTATAATCTGCGGAAGCTTTTGATGAGTATAATGGTATAATTTCTCTTCCTCTTATTATTCTTGGATAATTCCCCCAACTTGGGGTTGTGTGATAATTGAGTAGTGAATAGTGCATGGGTAGTGTTTATTTGCTTTCCTAATTGATTATCTATTTTGGGTTTAGCCATTACTCCATGTTATCAATCCAAAATTGGAGGTTGAAAACTCTAATTGAGCTTAGATCCTTTGTCATCCTTGAAAGAGGGGATACAAATCAGGAGTAATGGTTAACAATGACTTGATTCTTACTAATTAATGACATATTTTAGTTATAAGGCTATCAAATTGAGGTAGTTGATTGGCTATGATGAAAAACATGTGATGGTTTGAAAGAACCCACATGTGAAATTTAGTGTTTTATTGAAATATTAACATTAAGACTCAAAATCTAGCCTACCCATGACTTCAATTGAATCAAAGCAAATGTTCACTCACCCATGTATGAACTCACACTCATGGTAACACAACCCCAAGTTACCTTATCATTTGATTACAACTCTTAAGTTCTCGCTATTACAAATCAAACACACTATTGATAATTTGAATAGAAAGGCGTTCAAAATTAGTTACCTAACCCCCCATTTTAATTTTTTGCATTTTAATTATACAGGAAAACATTTAGTGAATTATTACACTCTAAGGTAAACCTTTCTTGTTCATTCCCTATGGGATCGACCCAGACTCAAGAGTTAGGTAAATATATTGCTAATGATCACGTGCATCGTTACAAGGTTTGGGATTCCCCGGGTTATCATTAGTGACGAAATGATGTTTAAGCCACAACTTTCATGTTCAATTACAACCCTAGAAATTAAGAGGTTTAGCTACTCATGAATCTCTTTGGAAGAAGATATTTGATGATTTTAAAGGTAGAAATTTAAAATAAAATTAAAAAATAAAACTAAACCTTGTTCTTGAGCTTTGCCCTAGCTTTTGGCTTCCCCAAATCAGTTGTTAATCATAAAAAATGAGGGAGGGGGCTTTATATAGAGTTTGGGAACCCTTAAGAGTGTCAAAATCCAATCCTAATCAGGTTAGGAAAAGTCTGACTCACTTTACAACCCAAAAATAGAGCTGGGTGCAAGGAAAAATTGAAATCCCGATAACATCACAAATTCGCACCAGTACCCCCAAAGCAAGGGAGTGGTGTAGAAGAGCACATGATGAGATTCTGCTAGAGGGGAATATTTGTGCCACCTGCTACACTACTAAGCAGATCTCACAATATGAAGCGTCAATATTCTTTGGCCTTTTGTTGTCATCTTCTGCCACGTACTACTTTGTTGCTACTTTCTTCACTTGTTAACAAATTGCTATGATTTTTTAATCATCATGCCATCATGTGCCAATTATTGGCTCATTATTAATACCTTCTTTCCATTCTCTTTTTGCAATTTCAATCCATGTGAGCAGCTTTCCTCTTAATTCAGCTCTTGCAACCTTTACTTTTTATTCAATTTTGCTACAAATCTCTTCATCTTCACACCATTTTATTCCTACACATTAAAACATATGTCTAAGCACAAATAATATAATATATACTCAAAGGACAATTAAAAAGTACTAAAATATGAGGCAAATAATGGTTAAATATATGTATTTTGGCCTCACATCAACACCCCACACTTAGACTTTTGGTCGTCCTTGAGTAAGCTATACACTCATGACTTAGAAACTACTACAAAATAAACCAATTGAAACAAGATTACTCAAGCTAAGACTACAACGACTACCATAGACGACAAGTTCTTATTAAACATGCTTCATTCATACCATACATTTAAACAACTACTCCAAGACTTCCTAGCTTCAAGAACCGACTCTATGATATTAGCAAGCTCATACAATTCACCCAACCAAGAGCTGAAATACTTCACCTATCTTTCATCAACCATGTTTCCTCACAACAAGAGTTACCCATATTCACTCACAGGTATACAATTAATGCAAAGATAGGTATAATAATAAAATTACGCTCACACTCACAAAAACTTTCATACGCAACATACGATGAACCATAAACTTTCCCTTAGTGTACTCCTCCTCCACTAATATAAGAACGTCAAATCTAAGATCAAGTAGGACTTTACGGGTTGTAATCTAGGCTAAAGGAGGGGTATGAATTATTTTGGTTGAAATAGTGACTATCTTCCCTAACCACTTTAATACATCAAAAAATTTTCATCGTTTGCTCACTCTTCAATCAACAAAATATTTATTCTCTCCTTTTCACCCATAGATTTCTCTATTATCCATCTCTTTAAGCAAGTTCACATACCACTAGTAAGGATTACACAATTATCAAACTTTTTTTTCACTCTTCTTATGTTCTTTTTCTACTCCCTACCGATAGCACAAGAAATTTTTTTTTCACTTGCACCATTAGTCTTTTCTACCAGCTTCCTACCTCAACTATCTCCATTTTCTCAATTCTCACTCCTCTTTAACTCTTATTTTTTTTTCATTTAAAGTGATTAGAAGTTTTAGATCAAATTAAAGGTTTATTGAAAGAAAAGTATTAAGCTTGATACGTGGCTACAAAAGAATGGTCTAAAGACTCAACATGGCTAACTAGGATCATCCATTGTCGGTAGGTAAAATAAAGGATAAAAATAGGCTAATCAAATAAACGCCTATATAATCTCCTAAACTCAACATTCTTCATTTTGCTTTGCACACACACCGGGAAAGTTCTAGACATCAATATGAAAGCATGGAATATCAACAAATATCTAACACACATGGCACATATTCAACTCAAGAAGGATTCATACAGACTCTTTATCAAGAAAACAACAAGAATTCAAATTTAAGCTAAAATCACACAAGAGTCTACTAAAAGAGCCTAGTTGTCTTAAAAGAAGTTATTCATTTTTCTCCATAGCATGCTCGAATTTAAAACCAACTTGCATCATTCAGTTAATATGCAACACCTAAAAAGAACACCTTGCATTCAATTGGTCCTAAAGATTCTCTAGATCCTAATAACTAACTCTTCCCTCAAGACGGTTGTCAACCATCCATCATCGGGAAAAGTCATTCTATCTAAAAATAAAAAGGATAGTCAGTTCAAAGGGCTTCCCCTCGAAAAAAAACTGAAAAAAATAAGGGATGGGCAAAGTATGCTCTATTAAAGAACTAAAAAGATAAAAACCAACACCAACTTTTATAATCTAGAAAACTAAAGAAAAATCTTTTTGTTTTTTGACTTTAGATTATTTTTTTCACAATTTTTTCAACTAAAGCAAGTAACTAAAACAAAGAAACTCCTATAGCATACTTCATCCTTATCAAATATTAGAAGAATCTCATCCCACACTTAAAGTCATGCTTTGTCCCCAAAGCATTAAGTAAAATAAAAAATGGTAAGAAATACTCCCTGAGTCCCTCTAGGGCGTAACTAGCCACATGTCTTCCTCAATCTTCTATCAAAAGGGATGAATGACCCCACACTTATGCTTCATCCATGCCTCTTAGCTTCGAAATTCGGGTACTCAGACTTTCCTAAATCTACACAAACCAAAAACCAAAAAAACAAAAACCAACTATGACACTATAAATATAAAACTACACTATTACCACTTGGGTTGCCTCCTAAGCAACACCTGATTTAACATCGCAGTATGATGTAAGTCATAAATCAACCAAATTCTCTGAATCTTTTCCTCCCCATATGATGCAACTTTGACTTCTTCTTCACTATAGGAGGAACACAATTATCATTCACTCTTTTTGTCTTTAAAATTTCCACTTTTTTGGGCCTACACTCTTTTACCTAACACTTATCATTGACCACCTCTCTGATCATACAAAAGTCTCTATAGAGTGAAGGAGTGGAGAGGGGCTTATAAACTTTAAACGTTACCTCCTCATCATGAACCCTCTTCTTAAGATCCCCTTTTCGCACATCAATTAAGGCTCCACCAGTGGCTAAAAATGGGCGTCCTAAATTAACCTATACCTGCTCATCTGCTTCAAAATCTAAAATAATAAAGTCGATAGGAATCACGAATTTACCTACCTTGATGAGCACATCTTCAATTACTTCTTCTGGTTGCACACAAGAACGATTTGCCAATTGTAGAGTGATAGTCGTTGGGCGTGGATCTCCTAAACTAAGTGTCTGGAAAGTAGATAAGGGCATTAATTTTATACTTTCCCTAACATCACACAATTCATGCTCAACCTTATCATCACCAATTTATATAGGGAGTGTGAAACTCCCAGGATCTTTGAGCTTTTTAGGAAGCTTGCTCAATACCCTCAAACTACACTCTTCAGTGAGTGCTATTGTCTCAAATTCTACATGTCTTTTATTTCTAGCCACCAACTCTCTTAGGTATTTGATATATTTGGGAATGTCCCTCAAAGCATCAATCAAAGAAATATTGATGTGAAGTCGCTTAAAGATATCAAGGAACTTCTTAAAATTTGCCTCCTCCTTGCTTTTCTGGAATCTTTGTAAGAATGATGGTAGGGCTTTCTCAATTGCAATCTCAGGTTGCTCAAGTACTTCTGTTTCTCTTCTTTTCTCTTGCACAGGATGTATCTCCGGTGTTGGTGTTGGGATCAACCTTTATGGAAAAGGAGGTGGATGTTTATAGTTGTCCCATTTAATTACTCTCCTCTTTGGAGGCTCTACATTCGGCAACTCTACACTTGTATCTTGACTTCTCTATTTAGGAGGAGCTTTAACCAACTCTCTTTCATTCTTGACTAAATCTGTTATTGCCTATTTAGGATTATACTCTGTATCACTCGATAGTGCACCTGCAGTTCTAGCATGTTGTGATAAAGTTAGTTGGCCCACTTGACGCTCAAGTTCATGAATGGTCTTCTATATCTCGACCTTAATCTGAGTCTGTTGTCCCATAAACTGCTTTATTTTTTCTTCTAAGGAATTGCTCACCTGTGGAGCTTACGGCATATATTACTGTTTTTGGGCCTGCTGATTTCCACTCCAAGAGAAATTTGGGTGGTTTCTATAGTTTTGCTGCCCCACATAATATATGATTCTATATTTAAAGGACATCCAGATTAGGCATAATTCTCACCACACTTTTCACAAAACAAAGCAGATGCGCCTAAACTTGTTGAACTTTACTTGCACTTGTAGCTAATAAACTCTGCTTTATTAAGGCACACAACTACCCAATATTAGCCCAAATAGTTGACACATCATCCAGATCTAACTTACCTGACATTTTCTATGTGGAAGTGAACAATCTGCTAGGCTTTGAATAGTCTCGGTGACCTGCAGACATAAGATTGAGCAATGCCTATATTTCATTATAGCTCTTGGAAAATTTTTCCCTTAAGATGTAGCATCTAATAAAGACTTAGAGTCTGGCCTCAATCCTTTAATAAAATTATGCCCAACAATTTTGTTTGGCTGATGGTGGTCTGTGCAATCTCTCAAGTGTCCCTTGTGTCCCAAGCTTGGGGAAGGGATTCAACATAGTTTTGAAAAAATCCAAAAATCCTGCCTCTGAGCTCTTTTGTTCTTCTAGATAAGAAGAACCTGTTGAGAATTTTTTTAGACAAAGCATCCTAAGATGTGATAGATCCTTTTGGTTCATTTTTCAACCATTGGTTTGCTTTCCCAATCAGTGAGAAGGGAAATAATGTTAACTTCACGTATTCATCTGAAATATTTTTATAATAGAAGTTGTCACTCAACTCAGTAAACTCTAGCAAGTGTTTGTGTGAGTCTTCATGTGGTTTACCCTCATATTAACAAGTGTTCTACACTAGTCATACCGTGCCCTCTTTAAGCTCAAAATATTTGGTGATATTCTACTTCATAATAAGCTCCGGAGGTATTTTTCTGATTCAGCCTCGCAATATTTAACACCAAAACATGTGGTGCAGGAGCGTATTAGACTACACTTCTATCCTCTGTATCATTTGGGTTATTTTGGTTGTTCAAGTTATCACTCATTGCTCTTAACCCTCAAAGTGTACAATCAAGCTCATCGTCAATTGGAATTAAGGAATTGCCTTGACTCCAGGTGTTTAGCATAAACTAGCCTGTACCCTGAAAGAAACAAAAAGAAGAAACAAAAATGAAATCTAAATAATTTAATAAAAACTCAAAATAGTATCAATTCAAACAAATCCCCAACAACAATGCCAGAAACTTGTTGCATCCTTTCGCACACGCAAGTGTACATGGTCGTACAAGTAATAAAGGATGTAAGTCCAGAAATCATACCCATAGAGATTTGACGAATTGAAATTCTACTTTGAATTCTTATGCGAGTTATTCAGTAGGTGACCAATAATAAAGAGTGATTTGTGTGTTTTGAGTGTAAATAAAAACAATTGTAAGCAAGTCGTAGATTGGTTGTGTTGTAATTCAGATTTGAGAAAAGGTCTAGGGTTGCGATATTTTGACAATCCAGTTGCGGTCTCCAATCATACACATAATTTGATTTCTCGAGTGACTAGTTGCAGGTTAATTGTAGCTATGTTAAAGCATTTTTCCAACAACTTTAAGCCAACTCGACTATCCCTAACGTCTATATTTCTATGATCATTGGTTAATAGTGAAGTGCATAAAGATATCATCTATATCAACTAAGCTAGGTCACAGGGTGTATTTCTATCCTTAGTGACGAATTGATTCCCTTTCCCTATAAGGTTCACAAACTATCCCTATTTCCTCTTTTTACACTTGTCGTTCTCTTTTTCATGTCCAAAAAACAAGCCCTAGATAATATTTGCAAGGTAATAAATCAAACGAATAATTGAAAATAAGAAGAAATAAAGAACTCAATATATGGAAATCAAAATAGATAATATGATATTTAAGCCACAACTTTCATGTTCAATCACAACCCTAGAAATTAAGAGGTTTAGCTATTCATGAATCTATTTGGAAGAGGAGATTTCATGATTTTACAAGGTAGAAATTGAAAATAAAATTAGAAATTAAAACTAAACCTTATTCTTTAGCTTTGCCCTAGCTTTTGGCTTCCCCAAATCAGTTGTTAATCATAAAAAATGAGGGAGGGGGCTTTATATAGAGTCTAGGAACCCTTAGAGTGTCAAAACCCAATCCCAATCAGGTTAGGAAAAGTCTGACTCACTTTACAGCCCAAAAATAGAGCTGGGTGCAAGGAACAATTGAAATCCCGATAACATCACAAATTCGCGCCAGTACCCCCAAAGCAAGGGAGTGGTGTAAAAGAGCACATGATGAGATTCTGCTAGAGGGGAATATTTGTGCCACCTGCTACACTACTAAGCAGATCTCACAATATGAAGCGTCAATATTCTTTGGCCTTTTGTTGTCATCTTCTGCCACGTACTACTTTGTTGCTACTTTCTTCACTTGTTAACAAATTGCTATGATTTTTTAATCATCATGCCATCATGTGCCAATTATTGGCTCATTATTAATACCTTCTTTCCATTCTCTTTTTGCAATTTCAATCCATGTGAGCAGCTTTCCTCTTAATTCAGCTCTTGCAACCTTTACTTTTTATTCAATTTTGCTACAAATCTCTTCATCTTCACACCATTTTATTCCAACACATTAAAACATATGTCTAAGCACAAATAATATAATATATACTCAAAGGACAATTAAAAAGTACTAAAATATGAGGCAAATAATGGTTAAATATATTATTTTTATCCTCACATAAATGCTCTTTGGGCTTACCGTACAACCTTCAACACACCAATAGGGATGTCTCCCTATCAACTAATTTTTGGGAAGGCCTTGTGATCTACCAATTGAGCTTGAACAACGTGCTCTTTGGGATTTGAAAAAGCTAAACATGGATTGGGATGATGCATCTAAGCTTAGAGTGGAGCAATTGTAAGAACTAGATGAATTTTGATAGCTCCGCTCTTATAAAGAGAGAATAACAAGGTGGCATGACACCAAAATCTTTAAGAGATAGTTTTGAGTTGTGGATGAAGTGTTGATTTTTAACTCAAGGCTTAAACTCTTTATGAGTAAACTCAAATATAAATGGTCGGGGCCCTTCAAGGTTGTGCAAGCTTACCCTAGTGGTACGGATGAATTAGAAGAGCATGAGATGAAAAAGTTCGTGGGGAATGGACAACATTTGAAGCATTTCTATATTTGTGGCCCAGGGGTCGCTAAGGTTGAGGCACTTTGCTTCAAGGATGTTTGATCAATGAGAAGATACATCGTGCCACGATGCTAACTAAGGCATTTCTTGGGAGGCAACCCAAGTTTTAACTTTTGTTGTTTTGAATAATATTTGTTCAATGGTGCAGTTTGTGAAGGGATTTGAGTCAAAAACTTGCAAATGGTGGCTTTATAACACTTGTACGATATAATATAGTACTTGTACGCACACACATGAGTAATGTGGATCACACAAGTGGTTCACAAAATGTTACAGTAGCTACAAGCCAAGATGCAAGTTGGTTAAACACTTATGCACAACATATTTCACTTATGCATATCGCACAAGTGTATCATCAAAAGTTACAGTGGCTACACCATTGAAATACCAAATAAGAGCATCACACCTGAGTTGTGCGCACCACACTGATATTGTGCAATCTTAAGCGTGTGCGTACAACAGGTTGATAAGTGAAGGGTCATTTTTCATTGAGTAGAAGACTAAGGGTTTTGAATTTTTATCTTCTTCTCCACTTAAACCCCTAAACCTTTTATTTTCTCCTCATTTTTCCAATACCCATTTTTCACTAATACACTTCATTATTGTCCAACCCACTACTATCAATCTCACACTCACACACACTCACTGAAATTCACACAGCTGGTCACATTCTCCTATAACTCATAAGTTTTATTGCGCTATTGTTATATGTGATATTGATGGTTAATGGTAGTTAGTAGTTTATTTTGTGTTTCACTATTGTTAACTCATTCAACACCCACTTCCTCGATTTCCCCTAATATGCTTAGAAAGCTTCAATTTTCACCATGAATGTGTTGCTTTGGGTGAAATCATATAGTATCATGCTTAGTTTTGTGGTTAAATTTTAGATTTTTGGAGTTTAAATTTCTTGGGTATGTGATAATTAGTGATAAATGGAAAGTCTGAGTATCCTAGGAATCGATTTGGCTATGTAAGTTTTGGTTGGTGTTGAACTATGTCGAATTAGGAAAGATAATGCATTGTATGATGACTCTAAGCCTTTGTACGGTACACAATGTTGTTGTACAATGCGCACAAGGGCACCCCATGAACGTATTCCAATCCAGTAGCTCAGGATTAGTTGAGTGTCATTTGTATGCTCTTCGTCATGAATGTATAACAAATGTGAGATACATACAAGTGCCTTATTGAGAACACAATGTTATAGAGTTGATTGGGTAGGAGAGTTACATTTTGTGTGTTCTTAATTGTGAACACATAACTCATGTGTAATACGCACAAATGCCTCTCACCGTCGCACAGTGGCCAAATTTCTTTGGGTTGAGCATTGTTATATTATGCGATATGCACAACTGTTCGCACACCTTTTGAGTAATACATATTACCTGAGTGGAATAGTCTTAGAAATATTTTTGTTGAATTTCTTGATGGAGCTTAATTATGTTTGATAATCCCGTGCTTGAATGTGCATTGCTAACTTGTGCAGATATGGCTCTCAAAAAGCCTCTTCCTCTATCTGACACCTCCTTATACGAAAGCTCCTCCCTGCTTAAAAAATCAACATGACAAAGAGGTTTCTATCCCAACTCATTCAAACCCAGTCAGAGGCATTAGAAAGAAAAGCAAAGTGACTGTAGGATTAACCAAGCCAGGACAACAACCTAGACAAAAGCTAGGGCATGTGATTAGTGAGTTTGAGGATGAAGGGGGTTTAAGCCCTAAGATAAACTGGACCATATCTTCTGAACATGACCAAGAGGGGTCTCACACTCCTATTCATGATCCAGTTGCAAGCACCCAAGAAATCTCAACTAAGAGGAAGCGAGTCGAAAAAGATAACGTAGTAGCAACCACTCCTATCCCTCAAACTATTCCCCGATTACTTAATAGGTACAAATTGTTTCCGGATAAGACTATCTTGGAAGAATAGATGTTTTCATTGAATATGTTGATTGATAGGTATCTAGCCTTTTAGGCCAACATTAAGCATCATAAGTGGCAGAATATTACAAAATTATTGTCGTATTATGATGCTATATGGGTGAAAGAGCTCTATGAAGTATATGTTACTTTGTTGCTTCCGAAGAGAATAAGAGTTCAGCCTCAAGTGGTTAAAGACATGATAAAAGTTTGTGGAATTGATATGAAATGTTGTCAGACAACTATCAATGACATTCGTGGGCCACAGAGTATTCAGACTGTCGTCACTAACCACTACTACTCTACCATATTGAAAAAATACTTTAACATTCATTGTCCATGGCTTTGTACTTTGCTATGTAACAAGATACCCTTGTGGATTGAGTCAGGGTACTATTGAAAAGAAGGATTTGAATTTTAAGGAATGATTATAACTTGGGTTTGTGAATAGCATGCTAATGCCTTCCCAGAATGGGTTAATGATTAGTACAAAAAATAATATTGCTAATCAGGTGCATTATGAAGCAATCGAGGATAAACTTGGGAATGGTCATTCAACTAAAAATTGCAAAGAGGGCCTATCAAGGGCAAGCATCTTATCTAATTCCTTATTTAATCTGACAGATTTGCAAAAGATCTAAAGTGCCTAAAAATATTGGCACTGATATCATGATTCCAACAAAAATAACTGTTGATATTTTAAAGATCCAAGTAGCCTTTGATCATGATCTTGCGGATAACAAAACTCAGCTAGAGCATCCAGTTTCACAGTTCCCTATAGTGGAGTTGTAGTTAATTATACCTGGAGATGGCCCAACTTCGTCTACCCTGGTGCCATCTCCTACTACTACTTTATCCCCTTCTAGTACATCTACTGCACCCCCTCTAACTACAACTTCTATACCAGTATCTCCTAGTACTCCACCATTAGGTTTACAACCATTTTTGACTCAGGCCATGGTGTTGAGGATGGGTGCTTTGGCAAAAGCAGCTGATTCTAGGGTGTCTCTTTAAGACAAATTTAAGAAATGATTTGCTTAGACCTAAAGACTCTTCAGGAGAGATGAATGAGGTAAAGATGACTTTGCATTCATATGGTTATAGGTTGACTAGGCTGATTGAGAAAGCTAATCAAAAAGACCTCTAAGAGAAAAAGAGAGGTATCATACCTAGTGATGATAGTTGGGCAGCCATTCGGGCTGATGTTGCTACATTACGAGTGGAGATGGATCAGTTACGTTCAACAGAGTTTGAAAGTGTGTTCATGGATACCTTCATTTACTCCACCAGTTCTTGTTGAGTAGGTTATTCCATAATTTGCCCCACAAGTTACCCATAGGTTGTTGAGAAAGTCCTAGAGAGGAATTCACTTGATGTAGATAAGCTGATAATACTTTTATGACAAAGGAGAAGGAGATTGGAGAGGAGGATCTTTGTGAGCAAAGGGATGAGGTTGCTGATAGCCCAAGACATAAGGACTTTGATGAGCTCCAGGAAATCAAGGATGTCCAATTCATGGCCACTCTAGAGTGTTCATGGGTGGAGACTACATTGGTGGGGCCAAACAACTCCAAACCAGATGAGGAAACTTTTGAAATGAACACAACTCCTGCTATCCTATCCATTGGACCTCCTAGCTTAGACCTGGGCACTAATGCCCATCTTGAGGCTTTACCAAAGGGACAGACTCTGATTCTTTCTTAGACACCACAGGGGGACCCATACCTGTGCTCTTATTTCTTATTTCCCTTCTCTCTTTTATGTATTTGTGGACAAAGCATACTATTTTTGTTGGGGGTATGGGTATTTATTTGGATTTTTATTTTTGTGTGTATTATTCAGGATGCGATTATGTGTTTTGACATTCTTAGTTTTATTTTGCTTTATTTTATTCTTAGTTTAATTTTTGTTGGCTCATATTAGTGTTGGGCTCGGGTGAGCCATGGTTTGAGATAGAATGCTTTAACTCGAAGAGTACTCTTGTGGAGATTTTTCACATGCACAACTCTTAAAAATAACAAATTGATTTGTGAATTGCTCCAGTTTTCAAAATGTACCCATATTTTAGAATTTTATTTGGTTGAGTGGAAGTAGTTAAGCACTCATTTTTGTGAATACTTGCTTCTTGTTTTGACTGCTCGACTACCTCCCTTGATATGTGCTATGAATGTGGTATGATAATTGAGGAACTGAAAGTGTTACTTTGAGTGTGAGATTGAGTGCCATGAGTGGTGAGGTTTTGATTCGATCATGTTCTATGATTCTATCTAGAACTTCCCCTATTGGTCTATCGCTAAGCAAAGAGCATTGTGATATTGGAGAAATGACCTTAGGCAATCAAGTGAGAGTGAGCCTTCTAATTGACCAAATGGATATTCCCATTGTGAGTTACCAATATTTGCCTAATTTGTGTCTTGGAACTTATTTCTTGGACAACCTTATTTTAATCCATAACCAATCTTTCATGATCCCCTCTATTGAACCAAACCTATCTTGAAGCATTTAGGTGAGGCCTTAAACCAACTTAGGTCAAAAGCCTAAGTTGGGGGTGGAGAAACTACTGGTAAGACTTGTGGTCAAAAGTTCAAAGATTTGGGTACCATTCACTTCCTCCTCTAGTAATCCTAGTGTTCCTTGTAAATACATAAAAAAAGAAAAAAAGAGTAAAAAATGAAAAGAAACGAAAAAGAGTTGCAATTGCGAATTTATCTTGTAAATATTTGAAGAGTTAGCCTTTAAAAAGATAGGAGGAATAAGATGGAAAGGGAATCCAATTGAATTGGTCCATAGTTTGTCAAAATAAGTAAACTTTGGGAAATAAATTTAGTTGAGGTCTCATGTAGTTCTTCAAGAGGGTAGAGTCACTATAACCCTAAATTATCCTACCTTACCCATTGCCTGCATTACAAGCCGACATAAGACCTTTGTGATCTCTAATATAGAATGCTTAGTTGTAGTGAGATAGAGCATATGGGCAAGCCTATGGTATGGTACTTGTGTTCTTGATCATCTTTGAGAGCGAGAGTGATTTGTCCTATTCCCTTGTTTAAATTTTGATCATATCATGAGAGAAGGTATATTTTTGTTGTGAGTGCACTTGATTGCATTTCTTGAGCATATTTATTAACCTTAGTTGAAGTCTATGAGTATGTGCTTGGTTCTGTATCAACTAGTCAACATTTGAGGCATATAGTTCATGAATTGAGTGTTTGATAGGGGATACTTATGCCAAAGTTTTTCAAAATCATGAGGGCAAAGTAGTTTTCACAAAGAAGCATGTTTTTGAACTCCCAAGTAGTATCATTTGTAGGTATAGTTGTTTTGTTGAGAATTTTGATTCACTTAAGGAAAATATAAAGTTTAAGTTGGGGGTGTTGATGAGCCGACAATTTGTGACTAATTATGCGTACAATTTATACTAAAGCGGTGTCCTCAATGTCTAGTTTGAGTCAATTCTTATGTTAATTTAGTTGCATTTATGTAATATAAGGCGGAAGAAGTAGCCAAAGGAAGAAAAGGCCCATAAAGGAGCAAAATCTTTGATTAAATAAAGATGTGATGAAAGATACATGGCAAGAAAGGATTGTGGCATCGCACAAGATGTGTGCGCATCACACAAGGTATGAGCTAGAAACACAAATGAAGGAAACCATCACATAAAGAGACAAAATCTGATAGAACCTCCATTGACCATTGAGCGAGCAGGAAGACAAATTTGTGTATCACACAACTTTTAAGAGATGACACCATTTGGGCACAAAAGGTAATAGAACACCTAAAGGACCAAGCACTGAAGAAACGATTTGTCCAACCTAAGAAGGGGTTGTGCGTATCACATGCATAAAGTGCGTCCTCGATGCAACACACACAAAGTTCTCTAGTGGCAATTTTATAATTATTTGGGTCCGGTTTTCTAGATCATATAAATAGAATCTTTTCTGATTTTGGAGGAATTATTCATCTTTTGCTAAAATTGAGAGATAGGAAATTGTAATTGAAACTCTAAGGTTGGGACAAGTATTCATCTGGGTTTTGTACTTTGGATTTGAAGATTTTACTATGAAATATTTGATTCTATGGAGGCTTTTAATGAGCATAATTGTATAATTTATCTTATTCTTATTATGCTTGGCTAATTCCCCCAACTTGGGGTTGTGTGATGATTGAGTAGCGACTAATGCATGGGTAGTGTTTATTTACTTTTCTAATTGATTATTTGTTATGGGTTTAGCCATTAGTCCATGTTATCAACACAAAATTGGAGGTTGAAAACTCTAATTAAGCTTAGATCCTTTATCATCCTTGAAAGAGAGGATATGGGTCAGGAGTAATGGTTAATAATGACTTGATTCTTATTAATTAATGACATATTTTAGATATAATGCTATCAAATTGAGGAAGTTGATTGGTTATGATGAAACATATGTGATGGTTTGAAAGAACCCACATGTGAAATTTAGTGTTTTATTGAAAGATTAACATTAAGACTCAAAATCTAGCCTATCCATGACTTAAATTGAATCAAAGCAAATGTTCACTCACCCATGTATGAATTCACACTCATGATAACACAACCCCAAGTTACTTTGTCATTTGATTACAACTCTTAAGTTCTCGATATTGCAAATTAAACTCACTATTGATAATTTGAATAGAAAGGCGTTCAAAATTAATTTCAAAACCCCCCATTTTACTTTTTTGCATTTTAATTATATGGGGAAGCATTTAGTGAATTATTACACTCTAAGGTAAGCCTTTCTTGTTCATTCCCTGTAGGATCGACCCCGACTCAAGAGTTGGGTAAATATATTGCTAATGATCACGTGCATCTAATTCGATGTAATTAAGCGTTATCACTCAGCTGCCTTGATTGCTCAGATTTTATCAAGGTACACCATTTACATCAAATTTACCTTATCCAGCACTCCGAAGTATTGCTTGAAACGCTACCCATTCACATTAAAATGTTCCACTTTCTGATTTTTCAAGCTAAATAGTTCCAAAAGGGAACATTTGTCACTATGAAAGGTCCCAACCATTTGGACCTAAGCATTCCTGGAAACAAGCATAATCGAGAATTAAAAAACATCACAAAATCACCTAAGTTGAATTCCCTCTTCTAGATCCTCCGGTAGTCATATATTTTAATTCTCTCTTTATAGAGAGTTGCTTTCTCATAAGCCCTTAGCCAAAACCCATACATCTCATTTATCTACTCAAGCCTCAAATTTGAAGCATCACTCTAGCTTAGGTTAAGATTCTTGAGCGCCCAAAAGGCCTTATGTTCAAGCTCAACCTAAAAGCAACATGCCATGCCAAAATCTAGTTGGAAATGAGACATGCCCATAGGTGTTTCGAATGCAGTTCGATATGCCCATAGTGCATCATCAAGCTTTTGAGACCGGTCTTTCCTGTTGGTATTCAGCGTCTTTACAAGAATAGTTTTTATCTAACAATTCGATACATCAACTTGACAATTAGCTTTAAGATGATAGAGGGTAGACACTTTGTGTTACTTCACTCAATACTTCACTAGCAATGCAGTGATTGCTTTATTATAGAATTACAAACCCTCATCACTGATTATTGCGTGTGGAGTACCAAACCTTGAGAGGATGTTCCTTTTTAGAAACACAGTTATAATCTTACGTTCATTTTATGGAAGAGCCATAGATTCCACCCACTTTGATACATAATCAACTGCGACCAATATGTACTTTTGGAGATATGAGCTCACAAAAGGGCCCATGAAGTCTATGCCCCAAATATCAAATAAATCGACTTCAAGGACTGGAGTCATAGGCAACTCATCCCTTCAATATATAGCTCCTCGTCATTGGTATTGATCACATACCTTTACAAAATTTTGAGCTTCTTGGTGGATTCTAGGCCTGTAGTACCCATACTGAAAGACTTTCTACTAAGTCAACAGTACCAAGGTTAAAATGTAAGTTTCTACTGTACTAAACAAGTACAGTAAGGGAAATAAATTACTCAAAATGTAAGATAAATGAACTAGCTACAACCTAAATGCGCCCCCATAAGCCCAGAAGGCACATAGAAGAAGACAATTAACCCTACTGAGCCCCCACAAGCTGGTGGGTACAAACAAGAAGTAACTAAAGCGAGAAACATAAGTAACCCATAGTTGAATCGATCTCAAGTAAACTTCTGATCCCAAATCTATAATAAAACATCTAGGTGTGTACCGAGCTTGAACCGACACTAATGGGTAGTAACGAGAGGCCAGACGCCGGGTTTGAATCTGAAATAGTGGGTAATAACGAGAGGCCATATGAATCATGTACAACAAATCTCAGTACCCCTGACAATACTCCCAGTAACAACCGTAAACAACTCCTAAACATTCATACAATATCATAAACAGATGTCGGACTCGAACCGAAACTCAAAGTAACCATCTCGTAACCAGAAATAAGTGATCCCATAAATAGCCAATCTCAATCGTAAAACTGATGCCAAAATCATATCAGAGCTCATACATAGGAACCATAACCATAACCATAACCGATGCAAATATCATACCAGGACTCATGATCATAGTAAAAATAAAGCATATGCCGGACTTGAACAAGAACGAAAATACATTTATATAGAAATAAGCATATCTAGCTAACAGGAAGAAAACCGAGGTTTCCAAGCCTATCTCAACACCATAAGGTCATAAATACCAACCTCGGGTGGATAAGTTTACTAAGGCAAGGCGAGTTCCAAATACTAGGTCAAGGTAGTGTGGTCTAGGTCCATTACTACTCTAACCGATAAAGATGGGCTAACATAGGCCAGAAACCAAGTCTAAGTCAAACCCAACCCAAGGTACTAGCGTAAAATAGTAGTCAGGAGTCTAACAAAACGTAACGAATTTTCATGTCTAAATACACTATCTAACAAGGGTAGTGGGGCTCGCTACAGGGTCCTAATAACTAAACCTAAACCAGAACCTACCACAGTCTAGTCTAAGTCTTCCCCATACCATACAAACGCACTAAAATCACTAATTCTAGTCCTAAGGATGATATCACACTATACTAGGGGAGAACGTAATCGAAATCTACCAAAATGGGGCCCTAAACGGCTAAATAAAGCGAAAAAGGTACTAAGATGGCATCGAGCTACAACTACCAGCCCAAAACTAGCACAATAGTATACCAATACCATAAGTAAACTCAATCTAAAAGTAGGGTAAGCCTAGCCTACCTGGATGTCGCCAAACGCTCATCGAATACTCTATACAAGAGCTTTCCCCTTTCGAGAGGCCTCCGAGAGCTGCCACACTGTCAAAATAATAATTCATGCATCAGGATGAGAAAAATGATACCTATATTAAGTATAATCACTTCAGGTCAGAAATTGGACTAAAACTATCACATGGGGCTTGCTTGCGGAATCACAAAATTGAAACCATCAAACCATCCCACGCAGCTCAAGGATCATTTGCCATATAAAATATAGCTAAATTCAAGCTCAATTAATCCCAAAATCAGTCCCAATAATAATTCAAAATATAAGAAATAAATCGGGGAATTATATGGAAAAATTGATGGGAAATTTTTGGATTAACGATGATATAGGTTCCAAAAACACATCCCTAAACAATTTACAAGCTCAACTAGCCCTCTAATAGAGTTGTACTTAGAGAAAATAAGAGAGAAATGAAGGGGCTGATATATATACCACCAGGGGTTTCCTCATTGATGTCGCGAGTTCCCCTGATCAAGGTCGTAACTTCACACTAATGAGATCATCATGGTTGTGGTGGACTAGCTATACAGTCGCAATGAATAAGCTGGCCCAGCCCCATTACATCTTTCATCGCGATTGTGAGCCCTCAAGCCTCGTGATCATAATGACTAAGATCATGTCCCCTTACGATCACGGGGATCCTCAACGTGGTCGTGATGAAGGAACTAGGCATGCACCAGGTGCTGATGCACCAACAATTCCACCAAGTTGCAAATATTCTAATTGAACCCTAGGGATTCATTCGAAATCCCATGAATGCAACCAAACTATGCTATCCTACGAAATTTGACATTCCAGACTCAACGGCTCCATCAAAATTTCTAACTGGGGTCATTTTGATAGAAAGTGTGTCCCACACTCCCAAGGTCCATTTTAACAAAATTCCACCCAATAACCCAAAATGAGTCCGGAAGCCTCGAGACCCTGAAGGGTCACCTAGCTTAAAATTGACATTTTGGAGCTGATGAGACTATCATAAATGGAATTTGAGTCTTTTTATGTAACACCCCATACATTTCTGACCCTACTTGATAACTTTGAACAATGCTTACTTAGGGTTTGAGAACCACAAGTATGTATTTTGTAGTTATATTGACGAAACATTTGATATTGGCCTAGTACATGCGATTAGACCCTTGTAGGATGTGTTTATGACTTCTTGGAGCAATTGTGGGGTGAAAAACGAGGCTTGGAGGACTTCCAAGCAAAGGATATTAAGGTTAGGAGGTAATCAAAAGACTTAAACTTGAAGGATCTAACCAAATCAGCAAAGAAAAGTCGAAGAAAGGAAAAGTCATGTTTTGGGTGTGGGGCGCACCCAAGGGCGTGCCAGGCCGCTTCTGGCCAAATTTTTTTGGCACAGGCAGCCCTGGGGCGCGCCAAGCGGCGTGCCAGGGTGGTTTTCGTAAAATTTTTTATTCGACTATTTTGATATATATGAGACTATTGAGTCATGGTATCATTATTCCATTATAGTAGGACTACTTTTGAGCACGTTTAGTATCCGAGTTGGGTTTAATTCTCCGTCACAAGAAATTTTCACAAATTATGCTCAAATGAGCCATGATTGGCTAGAATTCCTTATTTTTGAGATTGAGGCTACGAACGTGAATCGCGTGAGTCGAACATTGTTGTAACATTTATGGAATTATTTAAATATGAGAGAATTGGATATTACACATTGAAAAGATAATATGGGTAAATGGGCTCAATTAGAGGCCCAAAAAGAGGCCAAAATGCAAGGCTCAAAGGGCAAATGACCTATTCTTCCAAGAATTTACCAAGAGACATGGCATTTAATGCCAAGTAATGGCTAAGGATGACTTGAGGGATATATAAGGCACAAAGGCTGATTTTTATTCACAAAAACTCTCATGCCTTCTAAGATATTTCTAAAACATTTTCTCAACTCAAACCCTAAGGCAACCTTTTCTCTTTGATAACGATCATCACTTTACAAGCCTTGGTAAGTGTCTACTCTCATGGATTACTTTATTATATGCTTAAAATGGTGTGTATATCATGATGGTTATGTTGGCAAGGTGTTGAAAGGTGCCCTTTTGCTTTTTGCTAAGAGATGTGCCATCTATGTGATTTAAAATTAAAAGGAGACTTGAGGTTTGAATAAAAGTGAATGGTATGGATGTGATATCAACATGTATGGTGTGATTTTGTTCCTTAACTTGTTATTTTGCTATAAGTGTAAATTGTGGGATTATTGTCGATATGTGATTATGAAATGTATTGAGGTGACTTTATGGAATAATTGTGACATGGTGGTAATGAGGAAGTGTAAGGGTTGCAAGTGATATCAAAATGCTATTGGTTTATGATGTTGTGGTCAATGTGTGGAATGTTGTGGTATTATTGGTGTGACGATGCCGTGAATTGTACCGTAAGGGGTGAAATGATGTTATAAAGCAACCATGTAACTCATTGTCATTTTATACACATATAAGGTAGTTGAATGTTAACGTAAGCTCCGTTATATACTTGTGTTGTAGAGTGAAACGTAAAGAAGGAGATGGAATGTTGTGTTCCCATTCGACGTATAAGGTATGTAAGGTTACTATTATCGTATCCTTCTATAGCACATATTTCTCACATTGTTATCATACGTATTCCATTCTGATATTCCCTTAGGTATTTCATTTCAGGTTGTTATCTATCATTAGTCACATGTTCCTATTTCATTGGTCATTTTTTATTCATGTTTCATAGTTATTGGCTAATGTTTTCAAAATTTCAATAATGTACCATCCCCAATGTATCACTCTCAAACAAAAGTAAAAGAATAAAGTAATGCTTAGTTGTTCATTGTTGAACACAGGGGGAAATCCAGAGGGGTGAAAACCCTGGTCAGAACGAACCTGTTTTATTGGTATGGATCGCAATCTAAGGGGCATAAGCCTGGCTGGAACTATCCCAAAATTATGCTATGATGGATTGCAATCTAAGAGGCATAAGCCTGGCTGGAACTATCCCAATAGTATGTTATTTTCCACTGATCAGTCGGGGCTCGGGTATGATATGAATCAAATGAGGGTAAATGAATGTAAAGTCAAATAACGCAATGAATGTAATACACTTGATTCCAAACATATGCACAACAGTGGATTATCTATATTGTCTTTCCATTTGTTATATGACTTCATTGAAATCCTTATGTATGATGCCGTTTTATATAGCCTTGCATACTCAGTACATTCTTCGTACTGACGTACCTTAGGGGACTTACCTTACTTGTTGTAGGCGCAGGTGCTAGTAGACCTCAACAGTAGGTTGCAGGTAATTTGCAGAGCATTGGTGAGCTCCAGTTGCTTCGTGGCTCTCCGAGTCACCTATGTACATTTGTTTTGGTGCTGTGTTGGTAGTGTATATATGTATAGAGCAGGGGCTTGTCCCGACTCTAAGATTGGTTTTGGTTATGCATGTGTAGAGGCTTTGTAGATGTTGTGGGACATATGAAGTGTATGTAAGGAACATATGTTTTATCGTGATGGACCCAACAGCCAAGTTTCATAATTATCATATATGTTTCATGAATTCTGCTATTGACATCTTATATCCAATTGTGGTGGTGCTGTATATTGAATAGCATGCGTACGAATACACATGAGCAAAGATTGGTTCCCTCGGGCCTCAACGGCCTTGGGTGCCAGTCTGGCCCGAATGGAATTCGGGGTGTGACATTTTACCTGAGGTTTGGGCCTGAGACCCTATTCTTAACTTCAAAAGCTCCAAATAGGAAAATGGTTCTAAAAACAAAATGATCTGCCCGATGACCGAACTGTCAGTCCCAGTAAGTCATAAATGACCTAGGGCAGCTGTGGGAAATCTCTAAACACAATAAAAATAAAAATAGGAAAAATGACCTAGAGGGTCATTATAATACCTTTCTCTAAAATTTTGTGGCCCAAAACAATGCCTTCTTTCACTATGAAATGGCATTTATCCCAGTCTAACACCAAATTAGTTTCTTGACACCACTGTAAGAAATTTCCAAGATTGGCTAAATAATCTTCAAAGAAGTCACCTACCACATAAAAATCAGCCATGAAGACTTCCATGGTGTCCTCCACCATATCAGAAAAGATGGACATCATACACCTCTGGAAAGTGGCAGGTGCATTGCAAAACCCAAATGGCATACACTTGAAGTCAAATGTTCAACAAGGACAATTAAAATTTAACTTTTTCTAAACTTCGGGGTGATAGAAATAAGGTTGTATCCAGAATACTCGTCAAGAAAATAGTGCCATTCTTTGCTTGCTAACTTGTCCAATATCTGGTTCATAAATGGCATTGGAAAATGATCTCTAAGTGGCTAAGAGTTTAATTTCATATAAACAATACATACATGCTAGCCTGTGATCGTCCTAAGTGGAATAAGTTCATTTAACTTATTTGGGACAATTGTCATACCTCATTTTTTAGGTACATAATGCACTGGACTCACCCACTTACTATCCAAAATACGATACACGACACTTGCATCTAATAACTTAATAATCTCTTTTTTCCTTCAACTAAATTTTGTGTGTACATATACCTAGTAAGATCCTAATAATGTCGGCCATGGTCCAAAAATATCCTTTTTGAAGCATTTCAAAACTGACACTAGGGCCTCAACCTATCATTCTATCAATTCAACTACCACAATGACTGGAAATATACTATTCAGTCCCAAGAATGCATATCGAAGATGGTTGAGAAAGACTTTCAGCTCTAGTATCGATGGTTCTTCAATTGAAGGCTTAGCTGGAGGAGTTGGTCTACTATTCAAATCCAAATCTAGCTTCTTCAGGTCATAAGAATAATACCACATCCCAACTAAATATTTTACTATCTCATCATAGTCTTGAATATAATCACTATCAAAGTTCTTCATAACTGCAGCTAGAGTCTCAACAACTAATATTTTCTCAATAGGTACTTCAAGTACCTCATCATCAACTTTGTTGATAATAGAGACTACACTTATGTCTCATGGCTTCTTCATAGACTTGCATACATTAAATATGACCTCCTGATTATTTAATTTGAACATTATCTTATCTCTCTCCATATTAACCAAAGCTCTACCTGTTGCTAAGAAAGGCTATCCCAAGATTATGGGAACATAAAAATCCACTTCATAGTTTAAGATCACAAAGTCGGAAGGGAAAATAAAATTCTCCACCTTCACCAAAACATCACATAATATCCCCACATGCCTCTTAACTAATTTGTCAGCAATCAAGAGTCGCATTGTCATCGATTTAGAGGTTCCCAAGCCCAACTTCTTATATATTGCAAGTGGTATCAAATTGATTCTTGCACTAAGGTCGCACTATGCCTTAGAAAAATTGAATGCTCCAATGGTGCATAGAATAGTGAAAGCATCGAGATCTTCCTACTTCTAACCTAACGAGAGTGAAGTGAGCGCACTACAAAGATATAAGTTGTCAGCCAACTCAAAAATGACTGTCCTTTTCTTGGTAACCAACTATTTCATTAACATGACAATACCCAAGAATTTTTTTGAGTGCCTCTACTAATGGAATATTCATCGACAATTGCTTTAGCTTAGAGATGAACTTATAAAACTTATTATCTTCTATATTTTTTTTAGCAACTGAAAAAATGGAGGTGGGGGTTTACAAATCGGAGTCAAAGGCTATATCCTGAATCTGCTCATCAATATTAGGTATAGGTTCCGACAACACTTCCATACTTTTGGTTGTGATAGCCAAGCATTGACCATCGTTTCTTGGATTCTAAAAGTGTCACGCCATAACATTTCTAGCGCTAGCGGGAAATAACCCCAATCCATAGAAGCTTCATCTATAAGGGACTAAGTGATTATGCTAGTGATAAAGATATCAACCACATAAATAGGTAGTAAAATGGTTATGGACCCACAATGTCAAAAGGTAAGTAATGCATCAGACTTAGCAAATATTACGCTAAAAATGTTGATTAGTGAAGACAAGAAAGATTTTAAGTGTAGACAACTACTTGTACTTGAAATTCCATTCCTTTATCTAATGATTCATGACTACTGATATTTTCCCCATTTCATAATCAAGCTACTTTATGGAAGTGGAGTGTGAGTCCACCAGTTGATTGATATTTGATATGTCACCCTTCATCTTCTTAATTCCAGAGTCTGTAGATTCGACTCTGCTTAATACCATGGCTAACATGTCTTCCACCATAAATGTTACTGAATCATTACATGCATGATCACGTGCTTTTAAAGGTACATATAAACCACTCCTGTAATTCTTGTAACTATCTTTGCTTCTCTAGTCATCCTAATATGTGTTTTTGTATCCATCCTGATCATAGTTATTGATAGTTCTGACCTTGGCAATAAGAGTCTTTATTTAACCCTTGGGCGTTAGCCCAGTAACCCCCCTAGTCTTTCAAATAATTGGCTTCCCCCTCCTCATCAAAATTATGTTTCTCATGTCTTGCTGCTTTACCTTGTAAACCCACTGGTTCACCTCTTTAGAACCACCTACAAGAAAATGTTTTGTGTGCAAGTCCATTTGAGTTTTCATATGTGCCATCTCTTGATCTCGATCTTCCTCCTAATGGAATTGTTCAGATTACATGCCTATAGAATGAGTACCACCTGATACCTCAGAGTCACTAGTATGCCAAGCCCTATTGGTTTTAGCAACTCTATCCAGTTTCACTTGCAACTACATTTGAATATGTTTGAGACATGAAAGATCCTCCAGCAGTGTTTTAGCTATTGTCTTGGTCAAAGAGTTCAAGGACCTATAAAATGTCTCCACCAAATGATCATCCACCAATTTATAGTTGGGGCACTATTCCATCTTCTTGTTGAACCTCAACTTTGATTAGTGCAAAGCTATTCTAGGCAGCTCCCTGAAGTTATTTAGCACGTCCCTCAACTGCAACTTTCTTGAGGATGGAAAGAACCTTTCTAGGAAAGGATCTTTCAATTTCCTTCAGTTAGTGATAGAGCTGCCTGGAAGCTCAGTTAACCATAAGGTTTCATCCCCATATAATGAGAGAGGGAACAACCACAAATAAATAGAATTTTGGCTGACCCCTGTTAGCTTATATGACTTGCAGATTCCAACGAAGTTAATTAAATGAAGGTTTGGGTCATTTCCGTCCGCACCTCTGAATAAACCCTTCAGATTCAATAATTGTACCATGGTTCTTATAATGTTGAACTTGGCTACAAGACCTAGTGTGGGAAGGACTATAACACATGTGGCTGCAACTCAGTCCAAGTCAGCCTAATCCTCTTCATCAACAACATATGGAAGGACTGGTCTCTGTTACTGAACCCTAGGCATTTGGGATTAACGTGGAAAGTTTGCAGCTGCAACATTTATTATATTCTCATTATTGGATCCATCCGCAAAATTCCCTACATTATTATTGTTGGTTACATTCCTTGCATTCAAAGTGTTGGCCCCAGCTTCAGCCTCAACAATCTATTGTAGGCGTTCTACCTCAACCTCTTGTGCATTCATTCTTCCTAGAGTACTTTCAATCTTGGGGTCTTATGGAATAAAAGGCTTACCATGACTTTAGGTATTCAGTATGCACTAACATGTACCTATAGAAAACAAAAACAACAATTAAAAGTAAAATTAGGATATAAGGATTATGGGCCAAGTAAACACACTTTACTTAATCTAAAATTGTATTCCCTAACAACGGCACAAATATTTGATATGTCCAAATTACACCTCTAAGTTAAAGTATAAAGTTGTCACTGTTCAAATATAGAACCAAATAAGGTTGGGGTCAAATTCCACAGGGAATAAGGTGAGAGCTAAGTTCAATGATGTTATTTCATTAATAGTCAGTTACTTTCATAAAAGGGGGAGTTTGAAAGTATGATATTGCTTCAATGTCAAACATAGATAAGTTACAATCACAATGTTTCAAAAGTTAATTCAATAATGAGAGAGAATTAGGTTTTTGTTCCCTATGGTTTCATAACACAAACGTGTCATTGACGATGGTAGACTTTTCTAATGTTACGCTTGCAAAGCTATCACTTAGATTACTTCTTTCAAGTGTTTCTCAACCTACTTAGGTAATTATCACTCAAAAACTTTTGGACTAAGAATTATTATAGTACACAATTACGATAATTTCTCCAAGTTAGTAAACACAATTACAACATCAATAATTAGACGAGGGTTAGAAACCTCGAACCTTTTCATATCCTTAAACTCTTTTCTCAAGCAAGTTTAGACCTAAGCTAAGTTCTAATGTTTTAAATCCATTAGAAATAAAACAATACGAAGTAATTGATCTCACTTGCAATAACATTACTCAAATCAACACCTTTTTTGACCCTAAAAGTGTTAATTCACCATGCTTCCCACAACACTAGGGTTGGGGCTAAGCTACCCATGGCATTGCAAGCAACTACTTCCATAGAAATCATAGTAAAAGTGAAAACTTCCAAGAATGATATCACAAGAACTGAACTTGTATAGTGAAATATGAGTTAATCACCAAAAACCACAAAAAATGAAATGTAATGCTTGTCTTTCTTCACAAAATGAATAGCATTTTAAATAAAACATAATAGTAGATATTTATAGTCCATGGAAATTTCAAATCCTAGTTTGACTCAAAAAATGACCGCCTCGCATCCCACGACTAAGTTGACGGTCCATTTTTTGAGTGACAGTACATCATCTAAGTGACAGTCCATCTCATTAAGAGTCATATCAATCTAGTAAAGATCCATCAATTCTTCATTTGTCCCATGGCTGAGATAATGGTCCATTATCTGAGTGATAGTTTATCAGGTGAACCATCACTTAGATCTAGTGAATATACTTGAAGCGAACCACGACTACCATGACGATCCATCAAGCTTACTACACTTGGCATCAAACACTGTTATATCACGACAATTAGGGTAATGTTCTATTAAAGGGTCAACGTCTCGTCAAGTGGCCCGTCATATCCTTCTTTTCAGCATACTCAATACTTTATTTCCCCGTGACTCATTTTCCTGCACATGTAGCACAAACGCAATCAAATTGAACAAGAGTTCATTAAAAAATAGCAATAATCCATGGTCAAAAGCATCAAATGTGCCATCAAATTTGGAAAATCACTCATGATCAAGGGTATTTGACAATTATTGCTTATATGCATTTTTAGCACTCCCATGTTGGAATTAGTTACTACTTTGAATTTGTTAATAAATAATATTTTTTAGAAATTGGTTTGTCTGTGTTCCTATATAGTAGCATGATTTTGGTTGACATGACCTCATGCAGCAATTGCTTGTCAGAAAGCATTTCTAACTAATCGTGTAGTGGATTAGGTTTTTATTTAATTAAGGGGAGTTTTGAATCTAGGAATTTATTCATAATATTCAATAGCTTGATTTATAATAATAAGGTCAATTTCTTATTTGTTACTTTGAGTGATGTTCTCTTATTTGATGGTGCATTTGCTAAGTTCGCTCAATTTCTGCTTCATGTATGGCTACCTGGTACCATGGAGGGTCCTACTCCTATTATATATCTTATACATGCTAATACAATGGTAGAAGTGGGAATTTTTCTTGTAGATTGACTTCTTCCTCTTTTCAGATATATACCTTACATAATGTATTTGTGATTATTCTTAAAGAAATGAAATAAAATATATGATAGATCTAGGATAATTATTGCATGAGGTCTACCCAATTCTAGATACAGATGTACATACTAAATTGATATGAACATAATGAGTTGTCGCATAATAAAACCCATTATTGTTGCTACCCTTTTCACATTTCCATCTTCCATAACCAAAGCCAGAGAAGGAAGAGATCAGAAGGCCCTACAGAGAATGTGGCCAAAAATCCATATTAGAGTCCAACCATAATGATCAAATTTACCATCTTCATGCATACAGATACTAGTTAACCTAGTAGAAAAGATTGAAAAATCATCACAAACCTCCATTGTTTCTTTTCTATTGCAATTTCTTGATTATTATATGATGAATTTTTAACTTTCCTTATATAGAAAAGAAATAGAAAGAGATAGACTAGAAATGATATATTTTATACCAATAACACCAAAGGGATATTAAATAAATAAAATTGGGGTATCGATAGAATATAACAAAATAGAACCACTTTGAGGTTCCCACTTAAATGAGGCATGTAAGGGAGACACTATGAGGAAGTTCCTAGAGATATGAAGGAAGCTTTCAACTCATATTGGTTATGGGTTAGGAATTGGAATTGGACTTTATGACATTGAATGTCCTATTGTACTTTAGTAGCTCAGTGCTAGAGCGGTCGACTATTAACCGATTGGTAATAGGTTAGAATCCTACTTGGGGGGATTTGATTGGTTCTAATTTCTTTAATTCATTATAAAGGGGCTTGTTTTTCCCATTAACAGAAGCTAACTAGTGTCCTATAGTTGTTTTAATTGCTTTCTCTCTCATATTACATTTTGTCTATGATATTAGAAAATAACCATTAATACCTCAGTCATGGTTTGAGATAATCCTTTGTTCCATAGCCCTAGGGATTTTTAAGCCTAACTAATTAAGAAGTTTTAGATGTACTAGTATTGCATCTTTTATGCAGTCATCAATTCAATCTAGAGGTCACAATTATTGCGAGCAAAGATATTGATGATGAGGAAGTCTTGTTTGTTAAGCTACTAATAATTGCTCTACCATTCTACCCAAGCCTAGCTAAGGAAGATATATGGGACGTAAAATAAAAAAATACAATGATCGGGCATACTATATGTAATGAATCCCCCATTCACAATAAATTATAAATAAAAAGCTAATAAGAAAATCCATTCTATTTTAACAAAAGACGCATACCCAAGTTCCATAGTTTTTTGGTTTCTATGCCAATAAGGATTTCCCTACCCCAAGAGGAAAAGTTACTTCTCTTTTGGCCTAGTTGTGGGCAAGGAGTGTTTCTAACCTCTAACACTATCGTTAGTAGCCACGTGCTATAATACTATAAGATACCCTACCCTATCTCCACTAGATCTGATCTTTAGAGTACCCTAAAAAAGAAACCTTTCCTCTCTTGGGTTAAGATGATGTGGATGTGAAAGTGTATTTATTCATATAATAAGGGTTGGTTCTGAGGTGTGAGGATGGAAATAAGGTATGTCAAAATTGGGGTTTTGAGTAAAATAACCTTTTTATTTTTATTTTTTTTCCTTTTACATTTTGAACAAGTAATAAGAATGAGAGGTGTTAAGCTATTTATCATCCTAGTGTTAATCTATTTTTCTGCAGAACCTCCCCTATAGTATTGTCACTAAAGTAGAGTTAACAATCAAGTTTGAGATGAATTTGTGTGGTTCATCTACGCCTAAGGACACCAGAATATCAAACCATGAATTAAGAAAGGCATGAAAGAAAAGTATATTGGTTGTGAGGCCCTACTCTTAACTGGAGGGGACACAAAATGCATCTGTACTTGTATCCCTTGGTTAGATAGAGAGGGAAGGTAGAGCTTTTTTTTTTTTAATTTTTCAAAGAGTTGAACAATGGTTTTTTTATTTTTCAATGATATTAACAATAAAATAGATGACGAGTGCCTGAAAGGTCCCTACCATTTAGACCTACGTGTTCCCAGAATCAAGCATAGTCTAGAATTAAATGACAACACCAAAACACCAAAGTTGATTTCCTTCTTCTCTATCATCCAATCATGGTACATTTTAATTCTCTCCTTACAGAGAGTTTCTCTCTCATAATCCATCGTCCAAAACTCATCCATCTCATTTATCTTCTTAAGTCACAAATTTGAGGCATCACTCCAACTTAGGTTAAGCTTCTTGAGCACCCATAATGCCTTATGCTCGAGCTCGACCGACAAGCGACATTCCTATCCAAAAACCAACTGGTAAGGAGACATGCCCATAGGTGTTTTGAATGCAATTTGATATGCCCATATGCATCGTCAATCTTTAGAGACTAGTCTGTCCTATTGGCATTCACCATTTTTGCAAGTAAACTTTTATCTCACAATTTTATACCTCAACTTGACCACTAGTTTGAGGATGACTGAGGTAGTCACTTTGTATTGCTTCACTCTATACTTTTCTAGCAGTGTAGTGAACATTTTGCCACAAAATATTGAACCCCTATCACTGATTATTTCCACTGGAGTTCCAAATATTGAGAAGATGTTCCTTTTCAGGAATGCAGTCACAACCTTACCTTAATTGTCCAAAAGTGCCAAGCTTCCACCCACTTAGATTCATAATCAACTTCGACCAATATGTATTTTTTTCCATAAGAGCTCACAAAAGGGCCCATGAAGTCTATGCCTCAAACATCAAACAACTTGACTCCAAGGACCGGAGTCGTAGACAACTCATGACTTTGATATATAGCTCCTTTTCATTGGTATTGGTCACATGCCTTTACAAAATTATGAGCATCTTGGTGGATCGTAGGCTAGTAGTCCCCACACTATAAGACTTTCTATGTTGTATGTGCACCACCATGATGACCTCCCACAGGGGATGAATGGCATACCTAAAGTATGCTCAATAACTCTACTCTCGGAACACACCTTCTAATCAAATTGTCAGCATAGAGCTTGAATAAGATTGGTTAATCTCAAAAGTAATTACTCACATCATGCATCAATTTCTTCCATTGATGAAAGTTCAAATCTTCCGCGATCAAGTCACTAACCAAATAGTTGGAAAAATCCATGGGATTAGACCATGAGAAATTGCTAAAACCTGTTCATCTAGAAATGATTCATCAAGCTCTATCTTATTCTTTGGCCTTCCATTATTATCAAGCCTAGAGAAATGGTCTTCCACTTGATTTTCACAGCCCTTTCGATTTATGACTTTAATATTGAATTCTTGGAGAAAGAGCATCCATCTGATCAATCTTGGTTTAGGATTATTCATAGCTATGAGGTATCTATGTTGCATGGTTAGTGTGTAGGATAACTCTCGTGCCAAGCAATTGCACCCTAAATTTCTCAAAGGCATATATCGTTGCAAGTAGCTACTGCTCAATAATAGTGTAGAGCACCGTTCCAAGCCTTACTAGCATAGTAAATTGGGTGAAAGATATGGTCTTGCTTCTGGACTAATACAACCCCTAGATCCACCCCACTTGTATCACACATCTCATCAAATGGGTCTGACCAATCTGGAGTAAATATAATGGTAATAGAAGTTAACTTTTCTTTAAGGCATTCGATTTCCTTCAAGCATGACTCATCGTACAATAACTTCAATTCCTTCTACAATATTTACCAAGAGGATTTTCAATATTGGAGAAATATTTGATAAATCTCTAGTGAAAACCTGCATGACCTAAGAAACTACAAATCCCTTTTACAGAGATTAGTGGAGGTATCTTAGTAATAATTTCAATTTTTGCTCGATCAACCTCAATACCTCTCTAAAATATTTTGTGACCTAGAACAATGCTTTCCTTCACTATGAAGTGGAATTTCTCAATTTTAACACCAGATTAGTTTCTTCGCACCGCTGCAAGAATTTTCCAAGATTGGTTAAATAATCTTCAAAAGAATCTCCTACTATAGAAAAATCATCCATGAAGACTTCCATGGTTTCCTCCACCATATCAGAAAAAATGGACATTATACACCTCTGGAAAGTGGCAGGTACATTGTATAACCCAAATAACATACTCTTGAAGGCCAATAATCTATAAGGACAAGTAAAAATAATCTTTTACCAATCTTCGGGGGCAATAGAAATTAGGTTGTACCCTGAATACCCATCAAGGAAATAGTACCATTCTCTGCCGACTAACTTGTTCAACATATGGTCCATAAATGGAATTGGAAAATGATATCTAAGTGTCCAAGAATTAAATTTCTTGTAATCCATAAATATGAGCAAGCCTGTGACCGGCCTAAGTGGAATCAACTCATTTCTTTTATTTAGGACAATGGTCATACCTCCATTTTTGGGTACACACTGCACTGGACTCACATACTTGTTGTACAAAATAAGATACACGACACTTACATCTAACCACTTGATAATCTCCTTCTTTACCACCTCTTGCATTGGTGGATTTAGCCTGTATTGGTGTTCAATGATTGGAATGCACTCTTCCTCAAACTAAATTTTATATGCCATATACCTAGCGGGATCCTAATAATGTCGGCAATGGACCAAAAAATAGCCTTTTTGAAGTGTTTCAAAATTGACACTAGGGCCTCAACTTACTATTCTACTAATCACCTACCACAATATCTACCAACATGCTATTTGCTCCCAGGAATGCATATAGAATATGGATGTTAAAGATCTTTAGCTCCAGTACCGGTGGTTCTTCATATGAAGGCTTAGTTGGAGGAGTTGGTCTACTCTTCAAATCCAAATCTAGCTCCTTTAGGGCATAAGAATAAGACCACATCCCAACCAAAGCTTTTACCATCTCATCATAATCTTAAATATCATCGCTATCAAAGTTCATCATAACTACAGCTAGAGTCTCAACTGCAAATCTTTCCTTAATAGGTACTTTAAGTACCTCATCATCAACTACATCGATATTAGAGACTACACTTATGTATCTTGGTTGTTTCATAGACTTTTATACCTTAAATAAGACCTTCACATTATTCAACCTAACTTCATCTCACAACTCTCCATAACAACCAGAGCTCTACCTGTTGCTAAGAAAGACTGTCCCAAGATTACAGGAACTTCAAAATTCACTTTGTAGTCTAGGATCACGAAATTGGCAGGGAAAATAAAATTCTCCACCTTCATCAACACATCACATAATATCCCCACTAGCCTCTTAAATAAATTGTCAGCCATCAACAACCACATTGTCATCCATTTAGTGGTTCCCAATCCCAATTTCCTATATATTGCAAGTGGTATCAAATTAATGCTCGCACTAAGGTCTCACAATGCGGCTTGGTGAAATTGAATGATCCAATGGTGCATGGAATAGTTAAAGTACTGAGATCTTCCTTTTTCTAAACTAAGAAGTGCGAAGTGAGTGCACTACAATGACGTAAGTTGTTAGCCGGCTCAAAGTTGCTTGTCCTCTTCTTGGTAACCAAATCTTTCATAAAATTGACATACTCAAGAATTTTCTTGAGTGCCTTTTCTAATGGAATATTTACTGAAAATTTCTTCATCATAGAGATAAACTTATGAAACTTTTTGTCTTCTATTTTCTTTTTTAAAGAATAAGGAAATGGAGGTGGGGGTCTACAAATTGGAGTCAAAGGCTTTGAAACTACCTTTTCCTTCCCTTTATCACCAAACACCTCCATTGCAACACTTGGAGATTTCACCACATCTATATCAACACCATCAACAGTAACCATCTATTCATAATTAGTTGACACTCACTGCTAAGTATCTTCCTCAACTATAAATCCCAAATTTGAGGATATATCCTCAACCTACACATCAACAATAGGTATAGGTTCTGGCAAAACTTTCCCGCTTTTGGTTGTGACAGCCATGCATTGACTATCATTTCTTGGATTCTAAAAAGTGTCACTGCGTAATGTACCATTCTTCTGTTGATTCAGGGCTGCTAATATTTGTCCTATTTGATATTCAAGCTACTTCATGAAAGTGGAGTATGAGTCCACTAGTTGACTAATATTTGTTATGTCACTCTACATCTCCTTAATTCCAGAGTCTATAGATTTGACTCCACTCAATACCTTGACCAACATGTCTTCCACCTTCAATGTTATTGAATCATTAAATGTATGATCATATGCTTTTGGAGGTACATATAAACCACTCCTGTAATTATTGTAACTGTCTTTGTTTCTCAGTCACCCTAATCTTTGTCTCTATATCCTAGATAGTTATTGTAGTTCTGACCTTGGTTACCTTGACCATAGTGCGAAGAGTCTTTATTGGACCCTTGGTCTTTAGCCCGGTAATCTACTGATTTTTTTAAATAATTGGCCTCTCCTCAGAGTCAGAATCATGTTTCTCATATGTCGTCGCTTTACCTTGTAAACTCACTCTGTTCACCTTTTTAGAACTATGTACAAGCAAATGTTTTGTGAGCATGTCTATTTGTATTTTCATATGTTCCATGTCTTGATCTCGCTCTTCCTCCTTATGGCACTGCTCAGTTGACATGCCTAAAGAATAAGTACCACTTGAGACTTATGGGTCTCTAGTAAGCCAGCCCCTATTGGTTTTGGTAACAATATCCTACATTACTTATTGCTGCATTTGTATATGTTTAAGACATGAAAGAGCCTCCAGCGATGGTGTCAGCTATTGTCTTGGTCAAAGATTTCAATGACCTATAAAATGTCTCTATCAAATGTTCATCCACCAATTTATGATTGGGGCACTATTTCAGCTTCTTGTTGAACCGCAACTAATCTTTGTGTAAAGCTTGCCCAGGCAGCTTCCTAAAGATGTTTATCTCATCCCTCAACTGCAACATTCTAGAGGGTAGAAAGAGACTTTCTAGTAAAGGATTTTTTAACTCCCTCCAATTAGTGATAGAGTCGTCTGGAAGCTCAATTAACCATAAGGTTGATTTCCAAGATAATGAGAGAGGGAACAACCACAAACAAATAGAATTTTGGCTGACCCCAGGTAGCTTATATGACTTGCAGATTCCTATGATATTAATTAAATAAAGGTTTGGGTCATTTCCAATTGCATCTCTGAATAAACCCTTCTGATTCAACAATTGGACCATGATGCATATAATGTCAAACTTGGCTCCAAGACCTAGTGTTGGAGGGACTATAGCACCTATGGATGCAACTCAGTCCAAGTCAGTCTTATCCTCCTCATTAATGTCATATGGAAGGACTAGTATCTGTTGATGAACCCTAGGCTTTTGGGGTTGACGTGGATGGCTTGCAGCTACAACATTTATTATATTCTCATTATTGGCCCCATCTATAATATTCCCTAAATTATCATTGTTGACGTCATTCTCGACATTCAAATTGTTTGCCCTAGCTTCAGCCTCAGCAATCTGTTGTAGATGTTTTGCCTCAACCTCCTGTGCATTCATTCTTCTAAGAGTAGTTTCAAGCTCGGGGTCGTAGGGAAATCTTTGTTATTAATTCCTTTTTCTAGCCTTAAACCCTTTTCTCAAGCAAGTGTAGACCTAAGGCATGTTTTAATATTTTCAACCATTAGAAATCAAATAATATGATGAAATTGATAATTCTTGCAATAACACTACTCAAATCTACACCATTTTTGACCCTAAAACCATTAATTCACTGTGGTTCGCACAACCCTTGTTGTGGGGTTAAACTACCCGTGGCTTTACAAACAACTACAAACATAAAAATCTTAATAGAAGTGAGAACTTACAAGAATAAAATCATGAGAACTGAATTTGTATTGCAAAACTTAAGTTAATCACCAAAAACCACAAAAAATGAAATGTAACGCTTGTCTTTCTTAAAAAAATGAATAGTGGCTGAATAAAACCTAACAGTAGGTATTTATAGTCCAGGAAAATTTCAAATCCTAATTAGACTCGAAAAAAGATGGCCTTGTGTTCCACGATTAAGTTGACGGTCCATCGTCTGAGTAACAGTCCATCATATTGAGCGTCGTCTCAATCTAGTAAATATCCCTCAATTCTTCATATGTACCATGGTTGAGATGATGGTCCGTTATCTGGGTGGCGATTTGTCAGGTGAACCGTTGCTTGGATCCAATGAATATCCTTGACTGTTAGCAAACCACGACTGCTATTACGCTCCATCTAGATGGTGACGGTCTATCAATTTATCCATCAAGCTTCCTACACTTCACATCGAACACTATTTTATCACAACAATTAGGGTGACGATCCGTCAAAGGGTTAATAGCTTTCAAATGGACCGTCACATTCTTCATTTCAGCATATTTAACACTTTTTCTCACCATGGGCTTATTTCGCTGCTCATGTAACACAAATGCGATCAAATAAAACAAAAGTTACTTAAAAACTTGTAATAATCCATGGTCAAAAGCATCAAATGTTATGTCAAAAGCTGGCACATCACTCATGATCACGACTATTTGACAATTATTGCTTATATCATTTTTTAATACATCCATGTTGAAATTAGTTACTAGTTTGAATTTGATAAAAAAATTATATGTCACGACTCAATTTATTAGGTCATGATGGCACCTACTTTATCCTACCAGTAGGTAAGCCAAGCCATAGCCCAAAACAGCAAGTAATCAGCTAACGGTCGGAAAGTAGAGGAAAAAAAGTATGAAACCAGTATACAACAATAATGAAAGCAGAAGAAAATATATATATATATATATATATATATATATATACACACACACACACACACACACACACACACAACATGCTATACAAGAGAGGGAGAAGACAATATAAACTAAAAGAATCCCTTCCAAGACCTGATAAGGTCGGTACTAGAGTCACTACGACAAAAAACAAGAGTAATAGACAGTATCCAAAATATACATATATACAGTAGTCTTCGAATACAAAAGACTGTAACTGAAATAGATGGAGGAGGATCAACCTCGGACTCTAGAAAGCTCACCCCATCTCCGGATCAGTAGTTGGGCCTGAGAATGAAGTCAACGTTGGTAGCTCATACTCAGATCTGCATCAGGGAAAATATACAAAAATGCAATATGAGTACCAAAGCAACGGGTACTCAGTAGACATCATCGGCCGACTGAGCTCAAATATAATAAAAGCATAAATATAATGCGAGTGTGTAAGCTAAGTCAACAGTAACAAGGTTAAAATGTAAGTTTCTATTGTATTAAACAAGTATAGTTAGGGAAATAAATAACTCAAAATGTAAGATAAATGAACTAGCTACAACCTAACTGGGCCCCCATAAGCCTAAAAGGCACACAGAAGAAGATAGTTAACCCTACCGAGCCCCCATAAGCTAGGGGGTACAGAGAAGAAGTAACTAAAGTGAGAAACATAAGTAACCCATAGATGAACAAATATCAAGTGACCTTTCGATCCCAAATCCATAATAAATATCTAGGTGTGTGCCGGGCTTGAACCGGCACCAATGGGTTGTAACAAGAGGCCAGACGACGGTTATGAATCGAAAATATTTGGTAATAATGAAAGGCCACATGAATCATGTACAACAGATCTCAGTACCCCTACCAATACTCGTAATAACAACAGTAAAAAACTCCTGAACATCCACACCATATCATAAACAGATGTTCGACTCAAACAAGAACTCATAGTAACCATATCGTAACTAGAAATAAGTGATCCCATAAGTAAACAATCTCAATCGTAAAATTTACGCCAAAATCCTATCAGAGCTCGTACAAAGGAACCATAACCATAATCATAACCGATGCCAGTACCGTACTAGGACTCATAATCGTAGTAGAAATAAAACATATGTCGTACTTGAACCGGAACTGAAATGCATTTATATAGAAATAAACATATCTAGCTAATAGGAAGAAAAACAAGGTTTGCAAGCCTATCTTAAGACCATAAGGTCATAAATACCAACCTCTAGCAGATAAGTTTACTAAGACAGGGCGAGTCCCAAATACTAGGTCAAGGTAGTGTGGTCCATGTCCATTACTACTCTACCCGGGAAAGAGGGGCTAACATAGGCCAGAAACCAAGTCTAAGTCAAACCCAACCCAAGGTAATAGCCTAAAATAGTAGTCAAGAGTCTAACTAAATCTAAAGAATCTTCATGTCTAAATACACTATCTAAAAAGGGTAGTGGGGCCTGCTACAGGGTCTCAATAACCAAACCTATACCAGAACCTACTTAAGTCTAGTTTAAGTCTTCCCCATACCATACCAAGGTACTACAAGCACTAATTCTAGTCCTAAGGATGATTGTACACTATACTTGGGGAGAACGGGCTAAAATCTGCCAAAACGGGGCCCTAACCAGCTAAATAAAGCAAAAATACAAAGACGACACCGAGCTATAACTACCTGCCCAAAACAAGCACAATAATATACTAATACCATAAGTAAGATCAATCTAAAAGTAGAGTAAGCCTAGCCTACTTAGACGCCGCCGAACGCTGGCCGAATCCTCTATACCAGAGCTTTTCCCTTCCAAGAGGCCTCTGAGAGCTTCCATGCTATGAAAACAATGATACATACATCAAGACGAGAAAAACGATATCCATATTACGCATAAGCGCTTCGGATCAGAAATCAGACTAAAAACTCCATATGGGGCCGGCTTGTGGAATCACGAAATTGAAATAGTCAAAGCATCCCATGCAGTTCAAGGATCATTTGCCATATAATATTTAGCTAAATCCGAGCTCAATTAATCCCAAAATTAGTCCTAACAACAATTTGAAATATAAGGAATAAATCGGGGAATTACATGGAAAAAGTGATGGGAAACTTACGGATTAATGATGATATAGGGACCACAAACATGTCCCCAAGCTAAACCCATCTCAATTATATGCTCCACCATGATTTACAAGCTCAACCAGCCCTCTAATGGAATTGTATTTAGAGAAAATGAGAGAGAAAAACAAAGGGGATGATATATATACTGCCATGGATTTCCTCATTACCATCGCGAGGTGCGATGTACCATGGTTGTGGTTGCGACATCCCACTAATAGGACCATCGCAATCGCGGTGGCTTAACCATGCGGGTGTGATGAACAAGCTGGCCTGGCCCTATGACCTCCTTCTTCGCTGTCGCGAGCCCTTAAGCCTCGCGATCGTAATGAATAAGATCATGAACCCTCGCGATCGCGGGGGTCCTCATAATGGTAGTGATGAAGGAAATGGTCTTGCACTAGGTGCTAATGCACCAGCAATCCCACCAAGATGTAAATATTTTGTTTGGACCCTCGGGATTCGTTCGGAATCCCATGAACACAAGCGAAAAATTCTACCCTACCAAATTCGACATTTCGAACTCACCGGTGCCATAGAAATTTCCAACCCAGGTCATTTCAATAAAAAATGGGGCCCACATCCCAAGGGCCATTTTAACCAAATTCCACCCAATAATCCAAAATGAGTCCGAAAGCCTCGGAGCCCAGAACAAGGGTCCCTCTAGCCTAAAATTAACGTTTCGGAGCTGATGAGACTTTTAGAAATGGCATTCGAGGCCGTTTACCTGAGGTTTGGGCCCAAGACCCTATTCTTAACTTCAAAAGCTCTAAAACGGGGAAACAATTCTAAAAACCAAATGAACTGCCCTGTGAAAAAACTGTTAGTCCCATTAAGTCATAAATGACCTGGGGTAGCTGTGGGAAAGCTCTAAATGCAGTAAAATCACAAAAATGGGGAAAATGACTTGGAGGGTCATTACATTATAATTTTTAGAAATTGGTTTGTCTGTGTTCCTATATAGTAATAGGATTTTGGTTTCCACGACGTCTTGCAATAATTGCTTGTCAAAAAGCATTTCTAACTAATCATGTAGGGATATTATTTTATTATTAGGAATTTTATGTTTTTATTTGATAATAGAGAGTTTTGAAGCTAGGAATTTATTCAAAATATTCAATAACTTGATTTATAATAATGAGGTCAATTTTGTATTTGTTATTTTAAGCAATGTCCTCTTATTTGATGGTGCATTTGCTAAATCCGTTCAATTTCATCTTCATGTATGACTACATGATGCCATGGAGGATCCTGCTCCTACTTTAGCTCTTATACATGCTAATACAATGGTAGTAATGGGATTTTTTTTTTGTAGCTCGACTTCTTTCTCTTTTTAGAGTCATACCTTAAATAATGTATTTGTGATTGTTCTTGAAAAATGAAACAAAAGATATGATAGATCTAGGGCAATTATTATATGTGGTCTACCCAATTCTAGATGCAAAGGTGCATAATATATCGATATGAACATCATGATTTGCCGAGTAATAAAACCCGGTGTTGCTGATACCCTTTTCACATTAACATCTTTAGTAACCAAAGCTCAGAGAAAGAAGAGATAAGAGGTCCCTATCAAGAATGTGGTCAAAACTCCATATTAGAGTCCAACCATAATGATCGAATTTACCCTCTTCATTCATATGAATACTAGATTACCTAGCAGTAAAGATTGAAAAATCATCAAAAACCTCCCTTATTTCTTTTCTATTGCAATTTCTGGATTAATGTATGATGATTTTTTAAACTTTCCTTCCGCAGAAAAAAATAGAAAGTGATAGACCAGAAATGATATATTTTATACCAATAACACCAAAGGGATATTAAATAAATTAAATTTTGATATAGATGGAATATAACAAAATAGAGCCACTTTGAGGTTACCACTGAAATGAGGCATGTAAGGGAGACATTATTAGGAATTTCTCGGAGATATGAAGGAAGCTTTGAGATCATATTGGTTATGGTTTAGGAATTGGAATTGGACTTTATGACATCGAATGTCCTATTTTTCCTTAGTATCTCAGTGCTAAAGTGGTTGACTATTAACCGATTGATCGTAGGTTCGAGTCCTAATTGGGGAGAGTTGATTGATTCTAATTTCTTTAATTTATAATAAAGGGGCTTGTTTTTCCCATTAACAGAATGTAACTAGTTTCCTATAGTTGTTTCTATTGCATTCTCTCTCATATCACATTTTGTTCTACGATATTAGAAAATAACCATTAATACCTCAGTCCAGGTTTGAGATAATCCTTTTTCCCATAGCCCTATGGCTATTTACAACTACCTAATTAAAAAGTATCAAATGTACTAGCATTGCATCTTTGATGCATCCATCAATTCTTTTTAGAGGTCACAATTGATGCGAGCAAAGATATTGATGATGAGGAAGGCTTGATTGTTAAGCTACTAATAATTGCTCTGCTATTCTGCTTAAGCCTAGCCAAGGAAGATTTACGGGACATAAAACCAAAAATATGCTTATCAGGCATAATATGTGTAATGAATCCCCATTCATAATAAATTATAAACAAAGAGATCAAAAGAAAATCCATTCTATTTTGACAAAAGACCCATACCCAAGTTCCATAGCTTTTTGGTTGATATACCGATCATGATTTCCAGAAAATCCATTCTATTTTGACAAAAGACCCATACCCAAGTTCCATAGCTTTTTGGTTGATATACCGATCATGATTTCCCCACCCCAAAAAGAAAAGTTACTTCCCTTTTGGCCTAGTTTTGGGCAAGGAGGGATTCTAACCCCCAACACTGTGGTTAGTAGCCACAAGCTTTAATAATCTAAGATACCCCACCCCATCACCATTAGATCAAATCTTAGGAGTGCCCTAAAAAAGAAACCTTTCCTCTCCCCAGCCATCTTGGGTTAAAAAGATGTGGAAGTGAAAGTGTATTTATTTCTACAGGAACGGTGGGTTCTGAGGTATGAAGATGCAAAGAAGGGATGTCACAATTGGGGTTTTTAATAAAATGACTTTCTATTTTTTTTTTTCCTTTTTCATATTGAACAATTAATAAGAATGAGAAGTGTTAAGCTATTTATCATCCTGGTGTTAATTTATTTTTCTGCAGGACCTCCCCTACAGTGTCATAGCTACAGCACAGTTAACTATCAAAGTTGAGATGAATTTGTGTAGTTCCTCTATGCCTACGGAAGCCAAAATATCGAGCCATGAATTAAGAAAGGCTTGAAAGAAAAGCATATTGGTTGTGAGGCCCCAATTCTTGACTGGATAGGATAGGAAAGGCATCTACACTTACATCCCTTAGATAGATAAAGAGAGAAGGTAAAGCTTTTAGTTTTTTAATGTTGTCAAGGAGTTGAACAATGGTTCTTTTGTTTTGTCAATGATTTGAATATTAAAAATAGATGGCGAGTGCCTGAAAGGTCCCAACCATTTGGACCTAAGCTTGCCTGGAAACAAGCATAGTCTAGAATTAATCAACATTGCCAAATGACTTAAGTTGAATTCCCTCTTCTCGATCCTTCCATCGCGGTACATTTTAATTCTCTTTTTATAGGGATTTGCTCTGTCATAAGCCCTTAGCCAAAACTGATCCGTCTCATTTATCTTCTTAAGCCTTAAATTTGAGGCATCACTCCAGCTTAGATTAAGCTTCTTGAATGCCCATAAGGCCTTATGCTCAAGCTCGACTGGAAAACGACATGCGTTACCAAAAACCAGCTGGTAAGGAGACATGCCCATAGGTATGTTGAACGCAGTTCGATATGGCCAAAGGGCATCATCAAGCTAGCGAGACTAGTTTGTCCTATTGGAATTCCCCATCTTTGCAAGAACATATTTTATCTCATAATTTGATACCTCAAGTTGACCACTAGTTTGAGGATGATATGTCACGCCCCAAACTCAGAGGTCGCAATTGGCATCTAATGTCTTACTTGACTGAGCAAACCAGCTTACACCCAACCAAATAACATAACTTGCGATAAGTCAGGGCCGATGAGGGCTGAACGACACTAATCATACATAATTTAAAAGTAAGAGAATAATACAACAAAACAATAAGGTCTCATTAAACCACAACTGTATGGAAGCCAGCCCACCAAACAAAAATATACAAGCGGCCAATAGGGCCAAAAACAAAGATTACAACTTACAAAAAGGCCACAACTGACTCACATACACACAATAAATGTCTGCAAGCCTCAAAGATGAAGAACCATTAACAACTAGTTGGGACTAGTCCCCAACATACTCATCAACTATGCAAAGTAGAAGAGAACTCAAGACTCGGTAACTCTAAAAAGAACGGAGGGTACCAATCATCAGGTGAACTCGACCACACGCAATGACATCCTCTATGTACCTAATAACCTACAGGCATGAATGCAGTGTCCCCAGGAAATAGAGACATCAATATAAAATAATGTACCGAGTATGGAAGGCGAATAATAACTGAGAAGGTATCATAAAGTAATGAATGTAAATACAAAAAGGGTCAAAGCTAATAAGTATATGCTTATTGGATCCTGAATCAATAAATGGCTTATCTGATATCATAAATTACTATACATAATTGAGTGAAGAGTCAAGGTTAACTAAAAAGCACTCACCTTCTCATGTCTTAGACCTTAATACATAACTAATTATTAGTTAACCTAACTAAGCATGTTGATAGATATTATCAAGATCTGAATGTAATTGGTAAGGAGAGTCAGGAATGGTAACAATACAATCTAATGGCTCCTGACAAAAATTCTACAATAATAATCAACGACAACCTAGTCGAGCCCCCATAAGATCGACATATATCAAGTAAATGGATACATCAAAAGTATCAAATTCGACATTTAAAGTCTCAAGTGTCAAGAAAGATCAAGAACAAGTTTTGTCCAATATGTACATCATCGTCACACCAAGAATTTTACAAGAGGTCAAACAACAAGTTTTGGCCAATATATACATCGTCGTCACACCAAGCATAATCAAATATCAAGTAGTACCGAATCTCTATTTCAAGAAAGATCGAAACCCTGTATCAAGTAGGGATGAAACCCAATAATCAAGAGAATTAAGAATCATGTTATTAAAGACTCAAGTGTAGATAAAGCTCCAAGAACTTATTCAAAAGAGGTCAAGTACAAGTATCGCCCAACATGTACATCATGCCATCACACCAAGCATAATCAAATATCAAGAAAGACTGAAGTTCTGTATCAAGAAAGGACAAAACCCTGTATCAAGTAGGACCGAAACCCAATAATAAAGAGAATCAGGATCCATATTCAAACCGACTTTCTAGATCGTACTTAAAATGGACAACTTCCATAATTAAGACGAACCATAAATCCATAGTCAAGATGGCAAAAGATTCGAATAAAGAAGCATGCCAGTAGTAACAAAGTCACAGCCAAAAGAAGGACAAAGTCCCAACAAGGATTCCAAGTGATCAAAAAATTCATACAAGTGGGCAAGTTAAACAAGTACCTTTCAAGACTTCGAGGGTACCAAAAATGACAATATAAGTTGACAAGAAGGTAACCAAGGTACCAAGATAATATTTCAAATACTTCAGCAGCTAACAAGAGTACGAGTTCAAGCTTATACACAAACCTTAGTCTTTTAACACATAAACAGACCAACCATAGCCTGAAGAGTTCAAATCATAAACCAAATAATTGTTTTAGTTCCTCAGCTTACACGCGAGTATATACAACTTTGAACAGACAATTAAATACCTTTGAATTTCCACTAATTCCAACATGTTTATATGAATCAAGATTGCCTTCAAAAAGTAAGCCTAGTTTACACAAATTTCACTAAATCCTCGAAATAGTAAACCTGGACAGCCCCACTGTCTTGTGTTGTAACTTAGTTTTGAATTGCTATAAAGCAAAGCCAAGCTTTATAGCCTTCATGAATGTAGTAAGTCTATGTATTGGGGTTGCAAAGTATCCAGAATCACCAAAAAAATGTTTTTTACAAAAAGATATCATGAAAACACTAACAATAGCACATAGGGGATTTCCAACTCGAAAAACTGGACTGAACTTGTCTTCTCTTGCGTCCCCTATTTCGAATCTATAAATACAAAACCAGATTTTGTTATTAAAATAAAAGTTGTAGAACTATGTGTTAGATTTCAAAAACATATTTTTATACTTAAAACGGAGCTCTACACAACGAGATATGCTATGTTTACTAAACCCTGTGCAATTTCAAAGATCTCGAAATCAAGAATCATGCCCTCAAAAGAAAAGAATAACCTTTACATACCTAGAACCGAGCTTGGATAACTTGACAAAGATAACTGATCTTCTGTTGGTGATTAAATATAATGTCACTATATTATTTCCCTGAATTTCTTCAACATATGCGTATGTATACAATTACAGCGTGCTTACGAAGAATATATTTCAAACCTCTGTGCAAAGAAAAGTAAAAGACAATTGTGGCAAAAGCATATATCTATATTTGGATATGGATGAAATCATATTGATGACGACCTATATTAAGAGTCATATGTTACATATAGTAATTAATTGATATAGTAAGTGTACATGTGTCAACCATCAATAAATTGAGAGTTTGTTGACTATCTCCTCCACTTCCACGTGGAAATGGAGGTTTCAATGCCACACAATTTTTATGTAATTATGCATGTACTCGGTATTGCATAAGTTCATAGTAAAATAAATACAACTTTTCAAATATATTATCGTTGATAAAAAAAAAAATTTTGAGTAAGGCCTACCTCATGTAGTGGTAAGTTTTCAACATGACTAGACTTATAATTGCATTAAAATAGTAATAATTTATAAAACTATTATAAAATAAATACGTACACAAATATACGGTAACTAAATAATTTTTCATAAATATATAACACATATTTTTAAAGCAATAAAAATTATTATTTTTTTCCAATACTAATTTGAATACGATATTCTTGAATGCATAAGGAGTTAATTAAATCCTCAAGTTAAGGCTCGTAAGCATCTGACATGGGAAAAAAATAACCGTACACCTGGTGTTACATCCTCCCCCCCTTAGGAATATTCATCCTCAAATGTGGAATAGAACGCACGAGTAAGCTATAAACTTCTTGAATTTATGGCAGAAGCTCCCCTATACACAGGACTATACCATAACTACAATATAACCCTAAAAACAGGCCACACACCACACAAGGCCACTAATAGCTATAAACAATCCTATCGAACCATATATGGCCATCAACTTCACAGATTCATATCATAAATTGAAACTTACCTCACATACAAGCAACCTGAAAATGCTATAACACCTCAAACAATCAAAGTAATAAGCAGACCTTAATCATTTTACGAGATATAAATTGGTTTTGTAAGGCAACTATCACCACCACATAAGACTTTTATTGAATAAATTTCTCATAACCTTCCTCTTAAAATCATAGAAACTATAAACTCTTATCAATTTCAAATCAACATGCTCGCAAACAGTCAAAAAATTATGGATCATGCTTAACCAATCAAATATGGAAAGTCAGGTAGACAACTATCACAACCACGCACGTCCAATCATACAAATAAAATTATTATGACAGACTGCAGAAGTCATGTCAAGAGGAGTACCTATAGATCAATACCTCATATAATAGGTTGCAATTAATCAGACTTTGTATGAAACGAGTGGCAGGTACTCTACGTTTCACCTAACAGGTAAGCTGCAGACAAGAAATCTATAACGTAATTAATTTGCAAGTTGTTGAACCCTTAAAGGATACTTAGCAAGCATGCTAGTGACCTATGAAAATAATAACATTTATACTCCTATACAATGACTTGAAACATGTGACACAAATATAGTCTTATCACGATGCACTATAACACCTTTATAAATAGATTCCTGACAACTTGTTCTCATAGATAAATAATATCCCTACTAGCTACATTATGTTCAATGGAGATATTTTGATTATAATTTTCCACATAATTACCCTACCATAACCTGACATTACATTCATTATCCACTATTGTCCCAAAGGCTTATGAAAAAAATAATCATGTTCATGTAACAAAAATCTATTGGTGATAGTGTATACTTTTTATAACATACTGACATGTAACCATTGAATCATATAGCACGTACCCTACAATCAGGGGGTCTATAATGCATCAGAATGTAAGTAATCAACCGCTAAAGGCGCACAACTATCAAACTAACTGCAGATAACAAAAGGGAACATGTATATCCTAAAATTTGCAATATAAATGCCTTAACAATTATATAATCTATAACTCAAACCTTCAGACACTTTATTGACTTAATCCGGGGAAACTCCATTTCTACTATAACCACAGGTTATCTTATGACCCTACCTAGTCAAAACTCATAATTTTACACTGTATCTAGCGTGCAGGTAATTATGTAGCATTATAAGAATTTTCATCTAGAATATGCGGTATTTACTGATAATATCAACTCATACAATAACCAATATTTTAAAAGGAGCAAATAGCATGTAGATGAACAGATCTTGAAGCAAGTGATACATGTCAGTTAAGTTCTAAAGCAGGTAATATGTAAACAAATGAACTATAAGGCATGTATAGCTCCACAGGTGAACTACAAAATACATATTGCATACGAACTTATGCTGGCTTACTATAGTAAAAATAACTGATACTCTTGCAAGTTATGTTGCTATCTTTCTATTCGGTCACGAAATTATGTCCTAACTCAAAACTTTTCCCTTTCCATAATTACTCTACTTAAATTGTTTGATATTATTCTACTAATTCCAAAATGTAGCCACTGTTTATTCAAAGCAATCAAATACTACCATATTTCCTATTGTTCTGGGCATTGCCATACTCTTAACTATCTCTAGCCTCTTATTTTTCATCAATTCTAACTTAACCCATCATAATTCCTTTTAAACATGAAACATAGCACACAAGGGTAAATCTGTACATAAATATTTTCAAACAATAATTTCAAACTACTTACCTTGAAGCTTGATTTAAAGGACTCAGATCATTAATCGACTGGATATATCTGAGACATACAATTTGTAAAAGTCATGTACAAAACTGGAAGCTATAAATTAAAAGGTGTCTTTGCAACCATACAAGCACCTCGGCCAAATCTGAATTTTCCTTCAATAAGGAGAGTATGGATGACTCATAGTTGGGGTGACTTAAAAATAACCACCCCAGGCAATAGAGACATCAGTACAAAATAATGTACCGAATATGTAATGTGAATAATAACTGAGAAGGTATCATGAAGTAATGAATGTAAATAAAGATAAGGGTCAAAGATAATATGTGCATGCTCACTGGCTCCTGAATCTATGAACAACTTATTTGATATCATAAATTACTATAAATAATCTAGTGGAGAGTCAAGGTTAACCAGAAAGTACTCACCTTCTCATGGCTTAGGCCTTAATCCAAAACTAATTATTAGTTAACCTAACTAAGCATGTTGATAGATATTATCAAGATCTGAATGTACTCGGTAAGGAGAGTCAGGAATGGTAACAATACAATCTAATGGCTCCTGCCATAAATTCTACCATCATAATCAACAACATTCTAGTCGAGCCCCCATAAGCTCGTCATATATCAAGTAAACGAATATATCAAAAGTATCAAATTTGAAATTTAAAGTCTCAAATGTCAAGAAAGCTCAAGAACAAGTTTTGTCCAATATATACATTGTCGTCACACCAAGCATTTTACTAGAGGTCAAATAAATTTTTTTGGCCAATATGTACATCATCATCACACTAAGAATAATCAAATATCGAGAAGGACCGAAGCACTATATCAAGAAGGGCTAAAACCCTGTATCAAGTAGGTCCAAAACCCAATAATTAAGAGAATCAAGAATCATGTTATTAAAGACTCAAGTGTAGAGAAAGCTCCAAGAACTTATTCAAAAGATGTCAAGTAACAAGTATCGCCCAATATGTACATCATGCCGTCACACCAAGCATAATCAGATATCAAGAAGGACCGAAGCCCTGTATCAAGAATGGCCAAAACTCAATAATCAAGAGAATCAAGAACCATATTAAAAATGGCTTTCTAGTTTGTACTTAAAATGGACAACTTCCATAATTAAGACAAACCACAAATCCATAGTCAATATGGAAAAAGATCCAAATCAAGAGGCATGACAATAGTTACAAAGTCACAGTCATGAGAAGGGCAAATTTCCAACAAGGATTCCAAGTGATCAAGAAATTCGTACAAGGGGGCGAGTTAAACAAGTGTCTTGCAAGACTCCGGGGGTACCAAAAACGACAATATAAGTTGACAAGAAGGTAACCAAGGTACCGAGATAATATTTTAAATACTTCAACAGCTAACAAGAGTACGAGTCCAATCTTATAAACTAGCCTTAGTCTTTTAACACATAAACAGACCAACCATAGCCTGAAGAGTTCAAATGGTAATCCAAATAATTGTTTCAAGTTACTCAGCTTACATGCGAGTATATACAACCTTGAACACACAATTAAATACCTTTTGAATTTCCAGTAACCCTAGCATCTTGATATGAATCAAGATTGCCTTCAAAAGTAAGCCTAGTTTACACAAAATTTTCTAAATCCTCATAACAGTAAACCTGGACTGGCCCATTGTCTTGTGTTGTAACTTAGTTTTGAATAGTTAAATGGAAAAACCAAGCTTTATAGAGTTCATAAATATTGTAGGTATATTGCTTGGGGTTGTAAAGTGTTCAGAATCACCTAAAAATATATTTTGCACAAAAAGATATCATCAAAACACTAACAGTAGCACATAGGGGATTTCTAAATCGGAAAACTGGATAGAACTTGTCCTCTCTTGAGTCCCCTATTTTTAATATATAAAAGAAAAACCAGATTTTGTTATAAATATAAAAGTTGTAGAAATATGTGTTTTATTTCTAAAACATATTTTGTTACTTAAAATGGAGCTCTACACAACAAGATATGTTATGTTTACTAAATCCTGTACAATTTCAAAGAGCTTGGAATCAAGAATCATGCCTGAAAAGAAGAGAATAGCCTTTACATACCTAGAACCGAGCTTGGATAACTTGACGTAGATAATTGATCTTATTTCGGTGATTTAATATAATGTTACAATATTATTTCCCTGAACTTCTTCAACATATGCGTATGCAAACAATTGCATCGTGCTTACAGAGAATATATTTCAACCCTCCGTGCAAAGAAAAGTAAAAGACAATTGTGGTAAAAGCATATACCTATATTTGGAAATGGATGAAATCATATTGATGCCGACCTATATTAAGAGTCATATTCTACATATAATAGTTAATTGATGTAGTATGTATACATGTGAAACCAACAATAAATTGTGAGTTTGTTGAACATCTCCTCCATTTCCACGTCGAAGTGGAGGTTTTAATGTCACACAATTTTTATCTCATTATGTATGTACTCGGGTATTGCATAAGTTCGTAGTAAAATAAATACAACTTTTTAAATGTATCATCATTGATAAAAAAAAATATTTTGAGTAAGGCCTACCTCATGCAGTGGTAATTTTTCGACATGACTAGACTTAACATCTCCGTTAAAATATTAATAGTTTATAAAACTCTAATAAAAAAATCATAAATATATAAGACATATTTTGAAAGTAATAAAAAATATTTTTTTCCAATACTAATTTAAATACGACATTTCTGAATGCACGCGATGTTAATAAAATCCTCAAATTAAGGCTAGTAAGCATTCATCATGGGACAAAAATAACTGTAAAAACCTAGGGTGTTGCATTATAGAGGGTAGCCACTTTGTGTTGCTTCACTCTATACTTCACTAGCAATGCACTGAACACTTTATTACAGAATATTGAATCCCCATCACCAATTGTCGCCCGTGGAGTACCAAACCTTGAGAAGATGTTCCTTTCAGAAATTCAGTCATACTCTTAACTTTATTGTACGGAAGCACCATAGCTTTCACCCACTCCGATACATAATCAACTCTGACCAATATGTGATTCTGGTCATAGGAGCTCACAAAATAACCCATGAATTATATGCCCCAAACATCAAACAACTTGACTTCAAGGACTGGAGTCATATGTAACTCATGCTTTCGGGATATAGCTCCTTGTCATTGGTATTGGTCACATGCCTTCATAAAATTGCAAGTTACTTGGTGGATTGTAGTCCAGTAGCATCCATACTGTAAGACTTTCTACATTTTATGTGCACCACCATGATGAGCTCCCACAGGGGATGAATGTGATACGAACAAAAATATGAAAAGATGAAGAAACTACGAAAACAAAGACAACAAAGATAGAAAGTAAAAAGGATAGATAGATAGACACAATGAATAAAAGACAGGACAACAAGAGAGTATATTAAACCCTCAAACCTTCCTTTCAATTACTTCAAAGCACCAATCTCTTACGAAGACCGAAAGAGGAATTGGACCTCAAACAATCAACGTTTCTAATCAACAAGGAAAGATACCCACAAGCTAACATAAACACCCTCAAGTGTAACATTCATCATCACTAATCATCTAACCCTAAAAAGAAAAGAAAGCTAACTATTTACAGCCATGGGCCCAAAAGTGACCCAAGTGCCAAATACTCATCCTTCAACACCCAACATCATTATGGTGGGTCACAATACTCTTCCTCATCTCTAAAGAGGCGCCAATTGCCTTGATTGAAGATTCTTTGGCCAATTCAGGGTGTATCATCCTCTCCTGCTTGAAGAGGATTTGTCCTCAAATCTGAGAAAACATCATTTTCAAGCTCAAGATCCCCAAGAAAGTATTTAAAATCAAAAAAGTTCTCCACTCTCTTAGACTAGAAAAGTGGAATGATAATCTCTCCTTCTTGAGGCCAAACCTCTTCAACGGGAACTTTGTTGGCAAGCATATTTGGGACAGTGATATTCCCATCACATGGATCTCCTTCACCCTCCACATTTTCATCAATATTGTTAACCCCTTCTATGAGTTTCTCTTCTTGTTCCACTTCATCTTTGTAGTAAGGATTACCTTCCCGAAGTATGATGACTCTTCGGGTAGGACAATCAATCATTCGGTGAACCCATCCTTGACACTTAAAGCATTGAGTACCCTTAATATTAGGATTACCTCCTTCTCTAGGGGGATATCTTAGAGCATTCTTCTTAAAAGGCTTCTTGTCAAAAGATCTCTTGAACTCGGAACCTTGAGTCCATGTTGATGACACTTGATTTCCCGCCTTGGGGTGGATGGATTTCTCCAACTTAATATCTTGTTCAACATCAATAGCTGCTTCTAAGAGATCATCCATCTGGTCAAACTTATGTATTGATAATCTAGAGGCAATCTCTTGATTCAATCCCACTTTGAGTCGGATCTTGGTGTGCTCTTCATCCTCGCTATATTCAAGCTTCAAGAGTAGATTTTGGAATTCATCATAGTATGCTTCAACACTCTTGTATTCTTGTCTTAAATTGTGCAACTTGGAAAGCAACCCTTGTCTATACCTCTCCGGCACATACTTGTCTCTCATAAGGGCCTTCATCACTTCCCATGGTGGATAATTACCTCCATGAAGAACCCCTTGCATTCTGTTAGCTGACTCCCACCAAGTCAATGCATAACCTTCAAATTGAGCAACGGCATAAGTAGTCTTCTTAACATCAGGCAAGTCATTAGCTTGGAAGATTCTATCACATTTCGACTCCCACTTGAGGTATCTTTCGGGGTCACTACCTCCTTGAAAACTAGGAAGAGTTTCCTTGATAGAGTTGAGACCTCCTTGGTCTCTTGGTCCATGTCCTTGGGCACCATACCCATAGACTCCTTCTACTTGTTCCTAAAACTCTCCTTGGACTCCTAGGGCTTGGTTGGGTGGCATTTGGTTAAGTGGAGCTTGGTAAGGTAGGTTTGGGTTTTGAGGTCTTTGATAGTGTGGTACTTGGGCTTGGGGTACTTGATAGGGTAGGTAGTAGGGTCGATTTAGACCTTGTGGGTTCAAACCTTGTGGCATTTGGTAGTTTGGGACTTGGTTTTGTGGTGCTTGGTAGGGTGGAGCGGGCATTTGTGGATCTTGAGGTTAGGGGCATTTGTTGAGGTTGGTTAAATTGTAGGGGTCGGGCTACATATCATGGAGTTTGATCAACCGTAGTAGTAGGTAAGGGAACATTACCTTGTTGGGGAGGTAAAAGATATTGTGGAGAGACCTAGGAGAGATGGTAGCTGAAGTTTCTTGGACTTGTACACTTGAGGAAGCTTGGAGATTGTTTTGAAGGGTTGCATTTGAAGAGTTGAGGTTCCCTTCCACACTTACCATCCTTCCCTCCATGTTTGATACTCTCCCATCCATGCCCGATATTTTATCAGTTATCGCATCCACTCTTTAACTCAACCCCATGATGGCCTCCAATATAGTATCAAGATTGGTTCCACCCGAAGTAGGTTGAATTTCATATCTCGAAGCCATGGTACCTATCAACAAGAAACTCAACACAACTAGTCACTAGTGTTTTCACACTTGCATTGCCTCACAGTTAGCTCAACTTGTTGGTCTTGCTTGTTCACATTGGTATAAGAAGTGTCAATTGGTTGTCCTCTTGGATAGAATTGGATTCTTGTTGAGCGAACAAAGAAAGACTCGATTGAAATCAAAAGACTTAACTCAAAGAAGTTAACTAAGAAAGAAATGATGAAAGCACACAAAGAGAAAGAACAAGAAAGAAAAATAGACTCAAGAACTAATCACAACAAAGTAGAGTGATTATTAGCTGAAATTAGTTGTTAAGAATCAAAGAAAGTGATTAGGAATCAAGAAAATGAAACTAGAAGGTTAGAATTAGAGAAGAATTGGAGAAGGGTGTGATTTGGAGTTTTTCACCTGCGTTTGGTGAGGTGAGGACACACCTGGGGACCTACCCTCGCAGGTGGGACTTTGCAGGTCCCTTCCAGGGAGTCTGCCTTCACCTGAATTAGTGACCTGCGTAAGCAGGTGAGGGCGCAGATGCCCCTGGATAGCAAGTTGAAGCTCCGGGTTTTCAGCTCTTGTGGGCCTTTTTTGCACTCTCTCTTAGAATAATCCTTTTTCTTTTGGATATTCTTTTGTACTAACACCCAAACACCTTTATCCTTCTTCCTTTTTGGATCTAACACACCCTTTTGGAAGATTCTTCTTCAACAAGATATGAATTTTTGAAGAACACCAAGAACAAGATGAACTTTAAAAATCCATAACTTCTTCGTTTTAGCTCGAAATTTGACAAAATTTGAAATCTAAGCTCTCCTCGTCATGGGTAAAAACTTCCAAAAACTTTAAGCCTTGAAATTACACTCCCAAAATTCCAGATTTGAAACCCACTTCACTTTCTTCAAAAACTCAAAGCTCAACAATGGTAGAGGCTTCAAATCACCCCCGGTTAAGCTCAAATTTGAGATTTAGACTCAAATAGTGTTAGGGAAAAAGAATATAACACCAAAAACACAAGAAAATAACAAAATCAAAAACTCCAAATTTGGGCTAACCCCAAAAACGTGAAACACCAATTTTTTTGTGATTTTCGATTTTCTTTCAACAACAAACCCAAGACTAGAATCGTGGGAATGATTCTAAGCTTGGCTCTAATGAATGTGATACGAACAAAAATATGAAAAGATGAAGAAACTGCGAAAACAAAGAAAACAAAGATAGAAAGTAAAAAGGGATATATAGATAGACACAATTAATAAAAGAGAGGACAACAAGAGAGTATATTAAACCCTCAAACTTTCCTTTCAATTACTTCAAAGCACCAATCTCTTACGAAGATCAAAAGAGGAATTGGACCTCAAACAACCAACGTTTCTAATCAACAAGGAAAGCTCCCAACAAGCTAACATAAACACCCTCAAGGGTAACATTCATCATCAATAATCATCTAACCCTAAAATTAAAAGAAAGCTAACTATTTATAGCCATGGGCCTTATTACATAATGGGCCCAAAAGTGACCCTAAATGCCAAGTGAGCCCAAAAGTGATCCAAGTGCCAAATACTCATCCTTCAACACCCAACATCATCATGGTGGGTCACAATACTCTTACTCATCTCTAAAGGGGTGCCAATTTCCTTGATTGAAGATCCTTTGGCCAATTTGGGGTGTATCAGAATGGCATGACTCAAGTATGCTCAATATCTCTACTTTCGAAACCAACCTTCTAATCAAATTGCCAGTATAGAGCTTGAATAAGTATGGTTAATACCAAAAGTAATTACTCACATCATGCACAATTTTTTCCCTTGATGAAAGTTTAAATCTTCCGACATCATGTCACTAACCAAATAGTTGGCAAAATCAGTAAACCATGGGATTAGATCATGAGAAGATGCTAATACCTATTCGTCTGGAAAAGAGTCATCAATATCTATCTTATTCTTTAGCCTTACCTTATTATCAAGCCTAGAGAAATGGTCTGCCACTTAGTTTTCACAACCCTTTCGGTCCTTGATTTCAAAATTGAACCCTAGGAGTAAGATCACCCATCTGATCAATCTTAGTTTAGCATCTTTCTTAGCCATGAGGTATCTATACTCTGTATGATCAGTGTGCAAGATAACTCTCATGACAAGAAATACACCATTGAATTTCTCAAAGGCATACACCACTGCAAGTAGCTTCTTCTCGGTCATTGTGTAGTTCTTTTGAGAACCATTAAAAGCCTTACTACCATAGTAAATTGGGTGAAATATCTTGTCTGGCTTGTGGACTAGGACATTTCCTAGTGCCACACCACTTGCATCGCACATCACCTCAAATGTCTTTGACTAATATGGAGAAACTATAATGGGAGCAGAAGTTAACTTTGTTTAAGGCATTCAAATTCCTTACGACATGCCTTATCGAACAAGAACTTCACTTTCTTCTCTAACAATTTCCAAAGAGGATTTCCAATTTTGGAGAAATCTTTGATAAATCTCCAAGAACAACTTTCATGACCCAAGAAACAATGAATTCCTTTTACAGAGATTAGTGAATGTATCTTAGCAATAACTTCAATTTTTGCTCGATCAACCATAATAAATTTCTACAAAATTGTGTCCCCAAAAAATGCATTCTTTTACCATAACATGGCATTTCTCCCAGTTCTACACTTGATTAATTTCTTCTCATCACTGCAAGAATTTTCCAAGATTGTCTAAATAATCTTCAAAAGAGTCACCTATAATAGAAAAATCATAGATGTAGACTTCCAGGTGGCCTCCACTAAATAAGAAATGATGTACATAATACACCTCTGGAAAGTGGCAGGTGCATTGCATAACCCAAATGGCATACGCTTGAAGGCAAATGTCCCATAAAGATAAGTAAAAGTAGTCTTTTTCTAATCTTCAGGGGCAATAGAAATCAGGTTGTACTCAGAATACCCATCAAGGAAACAGTACCATCCTCTACCTGCTAACCTGTCCAACATTTGGTCCATAAAATGCATTAGAAAATTATCTCTAAGTTTCCAAGATTTCAATTTCCTTAAATCAATACATACGCGCCAGCCTGTGATCAACCTAAGTGGAATCAACTCATTTTGCTCTTTTGGTACAACAGTCATACCTTACCTTTTAGGTACACACTGCACTGGATTCACCCACTAGCTATCCAAAATAGGATACACGACACTTGCATCTAACCACTTGATAATCTTCTTCTTTACGGCATCTTGCAATGGTGGCTTTAGCCTGCATTGGTGTTTAATGCTTGTAATGCAGTGTTTCTCCAACTAAATTTTATATTTCCATATACCTGGCGGGATCCTAATAATGTCGATAATGGTACAAATAATTTTCCTTTTAAAGTATTTCAAAATTGACACTAGGTCCTTAACCTATCATTCTACCGAGTCAGCTGCCATAATGACTGGCAATATGTTATTCTCTCCCAGGAATGCATATCAAAGATAGTTGGACAAGACCTTCAGCTTTAGTACCTGTGGTTCTTTAATTAAAGGCTTTGACATAGGAGTTGGTATATTTTTCAAATCCAAATCTAACTTATTTAGGGCATAAGAATAACAACATATCCCAACCAAAGCTATTACCATCTCATCATAATCTTTAATATCATCTCTATCAAAGTTCATCATAACTATAGCTAGAGTCTCAACTACAAATCTTTCCACAATAGGTACTTCAAGTACCTCATCATCAAATATGGACTACACTTATGTCTCTTGGTTACTTCATATACTTGCATACATTAATAATGACTTCCTCATTATTCAACCAAAACTCTATCTCGTTGCTCTGCATATCAACCAGAGCTCTACCTGTTGCTAAGAAAGGTCATTCTAAGATTATAAGAACTTGAAAATACACTTCGTAGTCCAAGATCATGAAGTTGGCAGGAAAAATAAAATTCTCCTCCTTCACCAATACATCACATAATATCTCCACAGTCTTAACTGAATTATCATCCATTAACAATCGCATTGTCATTGGTTTAGGGGCTCCAAAGCCCAACTGCCTATATATTATAATTGGCATTAAATTGATTTTCACAATAAGGTCACACAATTCCTTAGCAAAATTGAATGCTCTAATGGTGCATGAAATGGTGAAAGCATCGAGATCTTTCTTCTACTAAACTAATAAGCGCAAACCGTATGCATTATAATGGTGTAAGTTGTTAGATGGATCAAAGATGATTGTCCACTTCTTGGTAACCAAATTTTTCATAAATTTGGCATACCAGCGTATTTTCTCGAGTGCCTCTACTAATGGAATATTCACCAATAATTGCTTCTACTAGAGATGAACTTATGAAACTTTCCATTTTTCATTTTCTTTTTTAACCACTGAGGAAATAGAGGTGGGGGTCGAAAAATCAGAGTCAAAGGCTTTGCAACCACCTTTTCCTGCCCTTTATCACCAAAAACTTCCCTTGCAACACTTGGAGATTTCATTGCATCTATATGAACATCATCAACCGACTTCTCGAAATTAGCCGACACTCCCTTCTCATAATCATCCTTAACTACAAATACTGATTCTGCATCTATATCCTCAACCAGCTCATCAATAATAAGTATAGGTTCCAACAATACTTTCCTGCTTCTAGTTGTAAAAGCGATGCATTGACCATTATTTCTTAGATTCTAAAAAGTGTCACTGCATAACATACCATTCTCCCATTGATTCAAGGTTGATGAGATTTGTGCTATTTGATATTTGAGCTATTTTATGGAAGTATACTATAATTCCACTAGTTGACTGAAATTCGATATGTGACCTTTCATCTCCTTAATTCTAGAGTCCGTAGATTTGACTTTGCTAAATACCTTGGCTAACATGTCTTCCACCTTCGATGTTCCTGAATCATTATAAGCATGATCATGTGCTTTAGGAGGTACATATAAACCACTCCTGTAATTCATGCAACTGTGTTTGTTTCTCCGGTCACCCTGATCTCTATCTCTGTGTCTATCTCGATCATAATTATAATATTTTCGACCTTTGTTACCTTGACCTTGGCACCAAGAGTCTTTATTAGACCCATAGGTGTTAGCCCGGTAACCCCTTGAGTTTTTTAAAATAATTGGAATCTTACTTAGAGTCAGAATCATGTTCATCATGTCTCGCTACTTCACCTTATAAACCTAGTGCGTTCACCTTTTTAGAACCACCTGCAAGCAAATGTTTTGTGAGCAAGTCCATTTGTATTTTCATATGTGCCATGAAATGATCATGCACTTCCTCCTTGCGGCCTTGCTCAAATGACATGCCCATAGAATGAGTACCACCTAAGACCTCAGAGTCTCTACTATGCCAAACACTATTGGTTTTAGTAACTCTATCTAGTAGCACTTATTGTTGTATCTATATATGTTTGAGACATGAAAGATCCTCCAACATTGGTGTTAGTTATTGGCTTGGTCAAAGAGTTCAAGGACCTATAAAATTACTCTATCAAATATTCATCTGTCAATTTATCGTTGGATCACTATTTCAGCTTCTTGTTAAACCGCAACTATGTTTTGTGCAAATCTTTTCCAGGAAACTACCTGAAGTTGTTTATCTCATCCCTCCACTGTAATATTATGGAGGGTGGAACAAACCTTTCTATTAAAGGATCATTTCAATTCGTCCAGTTGGTGATAGAGTCATCTAGAAGTTCAGTTAACTATAAGGTTGCTTCCCCAGATAATGTGAGAAGGAACTACCACAAACAAATAGAATTTTGGCTAAGTCTAGGTAGATTAAATGACTTGTAGATTCCAATGAAGTTGATTAAATAGAGGTTTGGATCATTTCCAAGTGCACCTCTAAATAAACTCTTAAGATTTAACAACTGGATCATGGTGCTTATAATATCAAACTTGGCTCCAGGACTTAGTGTGGGATGGACTATAGCACCTGTGGATAAAACTCCATCCGAGTCAACCCAATCCTTCTCATCAACATCATATAGAAGGACTGGTCTCTGCTGCTTAACCTTAGGCCTTTGAGGTTGACATGGATGGTTTGTAGCTGCGGTCATTATTGACATGGACTGGTCATTATTGTCCCTATCCAAAACATTTCCTGCATTAGCATTGCTGGCCACATTCTCTTCATTCTAATTGTTGGCTCTAGCTTTAGCCTCAACAATATATCATATGCATTTTGTCTCAACCTCTTGTGCATTCATTATTCTAAGAGTAGTTTCAAGATTGAGGTCGTAGGGAATCAAAGGTTCACCCCGACTTTAGGTATTGAGCATGCACTATTCTGTACCCTTAAAAAATAGAAACAACAAATAAATGTAAAATTAGTAAATAAGGACTATGAGACAAATAAACACACTTGACCTAATACAAAACCTTATTCCCCCAATGACACCAAAATTTGATACGTCCAAATTACGCCTCTAAGTTGAAGTATAAAGACGTCGTTATTCAAATTTAGAACCCAATAAGATTGGGGTCAAATCAAACAAGGAATAAGGTGAAAACTAAGATCAATGTGGCTATTTCACTAATAGTTAGTTACTTTCGTACAAAGGGAGTTTCAAAGTGTGATATTGTTTCGATTTCAAATATAGTTAAGTTACAATCACAATGTTCAGAATGTTAATTCAATAAAGAGAGAGAATTAGGTCTATGTTCCCCTTGGCTACATAACACAAATGGGTCATTGATGATGGTAGACTCTTCTAATGTTATGCTTGCAAAGCTATCGCTCACATTACTCCATCCAAGTATTTTTCAACTTACTTAGACAATTATCACTTAAATCATTTTGGTCTAAGAATGATTATAATACATAATCACGATAATTTCCCCATATTGGTAAACATAATTACAACATCAACTATTACACGAGGGTTAGAAATCTCGAATCCTTGTTATTAATTCCTTTTCTTAGACTTAACCCCATTTCTCAAGCAACTTTAGACCTAAGGCAAGTTCTAATATTTTTAACCATTAGAAATCAAACAATACAAAGGAATTGATAACACATTCAATAACACTACTCGAATTTACACAATCTCTGACCTTAAATACATTAATTCACCATGGTTCCCACAACCCTAGTTATGGGGTTAAGCTACCTATGGCTTTACAAGCAACTATGGCCATAGAAACCATAGTAGAAGTGAGAACTTACAAGAATGAAATCACGAGAACTTAATTTATCTTTATTCACAAAATGAAAAGTGGATGAAATAAAACCTAACAATAGATATTTATAGTAGAAGTGAGAACTTACAAGAATGAAATCACGAGAACTTAATTTATCTTTCTTCACAAAATGAAAAGTGGATGAAATAAAACCTAACAATAGATATTTATAGTCCAGGGAAATTTCAAATACTTATCAGACTTGGAAAATGACTGCCTCGCACCCCACAACTAGGTTGACGGTCCGTCGTCTGAGTGACGGTCCATCGAATTGAGCGTCATCTCAATCTAGTAATGATCCCTCAATTCTTCATATATCCTATGACTGAGATGATGGTTCGTTATCTGAGTGATGGTTTGTCAGGTGAGCCATTGCTTAGATCTAGTGAATGGCCTTGACTCTTACTAAACAACGACTGCTATGATGATCCATCGAGATATTGACAGTCTATCAAATAGTTTGTCAAGATTCCTACACTTGGCATCAAATACTTTTTCATCAGAACAATTAGGGTGACTGTCTGTCAAAGGGTTAACGGCTCATCAAGTGGCCTGTCATATCCTTCTTTTCAGTATATTTAACACTTGTTCTCCCCGTGGCTCATTTTACTGCACATGTAACACATATGAAATCAAATCAAACGAGAGTTACTTAAAAACTTGCAATAATCCATGGTCAAAAGCATCAAATGTGCCGTCAAAAATAGGCACATTACTCATGATCAAGTTTATTTGATAATTATTGCTTATATGCATTTTTTAGTACTTCTCTATTGGGATTAGTTGGTAGTTTGAATTTGATAAAAAAGTAAATTTTTTAAAAATTGGTTTATCTGTTTTCCTGTATATTAATAGTATTTTAGTTTACACAACCTCTTGCAACAATCGCTTGTCTAAAAGCATTTCTAACTAATCATGTAGGGGATATTGTTTTATTATTAGGAATTTTAGGTTTTTATTTGATAATAAAGAGTTTTGAATCTAGGAATTTATTTAAAATGTTCAACATCTTAATTTATAATAATAAGGTCAATTTTGAATTTGTTACTTTAAGTGATGTTCTTTTATTTGATGGTGCATTTGCTAAATCCACTCAATTTCCTCTTCATATATGGCTACCTGATGCCATGGAGGGTCCTACCCTTATTTTATCTCTTATACATGTTATTAAAGTGGTGGCAGTGGGAATTTTTCTTGCAACTCGACTTCTTTTTCTTTCAGAGTTTTACCTTACATAATGTATTTATGATTGTTCTTGAAGAAATGAAACAAAAAATATGATAGATCTAGGACAATTATTGTATGAGATATACCTAATTCTAGATTCAGAGGTGCATGATAGATTGATATGAACATTATGGGTTGTTGCATAGTAAAATTCATTGTTGCTGCTACCCTTTTCACATTTTCGTCTTCCATAATCAAAGCTCGAAGAAGGAAGAGATAGGAGGGCCCTATGGGGAATGTGGTCAGAAATCCACATTAGAGTCCAACCATAGTGATCAAATTTACTATCTTCATGCATATGGATGCTAGATTACCTAGTATAAAAGATTGAAAAATCATCACCAACCTCCCTTATTTCTTTCTATCATAATTTTTGGATTATTATATGATGATTTTTAAACTTTCCTTAGATAGGAAAAGAAATAGAAAGAGCTATTCTAGAAATGATATATTTTATACCAATGAAACCAAAGGGATATTAAATAAATAAAATTGGGATATAGATGGAATATAAAAAATAGAGCACTTTGAGGTTCCCACTGAAATGAGGCATACAAGGGAGACACTATGAGGAAGTTCTAGGAGATATGAAGGAAATTTTGAGCTCATATTGGTCATGGCTTAGGAATTGGAATTGGACTTTATGACATCGAATATCCTATTGTTCCTCAGCAACTTAATGCTAGAGCAGTCAACTATTAACCGATTGGTCATAGGTTTGAATCCTACTTGGGAAGATTCAATTGATTCTAATTTCTTTAATTCATAATAAAGGGGCTTGCTTTTCCCATTAATAGACAATAACTAGTTTCCTATATTTTTTTCTGTTTCATTCTCTCTCATATCATATTTTGTTCTGTGATATTAGAAAATTACCATTAATACCTCAGTCTAGGTTTGAGATAATCCTTTATTTCATAACCCTTGGGCTATTTACAACTAGCTAATTAAGAAGTATCAGATGTACTAGCATTGCATCTTTGAGGCAGTCATAATTTTTTTGAGAGGTCACAATTGCCGTGAGCAAAGATATTGATGATGAGGAAGGCTTTTTGGTAAGCTATTAATAATTGCTCAACTATTTTGCTAAGCCTAGCTAAGGAAGATTTGTGGGATGTAAAACAAAATATACGTTGATCGTGCATACTATGTGTAATGAAGCCCACATTAAGGATAAATTATAAATAAAAAGATGAAAATAAAATCCATTTTACTTTGATAAAAGACCCATACCCAAGTTCCATTGCTTTTTGGTTGCAATGTCAATCAGGATTTCCCTACCCTAAAAGGAAAAGGTACTTCCCTTTTGGCCTGGTTGTGGGAAAAGAGGGTTTTAGTTATCACTCTCTAGGTCATTTTCTCTATTTACATATGTCTTCTGCATCTTGTGCTTTCCTATAGTAGCTACAAGTCATTTATGACTTTCTGGGATTGTCGGTTTGATTTTTGAGTAGTTCATTTGGGTTTTAAGCCCATTTTCTTATTTTGGAACTTTTAAAGTTAAGAAATTGGGCTTCAGCCAAAACTTCTAGTAAACGGCCTTGGATGAGAATTTTGACAGTTTCTTTAGCTCCAAAATATGGATAGGCTAGGAGGACCCTTGATTTGGGTCTCGAGGCTTCTGGACTCATTTTGGGTTATTAGGTAAATTTTGCTAAAAAAATGGAACAGTAGGTGTTGGGCCCATATTTTTTAAAACAACCTCGGATGGAAATTTCAATAATTTTGTTGGGTATGAAATACTGAATTTAGTTGGGTAGCATAATTCGCTTGTGTTTACGGGAATCTGAATGAATCCCGAGAACCCAATTGGAGTTCATTAGGACTGGTATTTTGCTGGTGCAGTAGCACATAGTGCAGCATTTGTGTTTCCTTATCATGTTTGCTAGGGTCAAGGATTTTGTTCTTCATATTTATCGAGCCTTAGCCGCATATGTGAAGGTCAAGGAATCTTGACCTCCCCGTTCGCGAGCTAGCTATCGCATTCGCAAAGAGAAAGTCGACCTGGCTGGTCCAGGATCCTTCTTTACATTCATGGTGGACCGATCAAGTTCACGAAGGTCTTGCTGGTCTAGCACCATGATCGCGACTAGGGGGCCTCACGTTCGCGATGAGTAACCCCCTGGCTGTATAAAACCCTCTTCTATATGATTTCCTGCCTTTTTCTAACTCTTTTTCCATAATATTTGGATTTGAGAGCTTAAGAATTTGTTGGAAATAATAAATTAGATCTGGGATTAGCTTGAGGGCATTGGATTTATCATTTTTCTATCATTATCCCATAAGTTCCCGCCCTAATCCTCCATTTTAACTCTTTAATTTATCATAGAATTCCTTAACTTTGTGAGCTGATTTGGGCTTCGATTTGAGCTCTCATTATGCACAAATTTATTGCATGCATTCCTCATCCTTTGAGAGGCCTCGTGATGGATTCAATTTCTGAATTACAAGAATGAGCCCCACGAGCCCATTTTTGACCTAATTTTTAGCCTAGATTTTTATATTGCAATATAGGTCTTATTTTACTCATATTAACATATAGATCGTGAATTAGTTAGTGCAATGGCATTCAGTGATCAAGGATTGGAGGCAAGAAGTTTGTGGATGGTTCAAGTTAATGGGTATGAGGTAGGCTTTGATCTATTTTTCTCTATGAGATTGTGTATTGTACAAATTGCATGTGAGATTGGGATTATAGGATAGGTTTTAAAGCTATTGTATCTTGATATTTATATTTGACCTAGTTAGGGGATTTTAGAATAGAATTATAGTTTGAGCCCTAGCCTAGAATATCCATTATAGCTATAGGGTTATGTTAATCCTGGTTACATACTTGTTTGACCTTAGGTTGACATTAGGGATCCTTGGTATAAGATTTAAGGTAGTACTTAGCGATATGGGCGATATTATTAGATTAAACCCTCTGAGCAACATGATGCCCTTGTTTACCATAACTTCCAGAGTTATGGCCTATCTATCCTCTTTCTTTGTATATTTTTTGGCCCAAGGCCTTGGTTATATGACCAGTTAGACATCAAGTTAGTTTCTTGTGCTCTAAGAATTTATGATTTTAGTTTATAGACACTTGAGTGCTTACATTTCTATTGTTTGGATATTCGTGATGGCATGCATACATTTATACATGCTCATGCTTACTTAAGTGGTACAATTCAAACTAAAACCTTGGCTTTTCTATTGTTTTTCTGAAAAAGGGATTTATTCCCTCTTTTCACTTTTAAAATTGATTTTAAACGAAAGTCATACCACCCTTATTGTTGGTTTATGGTGTTTTAAACTAAACTTACCACTTCAGAATCTCAGATTAAGGCTGATTTTGATCCATTCTTGATCCATTCATTTTTCTATATTTATTTATTTTGGTTGAGGGGGGATTCTGATCCTTTCTATACTATTCTACTATTTTAGTCCCAGATTCGATCTCGGGCATTGGACTTTATGGATTTCTACTTATTTTAGTCTCGGATCGAGTCTGAGTACTTACTATTCTGTCAGTAACCTTCAGCACTGGATGGGGCAATTTTTTAATGGTCCATCATTGGAAGTCCTAGTTTGAGAACATGCAGTATATATAGGTATCTTGAGTCCCCTATGGGCCTCTTCTGTCTAGGAACCATGTACCAAAAGAAGGGATGCCACATAGGTCATGCCTTGCGAGTAATTGAGTCGAAGGAGGTTTATATACTTGGTACATTATGGTACTCAATTGTTATGGTAGGATTGGATTTTCTTTGCATTCATTCATCCATATACATTGCCTATTACCAGTATAATTGTTAGGCACGTGTACCTATCGGTCTTATGAGTGGATAGATAGGTATATGTTATGGTTGCTATTTGCTGAGTGATTGATTGTACCTTCCAGGCTTATGGGGGCTCAGTTAGGTTATTGTTTGTCTGGGCTTGCTCGATTATATTATTATTTGGAAATTATTGTATAGTTCATGGAAGGTTGGTTATGTATTTATACTCGAGGTTGTAGGTACACTTTTGAGTTCTTTTCCTCTTTGATATCATGAACCTTGTGATTATTCATATTTCGGGTTATATTTTCTGATTGTGATAGAGCTAGCTCCTTTCTTGTCTATGACCCTAGTGAGATTTAGGCTATTAGGCTAGCTCCTTCAGGTTAGTAACTGCTTGTTTTACCTCCTATACAGTACTATTGTCTATCCATTTCTTCTCTATATACTCTTTTGCATATCTTCTTCTTTCTTCATACTACTATTGTATATCTCCTTCTTCATACTACTGTTGTATATTATTTAGCTACCTATTGTTTCACACGTTCATCCCTACTTACTTATAGAGTATGGTAGTTTATCTTTACCTCTATATTATCCTTATTGTGTTTTGTTTCTTAGTTAGTTGCCTATAATTTATATTTTTGTTGTACGTGTTATTTATACTTGCATTATTTTTAAATCTCAATCGGCTGATGCCTACTAAGTACCTCATGTTTGGTACTCACACTACACTTCTGCACTCTGCAAATCATAGTACAAGTTCTCGCTACTGACGTGTGCATTGTGCGGAGCTATCATGGATCAGAGATTCAGGGTTAGCTCCTTGCATCCAGAGTTCTTCCCTTTCCTTCTTTTTTGCTAGACTGATCTTTATTTTGCATACCAGAGATGGTTATGTATATATTATATATTGTGTTAACCAAGTACTCCAGTTATATAGTGGCTCTTGTACTAACCTCACCAGGTCTTGGGGAATATTTTCTTTCTTTTGGTTCTTTTTTCCTTTGTATTGGTGTATGATATGGCTTCTTTCTTTCTATTTTTTTCTTCATTGGACTTGGTTTCCATTTATTTCTTTTTTTCTCTCATTAGCCTATTACTCACCGTTCTGAGCTATAGGTTTGCTTACCTACTGACAGGTTATAGTAGGTGCCATCATGACCTGAGAAATTGGGTGGGTCGTGATCGTTTTATATCAGAGCCTATGTTCACTGGTGTCGTTGGTACAAAAGTAAAGTGCCTAGTAGAGTTCTACGGATCGGTACGATGACTTTTGTATCATATCTTTGGGAGGATACAGGGCATTCTTAAGAAATTCCACTTCTTGATTCTTGATCCTGTTTCCTTACTTCTATAAACTTCTAAGTGCTTTCTTTGGCTCCACTCTTTCTCAGATGAATAGCATGAGGTTGATGCTAGACGCAGTTGGGACTTTTACATGTGTTATCCGAGTGTCAGCTCAGGGTCAGACTAGGGAGTTAGAGCTTGATATTGAGGATCTTCAGCGTTAACCAGAGGGTCCGGGGCTAGCCCATGCTCCGACAGTATTTGTGACCACCTTGATTCTTTAGGATACAATGTTAGAGATTCCTAGCTTTTTTAAGGACACGTCTCAAGCAGAGGTGGTGGCTGGTACATCGAGTGGTTCTCAAGCCAGAGTTGGGTTTGTAGGTATTTAACAGGTTTCTTTATCAGTTTCATTGTATGAGATTAGGTTTCTCAAGTGGTCCAGGAATACACCTAGGTTATCTCCTATAGAACATGAGATGGTATAGAGGTTCATCAGAGGATTAGATTTACCACTCCGCTTAGCTTCAGAGCATTTGATAGCAGTTGGGTCCACTTTTCTTCAGGTTGTTGATCACACAAGGACTATAGATTGGGCATGTCTTGAGACATATGGAGGTGGTGGTAAGGGGCCCCACCATCAGTATAATTTTGTTGGTACCATCTGGCAGTAGGGGTCCTCCCAGAAGAGGTCATCATCTCTTGTAGCCTACTAGATCTGTTTAGGTAACACCTTAGATTATTGGTGACTCTCAGATAGGTTATGGTGGTCACAATAGACAGAGTTCCAGCCAGGCATCACGAGATTCTCAATTTAGGTCTTCAGGCCATGCCGACCGCTCTAGGTAAGCAGGTACGCTGTATTAGAGAGTTTCTAGTAGGTGTTATGATTGTGTAGAGGTTGTTCATTGGTCTAGGAAGTGCACCAGGCATGAATTAGTCATCCAGCAGGGGTCAACACATGTTCCTCGTCAGACTAGAGCTTCAAGGGTTTGTTATGATTGCAGGGATACTGGTTTTTATCTAGAGAGTGTCCCGGTAAGGGATTATTTGTCAGTCAGTGAAGCTAAATTAGTTTCTTATGGCATGGCACCTTCAGTTAAGGTGGTCCCTTCGAGTGTTGGAGATGATTCACGGTCAGGTAGCACAGTTGGTCATTTAAATGCTTTGTTCAGGATCGGATGCATTCATACTCGTACTTCTTTAGGTATGCTAGGGGCCATGGCTTCAGATTTTATCGTTATAGGTGTGCTTTTGATTTTCTATCCCTTAGTTTCTATACTATTTGATTTGGGGTTTTCATGCCCATTTGTGTCCATATGCCTTGCTTTTATTACGTTGATTGTTATAAGCCTTTCTATAGGTTTATGCATATATGACTACCCTTGTAGATACTTTTTTTAGTAGTAGATGTAGTGGATCAGTATCGTGAGTACCTTGGGGTGTAGTTCTTGGGTAAATTCCCTTTCTTTGGCATAGTGTCCTTGATGTGATCTTAGAGTGGGACTTGTTGTTTTCCTTTTATGACACTTGTATTATATGTCATTACTATTGTTATTTATTTGATTCTTGTTGATTCTTATTTGATAGACGGCTAGACTAACGTTATCTAGTTAGTATCTGTTTTCATGTGATTCTTGTTTGCTTGGCTTCGATGGATACCTTATTTTCTTAGCGTTCTTTGGTTAGTAAGGTGAGAGGTTGGATGTTGAGTTGAGTACATAGTTCTTTCTACGATGATGTTCATGGTTCGTTGGCACATGGTGTTTGTTTCTAGTACTTCTGACCTTGGTTCTCAATTTTCATCAGACTTTTGGAAGTCTACTTAGTGGAAGAAGTGTATCTAAGTTGGGCTTAGCATGGTTTCACCCACAGTCGGTGGGGGCATTCTAGAGCAGATCATCCAGTTTTGAGAGGTCGTTCCTCAGACTCATGACCATTGGTTTTGAGGGTCATCAGGACTAGTTATTAGCTTTGGTAGAGATAGTGGACATCGATCACACCCATTTGGCTATCCAGTTAGAAATAAGGCATTGTTCTTATGATAGTTTATACAGATTTTTAGTGGGTCAACTTCATTCTTTGGAGGTTAGAGTGGTGTGATTACATAAATAGGACTCGAATAATGCCAAAGAGATTCTGCGAAGTTCAAAGTAGACATCAGGTTTGGAAAGACAAGAAAATGTTAGATTTAGAGTTTGGAATTGGTTGTATGGGCTTTCGAGCTTTCAGGCTCTATCTAACTCTTGACTTTCGAGGATGAAAGTCTTTTTAGTAGTGGATGTTGTTATGATCCTCTAGGTCAGTTTCTCGATTTTCATGTGTCTTCTGTGTCTTTTTCTTTCCCATTGCGGCTACAAGTCATTTATGACTTATTGGGATCGTTGGTTCGATTCACTAGCAATTCGTTTGAATTTTAAGCCCCTTTTCTTATTTTGAAGGTTTTGAAATTGAGAAATTAGGCTTCGACCAAAACTTTTAAATGGCCTCAGATGAGAATTTCGACAATTCCTTTAACTCCAAGACGTGTCTTTTAGGCTAAGAGGATCCTTAGTTTGGATCCCGAGGCTCCTGGGCTCATTTTGGGCAATTGGATGGATTTTTATAAAAAATGAAATAGTGGGTATGGGGTCCAAATTTTCTTAAAACGACCTTGGATGGAAATTTTGATAGTTCTGTTGGGTCTGGAATGTTGAATTTAGTAGGGTAGCATAGTTCATTTGCATTCACGGGGTTTTGATTGAATCTCCTGCACCAAATCGGAGTCTGTTAAGACTTGGTATTTTGCTGGTGCAGCAGCACCTGGTGCAGGCCAAACTTGCCCTTTGAGTTCGCGTGGCCTTGGCCGTGTTCACAAGGGTCAAGGATTTTGTTCTTCGCACTCATAGGGCCTTGGCCACGTTTACGAAGGTCAAGAAATCTTTACCTCTACGTTCGCGAGCTAGCCATCGCGTTCGCAAAAAGAAAGCCGACCTAGCCCGTCCAGGCTCTTTCTTTGCATTCGTGGTGGACCAGCTACATTTACGAAGGTCTGGCCATTCTGGCACCACAATCGCGGCAAGGGAGCCTCGCATTCGTGATGAGTAAGCCCCTGGCAGTATATAACCCTCTCTTCCATAATTTCTAGCTTTTTTCTAACTCTATTTCTACCATTTTTGGACTTGGGAGCTCAAGAACTTGTGCAAAATAATAAATTGGAGCTGGGATTATCTTGAGGTTGTTAGAGTGATCATTTTCCCATCATTATCCTATAAGTTCCAGCCCTAATCCTCCGTTTAAACTTTTTATTTTATCCTAGAATTCCTTAACTTTGTGAGCTAACTTGGGCTTCTATTCGAGCTCCTGTTGTGCTTAAATTTAGAACATGCCTTCCTTGTCCTCTGAGGGACCTCATGATGGATTCAATTTTTAGATTCCGATAATAGGCCCCACGGGTCTATTTTTGACCCAATTTTTGGCCTGGAGTTTTATATTGCAATATGGGTCTTGTTTCACTCATATTAACATATAGATCATGAAATTGATATCACGATGCCATTCAGAGATTGAGGAGTGGTGACGAGCAGTTTGTGGATGGTTCAAGACTACTATTCAGCTATGAGGTAGGATTCGATCTACTCTTCTCTATGAGATTGTGTATTGTATAGATTGAATGCGAGGTAAGGGTTATAGGACAGGTTTAAGGCTATTGTATCTTGATATTGAAATTTGACCTATTTAGGGAATTTTAGAATAGAATTATAGTTTGAGCCCCAGCCTAGAATACGTGCTATAGTTATAGGGTTATTTTAAGCCTGATTACATACTTGTTTGACCTTAGGTTGACATTAAAGATACCTGGTATAAGATTTGTGGTAGTCCTTAGCGATATGGGCGATATTCTTAGATTAAACCCTCTGAGTATCATGATGCCCTTATTTACCATAGCTTCATGAGTTATGGCCTTTCTATCCTCTTGGTTTTATATTATTGAGCGTGAGGCCTCAGTTACGAGACCAGTTGGACATCAGGTTAGTTTTTGGTGCTCTAAGAGAGTTATGATTTTATTTTATTGACGCTTGAGTTCTTATATTTCTATTATTTGGAAACTGGTGATGGCATATATACATTTATACATGCTCATTCTTACTTAAGTGTTACGAAACTAAATCCTTGGCTTTTTTTACTATTTTCCAAAAAAGGGATTTATTCCCTTTTTTCACTTTTAAAACTGATTTTACACGGAAGTCGTACCACCCTTATTATTGGTTTATGGTATTTTAAACTAAACTTACCATTTTGAAAACTCAGACCGAGTCTAATTCTGGTCCATTCTTGTTCCATTAATTTGTCTTTATTTATTTATCCTACTCGAGGGGGGATTCCAACCCTTTTTATACTATTCTACCATTTTAGTCCCAAATTCGATGTCGGTCATTGGACTTTATAGATTTTTACTTGTTTTAGTCTCAGATCGAGTCTGAGCACTTATTATTCTCTCATTGATCTACAGTACTGGATAGGGAAGTTTTATTATGGTTGATTATTGGAAGTCCTTGTTTGGGACCAGGTAGTATAAACAGATATCCCGAGTCCCTTACCGGCCACTTCTATCTAGGAACCACATGCCGAAAGAAGGGATGCCTCATTGATCCTGCCTTACGAGCCATCGAGCCAAAGGAGGTGCATATACTTGGTGTGTTATGGAACTCAATTGGTATGGTAGAATTGGCTTTAATTTGGATTCATTCTTCCATATGCATTGCCTATCACCAGTATAATTATTTGGCACTTGTATCTACCAGTCTTATGAGGGGCTGGATAGGTGCAGGTTATGGTTGCTATTTGCTGAATGATTGGTTGTATCTTCCGGGCTTATAGGGGCTCAGTTAGGTTATTGTTTGTTCGGGCTTGCCCGGTTGTATTATTGTTTGGATATTATTTTATAGTTCGTGGCAGGTTGGTTATGTATTTTTACTCAAGGCTATAGGTACGTTTCTGAGTTCTTTTCCTCTTTGATATTATGAACTTTGTGATTATTCATATTTCGAGTAATACGTTTTGATTGTGCTAGAGCTAGCTCCTTTCTTATTTATAACCTTAGTAAGATTTAGGCTATTAGGCTAGCTTTCTAAGGTTAGTACCATCGGGTTTAGGCTCCTGTACAGTACTGTTGTATATCCATTTCTTGTCTAGCTACCTTTTGGTATATCACCTTTTTTCTTTGTACTACTATTGTATATCTCTTTCTTCATACTACTAGTGTATATAGTTTAGCTACCTATTGTATAGCACTTTCATCCCTACTTACTTGTATAATATGGTAGTTTATCTTTACCTCTCTATTATCCTTATTGTGTTTTGTTTCTTAGTTAGTTGCCTATAATTTATATTCTTACCGTACGTCTTATGTATACTTGCTTTATCTTTAGAGCTCAGTTGGCCGCTGCCTACTGAGTATCTCGTGTTTGGTACTCATACTACACTTCTGCTCCCTGAGATCATAGTATGAGCTCTTGCCACTTACATGCGCATCATGTGGAGCTGTCATGGATCAGAGATTGGGGTGAGCTCCTGGTATCTGGAGTCGTTCCCTCTCCATCTCTTTAACTAGACTGATCTTTATTTTGTATCCCTGAAATTGTTCTGTATATATATATATTATGTTTACCTAGTACTCAAGTTATGTAGTGGCTCTTGTACTGATCTCACTAGGTCTTAGGGGATATTTTCTTTCTTCTGGTGTTCCCTCCCTTTGTATTAGTGTATGATATGTCTTGTTTTTTTATATTAGTCTCTTTACTGGACTTGGTTTCTGCTGCTTTCTTCATTTCTTTTATTAGCCTGTTACTCGTTGTTTTTGGCTATGGGTTGGCTTACCTACTGGTGGGTTATAGTAGGTGCAATCATTTCCTGAGAAATCGGGTCCTAACAGATTCAAAGCCCCAACACTGTGGTTAGTAGCCATGTGCTCTAATACTCTATGATAGCCCACGCCATTTCCACTTGATCTGATCTTAGGAGTACACTAAAAAAGAATCATTTCCTCTCCCCAGCCATCTTGGGTTAAGATGATATGGATGTGAAAGTGTATTTATTTTTATAAGAAGGTTGAGTTCTGAGTTATGAAGTTGGAAAGAAGGGATATCACAATTGGGGTTTTAAATAAGATGACCTTTTTATTTTTCTTTTTTTTTCCTTTTTCATATTGAACAAGTAATAAGAATGAGAGGTGTTACACTATTTATCATCCTGGTGTTAATTTATTTTTCTGCAGGACCTCCCCTACAGTATTATCACTAAACTAGAGTCAACCATCATGTTTGAGATGAATTTGTGTGGTTCCTCTATCCCCAGGGACACCAAAATATCAAACCATGAATTAAGAAAGGCTTGAAAAAAAAGCATATTAGTTGTGAGCACCTAATTTTTAACTAGAGGGGACATCAAAGGCATCTGGACTTTCATCCCGTTGATAGATAGAGAGGGAAGGTAGAGCTTTTAGTTTTTTTGATATTGTCAGTGAGTTGAACAACGGTTTTTTTTTTTGGCTTTGTCAATGATTTAAACAATACAAATAGAAGGCGAGTCCCTAGTAAAATTGATCAGGTGAGTAGGAATAAGGTTCAACTCATCTGTGTGTTAGGATGTCTCAGTTGCATACATAATTTAACAGCTGCTTGACACATGTTGTACTGATAAATGGCTCATCTCGATGTGACATTCTGTTGAATCTCAAAAAAATATTTGTCGCTCCATTCCTTCAAGGGAAGAGAACCTATCGATGTCTCGACAATTCTGCCAAATGCTTCTAGGAATTCAAAATAGGAGAGCACTCATCTAGAGGTGGGCTTACTGGTGATACCTAAATTCACCACTCAAATACATGGTGTACATAGTCGCCACTAACATAATTATCTAATATATAGTCAGGGTCAAACTTAAGGGAATAATATGTATGATTTTATGCTAAAAGTGCACGATTCAATAGCTTATAATTAAAGTAACTAAAATGGGGGGATTTGCAAGAGAATTAGAATTATCAAGAAATTTCTACCAATTCGACACTAAAAGTTGGAATTTTAATCAATAAAAAGGGACCTAGGGATGTGTTTGAATGGGTATAAATATAGTGATTGGGAATTTTTATCTACTTCACGATTGATATCCTTATGATTTCTCAATCCACAAGCACATTCACCTTTGGTTTTCTCACCCCCCAAGGTGTATTCACATTTTACCAACTAACAAAGCCTCGAATAATGTCACGATCCAAAATCCCATTCGGGCCGGACTGGCACCCGAAGCCGATATGGCCCGAGAGAACCAATCTTTGCTTATGAACCTTCGTATGCACATCCTTGTATGAATTTTATTACATCTCATGCAACCATGAGGAAGACATGAACATGGAAACACATGCCATAAATATATATATATACCAAATTTGGCCGTTGAAGCCATTACGTCGGACTGAACGTACATATCTTACATTCATATACCCACACATGTATACAAAAGCCTCTACCAGTTGCATCTACAAGGCCAACTTAAAGTCGGGACAAGTCCCCACTTTATACAACATCAAAACAAATATACAACTATGACTCAGTAGGCCCCGAACCAACTGGAGCTCACCAAATATCGGAGCTCACCAAATATCTGCAAATGATCCCCAGTCTACAGAGGAGGTCTACTAGTGCCTGCACCTGCAACATGTAAGGTAAGTTCCCCCGAGGGGGTCAGTACGAAGAATGTACTGAGTATGTAAGGCTCATAAGAAATAACATCATACATGAGAATGTCAATAAATTAAAATATGAGAGAATTGTCAATGTGGATAAACCATCATTTTGGATAATATCTTTATAATTACTTTCCTTCAAGGGAAATTACCTTCACTCAAGAAACTTGCCTCCAATAGATTCTTCTATATGCAAGAGATTCTTTCTTGCTTCTAGGTTCATTACCACTATAGTTCATCTACTTGGTTAGTAGGTTGTAAAAGAATAACACTCATCCACATACATCCACTCTAGTGGTGGGGGGTAATAATATAACATACATCTACTCTATTAATGTACATCCACTCTATTGGTGGTTTTAACCTACATCCACTCTCATGGTTGTTTAACATACATCCACTCTCATGGTGGGGCAACATACATCCACTCTCATGGTGGGGCAACATATATCCACGCTCATGGTGGGGTAACATACATCCACTCTCATGGTGGGGTAGCATACATCCACTCTCATGGTGGGGCAACATACATCCACTCTCATGGTAGGGCAACACACATCCACTCTCATGGTGGGGTAACATACATCCACTCTCATGGTGGGGTAACATACATCCACTCTCATGGTGGGGTAACAAACATGGGAGAGATTAATATATTAACTTATAAGAGATTGGTATATTAAGGATCATGACACTATTTGAAACACACACAAATACGCTTTACCTCACTCTTACACTTCATGAGATTAACACCTTAACTTGTGAGGGATAGATATATTAGCTCGCATTTCACCTCCTTCACTATTCTTATGAGATCTTATATAAGTAAGGATGATACCGAACCTCTACCTTTGGTGGGCTATAATAAATAACAAAGCATAATATTAGGATTATTCCATATTGAACTTATACCCTCTAGAATGTGATCCATACTTACTGAAACATATAGTAACCATGCCCATTACCTCTTTACAATCTTATACCCTTTACGTAGTTATGAGAGTGACACATTAGAGATCATGACATTAAAGCATACACTTATATACACATCTCACTTCACTCCTTTCCTTCACGAGATCGACATCTTCACTTATGAGGAATAATTATACTAGCTTGCACATCACCTCTCTTATTATTCTTATGAGTTTGGTACAAATATTATCCTCATATTAAAGGATTCTGGAACATGACATGATTGGGAAAATACTTTTTAAGAATAAATAGATTCTCCTTATGTCCTACTCTTTTTGAGATAGTCCTTTTAGAATTTACAACGTTAAGGCATCCATGGAACTTCAGTCAACAAATAAGAGATAAGTGAATCATCATTCATTTAAGAATAGGACACATATGAATAACAACATACGTCAACCTGAATTAATATACTTCAAGCCTCTCGGAATTGAAACAAGTCTAATGTTAAGGTGAACAACATGTTGCAGAAGAATACGAAAAAAGGAACCTCACATACCTTGTATTCTCAATATGAATACACAATCTTAGACGTGCATACAATAGTACCGCTCCTTCCTTATGTTTCACTCTACATCACAAGTACATAACGAAACCAACTACCTTACAATGGCATACAATAACAATGAGTTATATGTTTGGCTTTAACATGTCATCTCCCCCTTGACAATACCATTTATGAAATTATCATACCAATAATCCCACAATATTCCATACATTGACCAATACATGATAACCAAGATCATGTCACACCAAGTTCATACTTTCCACTCTCCATCATCAGAACATCACAATTATTGCATCAATTTACTTCAATACACCTCACAACAACAAATCGGCCAAAATCCCATAATTTATGCTTATAGAAAAATAACAAGTTTAGTACCATAATAACACCATACATGTTGTTATTTCATCCATACCATTCTCTTTCATCAAAATCACAAGTCATAATTCAAGTTACAATCCCATGGATAACACATCTTTTAAACCAAAAACCAAAAGTGCCATGTCCACCGCTTCCAAGCATAACAAACATTATTTACATAATATTTCATGATTATAATATGTTAAAGTACAATAATAATCACTTACCCAAGCTTGAAAGATGATGATCTTGTCCAAAAATGCCTTAGGGTTTGAAGAACTTGAGAAAGGTCTTGTGGAAATGTTGTAGAAATGTCTAGAATGGCATGTTCCCCTTTGAGATTAAAAATCTGATTTTTTTGCCACCTTTTATAACCTCTTAAAGTCATCCTTAGCCATTAATTCCAACATTGACAAGTCAAGGCAAGAATGGGTCATTTTGACCCATTGGGCCTTTCATGTTTTGTTTATTTTGGTCTCAAATTAGGCCCAATAGCCCATATCATCTTAACTCACTAACATCAATTTTTAATCCATTATATACGTGTTACAATGATATTCCCACTCACGAGATTTATATTTGTAGCCTTAATCTCAAAAGCAAGTGATTCTAGCCACGTATGGCCTATTTTGACCAAAAGGGTAAAATCGTCATTTTGATGCCAAATTTGTTCTTGAGTAATTTTATCACACCAACATAATACTTCACTCATTTCATGTATATTCTCATGTTTGTAGAAGAAACGTGGCAAAAATCGGCTCGATACGTGCACCCTTGGGACTTAAGAAAATTTCCAACTTTGAAAAGTGGGCAAAACCAGCCTGACACGCCCTTGGGCTCGCCATCTTGCTGGCAGTGGGCTAAAAATTTTAGCCTAGAGCGGTGTGGCACGCCTCTGGTGCGCCCCAACCTTAATTTTTTCGAAAATTTCATTTTTCGAATTTTCTTCACGAGTTTGGTTAGATACTTCAAGTCCTATTCTTTAACTTACTTCTTACCCTTAATATCCCTTGTTTGGAGGTCCTCTTAGCCTCATTTTGAACCCCATAAATGCTCCATGTAAATCGCAAAACACCTCATACGCAAGTTTAATCACATGTACAAGGCCAAATTTCAATTTTTCCATCACTAACATTACAAATTACTTGCCCATGGCATCTTGACACCTAAGTATTCATTGTTCAACGTCGTCACATAGGGTTGGGAGTATACGGGGTGTTACAAATAAATTGTTCTATATCTAGCAACAATTATTAAAGGGAAATAATTCAAGTCATTGCTAATGATTTCTTTTCCCAGTCCCTATCCCATTTCTCAAGAAAGACAAGAATTATAGATTCAACCAGTGTTTGTAGCCACTAATTTCCATTAAAACATGAAGAAATCATCAAACCCATAATCAATAATCAATAATAAAATAAAATCAACAATACCCACTCACTAAATTTGACCCATCATCACACACCCCTAGATTTGGGGTTTAGCAACACATAATTAAAAGAAAAGAGAGTATCCCAAATTGTCTTCTCCAAATTCAGCCAGGGATTGATTATTTAAGAGAATTTGAAATTTCAAAGACAATAACCTAAAATATTGTTCACTAAATTCAATTACTTTCTTCCAAAGTAAAGATATTTTAAGACACGTGGGGGTCGTCATGAAAATTCTCTCAACGCACTTTATCAGGAAAATCCGTTGGCTCGCTGGCAAAACTAATTACACCACAAGATGGAATTAGCTATAATTTTCTTTCGATTACTTTTGGAAACTTTCTCTCTTCTAAATTTCAGTCTATTCATGAAAAGATAGAGGATATATCGACTACTTTTGACTCTCCATGTTCTGTGCAGCTACATAACTATAGTGACTCTGATGGTCCTCTAGTAAACCATCATCTCCAGTTTTCTGATGTGTCTACCTCTACTTATACAACCCTATAGTGCAGATGAAGTATGGTGAGAATTGAGCAGCTCACAAAGGCAAACTCTCTCCTATACTCCTTCAACTACAAAACAAGGTAAGGTTTCTGTGAGCATTATTGAGGATGATATACATAGTCAAGCAGACTATTGGAAGTTTGCATTGTTAGGTTATCTAATTGGAGACACTTCTTACTTGAAATCAATGGAGAATTACATCTCAAATGTTTGGAATTGTGTTGTAAAACCCCAAATATTGAGTCATGATGCTGGGTATTTTATATTTAATTTTGGCTCATCTGATGAGTGTAATAGAGTATTGATGTAGGGTCCTTACACTTTCCACAACACGCCGTTTATTTCCAAAGCTTGGAACATTGACTTTGAGTTCAATCCGAATTGTACCACTATTATCCCTCAATGGGTTACTTTCCCTAGGTATTCTGGGTTGTTCTGTAGTTATAATCTAAACCTCCTGAGCCATAGGTATTTTTAAGTTTCTCTTCCTAGTTGGAACAAGACCATCCTTGTAATGTTTCTCAACACTCTTAATTTTTCACAAAATAGTGTTCTTGGCTCCCGAGGCCTTACATATGATAACTTCACCCCTCTCAGGTTCAGGTTCCTTTACCAAACTCTTGGTGGCCTCAGTGCCACTTTCTCTATTGGAATATTAGCTTGAACTTTCACTGCTATGCCCATCACTACTATATTCTCCTTATGATGACTTATCCTCCTTATCAGACTGGGAGGTATGTGTTTTTCTCTTTGCACTTTACCTGGTGTAGTAGGCTATTATGTCAGTCTTCTCAACCATATTTTCTATTTTATTTCATAGTCTCAAGGTTGAGGTAGACCTGTCTTGACATTTTCGTGCTCCATCACATGCTACATGAAGCTTTTGAGACATTTGTACCTGTAGAAGGATCAAGTTAGTCAAGAAAATTAGAAGGCTATTCAAGATGTTTGGAAGTACATGAACTATTTAAACTTGACGATTTGGGGTGAAGGCTCGTCAACTCCAATTGTTAGGGCCTTCCACTGTATAAGTAACACTGTGATGTCTTGCCTTGACTATTTGTCACAAGCTTGACAATTTATCAGACGAACCGTCAGGCTGAGACAGAATATTCAGACCCCACGACACTTGTGACGACTAGCCTTGATGATTCATTATATTTGTAATGATTCATCACATGGCTCATCACGGCTAACAAATAATTTTATTCATTGAGGCATTTCCTCAAACACTTATTGTGCAAATTTTTGAACTTGTCAAGTCTTTGAAATGCCTTTACTTAGACACACCCAAACAAGACATGAGTCTTGTAGTGATTTAGAGGTTTAACCAGTGTCCGAAACACATTCAAGACTCAGACTTCACCTTGATTAGAATTAAATTTCTTATTTGTAACTTGCATTGTAGGACAACACAACTCACTTTGAATTTAAACCTTATATTTCAAAGGTTGTGTTGTCTCCTATTTCATGTTTTGAACATACCGTGACAAACAACATATATGGACAATAAAGAATATAGAGTGTAAGCATACCTTGATGGAATACACTAATGGGAAATACTAATTCTTGCACTCTGCACTGACACAAAAATAAAAGCTTACCAAACTATGGATGTGGTGTGGAGGGTTGGTAATTTGAGGAGCCTTAATGATTTGACAATGGCTTTAAGCAGAAATAGAGTTGGGGTTATGGTAGTAATGGTTCTAGAACTTGGGTATGAGATGAAGAGAAAAGGATTTGATTCAAATAACAAAAATGGTTTCCTTTAATTATAGGGGTTTATTTAGATGTGGTTCAATATTGGGTAAGAATTACGGTTTGGGTCTGTATCAGATCGGATTGGGTTGTGAAAAAAAAAATTGTACTTACCTGTGCCACCAAAATTGTGATGAATCACCAAAGGTGTGATGACTCATCACATGAACCATCAAGCTAGGGGAAGAAGGGTGATGACTCGTCACACGATATTCCTTCACCTGTACTTTGTTTTCCTGCACACTTTAGCACCAACATTAACCATGTTAAAAAATAATAACTACTCTAAAGATCATGTTACAACAATAAGATATAGGTTACCTCCCATTAAAGCCTAATTTAATGTCACGAAACAACTTGGTATCTTTATTTCTCAGACTTCATCAAGATACAGCAAAGCTAACAACTTTACCTCTTTTGGAACTCTGAACTATTGCTTTACCCTTTGGCCATTCACTTGGAAAAGCGTCCCATCTTTGACTTCCAATTCGATTGATCCAGAAGGGAATACTTGAGTAATTTTGAACGGCCTAGATCATTTAGATTTTATCTCACCTAGAAACAACCGTTGCCTTGAATTAAATAATAACATCTAGTCTCCGACATTGAATTCTCTTTTCTCAATGCTCTTATCATGATATAATTTCATTTTCTCCTTATAGAGGGCAGCCTTTACATAAACTCGTAGTCAAAACTCATCCATTTCATTAAGTTGGTCCAGCCTCAAATCCACAGCATCGCTCCAACTCAAGTTGAGCTTTTTGAGCACCCATAAGGCTCTGTGTTCGAGCTCAACTAGAAAATAGCAGGCTTTACCAAAGACAAGTTGGTAAGGGGACATACTGATTGGCGTTTTAAAAGCCATTCAATAAGCCCACAATGCATCATCAAGTTTCCTAGCTTAATTGTTTTGATTAACATTTACTTTCTTAGCTAAGATCATCTTGATATCTTGATTTAATACTTTAACTTGCCCACTAGTTTGTGGATGATAGGGGGTAGCTACCTTGTGTTTCTTCACTCCGTACTTAGCAAGAATTGTACAGAACACCTTGTTGTAGGAATGTGGCCCCCATCGCTTTTGATTGCTCGTGGAGTCCCAAACCTAGTGAAAATGTTCTTTTTCAAGAATGCAACCACACTCTTACTTTCGTTGTCTGCTAAGGCCACAACTTCAACCTATTTCAATACATAATCTACCTCCACCAAGATGTACTTTTGTCCATAAGAACTCACATATGGGCCTATGAAGTTGATGCCCCACATATCAAATAATTCAACTTCCAAATCTATGGACATAAGCAATTCCTACTTTCGAGAGATAGATCCTTGTCATTGGCATTGATCACATGCCTTAACAAAGTCTTAGGCATCTTTGTAGATAGTGGGCCAGTAGTACCCGCACTACAATATCTTTTGGGTTGTACGATCACCATCATGATATCACCCTACTAGGGAAGAATGACAAGCTTGAAAAATGCTCAACATCTCCACTTTTGGTACACATCTCCTAATTATATTTTCAGAACATAGACAGAATAGATATGGATCATCCCAAATGTATTTGCTCATATCATAGAAAAAATTCTTTCTCTAATGAAAAGTCAGCTCTTTTGGTATTATATCACTGACAGGATAATTAGCAAAACTAGTGTACTAAGTCTCTAAATCAAAATATGCAGCTAATGCCTGTTAATATGGAAAAGAGTCATCAATTTCCAACTCATACAACACCTTTCCTTCATCTCCAAGTCAAGAAAGATAATCTGCTACTTGATTTTCACAACCTTTTTAATCTTTGACCTCAAAGTCAAACTCCTGCAGTAGCAACACCCATCTAATAAACCATGATTTAGCATCTTTATTTTCCACGAGGGATCTTAAGGCAACATGATCAGTATGCACAATAACTCTCATGCCAAGTAAATATGCCCAAAATTTATCAAAGGCATAGACAACTGCAAGTAACTCCTGTTTTCTAAGGGTGTAGTTTTTTTGCTCCCCATTTAATGCCTTGGTAGCATAATATACGAAATGAAAGATCTTCTCCTGCTTTTTACAAAGTACAGTCCCAAGTGCGACCCTGCTCGTATCACACATCACTTCAAATGGTTTGGACCAATCTAGAGCAACAATAATGGGTGCAGCCACTAACTTTTCTTTAAGGCACTTAAATGCCTTCAAGCAGTCACTATCAAACACAAACTTTGCTTCTTGGTCCAAAAATTTGCATAACGGATTAGAAATTTTGGAGAAGTCCTTAGTAAACCACCTATAGAACCCTGTGTGGCTAAGAAAGCTTCGAACTCCCTTCACTGAGATTGGTGTTGGTAGTTCTTAAATCACCTCTATCTTAGCTCTATCAACCACAATACCTTTTTACGAAATCTAGTGCCCCAAAACAATTCCCTCTTCACCATGAAGTGACATTTTTCCTAGTTAAGCACAAGATTAGAGTCTTTAAATCTTTGCAAGGAACTGTTAAGATTTACTAAGCAGTCTTCAAAAGCATCGCCAACAACTGAGAAGTCATCCATATATACCTCCATAGGGGCATGTAAAAGTAGTCTTTTCCTGATCTTTGGGTGTAATATACATTTGGTTATAACTCGAATAACCATCCAAAAAGCAATACCAATCTCTCCCTGCCAACCTATCAAGCATTTGGTCCATGAACGACATTAGGAAGTGATCTCTGATAGTCCATGAGTTTGTCTTTCTATGATCCATGTAAACACGCCAACCAGTGACTTGCCTTCATGGAATCAACTCATTTCGCTCATTAGGTACTATTGTCATTCCTCCTTTTTTTGAGACATACTGCATAGGACTTATCCACTTGATATCCAATAGTGCGTATATGACACTTGCATTAAGCCACTTGATTATTTACTTCTTTACCACCTCTTACATTAATGGGTTAAGTTTTTGTTGTCGCTTAATGGTAGGATTACACTCTTCTTCCAATTAAATCTTGTGGGTGGGTGGAATTTTGATAATATCCCCAATAGTCCAGCCAATAACCCTTTTGTATCTTTACAACATAAAAATAAGTGCTTCCAACTGCCATTCTATTGAATCAACTGTTATATCATGATTAATGTAATATGATCACCCAAAAATGTATATCAAAGGTGGACAGGAAAATCTTTAAGTTCCAACACCTGTGGTTCCTCTATTGATGGATTTACTGATGGAGTTGACCTATTTTTTAGATATAGGTCAAACTTCTTTGGGGCATAAGAATAGGATCCCATTCTAACCAAAACATTAACTATCTCCTCATAATATTTAATGTATTTACCATCGAAATTCATCATCACAACAGCTAAGGTTTCAACAGCAAACCTTCTCATAATGGGTACATCAATATCAGATTCATCAACAACATCAATGATCGATAACACTCATATCTCTTGGTTGCTTCATTGATTGACACATATTGAACATTACCTCTTCATTAGTTAATACAATGGCTAAGAATGGTCTACCTAAGATTATGGGTACTCTGAAGTCCACTTCGCCATCAAAAAGTCCGTCGGGAATATAATGTTCTCAACTTTCACTAGCACACTATAAAACATCCCGACTAGCCTATTGATCGAACAGTCAACCATCAATAGCCATATAATCATTAGTTCGAGGGCTCCCAATCCTAATTATTGATAAATTGCTAGCAACATTAAATTGATGCTAGCACCAAGATTTCATAACGCCTTTGCAAAGTTAAATGCACCAATTGTGCAGGGAATAGTAAATGCACTAGCATCTTCCTTTTTTTGAACCAGTAATTGCGAAGCAATCACACTACAATAATGAATATTATCTATCGGCTCAAAACTTATCATCTTTTTTTTTAGTGACTAAGTCCTTCATGAACTTAACGTAACACAATATTTGCTTAAGGGCTTCCACAAATAGAATATTCACCGACAACTATTTTAGTATGGAGATAAATTTATGAAGTTCCCCATCCTCTACCTTCTTGTTCACTCGGTGTGGAAATGGAGTGGGAGGCCTAGGAATTTGAGTTAGAATCTTTTCAACCTCATTGCCCTTCCATTTATTCATGGGAACATCATCTTTCACCATGGTAGACTTTTCAACATCTACCTTTCGATCATCAATCTTTTCCAACTTTACAAACTCAACCAGATTCTCATCAATGCATATGTCACCAGCTACCATTTCATAGTCAAAGGCAAAAGCATCTACTTACGTCTAAACAACAGGTTGCAGTTCAGGTAGAATCTTACCACTTCTCATAGTTATAGCCATCCAAGTTCCATCATTTCTAGGATTTTAAACAGTATCACTAGGTAGAGTGCCACTCATCCACTGATTGAATGTCGTGAACAACTGCTCCATCTAGTACTCCAACTATTTAATAGAGGGAGACTTTGAATCCATAAGCTAACTCATTAAAGATAGATCACTCTTCATTTCTTCCATGCCTGAGTCAGTGGATTCCACCCTTTGCAACACTTTAGCCAATATATTTTCCATCTTTGCGTGTCCTGAATCATAGCTGGACTTATCACGATTCCCAGGTGGTACATACAATCCACCTCTAGTATTCTTGATTTTCCATTTATTTTGATCAGTATCCTTGTAACCAGCCTTGTCATAATAATTATCTCTCTAGTACCTTCGACCTTGGTTTTCTTGGCCATTAGCCCAAAACCCCCATCTAGTTATTCAAGTAGTTCACCTCTTCTTTGGATTCAGACTCAACTGCCTTACCCTATGGGCCAACAACTTTCAATTTTTCAACATCACCTTCCAATAAGTGTTTTGTCAGCAAGTCCATCTACATCTTCATATAAGCCATGTCCTGATCATGCTCTTTTTTCCTTTGGTGTTGTTCAGCCAACATGACCATAGTATAAGTACTGCTTGCAACCTCAGAATCCCTGCTATGCCAAGTTCTATTTATTTTTGTAACTCTACCAAGGACCACAGTCGCATTTGTAAAAGTAAGTGCCATAAAATCTTCACCTGCAGCATTGTCAACCATCGATTTGGTTACCGAGTTCAAAGACTTGTAGAGAGTCTCCATTAAGCGCTCATCTATTAGCTTGTGGTTAGGGTATTAGGTTAGCTTCTTCTTACACCTCAGCCACATTTTATATAGTGTTTCGTCAAGTAACTATCTAAATTAACTGATCTCATCCCTCAACTACAATATCTGGGAGGACGGAAAGAACCTTTCTAGGAAAGCTCCTTTTAGAAGATTCTAGTTTGTAATAGAATTTGGTCGCAGCTCAGTCAGCCATAATATTGCATCCCCAGACAAAGACAATGGGAACAACCTCAGTCGGATGGTGTTCTGACTAACTCCTGGCAATTTGCAGGACTTGTATATCTATATGAAATTCATCAAATGCATACTAAGATCATCACCAGCACCCCTCTGAATAGACCTTTGAGGTTCAACAGTTGAATCATGATGCTAGTAATATTAAACTTTTCTCCAGGAGATAATGGTGGAATAACAATGGCCCCAATAACACCAACCCCATCTAAGTCAACCTCATATTCATCATCGAGGTCAAAAGGCATGACCTGATATTATTGACCTTTCCCTTTTTTTTGCTGATGTTGGCTGGGGAAATATTCTCAATATGTTGTGCACCAATATCATCACCTAAAGCTTCATCATCCTCATTGTTGGGTGCACTCAAATTTTGCAGATGCAATTGATCAGCAATAAGTTATTGAAGACTTGATGCTTCACACTCTTGTGCATTCATGTTTATTCTTAAAGTATTTGAAAGCTTTGCGTCGTAAGGTAACAATGGTTCACCAGAGTTTTGGGTACTTGGTATGCACAAGAATTTACCCTGCAGTCATAAAAACAACAAATAAAAGTAAAATTAGCAAATATGACTGAGTGTCAAATAAACAAAATAGACTTAATGGACAACCGTATTCCCCGACAACGACGCCAAAATTTGATACGCCCAAATTATACATCCTTTAAGAAGTATAAGAGGTCGCTGTCAAATATAAAATCCAACAAAGGTAGGGGTCGAATCGCATAGGGAATATGGTGAACACTAAGTCGTTTGTGAGTAAGATGACTTTAGTCTATGATTTCCATAAAAATAGGGGTTTGTAGAAAATGTTTTGGAATCACTATTCAAGTTGGGTTAAGTAAAAATCATCAAATTAGGAAAATGTGAATCAATGGAGAAAGTAAACTAGGATTGTGTTCACCATGCCCTTATAACACTTCTCATTTGATAACATTGATGGGTTTTTCTAATACAAGTACTGTAAGGAAATTGATTTCTAATATGTATCTAAATGTTTCTCAACCTTATTAGATGAATATCACCTTAATTCTTTCAAATTTAAATAGATGAAAATAGGCAACTCAATTTTAGCCTCAAGTTGGCTAATCTTGTTAAAGCATTACATATTAGATGGAGGTTAGAAACTATGAATCTTTGTTGTTAATCCTTTTCCCTAATTTATAACATCTTATTTCAAGCAAGTTAAACCTAGGACTTGTCCTAATGTTTGCAAATATTAGAAAACTGTTAAGATAAAAATATTAATAATACATCAATAAATACTATTTGAATCCAGCCCGTACTCAACCCTAGAGTTGTTATTTTGCCTGGATCCCACAATCCTATTTGTGGGTTTTTTAGCCACACATAGTTCTTGAGATGAAGAAAGCAATGTACTTCATAATTAAAAGAGAACTTCTTAGAAAGATTAAATCCAAGACTTTAATCCTAGACAAAAACCATAGAAGTTTCAATACCCAAACTCTCAATACTCAGAAGAAAAATATCATAATGTTGTTTACTATATAAAAGATGCCAATTCTAAACCCTAAACTAGGTATTTCTAGGCTTTAGGGAAATTTTAATGCAAATTTAAATCGGATTTGACCGCCTTGGTTGTGACGATTCGCCTGACGGTTTGCCAGGCTTGTGATGGTTTGTCATATGGAGTCGTCACTTGACTCTACATGGGTTGCTATACTGATTGGCTCTGATGGCTTGGTGCAATGGTTTGTTACAGGTCTGATGATTCATCAGCCAAGCCGTCACACTGAAGTTTTCAAATATAGATCATGTTTTGTTATGAAGGTAAGTGTGATGGTTCGTCACACTCTTCATGTTTTGTCAAGTGAACCATAACATGGCCTTTTTAGCACAGTTCCCTCTCTTACAAGCCTTGGTTCCATTTCCAGAATTATAATATAAAAAACCATCAAATCTACAATGATTGCTTAAAAACTCGCGTTTATTCTTAGTTAAAAGCATAAAATTTCCCATCAAATGCCGGAACATCACTTTTCTAGAGATGTTTTTCCCACTATCCTAGATGATACAATTGAGGAATAAAATCAATAACTTTAAACATCTATCTTATGAAGGCTTGCATGAGGTTTGGTTGACATGCAAAAAGATGCTGAAATAGTGTCCAAACCATAAAATATAAGATAAAGTCCTTTTCGAGGTATTCTATAGGTCCTTGAACTCTTTGAACAAAGTTGCAGAAAATAGAATTGTTAAGTTTTCTATGATAGCTAACACATTCACTAAGGATAGTGACATGCTCGACAATATGACTAGAATAAACAGAGACTGGCATACTAGAGTGTCCAAGGTTGCTTCTAGCAGCTACTTCATAGAGATGAACATGGAATAGAACAGAAGAGAAGAGAAGCATGGTCAGGATATGGCTGACTTGAAAACTCAAATGGACCTGATCACAAAACAGAAGAGAAGCCTAGTGATACAATACCAAGTTTGAAAAATGATGGTTATTGCATGGCTTTAACAACTAGAAGTGGGAAAGTGTTAGAAAAGAAGTATGGGCCTATTGTTGATAGTCAAAAAGATGAGGTTGCTTCTGACACATGGTTTATTGTAGAGAATAATGATAAAAAAGAAGTAATCTAATTTTGATAAGCTAATTATTGTTGATGATAATTGTGAAGAAGTTTAGAGGTCTCCGATTGATGCAAAAGAGACTGTTATAGAAAAGGGAAAGGAAAAAAGGTTCTAAAAATATTGACTCCTATTTTGAGGGCACCTCCTCCCTTCCCATAATATCTAATGAAGAAGGAGAAAGATGACAAGTTCCACAAATTCATATCCTGTTAAAGCACCTATAAGTTGATATTTTATTTATCGAGGCACTTAAGCAGATGCCTGGGTAGCCAAAGTTTCTGAAGTAGTTGTTGAAAAAGAAGAGGAAAGTTAGTTTTGAACTGCTAGATAAGTTGCGTCATTGTAGTACAATTGCTTCCCATTCCTTAGTCCAAAAGAAGAAAGACCCAAGGGCTTTCACTATTCCATGTACTATTAGGGAATTTAACTTTTCTAAGATGTTGTATGATCTGGGAGTGAGCATTGATTTGATGTTGCTTTCTATCTAAAAACTATTGGACTTGAAAGCCCTCAAGCTAACAATAATGCAGCTACTAATGGTTGATCGCATCATAAAGATACAAGTGGGTATAGTGTATGATATTCTTGTAAGAGTGAGAAATTTCATTTTCCCTACTAATTTTGTCATGTTGGATTATGAGGTGGATTTTGAGATTCCTATAATCTTAGGATGACCATTCTTAGCTACCTGTACAGCTTTTGCTGATGTTGAAAGTATTGAGCTTAAATTTTGATTAAACAATGAGGAATTTTTTTTAAACATTTACAAATCTATAAAGCAGTTTATAAATATGTGTGCCATTTTCTTAATTGACACTATTAATCATGTGGTTGAGGTTTCAATCGAAGTGAGGTTTACGATTGAGACTTTTATTGTAGTTCTTATGAACTTTGAGGGTGAAGACATTGAGGACTATGATGAGACCTTTATTGCATTGATTGGTATGAGGTCTTATTATTATGTTCATCAGAAGTTAGATCTTGACTTGGAGAATTGATAGGCTCTACCTAACAAACCATCCATTAAAGAACCACTGGTGTTGGAGCTTAAGGCTCTTCCTTCTTACCTCAGATTGTCTTTTTGGGGGCTAATGACTCTTTGCCTGTGAGTATTGCTGAAGTTTTCTTGAGTGGCAAGTGGAAGCTCTAGTTTTTGTATTATGATGATTCAAGAGAGCAATTGGAATGACCAATACTGAGATCATATGGATTCCTCCCGATATTTTCATGCATAAAATTTAGTTGGAGGCCGACTGCATTCCATGTATTGAGTGTCAACATAAATTAAACCCACTAATGTAATAAGTAGTGAAGAAGGAGATCATAAAATGGTTGGATATAGGTGTTGTTTACCATATTTCAGATAGCAAAAGGGTGAGCTCGATTCAGTGTGTGTTTAAGAAAGAGGGGATAACTATAATCCCCATTGAAAAAAATGAATTGATTATATTGCATCTAGTAATAGGATGATGTGTATGTACGGATTACCAGAAGTTGAACTTCTGGACTATGAAGGGCCATTTACCTATGTCGTTTATGGATTTGATGCTTGATGGGCTTATTAGAAGAGGTTGGTACTAGTTTCTTGACAGTTATTTTGGGTATAATCACATTTCTGTTACACCAGCGGATCCTGAAATGACTACGTTCACTTGTCCTTATGGGTCCTTTGCCTTCAAATGAATATAATTCAAATTGTGTAATGCACCAACTAATTTTCAAAGGTGCATGATGTAAATTTTTCCTAATATGGTGGAGGAAATTATCGAGGTTTCATGGACTATTTCTCATTTTTTGGAGACTTATGTGATGAGTGTGTGGCCCATATAGGGAAGGTGATTTAGAGATGTGAAGTGACAAACCTTGTTCTAAATTTAGAAATATGCAACTTTATAGTGAAAAAGGGCATAGTACATGGACACAAAATTTATGAGAAGGGGATAGAAGTTGATAGAGCTAAGTAGAGGTTATTTTTAAGCTACCTCCACCGATTTTCGCTAAGGGTATTTGCAATTTCTTATGACATGCTGGTTTTTATCAATGATTTATTAAAGACTTCTCCAAGAGCGCAAATCCCTTATGTAATTTTCTTGAAAAAGAGGTGAAATTTGTATTTGATTAGACTTGTTTGAAGGTATTTGAATGCGTTAAGGTGAAGTTGACATATGAACCAATCATTTTTACTTGTGACTGGGATAAACAATTAGAGGTGATGTGCTCCACTATTGAAGTAGTGCTAGGTGATGTCCTATACCAAAGATGTGAGAAGATATTCTATCCAATTTGCTATGCTATCAAAGAACTAAATGCAACCCAAAAAGATTATAGTATAACTGAGCAAGAGTTGTTGGCTATAGTTTATGCATTTGAGAAATTTAGGGCCTATTTCTTTAGCATATGATCTATTATGCATACTGACCATGCAACCTTGCGATACCTCAAGAAAAAGAAAGATGTAAAACCATAACTGATTAGATGGATAATTCTATAGTAGGAATTTTACTATAAGGCCAAGGACCGAAAAGGTACTTAAAATCAAGTGCCAGATTACTTGAAGGAACGATGAAGAATGAGTTAGAGATAGATAATGTTTTTTTGGATGAACAAATTTTTGCTTTTTCTCTTGACTTGATTCCTTGGTTTGGACACTACACAAACATTCTGGTGAGTGATGTGATGCCCGAGGACACGAAATTCCATCAAAGGAAGAAATTTTATATGAAGTGAGGAAGTTCTTTTGTGATGAGCCATAGTTTTTTGGGTTTGTACAAATAATATGATAGGAAGGTGTATTCCAAAGATAGAGATTATGAACATCTTTGAGGCTTTCCACTCATCTCCTATTAGAGGTCATCATAGATGCATACATAATGCTCAGAAAATCTTATAGTATGAATACTACTGGCCCATAATTTATCAAGATGCCTATGACATTTTGAGGGCATGTGACCAATGTCAAAGGCATGGGGGTATATATAGAAAGCATGAGTTGCCTTTGACCCCAATTCTTAAGTTTGAGCTATTTAATTTGTGGGGGATTGATTTTATGGGTCTGTTTGTGTGCTCCTGTAGGCTGAAGTATATATTGGTTACTGTTTACTATGTCTCAAAGTGGATGGAAGCTTTTTTGTTTCCCAACAATGATGGAATGAGTGGCACAACATTCTTCAAGCGTAACATATTTTATAGATTTTGTATGATGAGGGCCATAATTAGTGATTGAGCTCTCACTTTTGTAATAGATTGTTCAGTGGTCTATTTGTGAAGTATGGTGTGAAGCACAAGGTGGAAACCCCTTATCATCCTCAGATAAGTGGGCAGGTATAGGTCTCTAACAAGGAGATAAAGACCATCCTTGTAGAAAATTTGAATGCAAATATGATGGACTGGTCAATAATGATGGATGATGCTCTATGGGCTTCTCGGACAACCTTCAAGATGCCAATAGGTATGTCCCCTTATCAGTTATTAGTGAATCTTAAGCATAAGGCATTATGGGTGCTCAATAAGTTGAATCTTAACTAGAGTGAAGCCTTTAACATAAGGCTTGATCATTTAAATTAAATGGATGATTACAAGGAGAAAATTAAGCTTTATCCTGATCGGATGATTGGGAAAAAGGAGATCAATCTGGGTGATTTGGTCTTATATTTCAATTTCATGTTTTTCTAGTTTCCAAGCATGATGAAGTCTAAAAGGTCAGGTCCCATTAAGGTGGTTCAAGTATTCCTATATGGTGGCATCTAGCTCAAAAATCAGGACGGCAAAATGGTCAAAGTGAATGGACAGTGCGTCAAGTAATACCTTGGAGCACCAAATGAGGTAAAGTTTGGTTAGGCAGTACACCTTGATGAATTTTGAGTAATCAAGGTACCCAAGTCATTTAGCAATGTTAAATCAGACGCTGCTTGGGAGGCAACATAAGGAGTATCTTGATGATTTCTGAGTAATCAAGGTACCTGAGTCGTGCCGCAATATTAAATTAAGTGCTGCTTAGGAGGCATCCCAAGTTGTTTTGCTTTTTTTAACTTTTTGGTCAGCATTAATGTTTATTGAAGTGCTTAGGGTTAACAAATAGAAGGAATAAGGAGATGAAAAATTAGAAAAAAGTGTGCAACTATTAACTAAATGACATGTTATAAAAAGGCTCGATGGTTCATAGTTTGCTCCATGAAAAATTAAAGAGGAAACGAAAAATAGGTGATGGGAGTTAAAGTTGATTTCACAAACCATGAAAATAGTTTACGGTCCATGGAATCCACCATCATTTTGATCGCAAATGTTGACTCTCAAATCTAATTTCACAGATGACAGGACAGTTTGTACCTCTAACGGATGACCCATCAAGTTGATCGTTAAAAACTTAAACCAAGAGGGTGAATCTTTACTTTACCACCACTAGAATGACAGTCCGTGATATTCATACATGGATAGTAAATTTTGGATCTTGAATCCAAGTAAGTAGCCATTTTAACCCAATATGTTTACCCAATAGTGTTAGAGTCAAACTAGATCAAATACTCTTTCTCTCCTTCCATTACACACAAGATTTTAAACACCTAATATCACACCCTATGATCAACTCCTAAATCCCTTCACCATCCATAACTATCGAAGTTCTCCATCCCCATATAAGTTAGATTTCACTGTTGATTCATCCTCATTACCAGAAAAGGCATGGATACACACACACTCAGTCCTTTCTTTGCTTAGTCGATCAAGAAGTTCGTTAAAAAGGTAAGGTTCCAAAAGCTCCATCATTTTTTAAGGTTATTCTTAAAAGTCTCTATGTCTATGGGTTCAAAATATGTGAATGATTGAATTTTTGGAACACTAAGTTTGAAATTTTTTAATTTAGGGAGTAGAATTTGTACTAAATGGTGTGTAGTAATGAGGTAATTTCTTATGCTATAACTGTGTTTACAGTGGTTATGGTATGCCTATATGTCAAAGGGCATTACGACCAAATTTTACTTAGATAACAAAGTTGAAAGTTATTTTGCCTGCCAAACTCCTATTGATCTTTATTGATTCTAACATGAATGAAGTCTAAGTAACTCACTTTGTTTGACTGCAATATCAGAGGATTTTGCAATTTTGTAATTCTGATAATTGTATTTGCTTGAATGATAGAGATACATCAAAGATTAATTGTTTCACCCTACGTTGAGACATACAACCCATGAAAATCCTTTTATGGGTCATATCCTTAAGCGTAGGATGAAGAGATCAAGTTTTGAAACATCAAATTTGAAAATTGCCTACTATTTAGAAATTAAAGTTGATTTAATGGATCATGGAGCTGGATTACGGTCTGTGAAACCAACCGACATTTTTATCCCAAAAATTATCACTTCTTAGGTGTGTATTCACGATTAACAGGATGGACCGTACTTTCAAATGATGGTCCGTGAAGTCGGCCATGATTAACTAGGAAGAAATATATTTGTCACTAACTTAATTCCACAGTTGACTTTATAGACCATAGTTTGGTTTCACAATCCATCGACTCTACCGTAGACTTAGTGTCCTCACCTGTAATTAAAATATCAAGTTTATGACTTAATTCACAGTTTATCATTCTATTTTATGGTCTGTGTGCTACAAGAAAAAAAAATTCTTCCTTTTTTTGCTTTGTATTATAGTTCCTAAGTACTAACATATGTGCCCTATCGGTACTATTGGGCCTATGTTCCAAGAACAAAGAGGTCAAAGAAACACCCTCGCTGGGTGGGGAAGACATAGAGATGTGACCTTCAACTTGTGGAAGACACCAGATCCTGTAGAAGCAAAGGAAGTGGAACAATTAGAGCCCCGCACTACAAGGATAAGAAAACGCAAACAACAAGAACCCTCTCCAAAGTCTGAAGAGGGTGGAGAGGTCTCTATTTATGCTAGTGGAAGTATGAAATAATGATGGCTCCAAAAATGAAAGTGCTATTAGTTCTGGAGATAAAAGTTCAAATAGTGATAAGGCTGACTCAGCGGCTGAATCCACTTCTTAAGAAAGGAGGAGACAACTTGAGATAAGGGGTAATTCTGCCCAACTTGGAGAAGGTCTTTGGTGGCAGATCAAGGGTATGTGTGAGATGTACTTTGCAGGGCTTGCAGTTACACAAAGGGGAAATATTAATAGGAGCCTTTTTAAAGAGTTACATGTCCATTCATTTGATTTGACTGAGATGCCAGAGATTAAATCCCTATTTGACGACAATCAATTGGGTTGGATGAGCCAACCATTTTGGGATAATTGTCTCCATCTATGATCCATCATTTCTATGTTGCATATGCAGCCACCTTAATTAAGATATGGAAAATGGTTGATTCAACAAAGGGTCATCCACCACTAGAGCATGTGCAAGTGCAGGGAATGACTATTGATAATTTTGAGTTTACCATCCAGATACTTTTATTTGGCCCTAATTATGAGGCACTGCATAATACAACAAAGTTTGATTATTGGATTAGAATAATTAGTAATAGAAAGAAGAAGGTTGACATGATTTAGAGGAGGAGGTAGATTACCTGGTTTGCTTCAGTGCTCACAGATATAAAGCTAGCATGGCTGAGAGATGACACAACCCCAATCACAAAAGATTATTTAAGACTTGTCGTGAATTTTGTGGTGAGGCTGCACTTGGTACCTATAGTAGCTACTAACACCCATACCCCGAATCAAGCTATTCTTGTCGAGGTTTGATATTTACTTTATTTGCATAATTATTATGGAAATACAGGAGAAGACACTGAGATACGATACTTCTATTCCATTCCCTTGCTTGATATCCTAGCTATGTAGAGAGGCTAGGTTTCCTACATTACTGAGCATGGAACAGACAATGTAGGCCACTGATACTCTGGTCATTGCTAAGATTTGTGATAAGTCAAACCCTATATCTAAGGGTAAGATAAAACACACTTCATTAGATGGTGCACTTTTAGAGGGTTGATAAGTTGGTATTTTCACAGACTTATCTTATCCTTAAACTTATATTTTTTCCATGTTTATTCAAGGAAAAATGCATTTATTGTGGTTTACTTCCTATTTTGCAAGTATATATGAATTAGAAGTTATTGGGGAAGAAATCAAAAGAAATTGAATGAAAACAAATCAAAATAAAGAAGGACAGTGTTGGCAATAATTTTTGTGTATGCACACGCATGGGAACTACTGTACACTCACCCTCATGCATATAGGGACCAAAATAGCATGCAACCTCGCACATACATGGGACCAATACGCACGCATAGAAGGAATTTGGTCAGATGACTGGACAGTTTCAAAATTTCATAATTTAAGCCCAAAATACATAGAACTCAATTCCAGTGTCTTTGCAAATCATCTTTAGCTATTTTCTCAAGCCTGGAGGCTAGGGTTCTTCAACTAACACCCTTGGAGTGAAGATTTGAAAGCTTTGTAGTGATGAATCTCTAAATCATTTTTTCAACTCCTTATTTGTAGAGATTATATTTGGGTGTAGCTGTTAAATTTTGATGTTGAATATCAATTTGAAGAGATAACAATATTTGGGTTTTTATTTATATCATTCACTTTTGTACTAATTGAATAGTTTTTGATTTATGATTGGGTATTATTTGTCTACATTAATCTCATTCTTGAATTGTTTTTCCTAAGGGAGTGATCAACCCTAGGACTTGCCCATTTACTTCAATTTGTCTTGAAAGAGTTGATTAAGGTTGGGAAAGATTAATTTAGCACGATTTGGGGCGTATGTCTCATCTAATGGATTTGAGCTAAAAATAGTAAAATACTAGCATAGCCAAAAATAGGTTTTGTGATTAATGTTTCTTAGGTTAGTTCGAAAGAGCAAGTGAGGACTAAACCCTTAATAGATGAAAGACATTAGTGGGTAAATTTGAATCCAAGGCAAATTTTCTAATCCTGTGATTAATTAGTGAGTGGTTAGTCAAATACAATGGATCATTAATAGAATTGATTCTCCATAATCGATCCCCTTGTGTTCCATCATTTGTGAAAGCGATTGATCAAATTGTTTATTTTATTCTTATTTTTATACTTGTTCATTTTTACATTGAAAACCCTCCAAAAAATACTTGTATCCTTTGTTTGGGTTAGAGTGAGTTACTTTAATTCATTATTATCTTAATTGATGCTTATATTCTTCCTCGTGGGATCGACCCTGACTCTATAATTGGGAAAAATATATTGCTAGTGACTTCATACACTTTCTAATTGGTTTTAGAGGAGTAATTGACCGATATAAAAAATGGTGGTGTTGTCGAGGAACAATTTGGCACATTGTGTTAGTTTGGAATTTGAGCTGACTTGCTTTGATTCAAATTTGTGAATACCTGTTTGTGATTTTCTTTCATTTCTTGTGTGTGTTAGATTTTTGTTTTGTTATACTTGTTACTATTGCATCTTGGGATGAAAATGAATTTTGTGTTTGCAAGTCATATGTTGATGACCTATACCTGTATCATGGATGACCACACTTTTGGCAAAATTGTGAAAATGCTCCTGGGAGAGAGGTCTGTGCACCATCTCAATCCTCTATGGGATCTACTTGTTTTGAACGTGGTGGTCAAGGTGGGCATTGTAATGATTGTGATAATGATTTTCCCTCTCCCCAAGCTCTAATGAATTTTTCAGTTGTGCTTTTGAATTTGATAGGAGCAATAATATGGAGATGGAAGAATAAAGAGGCAGTCACGAAGGCATTAAAGTAATGCTTAAACTAACTTGGATGGTGTGTCTAAAATGGGTGATGAGGTACCTCTCATGCATCAATACATGGTGTCATCTAGAATGGGACGTGAAAAAAAAGAATACCCTTGTAAAGATACTTCCAAAATAAAGAAGAACTTGAAAAAATGGAAATTATTTGCCAAGAATGGCTCTTGAACCAAGCTCAACAACTTGAAGCCTATAGGGACCAACGTTAGGGAATCTACCTAATGATGGATGAATTCTTCAAAATGCATGTTGAACGATGTCAAGATATGATCCAACATGAACTTGTTATTTATTATTTGAAGGCCAATGTGAAAGCAAAGGATGGGGCATGTAATGCTCATCTTCAAATGGTCAAGGATAATGGTTTCAAATTGAGTTCAAATAAAGAAGTGGTCAAGCTTAATTTTGAAGAATTCATGTTAATTTTCCAACAAACCAAGTCAAAATCAATGCAATATACATAAATTGATGAAATGATACTAGAGTTGCAAGAAAAATCCAATCAAATCATTTTTGAGGACTCTAGTAAATTTCAGGGTGAGGATGTCAAGAAAGATACAAATTCGAATATGGACAGACTTAAACCCCATTCAAATTATTTTTTTTGACATTGTGCTTGGTTGATGAAATGGAAATCAAAATAATTAAGGAAATGGAAAATTCAGGAGATGAGGGACAAAGTCCCTACATTTTGGAGTTTGTCATACCAAGAAGCAAAATGGCGTTCCTTATTTGAGGCCATGAAGTGAAATATGTGATGTTTGAGAAATGGCCTATTGATTTTCTCACGATTACCTAATGAGTCTCAGTAAAATTTTGATGTGAAATTGGGTAAAGATTCAAATCATCCAAATGGAGAGTTAGAGTTGGTCTTATTGCTTCCCTACCTATGCCCCACGAGCCTCATCAAAACCTTGATTTAAAGTTGAAAAGAAGGTTCATATCCTCCAAATAGAGAGATAAATGGTAAGGTTTCTTGCGTAATGCCGCTATGTTAAATCAAGGGCTTGATGCGAGGCAACCCATTATTTTAAAAAATTGTGATGTTACTTTTGAAATATTAATTTTTAGAATAACTTAAGATTTTATTCTTGACTAATCCACAAAGTTTCAGAGTTTTTGGAAGTGATTTCAATAGGTTTGGATGTAAAATTTGATTTGGAATGAAGTTCGGGGTTGTACTGCCTTGAAAATTGGGATTGGAACACTTTTTTGGAGTGTTTGGATTGCCAAATTCACTGGTGGATCGCCAAATGCACCCTTGCATCACCAAAGTTAATACAATGCAAATGAAAATTCATTGAAATGTCCTATTCTCAAGCATAGGATCGGCTGTGCATGCAATGGTCAAAGGGTCAGTAACCTTTTATTCATGTATTGAACTGGTTGAGCGCGTGGTTCATGAAATTGGGTCTATGTAAATTAAAGAGACCAAAACAAAAAAGAAAAGTAATCATGGTGTGAAATAGACTGAAAAACATAAATTTTTTGAAATGTTGGGTAAATTGGAGTACAAATGGACTGAAAAACTGAAGTAATGAGATGCACCAAAACTATTCGACAAAAAGTTTGAAAAAAAATTAGTGGGAATTAAAGATGGGCCTTTGCACATGCGTTCAAATAACTGCACACACAAGAAGTAAAATTCATGAATTAAAAAAGCCTTTGCCCACGCGATCAACTGACTGCACATGCAAAGAAGAAGGCACTAGCAGTCCCAAAATAGTAATTTTGCACAGCTCAACCCGTGACCTTTTTCACCCATTTCTTTGGATTGAATACTTCCTAATAGATTTGTAAGGGTCCATATAAGCTTTTATCATTTTGTCTTATGTTTAGATGCTTTTGGGCATAAAATGGCATCCAACAACCTTGAAATTGAGCACAAAAATGCTCTGGAGGTTAAAGAAGAGGAGTACTTTGATCGTGATAGGTTCTTTTCCATGACTTATGAGTGAAAATATGATGAGCTCTTATCTAGATTATTTGCCAAAGAAAAATGCATCAACATGGAGAAAATTAAAGCTCAGATTCCAGACATTCAAAGAAGATTGGTGGAGAGTGGATGGATGTGTATTGACATTCAACCAATGCTGGCCAATAGCATGGTGGTGACAGAATTTTATAAGAATGCTTCAAAAACCAACTTTAAAAGAGAGTTGGTTACCACTTTCCTGGGAGTGCGATTCAACTTCACCCTAGAGAAAATCAATGAAGTCTATGGCCTCCTAAATGCAGATAATTGAGTTTACCATAGGCAACCAACAGAAGGCGGAACTCAGTGGTTGGTTGTTAGATTACATGATGGGATTGAGTCTAAATTTCTATCATAACTACTAGAGTTATAACTTCCACACATGACATTGATGTAACATTAAAGAGGGCATTGGTGATTTGTGAAATTAAGGATGGCACACCCGTTAATGTGGGGCAACTTATTGTCAAGGGAAATAAAGAAGTAGTAAATGGAAAGTCCAGAAGCCTCTTCTTCCTATCATTGATAACTTGGTTATGTTATGATGCTAGGGTTCCAAAACACCCAATAATGTTGAGAGGGAGCCGACAACGGTAGTCCATCTATTGAAGAAAAAGGGGAGATTCAATAAAAATAGAAAAATGAAAAATTGATGTATCATTCCCTTTATTCAAGAAGTTCATAGATGATGCTACTAAGCCTACTAGTTCTTCCACAACTGTTGTTGGGACACATGATTTCATGGGAATGCTCTAGTCTGGACCTCCTACCATACGCCACATCTCCAATCAGGTACATGGAGTGAGTTCATACATTTAACATCTTATAGCTAGACTTCCTATTGGCCCATCTAGGCTACCATAGTTGAGTCTAACCCATCTAAAGGTTCTGATTCTCCACTATCCCTTTCCAAGGTGATATTTGAGATAAAGGCAATGAGCAACATGTTAAAGAATATGAGTTGGAGGAAAGGTGTAACACTCAAGAGTCCCTAAGATCATATCTCAGACTAAGAACAGAAACCAACAAAAATTAATAGTTTTTGTCTCAGAACAACTAAGTGTACAAGTCGTATAGTGAAGCCATAAGTCATTGTCTAACTCGTGGTAGGATGCCCACTAGTTCATGACTCTAGTCACTAAGACTAAGACAACGAGTCGTGCTGAGACTGTATGAGTCGTGATGTCACTTGTTCTGAGCAGTAGACCAAAATTTATGAAGGATGTAATTTTATCCCAATGGCAAAAACTCAAGGGAATGATTCATTAATACAAATCACAAGTCATTAGGACACTTATCCTGATGAGATATCATAAAGCCAACATTCTCCGTTCTAAGGCTATGAGACCTAACCATGACTCGTAGCTAGATATTACGAGTCATGTGGTGGAAATCATTCCCTAGGCCAAAATTCTAACATGGGGACCATGAGTGAGGGGATGACTTGTAGGTTCAGGGTATGAGTCATAATAAGATCCATGACCACTATTTTCAAAAAATCAGTATACATTTTAATAAGGGTGTTTTTGTCTTTTCCCTAAATTCTAATCATCAACTACACTGTTTTAAGGCCTATTGGGAGGAGGTTGAAGGGTCCTAGGAATTTCTTTTCCCCTCATTAATCTCAAACACTCAAAAAACAGAAAACAAAATACGCTCTCACTCCTTCAGGTTAGAAACTAGGGTTCTTCCCCAAAACGATTCAAGAAATCAAGTTCTTAGCAAGAACTCTTCATCCAGGTATATGGTATTTTAGCAATGGGTATCCTTCCACCCTTGTGTCCCAAAATACTTTACAACTTTTAGTGTCCATGAAGTCTTTGAGGTTCATTCCCAAGTTATGGTTTTCTCTTGAATTTCAGTCTTATTATAAACCCTCTAAAGTTAGAACATGTTTTCCCATGATTTTACATACAACAGGATGTTACTTTATGAGAATTGAATATTAGCATGATTTTAAGTAAAATTCACAAATTGCAGTTATGTTTCCTAAGCATGTTAAAGATTATCAAGTTTTAATATGAATTAGCATGATTAGCTTTCAAAACACAAGCTTTCAAAATACTTTTTAGATTAAACAATTTCTGACCCAGTTTTTAGAACATCATATTTTAAATCAGCTATTAGTATATAATCAGTATTGGAAGTAGTACTTAGCAAAAATTTGGACTAGGGCCTCAGTTTCACCCAAAGTCCTAAAACTATGTGCCACCATAGGTACATTTAGCCCTCCCAGTTTGGCCATTAGTTTAGTAATCATACCATCTATGCCATTATACCCTGGCAATGTATATTTGGTCCTCTCAATGGTGTGTATACATTGGACTCCACATTTAGCTCACATGGGTTAAACAGATCTCCCACAGACATTAATTCAGTATATTTGTACATAACTCTTAGTTCTGTTTTCCTTGTATAACTTTATGGTTCTTCAAAGCATCTTTTCATTTCAATATTTATGCATACTATTATTAGTTTATTGTACATTCAATTTAGTTTTGCATTCAACTTGCATATCAATATTTTTAGTATGAACAATTTTACTTTATAACTTGCATATCACACATAATTAGTACAATCAAAGTATTGATCACATAATCTCTTTTTGTGTAGTATCTTTTTATGATATAGGTTTGGGCACTAAGTCTAAGCATAACAGTAAGCATGTCCCAGTAATGCATCAGAAATTATCAGTGGTGATTCCTCATCATCCAAGGACAAGGATTTTATTATCTTTTTTCAGTATTTTAGATTAAAACATTTAGAGTTAGCTGAGGGCTTGTCCCATCAACTCATTAGTTTTAAAGGCTTTTTTATACATAGAGTAAGATATTTAGCTTGTTCAATTTTACTATATCTTTGTTGATTTGATTTATCATTATCAAAGTCTATTTAGTATACTTTAGCCTTACAGTTATTTAAATTGGTTTAGCTTTAACTCAGTTTATCTTTATATAATGCTTAGTGTTATGCATAGCCATGGGTTAACTTTGGGCACTTGTGGCTCTAAGCATTGTGTTATGTCCAGGGTGTAGATTTCCATCATGAAAAACTTGGTATTAAAGCATTAGGTTTAAGGTGTCCTAGGGTGTCTTCAAGCCGCGTTAAGTAGAGTCTCTTTCATGGTTGTGAATAGTGCCACACTTATGAGAGGGAGGTTGCAAAACATTTAAGGAAAATATCACTTCTTTCATGTTCACATCATGCGATAAAGTATAAACTATATTTATCCTTCTAACTCATACTCTACAAGTTTACAGAATATACCTCTCATAAGAGCTAATAAAAAAAGAAATGGTAACCAACCATCTCTACAAGCACCAATAGACAAGTCACTCATGCTGAATTCAGGGATGCCTTTTGGGTGCTTGGTTAAGCCATGACCAATCAGGTCAATAAGCAACTAATTTCACCTACAAATCCAAACAGGAATGCAGCTGCAATGAGAGTATGGGACTTCACACGGATGAACCCTCCAGAGTTTTATGGTTTGAAGGTGGATGAGGATCTATATGATTTTACTAATGAGGTTCAAAATATCACTCGGATCATGGATATCAAGTTGGTTCAGGGTGCAGATTTGGCCTCCTATCAGTTGAAAAGGAAGGCTCAGCCTTGCTCAAATAGTAGAAGGATGGCCAATGTATGGATGCAGGTCCAGTTGATTGGGATGAGTTTCTGAATGATTTTCTAGATAAATTCTTTCCACGTGAGTTGAGTGATGCTACGGATTAGGACTTCATCAACCTTAAGCAAGGCAACATGTCTATGAAGGAGTATTCGCTGAAGTTTACCCAGCACTCCAGGTATGCTCCAAAGATGGTTGCTGAGCCAAGGGCTCAAATGAGTAAGTTTGGTTTGGGTGTTTTAGAGTTGGTGGTTAAAGAGTGCATGATTGCTATACTTATTGGAGAAATGGATATCTCTAAACTTATGACTTATGCTCAATCGATAGAGAAAGAGAGAGACTAAGAGGGCTAGAATAGGTAATTTTGAATATTCTCAATAGAAGTCGGGCTGTGGCAATCACTCTCGATTTCAGCAAAGATATTCAACTACAACACCATCCCCTAGACCTCATCATGATCATAAGAATAGGTTGTCAGGGTATAAGTCTCGAAGCAATATTACAAGCTGCGGGACTTTTCCAACAAGCCCTAAGTGTGGTATAAACCATCTAGATGAGTGCTTTGCAGGCAAAGAAGGTTGTTTTAGATGTGGTCTTACTGGTTACAGGTTGAAGAATTTCCCCTCATCTAGACATGGAGTTGGGGGGTAACAGGCTCAGTATATTACTTCTGCAGCCCATTAAGGCACCTAGCTCAGTAAGGTATTTTTACTAGTACAGGAGGTGGTCAGCATGAAAACTATTTCTATGCCATGTCTTTTCGTCAGGATTAGTAGAGCTTGCCAAACATAGTAATTGGTATGTTACGAGTCTTTTATATTGATATGTGTGCATTGCTAGATAGAGGAGCCACATTTTCCTTCGTGCTCCTTATATTGCAGTAGATTTTGGTGTCAATCTCAAAACCCTTTCAGAACCTTTTTCAGTCTCTACTCCTGTTGGTGACTCAGTTATAGCCAAACGGGTATACAAAAATTGCCCAGTCTTAGTTTTTTAGAAAATCACCATAGTTGATCTAGTAGAGTTAGATATGACTGATTTTCATGTAATCCTTGGCATGTATTTGTTACATTCCTATTATGCCTCATTCAACTATAGAACTAGAGATGTTAAGTTTTAGATACCAAATAAACTAGTCTTAGAGTGGAAGTATAGCACCTCAATGCCTATAGGTCAGTTTCTGTCTTACTTTAAGGCCAAACAAATAATGTCCAAGAGTTGTATCTACCATTTAGTTTGGTTCAAGGATTCAAATTCAAAAACCCAAAACCTTCAGTCAGTTCTAATTATTAGTGAATATCCAAAAGTATTCCCTAAATATTTTCCTAGAGTCCCTCCCAAGTGAGAGATCGACTTTGGAATAGACCTTCTTCCAAATACCTAACCTATCTCAAGTCCTCCTTATAAAATGTCTCCAGTTGAGCTAATGGAATTGAAAAATTAGTTGAAGGACCACTAATACAAAGTAGCATTAGACCGAGTTTCTCTCCATAGGGTGGTCCAGTTCTTCTTACACGTAAGAAAAGTGGTTCCCTAATAATGAGCATCGATTACCATCAGTTAAACAAAGTCATAATAAAGAATAAGTTCCATATTCCTAGGATTAATGACTTGTTCGACTAGCTTCAAGTTGCTAGTTGCTTATCGAAGATAGACCTCAGATCCAACTATCATCAGCTCAGAGTCAAAGAATGTGACATTTTGAAAATACCCTTTAGAACTCGCTATGGTCACTATGAATTTTTTGTTATGTCTTTTGTACTAATGAATGCTCTTATAAATTTTATGGAATTGATGAACAGGGTGTTTAAATAGTATATGGACATGTTCATTATTGTCCTCATCGATGACATCCTTGATTATTCTCGCAGTGAGGATGAACATGCAGACTATTTGAGGATTGTTTTGTGAACTTCTAAAGATCACAAGTTATTCTCCAAGTTCAGAAAGTGTGAATTCTTGTCGAAATCAATAGCATTTATTGGTTATATCATTTTCAATAATGGCAATCGGGTTGATCATCAAAAGACCAAAGCAGTTAGGAACTGGCCTAGACCAATCCCTCCATCAGATATTATGAGTTTCTTAGTTTCATCCGATTACTACAGATGGTTTGTTGAAGGATTTTTATCTATTGCTTCTCCTATGTACAGATTGACTCATAAGAAAGTCAAGTTTCAGTAGTCCAATGCTTACATAGAAGAGTTTTTAGGAGTTAAAAACTCGAATCACTTCTGCTCCTATTTTGACTCTACTCAAGGGTCCAAATGGGTTTGTTGTTTACTGTCATACTTCTAGAGTAGGCCTTGTGTGTGTGTTGATGCAGGACAGTAAGGTCATAGCTTATGCTTCTAGAAAGCTCAAAGTTCATGAGAAGAATTACCCGACTCATTATCTTGAGTTGACAGTTGTAGTTTTTGCCTTAAAGATTTTAAGGCACTATCTTTATGGAATTCATGTGGATGCATTTATGGATCACGGGAGCTTTCAGTATGTGTTCAGTCTGAAGGATCTAAATCTTTGTTAGAGGAGATGGATAGAGTTGTTGAAAGATTATAACATGAGTATTTTGTACCATCCGAGTAAAGCCAATATAGTGGTTGATGATTGGTAGGTTTATCAGATTAGGATCTCTTAGGTTTTCTGTTGCACTAGAGAAGGTTGCTTATAAGTTTCTGGTGTGCTCTTAGAAGAGGCTTTATAGCCTCAAGTTTGTTGAATTGCATAGGGTTGCCTATGATATATTTCTGATGTTAGGTCCAACTAAGTAGTGATGGAGAGTATAAGTTGTTTATCTACTAGATGGTTCTCCTTTGATGACTTGGGTATAGTTCTTTGAGGCTTTTACGGAAGTATATGCCCAGAGTATAAGAGAAATATTTAGGGATGAGTTCATTGATCTATAGCAGGGTCCAATGTCTTCTTCTGAGTATGATATAAGGTTTCATGAGTTGGATCACCATGGCTTTATGATTTTGCTGATAGAGCAAGAGAAGGTTCGCAAGTTTTTTAGGGGTTTGACTACACTACTTTGCATGGTGACAGAGCATCTAGTTGATGTTGGGGTACATTTCTATAGGTTATTGACTATGCGAGGACTATTAAGGGGATAGTCACTATTGACACACGATTTGACCCTCCTTTCTTTCAATTTATTTCGTAGAGCTTCTAACTTATCAATGAATCAACTATCTTATTTTTACTATTTGTTATGATTTTTGTCATTCTGATTACTATTGGTATTATTGTATCATTTTATTATTATTAATATTATTATTATTTTCATTGTTGTCACGTCACTTTTAGAATTACAAATAAAGTTACACTTTTACCAAAATTACTATTTTTACTTAACACCTCCTCATTTTTTTTTAAACCGTTGATTGTTTTCATCTTATTTCAAGTTTCTTATTTATCAAATTAGTTATAAATCAATATTGTGTAATGGATATTTGTGTTAAATTATTAGCGGAAAGCTATAACATTAGTACTTTATTTTCGTTATCTTATTAGTTATAATGTTGTACTAGTTATTAAATTAGAATCTTAAAAGAATTAATTTAAAGAGAAGGAGAAAGTCCCAAAAGGCTTCAACAATTGGGCTACATAATCTTCCATTTTGTAGATCCCAACAGTCGAAATGACCAATTATTTTCAGCAAACACAATAGCCCAATAGGCCCAAACCCGAAAAGGCCTCCTTTTAGAAAATATATCAGATTTCTACACCAAAAACAACAACCCTAAACTCACCAGCCGCATATTCTCTCTCTTCCTCTTCTCTCTCTTCCATTTGTGGCTAAATTTTAGCTTCATCAATCATGAACAGAAGTTGTCAGTGCCATTTTTGTGCTATGTCATCTTAACCACGTGAAGCTATGACAATTCTATTCAAGACTAATGCTCGGATTCAAACAACCACTTTGACCAAATTTGAAATCAAAATTCAAATTCCCGCACAACAAATCAAGAACCCTAATTTTTCTCTATAAATAGTAGCATTGGGAGTTCATTTTGCTTAAGCTTTCTGATCGCCTCTCACCCTACAACTGCTTCTCTTAATTTTCAAAAGCATTAAGTCCTCTCGACCTCTTTGGTTTCTTATGATGTTGAATCTGAATTTTTTTAAAGTTCGAAATCATTTTTTTTGAGTTCGGGTGTAGATTCGTGACAGAAAGGCTTCAGTTCACTGCCACCCAAAAGGTTAGTGCATTCTTCTCATTCCAATTTCATTTTTTTAATAAATTGTACTCGTGAATGTGTATTTGTTTAAATATGATTTTTGTTTTATTGTGTGTTTTCTTTCCGCTGATGTGTTTACCTAAATATTAACAAGTCTGTAAGCCAAGTTGAATCCTGGGAATATAGATGTTAAGAACAGATTTTGCATTCTATCTAATATGCGTATATTCAGCTTTCCTATGAAAATCATATTTAATGCTTGTTTCAGTTCATAGCAAATCTACCTATTCAAATGTTCGAACCTGCGATGTTACCATTTGTTTGATATACCGAGTAGGAAGAAATGTCCTAAGAAACCAAGGATATTAAGAGGAACTATTGATCCCACTTCTTGTCGAATATATGCTTTGCTTTTTAGCTTGTCTTAATTTTGTTTTCAATATTTTTTAAGGGTTTGTTTTGTTGTGTTTTCTCCATGAAAATCAGCATGTAAATGGATAGCAAGAATTTATAAATCTTGGGAAGAAAAGGCCACCTTCTTTGTTTCCCCCTTTAGTGATTAAATTTTCACTTTATTTTTTTTTATAACTATGGTATCCATGCTAGCTTGCGTGCACCTCGACTAATTCCACATTGTCGGTGTTAAATTTGCAACCTGATTTTACTATTCACTCATGTGAAAATCTCTTGTAAGTAACTGATATGTGTATGTTACACAATGTTGATTTTAGGTGCTCTTATCTCTTTTTTTTCTTTTCTTCTTAACCCTTCTTTGGTTTTATTTCTAAGGTTATTATGAAAATATAGTGTGTTAGTTATAAAGTTCCGCAATGATTTAAGTTTTCCTAGATAAAGAGATCATATTCCTATGTGCTTGTTAACCCCCCTGCTCATTTTTAAGTACCATATAAGGAGACATTATTTTTAATCTTCAATGGTTTGAACAAATAATTTTAGTATATAGGGGATGACTAACCCAAATGGTTTCCTTGATGACTAATTTATTTCTTGTATATGTCTTTTGTGGTGAAAACTTCACGTTCTTAAAGGTGTATAAATATAATTTCCCCCCATCTTATAGGCTCTATTGTGTCTTTGTCATGGCATTAAAATTGTATTTTTTAAAACTTGTGAAATTGCGAGTTCATGTTTTTTTTTTTTTTGGTCCATTTAATTTTGTATTGCTTGGTAAGAATTCCCTTTTTCTAATCTTTATTTCTCTCTTTCTTTTCATGTATACTTTGGAGCAAATGGAGTCTAATTTGAGACTCTCTCACAAAAAATTGAGTCTCAAGATGAGACTCAACATACCGACGCTACCATTATTTGGAGTCATCACATACTTTCTTCTTTAGAATGCACCAAAAAGAGAAACAAGAAAAACACTTGAGCAACACATTCGACATCCATGTTTTCTCCTTCCCTCTTTTCTTACTTTCGTTTCATATTGTTGTTTTGTGATTGCTACTTATTTATGTGTTGTCTTTATGATATATACTTATTTATATATCTTGGGTACTCTTACATTTTGGGGTTATATATTTAAGTTCATGTTTAGCATTGGTTTAATAATTAATTTTTATACTATTATTTAAGATCTTTAATCTAGCTACTTTATGCTTATACTCTTACTATTATCATGTAGGGATTTTACCCAAATTTTAGGAGCTTAAAAAATTTGATAAGCATGGACAAAAATGCATAAAAAAGTGCTTTTGTTATAAACTATTTAGCACCTCTCTGGAAACATACTTTCGTATTTTTATGAAATCTCCCTTCTTGCCAAATCTAGTCTTATTATTTAACAAAGAAGGAGGTTTATTTGTAAAGTAATTTTCCAAATATCAACATTTTTTACTTTGTGTTTTAGTTAATCGATTATTTTTTTTTTGAAATAGTTAAAATGAACTAATTTTTGATTTGACATTTTTAAAAAAAAAAGTTAAGCTCATAACTAAGTCATGTTTTACATGTTACTGCCCTATTGCTTTTTTTCAAAATCTTAGTAACGTTTACAAGATATTTTCTTAAATATTTTTTACTCGTCTTATACTTATTTATAATTCTTTTTATCAACCTACTTTTGGGCTATTAACCGTAGTTAGCGGATTCTATAAGATGCTTAAGCCCTTCTCATTAGGAAAATTAGAATCCTTACCTAGAATCGCTTATGTTAAGTAGACCATAAAATGAAGTCTTATTTGTTTTAATCACTTAGTTTATAATAGGTGTTCTAATTCACCATAGAACTAATTAGGTGGAGACTTACTTAATTTATTCAGAGGTTTCTAATATGGTGTACCTTGATTTGACCCGTGTTAAAATGGGATATAACAGTCACAAGGCATATAGAGGTAGTAACAAGAGGGTTCACTGTTAGGTCAATTTAAGTGGTTCATAGTCTAGAGGTGGGGTTTTTTCTTGAATAGGTAATCATCACTTTCGGCCCAGTAGGCCTATTCATACAACGTTATAGATTACAGGCAGTTGTTACTCAGGGTATATTAGACAAAGTAACTAGGGTTTAGGTCATACTTCACGGGGTTCACATTTGATGTGTTCAGGCCTTGGTGGCCATTTTAATTTGGTAAGGTTATCACATCAGATAAAGTCTGATAGAGGGTGTTAGGAGTTCGACGATCTGGGGCATTTAGAAGTTTCATGTCAGTAGGGCTTCATATCCAATGGGCAGAGGTGGTACACATGGTAGTAGGGGTGGTACCCAAGTATCTAGAGGTAGATCTTTGCTAGGTTGGATAGGTGGTCATGTGGGTGCTTATTTCGAGGACTAACATGGTCATCTATATGCCCTTCCAGGTAGCCTAGAAATTGAGACTTTAGATGCAGTCATTACCAGTACTATCTAGGTTTGTCATTAGCAATCTTCTTTATTATTTTATCTGGTGTCTACATATTCATATGTATCTTCCTATATTGCTTTTTATTTGGATTTATTGAGTGATCCTTATCTTTTGTATATGCGTGTATCTACTCCCATATATGATTCTTTACTACTGGATCAGGTGTATTGATCTTGTGTTATGACCATCCAGGGGTACAAAACATGGGTAGAACTTGTTATTCTAGACATAGTTGTTTTAGATGTGATTCTGGGAATGGATTGGTTGTCTACTTATCATGCGGTCTTAGTTTGGTTTTCCAAGACTTTTATCTAGGTTGTGCTAGGTATCCCTTAGATTTTGTGGAAGGGTATAGATAGTCATGTGTGAAAGGGGATTATATAATTTGTCCAAGCTAGGCGGCTGGTAGAGAAGGGGTGTTTAGATTAACTAGGAAATATTTGGTATACTAACACTAACACTAATTTACTTGAGTCAGTTCTTGGGTTAGCGAGTTCACAGATATGCCTCCTATAGATTTTCCTGGTCTTTTGGCTTACCCTGATATTAACTTTAACATTAATCTTGAGCTGGGAACTCACCCTATTTCTATTCAGCCATATTAATTGGCATCAACACAGTTGATAGAGATAAAGAAGCAGCTTCTGGATCTTTATAGTAAGGGGTTAATCAAGCCTAGTATTTCTCCATAGGGTGCTCATGTTCTGTTTGTGTAAAAGAAAGTTGTTTCCTTGCATATTTTTATTGACTATCGACAACTGAATAAGGTTACTATTAAGAATAAGTATTTGATGACATGTATTAATGACTTGTCTGATCATCTTTAAGTTGTAGTAGTGTTTTCTAAGATACACTTGAGATCAGGCTACAATAAGTTAAGTATCAGTGCAGCTGGTGTTTCTATTACTACTTTTAGGACTTGTTATGGCCAATGTGAGTTCTAAGTTATGTTTTTTTGTTTTCCCAATACCCCCACAATGTTTATAAATTTGATGATTTTCATATCCGATCCCTATTTGGACTCATTTATGATAGTGATTGTCGACGACATCTTGGTCTACTTGAGGAATAGGGAGGAGCATGAGCAATATTTGAGTGTAGTTCTTCAGACCTTGAAGGATCTATAATAGAATGCCCAGTTCCTTAAGTGTGCATTCTGGCTTAAGTATATGACATTCTTGGGGCATGTGGTGTCGAAGGAAGGGATTATAATGGATTTGGCAAAGATTGAGGCAATTCATGATTTGGATAGACCTAGTTCTCCAACCGAGGTTTAATGTTTTATTAGGTTAGCAGGTTACTATAGGTAGTTTATGGAGGGGTTTTCATCAATTGAATCACATTGACAAGATTGACTCAGAAAAATATCCCTTTCCAGTGGTTCGATGAGTGTGATGTGACCTTTCTGACGCTCAAGGCCTTATTGACTTAAACTCCAATTCTGAATCTACTTTTTGAGGGCCAAAGGTTCACTTTTTATTGTGATACTTCTAGAGTCTATTAGGGTTATGCGTTGATGCAGTATGATCGAGTTATTACATGTTCCTCCTTGCATATAAGGTTCACGAGAAGAAGTACCCTAATCATAACTTGGAATTAGTAGTATTGATCATCATGCTGAATATTTAGAGGCACTATATATATGGGGTCTATTGTGAGATTTTCATCAACCCGCGGAGCATACAATATATGTTCAGCTAGAATGACCTTAATTTGAGACAGTGTAGGTGGTTGAAGTTGCTTAAGGTCTATGATATTTTGATTCTCATTCATCTGAGCAAGGCAAATATTGCAGTAGATGCCTTGAGCCTGAAGGTTAGATATCTTTGTCTATGACTCGTTGCCAGAGCCATCGTCACTTCCGACTTTGTTCTCCTATTTTGTTTAGGATAGAATTCTTTTATGTCTATAAACACTCCTATTAGGTTGTATGTTTTAGTTTACATTATAGAACTACTTTTGAGTCATATACTTATTCTTGAAAGTTGTAAACATCGATTTTGAGGGTTTAATTCATATTTGAGATTTGTGATTTTCATCTTCTTCTTCATAAGTGTATAATTATGTTTTCATTCTAGAATTATTGTTATGTTCTTATGATCATGAGTAGGCAAACACCACAACTAGGGTTGTGGGAACCATGATGGATTAATGAAGTAGGGTTCATAGTACAAGATGATTCTTGAAGGGCGTCTGGGTGTCATTGTTGTTCTCTTTGCTTTGATTGCTTTCTAACGAATGCACGTGTTAGAACTCACCTTATCTTTACTCGCAATGAAAGAAGGAGTATGGATGGAAAAGGGAACAAATAATAGAGACTTGGACCTATCAACCTTCACTTAATAACTTGAGTCAAGAAAGCACGATAGCAAATTTGGGATCCAAGATAAGGGTTAGAATGCAAAACTCATGAGATAAGAAAGTGTGATTGAGGATAGTCACCTAATAGGGCCGTAAAGACATTTAGATGAACTTAATCTATCGATTTTGCATGCCAAGCACCGGGAGAGATCACTAGTATGAAGAACCTATGGAGTTATGAAGTTAAGAGGAACACAGTCCTAGTGCCTCTCATCAATTGATCACAAACCTAACAAAAATTTGTAATTGTTACTTATTCGACGGTATAATTCAAAAATCCCTCATTTACTGGAAATTTTGTACTAATTACTTAGATAACCACATTGATTGAGATTTTGTCCTATTCCTCATGGGATCGACCCCAACCTAGTTGGGTTCTATATTTGGTATAATGACCGCTTTATACTTTTTGTGTATGTTATGGACTAGATCGATTCTAATTATTGGTCTTTGTTTCCTGATTTTACTTTTTCTATTTTTTTAAGGCACACATCGGTGCATTCCCAACACTCAGAGTCAAGGCAATCCCCTGATTCCACTTGATCGTGAGATCAAATGGACTCTGAGAAATCGCAGAAAAATAGTTAACGAAGGAGTTTTTAATGAAGGAGTTCATAATGAAAGAGTTCTAAACCAAGGAGTGCATAATCAAGAAGTTTAGGAAACTGCAGAAGAAGCTACTACTTTTATGCTCACCGAAGAGTAGGCTAGAAAGGAAGCTGCCAAGTAGGAAGCACTTAATAAACAGGCTAGACAAGTGGAACTGGATGACACTGAGGAACACGCAAGGCAGAGAAGGAATAGGTGACATCAGCATCCAAATCACTATGTTCCTTAGTTTGATGATGCAGATTAAGATGATGCGGGTGAAACAAATGCTATTGTTCCACCTCCACTGCCAGCGGGAGCTAAGTTTGACATCACCAGTGCTATGATACAAATATTAAACTTGAAGGGAGTGTTCATATGCTTGCTACTGCTGATGCAAACTTTTATCTGATGAACTTTATGGGGATTTACAAGTCGTACAATCTGCTTAGGGTGAGCCAAAATTCTATTAGACTGAGGTTGTTTCCCTTTTCTCTGACTGGTGAAGCTACTCTATGGTTGACAGAGTTGCCAAGAGGATCCATAACTACTTGGCAAGAATTGAAGACACAATTCTCGGAAAGATTTTTTCCATCTTCCAGAATATTGCAGTTGAAAGATGAGTTTTATAACTCAGGCATCTACAATATGAGGTGTTATATGAGACATGGTTGATTTTAAGAAGAAGTTGCAACAAGTTCCAAATCATAGAATACCTAGTCATAGTTTGCTTAGGATTTTCTATAGATCTTTGAATGCAAATAACAAGACTGTAGTAGACACTATGATGGGAGGTGCTTTATGAGCCTAACATAGGATTAAGCTTTGAAATACTTGATAAGATCACTAAAACTACCTAGGGCTAACACACTCGAGATTCAGACATTCCCATAGGTACTTATGTGATAGGAGCATCGGCGAAACAACGGATAGTAGATGATTCATTCGCTCAAGAGGTAGCACAGTTGAGGATCGAGTTTAGCTTCTTCTTAACAAAAGGTGAATGTAGTTGGTTTGCAAGGTAAAGTATCTAGACATGATCACTCTGATTCTAAAAAGGAGGCTAAGTATCTAGATGATCAGGTGGCGGGTTTCTGAGCCAAAGATCAAGGGTCTAATCAAGACAATTGACGTTTTAGTCAAGGAAATCAAGTGATGGTGATTGAAAGAGAAAGGATGATTATAAGAATGACAAAAATGGCCTTTACATTCCACCTAGAAGACGTGATGTTGATTCAAGTAATTTTAGTATGGAAGACACGCTTGCTAAAGTGTTGAAAGGGGTAGAAAAGATAGATGATTACCTTAAAGAGATTCGATCAGATATTTCAGGAATTAGTCAGAAAGTCGAGTCACAATCTACCGCCAACAAGCAGCTTGAGCAGCAGTTTGATCAAATTTCTACCATAATAAATTTCTGCCACAACATTAGCAAGGTACTCTTTCAAGCAACACTATCCAAAATCCAAAGAATGATAGTCATTACTTGGCTATAACCACTAGAAGTAGTAAGATGATAGTTAATCCACCTATGCCGTAGTTGTTGAGAATGATACAGAGCCTGTGATGATTGATGATGAGAAAGTAGCCAAATTAGAAAATCAAGTTATTAATGAGAGCGTGTCTAAACAGCCACCTTCAGTTGCTCAAAAGGAGGCTAAGGCTAAAAAGGGGAAGGACAAGGAGGTCCCACAGGTGTTGACTCCTATTTTATGACCTTCTCCTTTTTTTTCTTATAGATTAAAGAAAAAGGTAAAAGAAGGGAAGTATCACAAGTTTATCTCACTGTTGAAGCAAATGTCCATGAACATCCCATTAGTTGAGGTACTTGAGCGAATGTTAGACTATGCAAAGTTTATGAAGGATCTAGTGACTAAACAAAACTGTGAGTTTTGACCTTGTTGATAATTTACACCACTGTAGTACAATAGCTTCCTAGTCTCTGGTGGATAAATAGGAAGATCTTGGAGCATTCACAATTTCATGTACCATTAAGGCTTTCAATTTTGCAAAAGCTTTGTGTGACTTGGGTGCTAGCGTTAATCTGATGTCTCTAGCAGTATTTAGATAGTTGTGGTTGGGGACACCTAAAACCAATTTTGATAAGACTTCTTATGGAGGATCGTACTGTAAAGAAGCTTGTGGGCATTTTATATGATATCTTGGTGAGGGTTGAGTCCTTTATTTTTTGGGATAAATTCATCATCCTCGACTGTGAAGTTGATTTTAAGGTTCCTATTATCTTGGGGAGATAGTTCCTTCTGATTGGAAGAGCATTGGTTGATATGAAAACTAGTCAGTTGAATCATGAAGAAGTGATGTTCAATTTTTGCCAATCCATGAAGCAACCAAAGAATATGCATTTGATTTCATTTATTAATACAATTAATGAGGATGCCTTGATAGTTCCTATTGAGGACAGACTAGGTGTTGACGTACTAGCGATAGTGATCATGAATTTTAAGGGTGATGATACTGATGAGTATGATGAGATAGTGAGCGCACTTGCTGGTTTGGGTTCCTACACTTATGTGACAAAAAATTTGGATTTGGATTTAAAGAATAGGGTAACCCCACCGGCTAAGCCTTCTATTGAGGAGCCTCCTGTCTTGGAGCTCAAAGCTATTTCATCTCACCTTTGTTATGTTTTCTTAGGAGCCAACAATACTTTGGTGGTTATTATAGAAGCAGATTTGGTTGAATGGCAAGTTGACGCCCTAGTATCAGTTTTTCAGAAGTTCAAGAGGGCCATTGTATGGTCCATTACTAACATTATTGGTATTCCACCTGGAATTTGCACTCATAAAATCCAACTCGAGCCAGATTATATCCCTAGTATTGAGCATCAGTGGAAGTTAAATCCACCTATACAAGAGGTAGTGAAAAAGGAGATCATTAAGTGGTTGGATGCAGGTATGGTTTACCCTATTATAGATAGCAAATGGGTGAGCTCGGTTCAATGTATGTCAAAGAAGGGTGGAATCACTGTGGTTCTAAATGCAAAAAATGAGATTATTCCAATGAGATCGGTCACTGGTTGGTGAGTGTGCATGGATTATAGGAAGCTAAATGAGTGGACAGAAAAAGATCATTTTTCGATGCCTTTTATGAATCAGATGTTCGACCTTCTTACTGGTAGAGGATGGTATTTTTATCCTGATGGTTATTCGGGATACAATCAGATTTTGATTTCTCCCAAAGACCAAGAGAATACTACTTTTACTTGTCCATATAGGACATTTGCATTTAAAAGGATACCATTCGGGTTATGTAATGCACCAGCCATTTTTAGGGTTGCATGATGTCTATCTTCTCAGACAAGGTAGAGGACACTATTGAGGTATTCATGGATTATTTTTCAGTTGTTGCTGACTCTTTAAAAGACTATCTATTCCATCTAACTAGTGCTCTAAGAAGGTAAAAAGACTGTAATTTAGTACTTAATTATGAGAAGTGTCACTTTATGGTCAAAGAAGGGATAGTGATCGGTCACAAGGTTTCAAAGAAGGGGATTGAGGTTGACAAGGCGAAGATTGAGATGATTGAAAAATTACCTTCACCTATTTCTATGAAAGGTATTAGAAACTTTTTAGGGCATGCTGGGTTTTATCATCGGTTCATTAAGGATTTCTCTAAAATTGCACACCCTTTGTGTAAGTTGTTGGAGAAGAAGGTGAAGTTCGTGTTTGATGAGGCATGTTTAAAGGCATTTGAGTGTCTGAATGAGAAATTGACTTCTGCCCCCATCATTATTTCACCTGTTTAGTCCATACCTTTTGAGGTTATGTGCGATGCTAGTGGAGTGGCTCTAGGGGCATTCCTAGGACAAAGGCGTGAGAAAATCCTTCATCCTATCTATTATTCTACCAAAGCCCTTAATCCAGCTCAGAAAAATTATACAGTGACAGAACAAGAGTTGCTTGATGTGGGTTTTGTGTTTGAGAAATTTTGATCTTATTTGCTTGGCATGAAAGTGATTGTGCATACAGACCATGCAACTCTTAAGTACCTTATGGAGAAAAAAAATGCAAAGCCTAGATTGATTCGTTGGGTACTTTTATTATAAGAATTTGATTTTTGAGGTCAAGGATCGGAAGGAAATCGAAAATCAAGTAGCCGACCACTTGTCATGACTTGAGGAAGAGGCAATGCTGGAATTAATGGATGAGCTTGAGATTGACGATACTTTCCCGAACAAACAGGTATTGGATGCATCCCAAGACTTGATTCCATCATTCACAGATTTTGCAAATTATTTAGTACGTGATGTCATGCTTGAGGAGTTATCATTCCTACAGCGGAAGAAATTTATACATAATATGTGGAAATTTTTCTTGGATAAGCCATAATTGTTTTGGATTTGTGCAGATGGAGTAATTTGTAGATATGTTCTGGAGATTGAGATAATGAGTATTTTGGAGGCATGTCATTCATCCCCAATTTGGGGTTATCATAGTGGTGTGCAGACGGCTCATAAGATTTTTTAATATGGGTAATATTGCCCCACCATTCATCAAGATGCTCATGACTACGCAATATTTTGTGACTAATGCCAAAGACAAGGGAACATCTCACAAAGGCATGAGCTACCATTGACCTCAATTCTAGAGATTGAATTGTTTGACTTATGGTATATTGATTTCATGGGTCCATTTATGGGTTTATATGGTATGAAGTATATCTTGGTTGTTGTTGACTATGTTTTGAAGTTGGTGGAGGCGATTGTGCTTGTAAAAAATGAAGGGAAGAGTGTGACAACTTTACTAAGAAAGAACATATTTTCTAGATTTGGTACGCCAAGAGTCATCATCAGCAATAGGGTTTCTCACTTTTGTACTATAGTCTTATTGTGAGGTAGCTATCCATAATGAAAATTATCATAATAAAGAAGGGAATTAGAAACGTACTGCCAATCTTGGGTACCAGTCCATAATCATCCTGCCACGAACTAACCATAATAACCAAAAAAAAAGTAACCGACTAGCCCAGGTACACAATGACCTAACTGTTCCCCCATAAGCCCAGAGCTTCATGGAAGTACTCAGCAAACAACACTCATAACTTGTACCTATACAGCCCCCCATAAGACCGATAGATACAGGCGCCAAACAATCATACTGGTGATAGGCGATGTATATAAATGAATGAATGCAACAAATCCATAAATACCATATCCGATCCAGGTGCCATAAAGTACCAAGTGTATACACCTCCTCCAGCTCCGGAGCTCGCAAAGGCAGGACCTAAGGTGACCATCCTTCTCCTGCACTGTGGCTCGCGGATAAAGGGGCCCCTAGGGGATTTGGGATATCTGTATACACTACCTAGTCCCAAACCAAGACTTCCAATAATAATCATAATCCATCTACTCCATTCAGTACCGGAGAGATATATAAGTATAATAAGTGCACGGACTGGAACCGTGACTAAAAGAGTATGCATTGTATAATAAGTGCACGGACTCAAACCGTAACTAAAAGAGTATGCATCTGTAAGCCATTTTCTGAGATCAAGTTTGGGACTAAATCATCATAATAATATAGAGAGGGTCGAAATCTCTGTCTATCGAAGAAAATAGTAGTGGTAAAATGACTGGATTAATAACGGACTGAAATCAACCTCGATCTAGTTTCCAAAATATCAATTTGAGTTCTAAAAGCTCACAAATCATCAAATAAGGTGGTACAATTCCCATTATAAAAGAATCCATTTTAAAAGTGAAAAGTGGGAATAAATCCCTTTTTGGAAAACAGTAGTAAAATCAAGGTTTAGGGTTGGAATGGTGAATAAATCCCTTTTTGGAAAATAGTAGTAAAATCAAGGTTTGGGTTTGGAATCGTACCACTAAGTGAGCATGAATGTGCCTAACAGTATGCATGCCATCACCAGTATCCAAACAATACAATCATAAGCGCCTACACGTCTCTAAACTAGAACCACATCCTTAGAAGGATAGGATACTCACCTGGAGTCCAAATGGTATCGTAACCACGGCCTCGGGCCCAATAATACGTAATCAACATAGCAAGCCTCATAACTCGGGAATTCATAATAATCAAGGGCGTAAAGCCACTACAAGGATCTAATCAGTGAAATACCTCCCAAATCACTAAGTCAAATGATAAATCTTATACTAAGGGATTCTTAATAGTAAACTATGGTTAGCAGACTTATAATAGAGGGTAATCGGATTCTATAGCCATGACAATTATTTTACTCTAAGGTTCGGGTCACATTTCTACCCTTAATTCCGTAAATGGGCTAAGTCATGCTATACTAGTCATAAGGATATCCTACCATCCCTACCTAGCATGCAAACTATACAATCTCATAGACAAAAGTAGACCGAAGCCTACCTCGATACCGAACCGCAAATCTTGAATCATTCACAAATCATTCGTCTTTGCTCCACGATCTCAAAAACGTCAAACTATCAAAATAATAATCTATGTGTTATTACAAGTAAAACAACACCCATATTACAATATAAAACTCCAGGCCCAAAAATCGGGTGAAAAATGGGACCGTGGGGCTCGATAATGGAATTCAAAAATTAAATCTGTCACGAGGTCTCTCAAAGGACAAGGAATGTGTGCTCAAAATTTGAGCACAAATGGAGCATAAATCAGGGCTCAAATCGGCCCAACAAATTAAGGGATTCAAAACTAATTTCTGGGAATTAGTCAAGGAAAAGAATGGAATTTGATGGGTAATAACAATGGAAAAAGATCAAGAGGTGTTGAATTAGCTTACCTTAGCCCCAATGGATGATTTTCCACAAATTTCCACACTTCAATCTCCAACAATGGCGGAAAAAAGGGTTTTGAATTATAATTTTAGTCGAAGATCATGAAAAATGAAATGGGTATTCTTGGAAAATGAGAAATATGAAGTTATAATCACATAGACAATGATTATACGAAAAAAACGCCTCGAGAATTGTCAAAATTAGAGCTTCCTAGCTCTCCAAATGTCAAGAGTATAAAATGTGTTCGGTGTGGGTCTTATACTCAGCAATGACCACTAAAGCGGCTTCCGCTTAAGTGGTCATTTGGCCACTTAAGTGGCTGCACCAGAAACTTTGAGGCATCAGATTTTCTAAGTCCAAATGGACTCCGATCCGGTGCTCCGGATTCGTTCGAAACCCCATGCGTGCAAACGAACTATGCTACCATACCAAATTTGACATTTCGAACTCAATGGAACCATTGAAACTTTCATCCAAGGTAGTTTCAATTAAATGTGGGCCCCACACCCGTAGTTCTATTTTTCATCAAATCTACCCAATAGCCCAAAATAATTCAAGAAGCCTCGGGACCTGAACTAAGGGTCCCCAGCCAAAAATCAATGTTCCAGAGCTGATGGCGCTGTCAGAATTCTCATCTGAGGCCATCTACTAGGATTTTTTGTTGGAGACCAATTCCTTAATAGCAAAATCTCCAAAACAGGTAAATGAGCCTAAAATGCAAACGAACTGTCCGATAACCGAACCGACAGTTTCAGTAAGTCATAAATGAACTACAACTATTGTGGGAAAGCTTAAAATACTGGAAATGCAAGAAAAATGAGAAAATGACCTAGAGGATCATTACAATATCCACTACTAAAAGGACTTTTGTCCGCAAAAGTCAATGGATATCATTGGGGTGCATAGTGTAGTTTGGGTATAAAGAAGAAGTTAGTAGAAGAAAGAAAAAAGGATTTGGGTGTGGTAATAAAAATAAAAGAAGGGGAAAAAAAGAAAAAGAATGATGAATAAAGTTTGCAAAACAAAAAGAAAAAAATAGAAAATATAAAAAGAAAACCACACCTGAAATCTGTAGAGAAGCAAAGGGAGAATAAGGTAGTAGAAAATAAATGAGGATGAAAAGTGAAGCCAAAAATAGTGTAGATTCAAGGAGGATTGAGTCACTACATCCATATCTACAATACCTGTCCCCAGGCCTACATTACAAGCCGATGAAAGTCCTATAGTGATCCCGGGCCAACCGTTTGAAAAACTAAGGCACAGAAAATAAGGAGAAGCCTATGGTATTTCATGCACGCTTTTAGAACTTCATTGTGAGAGTGAGTGTCTTGATTTATTCCCTAACTATATTTGCATCTTTAGACTATAAGCGTACAGGACTTCTTTGGTTTGAAGGCACACGGGTTACATTGTTGATTGCTATTTGTTCTGATAATGTCATTTGCATATATGCTTGGTTGTTTATTCATAATCTGATGCCATCTCTTGATCCTTTGTGTTATGGTAATGGGTTGTATATGTACACACAATAGTTTTAAATTCTTGTATAGGGGGGGTTAAAAAATTGTATGCTAAAAAGGAATTGCATTTACTGTTGTAGGTCTCTTAGGTTTCTCTTAGTTAAGCGTTATGGTTGTTGTGTTATTTTGTTCGCCTAAGGACTTGCAAAAGTTTTAAGTGAGGGTGTCGATATGCCATGGTATCATGGCACTTTCGACAATTAAAATAAGGATGATATGCTAGCACTAGGTCTTGTTTATGTGGATATGATATGTTTTGTGTTAGTATTGTAGGAAAATAGGTATTGGTGGTAATTGGATGAAAAAAGGGTTAAAAATAACCAAGTTTCGGAACTGGATCTTGGCCATGACTCATTAGGTCACGCTACGAATAGTGCCCTGAATAGTTGCATTAACAGTAATGAAGACTTAAAGGGTCAAAAATTGGATGTTGGCTACGACTGCATGCTATGAGGCATTGGGAGAGGCAACGGGTCGTAAGGTGACCCATCCTGAACAACTTGTTCAAAAGTCCTGCAAAGGTACAAATTGATATCAGTGGCAATGACTACATCCTACGAGCCATCACCAGTGGCTACAAGTCGTTGCCTGAACTCATCCTGAACACTTTGGCCCAAAAATATGAAGATTGCAAGAGTTGATCCAGTTGCAACGGGTCACCCAGCGACTTGTTGGGTGACCATACGAGTCATTGGCAAAGATACAAGAACACCAAGCAACGGATGCTCATTGACACACAACGGGTCAGAGGCAAACCCTACTACCGATTTCCAGAGCCATCACCACTGCCAACTCTGTTCTCCCATTTTATTTAGGATAGGATTTGTTTATGTATATAAATACTCCTATTAGGTCTTATGTTTTATTTTATGTTCTATTACTACTTTTGATTCATATACTTGTTCTTGAAAGTTGTAAACATCGATTTTGAGGGTTTAATTCATAGTTGAGATTTGTGGTTTTCATCTTCTTCTTCATAAGTGCATAATTATGTTTTTATTCAAGAATTATTGTTGTGTTCTTATGATCATGAGTAGATAAACACCACAATTAGGGTTGTGGGAATCATGACATATTAATGAAATAGGGTTCGTAGTGCAAGGAGATTCTCGAAGGGTTTTGGGGCATGTATTGTTGTTATCTTCACTTTGGTTGCTTTCTAACAAGTGCACGCATTAGAAATTGCCTTATCTTTACTCGCAATGAAAGAAGGGGTAATGGATGGAAAAAGGGACTAAATAACAAAAAACTTGGAGCTATCAACCTTCACTTAATAGCTTGAGCCGAGAAAGCGAGAAAGCTAATTTTGAATCCAAGATAAGGGTTAGGATGTAAAACTCATGAGATTAGATAGCGTGATTGAAGATAGTCATCTAATAGGGGCGTAAAGTCATTTAGATGAACTTAACTTATCAATTTTGCATGCCAAACACCGGGAGAGATCACTAGTACGAAGAACCTATGGAGTTATGAAGTTATGGGGAACACAGTCCTAGTGCCTCTCATCTATTGATCACAAACTTAACAAAAAGTTGCAATTGTTACTTGTTCGACGATATAATTCAAAAAACCCCCATTTACTGGAAATTTTTTCTTAATTACTTAGATAACCACATTGATTGAGATTTCGGCCTATTCTGTGTGGGATTGACCTCAACCTAGTTGAGTTCTATGTTTGGTATAAGACCGCTTTATACTTCTTTTGGAGGTGTAATTTGGGCGACATCAGGCTTAACTAAAGAGATAACTATTGAGATTAAGGGTACCTCGTCAGAGGTTCAAACAGTCGAGCAACTTTTTTATGTATGGATCTCATCTTTGGTAGTCAGACCATCACCCTGTACCTCACTTTTCCTTTTATATATTCTGTGGACACAAGTAATATGTAGTTTCCGACGAGTCTATAGCAGATGATCGTGATCCTTTAGCTAGTCGTTATTCACTTATGTGTCTACTCTACCAGATTACATTCCCTCTAAAACTTTTTTTCCTAGGATTACAAAACATCTAAATATGTTAAAACACTTGTTGGTAGTTTTGGGGTGTTGAGAGAAGGCCTTTGTGGTCTTAGACTGTCTCCAAGTTTAGATTGTTGCAATCTATACACATGGACTGTACTTCATATTTGGGGGAGGGGAACTCTAGGTGGGCTCGCTAGACAAAAATCTAGTATGGGTGATGAATATCTTTAAAAGTATCATTCTACTTGGAATTTAAGTAGTTTGTTCTAGATGTTACCAAGAGCTTCTTAGGTTTATTGGTCTAATTAATCTAAACCTTTTGATTAAATAAGTATTATAAGCAGAACCATTCTTGCTATTATTTTGATCAAATTGAATAATCTTTAAACACTATTATCTAAATAAATCAGAAATAGATGTGCAATCAAAATCAAAACCTTGAGTTAGGTATTAGAAGAAATTAAGAATTATTCGGTCATATCTTGTCCCCTTTTTTGATTCATCACTACTTTGAGATCTCCTTGTATAGGGTGTGGTTGGCTCTATAGGTTTCATTGAAACATTGTGAGAAACAATATGTTAAAGGATAAAAGTGTTGATAAAAGCACGACTCAACTAGCTTATGCTTATTTATTCATGAGTTTATGTGCAGGAGTTCATTAATAACGACAAAGAGTCTGCCCCAAGATATATAGGATGCATGAGACTTGATTTGGTTCTTTTTCACGTTACTATGACTCCTATTCTTCATCTTTGTTTCAATCTCGGTGTTTTGGGGGGTATACATCTTCTATTTTAGGAGGATACAACAGTTTTAGATACTATGTAGGCGTTTAGACTAGCGATTTCATTTCATGATTTTAAATCAGTTTTTCAACAAATGATTTGGGATCATGATTTGAAATCATAAGATAAAATCTCAAATTCTCAAAAAACCATGATTTGGGATTTGAAATCACGATTTCAACTTTTTTAAATACAAAACCCATAAGTTTATATTTTGTAAAAGAAAACTCCATTTTAAATTTTACAAAAAAGGGACTCATGTTCGACGTGAAGAGATTGTTCGTACCATATGAAAGAATTATATTAAATAATAATTAGTTACTATTATTGTTGATTCGTGGATTTTTATAAATTATGTGTACTTGAAAGTTTATAATCACAAATATATCTATATCTAATAAGAGAAGCAAAAAATGCCATGTGTCAGCGCCACAAAAAAACATAATTAAAAATTTAAATAAATAAAATAAAATAATTTTTTATTTATTCAGTTCTATCAAAAGATGAACGTGACCTTTTTATATGGACAGTTTTGATGGACAGTTTTGATGAGCAGTTTTAAAACTCCTCCTACACTTCGCCTCTTTATATATTCAACTTTCTGTATTTGATAAAGTTGTCTTTCAATTTCTTTCTATTTAACAGTCTAAAATTTATCTCTGAATCAACCAAAAAAAACTGGTGAATACGGCCATAAACATAGATGGCTTTACAATTTCATGGAATCGCACAGATTACAAGCAATTCCATGCAATGGAATCTGAGAGTTAGAGTTGTTCGACTGTGGCAAGTGTCGGATAAATTCAAACCTGAGATACCCTATTCAATAGACATGATTTTACAGGATGCAAAGGTACTTTTTCATTATATAATAAATCATTAAATTTAACTCCATCCATCCACTTATTGGTTCCTTCTAAGTTCACTAATTTCAATTTTTTTACATTATAACTCGTGAACTTCATTTTTTTTTTAATAAAAAATTTCCTTTTTAATGGCGTAGAACATTTACCCATTCTACTTTTTTTTGTCAATTTAGGGAGATCGTATACATGCCTCAATCGGGAAATTCGAAATTAAGTATTTCAAGACCAAGATAGAGGAACTTGGGTTATATCGCATGAACTACTTTGTTGTTACATCAAATTCCAAGAAATTTAAGACTACGACACACAAACACAGGTTGATATTTATAAAAAAGACTTTTGTTGAAAAAAATAACTGATCCTTCATTTGATGTGGACATATTTAATTTGCGTCCATTTGACCAATTGACAATTCAACATAATGTCGATGAGGCCGAACTATTTGGTAATTATTCTTCTCAAATTAAATCTAATTTGAATTGAATAATTTGTGTTACACATTCGAACTAACCTTTATATTTGTAGATGTCGTTGGTCAGGTTGTGACATATGAATCAGTTCAAACCTGCAAGCAAGGAGACAATAATAGTGTCTTTATAAATGTTGTCCTAGAGGATGATAAGTAAGTTTTTAATTCTTCCACTTATAAAAGGAACAATCCAACCATAAGACAAATCAGAGGCAAAAAGTATCCTCTACTCACTACTTCTTATCCTTATGCAACATTTGTCTTTCAATCTGAGTTGTATCATCTATTAATGTGCATTATAAGGAGGAATAGGCTTTCAACAACTTTATGGGGTGAACTTGTGGATCAAATTCAACCTCATTTGAGTGCATCTATAGATGAACCTTTGATTGTGGTTCTTCAACTTATGAAGGCTCAGAAATTCAGAGGTATAACTAATTAAAACTGTAATATAAATCATATTTGCTATAAGCAGTTTTCATATTCTATAATAACTTTTCCACAGATAACTACTCTATTCGTAGTTGTTGGTATCAGACAAAGCTATGGATAAATCCATCTCTGCCACAATCTATTGCTTTTAAATCCAGGTTTGTCAACGCCTAATTTTCCTAAAAATAATTATTGATATATAAGATTATATTATTTTTTCTTTAGATTGGATGCATCATGTGATTCCAACTATGAGCGGCTTAGCCAGACAAGTTCTCAACAAAGTTATTCTAGCACGGATGAGTTAGCCAAGGGAATTGTACCTTTTAAATATATCAGTGATTTGATTCAATGCACGGAAGTAAGATGAATATTTTTTCATTTCATATTAACTTTACACAATTTGTTTAAACATTAATAACATCAATATTTCTCTAACCAGGAAGCTAGCTACTGGATTGCTGCAAAATTTGTATGTTTGGATCTTGAACATGGATGGTCATATTTGGCTTGCAACAAGTGTATTATAAAAGTTGAACCAGATGGAAACTCATATTTCTGTCCAAAATGCAATGCAGAAGCAAAAGTTGTTGTTCACAGGTTAATAGTGTTCTATATTAATTTATCTCTATAGAAATTAAATTTGTTAACATGATAAATAGTTGATTTCAGGTATAGGCTACAAGTTCGTGTAATGAATGGAACTGGTCTTATATCACTGTTGCTTTGGAACCGCGAGGCTATGCTACTTATGGGGAAGTCTGCAAAGGAGTTGAAGGAAGGCTTAATTGATGATGATGAATGTTCATATCCAAGTGAACTGGATGATATTATTGAGAAAAAACTCATGTTTAAGATAATTGTTAAGGAATTTAATATAAACAAACAGGATGAAGTCTACAAAGTTGTTAAGTTTGATGACGATGAAGTTCTTTTCAAGGAATACTGTCATCCTTCACTAAAATACACTGTAAGTGTTACTCATTAAAAATTTCACCTAATAACTTTTGTAAAAGTTATATAAAAACCATAAATTTCATAAGTAAATATAATTTTTAAATTTATGACATTACTGTTTATGTAATAGGATTTCAACTTTGAAGGTGGACAAAGCTATGGGGGAGAGGAGCTTTTCGAGGTACTTATGTGTTTCATTTTATAATTGTTTTAGCCATATCTTTTCTGCAGATATAATAAGTTTGCATTGAAATAATTACATACCTTTCGTAATGCAAATTTGTGTGTTTTTTTCTCCCATACATGCATCCTGCTTATATATTGAATCTGCCATATCAAACTTTACCCAAATCATCTCTCTATATCTAATAAGCCATATATGTTTATGCATCCTGCTTATATATTGAATTATAGCTTTTACATAAGTTATATATATAGATTTATGAAAATTAAAGTGTTTAATATAATCTCAGATTATTGAGTTTGAACTTAACCTAACACAGCTTTACACTATGCTATCTTTTATAGACTCCCATCAAGAATAATTTATCAGAAAGTGGATCGTCCCTAACAGAAATCAGCGTTGATTTGACTGAAAAACAGTCTACCAAGAGAAGCAAATTTGTAGGGAAATTCTCAATGCAGGAATATGATGATGACTGTAATGACAAACAATCCACCAACAAGGTTCGCAAAGTGATTAAGAAGGAAAGAAAAACATGAGTTCGGAACACCATGGACAACCATATTAACTTCTCTGCAAATTTTAGTTTTACTTTATGAACAATTACTATATTAGATATTTGTATGATGTAATGAAAAGTATGTGCGGTTGTTTCATATTTTCTTTATCCTCTTTGTATTGTTCTATTTTTTTTAAATGAAACTTAACATCAAAGATAGCAAATTGTCCTAGAGTATTTACTTTCTCTGGTGAAATGTTGTAGCATAAGACATAAAATATCTGCTTAAATATACTCTATTTATAAAACGTCTAAAATCAGTATAGTGAACTATTTTCTTGCTTCAGTTTAGAATAACAAATTCCTAAGATGTTTAATAGTATACGTATGATTGCTCCATTTATCACATTTCACATAATAGTATTGTGGCACAATGTTTTAGGTGAAGTCTGATCCGAATGACATATAATGTAAAATGGACAGATACATCAAGCTGTCAAATTTTGAGCAAATAGGACACTTACAATTTTGAGATTTAAACAACAAAGTTCTGTTCTCTGTCCTAAGAAGGAATCATAATAGCATGCTGAGAGATGCCTGATCCACAACAACATTTTTTGCATCTACAGAGCCTGTGAACATTTGATGTACATGATCAAACTCAAAATGAGAGTAACAATGAAAAATAATGAAAGGAAAATTTACAAAAAATTGAAATTTGAGATGTATTAACACAAATTGGGATGCATGTCTCCATGACTGATTTATCATATATACAAGGAGAAAATTATAGAACTCTGGACCTACAGATTGCATATGTCTGATAACTCAATAAATCAAACAACTACTTGAACTGATCCCATAATTTCATTCTCAGCCTCAAAACTGCGCTATATGGCCATTTGGTTTGTTGTGTATGTTAAAACTCCTAGAATAGAAGTTGCCTGTACAACAGAGACATCTATCACAGCCTCAATTATGATTCAAATTGATCATGCAATAACTCTACAGTAAATGTAAATAGATGCGTCGATAATCTGTTAAATAATTTCTATGTATAAAAATAACTAATTCCAAAATACATATTTATCAGTTATTTTCCTTCTTTAATTACTTCAATTTTTAGAAAGCCTACTCTTTATTTTCGAATTACAATAGAAACCCATACTTAAAAAATAGGGCATACTTGAAGAAACAAGAAAATTATGGGAAGTAGCAGTTACAGCATTAAACTATTTGGTGTTGTTATCATTACTGAGAATAATCACAACAATGGAGGTTCAGTTTTATGATCAAGAAACTAGGAAACGATATGGTGTGAAGAGGACGTACATGATTGAAGTTACTGCTATTGATTGTGATTATTGACATATCATCCACTTTGAGCATAAAAACATACAGTTCGGCAGAATTGTCAGAAAGGGAGAGCCGGTAGTCACTTTTTGATTTGGAAAAAAGATTCGAGCCGAGCCGTCAGTCACTTGGAGAGAGCCTAGACGAGTCGACATTCACTTTTTAACTCCTACTGTCTGTTAAAAATAGAGAAGTTTAAATTTTTTTTATGAGGATTCAAAGTTATAAGAAAGTATTATGAAGAGGCAAAAATACATTCTATTCCACCCATTGCATGTTCCAGGACTCCATATTACTCACTGCTAACTATTTAAAAACCAGTTAAAAAAATTAAAAGACATAATCTGTAATAATACTCAACTGCACATAGTCAACTGCTTTTCTTTTTTCAAAATTAAATACCTTTTCAGACAAATTACAGTTACATTCATTCTGTCATGGAAGAAAAAAAAAATTGCAAGAAAAAACAGAATATGCTTACGGAAGAATAAAAAAAAAAGAAAATATTCTTCAGATAACAATGGCATGAACTTTTGTCCTCTGTTTTTTATCATATTTATTACATTTCTATTTGATTACTCGCTAACTATACTAAGAAGATATAGATTCTAAATTTATAAGCTAACGTTAATTTGTGTATGACAGATTTTGAGAGCAGTTCATCTACAACTACAAAGCAATCTAAGGATAAAGGACTGTTGGTGGATGAGAATACTTTTTCAAATCATGTAAATATGCAATATGGTGATACACCAGGTATGTCATTAAAATAACACAATACTTCACATTCTTTCATACAACTTCATTAATTTAAAAATTCATGCATCAAGGTCATGTGCACTCAAAAAACCAGCAAACAACTGATGAAAATTTAGATGAAGATATGTTTGAAGGTATGTAGATAGAAACCCAACAACGATTGATATTGTTAAACTGTATGAAGAAATTTAACTCTATTGACTTCCAAATTTATTATTTTATTATCATTATTTGTAGCGGATGAAATCAAAATTTGGACAAATAACAATGAAGGTAAGTATGTTGTTTGTTACATTTACTTATATATCATAATTTGTGCTTTATTTACAATAAGTACGATGACTGTATTCTTATTTATTATACTTTGACAATATTAGATTACTGGGACATAGGAGATCCTACTTGTGAATGTGAATACTGCGGTGCGTACTTCTGGTATGAGGAAAGAATTGAGAAAAAGTATAAAAATAAAAGACCAGTATTCACTTTGTGTTGTGGTAGTGGAAAGATCAAGCTGCCAAATTCAAAAAAACTACCTTCCATTCTAAAGGAATTATTGCTTGGAACAGGTAAATGTGTTCATTTATAAATCAAATAAGACAACATCACAGGCTGAACATATACAAGGTTTAACAAACTCTGATTTTACGTAGGAAAAAAAAGTAATCATTTCAGAGAGAATATTCGAACATATAATTCCATGTTTTCTTTTACATCAATGGGAGGAAAAATTGATGCATCTGTCAACCAAACAAAGGGACCAAGAACATTCAGATTGTCTGGGCAGAATTATCATAAAATTGGAAGCTTATTGCCTACGGAGGGATCTTTTCCAAGATTCGCACAATTGTATATTTATGATACAGAAAATGAGGTGGACAATAGAATTCATGCTATCAGGTGATTATTTATATTATTGCTCAATAAAATTATTTTTATTATTTTTATTAAACTTTTCAAAAACCATCACAATTTTAGTTTATTTCAATACTTTATTATTGCAGTCGTGGTGAAATTAACAATCAAATTCATGCTAAAATCGTGAATGATCTAAAGCAAATGCTAGATGAACACAATGTGTTGGCAAAGTGTTTTAGAATGGTAAGAGATAGATTTCAAGCAGATCAAAATTCACATTTGCGTCTCAGATTGATAGGGAAAAGGGGCTCGGACGGAAGAAGATACAACTTACCGTCAGTTTCAGAGGTAGCTGCTTTGGTTGTTGGTGATTTTGAGCCAACAAGGTCTGATAGAGATATCATTATAGAAAGTCAATCTGGACAACTAAAGAGGATAAATGAATTGAATGCGTCATATTTAGGATTGTAATATCCTCTACTCTTACCATATGGTGAAGATGGATACAGAGAAGATATTCCTTTAAATATTATTGATGAATCAACTGGTGGAAGAAAATGTGTTAGCTGTTGTGAATACTTCTCATACAAAATTCAAGAAAGGAAGCATGAAGTTCCAACAATTGTGTCATCTAAAAGATTATTTCAGCAATTCTTGGTTGATGGATATACAATGATGGAATTTTTTAGATTGAAGTTTATTAGGCTTCATCAAAAAAAGTTGAGATCACACTTTTATAAGGGGTTAGAAGAAGCTGTTTTAAGAAGAGACACAGAACCTTCTTCTCAAGGACAGAGAGTTATACTCTCTTCCTCATTCACTGGAGGGGCACGTTACATGTTGCAAAATTATCAGGATGCCATGGCAATCTGCAAATGGGCCGGATACCCTAATCTCTTCATCACATTTACTTGCAATCCAAAATGGCCAGAGATTACTAGATTTGTGAAGTGTAGGGGATTGTCTCCAGAAGATCGTCCAGACATTTTAACAAGGATTTTCAAAATCAAATTGGATCAGTTAACAAAGGATCTGCGACACAATAAAATTTTTGGAGAAGTAAAAGCAGGTATAAACTTTATGAAATATTACAATTATTACATTATATTTTAAATTATTATAAGATATTATTATTATTATTATTATTATTATTATAATTAACAAAAGGAAATACAAATACTTATCTAATATAACTTTTTATACAGTGATTTATACGGTTGAATTTCAAAAGCGTGGATTGCCTCATGCACACATCCTACTATTCTCCATAATAAATGTCAAAATGCTGCTGATATTGATGAAATTATTTCAGTAGAATTTCCTGCTAAATTAATTGATCCTCAATATTATGCGGTTGTTACAAATTTCATGATGCATGGACCATGTGGTTCTGTAAGAAAATCTTCTCCCTGCATGCAAAATGGAAAATGTACAAAGCACTTTCCAAAAAAAATTGTGGAATCAACCACAATTGATGAAGAAGGATATCCTATCTATAGAAGAAGGGATGATGGCAGATCTACTAAGAGAGCAGGTATTGATTTGGATAATAGGTATGTTGTGCCACACAATAGATTTTTATTATTGAAATATGGTGCGCATATTAATGTGGAATGGTGCAATCAATCAAGGTCCATTAAATACTTATTTAAGTATGTTAATAAAGGACATGATCGTGTCACCGCTGCTTTTTCTCAAAGTGGGAATGCTGATGACTCAAGAGTTGTTGATGAAATAAATATGTATTGTGATTGTCGATACATATCACCATGTGAAGCAACTTGGAGAATTTTTAAATTCCCAATCCATCATAGAGAACCATCTGTAGAAAGGTTATCCTTTCATCTAGATGGCAATCAAAATGTCATATTTTCAGATGATGATCCGATTGATACAGTAGTTAAAAGACCAAGTGTAAAGAAATCAATGTTTTTAAAGTGGTTTGAAGCAAATAAGGAATTTCCTGAAGCTACAGAGCTAACGTATGCAAAATTCCCTCTAAAGTTTGTGTGGAAGCAACAATCGAAGAAATGGGAAAAAAGAAAAACTTCTGCATTTTCTATTGGCAGAATTTTCTATGTTCCACCGGGATCTGGCGAGCAATATTATCTTAGATTGTTGTTGAATGTTATTAAAGGTCCAACATCATATGAGTATCTCAGAAATATCAACGGTCATGATCATAAGACTTTCAGATATGCGTGTTATGCTCTAGGTTTATTAGACGATGACAGAGAATATATAGATGCTATAGTGGAAGCAAGTAATTGGGGAATGCCTTCATATCTAAGGCAATTATTTGCTATGCTACTTATATCAAATTCAATGTCACGTCCAGAGATTGTTTGGGAATCAACATGGCATTTACTATCAGAAGATATCCTTCACGAAGAAAGAAGAGTTTTAGATAATCCAGGTACCTAAATAATGCTTTCAGTTTCAATAAACTAATGTACAGATAATATATTTTATTTCATTCACTTAAATTTGATGACAAATGATAGTAAACACTTACGCATTTTCTTATATAAGGTTTCATTGATCTTATATTTCATTAAATGTAGTTAAACATAATTTTTAAATTTATTATAATTAATTTTTATATGTTTTTATACATTTTCAGAAGCTAACCTGACGGATGATGATCTGAAAAATCGTTGCTTGCAAAAGCTAGAAAACTTTTTAAAAGGATGTGGAAGAAGTTTTCTTGATTTTCCAACAATACCAATGCCTGTTTATAACGAGGAAGAGGTTGACAACAACAACAGATTAATTCATGATGAAATGCGTTATAATAGACGCGCTTTAGCAGAGGAACATCAACAATTGATTGAGAATTTGACAAATGAGCAGAAGTCAGTGTATAAAAAGATAATAACAGCTGTGAATGAAAATAAGGGTGAATTTTTCTTTTTATATGGTTTTGGAGGAATAGGTAAAACTTTTATTTGGAGGACTCTGTCTACTGCCATAAGATCTGAAGGAGACATTGTGTTAACAGTTGCATCTAGCGGAATCGCATCGCTTTTGTTACCAGGTGGTAGAACAGCTCACTCAAGATTTGTAATTCCACTAAATGTAACTGAAGATTCGACATGTAATATCAAACAAGGTACTCCTTTAGCAAATTTGATTGTGAAGACAAAGTTGATTATTTGGGATGAGGCACCAATGATGCATAGATTTTGTTTTGAAGCTCTTGATAAAACTCTAAGAGATATTCTTAGCTTCAAAAATCCATCCAATTCACAAAGACCATTTGGAGGTAAAACAGTCGTTCTTGGAGGTGATTTCAGACAAATATTACCTGTCATCCCAAAAGGTACTAGGCACGATATTGTTAACGCAACTCTCAATTCTTCATATTTGTGGCCTCATTGTCAACTACTAAGACTAACAAAGAATATGAGATTGCAAGGTAATGAGATAGGTCCAAATTTGGATGAGTTGAGAGATTTTTCTAATTAGATTTTGGCTGTTGGTGATGGTAGGAGTGGAAGTTCAGTTGACGGAATTGAAAAAATTCCTATACCAAATGATCTTCTAATAAATGGGTCTACTGATCCAATATCGGCTATTGTTGAAAGTACGTATCCAGATTTCATTAGTCATAGCAATGATTTAGGATATCTAAAACAAAGAGCCATTCTTGCTCCAACTCTTGATATGGTGGATTCAATCAATCAATATATGATTTCCCTCAATAATAATCCTGAGAAATCATATTTGAGTTCCGATAAAATTTACAGTTCTGATCATACTTATTCAGCTTTGGAACATGTGCACACACCAGAATTTTTAAACACTATTAAATGTTCAGGAGTTCCGAATCATGCTATCACTTTAAAGATTGGGGTTCCGGTGATGTTATTAAGAAATATTGATCAGTCAGCAGGATTGTGTAATGGAACAAGGTTAATTGTAACTAAACTTGGAAATCAAGTAATTGAAGCCAAAGTCTTATCTGGACAGATGGCTGGACAGAAAGTGTTTATTCCAAGAATGACCTTGACACCATCTGATGCTAGAATTCCATTTAAGTTTCAAAGAAGACAATTTCCAATAACTGTATCTTTTGCCATGACAATCAATAAGAGTCAAGGACAATCTCTGTCTCACGTGGGATTATTTTTAAAGAAACCAGTATTTACACATGGACAACTATATGTAGCTCTTTCTAGGGTGACAAGTAGAAAGGGACTAAAAATATTGGTTTACGATGACGATGGACAGATAACTAACGAAGCTACAAATGTAGTATATAAAGAAGTTTTCCAAAGTATAATCTGACATCCAGTGTCTTTTTGGAGGTTTATGTACTACATTATTGATTTGATTGATAAACCATGTGAGAAAAGAATGCTGAGATGATTAATGAAATATTTGAAAGGTGTGATTTTTATTTTTTTCATTTATATCATTGAATTAATTAAAATAATATACTATAATATGTGACATCCATATACTCCATTTTATTATAACTTCAAAAATGTTATCAGATCCATCAAGTGAAATATTCCATTAAATTTCACTATTTATTTTCTATAAAACTGAATGCTTTGCTGATTATAATTTTTTTTATGCATTATTTTCTTTAGCATGTATGAAATTCTACGGAGGAAGAGAGTAGAGGGCAGGAGGAAAAGGAAAAAGAGATAGTGGAAGAATCATAAACTGAAAAAAGATCTCTGCAGGATAGTGCAGCTCAGCCCCAAAACAGACAATGGATAGATGAGAATGTAAGAAAATCTTTAACATTCTGAATGCTTACACTTAATAAATGATCATTGAATTTATTTGTCTAGAGTATTATTTATGTTATTAATCTAACATGGCAGGGGAATGAGATTGGATCCAATATGTGTCATCAGTGCTAGAGGAATCACAAAGCAAGGGTTGTTAGGTGCATCCTGTGTAAAATAAAGCGATACTGTGTTCATTGCATGACCAGATGGTAGTTAAAACTTTTACTAACTATGTTGTTGTTTGAATATGTTTATGTGAGTAAATTTCTGAGCTTTTAATTGAAAGTTTAACTTACGATGAAACTATACTCTGCTACTTCAGTGTTTATTCAAAACTTGGTATATGAGTCAAGGTAATAAGGCACCTATAACATGCAACCTCAAAGATACAATCTAAAATTACCGCTAAGCACATATGAATGAATAAAACTTCAAGCATTATAGATCCAACAATCAAACAAAATATAAACAACTCAAGAAACAAATCACAACATTCATCAAAGCATTCATCTATGAGGAGACACTTCATTATTATATATCTGAGAATCATGCATGCATCGAAAAAATAGTTTATTGAAGCTACCTTAAATCGGTGGACGTAGAAAATAGAAAGACAACAAATCAAAGAGATACATGTAGTTACACGAATAAAAATTAGAACGAAATCATAGACAAGTTAATTTTAGAGAGCTTAAATAACAATCAAGGAAAAGGAAAAGAAGATCTAACCTCAGATCTGGAAAATCAACAGAAATAATATACTGAATAATATATGTTGAAGCTCATCGGCAAAATGAATCTTCTAAATCCTGAAGCAATAAATCCTTCCTCTGTTTAATACAGGACACATTGGTGCTTTATAGGAGACAACAAGAGAATTTAACAATCTTTTGAAACTCGACATCGGATCTACAATGATTGACATGCAGACGATTGTTAAGTAAATGAGGGATACATATGCCAGTGGAAAGACAAAGAAATATGTGTGGAGAGTGTCCCTGTCAAAAGCATTTTCTTAATTTATTGTTGAATCTGTTGTATTCTAAATATATATTGAAATACACACAACAAGGCTTTTATTCATGATTTTGATTTCTTTTTAGTCATTTTATTTACACCTTAACAAAGCTTGATATTTGACTTTGTCTGTACATAAAGCTACAACAGAGTGCATCGTAAGGGAGACGACACTTATTTTAGGCTATACGCATATGCAGGTATATATCTCCAACCATGAAAGTTATAAAATCAAATACAATAAAAACACCCTAACATCAAAATTAGAATCATCAACCAGGAAGCTTCTTAGGAGGATCATTTCAATCAAATGTGTTCATTTCTATCCCAATTTGATTCAAATAAGTATACTATCCAACACAATATGTGCCTAGCTGCATCAACCAGGAAGCTTCTTAGGAGGCACATTTCAATGAAATGTGTTAATTTCGATTTGTTGATTATTCTAATTTTTATATTAGGGGGTTTCTTCAGTTTGAAACTGGCTACAATTATTGACTCATCCATTTATAAATGGATTTTAACACAAAGTCAACTTACAAAGCTAACAAATTTTCAGAAAATAGGACACACACAATTTGATATGAATAACAACAAAGTTTTGTTCTCTGTGTCTTGAAAATTGAAATTTGAATTATATTTTCAATCTAAAACTTTTTCATCTCATACATGCATTCTTCTTATATCTATTCTCTGTCATATCAAAGAAAGGAATAAACTAGACTAAAAAAAAATAGATTTTATGAAAAAGGTTGGGCTTCTTGATCATTTGGTCACGACACTTCAAGTTTATGATACGGAACAGAAAGACTATATTATAAGTCAACCTTATAAATTTCAATCATCTCATAACTACAACATTTACAAGACCTAGCAAAACAGACAGGAAATCCCATCCAAGAGTACTTAGTGGCAATTATTTCACATATCTCATCATATACATGCTTAACCAAAACAAGACCTACCGATACATCAATATTTGAACCACCACCACCACTTTTCGCCTATCAGCTAACAGAAATCTTTTAAATAACATTATGTTAAGTCCAAATAGTTTTTAGGAAATACACAGTGGCAAACACGAGATAATCAAATATTTATATTCATATGCCTACATTCTTTGTTAATTACAATGAAAACAATTTCTGTGGAGAAAAAATAAAAAAGAGGGATGGGGTTTCATTGACAACCTCTTATTTTTCCAACTACTCAAGGTTAGTTCTTTTATCTCATCTAATTTACAGTTAAAGTATAAACTCATTCACAAGAAGACTGACACCACAGATAAAAACAAGAAAAAAGGAAAAAAGGAAATAAACAAAACGAAAGCATAGGATGACAATAAAATAATTATGTATGTAAGAGGACGTACATGATTAAAGTTACTGCTATTGATTGTGAGGAGTGAAATCTCATCCACCTTGGGCCTAAAAACATACAGTTCTTCAGAATTGTCAGAAAGGGAGAGCCGACAGTCACTTATGGATTTGGAAAAAAGAGTCGAGCCGAGCCAACAGTCACTTGGAGAGAGATGAGATTCACTGAAGAAGAATGATTCCTTTGAAAAAACACTAGCCCAAATGTGAAACCATCTCATTCTGTACTTTTGTGTCTGAACAAGGGTCAAAAACATGATTCTTTTCTCCAGCGTGCATCAGTGTCCATTACGATCATCATCGATACCAATATCAACACCGTCAGGGTTCTCATCCTCACCAAATGTGATTCCCTTTTTCAATTTAATTCTGAACAAGAAAAAATTAAACAGTTTAGAAAGTAAATTTTCCAATTGTAAGACCTTTGGAATATCTCTGGCAGCAGCACACAATATGTTTCCACTATAGAATCTATTGGAGACAGTATAACCTATTGAAATTAAGTAAATAAGTATACTATTCAGAGGAAGGACTACAAGAGCCTCATTTCAGACCATCATCAATCAGGAAGTCAATTAACTTCAATAAATTTTCTGCCAAGTTCACCTCACGAATGACAAATTTTGAATAGCTAGCAGCTCCTACTATCATTTAAAAATAGAGAATTTGATCATCATATTGATCGAACACAATATAGCACCCAAAGAAAAAAAATGCACTATTGATCGAAACAAACATCCATCAACACCTATTTCATAACCATACATTTAATAAACATGCATGCATCAGAAATCAAAGTTCACTACAAATACCTTGAATTAGTGGACTCAGAAACACAAATACAACCCATCAACTATATATATATATATATATTATATATATAACTATATATATATATATATATATATATATATATATATATATATATACACAACAAGAAATCAGTCCTACATCAACTATCAAAGAGGTGTGAATATAAAGCAAGAAACAGACAGAAAAATAAGATCTCACCTCAGATCTGGACAATCAACAGATTTGATGCATGATAATAGATCTTGAAGCTCATCTGAAAATTAAAGCTTCATAACCCAAATGTCACAAATTACACTCGTCACCACACAATCTTATCAAATTAGTTCACCAACGATGATATACACTGGATGTGTATTTGTGCGTCCTAAATTACCAACGCAGTCCTAAATCTATAAACAATTGTCCAAATTATAAAGCTCCCAGAAAGAAATCCACTTTGCATATTCCATTCGTCAAAAATCAATTTTGCTACAGTAGAAATAGCAAAGCTTTGAATAGGAGATAAGAAATTCAAATTGAAGCTAAAATCATCCATGGAAATCATGTATTATTAACGATGTTACTAAGACGCACTAAACTATGACTTCAATTTCCTTTCAAAATTGAAGCTTCTACCTACTAAGGGAAGTACAAATGATACCTGACGGAGAAAACTATGAAAAAGAACTTTACTTTCCTAATTGAACTATGATTTAACTTTCCTATTTAATTTTTGTTTTTTTGGTTGTTTTTTTAAAATTATTTTGGGCTTATTGGTTTTGGGCCATACATTCTTATTATGAAAATAATATAAATATACACCTTATCTTAACATAGTTATACAAATCTCTATCCTTACAAAATAATTACAAAAATCTCATCTAATTATTTATCTTCGTTGATGTATCGGGGAGCTAATTGTATATCTCGACAGACTCAAATTCAGAAAAAATATATCAAAAGTTATTTATGTATCTTTGCAAGGAAAAAATATATCTTCGTTGGATGTATTATGTATCTCAATAGACCCAAAATTAGAAAAATGTATCGTAAACTAATTATGTATCTTTGCAAAGAAAAAAACATATCTTCATTAGATGTATGGGGAGCTAATTATGTATCTCGACAAATTCAAAATCGGGATTTACATTAATTATGAAAAATGCAGAATTTTATATAATTAAGCTCTAAACTGTCGTGATTTATGTTGTTTGTCCTTCTTATTATCATTATATATATATATGTTCGTTTCATAAATATATGAAATTTTTTAATTGATTAAATGAAAAAAACACAATTAATATATAAAGTTTTAGACAATCGATCTAATTATTATTGAGAATTTCTTATTCATTACACATTTAATTCTATATGTATATTTGTTTCATATTAATTTTTTGTTAAGAATTTTAAAACAAGTATCATTATGACCATCACTAAAAATTGATTTCGTTGTGGTATAAACATGAAAATTAGAAACATGTACTGTACGAATATTCAATATGTGTCAATAAATGACAATGGTCCATTGATTATCGAGGGAGTAAAAATGTATAATTTTAAAAAAAGTTGAATTAAAAATATAATATTTAAACAATAATATTCTATATAGTTCCAAATATTCATGATGTCAAGTACATGTAATAGTTTGCTTAAATTATTGATGTCAATAAACTCGATGTATGTTCGAAATTTTCGATGTGGTTGGTTAAATTGTAGAATAAATATTGACAAAGTCTGTAATTAAATTACTTTTGTCAATTGTCCTAGATTTTGTAATAATCGTGACTTTATCATAAGTTACTTGACTCCTTTTCAACTTTCTTTATCTATTCAGTTTGTTATTTAAACTAATCAAATGTTTGTCAAAAATTAACATGTAGAAAAACATTTAATATTTTAAATATGATGATGGTAAAATTATTGTTAATGCAATATAACTAAATGTGTTCGAACGTATCAGACCACAACGTAAAATGATTAATATTTTAAATAACACCCGCGCATCGCGTGGGTACGAATACTAGTATTTATTTATAAGAGGAACATGAAGATATGCAGTTTATCAATGCAATGTCTTAGGATATTACGATATCCTATTTATGAACTATGATTTGCTCATTTGATAACACTATATAAGAATTGAGGAAAAGTTAATAATTTTCACAACATGAGGTGTTTTCATATTTATGAGAAAAAATACAAATTAAAAAATCCAAATTATATGTCCAAACAAAACTTCAACTTCATATCAAATGATCTCAAATCATGATTTCATTATTATTTCATACTACATGTCCAAACAGATCCTCATGAGTTATCACTTCTCACAATGACACTATTTAAAATATTTTTTCCATGTCTTTTTCTTCCTTTTCTCTGTTAGATTTTTTCTTTTTCCTTAAGTCAGGGTATGTGTGTATTAAAATGGGGGTCCAAGGATTGAGATAACTTGCGGTCCATGGATATTGGCATGCGGTCCATGGATATTGACACATTTTTTTTGTAATTTGATTACTTTTTCATTGTTCTCCAATGCCTACTACCCCAAAGATACAATTTGCCCTTTTTTTAGATTATAAAGTGTTTGCCTAATTGCCTTAACTAGAACATTGCAATGATTGACGCCTCATGCCTAGTGTTTTCCCCTCCTTAATTGCGTGTTAATCCCTGACTATTCTCATAGATGCAATTTGTGGGTTTAAAAATTAGTGGCGCAAAAATTTATTTAATCGATAGACTGAATCGAAAAAATATTATTGGTTTATCGGTATTCAGTTATTGGGTTAATGATTTTTAAACAGTTTTGTAAAATTATTTTATTGGACTATCCTTTCGATTTTCGGTTCTCAGGTTTTAGTTAATGGTTGAACCGATAACCCAATAACTTATACTAAAATTATCTTCTTATCCCTAATTATATAATAGTGGCTGTAGATTTTAAATATAAATCTTATTTTCTTTTGCATTTTATAGTTATTATTTTGGTGCTATTATTTTCTTTCTAAAGTCATTAGCTTGGTGGAATTCTACCCATCAGTATGGACTATGAACTGACTTTGTTTTATTTTTTTTAGAGATTACTACAGTGTTACTGCATCCTGTAAGCCTCAACATTCCTCAAATATTTTAATGATGTCCCTTGACATTATCTTTGTACATAGGAATCAAGGAAGAAAAGACAAATCTCGGCGGAGAATAAAAAAGTGGTATCATATCTTGCAAATAGAGGTGTCAAAATGAGCCCAAATAAAGTGAATCCGTCCAACTCAACCCAAAATTTATGGGTTGGGTTCAAGATAATTTATAATTGGGTTCAATCTAAACCCATTAAGCCTCAACCCATTTTTAAACGATCTGCAAGTGAGCCCAATTCAATCTTCACTTTCAGCCCATTTGATAAGAAAAATGATTTTTTTAATAAAAGAGGAAAAAACAAGTGATATTCTAATACAACACTCAAAAAATCAAAATCATCTTCCCACCCCCTCTTTATCCCACCCACCTCCAGCCAACCTATCTACCCAAAAAAAAAAATAAAAAATCCTAACCCAACCCCCACCAAATTTTTTTCTTACCCCCCCCCCCATTGAAAAACAAATTATTTTTTTATATATATTTTTAAAAATTCTTTTATTATCCCAATTCCTAGCCCCCCCCCCTCCCCCCCTCCCCTCCAAGAAAAATATTAATTGAATAAAGGAGAAAGACTATGAATTGTATTTAATTGGCAAGAGAAGCTATAAATTGTAATTAATTGAAACTTAGGCTAAATAGGGTAATTAGGAGTTTATGTTTGTTAAGCCATGTAATTATACCTAATATATTTAGATTAAGTGGGTCAAATTGGGTGGGTCAAGACCCAACCCAATTTTAAGCCCATTTGAACCCAAAGTAAATTTGGGTTGGTCATGACCCAACCCAATTTCTAATTCAGTCCATTTTAATTATTTCAATTTCAGCCCAAACCGCCCATTTGACACCCCTACTTGCAAATATAAGACTCAGATGGATCAACCAGGAATGCAACAACTCACAACATCAAGAAATGGAAAGTGAAACTTCATAGTGATTCATTCCAAAAAATAGAATCAATGGATAGTAGAGATGGATGGACAAGGAAGTAAATCATCCTAAAATCACAGATCAAGCATCTCAAGAAGGAGATCCCTTAGTTTACCCTAGAGCAAAAATCAGACATCAAAGGAATTGATCTCCTATCTACTCAAACAACTACTGGAGACTATGTAAAGAAGACTCTCTCAAGATAGACGATTGTACAAACTTCACTTGAGCAAGCCTAATTACTTCTATATCTACATACTCACTATAACTTGAAATACTTACTAGTGAAAACAAAAGAAAGAGGAGATTAGGTAGCTATATTAGTAGAGGATGTAACCAACAAGGAACTGAATATAACTCAGTTCATACATAGACTTCAATATCTCTCTGTAATAAATCAATTTTGTTTCTCCAAGGGAATGCCACGACCTAAAACTCGATTGTGGTGGCACTTATGAATCTCATCATAATATATCAAAGAAATATTAAAGAAAACAAGCATCCTAAACGCTGGTAGTCACAAGGTACAAGCCTCTAAGAGTAATGAAAAGGGTAAATGTATCAAAAGTCTATAGTATCTTGAAACAACAGAAGATAACTGAAAAGGGGACTAAAGAGATCTGGTAGGCACTAAAGTCGATTAGCCACTACCTCTGAATCTCAAGGAACACCGAAACACGAACTCAAACTCAGAATTCAAGGACAATATGTTCCACGCCTGAACGTAAAATGCAAAAACAAACAAGCGTGAGAACCAAACCACATGAACTCAGCATCATCATCGACTGATCCTAATTTAAAGTGATGGAGAGAACCACTACACCACTACTACAACTATAATCCTTGAAACACCTGCAAACAGGAAGGTCACACATATACTAACAGATAGCAATAATAATCGGACAATTAAAAGTATCCAAATCCATAATTTCTCTATCTGGAATGATTCACTAATCACTATCTACAAAAACAACAAAATAAATCCAATGGGAATAATAAGATGAATGCAATGTATGCTATAGTATACACCCGCTGCTTTGTATAGCTATCTAGGACACATGGGGAACTCGCGAGATCCATATATTCACTCAAAATAATTTCCCATTGGGTATGAAAATCATGAATCCAACTGGAACCATTTCCCATTAAACCACTTGAAATACTTCCTTATCAAGTATGTAAGTTATAAATTAATAAAATCCACCCAAAACACTTTCCCATCGAGTATGCAAGTTATTTCAAGTTAATCTTTCTCAAAATATCATTTTCACATTTTCATGATATGAATATGAGTGAGTACGAATGAAACACAATAATAAGGAACAACACCAATATCTCAAATACAGGTTCACAAGGGCATACCCAACATAACAACACTGAGTACAAGTCTAAAATTCATGAATCTGGCTCAAATGATACATATTTCACTTATAAAAGAGTATACCATTAATATTAATACTTATCAAGTCCAATAGAATTACTAATCCATTTTTCACATCACAATCCAACAGTCAATAATAGGGGAATATCTAAAACAAGACATTAATTCTAGTTTTAGCCCTTTTCAATATACCGATACCCACATATATGCTCGTCATCTCATATATATGGGAATCCTATTCCTCATTACTTCCCATACAAGCAACTAACACATAAGCACTTCAAAAAAAGTCTTAACTTACCTTAAGAGAAGACTCGCAAAGTTAAACTGAAGTTTTACACTTTTGAATAGCCTCAAAATGAACCCAATCTAGTCAAATATATATTCTACATAAGGATACAAAACCATAGACACCTATATTGCTATACTTAAATTCCAAGCCCAAAAGGTCAATCCAAAAGTCAACCTCAATCTCCCTAAGGCAAAACTAGAATTTTATTGGAAGATCACGTTACCCATAGTTTAAGGAGTTATAATCTGAAATTTCATTGAAATCAAAATTGAAATGGACAATTATCAAAATATCATTTCTTAACTATGCCTGTAAATTCACAAATTTTCAGGTTGAAAAACAAAGATAGAAGATGAAATCATGAAATAATCATTGGGGAATGTTAAAATATTAGTTTAGAGACTTATCCAATGAAGAAATATCAAAAATCACCTATTGAATCTCCCCAAAATTAGTTCTCAAGCTTCAAAAATTGACTTATGGGGTTTAAGATCAAAATAAGAATTAAATATTTTGTCCAGGTATGCTATTTATCACGATTGTGTGACCCACCATTGGATTGCGATGAGAAAATTTGATCCAGACCTAGGCCCATTGAAACACCCTTAGTGATTGCGGTTTAGGCCTCTTGATTGCGATGTGCCAGGACCCACACCCTCATGATCATAGTCCCCCACAGCTTGATCGTGATGCATGAGCCAAGAAGACTAGGCAATCGTAGCTAGAAACCTTGCGATCTTAATGATGGATTCAGCTGCACCAGATAGCAACTGAACCACAAAACCAAACCTACTCGAAAATCCTGAATCGGACCCTCAGACTTCATTTAGAGCCTCGTTAATACAACCTGACTATGCTACTTGACTAAAATCAACATTCCAAACTTAATAGAACTATCAAATTTTAGAATAGAGGTCATTATCAACGGATATTGACTGAAGTCAACTCTAGGCCATAACTTTCAAAAAATTCCAACAAATTACTCAAAATTCATCTAAATGCCTCTGGACCCAAGCCAATAGTGATAGTAACCCAAAAATGACATTACAGAGCTGAGGAACTGACCAAATTTCCATACGACCTCTAAATCTCTAAATGTTAACCAAAGTCAATAATAACAACTTCAAAATTTTCTAAAATGAAAAACCCACTTAATACGTAACCAACCACCTCGGGAACTATGTCACCCACTCCTGCAGATCACAAATACTATAATATAACTACAAGAAGGGGTAAAATGGTCAAAATACATCAAAAGTCAAAAATTGCTATGAGGATTGTATATCATCCATTACTAAAATACGTATTTGTCCTCGAACATAAAAGTAACGAAGGTATTTAAATCATCAAAAAGTTGGGATTTCTACTCCGCATGTCTAACTCTGTCTTCCATGTAGCCTCCTTAATTGGATGACGGTTCCACTAAACATTCACTAAAGTAATATCCTTAGATCTTAACTTCCTAGTCTACCTATCTAAAATGGCCACGAGCTCATCCTCAAAGGTCATATTCTGATCCAAATCTATTGAATCCTACTGAATCATATGGGAACCATCAGAATATTACTTCTTCAATATTTAGACATGGAAATTTAGGTGCATAGTTGAAAGGCTCAGAGGTAAATCCAACTCATAGGCCGCCTCCCTAACACGCTGAAGAATCTCAAACAAATTATTAAACCTCAAACCAAGCTTGCCTTTCTTACCAAACCTTATCACACCCTTCATAGATGATACCTTCAATGAAACCCGCTCACCAACCATGAATGCTTAGCATAACTCGTTTATTCACTCTAAGCTAGTAGCAACCATTCCAATATCAACTTCACCCCATCCATGGAATCCCTCAATATATTTATGCCTCATGGCCTAACATCAAAGAAATCAAACCAACCCACCAGAGATCTATACTTTCTCCCATAAAAAGCCTTGAATGGTGTCATTTGAATGATGGAATAGTAATTGTTATTATAGGCAGACTCTGATAAAGGAAAAGACTGGTCCCAATGACCACTAAAGTCAATCACATAAGATCGTAGTATATCCTCCAATACCCTAATAGTCCACTCTAACTGCCATCTATCTGTGGGTGAAAAGTTATGCTCATCTCCAACTGAGTGCGCAACATTTTCTGTATAAAACTTCAAAAGTGTAATGTGAACTGAGTACCCTGGTATGAAATGATGGAAATAAGCAAACCTTGCAATGATACTATCTCCCAAATATAGATCTTAGCCAACTTCTAAATATTGCAGTTAATTTTCACTGGAATAAAATGAGTTGACTTGGTTAATCTATCCACAATCACCCAAATAGAGGTAAACTTCCCCAAAGTCTGAGGTAAACCAACCACCAAGTCCATATTAATGTGCTCCCACTTTCACTCAGGTATAGGCATTCTTTTAAGTCATACCACATGTTCTCTAGTTCTCCTACTTCACATGTTGTTAATTTAAACATTTAGCCACTAACTCTACGATATCCCTCTTCATCCTACACCACCAATAATATTGCTTCAGGTTATGATACATCTTCACTGCACCTGGCTGAATAAAATACCTCAAACTATGAGCCTCATCCATAATCAACCTAGTCAAGTCACTAACTCTAGGAATACAAATCTGACCCTTGATCCTCAAAACACCCTCCAAATAAGGAATCATTTTCTTAGCTTCACCTTTTAACACTTTATCTCGAATGATGCATAACTTCCCATCCTCAAACTATTTATACTTAATCTGCTCCACCAACAAGGATCGTACCTCAATATATGTAAGAACTCTACCAAGCTCAAAAATATCAACTCTTAGAAAGCTATTGGCCAAATTCTAAACATAAATAAAAAGGGTAGCTCCTCTAACATCAATAAGGCAAGACTATCCATACTCACCGCCTTCCTACTCAAAGCATATGCCACTGCATTGGCCTTACCTGGGTGGTATAAAATAGTCATGTCATAGTCCTTCAAAAACTCCAACTACCTCCAATGTCTCAAATTTAAATCTCTCTGGTTGAATATGTACTGAAGGATATTCAGACTTCCCCAAATCTGGGTACTCAAACTTCTCCAAATCTGCACAAACTAAAACTAAAACAAAAAGTGATACTATAAATATAAAAAGAAAATACACTATTACAACTTGGGGTGACTACCAAAAAGCATCTGATTTACCGTTGTGGTATGATACAAGTCACAAATCATGATTCTCTTAACCTCTTCCTCACCCTATGTTTTGGCTTCCTTCTCTGTTTTACTCTATGGGGATTTTCATAATCATTCACTTTCCTCTTATTCTTGACATCCCTTTCTAGGTAATAATTTGGCTATATAAACACATGTTTATACTTTTTCAGTAACTTGAGCAATTCTTCTTGTTGCGACTCAGAAAATTCAGTGGAAGTTTTCAAATCTTCAACTTTTGGGTTGTCAAGACCCGAGTCTACACCCTGGACGTAACCAGCACTTTTAACTTTTTTTAGTCCAAGAGAACCACTTGGTCTGGCATGAAATATAAGACATGTACTAAAAATAATATGGAAATTGAAACATGGGTTGAACCTTTTCAGTAAAATACAACAAGGTAAAATTTTTAATGACTAAGATAAAATTATTTAACTACTGAATATAATTGTCTGACTGATTGTTTATGATGCCTCTACTAATACTGAATACATATAGCCGGTACATGGCCCCCAGATATCTCTAATCAATATATATGAACTAATATAAATTGTTATGACTACTAACTGATTAGATTCCTCGAATAAGGAGAACTCATCACCTACGGACTGAAAGTTGTGATCTGTCTGACCATGATCCTCTGAGCTAGTGCTGAAACCTATATCAATGAAAGGATACAGTGCAAGATAAAAGTATGTGGTCAATATCTGGGAATGTACAGTGTACGTAAGATAGAAACTGAAATAACTAAACATGATCGAAAGACTGAAAAGCTAAACATAATGAATATGGGGTTAACTCAGTGTAGAAGGTCCAAAGTTGAAATATGAGAATGGATTAATCATAAAAATCTTAAATAATGGTGAACCATAAAGTTTATAAATGAAAAACTGAGACACGAACTAAAATACATAGCTGGGGCACTGAAGTTGGAAAACTAAAACCAAGAGGTGACCAAACCATGAGCAATATGGAAGGACCATGACAACATAAACACCCATGTAAAAACAACCTTTCATGCATATGATAACAAAATCATGAATCTTTTTTCAATGTCATGCACTAAAATAGGTAGAAGTCATGCTTTAAAACTAAACCATAATACAATAATTGAAATCATGTAAAGCATGTTTAAAATTGATGTACAATGACTCCCAATGCATAATCAAAACTGGAAATATAAGTCTTTTCTAAAAGTCATAACTAGTCATGTACACTTATTTTAAATAAATCATGTCAATAGGAAGTTTTTTACAACCGACATAAATCATGTGAGAAAATATAGAGTCAAACATCTAGCCCATGTTGAGAAGGGTTGCTCCGCACCTTGCCATCAGTACAAAACTATAAACTGAGGTGGTTTCACTAAATTCATCCTCAAAGGGTTAAACATGACCTATGCTTGCACATAGTTTTGGGACTTGGGTTATCTAGAACTCATATCCACTCGGTGCTAAATACTACTCCCAAAACCATATATTATTTTCTCATAATATAAACTAGTATAAAATTAAGAATAAACTAGTTCAAATAATCTTGTTAACTAGGTTCTGACATGTTAGAACCAGTCATGTTCAATTTTACTAAAGTTTGGGATCATAAGATCAAATTATGTTAAATCATGCTAAAATTCTGTTAAGGTCATGCTTGTATCATGTATAAAGTTTAAACTAGAATTTTATAATAATAATAATAATTATTATTATGCATAATTAGTTGAAATAAAGCAATAATCTTCAAAGAATCATGTTAAAACCAAAATTCATGGACTTTAGATAAATGGGTATAAGCCCTAAATCATAAAAACATGGGATTTGGAATTTAATTTACTAAAATTTGGGCAGAAGGGTGATAAAAGAAAAGCCTTACTAGAATCTCATATACCAAGGGTTGAGGAAAAGACTACAATTTCATCAAATACTGTGAACTTGCATAATTATGAAACAATAAAATCAGGCCCATATGCAAAGGAATATTTCAAGGTTTGTGGATTATGGAAACTTAACTAAAAGCAACTGAAAGACTAAATTTCATGGAGTGGGGATGAAAGGATTTCCTCACTAAAATCTTACATACCTGAAGGTGCTGAGATATTTAAATTTGGGAGCCTAAATTGGAACTTGAGACTTAAACCCTAGTTTGTGCTTGAGAGAAATTATGTTCTGACTTGAGAGTTTTGTTGTAGGTTATGAGAATTAACTAAGTAATATATCTGATATTCCCCTTACTAGACACTGAAACGACATAGTTTAGTCTTAGAAATTAGGGAAAAGATAAATTTACCCTTGACCTGACGTTTTAAATTTTTTGGAAATAATGACCAATGGGTCACTGTACGAGTTGTAATGTGTGCCCACGATTCATGGTTTGAGTCATAGTTTGTATGGAAAATTTGAACAGTTACTGGAAAGGTTCCATGATTCATCGTACGACTCGTAGGTAGATACCATGAGTCGTACTCTGAATTGTGGTTCCTGGGACCTGAATTGGGACTTTATTATTTAAGAGTATACAGTTGGGAGTACGATTCATGCCTTGTGACCATGATCTATGGTTCAAGTCATAGTCCACTGGAAACCTTCAAATATCACTGTTTGGTGAGCTAAAGTCCATATCGTGACTCGTGGTTTCATACCACGTCATAGTATGGCTCGTGGTTCTGGGATAGGAAATGATATATTTCATAACTTGATTCCATGAATCTCAGTATGACTTGTAGTTCCATACCATGAAAAGTACATTAACTTGTGGTCTCTGAAATTTTGGGATCTTTGTCTAGTTTACTGAGATAAGTCTGGATTAGTCGTGAAAAAGTTTTGCGGTGTTACACAAGTCCATACTCATCTACTCCACACTTTTCATTGACCACCTCCTTGATCATACACAAGTCTCTATAGTGTGAAGGAGTGAAGAGTGGCTTATATACTTTATACGTCATCTCTTCATCATTGACCCTCATCTTTAACTCTCTTCACTTAACTCAGTAAGCTCTTGTAGTTACTTCTGTGGGTCTTCGTGTGGTTTACCCTCATATTGACAAGTGTTCTACACTAATGTCACGACCTAAAATTTAGGCCATGATGGAACCTACTATGACCCACCAATAGTATGAGTACCAAAATATGTGGTACTCAGTAGGCTTATAGGCCAACTGAGCTCAGAAGAACAATAAATAAAATAAAGTGAATAAAATCTACTGCTATACATGGTAAGACTAGAAATAGAGCTAGTAGTAGATATTAAATAAATTTGTAAATACGTAAACAAGTAACATACATGTAGTATATACAAATAAATAGGTGCAAAGGAACAAGTGCAATGCAGTAAGGGATGAATGTTATGACCAATGCCTATCATATACTCTTCTTCCAGCACCTATTGCTCGCAAAGGCATGACCCATGGGCTACTCGCAATATATGTATACATTACCTGAACTGGAACCAGGACTTTTATATCAATAATATTCAAAATATGACCCAAACTCAAATCGAGACTAAATAATCCAATTCTTTCTAGAGATATTCCCTTTTTAAAATAAAGTCCAAATAAATCGTCAATCTACTCTTGTAAAGCCGAATATTATGTCTTCTACCAGGTCTAAACATATACCATGAATGTGTAAGTATGAATATGCACAAATAGATATAGGTAACTAATCAATTAAGCAACTCGAAGAGAAAAACACACCATAGGGGACATTACAACCAAATTGGGACCTCGGCCGTTAATATTGCCTACCCAAAGGCCCTTACAATCCCACAACTTAAGGGTAACTAAATAATCTAACTCTTTCAAGAAAAATTCCTTTTTTAAAACCAAAGTTCAAATAAAATGTCATCGTACTCTTGTGAAGCCAAATACTGTGTTTTCCATCAAGTCCAAAAATATACCATGAATGTGTAATATGAAGATGGAAGAACATATACAGTTAACTAATCAATTAGTCAATTCACATACAGGATAGTAAATACCACGAGTCCATGATAATCTAAAGAAAAATCCGCCATAAGGGACATTATAACCAAATTGAGACCTCGCCCGTTAATATTCCTGACCCCCAAGGCCCTCACAATCCCACAACCTAAGGGTAACTAAATAAAGGATTGGTACTAAGTAATGTATCTAGGAATAATCCATCCAAATAAAGCAATCTACCCAATCCTAAGTTAACACTTCCCAATAGTAATCCTAATATTATTAAAGCAACCTAGACTAAGGCTCAAACACTAAGCACCTACCTAAATTAAGGTCCGAATGTGAATCCTACTCTAAGGCCTTGAAATAAATTATAAATATCATAAATTCCTTAATATCATAGTTGTAATCCAAATGTCCCATCACCAATAAGCAATTTATGTCATATATTGCCTAACCAAGCTAATTCTAAAAGAGGGAAAGTCGTAACCTACCTGGAGGTCGAACGACGCACTCATGGTCAATCACACCAAGGCCTTTCCTTTTATTAGAGCCTCCAACTGCTGCCATGCTATCAAAAATATGATCTACTCATTAAGACCAAAAAATTGATACCCATATTGCAATTTTATATTTTAGGTAGAAAAATTAGGTCAAAATTGACCTACGGGTCCCGATAATAAAATCAAAAAGTTGAATCTGCATGACCTTCCTTGTAAGGTAAGGAATGCATGCCCAAAAATTAAGAAAAAATAGGGTTTGAATCGGGGTTCAAAACAGCTCAAAAATGTCATAAAACAAGAATTCAAATTCGAAATCAAGCACAGAATTTTAGTGGAATCAATAATGGTGAAATGTTCATGGAAAAAAACTTTAAAATAAAAGAAGGAAGTATTTATACTACAAGGGGGTCCTTCATCACGAATGGGGGACCCCCAACGCGAATGCAAGACCTCACCAGCCTAACCCTTCGTGAATGTAAAGGGTCCTTCACAAATGCAAAGAGCAAAGTTGGACCAGGTCGGACCGGACCTTTTTTGCAAATGCAATAGACTGCTCATAAATGTCAAGGTAAATATATATTGACTTTGTGAATGCATCCCCCTAGTGGTGAAAGCAAAGACGGAAAGTGTTGTGCACCAGCAACTGTATACCAGTAATTTTCTAAGTCCAAAACGACTTCGAATGGGTACTCAGAAATTGTTCAAGCATCGTGAACACAAACCAAATATGCTACCCAATCAAAAATGGCACTTTGACTCAACGGAATAATTGAAATGACCAATGGAGGTCGTTTCAACAAAATGTTGACCAAACTTTGTCGGCTTTCTCTAAAATCCACCTAAGTACCCAAAAAGAGTCCAGAAGCCTCGAGACCCAAACCAAAGACCCCCAATACAAAAATCTACATTCCTGAGCTAATAAAACTGTTAGAATTCTCATCCAAGACTATTTACTAATAATGTTGACTAAAATAAAACTCTTTAACTTCAAAAACTCTAAATTTGGGTAATTGGTTTAAAATCCAACCAAACTCCTCGAGAACAAAACAACCAATACTAACAAGTCAAAAAAAACTTGTAGCAACTATAAAAAAGCTTGAAATAGGAAAATGCATGAAAAGAAAGAAAATGACCTGGAGAGTCATTACAACATCCACTACTAACAGGAGTTTCATCCTCAAAAGGCAAGGAAAATGAAGTACCTGAAGGGTCAAATAGGTGAGGATACTGGGTCTCCATATCCTTCTTAGTCTTTTAAGTAGACTCCTCAACAACATTGTGTAAATACTAAAACTTAACCATAAGAATCTCTCTAGACCTCAATCTCCTGACATCTCTAGCTAAAATAATAACTGGCTCCTCCTCGAAATTCAAACTTTCTTCCAATAAAACCAAATCCAATTGGAACATGTGATACTTATCTGACATATATCGTCATACCATAGACACATGAAACACAAGATGAACACCTGAGAAAGCTAGAGGCAAAGATAACTCATATGCTACACCATTAACCAGCTAAAGGATCTCAAATAGACCAATACACCTGGGTCTGATCTTTCCCCTCTTCCCAAACCTCATCACGCCCTTCATGAGCGACGGTCGCAAAAATAACCAGCCACTGTAATGATCAATTTTATCGTTACTGAAAATATTTGCTATCAAGGTATGTGTTTCTCATTTATAATAAGTGTTAGAATTAAATATTTAGTATGGGAGTAAATTTGATATGTACTAAGGTCATGCAATACTCCTAGCACAAAGTTAAATTAAAAGGGTCCTTCCCGATTTAGTTTCGGGCTAAGTATATACTAGGGTCAACTTCAAACAAGCATTTATACTACAATATAAAGATTTAGGGGGACTAATACCCACCAAATTAAATATCTTTAAGTTTTCTTTCCAATTCAATCAACCATTTGTTAATATGATTCCTGAGTAAAAAGTTATGGTCATTTTACTGAATTCTATCCATGCTGAAAAGCTGAGACCGCCATAGAGGGACCAGGGCGCTATAGTGGGACAACTATAGCGGTAATTATTTCTCTATAGTAGTATGGTGGTAGTATATGAGCCTATTTTTGATGGGTTTCAGTTCCAGAAATCAAATTCTCATTCCCCAACCCTATAGAGGCAATTTCTTCAATTTTCCATTGATTTCCTCCCTCAAGGTATATTTTTCCATCAATCTAACGTTTGTTTGATTCTAAAATCCATATAATAACATTAGATTGATCATGGTGGTGGTATAAAGTTAACCTAGATAAAATTTTCTAGTGTAAAGTGAATTAATAGGTTGAAATCTCTTGAAATTGAGTTAGTATTAATAGAATATATCCTTGGAACTAGAAATTGATCTAACCATTCCAAAATATAAATATTTTGAGTTGAATGAGGATAGAATTAGTGGGTTTGAATTCCTAAGGTATTTTTTGAAGAGTATTTTATTAATTACTCTTATAATTATTATTGTTAGATGATTTATCCTTCGAAAATGTGAAGAAGAGGGAAGATCATCCATGACATAGCTACTTATTGGAGCATCTTGGCACCCAGGTAGGTAATAGTTTATGATTAGTAGACTATGGTTAGTAAACATATTCATAATGTAGATTTGACGGGAGAAATCATGTTTAGGCCTACGGGCATGGAGTTTGGATGGGTAAAATATGGATTTAATGTAATAAGGGCCTAATTATGTGTTACTATGTTAATGTATGAACCCTTGATGGGTGTTTTGTGTTTGTATGACTCCATGGGGGATTGTAGTAGGAATTATGTAAATATAGATGACAATGAGATTGTGTGATCTCATAATTTAGTTATTTAGCCTAATTACCAAAAAAGGGTGAACTTGGTATTATGTGTGGTGGGAATATTAAATAATCTTGCTTAAGGTTAGTGATAAATATGGGTTATGATATAAAGAGGCGGTGACTTAACTTAAGAGCCTAAGGTCAAGTTAGGCTAAGGGTTAGGAAGTAAATAGTATAAAGGCATACGACTAGAACTAGATTATAAGTTGAATAGAGCTGAATGATTGGTTAATGGAGTAGGATCTTGAACCTAGTAATGACTTGAATGTAGGGGTTGTTGGATAATAGCGGTATCTCCAGTTTTGGTATAAATAAAGGAGGATTGAATTTGTAAATGAACTTATGAATGTTGAACTAGAGTTTAGAATCCTTTGGGTTGAATGTGCTCTCCTTAAATGAATACTTGAATTTGACAAATATGGCTTGATAATACTTACTTGAATATGCCATGAATTAGTCTTCGGACGTGCTATAATTTATGAAACCAATGAATCATATTTACGTGTGATTTGGTGTTAAAGAATGATTATTGTTTACATGGAATGATTGGTTTGAGTTGACCAAGTGTTTGGGTGGTTTGCATATTGTTGCAATGAATACTTAAGGAAGGTAATTGTTAAATAATATTCTTAGTGTAATCACATTCAATGAATTTATATATAAATCTTGTGGTTGTTACAAGTGTTGGTTGTTATCATTATTTTATGTGATTACTGTGATATTCTATTGGTTAATTGTGGGATGTACTGATATTTGGACATCTTCACAGGACTGGATATTATGATTCATTGGTTGGCTCGGGTACCACGCCGGTACAATACATAGATAAGAGCTTATCCCTTGCAGGTCATGACTAGTGGGCAACCAGAAGACCCTTAGCATATATGTACAAGGTATGTATGAGTATGATGATTCCTTGAGTGGGCCGAGTATATGGTTATTGTCAATGTTGCTATTTATATTTGTTTCATGAGTGGACTGAGTATTAGCATGGCTGTTGTTATGGGTTCCTTGAGCGAAGAGGATTATGATTTGCTTGATATATTTGGGATTCTTGTGAGTAGTGTCATGGTTGGTTGACTTGGATATTGTTAGAGTCATGGTTTGTTGACTTGGATATTGTTAGAGTCATGGTTTGTTGACTTGGATTTTATTAGAGTCAAGGTTGTTGTTTGGTCATGGTTTGACTTGACTTATTGTCTCTTCACTTGTACTTGACTGAAGTTGTAGAGTTACTTGAAAAGGCTAAGTGTCATAAACTTGAGGTATTTTATCATAATGTGTGCTCATAGTTGTACTTGTTACAAAGTGATGATTATTGGCTTCCACTTATTATCGAGGTTAGTCAAGGCATAAGCAAAATAGATTGACTTATAATAACTATTGGAATTAACCTCTGAGAGTTAGGATGGATGACACTTGATGTGAAGGTGATGAATGATCAGCGGGATTAAGAATGAGAAATACTCTTAGGTAATACAAGTGGATAATAGTGTTGTGGATTAAGTTGTTATATAAGCTGTCATGTTTTATTTTGTGATTTTTATATTATGTTTATGTGATCTAAGCCTGGTCGGTTGTTGATTCCTACCAGTACATATTGTTCGTACTGATACTACTCTTGCTATACCCTTTTTGGGGTATAGTCTTTTGTAGGAATCAGTGTTGGTTTCATTATTATTATGATAGCGATCCTTCAGTAGCTTCTACTTACTCATTCATGGTGGATGTTATGTCCAGTTATATTCTCTTACTTAGAAGCTCTTGTACCTATTTAGATTAGGTCCTATGGGTAGTTTGTTTTTTCATATTTAATACTTGTAAAATCAGTTGTAATACAGTTTGGTTAATGTTATTCAATAAAGACTTCCGCATGTCTTCTTAAAGGGTGAAAGGAGTTCTCTTATCTAGGTGAATTAGAATAGGTGCCCTCAGGATCCGGTGATTTGGGTCATGATAATTTGGTGTCAGAGCCTAGGTTATTGGTCTCCCAGTACAAGAGCAAATATCAAGTAGAGTCATGCGGATTGGTGTGTTGACGTCCATATCTAATCTTTGGAAAGCTATGATATATTTAAGGAAATTATTGCACTTCTTTCTTTCCTCTAGTGCGGTTTGTATAGTTGCTTGTATGTGTTGAATCCAATTGGTATCTCTCGATTCTAATTGGTATCTCTACAATCATAACTGGAATCTTGGAACCTAGTTGGTTCCAATTGGCATATGTCTATAAGGGCTTGAACTTATAATTGTCATATGAATTATGATGAAATTGATTTGTTGTAACTTTGTTGGTGTAATATAAGATGTGTTTGTGATTTGTAGTTGCTTGATTAACTATGAATCTGTGACAGGTGAATATTGTAAGTTGCCATGTGTTGTGTGGTGTGTGATAAAATTTGACTACGTTTGTCTCTTATCTTGTTGCTAGTAACATAAGGTTTGAATTCATGCATAAGGTTAATGTCTTGGTGCTTATGTGAATCGAAGTTAGTTAAATTATTGTAAATTCTGTGAATTGTGAAAGGTCATAACTTTGTTATGTTTTATTGATTAAAGGAAACTGTTTTTATGTGATTTAAGTGGAAAATGATATGCTAAATGATGGGCATGGTCTTATCATTGGTGAAATGGTAAGGGAAAAATAGTACAGAATTATGGAAACTCTTGTTTCAAATAGTTGGTATAGGAATAAGTACCATGGACAAAGGGCTATTGCTTGATAACGGGAATTGTGGTAAGAAAATTTGTGGTGATTCATGATTTTGACTTAAAGAAATTTGTTTTGGCTTTAAATTTTGTAATAACTTAAAGGTTTAATTGATGACTGGATTGTCGGGTAAGTAAATAAAAGGGTGAATATGGTAGCCCTTGTAATGAAAGTTAATTGTTTGACGTGGGCGATGTTTTCGGTTGAGGTAATAGTTATATTTGAACATCAGACTTTATCTGACTCGGTGGTTTTTACCATCGATTGAGTAACTACTTGCATTTTGATGATAATATGTAGGTGATAAGAAAATCATGAGATTATGGTAGAACTAAGTTCCCGGGTATTTGTGAAATTATGGTTGTCTATTGGTAGAAATAGTCACCCATGTATTGATTATTAAAATGACTTATCATTGGCTATTTATTATTTGGCGTTGCTCATATGGTTATTATATGACAATAATTATTGATTAATAGTATTCCTCGAGAATGGCATAATTTAATTGCTAGGGTCCTCACAATTAGATGGCTTGATTATGATTGATGATCCTTAGTTGTAAGGTCGGATGAGGGAATGGGGTTATTAAATGTGTCCTTGAATATTCATGTCCCTCTCATTGATCATGGTAATACTTGGTTGTTGTTGCTCCTTGAGTGATTTGGGTATGTTGGGTCGGTAACTTGGCTAGTTGTAAGATAGTAGTGAGATTAAATAAGTATAGCTTCTCCTCGGGTGATAGCTAAAAAGCAGGTTGTTTATAAATGATTCATTGAGGAGGGTTAAATAGACTAATGTAAGTGGTGGTGGAGAATCTATGTGTTAATGAAACCCATAGTGGTGTGTTGGTTTGTGGTTGTACTCTAGATGGTCTATTCTTATGCATTAATCATGGAAGGGTGAAAAGGCTCATGAGGTATATGTCCCAATGGGAAAACACGGTGTAGTGTTTGGTGATATTATGTTCACTATATCATTGTTTAGTGTGTAATTTCCCAGGTTAAGATTTTCCTCGAGTTGGAAGTTAAAATATTAAGGCTAGGCTAGTATGGGATGGAATCTGAGTGAGGTATGGTCTAGAGAAATTTGGAAATGAATTGGGTATATATAATAAAGTTTAGCTTGATTTTATGTGAGCTAAGGTGATAAGGAACCCGTTGGACTTTTCAGAATGGAGTTCGGGTTAGTAGAACTCCAGGTATAATGTTTAACGTAAAGTGGTTTGTATGGGATGTCGAAAATCTGAGTATCATGTGGTGAAAAAGGAAAAACTGGGAAGATTCCCAAGTTTCTGCCTCGCCTTTACCGCTATAGCGGAATAATTATCGTTGTAGTGGTGTTGCTATAGATGGATCGATGAAGTTATTGTTTATCTTTCTCAGAGTTTAGATGTTACCTAGTAATAAATTCTCAAGGTTTTATTCTTAGACCAAAGAGGTAAATAACTAATTTGTGCTTCTCTTTAACCAATGCCCATTCGGGGATGAATGGATGGTAAATTGGTATCTGTTGTAACGATCGGTTTCGTTGTTACTTAAAATATATGCGCTCAAGACATGTTTTTCTCATTCATAATAAGTGTTATGATTAGTTCTTTATAATGGGAGTGCATTTGATATGTACTAAGGTCATGCAATACTCTGCACAAAGTTAGGTTGAAAGGGTCCTTACCGATTTAGTTTCGGGCTAAGTTTAAACTAGGGTCAACTTCAAATGATCTTTTCTCATAGAATATAAAGATTTAGGGGTACTAATAACCACAAAATTAAATATCATTGAGACTTCTTTCCAACGCAATCAACCGTTTGTTAATATGATTCCGGAGTAAAAAGTTATAGCCATTTTACTAAAGTTTGTCCGTGCTGAAAAGCTGAGACCGCCATAGCAGGATCAGGGCCCTATAGCGGTACCGCTATAGCGGTAATTATTCCTCTATAGTGGTATGGCGGTAGTATATAAGCCTATTTTTGACGGGTTTCAGTTCCAAAACTCAAAATTATCATTTCCCAACCTTATTGAGGCAATTTCTTAAATTTTTCATCGATTTCCTCCCTCAAGGTATGTGTTACCATCAATCTAACATTCATTTGATTCTAAAATCCATTGAATAAGATTAGATTGATCATGGTGGTGGTAGAAAGTTAACCTAGATGGAATTTTCTGATGTAAAGTGAATAAATAGGTTGAAATCTCTTGAAATTGAGTTAGTATTAATAGATTATGTACTTAGGACTAGAAATTAATCTAACCATTCAAAAATATAGAGATTTTGAGTTGAATGGGGGTAGAATTAGTGGGTTTGAATTCCCAAGGTATTTTTTTGAAGAGTAGTTTATTAGTTACTATTACAATTATTGTTGTTAGATGATTTAGCCTTCGAAAACGTGAAGAAGAAGAAAGATCATCCATGGCATAGCTATTTGTTAGAGCAGCTTGGTGCCCAGGTAGGTTATGGTTTATGAGTACTAGACTGTGATTAGTAAACATATTCATAATGTAGATTTGATGGGAGTTATCATGTTTAGGCCTATGGGCATGGAGTTTGGATGGATAAAATATTGATATAATGTAATAAGGGCCTAATTATGTGTTACTATATTAATGTATGAACCCTTGATAGATGTTTTGTGTTTGTATGACTCCATGGGGGATTGTAGTATGAATTATGTGAATATAGATGACAATGAGATTGTGTGATCTTATAATCTAGTTATTTAGCCTAATTACCAAAAAAAGGTGAACTTGGTATTATGTGTGGTTGGAATATGGAATAATCTTTCTTAAGTTTAGTGATGAATATGGATTATGGTATAAAGAGGCAATGACTTAACTTAAGAGCCTAAGGTCAAGTTAGGCAAAGGGTTAGGAAGTAAAAGGTATAAAGGCGTATGACTAGAACTAGATTGTAAGTTGAATAGTGCTGAATGATTAGTTAATGGAGTAGGATCTTGAACCTAGTAATGACTTGAATGTAGGGATTGCTTGGATAATAGCGGGATCCCCAGTTTTGGTATAAATAAAGGAGGATGGGATTAGTAAATGAACTTATGAATGTTGAACTAGAGTTTAGACTCCTTTGAGTTGAATGTGCTCTCTAAAAATGAATACTTGAATTTGACAAATATGGCTTGATAATACTTACTTGAATAATCCATGAATTGGTTTTCGGACATACTGTATTTATGAAACCAATGAAGCATATTTACGTGTGATTTGATGTTAAAGAATGATTATTGTTTACATGGAATGATTAGTTTGAGTTGACCATGTGTTTGGGTGGTTTGCATATTGTTGTAACGAATACTTAAGTGAGGTAATTGTTAAATGATATTCTAAGTGTAATCACATTCAATGAATTTATATGTAAAGCTTGTGGTTGTCACAAGTGCTGGTTGGTATCATTGTTTTATGTGATTACTGTGATATTCTATTGGTTAATTGTGGGATGTACTGGTATTTGGACATCTTCACGGAATTGGTTATTATGATTCATTGGTTGGCTTGGGTACCACGCCGGTACAATCTATATATATATATATATATATATATATATATATATATAAAAGAGGGTCACAGCCCCGGTGATATGGCCTCTTACATATTTTCTCTCAATTTTTTTTATTTGCCTTTTTTCTGTTATTTTTCCATTTAATTTATTTTATTTTAAAAAAAAGAAAGATAAAAACCCCATCACATAACCCACACCTATTCAGCTCTTCCTCAAGAGTTATGAATTTTACATCAAACTTCACCAGTTGCAACTTTTAAACAAAAGTACATAATAGTTTTTATTACAAATTGCCAACAGTTGCAACAATCCTCCTTTCGCCCCCTATTTTTTCAGTATAAAAATTTCTTTCACACAAAATCCAACATAAAGAACATACCCACCAAAAATCATTATTCTGTGCATGCTAGCAATTAGATATACATGAGTTTTAATTTAGTGTTCTCAGGGCTACGTCTTTGGGCGCCGCAATAGAAAACCACACTTGGACAGTTGCGATGGAAGTATATTTCATGGGCTTACGATCTTCTAACTACTTGGGCATACACCAATGTGCACCTTACATCCACCCATGCGGCTCACGCGCAGAAGTTTTCAAAAAATTGGTTATGGATCTTCAAGAAGTAGAAGAAAATTTTTACAATCAAGGTTTACTTTCTCACGACAACATGAAATTAAGACACTGAGAGATAGAAGATGGAGTGTCTTTTTCCTGTTTTATTAACGTATTATTCCATCATTTTTTTTTTCAGTTCCATAACTGGTTCTATCTTTCAAGTTTTAAATAATATTTCCAAGTAAGTCCTTTATTATCCTTTTACCTTTATAAAATCTTGGTCTTATTTAACATCAACTCTCTTTTAATAGTACCAGCCATCTCTCGTCGAGTTTAATTTAGTAAACTTATGTCTTTCGAATTTAATATTGTACAAGTCTACTTAGTTTATATATTATTGTTATTTTTGGATTTTAATTAATTTTGTTCTTTATTATTCGACAGTAAATCATGAAGTGAAAATTATGAAACTGAAGGCAAACAGATAAGCAATGTTGTCCATATAACTCGGCTGAAAGAGATTCTGGCTAATATTATGACGAACTTTAAAGATAATATTTACCTTCTTCAAATGAGATTGCATCTCAAGTTTGACCGGAAATGGAGAAGGCTTATTGAATCAAAGACAAGAACAATGTAAGCACTTTTTAATGGGTGATAAACTCTTTTTTAAGTTTCTTATAACATGAAAACAACTCAACTTTGATCAATATTTGTTGAAGAGGGATTATATCTTAAGTGATAAATGAGGATAACATAGTCAAAAAAACTTTTAATTAAAACATGGAAGATAATTTGAGACGTATAGAGTACTAGATTTTACAGTTCTGGTTATTTGGGAAAGTAATATGGCATCTTCAGCCAACATATAAATTTAATTTTATTCTCTTTTTATTTTTATCTTTTACATTTAATCAATTATAATCGAATTAGGCCTTTAAATATACGTAGTTATGAGTCTTAAACAAGAAAAGAGGAGGAGAGGTATTTTAATCGTAATTGTGGGAACCTAACAAAAATAGGCTATTTTTGATAACAAAATGAAAAATAACTATACACGTGTTTTAGAATCATACATCTTTAGTTTTGGGGAAATAATGTGGCATCTCTCCTAAACAAGCATCTATATTTGTCTTTCATTCTCATTTTTTTTATAATTACTAATTATTAAAATTGAATTAGGTCTTTGAATGTACATGTTGACACCTAATTTTTGCCCTCCCCATTTTGAATTAGTTTTCGAGTTTCTTGATTTCAAATAATTTTAAAATAATTGTCTTAAGTCATTTTGAAAATAAATTACAAGCCTACCTTTTGAATTTTAGGTGAAATTAATATGTTCTGTGTTTAATTATATAGAATAATATAATTTTAGCTTAAAGAAAATATTTTAGAATTTATTTAGAGGAAAAAAGTTTGTTCAAATTGCAATACTTTTCTCAAAATCGATTAAAAATAAGGAATTGATGACATAATTAGTTCCTTAATTTTTTAAACAAAATAATTATGCTTTGTTAAATATTTATTTTGAAATTATTGAATTTGAGAAGCTTGTTAAATTAATTAGAAGTTAATTTCATCTCAACTTTGTCCAATTGATTCAATTTGGCTCATTTTATTAATTTAGATTGACTAAATTGTTAAATTGGGCTTCCCTTCTTATTCTCTTCATTTATTTCATCACCCCAGGCCCAATTTCCCTAAAGACCCGGCCCACTCTTCTCCTATTTTACCCAAAATCAGTCACATACACACACTTATATGCACACACACACTACACGCGACTTACCCCTTTCTCTCTCCCCGATCCTCTTTCACCCACAGTACAACAAACAGCAACAACACAAGTACACCTTAACGTTCCCAGCAATGATCCAAAACAACACCCGCGAATTCACCCAAACGATGCCTCAATATCCGAATTCTGTCAAAGATCCGTCAAAACCTCTTGGATTCTGTTAACGTGCCTTCGTTGAAGCTTCTAGAAGATCGACACCTCAACCTCCCAACGTTCAAATTCGTACCGTAGAGGAACAACGTTGTTCGATTTCTATTGGCTATGGGGGAATTCGTTTTCCCCCCCAAAATCCCCAAGAATTCACTTCGGATTTGGCCCTCTTTTGGTCCAAATTCATTCAATTTCTAAGCTGAAAAATTCATTCCCTTATCCCCAATTTCGAATTTCAAAACCTTATCCAAGTTCCTAAGCAAAATCCCTCAATTACCCCTCCGTTTTCCCCCCAAAAGCAACCCCATTTTTCTATAAATAGATAATGTGAGTTGAAGATTGGGTGGTGGATTTTTTGGGAAAAAATTGGGGATTCGGGAGGCGCATGCTTCTAATCCCATGTAACCAAAAAATCCTAGAAGAAATACACTTGAGAAATAAAAATTTCGATATCTCGTTTGAATTTTTGGCAAAATCTGAATCGAATTTTGGTGGTGGAATTTTGTCTAATCGAAGCTCGTAGTCTTAAGTTCGTTGCTCCGAAAAAGGTAAAAACTTCATCTTTTTATACTTCTTTAAAATTGGTAATCGTGACTGAATTATGTAGTGTTGTTTGATTGTTGCTCGATACATAGGCTGTTTTCTTTTTGTATAAAGATTTGATGTTATTGAAGATTTTTGGGATTAAACGTTAAGTTTGTGTGTTCAAGATTTTGTATGATTTGTTAGGTAAGTGTCAATTTTAAAGTCCTTGTAAGGATATTCTGCTAATGCTGAATGTGAATTGTTGTTTGACAGTTTGTGTCAATTTGTGTCCGAGCTTGTTAATTCTATTATAATGTCATTAATCTGTGAACTAAATGTGGCATTCCTTTACATTGGTTATTTAAAGATTACTATGCCAATCCCTACAAAATCCGATTGAAAATAAAATAAAATAAAATATGTTTGCTGCTTCATTTCGCCACTAATTTGATCACCGGTGAATCTAGTGAAATGTGTTATTCATTCGAATAGGATTCTTTTGGATAAGCTATCAGTTTTGATTACAATTGTCAAGTTTGGAGACTTCTGTTTGCCAACTACTATGTTTTTTTTCTCTTATCATTGTGGTTGTATGTATTGCACCTGATGCCTATGATTCATTCTCCATAGATCAAATATCTGTTTTCTTCAAAATTTGAATTCTAATGTGGTTTGATTAATGCACGCTAAGTTTGTCCTGCTTATCGTTCTTGCTTTGGCTAAAGTTGCACTTGAATATTCCTCTACTTAGTTTCGTTTATGAACACTGTGAAGTCAGTTTCGTTTATGAACACTGTGAAGTCTGCCTTAAGAATGTAGTAATTGCAAATGGTTGTTTTAATTTGATTGAGTTCATGTCTGATTGATATCTAACCCTTCACTCCTTATGATGCATGTGACATTGTCATGAGTCCACGAGACTCTCTTCTCCTGCATTCCTTATTTGGGCCAAAGAGGCCCAAGCTATCGAGTCAAACCTCAAGGCCCAAAGAATGGGTAAAAATCAAAATCGAAAGTGTGTAGCTAAAAGCTACATAAGGAAGATAGCATACATGGTCAAGGACAAGGCGGTGAAAAAATTGAAATAGGCTAAGAGCCTATGAAAAATTGAGGATTAAAGTCGGGCAGGTCCAAATGGGTCCAAAACCTGTTTTTATTCCTCAACTTTTCTCCTTTTATGTATTTACTTGTAATTCATGTTTGATTATTTGATTGTATTAAACTCTTAAACTTGGTTAATCTAAAATAATTTCCCCTTCGAGTTGTTATTTTATTTTATCTTTGCATTTTTCTTTACTTATCTCTTTGTCACATAGCTTAATCAATGAATCTTTAAAAATCAAAATGGCATTTTGTTTTATTCATGTGTTAGATTGGTTCATTTAAGTTAAAGAGAATTCTCCTCAACATAAAAAATCAAATTTTCTTGTAAAAATCGAAACATTTCATGATTAGTCAAAAATCTCATGACTTGTTTAAATTGATGATTTTCTTTGAAAATTTCCATCATTTAACAATTGATATTTGTACTAAAAATCACTTTCTTTCAAATAATTGATTTTATCTTAATTTGGTAAAGAGATCAAATTTATTTTTCCTATTAGGAGAATTTTTCCTTCAAATTAAATAAACTATTTTTCACCTGAATAGAATAACTGCCATGTTTGCAAATGAATTTAAGATTTTACAAAGTTAGTCATGTTTTTCAAAGATGGTCATTTTTACAAATCAGTCAAACTGTCTTTTGGTCAACTGCTTTCGCGGACGCTTCTTGAGTTCCTTAAAAACCTTCTCAAGGCGTTACCAGAATCCTTACCCATTTTCTCTAATTTTAAAGACTTGTTTCTGTTTTCGAGCCTTTAAAATTCTTTAAGTTTTTCTTGATATTTTCTATAAAAAATCAAGTGGCGACTCTGTATTTTCTTAAATTGTTTCGAGATTTTCTTTAAAGTTTTGAAATAGTTTGAAAAGTCAAAAGTCAATGTTTTCCAACCCTTCGAGCCTAAAAAGGGGATAAAACAGTACAAAATTCTTAATCTTAAGCAAAGAAAGAGGAAGATGGCTCTTTAATCATAATTATGAGTATTAACAAGAAAAGAGGATGAAATTTTGGTAATCGAATAAAAAATAATTATACAATTTGTGATTGATACTTTTTATCCTTTTAAATTCTCTACTTGACCAGTTCGTAAGTCTTAACAATTTCTATTCTTTCTTCCCATGTGCAAGAGGATTGGATGAGGTAAAGTTTTCCTCCCCCTTTTAAAGGTGCTTATATATTACTCCCTCTGTTTCAATTTATGTGGGACTTTTGAAATTTTAAGATTTAAATTTCTAACTTTAACCGTAAATTCCTACATAGAAGCTTTAAGTTTTTTGAAATTTTTATATTTTTGAAAACTATGTAAAAGCACAGTAAATCACAATAATTAACAACTAAGTCAAGACAGAGGACATAGAGAAAGTAAATGTAGGTAAAGGGAGAAAATAATAATAATAATAATAATAATAATAATAATAATAATAATAATAATAATAATAATAATATAATAATAATAATAATAATAATAATAATAATAATAGAGGACTAATTTGGCTTTTTTGGAATATGAGGAGTTCATTTAGGTGATGATAACCCCCAAAATACAAAAAGAGGGATAAAGTACGAAAATAAGAAAAATGATAGAATCGAAAATACGGAAAGTAAAGGATAGAGGGATAGATAGATAGACACAAGAAAATATAAGAAAGGACAATCGAAGAATGTATTAAATTCAACAACCTCCCTTTCAAATACAATCGAACACCTACCTTTTACGAAGATCGAGAGGGAATCATATCACCCAATCAACCAACATTTCTAACAAGTGTTCAACAAAAGCTTTTCCAAGCCTCCTCACACTCTCTCAAGATTTCTTAACTTTAATTATCATAAAAATCTACTAAAAATGAAAGAGGAACTAGTATTTATAGCCTTGGGATTTTTATTACATTTAATCGACCCAAAAGTGACCCATTTAACATCAAAACAAGTGTTGGCCGCCTTGGCTCATCTGCCCAAGCAGATGGACACCTGCCCACGCAGGTCTTGGGCGCAGATGCCACTAGTGTGACCTGTTATGGTCATCTGCTGGTGCACCTCACTCACCTGCGGCCGCAGGTGAGCTCACAGACTTCAAAAGTGAGTCGTTTTGCTCCTTTTCATATTCCTTTGACCCCCTCCAAGGCCCTTTACCCTTCTTGGATGTAATCACCAACACATAACTCCCTTTGGATAGCATTAAGGGGTTGTCAAGCACTTCTCTCTTCATGATTATTCCTCGACTCCAAGCTATCCTCCATATGTGACATTGCTCTACTTGGAGTTCAAAATGGACCTTCCACACACGTCTTTGTGGCCTTAAGATCTTTGTGGTTGGGTTCCCTTGTTGTTGCCCTTGAAATATATGCCAAGAAAGTTTGACGTTGATTTGTCTTGTATAATCCTCCCTTTATTGAAAAGGATTCGAACTCGAATCCAAACCTTGCAAAACCATAGGGCAAACAAGCAACAACAATATCCGCATAGCATGAGGGTTAGGGTTAGAAATATCAAACTTATCACCAAGACAAGGAGGAACACACTTAACATATAGCCAAGCACCAAAATGTTCAATCAAGGGCTCGCAACCCTATAAAATAAATGCTACTTGGCCATTCAAAAGACTTTGACAAAGGGAAAAACCATAAGAACCATGACAATTAGTAAACCACACATAAAAACCCACATTGGTTCTTTGTTTCAAAAAGCACAAAGCCCCTTTCAAGTCAAAAGTCACATGATAATTTCCAAAGCTAAGTGCAAGGTCATCAACAAGATCATTCCAAATTAAGAGTCCACTCAACGCACTAGCTATCTCCAAGAAAGGGATTACTCCCAAATCATCATCGGGGTCAAATACAAAGGTATCCCCCACACAAGTCAACAAAAATATTGCATTTAAGCTCATAATGTAATTAAGTAGTAGCACCACACATTTATCACATGAAGGAAAAGAAGTGTTGCTACTATGTGTGCCACACAAAGATGTCCCCTCTTGACCAAACAGCAAGTTTGGGGTATAAAACCCACCATATTCCAAATGGTCACCGGGGTCAAATGGGAGAAGTATCCATGAACATGGGTCAACGTAATGCTCATTCTCCCCAAAGGTGCCTAGATCACAAAAATACATACTCTCTACACAACCATGGGCAATATTATAAACAAATAGAGAGTAAAGAAAGGTGTCACACAAATTGATTTCCTCTAAGGTGTCCTCAAGAACATGCTCACTATTATGCCCAAGAACATTATCAAGGGTATGCTCAAGAATTGGAACACTCAAAGAAAAATAAATAATAGGGACACAAAGACCACCTTCTATGTCTTCACAATCCCTACCCATAAGAGTACTCTCATTTTCCAAGAAGAGATTTCCATCTTTTGGAGGAAAGTTGCCACATCATAGTGGGTTGTCATAAAAAGTATAGCCCTCAAGGTGAGCTACATCAATAACATGATCTACACTACTAGGTAACTCAATAGAAGTGATTTCATCATCCTTAAATAAGAAATTGTACTTAAAGAGAGAAGGATCAATCCAAGAAGGAGAATTGGAACATGTAGGTTCACTCTCAAAAAGACAATTATCAAATTTTGAAGAAGTTTCAAACACATGATCATCCCTATGAGCCAAGCAAGTAATAGAATTGTCATTTAAAGGCATGCTCAATGATTTACTCCTATTCAAATGATCAACATTATCAACATCATCACTAACTTGAGGCTCACTAATCACATCACAAACACCCTCAAGTAGTGGACTAGGTTCACACACAAGTTGATCAACACTATTTTCACAAGACAATGTACTATCATTTAACACCAAGGCTTCAACACTTGGTGGACTCAAATTGATCTTACAAGAAGAGTTAATACGGTCATCAATAGGATCAACTAGTGTATCCACACTCTCAACATGTACATTATCAATACAAGGCAAAGAATCATTAGGCTCACGTATAGATAAGCTCTCACTCACACTTAATTGGCTACTAGCCACATAATTCACACTTTCTTTAGTGCAAGAGTTAGCTTTGTTACCTTGAAGCTCATGAGAAAGATCCTCTTTATCTTGGAGTGTAGTTACCATCAAAGTGTTGGAACATGCTTCAAGCCGTTCATTTAAAGAGTCCATTCTTTTGCCTAGTTTAGTTAAGACACCCATTACCTCATCAAAGTTAATCTTCTCTTTGGGAGTTGGTGCTCCTCCATGGGCCATCGTCGTACTTACACATATATCCTTACTAAGAGAAGGACAAACAAAGTTAGATTGTGTTTGTGGTAACCCCCTCACTTCACTCCTCACAACCTCTCCTTTTTCCGCTCTTGGGTTATCACTTTGCACTCCCTTACTCCTCTCAATATTTTGTCTCTCTTTATCAAAAGTCTTGGAGTAAGTAACCATATTTATTTGAGGCTTGGTAGGTGGAAAAAGGTGGTTTCCCCATTGGTCCACTACAGTCTTAGGCCAATTTTTCTCACTCAAAACTCTATCTTTCTTAAACCAATTAGCGCCCAAGCACAAATGAGCAAAGTTCATGGGAAATACATTACACTAAACCTCCTCATAATACCCTTTACAAGTGAAAGAGACCTTCACACGCTCAATGACCTTATATCCATCCATGGTATATGGTTGACAATTTGACACTCGTGGCATTCCCAGGTATTCTACCAAAGAAGGAGTGATGTAATTTTCACAACACCAATCATCTAGAGCAAGATCAAACCCCGGAATTCCACAAAGAGCAACTTTCATGTTAAGAGTTTGTCTTCTCGGGTCACCAATGTAAAGCTTCATGTATCCTTTCGGAACATATTGGATTCTAAGGAATCCCTTGAAGTATTTCCATGGCACTCTCTTTACACTACCATACACTAACCATAGACTCATACTATAATCCTTCCACCAAGAAAAAGCGCTCCCTTTAAGGTGTTCAACGGTGTAGTGGGTCTTCTCATCTTCGTTCAAGTTAGGGCCTTGGAAAACCAACTCACATTGCCACTCCCAATCAAGATAGGTCTCAGCATCACACTCCCCTTTGAAGATAGAAAGAATAACCTTGATAGCTTCATGACCCCTATCAAATCTCTTTAGCCAATCATGGGTACTACATCCCGACATTTGGGTATTGGGACAAGAAGCATAGGATGTAGTTTTCCATGACCTTGGGGGTTCACTCTCTCTTCTTCTCATTGGAAGACTCCTACTAAAATTAGTGTAACCACTCGTAATACGATGAGAAGTACCACAAGTTGAGGAATATGAATCTTTGCAATCCTCATGTACATTCCCACCATAACTCTTATAAGGTGTATAGGAGAAAGGATTATACCTCACAACTTCCTCATGCTCGGAGCTGGAAGTGGAAGGCTCCCCACATGCCCCTTCATCCTCATAAGAACCATCACAAGGCTCTTCATTCTCTTCATATTCTCCATAAGAGCTAAGCTCACCATTCGCCTCATATTCTTCTCCGGACTAGTAGCTCTCATTCCCACACAGCTCTTGATCATGGCTATATTCATAGCCTCCATAATCACCATCTCCATCATAGCCATAACCTTCATTACTACAATCATAGTCTCCTATGCCGTAGTCACACATATCCGAGGCTACTGAAGACATACTTCCTTATAACTCCATGTACCTACAAAATGAACAAACAAGGTTAGTAGTAAAGCTCCTCACCAACACTCGTAAGAATCTCACCTTTATAAGCCTCGCAATTGGATCATCTAGTGTTGAAGGCGTGTTATACTTCGGTGATATATAAAGTGTTGATTGCTACTCTCGGTAGGAATAGATTCTTGTTTGTTAGAAGGATGAACGACTCAAAACAAAAAAACAAACTTGAAATAAGAAATAACAACGAAACAAAACTAGAAAGGCACAAAAGAAAATGGACTAAGAAAGCACGAACTCTAGAACTAATCAACAAACTAAGTAAGGACAATTACCCGTTGATAATTAGTTTAGGAATCAAGAAATGAAATAAAGAATCAAGAAATGAAACTAAGATAATGGAACCTGAGCAAAATTGGTTTTGGAATGGTTGAGGAGCATTCAGACGACCCGCCCCTGCAGGTGGTGACCTGCCCTTGTAGGTGAGGATGCAGGTGAAAGCAGAGGGACCTGCTTTGGTCACCTGCCCACACAGGTGAGGGCGCAGGTGGCCAGACAGTACAACTGGAAACTCCAATTTTTCACCTTTTTTATGGGCCCGCTTGGTTTCTCTTTCCTAGTACCTTCTCTTTTTGGAATATTCTTTGGTACTTACACTTTTTGCTTGATTATCTTGACCCTATTTTGGATCTAACAACACCTTTTGATTAATCTTCTACTTGAAGATATGAATATCCTCAAGAACACCAAAATTTGAACCTCACTCAAATGAACTCGAAATTTGATGAAATTTTAAACCCTAGCTTCTTTCAACCTTTCGAACACAATCCAAGTGATTTTAAGCCTCAAATCCCAACCAAAATTTTGAGATTTTCAAACCCACTTGCAATTTTCTTCAAGCTTCAAACCCCAAAATGGTGGATCTTCAAAAATCTCTCCAAACAACACCAAAATTTCAGATCTAAACTTCTTTTTATATGGGAAATGTTTTCCAACTATTTTCAACCCTCAATTCCACACCAAAATCACAAGAGCGAGAAACCTTTTTTCAATTTTCTTCAAACTCAAGAACATAACATTAGGGTTTCTTCAAATCCACTCCAAATAATCTCAAAATTTAGATTCTGACTCAAATAGCACTAGAAAAAACAAATCTAGTGTTGAAACAACAAGAAAAACTCAAAAACACAAAAATATTTTTGGAGATTTTCTCAAAAATGAATTTTCAGTTTTTTTTTTTTTTTTGAGATTTTCGATTTTCTAGATAACAAGAACCCCGAGATTGAATTCGTGGGAACGAACTCAAGCTCGGCTCTGATACTAAATGATAACCCCCAAAATATGAAAAGAGGGATAAAGTACGAAAATAAGAAAAATGATAGAATCGAAAATACGGAAAGTAAAGGATAGAGGGATAGATAGATAGACACAAGAAAATATAAGAAAGGACAATCGAAGAATGTATTAAATTCAACAACCTCCCTTTCAAATACAATCGAACACCTACCTTTTACGAAGATCGAGAGGGAATCATATCACCCAATCAACCAACATTTCTAACAAGTGTTCAACAAAAGCTTTTCCAAGCCTCCTCACACTCTCTCAAGATTTTCTTAACTTTAATTATCATAAAAATCTACTAAAAATGAAAGAGGAACTAGTATTTATAGCCTTGGGATTTTTATTACATTTAATCGACCCAAAAGTGACCCATTTAACATCAAGACAAGTGTTGGCTGCCTTGCCTCATCTTCCCAAGCATATGGGCACCTGCCCACGCAGGTCTTGGGAATAGATGCCATTGGTGTGACCTGTTTTGGTCACCTACAGGCGCACCTCACTCACCTGTGGTCGCAGGTGAGCTCACAGACTTCAAAAGTGAGTCGTTTTTCTCCTTTTCACATTCCTTTGACCCCCTCCAAGGCCCCTTGAACCTTCTTAGATATAATCACCAACACATAGATCCCTTTGGATAGCATTAAGGGGTCATCAAACACTTCTCTCTTCATGATCATTCCTCGACTTCAAGCTATCCTCCATATGTGACATTGTTCTACTTGGAGCTCAAAATGGACCTTCCACACACGTCTTTGTGGCCTTAAGATCTTTGTGGTTGGGTACCCTTGTTGTTTCCCTTGAAATATATGCCAATAAAGGTTGACATTGATTTGGTTTGTATCAGGTGAAGACCAGGAAAAGTACATACCTAAAATGCAATTTAGTGGACATGCACCGCAAGAGTTTTATTGCTTAAAGAAAAAATACTGACATAATCGAACATCGCGCGGTCACATTCTCTAGTACATAGATAAGAGCTCATCCCCTGCAGGTCATGAATAGTGGGAAACCATAATACCCTTGGCATATATGTACATGGTATGTATGAGTGTGATGGTTCCTTGAATAGACCAGGTATATGCTTATTGTCATTGTTGCTATTTATATTGGTTCCATGAGTGGACTGAGTATTATCATGGTTGTTGTTGTGGGTTCCTTGAGCTAACAGGATTATGATTTGCTTGATATATTTAGGATTCTTGTGATTAGAGTCATGGTTGGTTGACTTAGATATTGTTAGAGTCGTGGTTTGTTGACTTGGATATTGTTAGAGTCATGGTTTGTTGACTTGGATATGGTTAGAGTCATTGCTTGTTGACTTGGATATTGTTAGATTCAAGGTTGTTGTTTGGTCATGGTTTGACTTGACTTGTTGTCTTTTCACTTGTACTTGACTGAAGTTGTAGAGTTACTTGAAAAGGCTAAGTGTCATAAACTTGAGGTATTTTATCATAATGTGTGCTCATAGTTGTACTTGTTACAAGGTGATGATTATTGGCTTCCATTTATTATCGAGGTTAGTCGAGGCGTAAGAGAAATAGATTAACTTATAATAACTATTGGAATTAACCTCTGAGAGTTAGGATGGATGACACTTGATGTGAAGGTGATGAATGATCAATAGGATTAAGAATGAGAAATACTCTTAAGTAACATAAGTGGATAATAGTATTGTGGATTAAACTGTTATATAAGTTGTTATGTTTCCTTTTGTGATTTTTATATTGTGTTTATGTGATCTAACCTTGGTCGGTCAATGATTCCTACCAGTACGTGTTGTTTGTACTGATACTACTCTTGATATACCCTTTTTGGGGTATAGTATTTTGCAGGAATCAGTGTTGGTTCATGATTATTGCGGATAGCGATCCTCCAGCATCTTCTACTTACCTCACTCATGGTGGATGTTCTATCCAGTTGTATTCTATTACTTAGAAGCTCTTGTACCTGTTTAGACTAGGTCCTAGGGGTAGTTTCTTTTTCCACATTTGATATATGTAAAATCAGTTGTAATATAGTTTGGTTAATGTTATTCAATAAAGACTTCTGAATATCTTCTTAAAGGGTGAAAGGGGTTCTCTTATCTAGGTGAATTAGAATAGGTGCCCTCACGATCCGGTGATTTGGGTCATGACAGTCACCAACTCCAAACTCTAATGCTAGTAGTCTACGATCAGTATAACTCTTCTATCAACTCCCGGCTACTTGCATCCTATCCTGAATCACTCGCACCATATCCAAAGAACCACATAGAAGGTTTGTGCCCACAACCTAGCCTCAAAAGTATCGAACCACCTGACCGGAGATCAGCACCATCTACTATATAACGCCCTAACTAGAGCCATTTGGATACTCAAATAGTAGCTGTTATTATACGTAAACTCTACCAATGCTAGAATCTGGTCCCAGTGACCCCTAAAATCAATAACATATACCCACAATATGTCCTCCAGTAACTGAATAGTCTATTCTAACTGGCCATCAATCTGAGGGTGAAAAGTTGTGTTAAGCTCAACTCTGGTGCCTAACCTATCTTAAATGACCTCTAGAATGATGATGTGAACTAAGCACCACGGTTAAACATTATAGAAACTAGCACTCCATACAAATGGACTATCACTCGAACATAAATTTGGGCAAAGTATTCCAAACTATAGGAAGTGAGAAAACTTGGTCAACTGATCCACGATTACCAAAATAGAACCAAAACCCCAAAATGTATATGGAAAACCAATCAAAAAGTCCATGGCTATCCATTCCCATTTCGACTTGGGAATGGGTAGCCTCTTAGTCAAACCACCAGGTTTGAAGTGCTCAAACTATACCTGCTGGCAGTTCAAACACCGCGATACAAAGTCTACTATATCCCTCTTCAACCTGTACCACCAGTAATGTTGTCTCAAATCTCTACACATCTTAGTTGCCTCTGGATGAATAGAATATTTGGAACAAAGGGCCTCCTCCAATATCAACCTCATCACATCACCAACTCTTGGGACACATATACAACCCTCAATCTTTAAAATGCCCTTTGAATCAAAGGTCACCTTTGTGGCCTCATCTCACAACACCCTATCTAAAATCACCCTTAAACTACCATCCTCTAATTTCCACTTCTAAATGTGCTCCATCAACATAAACCTGGCCTCAACACAAGCAAGAATCCTCCAGGGTTATAAATATAAATTAAAACCAATCTATTGGCAAAGGACTAGATGTCCATGGCCAATAGTGACTCGAAATCTAAAAGGAAAGCCAAACTCCCCATACTCATCGTCTTTCGACTCAAGGCATCCGTTACCATATTTGCCTTGCTCGGATGGTACAAAATAGAGATGTCATAGTCCTTAAGTAACTCTAGCCATCTACACTACCTCGAATTAAGATACTTTTGGCTAAGAATGTATTATATCCTATGATGGTCAGTGAATATCTTGCAATGCACACCATACAAATAATGCCTCCAATTCTTAAGTACGAAGGCTACTGCCGCTAGCTCCAAGTCATAGATGGGTAGTTCCGCTCATACGCCTTTAGCTTCAGAGAAGTATATGCTATAACTTTGCCGTATTGCATCAATACACAACCCAAAAAAATGCCATAAACATCACAATATGCTATAAATCCTTACGTTCAGTGGGAAGATTTGAGATCAGAGTTGAAGTCAGTAAGGCCTTGAGCTTCAGAAAGCTCGCCTCACACTCATCAGACCACTGTAAAGGAAAATTTTTCCATGTCAATCTAGTCAATAGTGCTACAATAAAATAAACCCCTCCACAAACCATCTATAATAACCAGCCAACCTAATGAAACTACGAACCTCAGTAGGAGAAGTAGGCCTAGCCCAATCGTAAACTGCATCAACCTTCGTTGGTTCTACCATAATCCTATCCTTGGACACCATGTGTCCCAATAATGCTACAAACTCAAGCCAAAAGTCAAACTTTGAGAATTTGGCATAAAGTCGTTGATCTCTCAAAGTCTGGAGCACACTCCTTAAATGATGCTCGTACTCCTCCCTACTCCTTAAATAGACTAGGATATCATCAATGAACAATATCACAAGGGAGTCCAAATACAACCTGAGCACGTGGTTCATCAAGTCTATGAATGTTGCAGGGGGGTTGGTCAAACCAAAAGACATAACCAAGAACTCATAGTGGTCGTAGCAAGTCCTAAAGGCAGTCTTAGGTATGTTTGTTGCCTTGATCCTCAACTGATGGTAGACATATCTCAAATAAATCTTAGAAAACATGAATTCACCCTGAAGCAGGTGGAATAGATCATGAATACGTAGCATCAGATACTTTTCTTAATGGTTACCTTGTTCAGCTGCCTGTAGTCAAAACACATACGTATAGAACCGTCTTTCTTCTTCACAAATAGCAAAGGATTTCCCCATAGAGAAATACTTGGCATGATAAAACCCTTACTAAAAAGATACTGGAGTTGTTCATTAAGCTCTTTTAGCTTGACTAGAGTTATTTGATATGGTGAATTAGAAATAGGTCGGGTGCTCAGCTTAACATCAATAGTAAAGTTAATATCACTCTCAGGAGAAAGATCTGACAAATAAATAGGAAACACATCAGTAAACTCATAAACCACAAGTACTAAGTCAAGTGAAGGAGTGTCAGTACTTGTATCAAGGACGTAGGCAATATAGACTAAGCACCCCTTCGACACCAATCTCATAGCCTGAATATAAAAGATGATCCCTCTTGATACCCAACTATTAGAACCCTACCACAATATCAGACGGATACCTGGAATGGCTAAGGTAATGTTCTTGGCAAATCAATCCAAGACCGCATGATAAAGAGACAACCAATCCATGCTTATAATTGCATCAAAATCAACCATATCAAGAACAAAAAGATACATCCAAATGTCATACTCCAAAATAGTAACCATGCAGGACCAATATACCCTATCCACTACTAAATAATCACATACAAGAGTAGCTACACATATAGGCACATACAAAGGCTCATTAGTCAACCTCAAACGAGTAGCAAAGTAGGCAGACACATAAGAATATGTAGAACACGGATCAAATAAAATAGAGGCTGACTGATGACAAACTTAAATCGTACCTGTAATAATGGCATCTGAAGCCTCCACATTTAGCCTACCAGGAAAGGCATATAGACAATTGACATTGGTAGTACCTCTAAGTGGGGAGCTGTAGCAGCAGGTTGCGCTCTTGAACTCTAACCACCCTAAGTTGATATTTGTGCCCCATCTCTAGCTTGTGGCATACCCTTTATAATGATCAATAAATAGATAAGAGCATTCTATAGTACCGGCCTGGACATAAATCTAGGTGGAGTCCTTAACCCACTGGTTGTTTTGGCGATAAATCCTCTGGCACTGTCTCTGGATCAGTATCAAGCTCTGGTAATGGCACCCTGTCCTGTCCTCTAGCTGGTTATAAAGCATGAGCCCAACCTTTACCTCTAGGTCAACCTCTACCTCGGCACCTGGCAGGAGCCCTAGCTGCTGGCGCTCGCCCTCACCCACTTTAGTCCTCGTCCTAACCATCTACAAAAGAGTGAAACAAGTGAGATTTTAGGAATTGGTAGGAATAAGAACACACGATAAGAATTCAAAAAAAATGAATTTTCCTAAGAATGTCCTATAGCCTCCTGAAGATAGGATATATACATCATTGTATCGATCCGTAGGACTTTACTAGATATTTTTCTCTTGTACCAATAATACCGGTGAACCTAGGCCCTAATACCAAACTGTCACAACCCAAAATTTAGGCCACAATGGAACCTAGTATGACCCATTAGTAGGCAAGTTTAACGCTGTTGCCCTAAAAGATAAGTAACAGGCTAGTAAAAAAAGCAATAAATGCATAGAGTAAAGGGACCAAATATGTAATAAAAATAGATAACAAGGTCATATAATATATATATATATCAAGTGAAAGAACAAAAAATATGAAAACCAACCCCTAAGACCTGGTATCAGTGGGTACATGAGTTGCTAATACAAAAGTAGTACTAAATAAGTATAGATATACAGAACTATCTCAGAATATACAAAATAAAAACATCTCCCAAATAAGGAGATGGTACAACTCTGGATGTCAAGAGCTCAACCCAAATCTCCAATAAAAAGAGTCTCAAATGAGTAGAAAGTCAACAATGATGACTCGTACTAGGATTTACGTTAGGAAAAACGATGTAGAAATGTAGTATGAGTACCAAAACACATGGTACTTAGTAGGCATATAGGCTAACTAAGCTCAGAATAACAATATATAAAATAAAGTACGAATAAAATCTACTGCTATGCATGGTAACACTAGAAATAGATCTAATAATACATATTAAATAAATGAGTAAATACATAAAAAAGTAACATACATGCAGTATATGTAAATAAATAGGTGTAAAGGAACAAGTGCAATGCAGTATGGGATGAATGTTATGACCAATGCCTATCGTATACTCCTCCTCCAACATCTATTGCTTGCAAAGGTATGACCCACAGGGGACTCGCGATATTCGTATACATTGCTTGAACTCAAATCGGTACTTTCATGTCAATAATACTCAAATATGACCCGGACTCAAACCTAGACTAAAATAATCAAATTCTTTCTAGAAAAATCCCTTTTTAAAATAATGTCCAAATAAAATATTAGCATACTCTTATAAAGCTGAATATTGTGTTTTCAATCAAATCCAAACATATACCATGAATGTGTAAGTTTGAATATGCGTAAACATATACAGGTAACTAATCAATTAACCAACTCACAGACAGATTATAAATACCATGATAATCTAGAGAAAATCTATCATAAGGGACAGTATATCCAAATTGGTACCTCGCCCATTAATATTGCTAACCTGAAGTCTCTCACAAACCCACAACCTAAGGGTAACTAAATAAAGAAACGGTACTAAGTAATGTTTCTAGGAATAATCCAGCCAAAGAAAGCAATCTACCTAAACCTAAGGTAATGCTTCCCATTAGTAGTCATAATATTATTAAAGCAACCTAGACTAAGGCTCAAATGCTAAGCAACTACCTAAACTAAGGTCTGAATGTAAATCCTACTCTAAGGCCTCAAAATAAACTAAGAATAACATAAATTGCTCAATATCATAGCCTTAATCCAAATATCTTGTCACCAATAAGCTATTTATGACATATATTGCCCAACCAAGCTAAGTCTGAAAGAGGAAAAGTTGTAACCTGCCTGGAGGTCGAACGATACGCTCATGGTTATCACACCAAGGCCTTTCCTTTTCGTAGAGCCTCCAACTATTGCCACGCTATCAGAAATATGATCTACTTGTCAAGACAAGAAAATTGATACCCATATTGCAATTTTATATATAGGGCCAAAAATTGAGTCAAAATTGACCTGTGGAACCTGATAACGAAATCTAAATATTAAAACCGCAATTACCTTTTCTATAAGGTAAGGAGTGAATGCTTTAAAATATAGTGAAAATTGAGTTTGAATCAGTGTTTAAAATTGTCACGCCCCAAATTCCAACGAGATGGACTGGCACCCGAAGCCGTTGAGGTCCGAGAGAACCAAACTTTACTCATGTACATTCGTATACATACCTCTGTATGATTATCATTCTATCCCATGCAACTAGTCAATACTAATGGCGGAAGTCATGGAAAACATATGCAATATACGAAACTTGGTCGTTGGGGCCATTAAGTCAAAATGGACATACATCTCTTACATTCATCTTCCCACACGTATACAAAGCCTCTAACCGATACATGTACATAACCAACCTATAGTCGAGACAAGTCCACGCTTTATACAATAATTACATTACCAAAACAATGTACACATGTGACTCGAAAAGCCCCAAACCAACTGGAGCTCACCAATGATCCGCGGATGACTCGTAGCCTACAATGGAGGTCTACTAGCACCTTTGCCTGCATCAAGTAAGGTAAGTCCCCCAAGGGGATCAGTACGAAGAGTGTACTGAGTATGTAAGGCTATGAGCAATTGCATACAAGATACGAACTTCAATGAAATAAAGATAAGAGAATACTCAATGTGGATAAATGATCGTTCAGTATGTGTGGAAACATGTACCTTACATTCATTACTTTCTTTGCCTTTATGTACATTACCGTTAGTATTCATAATCGTCAATATATATATATATATAACCATTAATATATAATCGTCAATATAATACAGTCAATATATAACCCGGGCCCAACTGATCAGTGGGAGAATAATATAATATACCATAAATAAATAAAGCAGGTTCGGCCCTTTGGGCTACCCCTTGTAAGGTTTGGCATCAAGCTAGGCTTTTTACCCACTAAGCTTTCCCCCTGCTATCACCCAAAAATCGATGAAGCAGGTTCGACATCAAGTTTGGCTTTTACCTCACTGAGCTTTCCCCCTAATCCAACAATATCGGGATCACCCCCAGTTAGGCTTTCGGCCTTATGGGTTGTCACCTGTCTCAATAATTATTAAGTAACCATAAGGTAACCATAAAGTAACCATATATGCATTACTTCTTTCATTACTTCTTTGCATTACTTCTTTCCTTTGCTTTCGTGAGATTGATACATTGGGGGATCATGACATTATTGAAACTTTTAGAACATAACATTATTGGAACTTTAAAGTAATGTCCATACTTATGTGATACAGGAATCACAATTGGTCAACGAATAAGGAACACGTGAATAACCATAAATGACATACCTTTGAATATTTCAGAATAGAACAAGTACAATGACAATGTGAACAATATACGCTACAAGAGGATTTGGAAAGAGTAACCTTAAATACCTTATTTTTCCAATACGAATACACAATCCTATATGTAATTACAATAATCTAGCTCCTTCCTTACGTCTTACTCTACACACAAGTACATAACGGAACCAACATTAACCACAAGCTACATTCCAAGTGTATAAGACGACCATGAGTTACATGATTGCCCTATAACATTATTTCACCCTTTACAATACCATTCATGGAATTATCACACCAACAATACCATAACATTCTATACATTGATCAAGACATCATAAACCAATAGCTTTTCACACCAAGTTCCTCCTTTACATTTTCTCATTAACACCACATCACAATGAATCCATCAAGTTACCTTAATACGTTTCATAACAACATATCAACAACAATCCCACAATTCAAACTTATATAAAAATAACAAGTTAAGGAGCATAACCACACCACACATGTTGATATTTCATTCACACCATTCACTTTCATCAAAACCTCAAGTCTCCTTTCAAGTCCAAAACATAAAGATGACACATCTTTTAGCAAAACTACAAAAGAGCACTACTCAACACCTTGCCAACATATCCTTCATGATATACACACCATCTTAAGAATATAATATATTAATCCATGAGAATAGACACTTACCAAAGATTGTTAAAGGATGATCTTGTCCAAACAAATATTGGTTGCCTTAGGGTTTGAGAGTAGAGAGAAAAGATATTTGTTGTGGAAAAGTCTAGAAATGTCATATGCCCTTTTGAGAATAAAATCTGATTTTCTTGCCCTTTTATAGACCCTTTGGTCATCCTTCGCCAAACTTTTGAGGGTTTACTTAGTCAAAGAAAAGAATGGGTCATTTTCCCCATTCGGGCCATATCTTTGGCTCCATTTTGGGCCTTGAATTGAGCCCAATAACACATGTTAACTTAGCCCATCAAATTTATTGCATAATCCACCAATTATCTCATGTTTAAATAATTCCATAAATGTTTCGACAATATTTAACTCACGAGATTCATGTTCGTAGCCTCAATCTCAAAAATAGAAATTCTAGCCACTCATAGCTTAATTGAACATAATTTGATAAAATAATTACGATGATGAATTAACCCCAACTTGGATGCCAAACTTACTCAAGAGTAGCCCCACTACGATGGAATAATGATACTATAACCCAAGAGTCCTATTTATAGACTAATGGTCGAAGAAAATTTTTGGCAAAAACCAGCCTGGCATGCCGCCTGGAGAGCCTCCTTGCTGTTTGGGCCAGAAAATTTTTGGCCAAAAGCGGCCTGGCACGCCCCACCCTTAGTTTTTGATTCTGACTTTTCTTTGCGGATTTGGTTGGATCCTTCAAGTCCAAACCTTTACCTTGCCTCTTATCTTTAATATCCTTTGCTTGGAAGTCCTTCAAACCTTAATTTTCACTCCACAAATGCTCCAAAAAGTCCCAAACTCCTCCTACAAGGGTCTAATCACATTTACTAGGGCACCATCGAATGTTCCATCTAGGGTCGGAAATGTATGGGGTGTTACATCCTTCCCCCCTTAGAAACATTCATCCTCGAATATTAATGACGTTATCCAATTAAGTCAAATGAAAGTTTCATTCCTCATGTTATTACATATACTCATAAAATTCTGCGTTTTGAACTTTTTCTTTCGTGTGAAACAAATACTGGTACTTTAAATGGGATCTCTTTTACTTATTGATTTCTTCAAAGTACCTTTACGGAAGCTACTTCTTTATTCCTTAATCTCTTTACTTGTCTCAAAATAGCAATACGGATCTCTTCATAGGTGAGATCCTCTGTAACTTGTAAATCGTCAATGGGAGCAATACAAGATGGATCTCCTATGCACTTTCGAAGCACCGAGACATGAAATACTGAATGAACTGTGGAGAGTTTTTGGGGTAGTGCCAATTCATACGCAACTTGTCCAAAATTGTTTTCATAATCTCATATGGTATATTATATAGGTCCAACTTTCCTTTCTTTCTAAATCTCATTACCCTTTTCATCGATGAAACCCTCAAGAATGCCTAATCACCTATGGTAAATTCAAACCCTCTTCTTCTAACATCAATACATGGCTTGTGTCGACTTTGGGCCATTTGTAACCACTACTGTATCACCTTAACTTTTGCCATCGTTTGATGAAAAAGATGAAAGTAGTTTCATCTGCATCAAACTATCCCATTGGTGATCCATCCTTTCTTCCATATAACACTCCATAAGGTGCCTTTTTGATATTCAAACGATAGCTACTATTGTAAGAAATTCAACAAGAGGTAAATGATCATCCTAACTACTGTTAAAGTCCTATATACAAGATTGTAACATATTTTTAAGTGTTTATCTAGTGTGTTTTGCTTGTCCATCTGTCTGAGGATTTTAACTTTACTTGGATTCCTAAAATCTTCTAAAAAGATTTTTCCAACAGTATGCAGTACCTTGAGCTCCCGTGACTGATACAATAGCAATTGGAATCCCCTGTAATCGTACTATTTCTTAACATACAACTTTGCATAGTATTCAGCTGTATAAGTTGTCTTGAATGATAGAAAATGCGCGGACTTGGTAAGCCTGTGATAAAATCCACGTTAATCATGTCCCATTTCCACTGAAGGATTGCTACGCCAGGTTTCAGATGCTCTACTTTAACTTATTGCCAATTCGGACATTGAGCTACAAATTTTGTCGTGTTCTTCTTCTTTATACTGCCTCACCAATACATCTTTTCCACGCCATGGTACATTTTGGTTGCTCCCGAATGAATAGAATTTCGTAAATTGTGCTTTAAAGTACTCCCTCTTGCGTAAGATTAATGCTTTTGTGAAATCTTGTGTGCATTCAATTTCAGCTGAAATACAATAAGGTTCGCGTATTGCTTTTTCTTCACTTCAGTTACAAATGAAGACTCTACCGTATTTTACACTATAATTCTTTCATCTGGAGTTTCGAGAAGAAGAACTCCCAAGCTGGCTAATTGATGTAACTCCTTAACTATACTTTGCTTTTCAGTTAGCTGGCTGCTAGTGCTTCCTATTGTTTTGCGACTTAACGTATCGGCTATTACACTTGCTCTTCCCGAATGTAATATCAATATCATGGTTTTTTAGTATTTCCAACCACCTTTGCTGTCTTTAGTTTAGGTCCTTCTACTTGAAGATATATCGCAAACTCTTGTAATCAGTATATATATCAACCTGAACCCTATACGAATAGTAGCACCATATCTTTAAAGTAAATATCACCACTGCTAACTCAAAATCATGTGTGGGATAATTTCTCTCATGTGGACGCAACTATCTTGAGGCATAAGCTATTATGTTACCATGCTGCATCAATACATATCCAAGAATGGCTCGAACACCCTATTTATCCTATCCATAACAACTGCAAGTGCATTTTTTATCCCAAAAGACATAACCAAAAATTTCATAGTGACCATACTGTGTTCGGAAAGCTATCTTGGGTATATCTTTTTCTCTAACCCTTACCTGATGATATCCCGATCTCAGGTCAATCTTTGAAAAGCATTTGGCACCCTGTAGTTGGCCAAACAAATCATCAATTCTAGGGAGGGAATATTCATCATTGACTGTCACTTTATTCAGTTGCTAATAACCAATGCACATTCTCAACATGCCATCCTTTGTCCATACACATAATACTAGTGAAATAAACTTTCCTCTCGAGTATCCCACATTACCCTTCCACTCAAGAACATTCCTTAGTGGAAAATAAAAATATATCATCTTAGCTCGACAATCTATCGTGGCTTAATGAGAAGCCTACCAAACCATACCCAGTATAATATCAAACTCTATCATGTCCAGGTCAATAAAATCAACCAATGTAGCATGCTCATGAACAGGTGTTATACAGTTACAATGTACTTTCTTAAGTATAGTAGATTCATCAACAGGTGTAAATACTTCAGATGGTCTAACTAATAATTCTGATGTTCTTTCAAATTTTGTAGCAATCAATGGAATAACATAAAATACTGTAGAACCCGAATCAATTAATGCATATGCATATACACTATGTGAAAAAATGAATAGTGTTAGTGTACCTGTCACCACATCCGGATAGGCCTCCAAATTCTGCCAACCCGCTAGAACATAGGTACGGTCCTGTATTCCACTAAAACTGGTTTCTCCTCTAGTACCTCCACCACGACCAACCGGCTGGACACCTCGACCTAAGAAAGGAACCGATGATGATGGTGCAACAGTTGATTCCATAGGTCACGTAATAATACCCGTGCCCCTTCTTGGGCAATCTCTCACCATGTGTCCGGATATATCGCACCGAAAGCAAATATTTGTCCCAAACTGATATTCCTTTGAATGCAGTTTTCCACAGTGTTGACAAGACTGGCGAGAAAACCCCGATTGGTCCACATGTCCTTGATCTCGATATCCCACCGTTTGTGAATCTCGAATTCCACGACTTTGCCTAATGTGACTACCTCTATACCCTTGGAATTGGGATTGATTTCCTGCTGTGGGATAAGAAAGTGATGGTCTCAGCGGTCTATTAAAAAGTCGAGGCCCAAATCCTCCTTGGGACACCATGTACTGTCCCATAGGTCTAACCTTCTTTGATGGCCCCCCTTCAACTTTGTGCAACTTTCTTCTTTGCCTCTGATCCTCCATCTTCTACCTTGCCTTGGAAGTCCTCCAAACCTTTACCTTGCCTCTTATCTTTAATATCCTTTGCTTGGAAGTCCTTCAAACCTTAATTTTCACTCCACAAATGCTCCAAAAAGTCCCAAACTCCTCCTACAAGGGTCTAATCACATTTACTAGGACACTATCAAATGTTCCATCTAGGGTCGGAAATGTATGGGGTGTTACAAAAATAGCCCAGTAAAGTAAGAAAACAAGAATTCAAATCCGGAATTAGGAACCAAATGTTGGCGAAAAACAACCGAATTAATACGATGGGAGTAGAGGAAGCTTACCCCGGACCAATTATGATGAACAATACCCCAATAATCATGTCCCAAACTCCTCAAATAGTCCTAACTTAAAGAATAAACTTTTGGGGTTTTTAGCTCAAATTTTAACGAAAATTAGAAGGGAAAATCGAGTGGAAACAAAGGGAAATGTATGTCGAGATCATAGAAAAACTACCGCAGGTGATTTGATAAAATTCCACAATTGGTATACACTCAAGCTCCAACAATGGTAAAAGATTTATGGAAGAAAAAAATTCAAAACGGAGAGAGGAAGTATTTATACTGCCAAGGGGTCCTTCATTACAAACGTAGGACCCCTATTGCGAACAAGGGACCCCACTAGCCTGACCTTTCGCAAATGTGAGGGGTCCTTAACGAATGCAAAGATCAAGGCTTGACCTGGTTGGACCGGCCCTTCTTCACTAGCACAATGGACATCCCGCAAATGTGAAGGTTAATATTCCTTGACCTTCGTAAACGCGGCCCCCTGGTCGCGAATACGAAGAAGGAAAGTGTTGTGCACCAGCAACTGTTATACCTCATTTTAACACGGGTGAAATTAAGGTACAACATATTGGTAACTTGTAAATAATAAAGGAATTCGCCACCGAATTAGTTCTACGGTGAATTAGGACACCTATTATAAACTAAGTGATTAAAAAAAATAAAGACTTCATTTTAAGGTCTAGTTAACTTCAATGATTCTAGGTAAGGGTTCTAATTATCCTATAGGAAAGAGATTAAGCATCCTATAGGATCCGCCAACTACGGTTGACTGGCCAAACATAGGTTAATAAACTATGTGAAAATATAGCATTTTTGAGCATGAAGCAAAGACTATAAGTACTTTAAAAAAAATATTTTATAAGAATATAATTTAGACTTCAAAATCTCAGTAAATAGTATGTGTAAGATATATATATCAAATGAAAGTTTTAACTTGATTGTTTAAGTATAAAATATTTTCACTATTTTAAGTTGTAATCACAGGTGCAATTAGCCAAAACTTTCCATAACGCTTGATACAAAATACTTCAACCATTTTTGTTTTGAAAACTGAAATAGTCCCAAGAATGGACCAAACAAAGACTTGTTTGTTCACCTAATGCATTTGGAAACAAATTTCAAATCTCCAAAATAAACTTTAAGAGAAATAAAATATTTCATTAGTAAATCTTTGGCGTAGGAGCAAATATCAACAAAATAAAATATTTGATGCTTCATGGATCCAGACATACCAAATTAATTATTTTAAATGAAAAACACTTGATATGATATATTGATGCAAAATAAATTTTTTATCAAAAACTGCCATATTTAAACAAAAAAATGAGTTTTTCTATACTCAAAAAAATGCTTATCTAAATATAGTAGTAAATAACAAGTAGATCATTAAAATCTTTCCTCATGGTTAAAAGAATATTTTTTAAAAAAGCCTATTTTGGTTATAGATCTAAATCTTTAGCTAGACACTATATCTTATGATTAACTAAGAAAGTCAATATTATTTCTATGTTAATCAAGAGTCTCAACATATAAACCCAAGTTTGGAAATAAACCCAAACAAACAGTAAATCAAAGATCATAAAGAGCTAAACATAAAGGAAAGAAAGAAAGGGAAAAGGGACACCATAGGCGCCCCCAAGCATGTCGCTTTTTTTTTTCGCTATCTGGTATGACTTAAGAATATAGAATGTTGACTCCTTGCTTTGATGGGAGGTAGCATTGGTTCTCATTTTGAGACTCCATTAGCGAGATCTTGAATTAAGACTCCATTGCTCTGAAGTGTACATGTAAAAAAAAAAAAAAGGAAAAAAAATAAAGATTAGTAGTCAATCTTATATTTGACGATACAAGATGTATGAAAGCTTGAGAGAGCATGGCTAATAATATGTAATTACTAATCTACCACAGATTATCGAGAAAATTTTACATAAGTGAACAAATGGCATGATGCTAGTGATTTTTAGTTACAGAGTGTCAGACAAAAAATAGAAAAAAAGTAATATAAAATAAAATGGATAAAACTATCTCATAGCCATTTCAAAAAAAAAAATGTAGAAAGCTCAAACTAACATGCTGCCAATATTTTGGAATTAAAGAAATCTAAAGACATGCTTTGTATCTAGAACAAAAATAATGCCTTTGATGAAAACAAAGTAGGAGAGATTCGATATTACCTTTTGCAAGGCAGTGAACTAGAGCGTCAGCCTCGGATCTACTCTCTACCTCGGACGAACAAAAGCACTTCTATTTTAGTTAAAACCAACAGAAAATGAGGGATTGCAAAAGGAAAAGAACTAGCTATTAAGGAGCAGCGTTTGAGGAGTCAATCAAATACAAAGGAATGAGTTTAAATATTAAGGTGGAGGCATCTAAACAATAGATTTTTTGTGGTGAAGCATATAGCTAAAAATAACTTGTTAAAAGGGGATGAGCAAAGGCTAAAACGTTAAGAGTAAAGAGGGGTGGATGAAAAGCTTCTCCCCCTCCTGATAGCTTTAATAGCTTGGTATTTATAGATGCAACTAGAATTTCATTGGGCGGGAATTTGAAATTCAAACAGTCAAAAGAGTCATTTTGATGGAGAGACAACATCTTATATGTTGATATCTAGCCAAAATTAGAGGGGCAAAGATCTGGGATAGCTGATGGAGGTGATGAATTTTACCTTCCCTTTTACATGAAAGAAAAAAGAAGGTCTGAGAAGAAAACAATGTGAAAAGTCAACAAGTTTCTGAAAAAAGGTAGCCCATCACGTGAAGAGACAGAGGGGAGATTTGAATGAGGGCAATTTTGATATTTTCAGCTTCACATTATAAAATACATGGGATGCATTTTTTTTGGAATTCAAATAGATTTGGGTTGAGCTTTTGGTAGCCCAAATAATCGAATTGTTGAAGTGTTTTCTTTTAGGTGGATTTCTTCTTTAAAATAATTCCTTGAGTTTCTACTTTAATAACAAGTACAATATATACTAAAGAACTAATAAGATATCGAAAATAAAGTACTAATATTATATCTTTCCGCTAATAATTTAACATAAATATTAGATACAAAATATTAATTTATAACTAATCTAATAAGTAAGAAACTTGAAACAAGGTGACATAATCGACGGCTAAAAAATGAGGAGGTGTTAAGTAAAAATAGTAATTTTTGATAAAAAGTATGGCTGTATTAGTAATCATAAAAGTATCGTGACAATGATACTACTACTACTACTACTACTACTACTACTAATAATAATAATAATAATAACAACAACAACAATAATAATAATAATAATAAAAGGATACAATAATACTAATAGTACTGATAATCGCAATAGTCATAAATATATTGGTGAAAATAAGGTATTTAATTTATTAATAAGTTAGAAACTCATCAGAATAAATTGAAAGAAAGGAAGGTCAACATTGAGTTTCAACAGCTGTCCCTCTTCGATCGAAGATGATAGAAGAGTTTTTGGACAAAGAAGTTGATGAAGTAGCCAATTTTTTCATGACCAACGAAGTTGAAATGGAGTTGGAAAAGGTATAGGTACAAAGAGAAATTTTAAAATATTTATGACCGCACTTTGGTTTCTAAGTTTCCTACATATCTCGGGTTGTACGAGAATCAGGCCAAATATAGTTCAAGAGTTGTAAAGAGATAGAATTGGAATGAACTTAGAACACCCTGATCTATAAAGGTGTTCTAGTATCGATGAATGATAAAAATGATTGTGCATATGGCTTAGTAAGAGATTAGGCTTGAAGAAGTGAAAATATAATTTGAAAATGAAAACGAATTCAAAATAAAACTTTAAGAGAATAGAGACTAAATGGAATTGGAGTGAAATTAGAATTAGGGCTTAACAAAAGAGGAGATGTTGGAGGAATAAAGTGAAAGCATAATCAAAGAGTGGTAAGCGAAAATCTTCTAAAAAACTATCCTAGTATCGAGTTGTGACAAGATAGGATTTCAAGATTGGTAAAGAGAACAAAGACAAAGGGCTGAAGATAGAAAAGCATAGCGAGCTTTAAGATTCTGGTATTAAAAATAGAAAAGTTGATGTAAAATTTCCTACATGTCCCAAATGTGAGATGTACGTTAAGTTGAGTTTAAGGGTAGATCCTTGACCGTTGTTAGTGAATTTGACTTTTCAATAATTTGCCTCAGTTCACTACTAAGATGAAGTTGCACATTGTGTTGTGTCACCTGTTCCAAAATATACATTTCACAAAGTTTCTGCACACTTAATACACTCATTAGTCGACCATAGATATATTTTAAAATGCAATAAAGGCCAATCTAATATCGCCTTAGAGGCTCTTATGAAGTAATGCCTTGGAATCGTAGAATTAATTCCTTCGAGGCCATGTAAATTATAATGACCCTCCAAATCATTTTCTACATTTCCATATTATTTCGATATTTAGAGCTTTCCCATAGCTACCCTAAGTCATTTATTACTCGCTGGTGTTGGAAATTTGGTTACCGGGCAATTCATTTGGTTTTTAGAGCCAATTCCCTATTTTGAAGTCGACGTTTTTCAAATTTGTCTATCGGGCCTGAAATCTAGGTAAACAACCTTGTATGCCAATTCTGACAATTCTATCAGCTTTGAAACATTGATTTTAGGCTAGAGGGACCCTTGATCCAAGTTCCGAGGCTTTCAGACTTGTTTTAGGCTATTGGGTGGAAAGTGATAAAAATGGCCATTTGGGTGTGGGACCCACATTTTATCAAAACGACCCCTGATGGAAATTTTAATTTTTTTGTTAAGTCTATAATGTCAAATTTGATAGGGTAGCATAGTTCGTTTGCGTTCACAGGATTTCGAACGAATTTCGTGGACCCGTTGGAAACTTGGCAAAATATTGCCAAGTACTGATACTGTTGCTTCAGCTATGCAACCGCTTAAGCGGGCCTTTGGCCACTTAAGAAAATTTGCTTTAGCTACTTGGGCATCGCTTTAGTGGCTTGAACCTTGGACCCGCCTGTCTTCTTTTAAGCGGACAAGCCTCCGCTTAAGTGGCACCTGTAGAGCATTTAATCCCCTTTAACCAATTTTTCTCTCATATTTTCTAAGTGTTAGAGCATAAAAGCTCTAGAGAGAGTGGGAAAGAAGGGGAGATTCTTGGGTGTTCAACAGAGCTTGGAGAGTTTGTTAACATCATTTTCCTCATCTAAATTTTTGTAAGTTTCGTCTTAATTCTTGGTAAATTCTCCGTTTAAGCCCAAAAGCCTAGCTAGCTTTGTGGATTGATTTTGGGTGTTGTGATTCTCGGAATTCATCCATTATTTAGGGTAAATGATCCTTGAGCTCTGAGGGACGTTTTGACAGTTTCAAACTTGCGATTTCGTAAGCGAGCCCATATAGATTTTCGACTCGATTTTGGACCCTACGCATCTGTATGCAATATGGGTATTGTTATTCTTGTATTGATGAGTAGATTGTTATTTCAATAGCATGGAATCATACGAAGACTTCTTGAAAAGGAAAGGCTCCACTTTAGCAGACTTTATCAAGCTTTCTTCGGCGTCCAGGTAGGCTAGGCTTACCCTACTTATAGATTGAGATTAATTATGGTATTAGTATGATATTATGCTAGTTTGAGGTTGGGATTTATAGTTGCTAGCTTATTTACTAAAAGTTGAGTTATTTGGCAGATTTGAAGGCCGTTTTGAAGGTAGAATAGACCCATTTACCCTTCCCTTAAGTAAATTGATGCTTTGGGGTTGGGATATCACTCTTAGCTCCTTGTAAACTTAGGAGACCTTCTTTCACAATATTATCACTAATCTTGAGCCTTAGACTACACAGTATATACCTAGTACGGGGCTAGGTTAATGATCTTGAGCTTATATTCTATTGACTTATGGTATTTAAAGACCGTTTTGAGTCCTGCACATTCTATTGACTTATGGTATTTAAAGACCTGTTTGAGTCCGGTACATTCTATTGATTTATGGTATTTAAAGACCGGTTTGAGTCCGGCACAATCTATTGATTTATGGTATTTAAATATCGGTTCGAGTTCGGCATATTTTATTGATTTGTGGTATTTAAAGACCGGTTTGAGTCCGACACATTCTATTGACTTATGGTGTTAAAGATATGGCACATTCTATTGAATTATGGCACTTAAATACTGGTTCGAGTCCGTCACAGTCTATTGATTTATGGCCTTTAAAGATCGGTACGAGTCCGGTATACTTTATCTATTTATGGCACTAAATTACTGGTTCGAGTCCAGGACTTGTGGTGAGTTATAAGGAGGGAAATCCAATTCAAGTTTGGTTTCTATGGGTTATTCCATGGTATTATGGTACCGGTTCGAGTCCAGTGAGTTGTGGTTCGGAAGGAATTCATAAGTATGGTAATGGTATATTCCTTGATTGCATCCATCGGGCTTATGGGGGTCCGTTTGGATTAGTCTTCTCTTATTTGTACCCTCTAGGCTTATGGGGTCCTAGTTGGGTTTTAATAGCTACTTTAATTTCGACATCGTGTGTTTCTTAATTTATTTACCTATCTCAGAGCATGTTCTCAGGTTTGCCCCTATCCCTTGACTTATTTTACATCCTCGCATTTTATTATACTTTTATTATGATTTAGCTCAGTCGGCCGATGATGCCTACTGAGTACCCATTGTTTTGGTACTCATACTACACTTCTGCATCTTTTTTGGCACATATTTGAGTACTAGTCGTTGTCGTTGATATTCCAGCCAGCTATCTACAGGTCTCGGAGATAGGGTGAGCTTTCAGAGCCGGAGCTGATCCCCTTTCCTTCCCCTATTTTTGGATTGTGTTTCATTTTGAGACTATTTGTCTATCGATATTAGTAGTAATCTTATTCTTTTGCTAGTGGATCTTGTACTGGCCTTACCAGGTCGTGGAATTCATTTTGTTCTTCTCCCTATTTTATTTAACCCTATATTTTTGTGCATGTTTTATGGGCATGATTTGTATTACTTTTGGTATCCTTCCGCCATTGAGCCCATTACTTAGCATTCCGGGCTAAGGCTTGGCTTACCTACTGGTGGGTCATAGTAGGTGCCATCATGACTCTGAAATTGGATCGTGACAAATTGGTATCAGAGCGCCTAAGTTCATTGGTATTGTTGGTACAAGAGCAAGTAGAGTCCCGCGAATCGAAACGATGACGTCCGTATCTTATTTTTGATAGGCTACAAGACATTCTTAGGATGACTTTACTTTCTTCATTCATTTTGTGTGCCGAGTCTGTGTTGGTTTCAAAGGTTCTCATTGTTTCACTGTTTCGGAGATGGCTAGGACGCGAGCTACAACAATTGGTGAGGGTGACCCCAACCCCACTGTTAGGACACCTGCTAGAGGCCGTGGATGACCCAGAGGTCACGGCCAGGGTAGAGCTGCAGCCCTAGTTGGGGGGCAGATAGAAAGCCTTTACCAGATCCAGTTATTACTCTAGAGGCAGAGGTTGCTCCACAGGTTTAGCCACCCCAACCATTAGTGGGCTAGGGGGTAGCCCAAGCTCTATTGGAGTTTATTTCTTCGTTGTTGCTCAGAGATACCTTGGTCCAGTTATTGGGATTAGTTGGTGGTGCACCATCTGATAGTGCACAGTCTACATATCAGAGTGGTACGGATGTAGGGGCACAACCTATAGCTACGGCACCCAGAGTTTAGGTTCCCCTAGCACCGGTAGTTTCTCAGCCGGTGGTCGCCCAACCTGCTATGTCTATTGAGGAGCAAAAGATGTTGGGTAGATTTTTGAGATTGATACTCCAAGGTTTACAGAGGCTCCAGGAGAGGATGCATTTGAGTTCCTGGCTGCTTTCGAGGTTAGGCTCCGTAATTTGGGCCTAGTTGAGGCTCGTGGGGTTGATTACACTACTTTTCAGTTAAGCTTGGCTGCTAGAAATTGGTGGAGAGGTTTTCTTGATTCTAGAACAGCTAGATCTCTCCTTTTGACATGGACTCAGTTCTCTGAGGTCTTCTTGGAGAAGTATATGCCCCACGGTCTTTGTGAGCGCCTAAAAGATTAGTTCACAGGGTTACAGCAGGGTTCGATGATAGTTCTTGAGTATGAGGCACGATTTCATGAGTTGGCCATACAAATCTTTCCTACCGAGTATGAGAGGATTCGGTGTTATGTTAGAGGACTGAGACTTCCTCTTTGCATGGCTACTCAGAGTTTGGTTACAGCTGGTAGGTCTTTTATTGAGATTTCTAATTATTCCCAGACTATGGAGGAGATGCATCTCGAGGCCCAAGGGGGAAGCGATAAGAGACCACGTCATCAGGGCAGTTTCAGTGGGTACCATAGAGGCTCACAGTTCAGAGGTAGAGGTTCTCAGGGTAGGTACCCTCTATGTCAGTCATATCGACACCAGGGTCAGTCCAGTAGGTCTGTTCAGGCAGTACTTTGGATTTCTGATGGAGATCAGTCTAGTTTCAGTGATTCTTATAGCCAGAGCAGTGGTCAGTCTCTGAGTGGTGCACATTCTGGGTCTTCTAGCCGTGGTGCTATTGTAGATCAGCTGGATGTTCTGGATCGAGTAGTATTATGGGGCCTTGTTATACTTGTGGAGTGTTTGGCCATTTCTTTAGAAAGTGTCCCCAGCATGGGATGATTCAACCTGCAACACAGGTTGTTTAGTGGATCAGATCAGTGCTGCCACCAGCTAGAGGTCATGTTTAGGGTTGCAGGGGTGGTCCCCATGGTTCTCGAGGAGGTTCTCAGGCAAATAGGATGGGTAGTAGGTCAGATGCCCTGCCAGGCAGCGGGCGAGGTGATTTACATGCTGTACCTGGTAGATCGGAGGTAGAGTCTTTAGATGCTGTTATTACAGGTACAATTTCAGTGTGCCGTCAGTCGCCTATTACTTTATTTGATCTGAGATCCACTTATTCGTATATTTCTACTTATTATGCACCACGATTAGAGTTGCCTTGGGATCCTTTACCAGTGCCATTGTGTGTATCTACTCTCGTGGGTGATTCTTTAGTAGTGGATCAAATTTATAGATCATGTATGGTGACTATTCGAGAGTTTGATACTCGGGTCGATATTATCGTATTAGATATGGTGGACTTTGATGTGATTCTGGGCATGGACTGGTTATCCCCTTACTATGCGGTCTTGGCTTGCTTCGCAAGGACCGTTACCTTAGCCATGCCTGGCATAACCCCAGTTGTGTGGCAGGGTTCTTTTAGCCATGCACCAATGGGGATTATTTCTTATGTTCGGGCTAAGATATTGGTGTTGAGGGGTTGCGAGTCTTATCTCGCTTATGTTTGTGATGTTTGTGCTGAGAGTCCCTCACTTGATTCTGTTTCTATTATCTGTGAGTTTGTCTATGTTTTCCCTACTAACCTACCTAGCCTTCCCCCTGAGCGTTATTTTGAGTTTGCTATTGATCTCAAGTCGGGCACCCGACCTATTTCTATAGCACCTTACCACATGGCTCCTGCAGAGCTTAAGAAGCTGAATTCTCAATTTTAGGATCTTTTGAGTAAGGGTTTCATTCGTCTTAGTGTATCACCTTGGGGTGCCCCTGTCTTGTTCGTGAATAAAAAGGATAGGTCTACGCGTATATGTATTGACTATAGGCAGCTGAATAAGGTTACAGTGAAGAATAAGTATCCTATGCCTTGTATTGATGATTTATTTGACCAGCTTTAGGGTGCGGCAGTGTTCTCTAAAATTAACTTGAGATCAAGTTACCATCCATTGAGGATTTGGGCTGAGGATATCTCTAAGACAACCTTCAGGACTCGGTATAGCCATTATGAGTTCCTGGTGATGTCTTTTGGGTTGACCAATGCCCCAACAATGTTTATGAATTTGATGAATTGAGTTTTTAGGAACTATTTGTACTCCTTCGTTATTGTTTTCATTGATGACATTCATGTATATTCAAGGAGTGGGGGGAGTACAAGCAATATTTAAGGATTATGCTCTCGACTTTGAGAGATCATAGCAAGCCTAAATTCTCAAAGTGTGAGTTTTGGCTCAATTCTGTTACATTCCTAGGGCACATGGTGTATAAGGATGGGATTATGATGGATCCAACAAAGATTGAGGCTATTCGTGATTAGGCCAGACCTATGTCTCTAACTGAGGTTCGTAGCCTTATTGGTTTGGTGGGTTACTACCGACTATTTGTTGTGGGTTTTGCTTCTATCACATCGCCTATAACCAGACTGACTAGGAAGGAAGTTCCATTTTAGTGGTCTGAGGATTGTGAGTTGAGCTTTCTAAAGCTCAAGAGCTTACTAACTTCAGCTCCGATATTGACCCTTCTTGTTGAGGGCGAGGGGTTTACAGTTTATTATAAATCTTCTGGTGTTGGTTTGGGTTGTGTTCTGATGCAGCAAGGCTGAGTTATTGCTTATGCGCCAAGAAAGCTTAAGATTCATGAGTGCAACTACCCCGCTCATGATCTAGAGTTGGCGGTGGTGACGGTGATTTTTGCGATTAAGATTTGGAGGCGCTACTTTTATGGTGTTCATTGTGAGATCTACACAGACCATCGTAGTCTTTAGCACCTTATAACTCAGAGAGAGCTTAATTTCACGTAACGTATGAGGGTTGAGTTGTTAAAGGACTATGATATCTCTATCCTATACCATCTAGGCAAGGCAAACGTGGTAGCGAACGCCTTGAGCGGGAAGGTGGTGAGCATGGGTAGTTTGGCTTCTATTTTAGTTTTAGAGTGACCGTTGGCCTTGGACGTTCAGTTCTTAGCCAACTTGTTGGTTCATCTCGATATTTTGGACTCCAGGAGGATCTTTGCGAGTGTTGAGGCTAGGTCTACCTTATTTGAGCAGATTCAGAGTCACCAGTTTGAGGATAGTATACTTTGTGGCGTCCGTGATCAGGTGGCGTGGGGTGAGTCCAGTCGTGCTACCCTAGATTCAGAGGGCATTCTGAGGTTTGATGGTCCTATAAGTGTTTTAAGGGTTGGAAACTTAATTCAGTTGATACTGTGAGAGGCTCATAGCTCCAAATATTCCATTCACCCTGCGACAACAAAGATGTATAGAGATTTGAGGCAACACTACTAGTGGAGTGGCATGAAGAGAGATATTGCAAACTTTGTAGCTTGTTTCCTTTGTCACCAGAAGGTAGAGGCCGAGCATCAACGACCAGGTGGATTACTTCAGAGGCTACCTATTTCTGAGTGGAAGTGGGAGCAGATTACTATAGACTTCATGACTAGTTTACCTCATTCTTTATGTGGTTCTGACAGTATTTGGGTCATCGTTGATCAGTTGACCAAGTTGGCTCATTTGATCCCAATTCAAATCTCCTTCAGTACCTAGAGGTTAGCCCGTATCTACATCCAGGAGAAAGTTTGCCTTCATGGAGTACCCGTATCCATTATTTCTGATAGAAGCTCAGTGTTTACTTCTAGTTTCTGGAGGACCTATCAGGAGGAGTTAGGTACTCAGGTCGATCTTAGCACCGCATTCCATCCTCAGAAGAACGGTCAGTCAGAGCGGACCATTCAGGTTCTTGAGGATATGCTCCGCACGTGTGTGATGGACTTTGGAGGTCAGTTGAAGTAGCACTTAGCTTTGGCAGAGTTCGCTTATAATAATAGATACCATTCGAGCATTAAGATGGCACCATTTGAGACATTATTTGGTAGGGGTTGTCGATCTATGATAGGTTGGTTTGAGAGTTCAGAGATTAGCCCCCGTGGCACTGACTTGCTTCGTGAGTCCTTGGATAGGGTGTGGGTGATTCAGGATAGGTTGAGGGCAGCTTAGAGTAGGCAGAAGAGTTATGCTGATCATAGACTTTGTGCATTGAGATTTTGGGTTAGTGATTGAATTTTCCTCTGAGTATCGTCCATGAAGGGCGTGATAAGGTTCGAGAGGAAGGGTAAGCTCAGTCCCAAGTATGTTGGCCCATTCAAGATACTTTGAGCAGTTGGAGAGGTAGCTTATGAATTAGCCTTGCACCAGATTTCTCAGGTGTTCATCCAGTTTTCCATGTCTCTATGTTGTGGCGTTACATCCCAGATGAGTCTCACGTGCTTCGGTGGGACTCAATTTAGTTGGACCAGAGGTTGGCGTTTGTAGAGGAGCCAGTCCTCACTTTAGCCAGGGATGTTAGGTGGTTGCGCTCCAGGGAGATTCCAGTGGTTAAGGTCCTGTGGAGGCACCATCCAGTTGAGGAGGCTAGGGAGACCCTTGTTCAGGTACTCGAGACTTTCGAACTCATTTTGGGCTATTGGGTGGAAAGTGATGAAAATGGCCATTTGGGTGTGGGACTCATATTTTATCGAAATGACCCCGGATGGAAATTTGATTGATCAATTGTAAAATGTCAAATTTGATAGGGTTGCATAGTTCTTTTGCATTCACGGGGTTCTAAATAAATCCCGAGGACCCATTGGAAACTTGGCAAAATATTGCCAAGTGATGATGCTGCTTTAGCTGGTGCAACCGCTTAAGCTTTAGTGGCTTGGGCACCACTTTAGTGGTTTGAACCTTGGACCCACCTATCCGCTTAAGCGGAGGCTTGTCCTCTTTAGTGGTGACCGTTTAAGCGGTCAAGTGGCCATTTATACGATACCTGCAGAGCATTTAATCCCCTTTCAACCATTTTTCTCTCATATTTTTTAAGTCTTAGAGCGTAAAAGCTCTAGAGAGATAGTGGGAGAGAAGGGGCGATTCTTGGGTGTTCAAGGGAGCTTGGAGAGTTCGTTAACATCATTTTACTCGTCTAAATCTTTGTAAGTTTCATCTAATTTCTTGGTAAATTCTCCGTTTAAGCCTAAAACCCTAGCTAGTTTTGTGGATTGATTTTGGGTGTTGTGATGCTCAGAATTCACCCATTATTGAGGGTAAATGATCCTTGAGCTTTGAGGGATATTTTGATGATTTCAAATTTGTGATTCCATAAGCAGGCCCCATATGAGATTTTCAACTTGATTTGGGATCCGACGCATCTATATGCAATATGGGAATTGTTGTTCTCATAATGATTGATGAGTAAATTGTTATTTTGATAGTGTGGCATCATAAGGAGGATTCTCAGAAAGGAAAGGCTCCACTTTAGCGGACTTTATCGAGCTTTCTTCGGCGTCCAGGTAGGCTAGGCTTACCCTACTTATAGATTGATCTTAATTATGGTATTAGTATGATATTATACTAGTTTGAGGTTGGGATTTACGGTTTGTTGCTTAGTTACTAAAAGTTGGGTTATTTGGCGGATTTGAAGGCCGTTTTGGAGGTAGAATCGACCCATTTACCCTTCCCTTAAGTAAATTGATGCTTTGGGGTTGTGATATAACTCTTAGCTCCTTGTAGACTTAGGAGGCCTTCTTTCGCAACATTATCCTTCATCTTGAGCCTTAGACTACATAGTATATACCTAGTACGGGGTTAGGTTAATGATCTTGAGCTTATATTTTATTGACTTACGGTATTGAAAGATCGGTTCGAGTCCGGCACATTCTATTGACTTATGGTATTCAAAGTCCGGTTCGAATCCGGCACATTCTTTGATTTATGGTATTTAAAGACCGGTTTGAGTCCGAAACATTCTATTGATTTATGGTATTTAAAGACCGGTTCGAGTCCGGCACATTCTATTGATTTGTTGTATTAAAAGACCGGTTCTAGTCTGGCACATTCTATTTATTTATGGCACTTAAAGACTGGTTCGAGTCCGACACATTTTATTGATTTATGGCCTTTAAAGACCGGTTTGATTCCGACATATTCCATCTATTTATGACACTAAATTACCAATTCGAGTCCGGCACTTGTGGTGAGTTATGAGGAGGGAAATCCGGTTCAAGTCCAGTGTCTTTGGTTTATTCCATGGTATTACGGTACCGGTTCGAGTCTGGTGAGTTGTGGTTCGGAAGGGATTCATAAGTATGGTAATGGTATATTCCTTGATTGCATCCATCGGGCTTATGGGGGTCCGTTTGGATTAGTCTTCTCTTATTTGTACCATCTAGGCTTATGGGGACCTAGTTGGGTTGTAATAGCTACTTTAATTTTGGTATCGCGTGTTTCTTTATTTATTTACCTATCTCAGAGCATGTTCTCAGGTTTTTCCCTCTCCCTTGACTTATTTTACATCCTCGCATTTTATTATACTTTTATTATGATTTAGCTCAGTTGGCCGATGATGCCTACTGAGTACTCGTTGTTTTGGTACTCATACTACACTTTGGCATCTTTTCTGGTGCAGATCCGAGTACTAGCCGCCGCCATTGATATTTCAGCTAGCTATCTACAGGTCTTGGATATATGGTGAGCTTTCAGAGCCGGAGCTGATCCTCTCTCCTTCCCCTATTTTTGGATTGTCTTTCATTTTGAGACTATTTATATATCGATATTACTAGTACTCTTATTCTTTTGCTAGTGGATCTTGTACCAGTCTTACCAGGTCGTGGGTTCATTTTGTTCTTCTCCCTCTTTTATTTAGCCCTATATTTTCGTGCATATATTATGGGCATGATTTGTACTACTTTTGGTATCCTTCCGCCATTGCGCCCATTACTTGTCGTTCTGGGCTAAGGCTTGGCTTACCTACTGGTGGGACATTGTATGTGCCATCATGACTCTGAAATTGGATAAATAATATTTTAAAATCATTTGTACAACGCCTTTGAGGCCATTCAAATAGCATCCTCTACATAAGTCAAATAATTCTCTTTAAGTTCAAATAATTCAAATAACATTTTTTTAAAATCATATAATACAAAAATTAATAAAAGCCATACAAATCACATAATACTTTTAAAGCGACACAAATTAAATAATGCCTTTAAAATCAAACAAGAAACATAATCAATGCCAAGCAAGTCAAATAATGCCTTAGAGGCCGTACAAATCAAATAATATTTAGAGGCCAAACAAATCAAATGATGAAAGAACAAAAATCAAATAAAAACATATAAATCAAATAACACCTTTGAGGCCAGCATAATCAAAGTCAAATGACGCCTTAGAGTTCAAACAAATCAACTAGTACATTTAAGTCCAAACAAATCAAATAGTGCTTTAGAGGCCAAACGAATCGAATAGTGTCATTAAGGCTAAACAAATCAAATAGTGCCTTTAAGATCAAACAAATCAGATAGTGCCTTTAAGGCTAAATAAATCAAACTATAGCTTAGAGGCCAACCAAATCAAACAGTGACTTAGAGGCTAAACAAATCAAATAGTTTCTTAGAGGCCAAACAAATCAAATAGTGCCATTAAGCAAAACAAATCAAACAGTTCTTTCAAGGCCAAGCAAATTAAATAGTGCTTTCAAGGCAAAACAAGTAACATAATCGAAGTCAAATAATGCCTTAGAGGCCAAGCAAATCAAGTAGTTCTTTCAGGGCAAAACAAGTAACATAATCAAAGTCAAATAATGCCTTAGAGGCCAAGCAAATCAAATACTGTCTTTAAGCCACATAAATCAATTATTGCCTTTAATGCCAAGAAAGTCAAATAGTGCCTTAGAGGCTGTGTAAATAAAAAGTGATCGAACTCAAATAATATTTTAGAGGCCACACATATCAAATAATGTCTCAGAGGCTACACAAATAAATAGTACCTATTAGGTCAAACAAGTAACATAATCAAAATCAGACAATGACTTATAGGCTATTTAGATCAAATACTGCCTTAAAGGTCACACAAATTAAATAATACTTTAAAGTTCAAACAACTCACATAATTGAAACTACAAGAATCAAATAACGGCTTAGAGGCCAAACCAGTAACATAATTGAAGTCAAATATCTTAGAGACCACACAAATCAAATAATGTCTTTGAGGCATATGAGTAATGCCTTTGAGGCCACACAAAATGAACAATGTCTTTGAGACATGCAAATAATGACTTTGAGGCCATATAAATCAAGTAATGTCTTCAAGACATGCAAATAATGTCTTCGAGACATGCAAATAATACCTTTGAGGCCTATGAAAAATTATTATGAGAAATGATGTCTTCTGGACACTAAAGAATGATGCATTATGACAAATGATGCCTTAGAGGCGTACGAAACATGATGCCTTCAAGTCCTATGAAAATAAAATAATTATGATGTCTTTGGGATAATAAAGCATGATGACTTTATGACTGGCAAATGACGCCTTAGAGGCTATGAAATATGATAGCTTCGAGGTTAATGCAAAGATGAGAAAATGTTACTGGCTATTAATTTAGAATTTGCTCTTCACACGAAGCTCTCTTAATAATTAGCATAATCATCATAGCGACTAAATCTCATTCTTATCTTTGCAGATCCTGCGCTCAAAGAAATATCATGAACTTAAAAGTCCAATAGTCCTTCTTTCAGTTTGCAAAACCTGTACTCAAAGAGAAAATATGAGTTTGGGGAAGGATATTTGATTCGTGTCAACTTTGACATTTTTGATTTTGCTCATCTCCATGCTTTCTTGTTCGTTTGAACTCGTGATCTCCGTCTTGGTACCAAGTCTTAGCTAATGAGTAGTAATAGAGAATTGATTTTGAAAATATGATATATATATATATATATATATATATATATATCATTTAATGTAAACATAATAGTTATGTTGAATCTTGGATTGCGACATGTATGCAAAAATAAAGAGAATGACTTTAATTTTGAAAATTTTCTCCCGCCAGATGACTTGGTCGACCACATAATGTATGTGTCGATTGACCATACTTGCGATGCCATTTTTTTTTTAAAACTGTCCCAATTTCTAACTTTATAAAAATATGAAATTTTATATTAATGGGATCGAGCTTTATATAAGCTACCTACGTATCTTGTATGGGACAGAATCAAGTCAAACGTAGTTCCAACTACATACAAATAAAATTTTAAAATTTTAAATGTGACCGAGCCCTACGTGGGCTACCTACGTATCCATCAAGGAAATCAAGTCACGCATAGTTCGGCTTACATGAAAAATTACATAAAGGAGAATTAATTAAAAAGGATTTGTAATAGAAAACCATACTAAGATTTTGCATTTAAGCTTTCAAAAGTTAAGGCAAAACCTAATTAAATTCGTAAAACATGATTCATGCCTCAATTTGAACCATGAAATTTCAAAAGCACTAATACAATTCATCTACCAAGACTTCCGGTGAACTAAGGACGGATTACAAATTTAATTCTTAAGAATATCTTCCAGTTCGGCATCCCAAATGATTGGTGTCTTGGTGCAATATTTTAGGATCATATCTTTTCACATATGGCCATGATGAACAATTTCCTGATTTCTTCCATGAGATCAACTTCATCAACAAACTTCTTTTGGACTTAACCAAATACAAGAACTAGCTTAGGTAAAAAAAAATACAACCTCCTTTGTATAAAGGGCCCCTAAGACTTTATTAGAAAAGATGAAATTGTCATCGTGTATCATGACAACCTGATGATTCCACTCCTTTTTCAATGACTATCATATTTATGACATCATCTCCATAATTTGTCAAGGAGTTGTCCACATTCAACAAAGCTAACTAGATTACCTTGTCATCGATTAAATCTTAAATCTTGTGCTTAAGAGCAACACAACTTTCAATATCATGTTTAGAAGTTCCTGAATAATAGGAACAATATTTAGATCCATCGGGCCATATTGAAACTGGATTGGATACTAGAGGCTTCAAAATTCCTGCCGACATTAGTATTTTAAATAATTGATCTTGAGGTTCATCTAGAGGTGTGAAATTTCAGTGAACTCTTTTTCACATTCTAGACGAGGCCATAGTGCATTTGGATGATAATTCTGGGGTTGTTGCATTTGTTGGTATTATGAAGGTGGTGGAGTTTGATATGTATATTTTGGTTAGACATTATATACATGGAATGGGATTTGTAGAGTTTGGGAAACATGGACTTGAAGTGTGAGGACTGGAATATATGGATACCAATGGTTGACATGATTTAATAGGGTCTAAATAGGCTAACTTGCGTCTAGGGCTCTGGCTGACATATTGGGTGGTCATAACAACCGATACTCCTTCCTTCTTCTTTTTGTCTAATTCCTCTATAGTCCCTGATTGGATTGCTTTGCTTGCTTCTTGTAAAGTAATTAGGTCTACTATTCTTCCAAACTTGATCCCTTCCTCTATAATGTCTCCTATTTTTACAACTTCTACAAATTTATGACCCATCATGCTTATCATGTTGTCATAGTACACCCCTTTCTGACATCGTATAAAAACACTAGTCATTTCACATTCATCCAATCGCGGTTGTACTTTTGCAGCTGCTGATCTCCAATGTGTGGGATATTCTCGAAAGGTTTCTATTTGTTTTCTCTCTATCTTTTTCAAATAGAATCGATCCAGTAGAACCTCAATATTGAACCTGAATCTCTCCATGAATTCATGTGCCATGTTGCTCCAACTAAACCACTTTTTTGTATCTTGTGTGGTATACCAATTTAATGCCTCCCCAGTCAAGCTTTTAATGAACAATTTCATCCTTATAGCTTCATCCCTTCTTACTCCTACCAATTTGTCACAGTAAGATCTTAGGTGAGCTCGAGGGTTTCCTGTGCCATCAAACATATCAAATTTTGGAGGCTTATATCCAATTGGCAAGTTAAAATCTAGGTGCACACACAAATCTTCATAGTCAAGACCTTTCTCTCATTTGCTAATTTGAAGGCTTTTGACTGCCTTTTTCAAACTAAGAATTTCCTTATCGAGATCCTCCTCCTTGACTTTATTTTCCATCTTCTCATGTCGTCCAATGCTTTGTTGGTGCTTGATAGTCATTGGGGTAGTGAATGGTTGGGTTTCCATCATATATATTGGTGGAACACATTGCGCATTAGGTGGGCCAATGTGTACCAACGATATATGTTGGGTCATCGCATGATTTTGGGTATGAGGATTTTGATAGTAAAGAGGCGAGGTAACATATTGTGGATTCTCACACACAATCAAGTGTGCATTTTGATGGGTGGGAGGTGGAATAACATATGGTGTCTTTGGAGCTAGCGCATTTGCAGGTTTAACATGATCAAGGACGGGTAAACTTAGAGATGAAAATTGATGGACAATAGGTGCACTAGTTCCTGGCTGCGGAGGAAGGGTGGTGTTCAAAGTGAAAGACAAATTAGTTTGGCTTCTTGTACGTCTTACTTCATCTTGCAAATCAGCAATATGTTGCTCTAAGCCGGCTATGTATTCATCATGATAAGCGAGGTTTTTCCCTTCTAAAATCTCAGGGTCCTTTCTTATAAAAGCAGTATTCTCCAAGCCTAATTTGTTGGTAGTATTTGGATCAGTCATAGCGGGTTTTGTTTCACAAAATGACAAAGTTGATGTTTTGATCTTGTGCAATAGGGGAGCTTGGCTAGTTCATTAGTCAACACGAATCAAAATTTTGGGGAATAAATAAAAGTAAAAAAAATACAAAAGAGAAAACATAGACAACATTAGTAGGTAGCCAGTAAACTTAAAGTAAAATATAACACCTAGTAATTAAGTCAAGCGATGCAAATAAATCAAATATTGATAGCGCGTCCTAGTATACATGGGACCTCTTTATGCCTGAGGTAGGCCTAACATAAATTTGAAGAATAAATGTGTCATTATATGTCATTCCATTACTCTTTAATTAATTAAATAAATCTATTCCTAAAATACAAAGATAGTCTTGCTTTATTAAATGCTAAAGAAAAGGAAAAACAAACATAAAGATGTTTCTTGATATATGCCGACTTCATCTAAACTTCTTCATCCTCGTGACGTTCTTGGGGTTGAGTTTTCATCAATCAAAGTTAGGGATCTCCATAGCTATCTGCATCACAAATGGGTTAGTAATTCCTTACCACCCAAAATTTAATTAATTTAGAGCAACGTTCCATATTTCGACACAACCATTTTTCAAATAATGCACATATAACTGATAAGCATCACTCGGGGTTGATAATGCATGTTCCTTAAAAGGTTTTGGTTTAGCTCTATCCTGGGTATACTAAAATTTGGCTTACTAGACACAAGGTTTTCGAGCGAACTACTCAATTGAGAAGGCTATGCAACCACACAAAAAGATCTGGACACACTGCGCATATGCCAACTCTCCTAAAATTTGGGATTGTGAAAGCATTTGCGGGTGCGCAAAACACACCTTGCGTGTATGTGTGATTGTGTCAGTTTTCCCAAATGGAAGAAATATGAACAAAATGACAGTTTATATAAAGCAATTTATATAAAGTAATAGTAAATAAACAATTTATATCACATAAACATGATAAACACATAAAACAATTAAGGTAAAACAAACAAATATAAAAACCTTAATTATTAACCTAAGTCTGTTATGATTAGAACCTAAGTCCCTAGTGGAGTTGCCAAGCTGTTATACCCCATTTTAACATGGGTCAAATTAAGGTACAACATATTAGTAACTTATAAATTAATTAAGAAAGTCGCCACCTAATTATTTCTACGGTGAGTTAGGACACATATTGTAAACTAAGTGATTAAAACAAATAAAGCCTTCATTTTATGGTCTACTTAACTCAAGTGATTCAAGGTAAGGGTTCTAATTATCCTATAGGGAAGGGATTAAGCATCCTATAGGATCCACCAACTACGGTTAACCAACCAAATGTTGGTTAATAAAACTATGTGAAATATAGCATTTTTGAGCATGAAGCAAAGACTATAAGTACTTTAAAGAAAATACTTTATAAGAATATAATTTAGACTTCAAAATCTCAGTAAATAGTATGTGTAAGATATATAGATCAAATGAAGGCAGTAACTTGATCGCTTAAGTATGAAATATTTTCACTACTTTAAGTTGTAATCAAAGGTGCAATTAGCCAAAACTAAAATTTACGCTTGTTACAAAATACCTCAACCATTTTTGTTTTGAAAACTGAAACAGTCCCAAGAATGGACTAAACAAAGACTTGTTTGTGCACCCGCATTTGGAAACAAATTTTAAATCTCCAAAAGAAACTTGGAGAGAAATAACACATTTCATTAGTAAATCTTTGGTGTAGGAACAAATATCAACAAAATAAAATATTTGATGCTTGATGGATTCAGACATACCAAATTAATTATTTTAAATGAAAAATAATTGATACGATATAATGATGCAGAATAAATTTTTTATCAAGAACTGCCATATTTAACAAAAAAAATGAGTTTTGCTATTCTCAATTTTTTTTTTATCTAAATATAGTAGTAAATAACAAGTAGATCATTAAAATCTCTCCTCAAGGTTAAAAGAATATTTTTTAAAAAAATCATATTTTGGTTATAGATCTAAATCTTTAGCTAGACACGATATCTTATGATTAACTAAGAAAGTCAATATGATTTCTACGTTAATCACAAGTCTCAACATATGAACCCAAGTTCGGAAATAAACCCAAACAAACACTAAATCAAAGATCATAAAGAGATAAACATAAAGGAAAGAAAGAAAGGGAAAAGGGACACCATAGGTGTAACACCCCGTACCTTCCCAACCCTATTTTACGACATTAAATAATGTTTACTTAGGTGTCGAGAGCTATAAGTATGTATTGGGTAATGTTAATGATGAGAAAAATTGAAATTTGACCTCGTACATGTGATTAGCCCTTCGTAGCGTGTGTTTTGTGATTTTCGTGGAGCATTTGTGGGGTTCAAAACAAGGCAAAGAGGAAATCCAAACAAAGAATATTAAGGGTAAGAAGTAAGTTAAAGAATAGGACTTGAAGTATCTAACCAAACCCGCGAAGAAAAGTCGAAAAACGAAATTTTCAAAAAAATTAAGGTTGGGAAGCGCCAGAGGGCGTGCCACGCCGCTCTGGGCTAAAATATTTAGCCCACAGGAAGCAAGCTGGCGCGCCCAAGGGCGTGCTAGGATGGTTTTGGCCATTTTTCAAAGTTGGAAATTTTCTTAAGTCCCAAGGGTGCCCGGGGATGTACCGAGCTGATTTTTGCCACGCTCCTTGTACAACCATGAGCATATACATGAAATGAGTGAAGTATTATATTGGTATGGTAAAATTACTCGTCAACAAATTTGGCATCAAAATGACGATTTTACCCTTTGGGTCAAAATAGACCATACGTGGCTAGAATTGCTTGTTTTTGGGATTGAGGCTATGAATATAAATCCCGTGAGTGGAAATATCGTAGTAACACTTATGAAATGATTAAAACATGAGAAATTATTGATTTTATTTAGTTGAGTGAATTGGGCTCAAAAAGGGCCCAAAATGAGAAAGAAAGCATGGGCCAAAAATGGGTCAAATGACCCATTCTTGCCTTGACCTTCTAGACACAACATTAAATGCCACAAGAGTGGATAAGGATGGAATTAAAGGCCTATATAAAGGGGCAAAAATCTGATTTTATTCACTTGGAAACTCTCATGCTTTCTAGATATTTCTCAACTTATTTTCTCTCAAACCCTAAGAGTTCAAAGCCAACTTTTGGAGCAAGATCATCATTTTTCAAGCTTGAGTAAGTGATTATTCTTATGGATTAATATATTATATGCATGGGAGAGTATGTAAATCATGTGGGTTATGCTTGGAAGTGTTGAATATGGCACTTTGTGTTTTTGCTAAAAGATGTGTTATCCATGGAATTGTAACTTGAAATATGACTTGTGGGTTTGATGAAAGGGCATGGTATGGATGAAATAATAACATGTATGGTGAGATTATGTTATTAAACTTGTTATTTTCATATAAATGTAAATTATGGGATATTGGACGATTTGTTGTTGTGAGGTGTATTGAAGTAATTTGATGGAATAATTGTGATGTTGTGGTGATGTAGAGTGGAAAGTATGAACTTGGTGTCACATGCTAATGGGTTATGATATTTTGGTCAATGTTGGGAATATTGTGGGATTATTGGTATGATTATTTCCTCAATGGTAATGTCAAGGGGGAAATGACATGTTAAAGCCAAACATGTGACTTATTGTTATTGTATGCCATTGTAAGGTAAGTTGTGGTTAATGTTGGTTCCGTTATGTACTTGTGTTGTAGAGTGAAACATAAGGATGGAGCGGGACAATTGTATGCACACTTAAGATTGTAGACTTATATTGAGAATACAAGGTATGTAAGGTTACTCTTTCTGTATCCTTCTACGACATATTGTTCACATTGACATTGGGCTTGTTCTATTCCGAGAGGTTTTGAAGTATATCAATTCAGGTTGACATATATTGTTATTCATATGTGTCCTCTTCTTAAATGACTTATGATTCACTTATCTCTTATTCGTTGACTGAATTTCCAAAGATGTCTTGATGTGGTAATTTCTAAAAGAACTATCTCAAAGAGAGTAAGATATAAAGAGAATATATTTATGCTTGAAAAGCATTTTTGAATCATGTCATGTTCTAAAGTCTAATAATATTATGATTATGTTTGTACCAATCTCTCATACGTGTAAAGGTACCAATCTCATAAGATCTCAAAAGTAATGAAGGAAGTAATGTGCAAGCTAATATATTTATTCCTCATAAGTGAAGATGTCAATCTCATGAAGTAAAGGAGTGAAGTGAAAGGTGTATATGAGTGTGCTTCAAATAATGTCATGATCCTCAATGTATCACTCTTAAGAATGGAAGTAAGAATAACAAGAGTAAAGATGTGAAGTAATGTATCTATGTGTTCCAAGTTGCAAGAATGGTTCAATCACCAAGGTATCACCCTTAGAATAAAAGAAAGAGTAATGAAAGAAAAAAGTAATGTTTAATGGGTGGTATCCCAGGGGTTAAATACCTAGCATGGGTCGATCCCAATAATATCCCAGGGGCGACATGAAAGCTTAGCATGGGTTCACATAACATCCCAGGGGTCAAAGTTCCTAGCATGGGTTATCATAATAACATCCCAGGGGCGATAAGCGTAGCATGGGTTAATGACATCCCAGGGGCGACACGAAAGCCTAGCATGGGTTCACATAACATCCCAGGGGTCAAAGTACCTAGCATGGGTTAATCTCATCTCAGGGGCGACAGAACAGCCTAGCATGGGTAGAACAAATAAGATGAAAGTATGTAAAGACAAGAGGAGTAAAGAACGAAATATACATGGTTCCACACATACAGAAAGGGAGTTTATTCACGTTCATTAATTCTTTTATATTGATTCCATTATTGTTGTTATTATGTATGATGATTTCTTATGAGCCTTACATACTCAATACATTCTTCGTACTGACCCCCTCGGGGGACATACCTTACATGTTGCAGGTGCAGGAATTAGTAGACCTCCTCTGTAGACTGGGAATCATTTGCAGAGTTTTGGTGAGCTCCACTTGGTTCGGAGCTTTCTGAGTCATAGTTGTATATTTGTTTTGATATTGTAAATGTTGTATAAGGCGGGGAATTGCCCCGACTTTAAGTTGATCTTGTAGCTGCATCTGGTAGAGGCTTTTGTAGACATACGTGGGTATATGAATGTAAGATATGTACGTTCAGTTCGACGTAACTATTTTTGGGGGTGTGGGTCTGTCTAGATTAATTGTGTTATTCGTTTCCATTTCATCCATTTTATCTAAATGCTGCTTCAAAATATCTGTTATGTAGCGGAATTAGTAACAGATACAGGACTCAGTTACAAAAAAAGACTCAGTTACAACAAAGGAAATACGAAGACTTGTACTAAATATACAAAACTTCACATTTACTATTGAAGTAATTAGGACTAACAAAAATATCGTTCCAGATCACCTATCAAGACAAAGCTACACAGACAGAGCCAGATAATATAATGGAAGATATGCTAAAAGCTATTACTACACTTTGTCAAAAAGTGGATAGTATGGACATAGAAATACAAAAGCTAAAGGTTAATGAAGTTATACTGAAACCTAAAGCTACTGTAAGTCAGCCGCATGACTCTAAAAATGCTGAGCTACGTCGATCGAAAGACGGTAAAAATCCAGAACTAGAAGGAGACGTTGAGATACTCCTAAAAACTCATAACAATTTAGTTAATGCAGTTGCAGGAACAAGTAGTGCAGGGACCAAGCAAGTCAGCTAGTAAAAGACCAGCTAATAGCAACCTAAACAGTCTGTTTAACAGACCATTTGTCCAAAAAATACCACAAACAAATATACCAACCCCACAAACCGCAACATACGCAGCCAGTTTAAACCAAGACAAACAAATATATGACCATATTTTCAGTTCATATATCAAAAATTTGCACCAAATACAGACATACCTAAATCTCAAACCAAGATCCACAACCACTACAAACCCAGAAACCGATTATATTACCCAGAAATTACAAGCATATAACAAGCTAATTGCACAACCAGGCACAAATGCCAATCTAGTCAAAACATGTTACGATTTTGGACTATTAAACACAGTCTGCACATCTACTGGAAATGAATTACAAAAGATACCCGAATTATATTCAACATTCACTACCTATATACGAATTACCAAAGGAACATTCTTTTATGTTAAATGTTATACAGCCCCAGCAAAAATACTGTATACAGGAATTAAACCAGTTATACAAGTTGTAAAAATAGGACTAACTAGGGAAATGATACTACCAGAAGAAATTGGTCCTCAACTAGAGATAAAAATAGAGGATATACCCAGTTTCTATGCGAATAAGAGATTAATAGGAATAAATACTATTATCCAGGAGCTAATGCATAACTACACTAACGGCAAAGCCATATGGAAATATTCATCTAGAAATCAAGTTATGATATATTCCAATTCAAGAGAACTATGACCAACAGATATGGAGGAAGTCCGTCAATGGATTCTTTCATTATTAAGACCAGAAGAACTACCTATGACAAGAGACTTAAAAAGGATTTTATTTCAGAAAGACTACTAACAAGATACTGCCATATGATAGGACCAAAATACACAGATCATCAATGTACAAAATGTAACGGAGGAGATACAGTACATATTCCAGATGTTCAAGTAGAATAAAGAAGAAGACCCAGTCAACAGACAAGCTACCGACAACAAGAAAAGAAGATATAACCGACAAAAGATAAAGGATTCAGATATGTAATAAAGTAGATTCCTTTTTCTTTCTTTTCTTTCTTTTTAGTAAATAAGTCAAAAAGTGTACAGTAACTTTACTGTGCACCTTTTACTTTTTTGAAAGGGCAAATGTCCCTATCTTAGAATAGTAATTGGCCTTTCGGATTAGCCGATAGCCAATCCTTATGTATATATATGTGTGTGTAACTCATTTGAGAAGATAAGACTTTGAGAGATCCTCTCTTAGCACACTCTTCTCTTTCCCCGCTCATGTGCTGAGCCTTTCTTATATAAATAAACAAATATTTTCACAGATATTCTAATGGAGGACTCAGATAATCAGGATATACATACATCAGTATCACATACCTCAGAAAACATAATAGCTAAGGTACACTCATATCCAACTATGTATAACTAAATCTGATATTCCTGATAGTCTCTAGATTATTATTAATGTTTATCATATAGTAGTATGATTATACTAAACTGTTTAAGCAAGTTTGCTATGGTTAGGTAAGCCGCGAGTAAGCAAGCCCAGACTAAGCCATCCTAAGAGTCGAAACCAAAAAAGGCGAAGAAAGCCGTAAAGAGGGTAGTAGACTAATGTTGAGGCATTGTTAGGGTAACTGATTAAGGCTAAAACCCATAGTAGTGACCCAACAAGCATGTTAAGTATACTGTATTACTGCATGATAAATATAATAATACAATAGAGATTAGAGGGAATAATGATTTAATTATACACAAACAGGAATTATGAATAATTACCACCTAAGTACAAATAATTATTATTTAGTAAACGAAGATGAAAATTATAAGATACTACTTTTATACATACTTAAAAGATTAGACACAGATAGTACTAGAAAAATTTATGACTTATTAATGACCTATGAAGTTATAGAGCTAATGCAAGATAATTGAATAGAAGCTATCATATCGTATAGTGATAATGCCTATCTAGATTACCCAGATATTGATTAAATGAACCACGAACAGTTTGAAAATTGGAGACAGACTGTAGATGAAATAAGAGAAAGAGCAACTCTAATACAATACAACCTGGATCTATTTAATAGAACCCAAGATACGACATACTTACAAAGAATACTAGAAAATGTAACACATATGCTAATATTAATTCCGCTACGTAACAGATATTTTGAAGCAACATTTAGATAAAATAGATGAAATGGAAACAAATAACACAATTAATCCAGACAGACCCACCCCCCCAAAAATGGTATCAAAGCATAGGAGTAAAAAATCGTATAAAACATCTACAAATAAAATATTAGAATATGGAGAAGAATTATCACCAAACAGTAACCAATATAAACAACTACTAAAAACAACAAGAAATGATAAAAATATACGAAAAACAAGAAAGAAATTAACAAAATTATACCCAGAATATAAAGAATTAACAGAAAATAAATCAAATCTTAATAGATTATCACAGTTAATAATTATAATATCAGAAACAGAATGTAAATATATACAATATCTTAAAAGAAAGATATGAATGACAATAAAGAAGCCAGTACTAGCAATATATACTACAAGAAAGTATCAAAAAACCAGATAGGAATACTCAAACAACTCGAAGATTTAAGACAAGAATTACATCACCGGAAAGATAGATTTCAAACTAACATATTTGCAGGAGTAAGTTATAAGTCTATACTAGCACAAAAACAGACAATACTAGATTTAGAATTAGAAGAGCAATATTTAAATATAAAATACAAAACATGAATTAAAATGAATAAGGAAGAATACCCCGTAGAAGAAAAAACATTTATAGGATCAGAAGGTATAACAATAACAATAATTCACTCAAATCTAGGACGAAGATATAAAAAACTAGGTAACATTTTACACTTAATGCCAGATCAAAATTCGGCAAAACTAGAAGATAGCTTAACAGCAATGGTTAGGATAACAAAAGAAAATAAAGAGATAGATCAAAAATTAGAAATAGAAAAAATCCGTGAACAAGCTAAAAAAGAAATAGAACAATTAAACACTATGCATATAAAATCAGAACAATTAGAAAAACCCGAAAATGAAAATTCACTACCAGAATCCCCTACCAGCTCATCAAGAATTAAAGAATTAGAAAGAGAACTAGAACTTTTAAAACAAGTCTACGCGAAAAAATTAAAAGAAAAAGAAAATAAAAAAATAGCTAAAGAACACCAATTAGCAGAAGAAGTAGAAAAAATGAAAGAAAAAAATACAAAATGAGGAAAATACTCTTTTCTTAAATGAAGAATTTACCAACATTAGCATAGATGAAACAATAATAGATAATCAAGAACTTAGTGAAACATATACAGAAATATTAGACCAAATAAACCAAACAAACATTATGCCAGAAATAAATACAACAAATGCTAAACCAAAAGAAGTAAACACAAATATGAAAGACGAACCCAGTACATCTTCAACATCAAACGAAATAAAATATACTAACCCGAGAATTACAAGCTTTACACCTAACTACACAGAAACAAGATATTACACAAGATGGACACCAAATAAAACACCAGAACAATCTAGTTTCTTAGATTTAGATTGTGTTAAAGATATAAATAAGGTAATACAATTATGGCTAGGAAATATTGCAAAACAATTAGTTGACAATAAGATATCAATAGCAGAAACACCAGGATATATAGAAAGAACATTAATAGGAACAACAAAACTATGGTTACACAATCTAGCAACAGAAAGTTTGGCTACACTACGAAACAATAAAAATTCAGAGGGAACAATAACTACGTCAAACATAGATATACTATACAAATATGAATTAGGAATCAGAAATGAATTTGGAAGCATGACCACAGAAATAGAAGAACAAAACAAAGATAAAAATTTAAATAGACAATTAATGAATAAATTATGTATATGTAATATGTGCTACATAGATGAATATACATGTGCATTCAAAGAATTCTATTTCAAAGGATTATATGATAGTACTGAAAGTATAGAAATAAGAAAATTATATTTTACAAAATTACCAGAATCATTTAGTACAAAAGTAACTGAAAATTGGGATACTGCTAGCCTAACAGATACATTAGGATCTAGAATAAAATTCTTACAAAATTGGTTTACAAACTTATGTGAGAAATATAAGGAGACACAAAAACTATACAAAATATTAAACAAAAATATGGCTTGTTGCACAAATAAAACAGCACCTCAATTTGGATGTAAAATACCAAGCAAATACAAATACAAAAAATGACCAAAAATATATAAAACACATAAATCCAGGTATAAATATAAACAACCAAGAAAAAGGTACTATATAAAAAACTATAAACAGAAAAAACCATACAGACCTAAAAAGAAAATAGCAGAATGCAAATGCTACAATTGTGGAAAACTAGGACATTTAGCAAAAAATTGTACTATACCCAAAGACCCTAAGAAAAAGCAAGTAACTGAAATACAAATACATGAAGATTTATACACAGAATTACCTTTCATAAGTTATGAAATAGAAAGTGATGATAGCATATATAATTTAGAATTAGATAATTTAGATGATCTAGAAATAGCAAACGAAAATGAATATAATACTGAAGAAGATATAGAAATAAATTTGGACAGCTATGACTGAAAATAATATAAGAATAATTAGTCGAGAAGATCACTAAGATGAAGAATCTACGAGTCAAAAAATAATATTTGATACAAATATATTTGTTCAAATCAAGAAACAAGAAACACCATTAAGGATAGATAGAATACTAGATGTACCCACAGTAAAAAATTGGTTTAAAAAAGAAAAAAAAGAATATTATGTCATAAGTCAAAGAGAACACACCATCGATTGTAAGTACGCTAAAGGAAAAGCTATGGTACCCATAATAAACAAAAAAGAACTAAATAAAGAAATCCAAAAACTAAAAACCAAAAGCAATATAACATATGTCCACTTAGGAGCAATAGAAATATTGATAAAAGCATGTTTTAGAGAAGGAATAGATACACCAATAGAACTTTATTTAGCAGATGATAGAATAATACACCCAATAGAAAAAAGTATAATTAGTGCAGTAAAAGGAAATTTAATATACCAAAAATTTGCGTTTATAGTAAGCCCTAACTACTCAGTGGCAATACATGATAAAAATATAGATAAATCATTAGTATTATATTGGAAAATGACAGGAATAGAACTAGCGCCAGGAAGTAAAATATTTACAGCAAGATGTAAAAACTTATATATATTAACTACACAACATACTGTAAAAGCAGTAAATAAGATAGACAAAATAAAGATAGACAACCCATTTGATAATATAGTAACAACTATCGATAATAACGATTATAGCTATAAAGAGTTAGATATTGAAGCTGATTTAGAGATAGTACAAGACAGAATAAGAACCTCATCCAAAAGACTAATGGATACCCCATCAACATCATCTAGAATAAGTACATCCAGAAGAATGGAAAAAATGCCAATGGAAATACAAACATACCAATATTATATAACAGGAGTATTAAATCAGAGAAAATACTTAATACTAATAGACACTGGAGAACAAGAAAATTATATTACAAGAGAACTAGTATTAGAAAGTGAAATAAAACAACAAGGACAACTATGTTTAGACCTACCTAGAGAATTACGACAAACACAAGAAATAACAGATCAAGAATTAATTATAGGAGGTATACCAATCCAAATACAATTTATCGTAACACAAGAACAAACAAATGAAAATATTGTTTTAGGACTAACTTGGTTAGAACAAGTTAAACCCTATAATCTAGAAGATAAACAACTAGTAATTTACTATAATAAAAAAAAAGTTATTATAAGTAGAACCTAAAAATAATGTAATGACAAAAGTATATATACTCGCTAAAATAGTAGTAGAAGGATATAATAGCAGGTATTATACCCCCATGATAGATACAGGAGCAGAAGCTAACTTATGTAGATATAATTGCTTACCAGAAAGTAAATGGGAAAAAATAAGATAACCCATAATTATAACAGGATTTAATGACGAAGGGAGTATGATTACGAAAATAGCTAAGAATGTTAAAATACAAATCTGGAATAAAATACTAACAATAAAATTAATGTATAATTATGAATTTAAAACAAGAGATATGTTGTTAGGAATGCCTTTCTTAGATAACTTGTACCCACATATATTAACTAAAACACATTGGTGGTTTACCACACCATGCAAAACAAAATTAGGAGCTAAAAGAGTATACAATAAAACCAGAAAAACAACCCCATGGATAAAAGGAAGCGAAAAGATAACACAAAAATTAGAAAATACACGTACAATAGATACATCAGTAGAAATTATAAGATTTTCAATTAATATAATAAAACCCATACAAGATAAGCTTGAAACATTATACAATGACAATCCACTCCAAGGATGGCATAAGCACAAAACCTTAGTAACAATTGAATTAATAAACCCAGATAGTATAATTACACAAAAACCTTTAAAATACAACTTTGCAGACCTTACGGAATTTAAAATACATATTAACGAACTTTTAGAACATAACTATATACAACAAAGTAATAGCAAACACTCTAGTCCAGCTTTTATTGTCAATAAACATAGTGAACAAAAACGAGGGAAAAGTAGGATGGTTATAGATTATAGAAATTTAAATGCAAAAACTAAGACCTATAACTACCCAATCCCTAATAAAATATTAAAAATACGACAGATACAAGGATTCAACTATTTCAGTAAATTTGATTGCAAATCAGGCTTTTACCACCTTAAATTAGACGATGAATCTAAAAAACTAACCGCATTCACAGTACCACAAGGATTTTATGAATGGAGCATTTTACCAAATGGATATAAAAACGCACCAGGTAGATACCAATATTTTATGGATAAATATTTTAACCAACTAGAAAATTGCATTATATATATAGATGATATATTATTATATTCCAGAACAAAAGATGAACAAATTCAACTATTACACAAATTTGCAAATATTGTTGAAACAGCAGGAATTAGTTTAAGTAAACAAAAAACAGAGATAATGAAAAATCAAATAGAATTTCTAGAAATACAGATAGATAGAGATGGAATAAAAATGCAGACACATATAGTACAAAAAATACTTACTTCAGAAGAGTTATTAGATACGAAAAAGAAGTTACAATCCTTTTTAGGATTAGTTAATCAAGTACGTGATTACATACCAAAATTAGCAACACATCAAAAACCTTTACAGAAAAAGTTTAAAAAAGGATGTAGAATACCATTTCAATGAACAAGATAAAACCCACATACAACATATTAAAACCTTATGTAAAAAACTACCAAAACTATATTTCCCATATGAAAAGAGAGAATTCATATACATAGTAGAAATAGATGCAAGTGAACATAGCTATGGAGGAGTATTAAAATATAAATACGCTAATGAGACAACAGAACACCATTGCAGGTATTATTCAGGATCATATACAGAACCACAGGTAAAATGGGAGATAAATCGAAAAGAAGTATTTGCTTTATATAAATGTTTATTAGCTTTTGAACCATATATTGTTTATAACAAATTCATTGTGAGAACAAATAATACGCAAGTAAAATGGTGGCTAACAAGAAAAATATAGGACTTAGTTACAACAAAGGAAATACGAAGACTTGTACTAAATATACAAAACTTCACATTTACTATTGAAGTAATTAGGACTAACAAAAATATTGTTGCAGATCACCTATCAAGACAAAGCTACACAGACAGAGCCAGATAATATAATGGAAGATATGCTAAAAGCTATTACTACACTTTGTCAAAAAGTGGATAGTATGGACATAGAAATACAAAAGCTAAAGGTTAATGAAGTTATACTGAAACCTAAAGCTACTGTAAGTCAGCCGCATGACTCTAAAAATGCTGAGCTACGTCGATCGAAAGACGGTAAAAATCCAGAACTAGAAGGAGACGTTGAGATACTCCTAAAAACTCATAACAATTTAGTTAATACAGTTGCAGGAACAAGCAGTGCAGGACCAAGCAAGTCAGCTAGTAAAAGACCAGCTAATAGCAACCTAAACAGTCTGTTTAACAGACCATTTGTCCAAAAAATACCACAAACAAATATACTAACCCCACAAACCGCAACATACGCAGCCAGTTTAAACCAAGACAAACAAATATATGACCATATTTCCAGTTCATATATCAAAAATTTGCACCAAATACAGACATACCTAAATCTCAAACCAAGATCCACAACCACTACAAACCCAGAAACCGATTATATTACCCAGAAATTACAAGGATATAACAAGCTAATTGCACAACCAGACACAAATGCCAATCTAGTCAAAACATGTTACGATTTTGGACTATTAAACACAGTCTACACATCTACTGGAAATGAATTACAAAAGATACCCGAATTATATTCAACATTCACTACCTATATACGAATTACCAAAGGAACATTCTTTTATGTTAAATGTTATACAGCCCCAGTAGAAATACTATATACAGGAATTAAACCAGTTATACAAGTTGTAAAAATAGGACTAACTAGGGAAATGATACTACCAGAAGAAATTGGTCCTCAACCAGAGATAAAAATAGAGGATATACCCAGTTTCTATGCGAATAAGAGATTAATAGGAATAAATACTATTATCCAGGAGCTAATGCATAACTACACTAACGGCAAAGCCATATGGAAATATTCATCTAGAAATCAAGTTATGATATATTCCAATTCAAGAGAACTATGACCAACAGATATGGAGGAAGTCCGTCAATGGATTCTTTCATTATTAAGACCAGAAGAACTACCTATGACAAGAGCCTTGAAAAAGGATTTTATTTCAGAAAGACTACTAACAAGATACTGCCAGATGATAGGACCAAAATACACAGATCATCAATGTACAAAATGTAACGGAGGAGATACAGTACATATTCCAGATGTTCAAGTAGAATAAAGAAGAAGACCCAGTCAGCAGACAAGCTACTGACAACAAGAAAAGAAGATATAACCGACAAAAGATAAAGGATTTAGATATGTAATAAAGTAGATTCCTTTTTCTTTCTTTTCTTTCTTTTTAGTAACTAAGTCAAAAAGTGAACAATAACTTTACTGTGCACCTTTTACTTTTTTGAAAGGGCAAATGTCCCTATCTTAGAATAGTAATTGGCCTTTCGGATTAGCCGATAGCCAATCCTTATGTATATATATATGTGTGTAACTCATTTGAGAAGATAAGACTTTGAGAGATCCTCTCTTAGCACACTCTTCTCTTTCCCCGCTCATGTGCTGAGCCTTTCTTATATAAATAAACAAATATTTTCATAGATATTCTAATGGAGGACTCAGATAATTAGGATACACATACATCAGTATCACATACCTCAGAAAACATAATAGCTAAGGTACACTCATATCCAACTATGTATAACTAAATCTGATATTCCTGATAGTCTCTAGATTATTATTAATGTTTATCATATAGTAGTATGATTATACTAAACTGCTTAAGTAAGTTTGCTATGGTTAGGTAAGCCGCGAGTAAGTAAGCCCAGACTAAGCCATCCTAAGAGTCGAAACCAAAGAAGGCGAAGAAAGTCGTAAAGAGGGTAGTAGACTAATGTTGAGGCATTGTTAGGGTAACTGATTAAGGCTAAAACCCATAGTAGTGACACAACAAGCATGTTAAGTATACTGTATTACTGCATGATAAATATAATAATACAATAGAGATTAGAGGGAATAATGATTTAATTATACACAAACAGGAATTATGAATAATTACCACCTAAGTACAAATAATTATTATTTAGTAAACGAAGATGAAAATTATAAGATACTACTTTTATACATACTTAAAAGATTAGACACAGATAGTACTAGAAAAATTTATGACTTATTAATGACCTATGAAGTTATAGTGCTAATGCAAGATAATTGGATAGAAGCTATCATATCGTATAGTGATAATGCCTATCTAGAAGATGACTATCTAGATTACCCAGATATTGATTAAATGAACCACGAATAGTTTGAAAATTGGAGACAGACTGTAGATGAAATAAGAGAAAGAGCAACTCTAATACAATACAACCTGGATCTATTTAATAGAACCCAAGATACGACATACTTACAAAGAATACTAGAAAATGTAACACATATGCTAATATTATTTCTTCTACGTAACAGATATTTTGAAGCAACATTTAGATAAAATAGATGAAATGGAAACAAATAACATAATTAATCCAGACAGACCCACACCCAACGGCCAAGTTTGGTATATATATATTTATGGTATACGTTTCCATATTCATGTCTTCTGCATAGTTGCATGAGGTATAATAAGATTCATACGAAGATATACTTATGAAGGTTCATGAGAAAATATTGGTTCTCTCGGGCCATATCGGCTTTGGGTGCCAGTCCAGCCGGAATGGGATTTCGGGTCGTGACAAAAGTGGTATCAGAGCGGTTCGTTCTAAGGGTGTCTACAAAGCCGTGTCTGAGTAGAGTCTTGCTTATGGATATGTTGCGCGCCACATTTATAAGTAGGAGGCTACGGGACATTTAGGATGTTGTTTCTTTTCTTCACTTCTAGATCGTGCAATAGAGCCAGTGTTGTAAGTTGAATTGTATCTGACCACGGTGCTTGTTTTCTTTGGTATAGTTAAAATGCCAATCACGAGAAGAGGTAGATATAAAGGGAAGCAGGTGGATGTGCCTGCTGAAGAAGGAGTGAGTAGATTACCACCTGACCAAGCTAGTCAAGGTGGAGCTGACGCCGAAATTGCATCGCAGTCTTCCTCTACTTTTCCAGCAGAAGAGCCAAGAGGTAGAGAAGTACCTGCGGAACCACCCGTGAACACCCCTGATCAGGATTTACGAAATGTAGTACATATGTTGACTCATTTAGTGGCCGCACAAGTACAAGGATGAACTGGTCTGATGGTAAATGAAGATGACGCGGCTAGAGTAGCTAGTCGGCGTACACAGGACTTTCTAAAATTGGACCCTCCTATATTCACTGGGTCAGACTTGAAAGCAGATCCACAGGACTTTGTGGATCAAATCCAGAGAGCTTTGGAGGTTATGCATGTGTCCGGGGTGGAAACGGTTGAGTTGGCGGCCTATAGATTGAAAGGAGAGGCGATATTGTGGTATGAAGATTGGAAGAAGTCTCGTGGTATTGGTGCAATGCCACTAAATTGGGAAGAATTTAAAGTAGCATTCCTTGATCACTATCTTCCCTATGAGATCCGTGAAGCTCGTGCGGATCAATTTTTAAAATTACGTCAAGGGAATATGAGTGTTAGAGAATATAGTTTACAATTTAATTCCTTGGCATGATATGCTCCTAATGTGGTGGCCACAATAGAAGATAGAGTACATCGATATATGGACAGATTGGAGCCTTATTTGGTACGAGATTGCACTATTACTGCCTTAAACCGAGATATGGATATAGCTAGAATTCAGGCCTTTGCGCAAAAAATAAAGGACCAACGACAAAGAAGAAAGACAAAGGAATCTGAGGAAGGGCCAGCAAAAAGGGCGAGACCTATGGGGCAGTCTATGGTGTCCCCAGGAGAGACTAGATCTCGAATGTTACCGCCTAGGCCCTCATTTTCTTATTCCACAACAGGTGCTCACTCACAATTCTAAGGGTCTAGAGGTAGTCCATCTGGACAGAGTAGTGGAGTGCAAGGCTCACAGACAGCAGGATTTTCTCGTCCTTCGTGTCAGCGTTACGGAAGGTACCATTTAGGTGTATGCCGATTGGGGACGAATGCTTGTTTTTGGTGTGGCACAGAGGGGAACAGAATGAGAGAATGCCCACAAAGGGGTGCGAGTGGTAAAGCACGACCTACGGGATCAACCGATGTATCATCAGCATCGGTTCCTTCTCCAGGCAGAGGCGTTCAGCCTATTGGTCATGGTAGAGATATGAGGAGCAACTAGTTCCAGTGGGGTCCAAAATTGCATTTATGCTTTAGTGGACCGGTAGAATGAGGAAGCATCTCCTGATGACGGTACATGTATTTAGGTATATTACTACATTTTACATGATGTGTATGTATTGACTGCTCCGAGCTCGACTCTATCGTATATTACTCCATCGACTACCGTGAATTTAATAGCACACTGGGGTTATTGCTTAAGTTAATAGAAATATCTCCACCTGTCGGTGAGTTTAGTATAGTGAAAAGAACATATCGTAATGGTATAGTAGATGTTGTGATCGTAGATGAGTAAGTACTCTTGAACGTGTCACCAATAAAAAGGGGTAAGGGAATTTTGAAAGAAAGGATGTGAAATTGCCGGAGGCGCATAAGAGTTTCATTTCATATTGTTCCCATTGAAATACTTAATGTTATTCTAGACCGACAAGTGAAAAAGGCTAATAAGTAAAGACATAATTTTTGTAAGAGTTCTTTGGAGAAATCAATAAGTCGAAGAGATCGCATGAGAAAGAATATGAAATCGACGTACCCATAATTGTTTCAAACGGAGGGAAAGGTTCAAAATGTGGAAGTGGACCAATACTAAGTAAATATCCATGAGCCTTAATGTTTAGGTGTGCATATGGTAATATAGAGATGCATTTATTGTAATTGAAGCAATATTGTTAACATTCGAGGATGAATGTTTCTAGGGGGGGGGGGAAATGTAACACCCCGTACCTTCCCAACCCTATTTGACGACATTAAATAATGTTTACTTAGGTGTCGAGAGCTATAAGTATGTATTGGGTAATGTTAATGATGAGAAAAATTGAAATTTGACCTCGTACATGTGATTAGCCCTTCGTAGCAGGTGTTTTGTGATTTTCGTGGAGCATTTGTGGGGTTAAAAACAAGGCTAAGAGGACCTCCAAACAAAGGATATTAAGGGTAAGAAGTAAGTTAAAGAATAGGACTTGAAGTATCTAACCAAACCCGCGAAGAAAAGTCGAAAAATAAAATTTTCAAAAAAATTAAGGTTGGCGCACGCCACGCCGCTCTGGGCTAAAATTTTTAGCCCACAGGCAGAAAGTTGGCGCGACCAAGCGCGTGCCAGGCTGGTTTTGGCCATTTTTCAAAGTTGGAAATTTTTTTAAGTCCCAAGGGTGCCCGGGGATGTACCGGGCCGATTTTTGCCACGCTCCTTATACAACCATGAGCATATACATGAAATGAGTGAAGTATTATATTGGTATGGTAAAATTACTCGTCAACGAATTTGGCATCAAAATGACTATTTTACCCTTTTGGTCAAAATAGGCCAAGAATTGCTTGTTTTTGGGATTGAGGCTACGAATATAAACCCCGTGAGTGGAAATATCATCGTAACGCTTATGAAATGATTTACATATGAGAAATTATTGATTTTATTTAGTTGAGTGAATTGGGCTCAAAAAGGGCCTAAAATGAGAAAGAAAGCATGGGCCAAAAATGGGTCAAATGACCCATTCTTGCCTTGACCTTCTAGACACAACATTAAATGCCACAAGAGTGGATAAGGATGGAATTAAAGGACTATAAAAAGGGGCAAAAATCTGATTTTATTCACTTGGAAACTCTCATGCTTTCTAGATATTTCTCAACTTATTTTCTCTCAAACCCTAAGAGTTCAAAGCCAACTTTTGGAGCAAGATCATCATTTTTCAAGCTTGGGTAAGCGATTATTCTTATGTATTAATATATTATATGTATGGGAGAGTATGTAAATCATGTGGGTTATGCTTGGAAGTGTTGAATATGGCACTTTGTGTTTTTGCTAAAAGATGTGTTATCCATGGAATTGTAACTTGAAATATGACTTGTGGGTTTAATGAAAGGGCATGGTATGGATGAAATAACAACATGTATGGTGAGATTATGTTATTAAACTTGTTATTTTCATATAAGCGTAAATTATGGGATTTTGGCCGATTTGTTATTGTGAGGTGTATTGAAGTAATTTGATGGAATAATTGTGATGTTGTGGTGATGTAGAGTGGAAAGTATGAACTTGGTGTCACATGCTAATGGGTTATGATATTTTGGTCAATGTTGGGAATATTATGGGATTATTGGTATGATTATTTCCTCAATGGTAATGTCAAGGGGGAAATGACATGTTAAAGCCAAACATGTGACTTATTGTTATTGTATGCCATTGTAAGGTAAGTTGTGGTTAATGTTGGTTCCGTTATGTACTTGTGTTGTAGAGTGAAACATAAGGACGGAGCAGGACAATTGTATGCACACTTAAGATTGTAGACTCATATTGAGAATACAAGGTATGTAAGGTTACTCTTTCTGTATCCTTCTACGACATATTGTTCACATTAACGTTGGGCTTGTTCTATTCTGAGAGGTTTTGAAGTATATCAATTCAGGTTGACATATATTATTATTCATATGTGTCCTCTTCTTAAATGACTTATGATTCACTTATCTCTTATTCGTTGACTGAATTTCCAAAGATGTCTTGACGTGGTAATTTCTAAAAGAACTATCTCAAAGAGAGTAAGATATAAAGAGAATATATTTATGCTTGAAAAGCATTTTCCAATCATGTCATGTTCTAAAGTCTAATAATATTATGATTATGTTTGTACCAATCTCTCATACGTGTAAAGGTACCAATCTCATAAGATCTCAAAAGTAATGAAGGAAGTAATGTGCAAGCTAATATATCTATTCCTCATAAGTGAAGATGTCAATCTCATGAAGTAAAGGAGTGAAGTGAAAGGTGTATATGAGTGTGCTTCAAATAATGTCATGACCCTCAATGTATCACTCTTAAGAATGGAAGTAAGAATAACAAGAGTAAAGACGTGAAGTAATGTATGTATGTGTTCTAAGTTGCAAGAATGGTTCAATCACCAAGGTATCACCCTTAGAATAAAAGAAAGAGTAATGAAAGAAAGAAGTAATATTTAATGGGTGGTATCCAAGGGGTTAAATACCTAGCGTGGCTCGATCCCAATAACATCCCAGGGGCTATAAGACTAGCATGGGTTCACATAACATCCCAGGGGTCAAAGTACCTAGCATGGGTTATCATAATAACATCCTAGGGGCGATAAGCCTAGCATGGGTTAATGACATCCCAGGGGCGACACGAAAGCCTAGCATGGGTTCACATAACATCCCAGGTGTCAAAGTACCTAGCATGGGTTAATCTCATGTTACGCCCCGACTTCCAACGAGGGGTGATTGGCACCCGAAGCCGATAAGGCCCGAGAGAACCAATCTTTGCTTATGTTCGTTTAGATGCATGTCATAAGAAATACCATTACCACATAAGAACTTATCATGCTAATAACGGAATTCATGAAACATGTGATAAATATATACATAGTTGAAACTTGGCTGACATGGCCATCAAGTCATTATGGACATATACCTCTTACATTTCTCTTCCTACAACCTTCTACAAAGCCTCTACAGATACATGACCATGTTTATACAATATTTACATAATACCAAGACCTAGTGTACACATGTTACGTGGGAAGCCCCGAATCAACTGGAGCTCACCAAAGAGTTGCAAATACTTGATAATCTACTGCGGAGGTCTACTAGCACCTGCGCCTGCAGCAAGTAAAATAAATTCCCCAAAAGGGGTCAGTACGAATAATGTACTGAGTATGTAAGGCCATATGAAACTTGTATGATATGTAAATGAACTCAAATACAATAAATGATCAATATGGATAAGTCACAATACTGTATTTTGGAAACCATGTATATTGTTTTCTTTACTTTCTTTGTTCCTTTGAGTTTATGATTATTCATCTTTGCCTGTGAATTGTGATGGCCCCGACTGAACAGTGGGCTTCAAACATAACATAACGTTATGTTGGGATTGGATTGAGCTAGGCTTATTCCGGTAGAGCTGCCACCCTAGAATCAAAGCATTGGGTTCGGCTCGAGCTAGGTTATTACCTCTGGAGCTGCCACCCATAAACCAACATATCAGGTTCAGTTCGAGCTAGGATTATACCTCTAGATCTGCCCCCTGTCAGGTTCGGTCCAAGCTTGGCTTATACCCCCAGGACTGCCCCTTGATCCAACAATCTTGGGATCGGCTTGAGCTAGGCATTTCGCCCCCAAAGCTGCCACCCATACTTGATTATTAACCACATATGCATTACTTTAATCTTTACTTTGAGATTGACACAATGATAGTTGTAACTTTACTTGAAGCTTTGGATCATTAACCAATAAGTGAGAGACATGAAATTAACCATTGTGGGAAACATAACATTATTAGAACCATAACACCATTGAAACCATTGGACAATAATCCATGAACAAGAGACATGAGTATAATCACTATTGGAACATTGGAACATAACCTTGTTGAGCGTTTGGAATATTATCAATGAAGGGGAGACATGTGATTCACAATTGATCAATGAGTAGGAAACATGTGATAATAACCATTGGTAACCGAGAATAGAATACCTTAGCACATTTCGGAATAGGAAAAGTGTAACGTCAATGTGAGTTCTATATACTGCAGAAACATACGGACAAAGTAACCTTACATACCTTCACTTCCAAGTATGAATACACAAGCCTATGTATGAACACAATAGTCCAACTTCTTCTTTACGACTTACTCTACAATACAAGTACATAATGGAACTCTCGTTTACAAATATTTACCGTACAATTATACAAAACGACAACGAGCTATATGACTGCCACAAAACTTCATTTCACTCTTTACAATACACCCTTTACGCTTCCTCATTATCATTCCGTCACAATTACCTTATCAACTTGCCTCATAACAACTTATGAACAATAATACATATGTAAGATAGTCCAACATGCCTCCATACGACATTATAAAGTCATTAAAACGACATCACAAGTTGATAATTACATCCAAAAAGGGTATAGGGGCCTTCAGGGGTCAACTAGATGCGAAAACACACAAAACCGAATCTGGGGATGACCTGCGCTGCCACCTGCGTCTACAGGTAGCTGAGGTGCGCGTGAAGATGCCCTTTGGCAGCAGCCATAGGCATCTGCATTGGCATTTGCGCCCGCAGGTGCCTCCGTCTGCGGGGGCGGTTGCCCATTTTGGTCTGAAATGGTCTCTTTGGGTCTTTTAATGCAATGAATGGTACATGATCATAACTAAACTTATTTTAACATATTTTTGATCATATTACATGCCAACAACAAGCCATGGTCCCACAACACACAAAAACATCACCAAAACCTCACTTTCCTTTCAATACGCCACCAAATCCGTAACCAAATCTACAACAACAATTCCAAACATTATATACAAGGGTAAAACAAGGTAAGACTGTATTCACCTCTCACATTTCAATATTGAATCCATCAAGTTCATTTCCTTCAAGATCACAAGTCCATGTTCAAGTTTACAAGAGAAAACCATCCTCCGATTTAGCAAACACAAATTGTTTTACACATAGTGAACTTCTCACACTTCACCAGCATAACCAACATGATATAAACCATCTTACATGCATAAAATATATTAAACCATGATAATAAACACTTACCAAGCCTTGTGCAAAAATGATCTTGTCCACAAAGATGAGGGCTTAGGGTTTGTATGATATTAGAAATGTTGAGACAATTCTAGAAAAGGCATGAGAGTCCAAATGAGTAAAAAATCTGATTTCCCTCATATATATAGGTCCCTTAAGTCTCTGTTATCCCATTTTGGCATTAAATGCATGTTTGATTTGGTCAAATGGAAGATTGGATCATTTTTGCCCCATTGGGCCTAGTCTTTTGTTCTTGTTTTGGGCCTCATTTGGCCCAATGGCTCATGACTCATTAATACCCAACAAATTAATGTCTAATTCATCAAATATCTCATGTTTAACTAATTCCATAAATGTACACGTAGTCGTATAGGTTCGACAACCTACGGGTGTTTCACCTCCTACAAAGGTCTAATCCCATGTACTAGGCCCAATATCAATTATTTCATCAATAACATTGCAATTTACAAACTTTTGACTCTCGACACTTGAGTAACCATTGTTCAACGTCGTCAAGTAGGGTTTGGTAGATACGGGTTGTTACATCTCATCCCAGGGGCGACAGAAAAGCCTAGCATGGGTAGAACAAATAAGATGAAAGTATGTAAAGACAAGAGGAGTAAAGAACGAAATATACATGGTTCCACACATACATAAAGGGAGTTTATTCACGTTCATTAATTCTTTTATATTGATTCCATTATTGTTGTTATTATGTATGATGATTTCTTATGAGCCTTACATACTCAGTACATTCTTCGTACTGACCCCCTCGGGGGACTTACCTTACATGTTGCAGGTGCAGGCATTAGTAGACCTCCTCTGTAGACTGGGGATCATTTGCAGAGTTTTGGTGAGCTCCACTTGGTTCGGAGCTTTCTAAGTCATAGTTGTATATTTGTTTTGATATTGTAAATGTTGTATAAGGCGGGGACTTGTCTCGACTTTAAGTTGATCTTGTAGCTGCATCTGGTAGAGGCTTTTGTAGTCATACGTGGGTATATGAATGTAAGATATGTACGTTCAGTTCGACGTAATGGCTCCAACGACCAAGTTTGGTATATATATTTATGGCATATGTTTCCATATTCATGTCTTCCGCATAGTTGCATGAGGTATAATAAGATTCATACGAAGATATACTTATGAAGGTTCATGAGAAAATATTGGTTCTCTCGGGCCATATCGGCTTCGGGTGAAAGTCCGGCCCGAATGGGATTTCCGGTCGTGACAATAGGCGCCCCTAAGCATGTCGCTTGTTTTTTTTTCCGCTATCGGGTATGACTTAAGAATATAAAATGTTGACTCCTTGCTCTAATAGGAGGTAGCATTGGGTCTCATTTTGAGACTCCATTACCGAGATCTTGAATTAAGACTCCATTGCTCCGAAGTGTACATGTAAAAAAAAAATGGGAAAAAAATAAAGATTAGTAGTCAATCTTATATTTCAGCATACAAGATGTATGAAAGCTTGAGAGAGCATGGCTTATACTATGTTATTACTAATCTACCACAGATTATCGGGCAAATTTTACATGAGTGAACAAATGGCCTGATGTTAGTGATTTCTAGTTACAGAGTGTCAAACAAAAAATAGAAAAAGAAAAGCAACATAAAATAAAACGGATAAAACTATCTCATAGCCAATTCATAAAAAATTGCTCAAACTAACATGCTGCTAATATTTTAGAATTTAAAAAATCTAAAGACATGCTTTTTATCTAGAACAAAAATAATTCCTTCTACAAAGCAGGAGAGATTCGATATTACCTTTTGCAAGGCAGTGAACTGGAGCGTCGGCCTCGGATCTACTCTCTACCTTGGATGAACAAAAGCACTTCTATTTTAGTTAAAACTAACAGAAAATGAGGGATTGCAAAAGGAAAAGAACTAGCTATTAAGGAGCAGCGTTTGAAGAGTCAATCAAATACAAAGCAATGAGCTTAAATATTAAGGTGAAGGCATCTAAACAATAGATTTTTTGTGGTGAAGCATATAGCTAAAAATAACTTTTTAAAAGGGGATGAGCAAAGGATGAAATGTTAAGAGTAAAGAGGGGTGGATGAAAAGATTCTCCCCTTCCTGATAGCTTTAATAGCTTGGTATTTATATATGCAACTATAATTTCTTTGGGTGGGAATTTGAAATTCAAACGGTCAAAAGACCCCTTTTGATGGAGAGACAACTCTCCAATATTGATAACTAGCCAAAATTAGAGGGGCAAAGATCTGGGATAGCTGATGGAGGTGATGACATTTACCTTCCCTTTTGCATGAAAAAAAAAAAAAGAAGTCCTGAGAAGAAAACAATGTGAAAAGTCAACAAGTTTTTGAAAAAAGGGTAGCCCATCACGTGAAGAGACAGAGGGGAGATTTGAATAAGGGTCATTTTGGTATTTTCAGCTCCACATTATAAAATACATGGGATGCATTTTGTTTGGAATTCAGACAGTTTTGGGCTGCGCTTTTGGTAGCCCAAATAATCGAATTGTTGAAGTGTTTTCTTTTTGGCGCATTTCTTCTTTAAATAAATTCCTTGAGCTTCTACTTTAATAACAAGTACAATATCTACTAAAAAACTAATAATTTATCGAAAATAAAGTACTAGTGTTATAGCTTTTCGCTAATAATTTAGCATAAATATTAGACACAAAATATTGATTTATAACTAATCTAATAAGTAAGAAACTTGAAACAAGGTGACGATAATCGAAGGCTAAAAAAATGAGGTGTTAAGTAAAAATAGTAATTTTGGTAAAAAGTGTGGCTTTATTAGTAATCAAAAAAGTGGTGTGACAATGATACTACTACTACTAATACTACTACTACTACTAATAATAATAGTAATAAAAGGATACAATAATACTAATAGTACTTATAATCGCAATAGTCATGAAAATATTGATGAAAATAAGGAATTTAATTTATTAATAAGTTAGAAACTTATCGAAATAAATTGAAAGAAAGGAGGTTCAAAATTGGGTATCAATAGCAACAGCACACCAACAATTTTCAAAGTCTAAGACAACTTTGAATAGGTCCTTGGGATTCAATCGAAACCCCGTGAAGACAAACTAATTATGCTACCCAGTTGGAAATGGAATCCCGGACTCAACAAAATTGACAATATAACCAATGGAGGTCATTTCAATGATATGTTGACTGAAGTCAACACTTGGCCGATTTTCTCTAAAATCCACCAAGTGCCCAAAATGAGTTCGGAAGCCTAGATGCCCAAATCAAAGGTCTCCCTATCCAAAAATCCACGTTCGAAAGCTAATGGAATTGTCAAAATTCTGATACAATGTTGTTTACTAAGAATATTGACTAAATTCAAACTCCTTAACTTTAAAAGCTCCAAAACAAGAAAATTCGTTTGAAACCAGCCAAACCACATGTTCTAACAAGTCATAAATACCCTGTAGCAACTACAGGAAAGATCAAAATGAGAAAATGCAGGAAATGCAAGAAAATAATCTGGAGGATCACTACAACTAGTCGCATCGTGCCCTCTTTAAGCTCAAAGTTTTTGGTGATATTCCGCTTCACAATAGCTTTGGAGGAATTTTACTAATTTGGCTTCACAAACTTTAAAACCAGAACATGTGGTGCTGGAGTGGGCTGCACTGCAACCCTATCTAGCACATAATTTGAGATGTTTTAGATATTCACGTTATCACCCATCATTCTCAGCCCTTTGAGAAATCATTCAAGCTTATGGTCAATGGGAATCAAGGGATTGCCTTGACGTCAAGTGTTTAGCATAAACTAACTTGTACCCTAAAAGAAATAAAAATAACAAATAAAAGATAAATATGAATAATTTAATAAAAAATGAAAAAAAGTATCAATTCAAATAAAATCCCGGCAATGGCTCTAAATACTTGTTGCATCTCTTCACACACGCAATTGTACGTAGTCGTACAAGTAATAAAGGATGTAAGTCCAGATATTATACCCATGGATTTGACAAATTGAAGTTCTAATTTGAAATTATTATTTTAACTATTTAGTATGTAACAAGTAATTGAGAATGTTTGAGTTTTAAAGTAGAAAAATAACAATTGTAAATAAGTCGAAGAATTCGTGTTTTGTGATTCAGTTGAGGAAAAAGATCAAAAGTTGTGGTATTTTTACAATCCAATTGAGCTATCTAATCATAAACCTAATTTGATTTCCTGAAGCTATATTGAGCATTTTCCCAACAACTCTAACCCTACTCGACTATCTCTAACGCCTATATTTCTATGGTCGTCACTTAATTGTGAAGTGCATCAAGATGTCGTATCTATAAACTAAGCTAGATCACACTGTATATTTCTATCCTCGGTGATGAATCGATTCCCTTTCCCGGTAAGGTTCACAAACTTGCCATATTTCCTCTTTTTTACTATTGCTTCTCAGTGACGACCCAATTTCTCTGGTCATGATGTCACCTACTATAACCCACCAGTAGGTACGCCAACCCGTAGTCCGGAATGACTACTAACGAACTACCAAGAGAAATAAAAAAATTGTGGAATAAATATAATAAAAAGACTAATATAGTCCGAAAACCTGGTGGAGCTAGTACAAGAGCTTCTAATACAACAGGAGTACAAGGTGAAATACAAAATAAATACAAATACAAGCCATCTCCGAAATACACAATAGAGGTCAGTCTAATTAATAAGAGAGAGAGTAGGAACAACTCTGAACGTCAGGAGCTCTCCCCAAATCTCAGATCCATAGATGCTCCCCACGATGCACACATCAACGGTGATAACTCGTACTATGATATGCAGGCTGCAAAAGTGTAGCATAAGTACCAAACATATGGTACTCAGTAGGCATCGGCCAACTGAGCTCCAAAAATAATGTAAGCATGAAATAACATGTAAGGCATGAATATGACTACAGGAAACTATCCAGGAAAAACTAAGCGCAATGAGGTCAATGGAGCAATAAGGGCAAACTACCCTATTCTAGCAGTCAGGAGCTAAAGTATAATACCATATATCACTAGCCAATATACCAATGAAGAGTGAAAGAAGTATATATAGTAGTATACAAGGCCAAAGAATACATATACAATATGAATAGACAAAGAAAGAGAGGGATATACAGTAATACCATATACCATATATATACAAATAAACATGTAGTACAAACTCTAAAGTAATAACCTGAGGAATTCAACCTAACCTCTCGAGGTCCCATAGCCAAGTAAAGGAGATAACACTAGCATGATCAGGCCTCTAACCAAAATATGAATAATCATGAAGTAATCTAGCCATAATATAATTTATCTAAAAAGAGAAAGGAATAGGAACGTACATCCGCTCTCGGGTACCAGTCCATACTCATCCTGCCATGAAATAAACATAATAACTAATAAATAAGTAACCGGGTAGTCCGAAAAACCAAATACCTAACTGGGCCTCCATAAGCCCGAAGGGTTCACGGAAGAACTCAACAAATAGCAACCATAATTTGTACATATACGGCCCCTCCATAAGACTAATAGATATAGGCGCCAAATAATGATGCTGGTGATAGGTAATGCATATAAATGAATAAATGCAACATATCCATAAATACCATATCCGATCCAAGTGCCATAGCATAACAAGTGTATACACCTCCTCCAGCTCAGTAGCTCGCAAAGGCCGGATCTACGACTACCATCCTTCTTCGGTACTGTGGCTCACGAATGAAGGGGTCAATAGGGGATTCGAGATATCCGTATACACTTCCTGGTCCCAAACCAAGACTTCCAATAACCATCATAATCGATCTACTCCATCCAAACCTGAGAGAGATATATATAATAAGTGCACGGACTCGAACCGTGACTAAAAGAGTATACATATTGTAATAAGTGCACGGACTCGAACCGTGACTAAAGAAATGTACATAGTATAATAGGTCCACGAACTCGAACCGTGACTAAAGGAGTGTAAGTCTGTAAATCCATTACTCGAGCTCAAGTTCGGGACTAAATCATCATAATAACGTAGAAAGGGTCGGAATCTTTGTCAACCGAAGTAAATAGAAGTGGTAAAATGAGTGGAATAGTAGTAGACCGAAATCAATATCGGTCTAATTTCTCGAACATCATATTTTTTCCAAAATTCTCATATTTCATTAAATAAGGCTGTAATATTCCCATTATAAAAGAATCCATTTTAAAAGTAAAGTGGGAATAAATCCCTTTTTAGAAAATAGTAGTAAAATCAAGGTTTGGGGTTGGAATCGTACCACTAAGTGAGCATGAATGTGCCTAACAGTATGCATGCCATCACCAGTATCCAAACAATACAACCATAAGCGCCTAAGCGTTTGCAAACCAGAATCATACCCTCTTTAAGGGTAAAATGCTCACCTAGAGTCCAATTATTATCGTAAACATGACCTCGAGCCCAATAATACATAATCAACATAACAAGCCTCATAACTCAGGAATCCATAGTAATCAAGGGTATAAATCCACTACAAGGATCTAATTGGGGAAATACCTCCCAAATCACTAAGTCAAATGATAAAATCTTCTACTAAGGGATCCTTAATATTAAACTATGGTTAGAATACTTATAATAGAGGGTAAAAGGATTCTATAGCCACTACAAGTATTTTACGCTAAGGTTCGGGTCACATTTCTACCCCAAATTCCATGAATAGGCTAAGTCATTCTATACTAGTCATAAAGATATCCTATCATCCTAACCTAGCATGCAAACTATACTATAAATAAACTCAAAGAGAAAAGTAGACAGAAGTCTTCCTCGATGTCGAACAGCAAGCCTTGAATCATCCATAATTTGCTCGACTTTGATCCATGATCCCGAAATGCCACCACTCTATCAAAACAATCATCTACTCACCAATATGAGTAAAACGAGACCTATATTGCTATATAAAAGCTCGGGTCAAAATTTGGGTCAAGAACAGGCCTGCGGGGCCTGCAAATAAAATCCAAAAATTGAATCCATCACGACATCCCTCGAAGGACAAGAAATGTGTGCTCAAAAGTTGAGCACAAACTGGACACAAATCGAGGCCTAAATCAGTCCCAAAAGTTAAGGATTTAAAGACCTAAATTCTAAGAATTGACAATGAAATGGAACAAAATTCAACGGGTAAAATGATGAATAAGGACCAAGGAGCATAGAGCTAACTTACCTTAGCTTCAATGGATGATTCCCAACACTTTCTCTCTCTTCAAGCTCTCAAAAAAATATTGGAAAAGGGTTGAGAAAATGAGAGAAAATCAGGTGAAGAAAGGGGATTTAACACCCCTAGGTACCGCTAAAGCGCTCACTTGGCCGCTTAAGCGGCTACCGCTAAAGCGGTCGGGCAAAGAAAGGTGGAGGCCGCTAAAGCAAAACTTAGCCGCTAAAGCAACATCCGTTTAAGCGGACCTTGACCACTAAAGCGTACCTCAGTCGAGTAGCCAAGGTGACCAAAGCAGCTCAGGGTCGCTAAAGCAATTACCGCTAAAATGGCTCTTTGACCGCTTTAGCGGTCCTACCAAATATCAGACACCAGATTTTAGCTAAGTTCAAAATGGACTCCGACCGGGTGTTCGAGATTCGTTCGGAACCCCATGCGCACAAAAGAACTATGCTACCATACCAAATTTGACATTCCGGACTTAATGGAACCATCAAAACTTTCATCCGAGATTGTTTTGATTAAACATTGGGCACACAACTATAGTTCCATTTTTCATCGAATCTACTCAATAGCCCAAAACGAGTCTAAAAGCCTAGGATCCTGAACCAAGGGTCTATCTAGCCTAAAATCAACATTCCAGAGCTGATGGGGGTGTCAGAATTTCCATCTGAGATTGTTTAATAGTAGTTTTGGTCTGAGACCAATTCCTTAACAGTGAAAGTTCCCAAATAAGAAAATGTGCCTAAAATCCAAACAAACTGTTCGATGACTGAACCGACAGTTTCGTCAAGTCATAAATGACATGTAACTATTGCGGGAAGGTTCAAAACTTTGAAATACACAAAAATTGAGAAAATGACCTGGAGGGTCATTATAATATCCACTACTAAAAGGACTTTTGTCCGCAAAAGTCAATGGATAGAAAGAGCCCGAAGGCTTGAAAGGAAGAGGTATTGGGCCCATATACCCCGAGCATGACTTCCCAGATAACCTCAAAGAAGAGACAACTCTTCCAAGGGATTTTTGTCAAAGGTATCCCTTTTTTTAACCAACTTCCTTACTTCACTTTCCAAATAACAAAAACTCAATTTCAACAACCAACTGGCCTTCAACTAAACCAAGAACGATTGATGTACGGAAATTCAAACCACAACATGCTTACAACACACCAATACAAGCCTAACCAGGAAGCAACTCAACCAATCCAAAGTCAAACCAAGGCATGAATCATGCAACCAACTCTAATTTGAAATCTAACCTTCTTTTGCCTTTCCAAACCTGCTACCTACTCCAAACCCTACAAAATATCATTTGAGTCCTGTCCACGCATTCACATCATACTGGCCTCAAAAGACTGAAGATGATATACTGAAAATCCATAATGGCAGGCATACGAATGAGCCCATAAGGTGCTACCTGAACACACAAATAGAGATGACCAACGTCTGCGATCTCTAGCCAAAGATACAACTGGTCCAAATGATCCTCGAAACTAATAGTCAGGAGTCAAAAGCACAAACCAGCGAAACTCAACAATCCGCTCCAAAATGCCTCACCAACTGTGGGTGAAACCATGCTATATTAAAGTCGAGTACACTTCTTTTGCTAAGTAGGCATTCAAAATTCTCGATGAAAACTGGGAATCGAGGTCAACTACGGTAGCAACCAATACTATGTGCCGATTGACCAATTTTTTAGTATCTAACAAGTACAATCTAGCTGAGCTGAAGAAAACTGAACTGATAAGCAAAGGGTAGGATTAGTTAGCCTATTTATACAAATGCTCAACTGAAGTGAACCTGGGAATGGGGATGCAACCAAATTATGCAACCCATAGCTGACATGTCAACACCGAAGCTGGACCACTCAATTTCAACTGACCAACCGATCCCACTGATGAATAAGCATCCACATACCAAAATCTATCAAACTCCCAAGCCGTTATCCGAAGGCATCAAACTCCAAAACTATAGTCAATGAGCCTTCACTATGGTCAAATACACAAATCAATCTCACTATCAGAAATTGAGCATATACTCTATTGTCCTCGCAAGGGTTGAAACTGTAATGCCGCCGAGACCATAGTCGTGACAGAGAGAAACCACAAGTTGAAGATATAAGGAGCCAACTCCACATCGGCTGAAAGGCATAATGCATTGAGGCATAACCAAGCACTCACTAAGGTTGCAAAAGCACTAAAGGCACCCAAATCTCAAGCAAGCCCAAAAACATGAACTTAGCCTGAATCTGTTCAAACCAGTACCCAAAACATGGCAAAGAATACTCATTCTCAATATACATCTGCTTTAATTACCAATAACGGATGCCCAAGCACATATCACCAAGTAGAAGCATCTCACAAAGTCATATAAGGCCGAACAAGTATCGAAATAAGAATTTTCTCAGATCACCCGCGAAAACTAACTTTAACTCGGCTGAGCTGTGAACTATATCGCAGAAAGAACAGAATATCCAACTCTACTTCTATACCCAGATCAAAAAAATCATCAGGAGACAAACCCAACAAATCAAAAAGTAAGCCTCAGACCTTTCAACATCATAAACAGGCAATAAAACGAAATTACCAACTCCAACTAAACATCAAGACCACTACTGGGCAATGAACTATCCAAATCGATAGAGTCACATCTCAAATGCATCATCAATAGAAATGGGCTATGGAAGAAGACTACCAGGGTTAAAGTCACAACAATGCCATGGAAGGTCAAACTTACCTTCACTTCTATAATTCGATCAACAACCAACCTTGCTAACACAAAGGGAAGGCTAACCAACCGAGGTAGCCATCACAGCTAACGAAATAAAAATCGCAAGAAAGGGAAAATGCTAACTAGATAATGCTAGTCTATCCATCTATCAAATAAGAATCAATAAATGTAAAAACAATGACAATACAAACAATAGCATAGGCCGCAGGTGGCACAAAAATGAAAATCAACGACAAGACCACTCTAGGTCCATAACAAGGCCAATATGCCAAAGGAAATGGGACTCGAATCCAAATGCTACACCCCTAAGAAACACATAATATTGATCCACTCATCCACTACTAAAAGAAATCATCTGCGGGGGTAGTTAATTAATCATAAGTCTACACCAAGGCATACATCACCAAATATAGAAATACCACGATATTTAATCATCGATGGGTATGAAAACACCAACATAATTCAAAATAGAAACTAGAGGATAGAAAATCAAGAACGCACCTATCACGATAGAAAATCCAAATTCATAAATTTGATGTGCTCGAAAAAGTACAAATTTGAGCATGTCCAAACTCGAACTGAGCTTCTGAATGACTAACTGAGGCACTAAGTGCACTATCTCTATCCGAAGGTACCACAACTCTATGAAAATGATCTGTATGAGTTGAATGACTGATAATCCCATATCGAGGACACTCTCTAGACTAGTGACCAGACTTTCTGCAATCATAAAAAACCCCTAAAGCTCTAACTTTGCAAGAAACACGAGCTGGCCCAAACTAGCTAACCAACTGACGTCGAGGACACTCTCTACTATAGTGACCATCCTCCCTGTAATCATAACATGCCTCCGGAGCTCTAGGCCGGTGAGAAACATATGTTGACCCTGTCTGGATAACCAACTCACGCCTAGGGCACTTGTTAGACCAATTACCACCTCTCCACAGTCAAAACAAGCTCCTGGAATCCTAGGATGTACTATGCCTGCAAACCCAGAATGGCTGCCACGGCCTAACAACCTAGACCGAATAACCTGTACTGCCTGACCAGAACTCTATCCACTGATACCACTATGATCTACCTGAGAGTTATCCATAAGCTGAGGTTCTACCTATAAGGGCCTAATAGGCTGTATATGATGTTGACCTCGGCTTGGAAGATCCCAACCTCTAGACGGAATACCACTATCACTGAACTGCTGACATGGCCTTTTACTGCCACCGCCATATGTCTCAATACATGCCATCTCTATAACCTCGCATGCTCAACAACCCAAAGAAAAGTAAACCCAGCTGCTACTAAATGCCCCATCGCCAAGTGAAGTGGTAAATCCAATCCTCTGATAAATCTCTACACTATCTCATGCTTAGTATCATATATCATAGATATTTGACTAGCCCACTCAAGAAACCCAATCTTATACTCTAAAATAGACAACAAAACCCTGATGAACACCAACAAATCTAGCTTTGGTCTGAGAAATACTCAATGTACCAGGAAATACCCTTGACTGTGAAGCATCCATGAAAAGACGCAAAATCTCTAACACAAAATCCTAAAAAGTTGAGGTGGTGACAAACTCTGTTAGAGCTTGGGCTAGCCCCACAACCTCTATCTGATGTTGAAGGTCCTCTCTGTCTATCCTAAACTCCATAGTCTGTCGTTGGACTAAAATTTTGGTAACATGCGCAGAATTACCATCCACATCTGTCGATAACCTTGAGTCATCCATCTGGGAAAAAATGGAGTCAAAAAAAGTACTAGAGGTTCATAGAAATACGGACACATGGTAGGGAGTCAAGAATATAAATTGCTAAGAATGCCATGTAGCCTCCCGAAGATAGGATACAGACGTCTCTGTAGCTATCCGTAAGACTCTACTAAACACTTACCTCTTCTACCAACAACACCGGTAAACCTATGCTCTGATACCAATTTTTCATGACCCAATTTCTCAGGTCATGATTGCACCTACAATAACCCACCAGTAGGTAAACCAATCCATAGTACAGAATGACTAATAATGGACTACCAAGAGAAATAAAGAAAACTGCAGAATAAATATAATAAAAAGACTAATATAGTCCCAAAACTTGGTGGATCCAGTACTAAAGCTTCTAATACAATAGGAGTACAAGGTGAAATAAAAAATAAATACTAGTACAAGCCATCTCTGAAATACAAAATAGAGATCAGTTAAATCAATAAGAGAGAGAGTAGGAACAACTTCAAACATCAGAATCTCACCCTATATCTCTGATCCATAGCTGCTCTGCACGATGCACATATCAACGATGATAACTCGTACTATGATCTGCAGGCTGTAGAAGTGTAGCCTGAGTACCAAACACCTGGTACTCAGTAGGATCAGACAACTGAGCTCCAGAAATAATGTAAGCATAAAATAACATGTATGGCATGAATATGACTACAGGGAGCTATCCAGGAAAAGCTAAGCATAATGAGGTCAATGGAGCAATAAGGGCAAACTACCTTATTCTAGCAGTGCTCAAGAGCTAAAGTACAATATCATATATCACTAGCCAATATACCAATGAAAAGTGAAAAAAGTATATATAGTAGTATACAAGGCCAAAGAATACATATATAAATGAATAGACAAGGAAAGAGAGGGATATACGGTAATACCATATACCATATATACACAAATAAACCTGAAGTACTAACTCAAAGGTAACAACCTGAGGGAGTCAACCTAACCTCTCGAGGACCCATAGCCAAGTAAAGGAGTTACTACTAGCATGATAAGGCCTCTAACCAAAATGTGACTAATCATGAAGTAATCTAGCCATAATATAATTTATCAAAAAAGAGAAAGGAATCAGGAATGTACCTCCATTTTTGGGTACCAGTCCATACTCATCCTATCACGAACTAACCATAATAACTAATAAATAAGTAACCGGCTAGTGCGGACAACCAAATACCTAATTGGACCCCCATAAGCCTGAAAGGGTCACAGAAGCACTTAGCAAACAGTAACCATAATCTGTACCTATACGGCTCCCCATAAAACCAATAGATACAGACGCCAAACAATAATACTGATAGGTGATGCATATAAATGAATGAATGCAACATATACATAAATACCATATTCGATCCAAGTACCATAGCGTAACAAGTACATACACCTCCTCCAGCTCATTAGCTCTCAAAAGTCGGACCTACGGAGACCATCCTTCTCCGACACTGCGGCTCATAGATGAAGGGGCCCATAAAGGATTTAGGATATCCATATACACTACCTGATCCCAAACCAGGACTTCAAATAACCATCATAATTAATCTACTCCATCCAACTAAGGATAGATAGATATATAATAAGTGCATGAACTCGAACCGTGACTAAAAGAGTGTACATAGTGTAATAAGAGCACGGACTCGAACCATGACTAAAGGAATATACATAGTATAACAGGTGTACTGACTCTAACCGTGACTAAAGGAGTGTAAGTCTATAAATCCATTGCTCGAGATCAAGTTCGGGACTAAATCATCATAATAATGTAGAAAGGGTCGGAATCTCTATCGACCGAAGTAAAGAGTAGTGGTAAAATAAGTGAAATAGTAGTGGACCGAAATCAATCTCGGTCTAATTTCCAAAACATCATATTTAGATCCAAAAGCTCATATTTTATCAAATAAGATGGTATGATTCCCATTATAAAACAATCCATTTTAAATGTTAAAAGTGGGAATAAATCCCTTTTTGTAAAACAGTAGTAAAATCAAGGTTTGGGGTTGGAATCATACCACTAAATGAGCATGAATGTGCCTAATAGTATGCATGCCATCACCAGTATCCAAACAATACAACCATAAGCATCTAAGTATCTATAAACCAGAATCATACCTTCTTTAAGGGTTAAATGCTTACCTGGAGTCCAACTGGTATTGTAACCCCGGCCTCGAGCCCAATAATACATAATCAACATAACAAACCTCATAACTTGGAAATCCATAGTAATCAAGGGCATAAAGCTACTACAAGGATCTAATCGGGGAAATACCTCCCAAATCTCTAAGTCAAATGATGAAATCTTATACTAAGGGATCCTTAATATTAAACTATGGTTAGCATGCTTATAATAGAAAGTAAAAGGATTCTATAGCCATGAAAAGTATTTTCCACTAAGGTTCGGGTCACATTTCTACCCCAAATCCCCTAAATGGGCTAAGTCATGCTATATTAGTCATAAAGATATCCTTTCATCCTTACCTAGCATGCAAACTATACTATACACAATCTCATAGGGGAAATTAGACCAAAGAATTCCTCGATGCCAAACCGTAAGTCTTGAATCATCAATAATTCTCTCAACTATGCTCCACGATCCCAAAATACCACCATGCTATCAAAAAAATCATATACACATCTATACGAGTAAAACTAGACCCATATTGTTATATAAAAGCTCAGGTCAAAATTCGGGTCAAAAAAGGCCTGCAGCGCCTATAAATGAAATCCAAAAATTGTATCCGTCCTGAGATCCCTCGAAGGAAAAGGAATGTATGGTCAAAAGTTGAGCACAAACAGGAAAAAAATCGAGGCCTAAATCAGTCCCCAAAGTTAAGGATTTGAAAACCTAATTTCTAAGAATATACAATGAAATGGAATGAAATTCAATGGGTAAAATGATGAATAAGGACCAAGGAGTGTAGAGCTAGCTTACCTTAGCTTCAATTGATGATTCCCCACAAGTTTTCTCTCTTTAAACTCTCAAAAAAATATTGGAAAATGGTTGAGAAAATGAGAGAAAATCGGGTGAAAAAAGGGGATTTAATACCCCCCAAATACCGCTAAAGCGGACACTTGGCCGCTTAAGTGGCTACCCCTAAAGCAATACATGACCGCTAAAGCGGTCGAGCAAAGAAAGGCGGAACTTGGCTGCTAAACTGAAGTTCTCTTAAGCAAACCTTGACAGCTAAAGCGTACCTCAGCCTAGTAGCCAAAGCTGCTCAGGGTTGCTCAAGCGATTGCTGCTAAAGCGGCTCTTTAACCACCTTAGCGGTCATACCAGATATTAGACACTAGATTTTAGCTAAGTCCAAAATGGACTTCGATTGGGTGTTCGAGATTTGTTCAAAACCCCATGTGTGCAAACGAATGATGCTAACATACCAAATTCGACATTTCGGACTCAATGGAACCATCAAAACTTTTATCTGAGATCATTTTGATTAAATATGGGGCCCACACCTATGGTTCCATTTTTCATCGAATCTATCCAATATCCCAAAACGAGTCCAGAAGCCTGGGGACCTGAACCAAGGGTCCCCCTTAGCCTAAAATCAAAGTTTCAGAGCTGGTGGCCTTTTCAGAATTTCCATCTAAGATCGTTTACTGGCAGATTTGGTTCGAGACCAATTCTTAATAGTGAAAGCTACAAAATACGGCAATGAGCCTAAAATCAAAATGAACTATCCGATGATCGAATTGACAGTTCTGGCAGCCCATAAATGACTTGTAGCCACTGTGGGAAGGCTCAACACACCGGAATGTATGGAAATCGAGAAAATGATCTGGAGGTTCATTATATGCTCCCTCTTTCAAGTCCAACAAAATAAGCCCTAGATAGTATTCATAATATGATAAAGTAAACTAATAACTACAAACAAGAATGAAATAACAAATCAATAGATGGAAATTAAAATAGATAATATAATATTTAAGCTTTAACTTTCATGTTAAGTCACAATCCTAGAAATTAAAAGATTTATCTACTCATGAATCTCTTTAGAAAAATATCGTAAAGAAAAACAATCTCTTTGGAAGAGGAGATTTCATGAATTTACAAGGTTAAAATCAAAAATAAAAAAGGAAAATAAAATTAGACCTTGTTCTTGAGCTTTGCCCTGGCCTTTGGCTTTCCCAAATTAGTTGTGTTTGATTAAAACATGTATAGGGGATATTCATAGAGTTTAGGAACCCTTGAAACTTCAAAAACAAATCCAAATTGAGTTAGGAATGACCGTCACTCACGCCACTACCAAAAAGCAAAGTAGTGACGCAAGAAACAAACCAACTTCCTGTGAGCTATGAAAGTTTGCACCACTACCCTAAAGGAAGGGAGTGGCTCAAGCCCCTCTGCAAAATTTTCCATAAGCCATCAGAAACGTGCACCACTGGCCCAAAACAAGATAGTTGCATAAGCCTTCACTCTAGTTGGCCATTTTTCTCTCATTTTTTGCCACTTTGCGACATTAATCCTTCCTTAGTTCATTTCTCTTCCTTGGTACTATTTTTCTTCTTGTTTAAGACCCAAATACCTCAAGACACTCCTACAAAAGTAAAACACAGAAAATAATTATAATTCACATCATTTAAGCTCAAGACGATACTAAAAAGAATAAAAATGTGAGGCAACTGATAGTAAACTAACATGGTTTTAAGCCTCACAATAGGTAGTTCTTCTCATTAGTCTTCAACTACCTCAAAGAATAGGCTATAACCTCGCCTTTTTGGATTAAAATACCGCCAAGAAAACCTCCCAGAGCATCATAATATATGGTAAAAATCCTCACCTTCTATAAGTAAGGCCAAGATAGGTATTGAAGTCCACAAAGCCTTGATCTTTTGGAACTTGCCTCACGCTCATCAGGCCACTGAAAAGTAATATTCTTTTGAGTAAACCTAGTCAAAGGAGCTGCAATAGTAGAGAAACCCTATACAAATCTTTTGTAGTAGTTAGCCAAACAAAGACCTAATCTCAATATGTGAAGTAGGCCTAGCCTAATCCCGAACCGAACCTTGGCCGGATCAACCATAATACCCTCCTTGGATAACACATGTCAAAAGAATGCTGCAGAACTAAGCCAAAACTCACACTTCGACAACTTAGCATACAACTTCTCATGATTTAACCTCTGAAGCACAATCCCCAAATGCTTCACATGATCCACCTCACTCTTGTAATACACCAAAATATCATCAATGAACACAATCATGAAGAATCCAAATAAGGCTAGAACACTTAATTCATCAACTCTATTGATGTTGTCGGGGCATTATTCAACCCAAAAGACATATCCAAGAACTCATAATGGTTGTATCAAGTCCTAAAAGTTGTCTTGGGAATATTTGAAGCCCTAATCCTCATCTGATAATACACTAACCTCAATTCAATCTTCAAAAGAACCAAAACACCCAAAAGCTGATCAAATAAATCATTAATATACAGAAAAGGATACTTGTTCTTGCTGGTCACCTTGTTCAATTGTCATTAATCAATAAACATCTGCATAAACCCATTCTTCTTCTTCACAAATAATACAGGAGCACCGTAAGGTGAAACACTGGGTCTTATAAATCCATTGCTCAACAAATCTTGTAATTGATCATTTAAATCCTTCAAATCCTCCTGATCCATCCTCTAAGGAGGGATAGAAATGGGCTTAGTGCCAGGTTCTAAATCAATGCCAAATTTGATATCTTTGTTAGGAGGAATTCCTGGAATAACCATAAGAAACACATCTATAACTCCCTAACCACCCTCACTGACTCTAAAAGAGATGTATCATCACTCTTATCTTGAACATAAGCCAAATAAGAAAGAAACCCTTCTCAACCAACCATTGAGCCTACAGGAAGGAAATCACCCTCTTCGGATACGAACCATTGATACCTTTCAACTCTAACCTCAGGACACATGGCATAACCAAAGTAACTATTTTGTCAAGATATTTCAAGACAGCATAATATGGACAAAGCCAATCCGTACCAAAAATCACATCAAATCTACCATATCTAGAATAATCAAGTCTACCCAAATATTATACCCTAAAAGAGTCATAATATAGGATTGGTACACCCAATCCATCACCAATAAATCAACTATTGGGTAGCAACATGAATAGGTACAATAAGAGACTCACACATCATGCCAAGACCTGATGCAAAATAAGCACACATAGAAGAAAGTAGAACCATGATCAAATAATACTGAAGCAGTTTGATGGCATACTAACACGATACCTATGATAACTAAATCGGAGGACTCTGCCTCAAACCTACTTGGGAAATTATAACATTATGCCCTATCACTTCTTACCTGAGATCCAGTCCAGTCCCTAGCTGGGGGTGTTATTGCCTTAATTAGAGCTTGAGATCACTGTTGTCGACTCCCACCTCTAAGTCTGGGGAAATCTCTCTTAATATTCTTTAGAATACCATACTCATAACAAGATCTAGGAACCATCATCTACTGAGAAGACCCAAAATAATTAGAAGGGCCACTACGGACTGAAAATCTCTGGGAAGAACCATGAGAAGTCTACCCTAATCTGAAATACCCATCTTCAAACTCCTGAATAACCGCATGAAATAGCCTACTATGCTATGGACAAAACCTTACCTAAAAGAACCCCTACCTCCGAATAAGGTACCACTTAACTAGCCAAAATTTTGAGACCTCTTATCCCTATAATCTTCAAACTCATCATAGTAAATAAGCTCAAACTCCTTGGCCACCTCAATTACCCTCTGAAAAGTATCCCTAAACTGGGTTATAGGAAACATCACCTCCTAAAACCTAAAGGTTACAAACCTATAAACCCTATCAAACTCATCCAATAGAATCACCATGGCATGACTGGACAATAAATAAAATTGAGTCTCATACTAAGTCACTAAGATACCATCATGATTCAAGTGCTCGAATTGATGTCTATGCTCCTCCCTAAAACTACGAGGAACAAATTGGTCAATAAAAGCATATACAAATAATGCCTAAGTCATCAAAGAGACCCTATAGTCCTAGAGTCAATAAAAGAGCACCACCACTACTTGGTGGGGACATGTATCTACAATTTGTATAATTAACCCCATGGGACTCTACTAACCCCACACCCTAAAGCCACTCATGGAAACTCATAAGCAACTCAAATGTATCCTCACTTTGCCCACCTTGGAATTAAGGTGGATCTATATTTTTAAACCACTCAAACCTCATTTTCTCCTAATCTGACATAGTTTCCCTAACCACACTCCTGGTTCCCACTCTTGTCAAGGGTATGCCATCATATCTAGGTAATACAACCACTGCCTGATCAATAGGGTCCTGGAATATTGGGATGGATTACTAATTTGGGGTCTAGGCCCCTACTCTAGTCTGTGAACCCTGTGGAGTACCTGCCAAGCCTCCACCCTGAGCCAAACTCTCCAAAACACCCAATACTAAAACCAAAGTGTCCTAGAGCATCAGAGTAGCAACAAAATCATGTGGAGCCTCAAATAGGCCCACCACCTCTGCCTGGACATGATTGTCCTCAAATTCAAACTCAATATTAGGTACTTCACCATAGTAGGAACCCAAGCAGCTACCTGAGACCTACATTTTCCTTGAACTCAACCCCTCCCACATCCCTTGCCACATTCACATATCCTGGTATAGGTAGCAGGTATGAGTGCTAGAATGGGCTACCGATCTCTGTACATAGACGCATGAGTCCTCATCATCTATTAGAGAATATGACAAAAAACCTTAGTAAATTATCAAATCAATTTTGCATGATAAGAAAGAAGAAGTAGATTTTTCGTAAAGTCATATAGCCTCTCAAAAATAGACAACGAACGTCTTCGTACTGATCCGCAAGACTCTACTAGACTCAGCTTGTACTTGTGAGACCAATGAACATAGCACTCTGATACTAATTTTTCATGACCAAAAACTCAATCGTGATGGCAACTATCTCACCCCAACCCACCCCAAGATAAGTAATTTGAACCCCATACATTCACATAAACTAAAAAAGATAATAAGCAGAAGAAATAATAACAAAGATAAATTTCAACTGAATCACATCACAACTGATTAAAGAAATATAAAATACAACAAACATCCCAAAATCTAGCAGTCACAAGGTACAAGCCTCTAAGATTAATGAAAAGGGGGAATATATAAAAAATCTATAGTATCTCAAAACAAGAGAAGATAACTGAAGAGGGACTGAAGAGATTCGGTAGGGACTAGAGTCGACCAACCGCTACCTATGAATCTCAAGGAACACCCAAACACGGACTTGAACTCAGCATCTAAGGAAAATAGACTACACACCTACATGTAAAGCACAGAAATAAATAAGCATGAGTATCAAACCATATATATTCAGCAGCATAATCGACTGACCCTAATTCAAAGTGATGGAGAGAACCATCTAAACCACTACTATAATTATAAACTTTGAAGCACCTGTAAATAGGAAGGCCACACTTAGGCTTACATATAACAATAATAACATAACAATTAATACTATCCAAATCCACAATTTCTTAATTCAGAACAATAACAATAATTCAGCAATCATGAAATACAACAACAACAAAATCAACCCAATGAGAATAATGAGACGAATGTAATGTATGCTATAGTATACACCCATTGTACAATATAGCTAGCCGGGACCCATAGGGGACTCGCGAGGTCTATGTACCCATCTATAATAATTTTCCATATGGTATGCAAATCATGAATCTAACTGGAACTATTTTCTATTAGGTCACCTGGAATACTTTCCCATCGGGTATGCACGTCATAAATTAGTAAAACCCATCCAGAACACTTTTTCATCGGGTATGCAAGTTATTTCAAATTAATATTTCTCAAAATATCATTTTCACAGTGCCATGATATGAATATGAATGACTATGAATGAAACACAATAACAAGGAACAACACCAATATATCAAACCCATGTTTTCAAGGCCATGCTCAACTCAACAACAATGTCTACAAGCACTAAATTCCTCAATATAGCTTAAAAGATACAAATCTCACTCATAAAAGGGTATACCATCAATATCAACAGTCAGGAATAGGATAATATTCAAAATAAGTCATTAATTCCATTTTTGCCCTTTTCCAATATAATGATACCCATATAGATGCTTGTCATCTCATCTATACGGGACTTCTAATCTCAATTACTCCCTGTACAAGCAATTAATATATAAGAACTTTAAAAGAGAGTCAAAAAAAGTCTCAACTTGCCATAAGAGAAGACCCGCAAAGTCAAACTAAAGCTTTCCACTTCCAAATAGCCTCCAAGTGAGTCCAATCTAGTTAAATATGGTGTAAAACCCCATACACTTCTGACCTAATTAATTGTCTTAACACTTATGAAATTATTTAAAAATGAGAAAGTTGGTTGATTATGTGTTAGTATTATTAGACTAAGCTATTGGGCCCAAATAAAGCCCAAAATTAAAATAAAAGGCATGGCCCAAATGGCCAATGACCCATTCTTCCATGTTGACTAAGTAAAATGCATTTAATGTTGGCTAAGGATGACCATTGAGCCATTATATAAGGCAAAAAAATTAGATTTTTATTCCACAAAGCACACTTTCCATTTCTATAGACATTTCTCATCTGACACAAACCCTAAGTCATCACTCCTTTGGACAAGATCACTCTCTTGTAAGCTTTGGTAAGTGTTTATTCTTATGGTTTAGTATATTATATGCTTAATATGGTGTATAAATCATATTGGTTATGTTGGCAAAGTGTTAGACAGTTTACTATATGTAAAGAAGTGTGCTTTTGCTCAATCGGTGAGGGGTTTTGCCTTCTAAACTTGAAAGTGGACTTGTGGTCTTGAAGGAAGTCAGTTTTATGGATTAAATATGAACATGTGTGATGTGGTTATGTCCATCACTTTTTTTATTTTTGCTAATAAAATTTGAAATTGTTGTTGTGAAATTGTGCATGAAATGGGTGTCCTATTGAAAGGAAAATGCAGTTTTTCTGATGTTCATGTGTGTTGTGAAACCATGACTGTTCGTGGGAATCCAAGTGACCAAAAATATGTAAAGAAAAGATTACTTATGGACTTGGACCATTTATTACACAAAAGGATCCAAAAGAGACCAGGGCATCCGCCCTCGCGTCTGGAGAACCTACGGGCGCAGATGCCAATGTAGGTGGCTCTGGAAACTACCAGAGGGGAAAATAAGGCCGCATGTCATCCACCTAAAGGTGTAGGTGGCCTAACAGCCCAGTCCAGAATTTCATTTTGTATGCTTTTGTCTCTCTTGGACCCCCGAAGACCCCTATATCCTTTTTGGATGTAATTATCAACTTATGAAACCTTTTGAATGACTTTAAGGGGTCATATGGAGCCATGATGGATTATATCACTTATGTATTATTGTTAATAGGTTGTTATGAAAGGTATTGAGGTGACTTGATGGGATAATTATGACATAGTGTTGATGAGGAAGCGTAAAGGATAAACTTGGTGTAAAATGTTATTGGTCTACGATGTCTTGGTCAATGTGTGGAATGTTATTATGTTATTGGTATGGTAATTCAGTGAATTGTATTGTAAAGTAAAAAATGACGCTATATATCATTCACGTAGCTCATTATCATTTGGTGCACTTGTAATGTAGTAAGTTGTTAATGTGAACTCCGTTATGTACTTGTGTTGTAGAGTAACACTTAAGGAAGGAGTTGGACTATTGTGTTCACATATAGGATTGTGTATTGATATTAGAAGTATAAGGTATGTAAGGTTACTCTTTTCGTATCCTTTTACAGCACATAGTGTTCACATTGTCATTGTACTAGTTCCATTCTGAAATATCCAAAGGTATCTCATTTTCAGGTTGTCATATAGTGTCACTCACAGAACCAATTGTGACTCACATGTTTTATATTCATTGACTAATAGTTCAAAGTTCCAATAATGTACCATCACCAATGTATCAATCTCATAAAAGTAAAGGAATAAAGTAATGCTTAGTTGTTTAGTGTTTGAGTACAGGGGGCAATCCAGAGGGGTGAAAACCCTGGTCGGAACAAACCTGTTTTATTGGTATGGATCGCATTATAAGGGGAATAAGCCTGGCTGGAATGATCCTAAAGTTATGCTACTATGGATCGCACTCTAAGGGGCATAAGCCTAGCTGGAATGATCCTAATAGTATATTACTTCCCACTGATCAGTTGGGGCCCGGGTATGATATGAATCAAATGATGGTAAATGAATGTAAAAGCAAAAAACACAATGAATGTAATGTACATGGTTCAAAACATATGCACAGTAGTGGATTATCCATATTGTCTTTCCATTTGTTATTTGACTCCATTGAAGTCCTTATGTATTGATGCAGTTTCTTATAGCCTTACATACTCAGTACATTTTTCGTACTGACGTCCCTTGGGGGACTTACCTAACTTGCTATAGGCGCAGGTGCTAGTAGACCTCCACAGTGGGTTGGAGGTCATTCGCAGATCATTGGTGAGCTCCAGTTGCTTTGGGGCTTTCTGAGTCACATATGTACATTGATTTTGGTTTTATGTAAATATTGTATAAAGCGGGGACTTGTTTCGACTATAGGGTGTTTATGTACATGTATATATTAGAGGCTTTGTAGACGTATGTGGGAAGATGATTGTAAGATATGTACGTCCATTTTGAATTAATGTCCCTAACGGCCAAGTTTCATATGTATAGCACATGTTTCCATGACTTCCGCCATTGATATTTATTTATTACATGAGACATAATGATGTTAATACAGAGGCATGCATATGAATGTACATGATAAAAGATTGGTTCTCTTGGGCTTCAACGGCTTTGGGTACCAGTCCACCCCGTTGGAATTCGGGGCATGATGAAAGTGGTATCACAGCAGGTCGTCCTATGGGTGTCTACAAAGTCGTGTCTGAGTAGAGTCTTTCTTATGGATGTGTTGTACACCACATTTATAAGTAGGATGCTACGGGACATGTAGGAGTTGTTTCTTTTCTTCATTTCTAGATCGTGCAATAGAGCCAATGTTATAGGTGGAATTATATCTGACCAGTGTGATTGGTTTTCCTTGATATAGTAAAATGTCGATGACAAGACGAGGTAGAGGTAAAGGTAAGCAAGTAGATATGATTACCGATGAAGGAACAAGTAAATCACCACCTGACCAAGCTAGTCAAGGTGGGGCTGACACTGAAATTGCATCGCGGTCTTCTTCTACTTTTCCAGCTCCGAAAGAGCCAAGAGGTAGAGAAGTACCTGCAAAAATGCCTACGAATGCCACTGACCAGAATTTAAGAAATGTAGTGCACATGTTGACTCAGTTAGTTGCTGCACAAACTCAGGGACGACCTGGTCCAATGACAAGTGATGATGGTGCAGCTAGTCGACAGACCTAGTATTTTCTAAAATTAGATCTTCCTACATTCACCAGGTCGGATCTTAGTGAGGACCCACAAGATTTTATAGATCAAATCCAAAGGGCTTTGGAGGTTATGCATGTATCTAGTATGGAGACGGTTGAGCTTGCGGCCTATAGATTGAAGGGGGAAGCTATATTGTGGTATGAAGATAGGAAAAGATCGAGGGGTGTTGGTACAAATCCAGCTAATTGGAAAGAATTTAAAATGGCGTTCCTTGATCACTATCTTCTATATGAGGTCCGAGAGGCTCGTTCGGACCAATTTTTAAATCTTCGACAAGGGAATATGAGTGTTAGAGAATACAGTTTCCTGTTTAATTCTTTAGCTCGATATGCTCCGAATGTAGTGGCCACAATGACAGACAGAGTCCATCGATATTTGGACAAATTGGAGCCATATTTGGTAAGGTACTGCACCATTGCTGCATTGAACAGAGATATGGACATAGCCAGAATTCAGGCTTTTGCATAGAAGATGGAAGACCAGAGGCAGAGAAGAAGGGAACATGAATTTGAAAGAGGGCCTTCAAAGAGAGCTAGACCTATGGGATAGTCTATGGTGTCCTAAGGAGAATCTAGGCCTCGGATGTTTCCTAGACCTCTTAGACCATCATTCTCTTATTCCACAGCAGACGTTCAACCTCAATTCTGAGGGTTTAGAGGCAGTCATATTGGGCAGAGTAGTGGGATGCAAGGATCACAGACAACGAGAGCTTCTCATCAGTTGTATCATCATTGTGGGAAGTATTATTTAGGTGCATTCCGGGTTGGGATGAATGTTTGCTTCTGGTGTGGTTTGACGGGGCATATAGTGAGAGACTGCCCAAAGAGGGGCACGGGAGGTATAGCACGACCTATGGGATCAACCATTGCATCATCATCATTAGTTCCTTCCCTAGGCATAGGTGTACAACCTGTTGGTCATGGTAGAGGTGCCAGAGGAGAAACTAGATCCTGTGGAGCCCAGAATCGTACTTATGCTCTAGTGGACCGGCAGAATTCGAAGGCATGTCCTGATGTAGTTACAGGTATATTGTCCATATTTTCACATGATGTATATACATTGATTGATCCAGGTTCTACATTATAATATGTTACTCCATTGATTGCTGCAAAATTTGAAAGAACACCAGAATTGTTAAGTAAGCTAATTGAAGTATCGACACCAGTTGGTGAATCCGTTATTACAAAAAGAGTATATCATAATTGTGTGATAACTATGTGTGGTCATGATACACTGGTTGATCTTATTGAACTAGACATGGTGGATTTTGATGTTATAATGGGTATGGATTGGTTGGCCTCTTGTTATGCCCCAGTGGATTGTCGAGCTAAGGAAGTACATTTTCATTTTCCACAAGAAAATGTTCTTGAATGGAAGGGTAATGTGGGGGCACCGAGAGGAAAATTTATTTCCTATCTTAAAGCAAAGAAAATGATAGCCAAGGGGTATATATGTCATTTAGTCTGAGTGCAGGATACTGATGTAAAACCACCACTTCCTCAATCGGTTTCGATGGTTAATGAATTTCTTGATGTATTTCCTGAAGATCTTCCAGCTCTACCCCCAAAATGGGAAGTAGAGTTTGGTATTGATGTGATACCAGGCACTCAACCTATCTCTATTCCTCCGTATAGAATAGCTCCAGCAGAATTGAGAGAATTGAAAGAGCAATTAAAAGATTTGCTAGACAAGGGATTTATACGGCCTAGTATGTCCCCATGGGGTGCACCAGTATTATTTCTACGGAAGAAAGATGGCACATTGAGAATGTGTATTGACTATCGGCAATTAAATAAGGTAACAATCAAGAACAAATATCCCCTTCCCCAAATTGATGATTTCTTTGATCAGTTACAGGGAGCCAAGTGTTTTTCAAAGATTGACTTGAGGTCGGGTTGCCATCAAGTCAGGGTTATAGAAAATGATAAACCCAAGACAGCTTTCCGAACACGATATGGCCATTATGAATTTTTAGTTATGTCATTTGGACTAACAAATGCACCAGCTGTTTTTATGGATTTGATGAATAGGGTGTTCAAACCATTCTTGAATGTATTTGTGACCGTGTTCATAGATGATATTCTGATCTATTCGAGATCACAAGAGGACCATGCCAATCACTTACGACAGGTATTACAGATTCTTCGTGATCATAAGTTATATGCAAAGTTCTCTAAGCACGAATTTTGGTTAAAATCCATAGCATTCTTGGGTCATGTGGTGTCGGATGAAGGATTTTGGATTGATTCTCAAAAGATTGAAGCGGTGAAAAATTGGCCAAGACCTACGACACCTACAGAGATTCATAGTTTTCTTGGAATGGCAGGTTACTATCAAAGGTTTGTTGAGGGGTTTTCTTCTATTGCTGCACCACTAACGAAGCTAACACACAAGGCAATTAAGTTTTAATGGAACGATGCATGTGAGAGAAGTTTCCAAGAGATGAAAGATAAATTAACTTCCACACCAATATTAGTACTTCCCGAAGGCACAGAAGGGTATGCAGTGTATTGGGATGCTTTCGGAGTTGGCCTCGGATGTGTGTTGATACAACATGGTAAGGTCATAGAGTATGCCTCACGACAGTTGTGGTCACATGAGAGAAATTATCCAACACATGACCTTGAGCTAGCAGTTGTGGTATTTGCTTTAAAGATAACTCCATTATTTGTATGGGGTTCATGTTGATATCTACACTGATCACAAAAGTTTACACTTTATCTTTAAGCAGAAGGAACTAAATTTGAGGCAACGAAGGTGACTAGAGCTCTTAAAAGACTATGATGTCGATATCTTATACCATCTAGGGAAGGCAAATATGGTAGCTGATGCACTCAGTCGCAAAGCAATAGGAAGTACTAACGATCAGTTGACAGAAAAGCAAGATATGCTTAAGGATCTACATCAATTAGCCAGCTTGGGGGGTTCGGCTTCTTGAATCTGCAGATGAAGGGGTTATTGTGCAAAATGCAGCGGAATCTTCCTTAATAGCTGAGGTAAAAGAGAAATAGTATGCAGATCCTATATTATTACAGCTGAGAGAGAATGTGCAACAAGAGTTGACAAAGGCATTTGATCTTACACAAGAGGGAGTACTTCAATGCCAAGGTAGATTACGTGTACTGGATGTCGATGAGCTAAGGAAGCGGATTATGATAGAGGTACATCATTCACGATATTTTATTCATTCGGGAGCTACAAAAATGTATCATGATTTGAAATACATGTATTGGTGGGGAAATATGAAGAAGAACATTGCAGAATTTGTAGCTCAATGTCCAAATTGTCAACAAGTCAAAGTGAAGCATCAGAAACCAGGAGGTTATATGCAATGTATCAATCTTCCAATCTGGAAATGGGACACAATTAATATGGACTTCATCACAGGTTTACCTCGGACACTGCGGAAATTTGATTCCATATGGGTGATAGTTGACAGGCTTACCAAGTCAGCGCATTTCCTACCAGTCAGGACCACCTATACAGCTGAAGATTATACACGGTTGTATGTCAAAGAGATAGTATGATTACATGGTATTCCAATCTCTATTATATCGGATAATAGAGCTCAATTTACTGCACATTTTTGGCAATCCTTTCAGAAGAGCTTGGGTACACAAGTGAATTTGAGTATGGATTTTCATCCCCAGACAGATGGACAAGCGGAATACACTATCCAAACACTAGAAGATATGCTATGAGCATGCACATTGGACTTTAAAGGTAGTTGGTATGATCATCTTCCTCTCATTGAATTTGCCTACAACAATAGCTATCATTCAAGTATCAAAATGGCACCTTATGAAGCTTTATATGAAAGAAAATGTCGATCACCAATTGGATGGTTTGAAGTGGGTGAAACTGCTTTACTTGGGCCAGATCTTGCTCATCAATCCATGGAGAAAGTTAAAGTGATACAACAGTGGCTGGAAATGGCCCAAAGTCAGCATAAGTCATACGCTAATGTTAGAAGAAGAGGGCTCAAATTTGCCATAGGTGATTGGGTATTCTTGAAGGTGTCGCCGATGAAAGGGGTAATGCTATTTGGGAAGAAAGGAAAGTTGAGTCCATGATACATAGGTCCATATGAAATTATCAGAAGATTTGGGCAAGGTGCGTATAAATTGGCACTACCCCAAGAACTCTCCACAGTGCATCTAGTGTTTCATGTCTCGATGCTTCAAAAGTTCATAGGAGATCCATCTCGTATTGTTCCCATTGAGGATGTTCAAGTTACGGAGGATCTCACCTATGAAGAGATACCTATTGCTATTCTGGATAGACAAGTGAAGAGGTTAAGGAATAAATATGTAGCTTCCGTAAAGGTACTTTGGAGAAATCAACAAGTAGAAGAGATCACATGGGAAGCTGAAGAAATGATGAAGTCCAAGTACCCTCATCTGTTTCAAATGGAAGAAAAAGTTCAAAGTGCGGAAGTGGAGCAATAACAAGTAAGTATCTATGAGCATTAAGTGTATATGTATATATATGCTAATATAGAGATGCATTTGTGGTACATGAGACGATGTTATTAACATTCGAGGACAAATGTTTCTAAGGGGGGAAGAATGTAACACCCCGTACACTTCCGACCCTACTTGATTGTCTTAACACTTATGAAATTATTTAAAAATGACAAAGTTGGTGGATTATGTGTTAGTCTTATTGAACTAAGCTATTGGGCCCAAATGAAGCCCAAAAATGAAGTAAAAGGCATGGCCCAAATGGCCAATGACCCATTCTTCCATGTTGACTAAGTAACATGCATTTGATGTTCGATAAGGATGACCATTGAGCCATTATATAAGGTACAAAAATCAGATTTTTATTCCACAAAGCACACTTGCCATTTCTAGAATATTCAAGACAATTCTCATCTCACACAAACCCTAAGTCATCACTCCTTTGGACAAGATCACTCTCTTGTAAGCTTTGGTAAGTATTTATTCTTATGGTTTAGTATATGATATGATTAATATGGTGTATAAATCATATTGTTTATGTTGGCAAAGTGTTAGACAGTTTACTATGTGTAAAACAGTGTGCTTTTGCTCAATCGATGAGGGGTTTTGCCTTCTAAACTTGAAAGTGGACTTGTGGTATTGAAGGAAGTGAGTTTGATGGATTAAATATCAACATGTGTGATGTTTTTATGTTCGTCACTTGTTTTCTTTTTGCTTATAAAATTTGGAATTGTTGTTGTGAAATTGTGCATGGAATGGGTGTCGTATTGAAAGGAAAATGCAGTTTTGGTGATGTTCATGTGAAACCATGACTGTTCGTGGGAATCAAAGTGACCAAAAATATGTAAATAAAATCTTACTTATGGCCTTGGACCATTTATTACACAAAAGGACCCAAAAGAGACCCTTTTTGGCCGAATAGGGCATCCGCCCTGACGTCTGGAGCACCTGCAGGCGCAGATGCCAACGCAGGTGGCTCTAGAGACTAGCAGAGGGACACCAGCGTCTTATTTCATCCACCTGCGGGTGCAAGTGGCCTCACATCCCAGTCCAGAATTCCATTTTGTATGTTTTTGTCTCTCTTGGACCCCCGAAGACCCCTATATCCTTTTTGGATGTAATTATAAACTTATGAAACCTTTTGAATGACTTTAAGGGGTTTTATGGAGGCATGTTAAATTATATCACTTATGGATTGTTGTTAATAGGTTGTTATGAAAGGTATTGAGGTGACTTGATGGAATAATTATGACGTAGTGTTGATGAGGAAGCGTAAAGGATAAACTTGGTGTAAAATGTTATTGGTCTATGATGTCTTGGTCAATGTGTGGAATGTTATTATGTTATTGGTATGGTAATTTAGTGAATTGTATTGTAAATGTCAACATGACGTTATATAGTAGTAACGTAGCTCATTATCATTTGGTGCACTTGTAATGTAGTTAGTTATTAATGTGAACTCCGTTATGTACTTGTGTTGTAGAGAAACACTTAAGGAAGGAGTTGGACTATTGTGTTCACATATAGGATTGTGTATTCATATTGGAAGCATAAGGTAAGTAAGGTTACTCTTTTTGTATCCTTCTGCAGCACATAGTGTTCACATTGTCATTGTACTAGTTCCATTCCGAAATATCCAAAGGTATCTCATTTTTAAGTTGTCATATAATGTCACTCATAGAACCAATTGTGACTCATATGTTTCATATTCATTGACTAATATTTCAAAGTTCCAATAATGTACCATCACCAATGTATCAATCTCACAAAAGTAAAGGAATAAAGTAATGCTTAGTTGTTTACTGTTTGAGTACATGGAGCAATCTAGAGGGGTGAAAACCCTGGTCGAAATGAACCTATTTTATTGGTATGGATCGCATTCTAAGGGGCATAAGCCTGGCTGGAATGATCCCAAAGTTATGCTACTATGGATAGCACTCTAAGGGGCATAAGCCTGGCTGGAACGATCCTAATAGTATATTACTTCCTACTGATCAGTTGGGGCCCGGGTATGATATGAATCAAATGATGGTAAATGAATGTAAAAGCAAAGAACACAATGAATGTAATGTACATGGTTCCAAACATATACACAGCAATGGCTTATCCATATTGTCTTTCCATTTGTTATTTGGCTCCATTGAAGTCCTTATGTATTGATGCAGTTTCTTATAGCCTTACATACTCAGTACATTTTTCGTACTGACGTCCCTTGGAGGACTTACCTTATTTGTTGCAGGCGCAGGTGCTAGTAGACCTCCACAGTAGGTTGCAGGTCATTCACAGATCATTGGTGAGCTCCGGTTGCTTTGGGGCTTTCTGAGTCACATATGTACATTGATTTTGGTTTTATGTAAATATTGTATAAAGCGGGGACTTGTTCTGACTGTAGGGTGTTTATGTACATGTATCTATTAGAGGCTTTGTAGACGTATGTGGGAAGATGATTGTAAGAGATGTACGTCCATTTTGACTTTATGTCCCTAACGGCCAAGTTTCATATGTATAGCACATGTTTCCATGACTTCCGCCATTCATATTTATTTATTACATGAGACATAATGATGTTAATACAGAGTCATGCATATGAATTTACATGAGCAAAGATTGGTTCTCTCGGGCCTCAACGGCTTCGAGTGCCAGTCCACCCTGTTGGAATTCGGGGCGTGACATATGGATTCTACATAAGAGTACGAAATCATAGACAACCAAATTGCTATACTTAAATTCCATGTCCTAAGAGTCAGTCCAAAAGTCAACCCCAATCTCCCAAGTGAAAAATTATAATTTTATTGAAAAATCATGTTATCCATAACTTAAAGAGTTTAAATCTGAAATTTCATTAATAACATAACTAAAATCGACCTTGAAATCATCAAAATATTATTTCTTAACTTTACCGTTAAAACCCCAAATTTTTAAGTTGAAAAATCAAGATAGAAGATAAAATCATGGAATAATCATTGGAGAATGGTAAAATATTGGTTTAGAAATATATCTAATAAAGAAATATCAAAAACCACCTCTTGAATTTGCCCAAAATGAGTTCTCAAGCTTCAAAAATTAAGTTATTAGTAGTCCAGGTATGCTCTTCATTGCGATCACGTGACACACCATTGTGATCCTGATGAAAAAATTTGATCTGGATCCGGACCCGCCAAAACACCCTTCGTAATCACAGCATAGGCCATGCAATCGTGATGAGCCAGGAACCACACCATAGCAACCGCAGTCCCCCACCACACAATCACGATGCACATGCTAAGAACACTTCACAATCATGGTTATAAGCCTTACGATCACAATAAAGGATTCAACTGCACTAGATACCAACTGAACCACAAGACCAAACCCACCAAGAAATCCATGATTTGACCTCGTAATTTGTTCGAAACACTGTGAACACAATTTGACTAGGCTGCTAGACTAAAATTTATATTTAGGACTCAATGAAATCATCGAAATTTTGAATGACAGTCGTTATCAATGGATGTTGACCAAAGTTAGATCTAGGCCATAACATTCTAAATTTCCAACTAACTACTCAAAATCCATTTGAACACCTTGGGACCCAAATCAACAATGCTAATAATAAAAAAATAACATTTTGGAGCTAATGATACTGACAAAATTATCATACAACTTCTAAATCTCCAAATACTAATCAAAGTCAACCATAATAAATTCAAAACTTTCTAAAATCGAAAATTCACTTATTACGCAATCAACCACCTCAGAAACTTTGCCACCCACTTTTACAGACCACAAATACCATAATAAAACTATAAAGAGGGATAAAATGGTCAAAATACATTAAAATTCATAAATTGTTATGAGGGTTGTTACAGGGAACTCTTGTAACCCAAGGGATCTGAAAGTATACAGCACACCGATGTTTCGAACCAGTATAAAATCATTGTATCTTTACATCACTTAGTCTAATTTTCAATTCCATATATTTGTTATATGTGCTACTAACCCTTCTACAGGACAACAGTTGACTTCTTAGCTCAAACTTTTAAAAAAAGAACAATTCATCTCCTTCTTTGTTATCAATTGGTATCATATCAAGGCCTTACATATAAGTCGCCTAACAATATGTGAGGCAAAGTTTTGATGGTAAACTACCAAATCTCTAGGGTAATTCTACAAGTACACTCCTCAAATGAACCTACCTATTTTAAACTGGTTACAAGCATGAGGTGACATTACTATGAAAGTGAGAGTAACACCTAATTGACTAAAGGTGAGTGTAGCATGGTTCTCCTACCATAGGTTAGTATGGGTGCCAATCATGAATGGTTGGGTCGTGACAACATACCATACAATCAAACAGATTTATGTAGAAGATGAGTATGATAATAATGATGCATCAGATGGGTATGATACATGCCTATACAACAACATACACCTTCTGAGTCTAAGCTTCCAGGAGAGGACCCATAGGGTGTTCACAATCCCTCAGTCAAGTCATTTCACAATCATATAATAGATCTTGTTGGCATATTCCTTGATTAAGGTTTAAGAGTGTGGTTCATTTTTTTTTCATAAAGAATTAGTATTTATCAGTAGTACAATTCCATGAAGAAATAAATGAATATGTAGGTTCATGATGAAATCAATAATGCATAAAATCAACTAAGCAATAGTGTATATGAGCCAAAACCTCCCAAATCTTAGTGAATCATAATACAAGCTCCCACACGGGCATCATAATAATAATAAGAACTAATTAAGACACTAATAAGGTCAACACAAGCCCCCCATGGGCATCATAATGATAATAATCACCCCAATCAGTAATGAGGTCAACACTAACCCCCAAACGGGCATCACCATGATAATAATCTCCCAAATCAATAATAAGAGAAACACAAGCCCTCACATGGGCATCTCTATGATAATAATCTTCCAAATCAATAATAGGGTCAACACAGAGTGATAATAATCTCCCAAATTGATAATAAGACCAACATAAGCCCCCCACAAGGGCATCACAATGATAATAATCTCCCAGATTGATAATAAGGTCAACACAAGCCCCCACATGGGAATTACAATGATACTTTATTTCATCTTACTATGATAAAATCACTGAAATTTTACGTCACATAGCATGCTCAACAACAAGAACTCAATCTTTTCCGTAACTATGACACAATTAGACTCAAATGCTTAGAAGGAAAATATACTCATCAATAAGCATGTTTAGAATTTTGATTTCACACACAATTTACAACAATCATGCAAGAATTCCTCTTTTTAACATTTCTCATTTATAGACACAGTCTCTTTTTATCCTAAGTAATTACTAAATCCCAACTTTTTATTAATCGTCACTAAGCTATTGTTCAAACTATCAAGTAGATACTCAATATCAATTATTAAAAATAACTTGATAGAGAGAGAAAAAAAACAAAAAAGAATGAGTACCATATTTTAGAGTCTCCTCCTTCTCTCTAACTTCTCTCTCTAAAATATCTAAGGATTATTTCCTAGTAGAGTCCTAATGACTAGTTTCTACTGGTAATGGCCTCATTGCCACTAGTAGAACTCCTCCAACCACCAAACTTGGGTCAATCAAAGTAAGATAATGATACACAAGGAACTACATAATACACTAACACTAATTCACTCAACATCACTGAGAAATTGACAATAGATAGAGCTAAAAATAAATCAATTTTTGATAACACTCAAAAAATATTTTCTCTGGTAAATTATGGTGAAGTTAAGGTGATTCACAATCCCAAAAATAATGACTTCTCTATTAAAAATCTTAAATATTCCAATAATCAACGTAATTACACTGAGCCTATTGATCCCAAGTTGCAAAATAAGGCCTCCAACTCTAAAAGATAGAGAATCTCCAATGAGGAGAATCAAGGGGAATTTTCCCAAAATTCTCAATCCCAACTGAATTACCAAGATTAGAAGAAGGTAATGAAACCAAAACCCCTTAATTTTATTAACTCTGGGATCATCAATTCTAATTTGGAGTCAACTGTGTAAGTAGATTTGATCGGAGATGATGCTCTGATGGATATGAATAGCGAAAATCAATCCTTAACCACCACAAGGGATGAAAGAAATGTTATACTCACAAAAGACCCTTCCAATTATCCCTTGAATGTGCTCAATTTTGATCCTAGGGTTAAGAATGACCCAATTACTATTCATAGATCTAATGATGAAATTATAGAAGAACAAGACAAGTCTAATAATAATGCTATTAATCCTTTAAGCAAATCTTTCATTCCTACAATAATTAATGTGAACAAGTCTCAGGAAAAAGACAGTGGAGATCATTCTGACAATGTAAAGGAAAGCTTGTCCAGTAAGGATGATACTAAAAGACCAATATGAATATGGGCAAAATGAAAAAGAATAATGAGAGGCAACAAAGACAGGCCAATGAACCTAAAGAAAATCCAAGCCAAAACCTTATATTCCCAATAGCAATCCTATGAAGGTTTCTAATAATTTTGGTATGTCAAAATCTGATGATACTATTTCTATAAATAAGAATCCAATAGAAGTTACTCCCCATCCTACTCAGCCTGAAAAATCTTCAAATCAGAATAAGCCTCAAATTAGCAAGAAACCTGATCCTCCCACACTTGTGGTTGCTTATTCTATGGCTACTAAATTAAGGGGTCAGGAGGATATGAAACAAGCTTTTATCGTGATAACCACACACCCCCTCAAAAAAAATTACTACTAAATAAGGTTATCCTGCAGTTGTATTTCAGAAACATGATTATAAGGTAAAGATTACTGCTAGATGTAAATATACCCTTATTGGAAATTTTACCAACACTATGCCCAAAATGGATGTCATCAGGAAAAAAATTCATTCTTCAAACTAAGCTCAAGGGTGGAGAAAAGCTTACCCATTTAACGCCAGACATTTGTGCATTGATTTAGAAAATGAATATGACCACTCTACTATGTGGTCTAAAGGGAATACGTACATTGAGGGAAAAATTATGAGGTTCCAACTTTGGAACCTTTATTTCAGGCCTGATGAGGAAACCCCTCTTGTACCCTATGGGCTATACTTCCTGAACTCTCTTGGCATTGCTATTGCATGGAAATATTAGCCCCCTTTCTTTCACCTATTGGTAAAGTGCTTTTCTTGAGTTTTCCACCTACAAGAAAACTAAAGGTAGTGTGGCTAAAGTAAAGATTCAAATTGACCTCACCAAGTGCAGACCTCACCATGTATAGATGGGATATGATAACGATGAAAATAAAGAGGGAAGATGACAATTTATCCAAAATGAAAGGGTACTAAAATATTGTAACATCCCGTATCCTACATGTACTAGTTCTACTTATATGTCACTTGATATGGTACAGGTAATGGATTGGGTTTCCTATATGACTAGCAATGGTAAGATGGGTTGAAAGGAACTGCCCATACATTTTAATGTGATATGACTAAGTTAACGTCGATGCAACTATTTAAACTTGGGATCATGAGTAGGTATTTAAATCTAAAGTTAAAGTGACCAAGTGCATACAAGTTGTAAGTTTAATTAAAGGGATTAAGAACTGAAAATGGAATTAACTATTGAGGTGCTTGCTTGACTTAATTAATCTAGTAAGTGAATCACCTACTTGAGATATATGGACCAAGTTAATGGACCCAAGTTTATGGATCATATTTTGTCCAAGTTAAATGTACCAAAGAAGTGTATTACCTACTTAAGTTAATGGATAAGATTAAGGCCTATATTAATAGGCTCTTTTAAGGCCCAAACTAAGTAAAATAAAAGGAGAAGAGAATGGGCAGCCCAACACCTAAAATCTGCCCAAAAGCCCAATGAGTTGAAGGTCCATTTTAGATATTAATAAAACAAGTAGGTGTATCACCTATTTTGACCTTTTGAGCATCTTGAACCCTTAAGTAGGTGCATCACCTACTTGGACCAATTTGTGGTTGAAAATGGAGTTAAAATATGAGGTTTTATATGGATCAATATAAGACCAATATAGCTGGTCATTTTACTCATTTTAAACACAAATTTTAGCCTTTAACTTCAGCTTTCTCACTTTTCTCTCAAGGCTTAAAACAGCAGCCCCTATATTCCTCCTAGGGTTCTTCAAGAAACCCTCACCTTTGCTAGCTAAGGTAAGTGAAAATACTTATGGATTTAACTTGATACTTCTATTGCAAACTAGGAAATCGTGTTGGTTATGCTTAAAAGTATAGGACTTTCTTTCCTCCGTGTTTGCTGCCCCATGTCCCTTGGTTATTAAGAGGCCTTGTTCTTTTGTTGGTTAACTTTGAAGGATGATTCAAGCTCTTGAAAGAAGTGTAAATTTAGTAGATAAATTTCAGAAATTAAGGTAAATCTACTGCCCATTTTTGCCCTTTTCTATACATATGTCTTGGTGGAGAATTGTGTATATATTGTTGTTAAGAATTGAAGGGATAATAAGTTCAATATTGGGTTGCTATAATAAAGGATTTTGGGACTGTTTTAGGGCCTGTTTTATGTCTATATTTGGGGACAAGTTGGTTGATATGAAAAAGGGATGTGAGTTGTTGGTATTGACATATAAAAGAGGGTGTAATGATACACCACTTAATTAGATATTGTATACCCTTGCTGTCTATCATACATTGTGGACTATTTTGTACATGTTTTAAAACCAAAGGAATCTCCGAGAATCTTATATGAATCCGTGTGTTGTACAAATGTAATTAGAGGAGAAGGGATTGAAAGAACACTTTAGATTTGGTGAATTACAGGCATGCTACCCTGCTACTATTTTGAGGGAAGTTGAATAGCCCAAATTTTTTAATTAATTACTAATACTAGTTTTACAACGTACTTCATTGTAGATATGTAATCTAAAAGGAAGGAGGTTAATTTGGGGTAATACCAGAGTTATACAACAAGGTATGTAAGGCTACTCTATTTCATATTCTTTTGCAAAAAATCCAACACTTGTGTTATAAAGTGAGCTTACAAATTTCTCCCATGACAAATGATACATAGTGGCAGCGTATGATCTCCCATGTAGCTAACAACCTTGCTCCCACTCCCTAATATGTTAAAATACCCCAATATATGCTTATTACATAGTCTTCATGTTTACATTCAATAGCAAGCTTCATAAGTTCTCCTTTTAGTCAAATAAGATCCATGTGTTATTTCAACTCCTAGGCATTTCATTTGTGTACAAACTTCTCCCTACCTCATTGTTACTGCATCAAGTGTTTATTCATGTCTTTTACTGGTGGACTACTGTCCCAAAGCTCAATAATGTCAGGACCACCAAAGCAAAAATCTCAAAGGTAATAAGCTAAGAAACGCAAATCTGGTTATGTACGGGTGGAGGCTCAGGGGTGTAAGCCTAGCATGGGTCAATCCCAATTCTTTTATATATGGGTGGCAGCTCAGGGGCATAAGCCTAGCATGGGCCGATCCCAATTCGCTTATATATGGGTGGCAGCTCAGGGGTGTAAGCCTAGCATGGGCCGATCCCAACTTATGTATTTACCACTAATCAGTTGGTCATTTGTATCATATGGATTACAAAGATTATAAAGTAAGAACGGTAAAGTGAAGAAAAGAATGTAATATACATGATTCCAAAGATACAGGTAAAGGTGGTCTATTATGATTTACACTTGTTCTGATTTCATTTGAGCTCTCACTTTACATATTAGTTACTCTTTGCCTTACATATTCAGTACATTCTTTCGTATTGATGTCCCTCATGTGGGAACTTGAATTTCATGCTGCAGGTATAGGTACTTCAACTAGTAGACCCCTCCAGTAGGAGCACAACACATCCAGCAGCTATTGGTGAGCTCCAGGTTGATTTGGGGCTTTTCGAGTCTGTTATATATGTTTTGGTATTGTATAGTAGCTAAGTGTAAGGCGGGGACTTTTCCCGACCTTAACTAAGTTTATATCTCTTTTAGAGGCTTTTTAGACGGTAAAGTGAAGTGTGGTTGTGCCTTGTCTTCCAGTCATTGTGGACCCAATGGCCAAGCCCTGTATATATAGTTTTGGGCTTGACTACGTTGTTTATTTTCATTAAATCTTCATATCTATATTTGGCAGCATCTTTAAATGTTCATGGCAATGCATGGTAAGTACAAGGTTATGGGTTGGTGCTCTCAAGCCTTTACGGCTATGGGTGCCTTTCCACCCTAATAGGATTTGAGGCATGATAAAAGTGGTATCAGAGAAGGTCATCCTAGGGAGTCTACAAAGTTGTGTCTATATAAAGTCTTGCTTATGGATGTGTTGTGCACCACATCTATAGACAAGAGGCTATGGGTCATTTAGGAGTTGTCTCTTTTTCTTCATATCTTAGATTGTGCACTAGAGCCAAGGTTGTAGGTGGAGTCATATTTAACCATTGAGTTTGTTTTTTTGTCATTATAGTAGAGATGTCGATTACAAGAAGGAGTAAGAATAAAAGTAAGCAAGTAGATGTGGCTGCCAGAGAAGGGACCAGCAAGTCATCACCTAGACAAGCTAATCAAAGTGAGGCTCACGAAGAGCTTGCATCACGGACCTCTTCTACTCCTCTATCTCCAGAAGAGCTAAGAAGGAGAAGTACCCTCAGAATCACCTATTAATGCTACTGAGCAAGATTTAAGAAATTCAGTGTAATTGTTGACTCGTATAGTTGTTGGATAAGGTCAAGGACAAGCTAGTACAATTACAGGTACTAATGGTGCGGACGGGGCAACTAGTCTACGAACACAGGATTTTATTAAATTGGATCCTCCCACATTTACCAGGTCAAATCTTAATGAAGACCCACAAGATTTTATTGATCAAATACAAAGGGCCTTGGATGTCATGCATGTATCTGGTCAAGAGAAAGTTGAGCTAGCAGCATATAGGTTAAAAGGAGAGGTTATATTATGGTACAAAGACTGGAAACGATCTAGGGGTACAGGTTCACCTTCAGCTAGTTGGAAAGAGTTCAAAGAGGCATTTCTTGATCATTACCTTCCATTTGAAATTCGGGAGGCTCATGCAGATCAGTTTTTAAATCTTTGTCAAGGAAATATCAGTGTGAGGGAGTATAGTCTTTGATTTAACTCTTTGGCTAGGTATGCTCCAAAATAGTAGCTACTATGGATGATAGACTTCATCGATATGTGGATAGATTGGATCCATATTTGGTTAGATATTGTACTATTGCTGCTTTGATTAAAGATATGGATATAACAAGGATACAATCTTTTGCACAAAAAATAGAGGATCAAAGGCAAATGAGAAGAACACATCCGAAGAGGACCATACCTACGGGGTAGTTTATGTCATCCCAAAGTGAGTTCAAACCTCAGTTTCCTAATAGACCACCTAGGCCATCATCTTTCTACTCTGCAGCAAGTGCTCCACCCCGATTCCAAGGGTTTAGGGGCAATCAATTTGGGCAAAGGAGTGAGAGCCAAGGTTCACGAATAGTGGGGTATCAAGAGCAAAGGAGTATGAGCCAATCAATACCTCCTCGACAACCATGTAGGCAATGTGGAAAACTTTATTTAGGCGCATGTCGGTTTGGGATAGATGTTTGCTTTTGTTGTAGTATGTCGGGGCACATGATGAGAGAGTGCCCACAAAGGGGCATGAGTGGTATGGAATGACCTACTGGATCAGCTGTTGTATCATCATCATTAGTGCCTTTTTTGGGTAGGGGTATACAGCCTACAGGTAGAGGTAGAGGTGTTAATGGAGTAGCTGGTCCTAGTGGAGTTCAGAATCGTACATATGCTCTAACGGGTCCACAAAATTTGGAGGCTTCTCCTGATGTGGTTACAGGTACATTGTTCGTCTTTTCACATAATGTATATGCATTAATTGATTCGGGTTCTACACTATCATATGTCACTCCATTGATTGCTGGAAAGTTCAAAGAGCACCTGAATCACTGGTTAATCCAATTGAAGTGTCTACACCGATTGGTGAGTCGATTATAGCTAGAAGAGTTTATCAGAATTGCATAGTAACCATTTGTGATCATGACACATTGGTCGACCTTGTTGAACTAGAAATGATAGACTTTGACATTATAATGGGTATGGATTGGTTGTCTTCTTGTTATGCTATAATAGATTGCCGAACTAAGAGGGTGCATTTCCATTTTCCAAAAGAGGTAGTCATTGAATAGAGGGGTAATATTGGGGCACCATGAGGTAAATATATTTCTTATCTTAAGGCAAAGAAAATGATGTCTAAAGGGTACATATGTTATCTAGTGAGAGTGAAAGATATAGATGTGGAGCCACCAAATCTTCAATAGGTTCCAGTGGTAAATGAATTTCCCGATTTATTTCCTGAAGATCTTCTAGGTTTGCCTCAAGAATGAGAGGTAGAGTTTGGTATTGATGTGATCCCAGATACTCAACCTATCCCTATTTCTCCGTATAGAATGGCTCCAGCAGAATTAAGGGAGTTTAAAGAGCAATTGAAAGACTTTCTAGAAAAAGGATTCATAAGGCCTAGTATGTCCCTTTGGGGCGCACCAGTGTTATTTGTGCGTAAGAAAGATGGCACGTTGAGAATGTGCATTGATTGCCGCCAACTGAATAAGGTGACTATTAAGAATAAATATCCCCTTCCAAGAATTAATGATTTATTTGATCAGTTACAAGGTTCTAAGTGTTTCTCAAAGATTGATTTGCGGTCAGGTTAACACCAAGTGAGGGTCAAAGAGAAAGATATACCCACGATAGCTTTTCGAAAACGGTATGGTCATTATGAGTTTTTAGTTATGTCATTTGGGCTAACAAATGCACCAGCAACGTTTATGGATTTGATGAATAAGGTGTTCATGCCATTGTTAGATGTGTTCATGATAGTTTTTACTGATGATATTTTGGTGTATTCAAGATAAAAATAAGACCATGCTAATCATTTGCGGCAGGTGTTACAGGTTCTTCGTGATCGTAAGTTATATGCAATGTTCTCTAAATGTGATCTTTGGTTAAAATCTGTAGCATTCTTAGGCCATATTGTATCTGATGAAAGAATAAGGGTTGATACTCAAAAGATAAAAGTCGTGAAGGACTGGCCAAGACCAACAACACCTACAGAGGTTCATAGTTTTTTTGGGTTGGCAGGTTATTATCGAAGGTTTTTTGAAGGGTTTTCTTCTATTTCTGCACCTTTAACAAAGTTAACACACAAAGCAGCCAAGTTTCAATGGAATGACACATATGAAAGGAGTTTCCAAGAGCTGAAGAATAAGTTAACTTCTACACTCGTATTGGTACTTCCAGAGGGTACAGAAGGGTATGTGGTGTATTGTGATGCTTCTGGAGTTGTCTTAGGATGTGTATTGATGCAACATGGTAAAGTAATAGCTTATGCCTCAAGATAATTACGGCGACATGAGAAAAAGTATCCAACACATGATCTTAAGTTAGCAACGGTTGTATTTTCTTTAAAGATATGGCACTACTACTTATATGGGGTTCATGTTGACATATATACCGACCATAAGAATTTGCAATTTATCTTTAAGCACAGGGACCTAAATTTGAGGCAGCGGAGGTGGCTTGAACTATTAAAAGATTATGATATTGATATTTTGTATCATCCGGGGAAAGCAAATGTAGTAGCTGATGCGTTAAGTCGTAAGGCAATGGTGATCAATTGCCCATGGAAAGACAAGGGATGACTAAAGATCTACACCAACTATCTAGCTTGGGAGTTCGCCTTCTTGAATCTCCAGACGAAGGAGTTATTGTGTAAAATGCGATAGAATCTTCATTAGTAGCTGAGGTGAAAGAGAAGCAGTATGCAGACCCTATTTTATTACAACTTAAGGAGAATGTACAACAAGGTATGACAAAGGAATTTGAGCTTACGCAAGAGGGAGTACTTCAGTGCCAAAACAGAATGTGTGTACCTAATGTAGATGGGCTAAGAAATAGGATTATGATGGAAGCGCATCATTCAAGGTATTCCATCCATCCAGGATCAACTAAAATGTATCATGATTTGAAAGGAGTGTATTGGTGGGGTGATTTGAAGAAGAACATTGCAAAATTTGTAGCCCAATGTCCAAGTTATCAACAAGTTAAAGTAGAGCACTAAAAACCCGGAGGTTATATGCAATGTATGGATCTTCCAATTTGGAAGTGGGACATTATCAACATGGATTTCATCACTGGTTTTCCTTGCACAATTCGAAAGTTTGATTCCATATGGGTAATAGTTGATAGACTTACCAAATCAGCACACTTCCTGCCAGTTAAGACCACTTATACAGCTGAAGAGTATGCAAAATTATATATTAAAGAAATAGTCCGGCTACACGGAGTCCCAATCTCTATTATATCTGATAGGGGAGCTCAATTTACTGAAAACTTTTGGAAGTCATTTGAAAAGAGTTTGGGAATGCAAGTGAATTTAAGTACAACTTTTCATCCTCAAACGGACGGACAAGCAGAACATACTATTCAAACAATTCAAGATATGTTGTGAGCTTGTGTATTGGACTTCAAAGGTAGTTGGTATGATCATTTGTCGGTTAATGAGTTTGCTTTCAATAATAGCTATCATTCAAGTATCAAAATGGTGCCTTATGAAGCTTTATATGGAAGGACGTGTAGATCACCAATTGGATGGTTTGAAGCAGGCGAAACTGCCTTATTTGGTCCAGATCTTGTTCATCAAGCCATGGAAAAAGTTAAGGTGATACAACAACGGCTGGAAATAGCTCAAAGTCAACACAAATCATATGTAGATATTAGAAGAAGAGGGCTAGAATTTTCTATAGGAGATTGGGTATTCTTAAAGGTGTTACCAATGAAAGGGGTAATGAGGTTTGGTAAAAAGGAAAAACTAAGTCCACGTTATATAGGGACATATAAGATTATTCAAAGGTTTTCCAAGTCATATATGAGTTAGAGCTACCCCAAGAGCTCTCAACAGTTCATCAGTGTTTCACGTCTCAATGCTCCGAAAGCGCATAGGAGATCCATCTTGTATTACTCTTACTGAAGATGTACAAGTTGTAGAAGATCTCACTTAGGAAGAAGTACCCATTACTATTCTTGATCGACAAGTTAAGAAGTTAATAAATAAAAAAGTAGCTTCCATAAAGGTACTTTGAAGGAACCAGCAAGTAGAAGAGATCACGTGGGAAGCTAAGGAAGCGATGAAATCTAAGTACCCTCATTTATTCAAATTCGAAAAGAATATCCAAGGTGCTTAATTAGAGCAATAATAAGTAAGTATATATATATATATATATAAATATTATATTGTAACAGGAAGATTAAACTTAGGCTTGAACTTGTTTAGGTTGGATAATCATGCTAACATTCGAGGAAGAATGTTCCTAAAGGGGCGAGGATGTAACGCCCCATATCCTATGTGTACTAGTTCTACTTATATATCACTTGATATGGTATGGGTAATGGATTCAATTTTCTATATGACTAGCGACGGTAAGATGGGTTGGAAGGAATTGCCCGTACATTTTAATGTGATACGACTAAGTTAACATCGATGCAACTATTTAAACTTAAGATCGTGAGTAGGTATTTGAATCTAAAGTTTAAAGTGACTAAGTGTACACAAGTTGTAAGTTAAATTAAAGGGATTAAGAACTGAAAATGGAATTAACTATTGAGGTACTTGCTTGACTTAATTAAGCTAGTAGGTGAATCACCTACTTGAGATATATGGACCAAGTTAATGGACCTAAGGTTATGGATCAGATTTGGGCCAAATTAAATGTGCCAAAGAGGTGTATTACCTACTTAATTTAATGGATCAAATTAAGGCCTATATTAATGGACTCTTTTAAGGCCCAAACTAAGTAAAATAAAAGAAGAAGAGAATGGGTAGCCCAACACCTAAAATCTGCCCAAAAGCCCAATGAGTTGAAGGTCCATTTTAGACATTGATAAAGAAAGTAGGTGTATCATCTACTTTGACCTTTTGAGCAGCTTGAACCCTTAAGTAGGTGAATCACCTACTTGGACCAATTTGTGGCTGAAAATGGAGTTAAAATAGAAGGTTCTAGAGGGATCAATATAAGACCAATATAGTTGGTCTTTTTACTCATTTTTAACATAAATTCCAGCCTTTAACTTCAGCTTTCTCACTTTTCTCTCAAGGCTTAAAACAGCAGCCCCTATATTCCTTCTAGGGTTCTTGAAGAAACCCTCACCTTTGCTAGTTAAGGTAAGTGAAAATACTTATGGATTTAGCTTGATTCTTCTATTGGAAACTAGGAAATCATGTTGGTTATGTTTAAAAGTATGGGACTGCCTATCCTCCATGTTAGCTGCCCCATGTCCCTTGGTTATTAAGAGGCCTTATTCTCTTGTTGGTTAACTTTGAAGGATAATTCAAGCTCTTGAAAGAAGTGCAAATTTAGAGGATAAATTTCATAAATTAAGGTGAAGCTACTGCCCGATTTTTGCCCTTTTCTATATATATGTCTTGGTGGAGAATTGTGTATATATTGTTGTTAAGAATGCAATGGATAATGAGTTCAATATTGGGTTGCTATAATAAATGATTTTGGGACTGTTTTAGGGTCTGTTTTATGTCTATATTTGGGGACAACTTGGTTGATCCAAAAAAAGGATGTGAGTTGTTGGTATTGACATATAAAAGGAGGGTGTAATGATACACCACTTAATTAGATATTGTATAAGCTTGTTGCCTATCATACTTTGTGGACTGTTTTGTACATGTTATGAAGCCAAAGGAGTCTCCGAGAATCTTATATGAATCTGTGTGTTGTACAAATGTAATTAGAGGAGAAGGGGTTGAAAGAACACCCTTGATTTGGTGAATTACGGGCTTGCTGCCCGGCTACTATTTTGAGTGAAGTTGAATAGCCCGAATTTGTTAATTAACTACTAATACTAGTTTTACTACGTACTTCATTGTAGATAAATAATATGAAAGGAAGGAGGTTAATTTGGGGTAATACCAGAGTTATACAACAAGGTATGTAAGGCTACTCTGTTCCGTATTCTTTGGCATGAAATCCAACAATTGGGTTACAAAGTGAGCTTCCAAAGTTCTCCCATGGAAAATGATACATACTGGCAGCGTATGATCTCCCATGTAGCTAACGACCTTGCTCCCACTCCCTAATGTGTTAAAATACCCCAATATATGCTCATTACCTAGTCTGCATGTCTACATTCAATAACAAGCTTCATAAGTTCTCCTTTTAGTCAAATAAGATCCATGTGTTATTTCATATCCTAGGCATTTTATTTGTGTACAAACTTCTCCCTACCTCATTTTTACTACTTCTAGTGTTTATTCATGTCTTTTACTAGTGGACTACTGTCCTAAAGCTCAATAATGTCAAGGCCACCAAAGTAAAAATCTCAATGGTAATAAACTAAGAAACGCAAATCTGGTTATGTACGGGTGGCAGCTCAGGGGCATAATCCTAGCATGGGTCGATCCCAATTCATTTATATATGGGTGGCATCTCAGGGGCATAAGCCTAGCATGGGCCGATCCAAATTCATTTATATATGGGTGGCAACTCAGGGGTGTAAGCCTAGCATTGGCCGATCCCAACTTATGTATTTACCACTGATCCATTTGTCATTTGTATCACATGTCTTACAAAGATTATAAAGTAATAATGGTAAAGTGAAGAAAACAATGCAATATACATGATTCCACAGATACAGGTAAAGGTGGTCTATTATGGTTTACACTTGTTCTGATTTCATTTGAGCTCTCACTTTACATATTAGTTACTCTTTGCCTTACATATTCAGTACATTCTTTCGTACTGATGTCCATCACGGGGGAACCTGTACTTCATAGTACAAGCACATGTACTTCAGCTAGTAAACCCCTCCAGTAGGAGTACAGGACATCCAAAGTCTATTGGTGAGCTCCAGGTTGATTCTGGGCTTTCCGAGTCTGTTATATATGTTTTGGTATTGTATAGTAGCTAAGTATAAGGCGGGGACTTGTCCCAACCTTAACTAAGTTTATATCTCTTTTAGAGGCTTTGTAGATTGTAAAGTGAAGTGTGGTTATGCCTTGTCTTCTAGTCATTGTGGCCCCAATGGCCAAGTCATGTATATATAGTTTTGGGCTTGACTACGTGGTTTATTTTCATTTAATATTCATATCCATATTTGGAAGCATATTTAAATGTTCATGGCAATGTATGGTAAGTACAAGGTTATGGGTTGGTGCTCTCGGGCCTTTACGGCTACAGGTACCTGTCCGCCCAATAGGATTTGAGGTGTGACAAATATTGTGAATACTGCAAGCATCAGAGTCATAATACTGGAAATTGCACTGTTAAGATAAAGGATGAGGAAAACAAGAGAAGAAAAGAACTAAAAAAAGCTGAGAAGAGCAAAACAAGTCAGATTCATATGCAACAACCTACTACAAGCTCAGCAGATAAACCTACTAATAGAGAAATGGATAAGGCATAAAACCAGGAATAATGGCAAACTCAATGGAGAAGGGGCTAGAGAAATAATCAGCAGTACCAACCTCAACAATAATCTCACAAATAAAACCAAAATAGAGAACATGTCAATCAACAGAGGTTTACAGGCTTAAGTCACCTCAAGATCAAAGGGATTCTGATAACTAGGTCCAACAGCAGCAACAGATAGGTAACAAACTCAATCTTCAAAAATATGATCCTCACGAATGTAATATTGATACTGGTGTCAAAAATCAACACCCCCTATCCCATAATTTACACAATATGGACTGTACCAAGTACCAAAACCCCCTCAATATTATTGACAAAAATACAGGTACCACAAATAGTGAGGAAAGTGTAGGGGTTACCAAGCACATTGAAGGATAGGCCAACAAAATATCTAGTAAGAACACTTTTCCACATAGCCAAAATATCAACAAACATGGCAAAAATAATGCCTTCGTGGAGATCAATATCCAAAGTCTATTAACAAATCAAAAGGCTAGTCTTTCTAAGAAGAAATCAGGTATTGAATCAATTTCTCCCAATTCTCAGGAATCCCCCAATAATTCTTTTGAATCTTCTAGTGTTATACTTGAAGTTGATAGGGGTGAGGTTGGTGTGAAGGAGAAACCCACTAATTTGTAGGAAGGGGTTCCGAGGGGGGATGATACTCATGAGGGTTATGCCACTGTTTTAACTGACCCTAAGAGGAATATTCAAACCTCTGCAACCACTGAACCTATTATAGATCCTGAGAAAGTTACTAAGAGTGCTTCTATTACTCATGATTTGAATGATTACTAAACATAGGCTCTTAATGATATTGTTAATGGTAAAGGGGTATTTGGAGGATGTTCAAATGGTTTAGAGTGTACAGTATGGAAAAAGCCCTCCAAAAAGAAGAAATACACTCTAAGGAAAAGACTTGTTGTTGAGAAATTCAATTAGATGTTAGAGGAAGGTAAAGCCTTACATAGTATTGTGATTGGCAAAGACAATACTTCTGCACCTCAGAGTATCTAGCATAATTTGAGAGATGAGCATGAAGATCAGATTCAAATGGGGCTTGATGTGCCTCATTTCCAGTTTCAATCTTAGAAAACCCCTATATCCCAAGTTGAATCTCTTGATAAAATAAAAATTCCACTTCCATATGTATCTTCAATCCTAAATCACACCCTAATTCACACTCTGAGGAAGATGAATATAGAATAATCCACTCTAAAGATAAGATTGAAAGAGACATTCAACATTTGGATAGTCAAGATAGTGATAATACTGCTGAAATGCTAATCATTACCTTCAGTCCTGCTTACTCTGATAAAACTGATAAAGATATCAGTCAAGTTTCTAAGCAATAGGGTCTCTCGTCTAGAGGTCATCAATACAAATCCAAAAAGAATACCAAAAAACATCCTACCACTAGTGTGTCTATCCCTGGTAACAGACCATTCACTAGATCACATCAACAAAAAAGTTCCCAATGATTAGCAAGATCATATGGAATGAAAGGAGTATTCCGACCCAAGTAGTTATGGAAAGGATACTAAACCTTACCCAAATCCATAAACTCTCTCTCATTTCCATCCCGGAACCTCTTTTAGATAATTCCTAGCTTCAAAATTTGAGGATTCAAATGAAGATGCACCAAGCTACATGTAATTTAAATGGAAGATCTGGCTATTTTGGACTCAAGATATTAAATGGGATATTATTGAAGTTGATAAGCAACATATCACCTAAGTGATGAAGCATGTTGAATATTTTCAACCTTACAGGATAACATTTGTGTATGCCAAATGTAAAGAAGACCTCAGAAGATCCCTCTGGGATAGAATGCTTCACTTCTCTAATCACAATATCCCTTGGTATGTAGTTGGAGATTTTAATGTAATTACTGCCCCAGATGAGAAACTAGGAGGTATCCCTTATAATATGAAGAAAAGTTCTGACTTTATTGGTGGTATTGAAGTATGTGGCCTTACTGATATTGGGTATCATGGGCAGAAGTTCATTTCGTCTAACTTGAGAGCTATTAACTTTAGATCTTTGAAAAGGTTAGATAGAGCTTTGATCTCTGATTCATGGCTTGACAAGATGGCTTACACTTCCAATACTCATTTTCCGTCAGTAGGTTCTGATCATTGCCCTCTTTTACTAGAAATAAATGTCAAGACAGAAAACTGTGTCATATACATTAAGATCTTAAACTGTTGGGTTGACAATACTACCTTTCTTAAAACTGTGGATGCTTGTTGGAAAAGACCTTGTACAGGTGATCCTATGTTGTACTTTCATCAACAATTGAAGAGGTTTTCTTCTGCTCTAAGTCAGTGGTCCAAAAGAGAGTTTTTGGATATTTATGCCAAAGTCAAAGAGTTTGAAGGAAAGATTAAAGAGCCTGAAGAGGAGCTAATAATCTCCAATACTGAGAGTAATAGAAGTAAATTTCATGTTCTAAATGCTCAATATATCAAGTATTTAAAGGCAGAAGAGGCTATTCTCAAACAGAAGACTCAGCTCCAATGGTTTTAGAAAGGTGATGTCAATACTAAGTATTTCCATGCTCTTATGAGGGGAAGAAGTAGGATATTGTTTGTTCACAAAATTAAAACAGATGATGAAGAATGGATTCAAGGGAATTTTGAGGTTGCAGATACAGCGTGTACACATTTTCAAAATATCTTCACTGGTAAAGAGGAGTACATCAACGAGAATATCCTGAATTGTATCCTTAGAATGATCTCTGAGGAGCAGAACAAAACTATTAAAGAACCTCCTACTATAGATGAGATTAAAATAGTGGTTTTCTCAATGAGCCCAAACTCAGCTGCTGGACCTGATGGTATGAATGGAAAAAATTTCCAATCAGGCTGGCATATCATCTGTCAGGACTTATTACAGGTTGTACATTCTTTCTTTTATGGTCATATCATTCCCAAATACTTTTGTCATGCATGTTTGGTCCTACTCCCAAATGTAGACCATCCTAACAAGCTCACTGAGTTTAGGCGCATCAGCTTAAGCAACTTTATCAACAAAATTATATCCAAGCGCATTTGTCTCAAAATTGCCTCCATTCTTCAAAACCTAATTTCTCTCAATCAAACTGGATTTGTTAGAGGAAGAATCATTTCTGAGAATATCATGCTTTCCTAGGAATTCATCAGAAATATCAAGAAACCTAACATTGGTAGTAATGTTAAGATCAAATTAGACATGGCAAAAACATATGAAAGGGTTTCTTGGTCATTTATTTTCCTATTTCTCAAAAGAATAGGGTTTAATAAAGTTATTATTGACATGATATGGAGAACTATGTCCAACAATTGGTACTCTTTTCTGATCAATGGCTCAAGACATGGATTTTTTTCACTCTACCAGGGGTCTTAAATAGAGTGACCCCCTTTCTCCTGCATTATTCATCCTTGGGGCTAAGGTCTTATCCAGAATGTTGAATAACCTACATCACAACTAATTGTACCATGGATTGTACATGGAATAAAATGGGCCAAAAATCAACCATCTCAGTTATACTAATGATGTGATCATCTTCACATCTGGTATAAGATCTTCTCTAAGACTCATCGTGAAGACCTTAACTAATTTTCATCTGCCTTACAGTATATTTCAAACAACTATTGACAGTGTTAAGGTTGAAACTAGTCTCAGACAGAAGGAGAGCCCTATTACCTATCTTAGTTGTCCCATATGTATCGGCATACCAAGAATTAGTTACTACTCTGACATGGTGGCTAAAGTGGTGGGTCGAATTAGTGGATGGAAAGCCAAAATCCTGAGTTATGGGGGTAGGACTATCTTCATTAAACATGTTCTGTAGTCTCTCTCTATTCATATCCCTTCAGTTGCTACACCTCCCAAAACCACTCTCAAGCACATTATAATCCTATTTTATGGCTTCTTTTGGAAATGGAAGGATAACAAGAAAAAATATCATTGGTCCTCATAGAAAAATCTCAACTATCCTACTGATGAGAGAGGTATTGGAGTTAGGCAAATTACTGATGTGTACACTTCTATGCAATATAAATAGTGGTGGACTTTTAGGATAAAACATATACTTTTGGGAGATTTCTTGAGAGATAAATATTGTCAGAGGGCAAATCCTGTTATCAAAAAGTAGGATAAAGATCAATCCTTGGTATGGAAACACAAGATGCATAATAAGCATGTTGTTGAAATTCATACTAGGTGGCATTTGAGGTCTGGTACATGTTGCTTTTGGTGGGTTAATTGGCTTTGTATTGGCCCTCTTGTCAACTTTAAAAATGAGAACATCAAGCCTAGTAACATCAAAGTGTCTCACTTTCTTCACAATGGGGCTTGGGATGTACAAAGACTAGTTCAAACAGCCTCTCCACAAATTATCCCCATTATTTTGAATGCTCTATTCCAATTTTAGGAAGGGGTTGATGATCTGCCTATATGAAAGCCTAACTCTGATGGAAAATTCACTTGTTCTTCTGCTTGGAAACTTATCAGACCTCACAAAACAAGGACCATGATCAATTTCTATGCTTGGCAAGAAAATATACCTTTCAAATGCTTTTTTCTTCTCTGGAGAGCATTAAGGGGGAAATTGCCTACTGATGAGAAACTCACTACTTTTATACATGAACCTACTGATTGTCACTAGGCCTGCACCAGACACAATTGACCACATCTTTATCAATGGTCACTTTGCTAGAGTTATCTAGAAATTCTTCTCTGATTCTCTTGGCATTAACCATGTTATTCTTCTTCTTAGGAATAAACTGCTAAACTGGTGGAATAATAGGCACAACAATGATGCTCACAAGTTGATTATTGACACTCTACCTATTTTTATCTATTGGAACCTCTGGAATAAAGATGTGCATGCCAATATGGTAGTAAGAAGTACAGTTTGAACAGAGTCAAATTCTCGATCTACAAGGATATATCTCATTGCCTCAACTCCTCATTCTCTTATATCAACTGGCCTTGCAACTGGAGTGATCTAGTCATGCTAGCAGAAAAATGTGTTCATGAGACTAAAGTTACAGGGGTGTTATGGACTAGACCTCCCAATAATATGGTTTGATTGAATACTGATGGGAGTGAACTTGACAATCCTGGAAGAATTGGTGTTGAAAGTATTGTTAGAGACCAACATGGAAACCCAATCTATGCCTTCTCAACTCCTCTTGGTCATGGCACTAATAACCAAACTGAGCTTGCAGCTGCAACATGATATCGTTTATTTGAACAATAGATATCATCATGCCATCCTGGAGGTGGATTCTAAACTCATTGTGAAATGGATGAAAGTGCAAACTACTCCATGTTGGCATCCCCAACAACTTCTCAACAACCTTAAAAATGTCACTAATCAGTTACAACAGTTTAGCTATACTCATACCTTCAAGGAAGCTAACTATGTGACTGATTCTTTATCAAAAAACATTCACAAGTTTACCAATTCTCAATACTACTTTACCAGTCCACAACTACCATAAGAGGCTAAGGGGTACTTCAAGCTTGATAAGAGTGGTATGCTTAATTTCAGAAGGAAAATTAGGAGAATTAAGGAACCACCTTGGCTCTCCTATTTATTGCTCTTTTATAGGTTCTGTACAGTATCTCCTGCACTTTGTTTTTGCTAAAATTCTTCATTTTGTATATGGTTGTCTTTTCTATAGCTATCATGAAGAAGCTTTTGTTTGTGCTTTGAATTTTTCTTTACTGTAAGGGGAGAGTCTCTCTTATTTATGTTTTCCTAGATTTTGTATACTGAGAGGAGTCCTCTCTTTTAGGTGCTTAGTATCTGGATCTCCTGTTAGTATTTGGGGATGAGTTGGCCAACCTTAGTAGGAATGGATATTTCATGTACCACCATAGGATTGGAGGTAAGGTTCATTCCCCCCTCCTTGTATCTTTTTATGTTGTTTTTATTTATGATAAGGCCTGAGGGTGTTACTCATCCCCTGATCCCCTCAACAATCATTAAAATAAATTTAAAAAAATATCAACTATTCATGATAAATAAGTCATTTATCAACATAATTCACCATAAACATATCCACAAGCAAAGGGAACTTTCAAGGTACTCAATTCATTACTTTTAACCTTTCAGTGAACAACGGTACCCGCACAAATGCTTTCCATCACATCTATATAGGACCCAAAGATCTCTATTATTCACAATTACAGGCAACTAGCATATAGCACATAAATACCTCAGAAAAGAGTCAACAAAAATCTCAACTTGCTTTAAAAGATGACCCACAAAGTCAAACCAAAGCTTGAAGAATTAGATGGAATCTTTTCCCTTATGGATCTCCTCTAAACTAGACTAATCTATACAAAAATGATATCTACATGATAAAGAAAATCAACAATACCCATATCACCATATTCAGAATCTGGGTCCAAAAACCCAATCCGAAATCAACCCCGAGCCCATAAGGGCAAAATAAGAATTTTTTGTAGAAAATCACTTTATTCATAGTCTAAGTGTTTCAAATCTAAAATTCCATCAAATATAGAGTTGAAATCAGGTTAGAAATCATCAAATCACCATTATTTCACTTTGCTGAGGAAACTCCAAAATTTGAAGTTTAAAAACCCAAGATTTGAAAGTTAAATCACAAAATAATCAATGGAAAATTATCAAATATAATTTTTGAAGCTCACCCATAGTTGAAAAGGTGAAATCCCCCACTGAAACCTCTCAAAAACGAGTCTTACATGTCATGATATTTTATGTCAGGTCCTTCAAACACCTTCTAGGTCCAAAGATTCCTCTTGGCCTCACCTCTCAAAACCTTAGCTCGAAAAGATTCCTCTTGGCCTCACCTCTCAAAACCTTAGCTCGAATCATGCACAATTTCTCATATTCAAACTACCAAGCCTTAATTTGATCCATCAAAAGTGATTACGCCTCAACACAAGTATAACCCTACTAAGCTCCAAAATATCGAGTATCACAAAGCTATTAGCCAAGGACTAAACATCCATAGTCGAGGGTCGCTTCTTCACATGAAACATAACCAAGCTACCTATGATGACCGCCCTCTGGCTCAATCCATTCTACCACATTAGCCTTTTCCGAATGATAAAGAATGGTCATTCATAATCCTTAAGCATCTCCAACCACTATCACTACCTTAAATTAAGATCCCTCTTGGTAAAAATATACTGAACGTTGCGATGATCTATAAAAATATCACAATGCACACCATAGAGTTAATGCCTCTAAATCTTCAAAGAAAATACTACCACTCCAACTCCAAATTATGAATAGGGTAGTTCTTCTTGTGAACCTTCAACTGCCTCAAAGCATAGTCTATCACCTTGACTTTCTGCATCAATACACATCTACGACTAGCTCAAAAATTACATATTAGACTATAAAGACTTCACCTGCCACAAGTATGGTCAAAATAATAGTTGAAGTCGATAAGGTCTTAAGATTTTTGAAGCTCGACTCACAATCATTAGACCACTAAAATGTCAAATTCCTCTGAGTCAACTTCATCAATAGAAAGGTAATATGCGATAAATCATCCATAAACCATCGATAATAACCTACCAAACCCATAAAACTCCTGATATTTATAGCTGAGATGGGCCTAGCCTAAACTCGAACTGCCCCTATCTTTTTAGGATCTACCATAATACCATCTTTAGTCACCACATGATTTTTAAAATGCCACAGAACTCAACCAAAAATCGCACATTGAAAACATGGCATACAATCTCTCATCCTTCATAATATAAAGTAAAATTCTCAAATGTCTCATTGCTTCTAGAATAAATAAGAATTCCATCGATAAAGACAATAAAGAAGGAATCTATATAGGATTTTAATACATCATTCATTAAATCCATAAATTTTAATGATGCATTGGTCAACCAAAAGGACATAACCAAAAACACATAATGACCATAATGGATCCTAAAAGCCATCTTAGGGGAATCCTCAACCCTAATATTAAACTGATGATAGTTGGACCTCAAATCAATCTTCAAAAACAACAAAGCAACCTAAAGTTGATTTAAAAAAAGCAAAATTATGTAATATATCAAAGTTATTCTTGAATGTCACTTTTTTCAACTACTGATAGTCAATGAACATTCAAAAACAACATCGGAGCTCCCCATGGGGAAACACTCTGTCTAATAAATCCCTTGCAGAACAAATCCTACAGCTACTACTTCAACTCTGTCGGAGCCATCTGATATCATATAATTGAAATAGGTTGAGTGCACAGTTCCAAGTCAATACCAAATTCAGTATCATGGTTAGGTGAAACACTTAGAAGATCTATAAGAAATACCTTTGAGAACTCTCTCACCACTAGCACCGACTCTAAAGGGGAGTAGCAACACTAGTATCACGAACATAGACAAATTAAGATAAAAATCTTTCTCCACCAACCACAGAGCCTTTAGAAAGGAAATCACCTTCCTTAGATAGTGACACAAAGTACCTTTCTACTCCAATCTAGGGATACACAACATGGCTAAGGTGATTGTCTTGGCGTGAGAGTCTATAATCACATGATTAGTAGAAATCCAATTCATACCCAAGATAATTTTAAATTTGAAAATATCCAATATAATTAAGTCTATCGACTTGTCATACCCTATCTATATGATAATACAGGATCGGTACATCTGATTCACCACTATATAGTCACCCTCGAGTGTACAAAACATGTATAGGCACAAATAGAGAGTAACAAAGCATATCTATACCTAATGCAAAGTCTATAGATACATAGGAAAATATAGATCCAGGATCAAATAAAAAAATAGAATATCATGGCATACTAAAATAATACAGTAATCACAACATCGGAGGCCTCAACCTTGGATATTCTTCGAAAAGTATAGTAATGGACACAATCACCCCTAGTCTAAAAAAATCTTCTACCACTACCCCTGCCAGTCTGTGAACCATCTCTACCAGACTAAAAACAACCTTGAACCTTAGCTGATGGTGTCACTACTCTGGATGGCTGAACCTAATACTTTGCTAGGCCTTACCATGTCTAAGCCTGAGATAATCTCGCATAAGGCGACATATTTTCAATACCTAAAACACGATCCTCTAGTAGTGGGTTTTTGAGATAGTCTAGAAAAACCCAAATGCCCTCTATGGACAACAGATCTAACATAAAAATCCCGAGAAAACTACCCCTAGTGGCCACCCTCTAATGTTTGATGTATTGTTTGAGCTCATCAACTATATTGAGGAGAATAACCTCTACTCAAGAAACCTATATCGTCTAAAGTTCTTTATAAAATAGTCGATTGTATTGAGGAGAATAACTTCTACTCAAGAAACCTCTACCTCTAGATAAAGTGCCACTAAAACCTCCAGACCTATGAAATCTCTTGTTGTTACCTCCATAGGCCAGATGATTGAATCATCTCAAACTCATTAACATGATCTACCACCTGTGTCAAAGAAGCCCTAGAAGAAACCAAATGAGTGGTAACCATATGAATTGGAGTGATCAAACCTCTAACAAATCTCTGAAACTACTCCACCTTGGTGGTAAGTATGACCATTGTATAGCAAGCTAAGACATAAAACCTATATCATACTTAGTAACTGACATGCCTTTCTTTTGAAGCCCCTCAAACTAATCCCTCTTACCCTCTCTCTTAGGCTGGAAGGAACAAACTTTTCTAAGAATACCTCTAAAAAACTTAGCCCAATTCAAAGGAGGTGAACAAACTGGTCTATAATCAATATATGCCCACCACCACCGCTTAGAAGGCCCAACCATCTTGAAAGTAGTGTAATTTACCTTGTACAACTCCCCTAACCTGAATTTATTCAATCTTTCATGAAAACTACACAGAATGCATAAGTATCCTCCTCTGAATCTCTAGTAAAACAAGGAGGACACATTCAGATGAGTCAATTAAAAATCTTCTACTCCTCTATATAAATAATAAGACTAGACATAATATGAGGAGCAAGATTATGTAAGGGTGAAGCACCCACCCAAAGGTACAACAACAACTAGTTGAGCCCCAAACATTTGAAGGCCCAGAACTAAAACATGATCAGGAGTCTTTGCCCTCACTCAAGTCTAAGAACCCTCTGGTGTATCAAGTATAACTCTCACGTAGGATATACCCTCAAGAAATCTTAAAATATAGATAGTGGTATCCTATAGTGATAGCATAGCAACGAAGCCATGTGATACCTGGCTGGCCCCATCTCTTAGCTTGATATAACTTATTGTCAAACTTTATCTCTGTCTAAAAATATGCAAATTTAGTATGACCTCAAGTAGGTGTGGTAGCTCGTGCTCTAGCTCTATATCAACACCTACCTCGTCCTCGTATGGGGGCCCTAGCAGGGGGTGAAAGCAGCTCATCTCCTATATGTAAGAGAATAAGACAACAAAGTTAAGAAACTCAAGAAGTAACCAATTACACTGGATAAATAATTAAAGAATAGAATTTTCCAAGATACCAAGTAGCCTCTCAAAGGTAGAAACGGACATCATCATGCCAATACGCAAGACTCTACCAGATAATTTGTCACGATCCAAATGGACATGAGTGATACCCATCCCATTCTCCAGTGGGAGAACCAATAACCCTAAAAGCATTAACCATCACTTAGAGAAAGAAAGAAAAATATCCCATTAATAGTTCAAGGATTATCCAGTCTAACAAACTAAGAAATGCGAAAATAAATACCAAAACAAAAACCTCCCTAGAATCCAAAAATTGGTGTACAAAAACATACTAAGAATTTCAAGATGGGGATGCAACCCCAAAAACTAAGAACAATGCATAAGTTCAAATAAAGGAAAATATTATAAAAGAGATATTCCATGATAGCTCGAAAATGCTACTCACCTTAAAATCTGAATCACACACTAGAATAACAAGTGAGGTCATGTAGGAGCCACTAGAATATGTGTTGCACTCAACAAAAGTAAGAGCAGGTGTAGTATCAGCACAAAAGAAAACAACAGTGTACTGGTAGGGTCATTTAAGCAACCCAAGATGAAAATATGAACACTTAACCAAAACGTAGTACAGTCAGTTAATCCATGCTCATTCTAACCTACACCTACAACCACAAGTATCAATTAAGAAGCTCAGTATTACCAGCAACAAGTCAAGACCTTTACAACCAAGTCAAGTTTAGTCAAGCTAAGTCAAAACAAGTCAAGACAAGTTAAGAAATTATCAAACATATAAATATATCCCTCGGTTCACTCATGGAACCGTCAAACTCACCTGAACCCTATACATACACCTTATGGGCATCATAACCACCCTCTAGTAATGATCTACATGGGACAAATTGTAACACCCCGTACATTTTTGACCCTACATGATAACTTTGAACAATGCTTACTTAGGGTTTGAGAACCACAAGTATGTATTTTGTAGTTATATTGACGAAACATTTGATATTTGGCCTAGTACATACGATTAGACCCTTGTAGGAGGTGTTTATGACTTCATGGAGCAATTATGGGGTGAAAAATGAGGCTTGGAGGACTTCCAAGAAAAGGATATTAAGGTTAGAAGGTAAGAAAAAGACTTGAACTTGAAAGATCTAACCAAATCCGCAAAGAAAAGTCGAAGAAAGGGGCATAAGCACAGGGGGCAATCTAGAGGGGTGAAAATCCTGGTAGGAACGAACCTGTTTTATTGGTATGGATCGCAATCTAAGGGGCATAAGCCTGGATGGAACGATCCCAATATTATGCTATGATGGATCGCAATCTAAGGGGCATAAGCCTGGATGGAACGATCCCAATATTATGCTATGATGGATCGCAATCTAAGGGGCATAAGCCTGGCTGGAACGATCCCAATAGTATGTTATTTCCCACTGATCAGTCGGGGCCCAGGTATGATATGAATCAAATGAGGGTAAATGAATATAAAGGCAAAGAACGCAATGAATGTAATACACTTGATTCCAAACATATACACAGCAGTGGATTATCTATATTGTCTTTCCAATTGTTATATGACTTCATTGAAATCCTTATGTATGATGTCGTTTTATATAGCCTTGCATACTCAGTACATTCTTCGTACTGACGTCCCTTGGGGGACTTTCCTTACTTGATGTAGGCGCAGGTGCTAGTAGACCTCCACAGTAGGTTGCAAGTCATTTGCAGAGCATTGGTGTGCTCCAGTTGATTCGGGGCTCTCCGAGTCACCTATGTACATTTGTTTTAGTGCTGTGTTGGTAGTGTATATATGTATAGAGCGGGGACTTATCCCGACTCTAAGATTGGTTTTGGTTATGCATCTGTAGAGGCTTTGTAGATGTTGTGGGACATATGAAGGAAATGTAAGGAACGTATGTTTTGTCATGATGGCCCCAACGACCAAGTTTCATAATTATCATATATGTTTTATGAATTCCTCTATTGACATCTTATATCCAATTGTGGTGGTGTTGTATGTTGAATAGAATGCGTACGAATGCACATGAGCAAAGATTGGCTCTCTTGGGCCTCAACGGCCTCGGGTGCCAGTCCGACCCGAATGGAATTCAGGGTATGATAAAAGTGGTATCAGAGCAGGTTGTCCTGAGGGTGTTTACAAAGTCGTGTCTAAGTAGAGTCTTACTTATCGACGTGTTGCGTGCCACATTTATAAGTAGGAGGCTACGGTACATTTAGGAGTTGTTTCTGTTCTTCATTTCTATATCGTGCAATAGAACTAATATTGTAGGTGGAACCGTAACTAACCATTGGAATTGGTTTTATTGTTTATAGTAAAATGCCAATTACAAGAAGAGGTGGAGGCAAGGGTAAACAAGTGGATATGCTTGCCGGTGAAGGCACAATTAAATTGCCACCTGACCAAGTTAGTCAAGGTGGGACTGACACTGCAATTGCATCGCGGTCTTCTTTTACTTTTCCAGCTCCAGAAGAGCCAAGAGATAGAGAAGTACCCGCAGAGCCGCCTACGAATGCCACTGACCAAGATTTAAGAAACGCAGTGCATATGTTGACTCTGATAGTTGTTGCACAAACTCAAGGATGAGCTGGTCCAACGACAAATGATGATAGTGTAGCTAGGGCAGCTAGTCGTAGAACACAGGATTTCCTGAAGCTAGACCCTCCCACATTCACTGGGTCGGATCTTAATGAGGATCCACAAGATTTTATTGATCAAATCCAAAGGGCCTTGGAGGTTATGCATATATATGGTATGGAAATGATTGAGCTTGCAGCCTACAGATTGCAAGGGAAAGCTATATTGTGGTATGAAGATTGGAAAAGATCGAGGGGTGTTGGTGCAGATCCAGTTAATTGGGATGAATTTAAAACGGCGTTCCTTGATCACTATCTTTCGTATGAGGTCCGAGAGGCTCGTTCAGACCAATTTTTAAATCTCTGACAAGGGACTATGAGTGTGAGAGAATACAGTCTCCAGTTTAATTCATTGGCTCGATATGCTCCGAATGTAGTGGCCACAATGACAGACAGAGTCCATCGATATGTGGACAGATTGTAGCCATATTTAGTACGGGACTGCACCATTGCTGCATTGAACCGAGATATGGACATAGCCAGAATTTAGGCTTCTGCACAGAAAATGAAAGACCAGAGGCAGAGAATGAGGGTACATGAATTTGAAAGAGAGCCTTCAAAGAGGGATAGACCTATGGGATAGTCTATGGTGTCCCAAGGAGACTCTAGGCCTCGGATGTATCCTAGACCTTCTAGACCATCATTCTCTTATTCCGCAGTGGGCACTCAACCTCAATTTTGAGGGTTTACGGGCAGTTACAATGGGCAAAGTAGTGGTATACAAGGATCACAGACAGCGGGATCTTCTTTTTAGCCATGTCAGCGTTGCAGGAAGTATCATTTAGGCGCATGCCGTATTGGGACGAGTGTTTTCTTCTGGTGCGGTTTATCGGGGCATATAGTGAGAGACTGCCCACAAAGGGGCACAGGTGGTGTAGCACGACCTACGGGATTAGCTGTTGCATCATCATCATAGGTCCCCTCCCAAGGTAGGGGTGTACAGCTTGCTGGTCGTGGCAGAGGTACTAGAGGAGAAGCTAGTTCCAGTGGAGCCCAAAATCGTACTTATGCTCTAGTGGACCGGCAAAATTCAGAGGCTTCTCCTGACGTAGTCACAGGTACACTATCCATATTTTTGCACAGTGTATATGCATTGATTGATCCAGGTTCTACATTATCATATATTACTCCATTGATTGATGCAAAATTTAAAAGAACGCCGAAATTATTAATTAAGTCATTTAAAGTATCTACACCAGTCGGTGAGTCCATTGTTGCAAAAAGAGTACATCGTGATTGTGTGGTAGGTGTGTGTGGTCATGATACCTTGGCCAATCTTATTGAATTGAACATGGTGGATTTTGATGGAATAATGGGAATGGATTGGTTGGCTTCTTGTTATGCCACAGTAGATTGTTGGGCCAAGAAGGTGCATTTTCAATTTCCACAAGGAAATGTTCTTGAATGGCAGGGTAATGTGGGGGCACCGAGAGGAAAATCTATCTGCTATATTAAAGCAAAGAAAATGATAGCCAAGGGGTATATATGTCATTTGGTCTGAGTGCAAGATATCGATGTGGAACCACCAACTCCTCAAACGGTTCCGGTGGTCAATGAATATCTTGATGTATTTCCCGATGATCTTCCAGGCCTACAGTCAGAACAGGAGGCAGAGTTTGGTATTGATATGATGCCAGGCACTCAGCCTATTTCTATTCCCCCATATAGAATGGATCCAGCAAAATTGCGTGAATTGAAGGAGCAATTGAAATATTTGCTGGACAAAGGCTTCATCAGGCCTAGTATGTCCCCATGGGGTGCACCGGTACTATTTGTACGAAAGAAAGATGGCACATTGAGAATGTGCATTGACTATCGGCAGTTGAATAAGGTAACTATCAAGAAAAAAATCCCCTCCCTAGAATTGATGATTTGTTTGATCAGTTACAGGGTGCCAAGTATTTTTAAAAGATCAACTTGAGGTTGGGCTACCATCAAGTCAGAGTTAGAGAAAATGATGTACCCAGACAGCTTTTCGAACATGGTACGACCATTATGAATTTTTAGTTATGTCATTTGGACTAACAAATGCACCAACTGTTTTCATGGATTTGATGAATAGGGTGTTTAAGCCATTTCTGGACGTGTTCGTGACGGTGTTTATAGATGACATCTTGGTTTATTCAAGATCACAGGAGGACCATGCAAATCACTTACGACAGGTATTACAGATTCTTCGTGATCGTAAGTTATATGCAAAGTTCTCTAAGTGCGAATTTTGGTTAAAATCCATAGCATTCTTGGGTCATGTGGTGTCGGATGAAGGAATTTGGATTGATTCTCAAAAGATTGAAGCGGTGAAAAATTAGCCAAGACCTACGACACCTACAGAGATTCGTAGTTTTTTTGGACTGGCAGGTTACTATCAAAGGTTTGTTGAGGGGTTTTCTTCTATTGCTGCACCACTAACGAAGCTAACACACAAGGCAATTAAGTTTCAATGGAACGATGCATGTGAGAGAAGTTTCCAAGAGCTGAAAGATAAATTAACTTCCACACCAGTCTTAGTACTTCCCGAAGGCACCGAAGGTTATGCAGTGTATTGTGATGCTTTCGGGGTTGGCCTCGGATGTATATTGATGTAGCATGGTAAGGTAATAGCATACGTCTCACGACATTTGCGACCACATGAGAGAAATTATCCCACACATGATCTTGAGTTAACAACTGTGGTTTTTGCTTTAAAGATATGGCGCCATTATTTGTATGGAGTTCATGTTGATATCTATACTGATCACAAAAGTTTGCAATATATCTTTAAGCAGAAAGAACTAAATTTGAGGCAACGAACGTGGTTGGAACTTTTAAAAGACTGATATCGATATCTTATACCACCCAGGGAAGGCAAATATGGTAGCTGATGCACTAAGTCGCAAGGCAATAGGAAGCACCAATGATCAGTTGAGGGAAAAGAAAGATATAGTCAGGGATCTACATCAACTAGCCAGCTTGGGGGTTCGTCTTCTTGAATCTCCAGATGAGGGGCTTATTGTGCAACATGCAGCAGAATCTTCTTTAATAGCTGAGGTAAAAGAGAAACAGTATGCAGATCCTATTCTATTGTAGTTAAAAGAGAATGTACAGCAAGAGATGACCAAGGCATTTGATCTTACACAAGAAGGAGTACTTCAATGCCAAGGGAGATTATGTGTACCGGATGTAGATGAGCTGAGGAATAGGATTATGACAGAGGCACACCATTCACGGTATTCTATTCATCCGGGATCCACCAAGATGTATCATGATTTGAAATACATGTATTGGTGGGGAAATATGAAAAGGAACATTGCAGAATTTGTAGCTCAATGTCCAAATTGCCAATAGGTCAAAGTGGAGCATCAGAAACCAGGAGGTTACATGCAATGTATCAATCTTCCAGTCTAGAAATGGGACATCATTAATATGGACTTCATCACAGGTTTGCCTCGTACACTGCAAAAATTTGATTCCATATGGGTGATAGTTGACAGGCTTACCAAGTCAGCACATTTCCTACCAGTCAGAACCACCTATACAACTGAAGATTATGCACGGCTGTATGTTAAAGAGATAGTGAGATTACATGGGATTCCATTTTCCATTATATCAGACAGGGGAGCTCAATTTACGGCACATTTCTGGAAGTCTTTTCAGAGGAGCTTGGGTACACAGGTGAACTTAAGTACGACTTTTCATCCTCAGACAGATGGACAAGCGGAGCGTACTATCCAAACACTTGAAGATATTCTACGAGCATGTACAATAGATTTTAAAGGTAGTTGGGATGATCGTCTTCCTCTCATTGAATTCGCCTACAACAACAGCTATCATTCAAGTATTAAAATGGCACCTTATGAAGCTTTATATGGAAGAAAGTGTAGATCGCCTATTGGATGGTTTGAAGTGGGTAAAACTGCTTTACTTGGGCCAGACCTTGTTCACCAAGCCATGGAGAAAGTTAAAGTGATCCAACAACGGCTACAAACGGCCCAAAGCCGACACAAGTCATATGCTGATGTTAGAAGAAGAGGGCTTGAATTTGCCATAGGCGATTGGGTATTCTTAAAGGTGTCGCCAATGAAAGGGGTAATGAGATTTGGAAAGAAAGGAAAGTTAAGTCCACATTACATAGGTCCATATGAAATTATCAGAAGATTTGGGCAAGTTGCATATGAATTGAAATTACCCCAAGAACTCTCCTCAGTCCATCCATTATTCCATGTTTCGATGCTTCGAAAGTGCATAGGAGATCCGTCTCATATTGCTCCCATTGAAGATGTACGAGTTACGGAGGACCTCACTTATGTAGAGATGCCTATTGCTATTCTTGATAGACAAGTGAAGCGGTTGAGAAATAAAGATGTAGCGTCCGTGAAAGTCCTTTGGAGAAATCAACAAGTAAAGGAGGTCACATGGGAAGCTGAAGAATTGATGAAATCCAAATACCCCCATCTATTTCAAATGGAAGAAAAAGTTCAGAGTGCAGAAGTGGAGCAATAACAAGTAAGTATCTATAGGCATTAAGTGTGTATGTATATGTATGCTAATAATAGAGATGCTTTTGTTGTAATTAACAAGATGTTTCATTCGAGGACGAATGTTCTTAAAGGGGGAAGAATGAAACACCCCGTACATTTTTGACCCTACTTGATAACTTTGAACAATGCTTACTTAGGGTTTGAGAACCACAAGTATGTATTTTGTAGTTATATTGATGAAACATTTGATATTGGGCCTAGTACATACGATTAGACCCTCATAGGAGGCGTTTATGACTTTGTGGAGAAATTATGGGGTTAAAAATGAGGCTTGGAGGACTTCCAAGCAAAGGATATTAAGGTTAGGAGGTAATAAAAAGACTTGAACTTTAAAGATCTAACCAAATCCGCAAAGAAAAGTCGAAGAAAGGAAAAAAATCACGTTTTGGGTATGGGGGGCGCCCAGGTGCGTACCAGGCCGCTTCTAGCCAAATTTTTTTTTTTTTGGCACAGGCAGCCCTGGGGCACGCCAGGTAGCGTGCCAGGCCACCTATGCCAGAAATTTTTCTGGCATAGGCAGCGTTGGGGCGCGCCAAACGGCATGCCAGGGTGGTTTTCGCAAAAAATTTTCTCTGACTATTTTGATATATATGAGACTATTGAGTCATGGTATCATTACTCCATCATAGTAGGACTAATTTTGACTGCCTTTAGCATCCGAGTTGGGGTTAATTCTCTGTCACAAGAAATTTTAACAAATTATGCTCAAATGATCAATGATTGGCTAGAATTCCTTATTCTTGAGATTGAGGCTACGAATGTGAATCGCGTGAGTCGAACATTGTTGTAACATTTATGGAATTATTTAAACATGAGAGAATTGGAGATTACACATTGAAAAGATAATATGGGTAAATGGGTTTAATTAGAGGCCCAAAAAGAGGCCAAAATGCAAGGCCCAAAGGGCAAATGACCCATTCTTCCAAGAATTGACCAAGAGACATGGAATTTAATGCTAAGGAATGGATAAAGATGACTTGAGGGATATATAAGGCACAAAGGCTGATTTTTATTCACAAAAACTCTCATTCCTTCTAAGATATTTCTAAAACATTTTCTCAACTCAAACCCTAAGGCAACCCTTTCACTTTGGTAAAGATCATCACTTTGCAAGCCTTGGTAAGTGTCTACTCTAATGGATTACTTTATTATATGCTTAAGATGGTGTGTATATCATGATGGTTATGTTGGCAAGGTGTTGAATGGTGCCCTTTTGCTTTTTGCTAAGAGATGTGCCATCTATGTGATTTAAAATTAAAAGGAGACTTGAGGTTTGAATAAAAGTGAATGGTATGGATGAGATATCAACATGTATGGTGTGATTTTGTTCCTTAACTTTTTATTTTTCTATAAGTGTAAATTGTGGGATTATTGGCGATATGTGATTATGAAACGTATTGAGGTGACTTGATGGAATAATTGTGACATGGTGGTAATGAGGAAGTGTAAGGGTTGCAAGTGATATCAAAATGCTATTGGTTTATGATGTTGTGGTCAATGTGTGGAATGTTGTGGTATTATTGGTGTGACGATGCCGTGAATTGTACCGTAAGGGGTGAAATGATGTTATAAAGCAACCATGTAACTCATTGTCATTTTATACACATATAAGGTAGTTGAATGTTAACATGAGCTCCGTTATATACTTGTGTTGTAGAGTGAAACGTAAAGAAGGAGCTGGACTATTGTGTTCCCATATAGGATTGTGTATTCTTATTGGACGTATAAGGTATGTAAGGTTACTATTACCGTTTCCTTCTGTAGCACATATTGCTCACATTGTTATCATACGTATTCCATTCCGAAATGCCCTAAGGTGTTTCATTTCAGGTTGTTATCTATCATTAGTAACATGTTCCTATTTCATTGGTCATTTATTATTCATGTTTCATAGTCATTGGCAAATCTTTTCAAAATTCCAATAATGTACCATCCCCAATGTATCACTCTCAAACAAAAGTAAAAGAATAAGGTACTGCTTAGTTGTTCATTGTTGAGCACAGGGGGCAATCTAGAGGGGTGAAAACCTTGGTAGGAACGAACCTGTTTTATTGGTATGGATAGCAATCTAAGGGGAATAAGCCTGGCTGGAACGATCCCAAAATTATGCTATGATGGATCGCAATCTAAGGGGCATAAGCCTGGCTGGAACGATCCCAATAGTATGTTATTTCCCACTGATCAGTCGAGGCCCGGGTATGATATGAATCAAATGAGGGTAAATGAATGTAAAGGCAAAGAATGAAATGAATGTAATACACTTGAGTCCAAACATAAGCACAGCAATGGATTATCTATATTGTCTTTCCATTTGTTCTATGACTTCATTGAAATCCTTATGTATGATGCCATTTTATATAGTCTTGCATACTCAGTACATTCTTCGTACTGAAGTATCTAGGGGGACTTACCTTACTTGCTGCAAGCGCAGGTGCTAGTAGACCTCCACAGTAGGTTGCAGGTCATTTCCAGAGCATTGGTCAGCTCCAGTTGCTTCGGGGCTCTCCGAGTCACCTGTGTACATTTGTTTTGGTGCTGTGTTGGTAGTGTATATATGTATAGAGCGGGGGGTTTTCCCGACTCTAAGATTGGTTTTGGTTATGCATCTGTAGAGGCTTTGTAGATGTTGTGAGACATACGAAGGGTATGTAAGGAATGTATGTTTTGTCGTGATGTCCCCAACGGCCAAGTTTCATAATTATCACATATGTTTCATGAATTCCGCTATTGACCTCTTATATCCAATTGTGGTGGTGCTGTATATTAAATAGCATGCGTACGAATGCACATGAGCAAAGATTGGTTCTCTCGAGCCTCAAAGGCCTCGGGTGCCAGTCCAACCTGAATGGAATTTGGGGTGTGACACAAATTCCATCCATGTACCAAACCCAAGACATAAGTGTCTGCCAACCTTATACCACCAATAAACAGAGAGAATGTTCAAGTACCAAACATTCCATACTATAATAAGGTAGGTCAAACTCATACAATCAAGGTAAATTCATTGAATTGACCACATCAAATAGCATGCACTAACAAGCCATACTAAGAAGTAATTAACATTCCCATATAGTACAAATTGGATTAAACTATAATACCATCACCTACCTCAATCCAAGCTCGCATAACTCAACTAAGCTTGAGCCTTACCTTTCCATGTAATTTCCGCTTAATCTCTATCTAGAAATACATACAAACACATAATTAATGAAATGACCTAACCCATTGGGGATAATAACTCATACCCAACCCTTAAGGTCAAGTTCATAATCACTCCCTCCCTGTTTTAGGGATTTTACACTATAATCCTCCCTAAACTACCAATGTCATGGATAAATTAGGGAATAAACAACTTGCAAGGGTAATGTAACATCATTAACCAAAACCCATTGATTTTTTACTTAAATTACTCCCTTGTACCAAAAAATTAACTAAAACCAGCCCTTAACCCTCCTAGGTAAACTAACAATTCTAAGGCTAGATTATTAATTTACTAGTTATCAAGGATGAATTCCTTACCTTAACAACAAAATATGATGGAAAACTGATGGTTTTTGCCCTAAATCGCCATTGCTGAAGCCCCAAATGTTTCTTGGAAAACTAAACCATTTTTGGGGGTTTTTTGAAATAAAATAGTAATTTATATCACTATAGAGACATATGTCGCTATAGCGACCTAGTCTCTATAGCAGCATCGCTATAGCGACCTAGTCGCTAACCGACCCTTGACCACGTTGAGCGGTTGCCATAGCGGGAATTATTTCGCTTTTGAGCATGTCGCTATAGTGACATGCACGTCGCTATAGTGGCATCGATGAGACAGAAAGTCCATTTTTCCTAAAACATCCCTTTTTCACAACACAAGTTAAATTCGAGACATCCCAAACAGTACCCTTTACGCTAAGATCAATTTTGGGAGTTCTACTTACCCAAATTCAATTTCATAAAATCCTATGGGTTCCTTATTGTATTAGATAACTAGAAATCAAGTTGAAAACCACCAAACATACCTAATTTATTCCCATATTTTCCTAGACCACACCTCGCTCAAATTTTATCCAACACTAGCCTAGCCTAAAGTTTGTAACTTCAAATTCGAGAAGAATTTTAGCATGAAATTTTAAATGAGAGGCTTATACGTAACGATGGAAAGGGTTGTTAAAACAGATACAAATTCACCCATCATTCATCCTCAAATGATTAAATGAGAAAAATAGGTTGAAACAAGGAAAGAAGAGAGTACATGTATCCTCAAACAATTAAGGGTACTTGTCCCGCATATCCTTCTCAGTTTCCTAAGTGGCTTTTTTAACAAGACGATGATTCCATTGAATCTTAACCTAATGAATTTCCTTGGTCCTCAACTTCCAAACATTTTGATATAGAATCGCTACCAGTTCCTTCTCTTAAGCCAAATCCTTATCTAATAGAACCGAGTCTCATTTAATGATGTAGTCTCCATCCCAATGGTATAATTTGAGAATAGAGACATGGAATACCGAATGGACTTTTGACAACCCCGACGATAAAGCTAACATGTATAGAACCGGACCCATATTTTCAAAAATCTCAAAAGGACCAATATACCGAGGGCTGAGCTTACCCTTCTTACCAAGCCTTATGACTCCCTTCATGGGAGACACTTTAAGCAATATTTTTGACCAACCTTGAAATCTATATCTTTTACCTTATGGTCTGCATACTTTTTCTATCTACTTTGAGTAGCCAACAATTTGGCTTAAATGAACCTTACTTTTTCTTGAGCCTCCTTAACCAAGTCATTGCCCAAAGGTTTAACATCTCCAGTCTCAAGCCACCCAAAAGGTGACCTACACTTCCTTCCATAGAGTGCCTCAAATGGTGCTATATCAATGCTGGAGTGATAGATGTTGTTGTATGAAAACTCACACAATGGGATAAACTGGTCCTAATGACCACTAAAGTCAATAACACAGGCTTTCAACATGTCCTTTAACACCTGAATCATCCTCCTCGACTTCCCATTAGTTTAAGGATGAAAAGTCATACTAAAGGTGAGCTTAGTTCCCAACTCTTCGTACAACCTTCCCAAAATTTAGAAGTATACTTTGCATCTCTATCAGAAATAATGGTAAGGCACCCCATGAAGCCTCACATTCTCCTTGACGTAGATTTTAGCTAATTGCTGAGAGCTGTAGTCTACTCAAAATGACAAAACCTAGGTTGATTTCTTCAATCGATCCACTATCACCCAAATAGAGTCATATTTCCCCAAGGTCTTAAGAAGACCCACCACAAAATCCATAGTAATGTTTTCCCATTTTCCACATAGGAATAGGCATTATTTGAAGCAACCCCACAGGCCTTTGATGTTCATATTTCACCTGCTGACAATTGTGACACTTGGACACATAATCCACTGTGTCCCTCTTCATCTTGGGTCACCAATAAAGCTACCTCAAGTCACGATACATTTTGGTTGTACCCAGATGAATAGAATAATGTAAAGCATGGGCTTGTGAAAGTACATCACAAATCAAATCACCAACCGGAGGAACACATAACCATCCCTTAAAACACAACATGCCACTCACGTCAAGAGTGGCGTCTGCCACCTCCCCACGTACCACTTTATTTTGGAGCGCCTCAACTTCTTTTCCTCGAATTATTTGGCCTTAATATGATCTAGAAATGTTGGCTTTACCTCAACACTAGCCAATACTCTTCCCCTGTCTGAAATCCTAACCTACATACTCTGAGATGCTAGAGTTTGAAACTCTCTAGCTAAAGGTTGCCTGGACACCCTCAATAAAGACAAACTACCTATACTTACAACTTTTTGGCTCAATGCATTCTCCACCACATTGTACTTACTTGGATGATACTTCAACAATTCCATTCATCTTTATTGCCTTAGATTCAAATCCCTTTGAGTGAACACATGTTGCAGGCTATGGTGGTTTGTGAAGACCTCACACTTGACACCATAAAGATAGTGTCTCCAAAGTTTTAATGCAAACACCACCACTGCCAACTCCAAGTCATGGGTTGGGTAGTTTATTTCATGAGGCTTCAACTTAATCGAAGCATAAGCAATGACATTTCTATCCTGCATTAACATAGCACCTAAGCTCAAAAGTAAAGCATCACAAAATACTATAAAGTCCTTACCTTCAATCGGTAAAGAAAGTATGGGAGTTGTAGTTAAGAGTGTCTTGAGCTTTTGGAATCTCTTCTCACATTGGTCTAACCAAACAAATAGCACTTTATTCAGAGCCAGCCTTGTCATGTGCATTGAAATGGATGTAAAGTTCTTGACGAACCTATGGTAATAACTAGCAAGACCAATAAAGATCCTTACCTTGGTCACCGAACTAGGTCGGATCCAACTCTTAATTATCTCAATCTTCTGGGGATTTACCATCACCCCTTTTTCGAAAACAACGTACCCCAAAAAGGATACCAAAGACAACCAGAATTCACACTTTAAAAATTTGGTAAATAACCACTTCTCCCTTAAGATCTCTAATACTATGAGAAGGTGACTGCATGCTCCTCCTTACTCTTGGAGTAAACTAGAATCTCATTAATAAACACAATAATAAAAAAATCCAAGAACGACTAAAGATACCGTTCATTAAGCTAATAAAGGTTGTAGGGCTATTAGTTATCCCGAAAGACATCACCAAAAACTCGTAATGCCCATACCAAGTTTTAAAAGTTGTCTTTGGTATGTCCTCCGACATAATTTTGAGTTAATGATAACCCGATCGCAAGTCAATTTCGAAAAATACCATTGCACCCTATAATTGGTCAAACAAATCATCTATACAAGGAAAGAGATATTTATTCCTGATGGCAACCTTATTCAACTATCTATAATCAATACACATCCTCATACTACCATTCTTCTTCTTAAAAATAGGACCGGAGCACCTCAAGGTGGAGCACTTGGAAGAATAAACTCCTTGTCAAGTAGTTCATACAATTGAGTTTTGAGTTCCCTCAACTCTACTGGAGCCATTCGATAGGGTGGAATAGATATAGGGAGAGTACTTTGCTCTAAGTCAATACAAAAATCAATATCCCTATCTGAAGGCATATCCAGTAAATCTTAAGAAAACACTTTCTGGAATTCGAAAACCACCAGAACTGACTCTATAGAAAGGGACCACACTCACATCCCAGAGATGATCTAAAAATGTTGAACGCCCCTTTACCACTAACCTTCTAGCCTAGACAAAAGATATAATTTTTACCGGTTTGGCCTTATACACTCCCTCTCACTCTAGTTCATCCATTCGAGGCATAGCTTGAGTCACCATCTTAGCATTACAGTTTAAGACAACATAATATAGAGATAACCAGGTCATATCCAAAATTACATCAAAGTCCAACATATCCAGAATAATTAAATCTACCCAAGTCTGAAAATCCACAAACAACATAGAACAAGAATGGTAAACATGGGTTACTACCACTGACTCACCAACCAGAGTAGACACATAAATAGGATAGTCAAGAACATCACAAACCAATTTCTGACCCACCGCAAACTAGACAGGTACATAAGAATAAGTAGACCCCTAGTCAATTAAAACAGAAGTCCTCTAGTCACAAACAGAAATGGTACCTATGATTACCGCATCAGAAGCCTCGGCATTAGTCTTTCCTAAAAAGGCATAACAGTAAGCTCGGTCATCAATCTGAGCTAACTCTCTCCTCGGTTGTACTCTTTCCCCTGCGCAGCCATTTTGTCAACCACCCCGATTACCTGTCTGATTTTCCCATCCACCCTATGGATGACCCATACCATTACATCCTCCTTCTCTACCCGTTGGAACTATATCCTGAGTTTATTGTTGTGCTTGGATATTTAATTGCCTTAAAGGACACTCTCTCTTAAAATGACCAACAACACCACAAAAGTAACATCCCCGCTAGACAGAAGGCAAACTGGAAGAAGAGAAAAAGCCCCTTGGATCTAATAACCTGCGACCTAGAAGAAACCTTAGCTGGACCCACAGTAGAAGTTGGCAATGCTGACTTAATAGGGCTAGCTGGGTAGGCTTGCTAACCGTGGCCCTTAGAGTAAGATTCATTGAAGTTCCCCACATTGCGGGACTTCTTAGCTAATATCTTAGCCTGTCCCGCTTGTGTGACCCCTTCCAACTTCTTCACATAGTTCGAAACCTAATTGAACCCCTTACCTATAGAAGTCATATGCACAGACAATATCTAAAGATCATAGTTCAAACCCTTGACATAGCATCGAATCCTCTCCTCCTCAGTAGCCAATAGTTGAGCAGCATAGCGAGACAAGGCATAGAACTTAGCCTCATAGGGTGCAACTGATATATCACCCTGCTCCAATGCCAAAAACTTATCCTTTTTGCGATCACGGAGAGCTCGAGGTGCATACTTCTCTAAGAAAAAGCATAAAACTGTTCCCAAGACAATGGAGGTAAGTCTGATGACCGACATTCAACATATACCGTACACTATTGCTTAGCATTCTTCTCCAACAGAAAGGTTATGAACTCAAATCTATGTTACTGCACAATACCCATCTTATGTAACCTCTCATAACAGTCAATGATGAACTTAAAAGTGTCCTCAGACTTAGTACCCTGGAATGTTGGAGGTTTCATCTTCAAAAACTTGGTCAGCAATCATGTTCAATACCAGTCATTACAGAACCTAAAACCTGACAAGACAAAGCATCTATCCCTGAGGCCTCATCTATTCTAGGAGCCAAAGCAATAGTAGTATAAGAAACTAGAGCCTAAAAAACTAGTACAACAGGAGGGGATCCAATGCTAGCCAACCCACCCAGAAAAGCTAGCACTTGTTGAACAACCTGAGCCAGCAGAGAGGGCAAAATTGTACCTCCAGCTGGTGCCTCTACCTCGAGCTTCATTACTTGCTCCTCTACTACATTCATCTCCTCACAATGATATTGAGACGGGGGAGGTGATATTGACCCTTCAAGAGCCTGGACAGTAGCCGCTTGAGCTCTACCACTGATGGGTGTGTCTCTTTCCTTTCCTCTCATACCTCGTCCTCTCACCCAACCTCTTTCTCTTATGGCTGGCTCCACAGATGGTGTGTCTGGTACAACAGCTGCTGTTCGGGTTCCATTCGACCTAGTAGTTACCATCTGCAGACAAAAGAGTGAAGAAAATTAGATACCGATTTGGATTACCAGATACCAATTAGAATCAAGTTATAGCACAAAAAAAGAAAGAATGATAGTTTTTCTAAAGTCCTATAGCATCCAAAAGAAAAGTACAGACTTCTTCTCACCGTTTCACGAGACTTTACTCGACTCATTTTGGTACAATGAGATCGACAAACCTAGGCTCTGATACCAAATTTGTCACGACTCAAATGGATGTGAGTGGAACCCACCCCATTCTCTGGTGGGAGAATCAATAACCCCAAAAGCATTAACCATCACTTCGAGAAAGAAAGAAAACTATCCCATTAATAGTTCAAGGATTATCCAGTCTAACAAACTAAGAAATGAGGAAATAAATACCAAAACAAAAACCTCCCTAGAATTCAAAAGTCGATGTACCAAAACATACTAAGAATGTCAAGATACGGATGCAACTCCAAAAACTAAGAAGAATGCATAAGTTCAAACAAAGGACAATATCATAAAAGAGAGATTTTATGGCAGCCCAAAAATGCTGCACCCCCTAAAATCTGAATCACACGCTAGAACTAAAAGTGAGGTTTTGTAGGAGCCACTAGAATATGCGCTACACTCAACAAAAGTAAGAGCAAGTGTAGTATCAGGACATAAGAAAATAAGAGTGTACTGGTAGGGTGATTTTGCCAACCCAAGATGAGAATATGAACACTTAACCAAAACATAATACAACAAGTTAATCCATGCTCTTTCTAACCTATACCTAGCACCACAAGTATCAAATAAGCAACTCAGGATTACAAGCAACAAGTCAAGACATTTACAACTAAGTAAAGTTCAGACAAGCTAAGTCAAAACAAGTCAAGACAAGTTAAGCATTTATCAAACATATAAATATATTCCCTGATTCATTCATGGAACCGTCAAACTCATCTGAGCCTTGTACATACACGCTATGGGTATCATAACTACCCTCTAGTCATGAACTGCAGGGAGAAAATTCAGTCCATGTACCAAACCCCAGACATAAGTGTCTGCCAACCTTATACCACCAATAAACCGAGAGAATGTTCAAGTACTAAACATTCCACATTACACTAAGGCAGGTCAAATTCATACAATCAAGGTAAATTCATTGAATTGACCACACCAAACAATATTCACTAACAAGCCATACTAAGTAGTTAACATGCACATATAGTACAAATTAGATTAAACTACAATACCGCCACCTACCTCAATCCAAGCTTGCACAACTCAACTAAGCTTGATCCTTGCCTTTTCATGTAATTTCCGCTTGATCTTGGTCTAGAAATACATATAAACACATGATTAATAAAATGACCTAACCCATTGGGGATTATAACTCATACCCGACCCCTAAGGTCAAGTTCATGATCATTTCCTCCCCGTTCTAGGGCTTTTTCTACCATAATCCACCCTAACCTACTAATGTCATGGATAAGTTAGGGAATTAATGGCTTGCAAGGGTAATTTAATGATCATTAACCAAAACCCATCGATTTTATAGTTAAATTAATACCTTGCACCAAAAAATCAACTAAAACCAGTCCTTAACCCTCACCAAACTACATAAACTAGCATTTTTAAGGCTAGATTATCAATTTACTAGTTACCTTAACGATAAAATATGATGGAAAACTGATGGTTTTTTCCCCAAATAGCCACTGTTGAAGACTAAAACATTTTTTGGAAAACTAAACTGATTAAATATATCTCTATAGCTGCATCGCTATAGCGACATAGTCACTATAGCAACCCTTGACCGCGTTGAATGGTCGCCATAGCGGGAATTATCCTGCTTTTGAGAAAATCACTACAGTGACATGCATATCGCTATAGCGGCGTCGACAGGACAGAAAGTCTATTTTTCCCCAAAAATTCCCTTTGTGACAAAACACCTTAAATCTGAGTTATCCCAAATAATACCCTTTATGCTAAGATCAATTTCGGGAGTTCTACTTGCCTAAATTCAATTCTGTAAAATCCTACGGGTTTCTTATCATCTTAGCTAACTAGAAATCAAGTCAAATAATACCACACTTACCTAATGCATTCCCGAATTTCCTTAGACCACACCTCGCTTGGATTTTTTCCAAAACTAGCCTAGCTTGAAATTCATAACTTCAAATTTGGGAAGAATTTTAGCATGAAATTTTAAACAAGAGGTTTATGTGTAATGACAAAATGGTTCGTTAAATATTTCCTCTTGTACTATATGATAAGTGAACCTAGACTCTCTGATTCTGAATTGTCACTATCCAAAATCCTAAGGTCATGATGACACGTACACTTACCCACTGGTAGGTAAGCCAACAACCCCAAGGTCATGATGACAAGTACTCTAACACACTAGTATGTAAGCCAACCATTCACCTAAATCAAAAATCAAGCCATCAATAGTAGAAGTAAAGTGTTAAAGTCAATCTTACATAAATTATTTGTAGATATATGGAATGACAAAAATACACATAAGACTTAGTGTAACTAGTGCAAGAGCATCTAAAGACTTAGTACAAATGCTTCAAAGTTACAAAACTATCTAAGATAGTAAAAGATAAGGTAATAAAGATCGAGGAACCTAGGCATCACTCTGAAAGTAAAGTAGCTCACAAAGCTTCTGGGTAACATTGCCTTAGACAATAGGACAAAAAGGGTCGACTAGAGTTAGGATCTAGATCAAACACGCAATAAGTGTAGTATGAGTATGAGAACACATATGCTCAAAAGGCATCATAGGCTAACAAAGTAAGAGTCGGATAGTTATATCACAAAAGTACAAAATGTAACCTAGCTTAATCATAATCCTCAAACCTACAAACATAGAGAAAATAAGGAGAAGGTAGCTAACTAGAATCATTTGATAAATAAGTATAATAAATTAAGTACGAATGAATGTAAGAGCAAGGCAATAAAATATGTAATGCAATGGCTATATAATCCTACCAGTATACACCCACATCTAATGGTGGTTTGCCAGGCGCTGGAATTCATGGGCGACTTGCGAGGTCCATATACCTGCTCAAAATTATGTAATGACCCTCTAGGTTATTTTTTGTATTTTTGTGCTTTTTCTACATTTAGAGCTTTCCTATAGCTGCCCTAAGTCATTTGACTTGCTGGGACTGATAATTTAGTTACCGAGCAGTTTGTTTTGTTTTAAGAGTCATTTCTCTATTTTGGAACTTTTGTTGTAAAGAATGGGGTCTCGGGCCTAAACTTAAGGTAAACAGCCTCGGGTGCCAATTTTGATAGTCTCATTACCTTTGGAATGTTGATTTTAGGCTAGAGGGACCCTTGTTCTATGTCTTAAAGCTTGCAGACTCGTTTTGGGCTATTGGGTGGATTTTGGCTAAAATGGCCCCTTGGGTGTGGGACCCAATTTTTATCGAAACAACCTCAGATGAAAATTTTTATGGCACTATTTAGTCTAGAATGCAAAATTTGGTTGGTTAGCATAGTTTATTCTGTATTCACAGGATTTCAAACAAATATCGAGGGTTGGATCAAAATAAACTTGCCAAAGTTACTGGTGCATTAGCACCAAGTGCAAACGAAAAATGGCCTTTGCGTTCACGGGGCCTTGGCCGGGTTCATGAGGGTCAAGGTTTTTAGCCTCTATATTCATTGGCCAGCCTTCACGTGTATGAAAAGGAGGCTGTTCCATCCTTGTTCTTCACGATCATGGTGGATCGGCTGCGTTCATGAAGGCTTGTCTGGGATGGAACTCATGTTAAATATAGAGGTCCAGCATTTGCGATGAAGGGACCTCGGACAATATATATACCTTCTTCTTCATTTTGCCAACATAAATTCTAAGTGTTGGACACCATTCTAGACCTCTTGAGCTTGGAAATTATGGGATAATCATAATATGGAGCTAAGATTAGCTTGGGGACATGTTTAAGGGCATTATATCGTCGATATCTCATAAGTTTTTCATTTAAATTCTAGTTAATCCTCTGACTTAGTTCTTGATTTTTGAATATTATTGGGACTTATTATAGGCTGAATTGAGATCGAATTCTACCCAATTTTGGGGCAAAATGATCCTTGAACTTAGAGGGACAGTGTGATGGTTTCAATTTTGTGATTTTGCAAGAAAGCCCCATGTGGGATTTTTAGTCCAATTTTTTACCCGAAGGATAAATGAACAATATGGGTATCCTTATTCTCATCTTGATGCATAGATCATTATTTTGATAGCATGGCAGTGGTCAGAGGCTTCTCAGAAGAGAAAAGCTCTAAAGTAAAGGATTTTACATGCTTTTGGCGATATCCAGGTAGGCTAGGCTTACCTCACTTCTAGAATGTGCTTGATTATGATATTAGTGTAGTATTGTGCTAGCTATGGGTGGGTATTTATGGCTCAGTGGTAATTTTAGCATTTAGTGCTTTATTTAGCCAATTAGGGGGCCCTTTTTGATAAAAGTCGGGCCTATTTCCCCTTAGGTTAGTATACTATCATCCTTTAGGATAGACTTAGTGCTTGTAGTGCCTTAGGATGGGATCAAGAAGCCTTAGCCTAGGTTTGGGTAGATGCTTTCCTTAGGATGGATTTTTGAGGTTTGATAGTAGGCCCTACTATCCTTTTTAGATAAACTGCTTACAATATTACCCCATCTGAATTGATAATCACTTAACTACTTTCTTAGACTATTAACAGTGTTTCGAGGGTTAACTTAGGCTTTATTTTACCCTTATTTAGCTCAGATACCTTGAGTAGCATAGCATTTTACCTTAGACTGCATTGTTATCCTTGACAATTAGAATCCACTCTGCCTTAGAGGATTGAGCACTTAAATTATTGGACTACATTAAATAAATGGATTTGGAATAGGTAAAACTCGAGATGTTACTATTGATCATATGCTATTCAGTTTCAGTTTGAGTTTGGCTTATGCTATATTGTTATCACCTATGAGTTTTGGTTCGAGTCTGGCATCTTTTATATTGATTATCATTTACTAGTTCTGGTTTGAGTTCAGCATTTATTATTATTCTTATTACTGATCTGGGTTTGGAAAATGGTAAAAACTGATAGAAAGGTGGTTATGACTGGGAAAGAACCATCAGGTACGCATGTCCTGTATTCTGTATTATGTTATGCTTGTTATTGTTATATTTCATCTTGACTTTACTATTACTCTTGTTTGTACCCACCCGGCTTATGGGGCCTCGGTTGGGTTATTCTTCTTCTTGTTTGTGCCTTTTGGACTTATTAGGGCCTAGTTAGGTTATAGTTAGACTTTAATTCTGCATTTGAGTACTTATGTTACCTTTATATCATTTTCTCTCGTCATAATCTATTATTTCCGTTTTTGTCCGTATTTCTGACTTAGGTTTACATTCTTGCACTTTATTTATGCTTTTACTATAATTTAGCTCAGTCGGCCTATGATGCCTACTGAGTACCCATTGTTTTTGGTATTCATACTGTACTTCTGTAAAATTTTCCTGATGCAGATTTGAGTACGAGTCACTGCCACTAATGTTATCCCCGGGCTTATTGCTGATTTTGGAGATAGGGTAACCTTTTGCCGTTGAAAGCTGATCCCCTCCTTCTATTGTTTTTGGATAGTTTTTTGTACATTCTGACACTACATTATATATTTAACACTGTCTAGTACTCTATTTCGGTTAGTGGCTCTTATACCGACCTTGCCAGGTCAAGAAAAACTCATTTTGTATGTTTTGTCCTTTTCCCTTTGTATAGTAACTTTGGATTTATATATATATATATATATATATATATATATATATAGTAACTTTGGATTTATATATATATATATATATATATATATATATATATATATATATATTTGTGTGTGTGTGTATATATATATATATATATATCACTACCTTTTTCTATTTAGTGCTTCTTTTACATGTCTATATTTGGTATTCTCTTATCTTTCCCCAGTTTGTCTGTTAGTTATCCTCCCGGGCTATGGCTTGGCTTACCTACTGTTGGATTAAAGTAGGTGTCATTATGACTCAAGAAATTGGGTCGTGAAAAGTTGGTATCAGAGCCTAAGAACATCTATATTGTTGGTACAAGAGCAAGTGTCTAGTAGAGTCTCGCGGATCGGTATGATGACGTCGTATCCTATCTTCGAGAGGCTATAGGACTTTTTTAGTGAAATCTTGATTTTTGATTCATTTTCATACATTGGATCGTTGTTAGTTTCTGTATTTTTATTTGTTTCACTCTTTCACAGATGGCTAGGATACAGGCTATGACGCATGAGGATGGGGACCCAGAGCCAGCAGCCATAGCACCCGTTAGAGGTAGAGGTCGAACCAGAGGTCGAGGTTAGGCTAGAGCTAGAACAACTACTTAGGGTTAGGACAGAAAACCTTCACAAGACCCTATTATTGCTTTAAAGCAAGAGATAGCTCCAGAGGGTTAGCCACCGCAGCAGTAAATACACCAGGGGGCAGCTCAGGCCTCACCTCGATTTATATCTTCCTCAATTCTCAGAGATGATTTAGTTTAGTAATTAGGGTTGCTAGGTGGTCCACCGATATATGGGTTTTAGATATCAGCCAAGGGTGGTATTGATTTAGGAGCATAGTCTGCAGCTGCAACTCTCAGAGTAGAGGTTTCCCCAGCACCGGTAGTTCCATAGCTGGCAGTAGCCCAGCTAGTTATGACTGTAAAGGAGCAGAAGATGTTGGGCCAATTACTGAGATTAGCACCACCCAGGTTTGTAGGGGCTCTAGGCGAGGATACATTTGAGTTTCTGACTAGTTGTGAGGAAAGGCTCCATAATTTGGGCCTAGTAGAGTAGCATGGTTTAGGTTACTCCACCTTCCAGTTCGATGGTAGAGTGGTTATATGGATTCCAGGCCAGCTGGATTTTTCTCTATGACATAAACTTAATTTTTTGAGGCTTTTTTGGAGAAATATATGCCTCGCAGCCTGTGCAAGCGTCTGAGGAATCAGTTTACAAATTTGGAGCAAGGTTTGATGTCGATTGTTGAGTCTGAGGCAAGGTTTCATGAGTTGTCTAGGCATGCTAATATGATCCTACCGATCGAGTATGGGCGGATCTGATGCTTTGTTAGGGGACTGAGACTCTCTCTTTGCATGGCTACTCAGAGTTTAGTTACTGAGGCCAGGTCTACCTTATTGGAGCAGATTCAGAGCCGATAATTTGAGTATAGCAGGCTAAGTGGAATTCACGATCAGGTGTTGAGAGGTATGTCTAGGAGGTCTACCTTAGATTTTGAGGGCATTCTGAGATTTGACGATTACATTTTTATTTCGAGGGTAGGAGACTTGATTCAGTTGATACATTGGGAGGTTCATAGCTCCAAATATTCTATTCATCTTGGGACAACTAAGATGTATAGAGATCTGAGGTGGCATTATTGGTAGAGCAGTATACAGAGAGATAAAGTGGATTTTGTGGCTCGGTGCCTACATTGTCAGTAGGTGAAGGCCAAGTAATTGAGACCTGGTGGACTACTTCAAAGGCTACCTATTCCCGAGTAGAAGTGGGAGAGGATTATCATAGACTTTGTGAGTGGTTTGCCTTGTACTTCCCGTGGTTCTTATAGCATTTGGGTCATCATGGATCAATTGACCAAGTCTACCCATTTCAACCTTATTCACACTTTCTTCACTGTTGAGAGGTTGGCCTATATCTATGTTCGAGAGGTGGTTCACCTTCACGGGGTGCCCGTGTCTATTATTTCATATCGAGGCTCTTAGTTCACTTCTAGCTTTTGGAGGACATTTTAGGAGGAGCTGGGTACCCAGGTTGATCTTAGCACCACCTTTCATCCCCAGACTGAGGGGTAGTAGGAGCGAACTATTTAGATTTTGAAGGATATGCTCCGCGCGTGTGTTATGAACTTTGGAGGTCAGTAGGATCAGTTTTTAATATTAGCGGATTTTGCTTATAAAAACATCTACCATTTGAGTATTCAGATGGCACTATTTGAGGCATTGTCTGGTAGGCGTTATCTATCTTTGTTGGTTGGTTTGAGACCTTAGACGTTAGGCCCCGTGGTACTGATTTGCTTCGTGAGTCTTTGGACAGGGTTCGTGTGATTCAGGATAGGCTTCTGGCAGCCTATAGCAAGATGAAAAGTTATGCTGACCATAGACTTTGTGCTTGAGATTTAGAGTTGGTGACTGGATATTTCTTCGAGTATCGCCCATGAAGGGTATGATAAAGTTTAGGAAGAGGGGTAAGATTAGCCCCAGGTATATCAGACCATTTGAGATTCTTTGGACAGTTGGGGAGGTAGCCTATGAGTTAGATTTGTCTGCAGCCTTTTCAGCCATTCATCCATTTTTCCATATATCTATGTTGTTGTACTGTATTCCAGATGAGTCTCACGTGCTCTGGTAGAACTCGGTTCAGTTGGATGAGAGGTTGACCTTTATTGAAGAGCCAGTATCTATCTTGGCCAGAGATGATAGATTGTTGCGTTCCAGAGATATTCCTGTGGTAAAGATTCAGTGGAGACACCATCCAGTCAAGGAGGCTACCTGGGAGACCGAGCGTGAGATTCAGGCCCAGTATCCCTACCTGTTCAAGCCTTCAGGTACATCTTAATCCTTTACTTTCACGGATGAAAGTCCTTTTAGTAGTGGATGTTGTAATGACCCTTCAGGTAATTTTCTATATTTTTGTGCTTTTTCTCTATTTAGAGCTTCCCTATAGCTACCTCAAGTCATTTATGACTTGCTGGAATGGACAGTTTAGTTACCGGGCAGGTCGTTTGGTTTTTAGAGTCATTTCCCTATTTTGGAGCTTTTACTTTTAAGAATGGGGTCTCAGACCTAAACTTTATATAAACAGCCTTAGATTCCAATTCTAAAATTCTCATTAGCTTTGAAACGTCAATTTCAGGCTGGGGGGAGCCTTAGTCTAAGTCCTGAGGCTTTTGGACTCATTTCAGGCTTTGACTTTATGGTAACCCGACCTCAAGTCGATCTTTGAAAAACACTTGGCACCCTGTAACTGATCAAACAAATCATCAATTCGAGGGAGGGGATATTTGTTCTTGATCGTTACCTTATTCAATTTCTGATAGTCGATGTATATTCTCAACGTGCAATCTTTCTTTCGTACAAATAATACTGGTGCACCCCACGGGGACATACTAGTCCTGATAAAGCCCTTGTCCAGCAAATCATTCAACTGCTCCTTCAATTCACGCAATTCTGCTGGAGCCATTCTGTACGGGGGAATAGAGATAGGCTGAGTTCCTGGAATCACATCAATGCCAAACTCTACTTCCCGTTCTGGGGGTAATCCTGGAAGATCCTCTGGAAATACATCAAGAAATTCATTGACCACTAGAACCGACTGCGGAGTTAGTGGCTCCACATCATTATCTTTCACTCGTACTAAGTGACATACGTAACCCTTAGCAATCATTTTCCTTGCCTTCAAATAGGAAATAAATTTTCCTCTTGGTGCTCCCACATTACCCTGTCATTCAAGAACATTTTTTTGCGGAAAACAAAAATGCACCTTCTTGGCCCGGCAATCCACCGTGGCATAACAAGAAGCCAACCAATCCATCCCCACTATCACATCAAAATCCACCATGTCTAGCTCAATAAGGTCGGCCAGTGTATGATGACCACACACAGTTACCACACAATTACGATATACTCTTTTTGCAACAATATGTTCACCAACCGGTGTAGACACTTCAATTGACTTCATTAATAATTCTGGTGCCTTTGCAAATTTTGCAGCAATCAATGGAGTAACATAGGATAATGTAGAACCTGGGTCAATCAATGTGTATACATTATATGAAAATATGGATAATATACCTGTGACGACATCAGGAGAAGCCTCCGAATTTTGCCGGTCCACCAGAGCATAAGTACGATTCTGAGTTCCACTGGAACTGGCTGCTCCTCTGACACCTCTACCACGACCCACAGGCTGTACACCTCTGCCTAGGGGAGGAACCAATGATGATGATGCAACGGTTGATCCCACAGGTCGCGCCACATTACCCAAGCCTCTTCGTGGGCAATCTCTCATCATATGCCCCGTCATACCACACCAAAAGCAAACATTTGACCCAAATCGGCATTCACCTAAATGAAACCGTCCACATTACTGACATGGTGGACGAGAAAATCCAGCAGTATGCGACCCTCGAATCCCACTACTCTGCCCAAAATTGCTACCTCTAAACCCTCGAAATTGAGATTGTGTTCCTGCTATGGAATATGAGAATGACGGTCTAAGCGGTCTAGGGAACATCCGAGGTCTAGATTGTCCTTGGGACATCATTGACTGTCCCATAGGTCTAGCTCTTTGGACTGTCCTCTTTCAGCTTCATGTACCCTTCTTCTTTGTCTTTGATTCTCCATTTTCTGGGCGAAGGCCTGAATTCTCGCTATATCCATATCCTTGTTCAAGGAAGCAATGGTGCAGTCCCTCATCAAATATGGCTCCAACCTGTCCACATATCGGTGTACCCTGTCCGTCATTGTGGCCACTACGCTCGGAGTATATCGAGCCAAGGAATTAAACTACAAACTGTATTCCCTCACACTCAGATTCCCTTGACAGAGATTTAATAATTGATCCGCACGAGCCTCTCGGATCTCATAAGGGAGGTAGTGGTCAAGGAAAGCCGTTTTAAATTCTCCCCACGTAGGTGGGTTTGCACCAATACCACGAGCTTTCTTCCAATCTCCATACCACAATATGGCCTTGCCCTTCAATCTATAGGCCGCAAGCTCCACCGTTTCTACACCCGACACATGCATAACCTCCAGAGCCCTTTGAATTTGATCTATAAAATCTTGTGGGTCTTCATTTGGATCTGATACAGTGAATGTAGGAGGATCTAGTTTCAGAAAATCCTGCATTCATCGACTGGCTGCTCTAGCTGCACTATCATTAGTTGTCATTGGACCACCTTATCCCTGAAGTTGTGCAGTAACAATTCGGGTCAACATTTGTACTGCATCCTTTAAGTCCTGGTCAGTAGTATTTACTGTTGGTTCTACAGGTACTTCTCTTCCTCTTGACTCCTCTGAAACTGGAAGAGTAGAAGAAGCCTGTGATGCCATCTCTGGTTCAGCACCGCCTTGATTAACTGGTTCAGGCGGGGCACTACTGGTTCCTTCTCCCATAATTCTGTCTATCCTCTTACTTTACCTTGCCCTCTTCTTATCACCGACATTTTTGCTATAAGATACAAGAACAACAATTTTATGGTCAGAATTACGTCAACCTATAACTTTGGTTCTATTGCACGATCTAGAAATGAAGGAATGAAACAACTCCTAAATGTCCCGTAGCCTCCTACTTATAAATGTGGTGCACAACACATCGATAAGTAAGACTCTACTCATACATGGCTTTGTAGACACCCTTAGAATGACCTGCTCTGATACCACTTTTGTCACGCCCCAAATCCCATTTGGGCCGGGCTGGCACCCGAAGCCGATAAGGCCCGAGAGAACCAATATTTACTCATGCCCAATCATATGCATGCCATAAGAACATCACCACCACGTAAGGACATAAAATGCTAATAGCGAAAATCATGGAACAATATATATATATATATATATATACATATAGAAAACTTGGTCGTTAGGGCCATCAAGTCAAGAGGGACATACGCCTCTTACATTTATATACCCACATATGTCTACAAAAGCCTCTAACAGAAGTATACACATAACCATCCTAAATTCGGGATAAGTCCCCGCTTTACATAATATTTACAATACCAAAACCAATATACAACTGTGACTCGGAAAGCCCCGAACCAACTGGAGCTCACCAAAGATCAGTGGATGTCCCGCAGCTTACTGTGGCGGTCTACTAATAACTGTGCCTGCAGCAAGTAAGGTAAATCCCCCAAGAGGGGTAAGTACGAAGAATGTACTGAGTATGTAAGGTCATAATAAAGAACGTGATACAAAAAGACTTCAATGAAAATCAAATATAAATGAGTACTCAATATGGATAAGTCACCATTTTGTATATATGTAAAGGTATACATTATGTGAATTACTTTCTTTACTTTTATACTCTTTCATTCATTTAGTCGTTCCTTCATTCATTACTCATCCATCAATCCATATAATGCCTGGGCCCCAAGCTGATCAGTGGGTAATCAACAGTATTCGGGATCGACCCATGCTAGGATTTTCCTTTGCCCCTGGGATACCACCCGTAGTAGCGGGATTGACCCATGCTAGGTGTTCTTCTCACCCCTGGGATACCACCCGTAGATATTGGGATCGACCCATGCTAGGTATTTAACCCCTGGGATACCACCCAAGAATACATCTCTTCTCTTTACAACATTACTTCTTTAATCTTTGAAATAGCTCAATCAATGATTACTTCATTTTGGGAATTCATAGATGTTTACTTTATGCCTTTACAATCAAGAGATTGATACTTGTGTAGTTGTAACATTATTGGAAACTTTGGAACATAACACTATTGGATCTTAGAACCATGTTCATAATTATGTGACACATGAATAACAATAGCTCAAGAATAAGGTATATATGATCAACAATAGATGATAACCTGAAATGAGTTACCTTAGAACATTTCGGAAATGAGTAAGTACCATAACAAGGTGAATACTATATGCTGCAGAAGGATACGGAAAGAGTAACCTTACATACCTTATCTCCTCAATATGACTATACAATCCTATACGTGAACACAATAATCCAGCTCCTTCCCTTCGTTTCACTCTACAACACAAATACATACCGGAGCTTATATTATCAACTAGTTACCATACAAGTGTAAAAGACGACAATGAGTTATATGACTGTCGTATAATGTCATTTCCACCTTTACAATACCATTTACGGCATGGTCATACCAATAATACCACAACATGCCCAACATTGACCAATACATCATAAACCAGTAGCATGTCACACCAAGTTCATACTTTACACTTCTCCATCACCACAACATTACTATTACTCCATCAAGTCACCTCAATATACCTCATAATCACATATCGGCCAAAATCTCATAATTTACACTTATAGAAAAATAACAAGCTTAGGATCATAATCACACCATACATGTTGATATCTCATCCATATCATTCACTTTTATTCAAACCTCAAGTCCTTTTTCAAGTTAAATAACAAGAATGGCACATCTTTATCAAAAAGTAAAATTTCACTATTCAACACTTGTCAACCTAACCATCATGCTCTACACCATCTCTCATGCATATAATTTGTTAAAGTGCAAGAATAATCACTTATCCAAGCTTGAGAAATGATGATCTTGTCCAAAAGATGACTTAGGGTTTGAAGAGCTTGAGAAATATCTTGTAGAATTATCTAGAATGGCATGTGTGTTTTTTGGAAATAAAAATCTGATTTTTGTCCACCTTATATAACCCCTCAAGTCATACTTAGCCACTTATTGGCATTAAATGTCATGGCCGCCCCTTAGTCAAAGTAGAAGAATGGGTCATTTGCCCTATTGGGCCTTGCATTTTGGTCTCTTTTTGAGCTTTAAATTGGGCCCAATAACCCATGTCATCTTAACCCACAAAATCTAATGTATAATCCTCCATATATCTCATGTTCGAATAATTTTATAGATGTCTCGATAATATTCACTTACGAGATTCCTATTCGTAGCGTCAATCGAACAAATAGAAATTCTAGTCACTCATGGCTTATTTGAACATAATTTGTTAAAACACTTGTGACGAAGAATTAACCCCAACTCGGATGCTAAACGCACTTAATAATAGTCCTACTATGATGGGGTAATGATACCATGACTCAAAGGTCTTATATACATCATAATAGTCGAAGAAAAATTTTGGCGAAAACCACCCCGGCGCGCCACTTGGCGCACCCTTTGCTGCCTGTGGGCTGAAAATTTCAGCCCAGAACGGCCTGGAACGCTGCCTGGCGCGCCCCAGGGCTGCCTGTGCCAAAAATATTTCATCCAGAAGCGGCCCGGCACGCCCCTGGGCGCGCCCCACACCCAAAATGTGAATTTTTTTTCCATTCTTTGACTTTTCTTTGCTGATTTGGTTAGATCCTTCAAGTTAAAGTCACTTGCTTACCTCCTAACCTTAATATCCATTTCTTGGAAGTCCTCCAAGCCTCATTTTTTCACCCCACAATTGCTCCACGAAGTCACAAACACCTCCAACCAAAGTCTAATCTCACATACTAGGCCCAAAATCAAATATTTCATCAATGACACTACAAAATACATACCTATGGCTCTCGACACCTAACTAAACATTGTTCAAAGTCATAAAGTAGGGTTGGGAAGGTACGGTGTGTTACAGATTAGCCCGTTACTTGCCGTTTCGAGCTATGGCTTGGCATACCTACTGGTGGGTTAAAGTAAGTGTCATCATGACTCGAGAAATTGGTCCGTGACAATCATTTTCCTTCGGCACACAATAATATCTAGTGTCTTGAATCAACCTCGGGTCTCCATTACATCAATATCAAGTACTTAGAATCAACCTCGAATTTCTATAACTTTGTTATATCTATTATACCATATCTGTGATCCACAACAAATGAATATGTAGTATGATCACGATGATAAATGATGCTCAAAGGCATTAGGAATAAGTGTATCTCTTTTAAAAAAAACAACGTCTATAGGCCACAAACTTTCTCAAATAAGCAGATTACTTTTAACGCAGTGCCCTTAGGCCATTAAATCATCAAGGTACGGTATAACACATTAATCAGAGTGATACAACAACAATAAGTAATTTAAGTTATATATTGTTTATTAGCTAAGTTTCAACCAAGATTACACAAACATAAGTCATGCTTTTCAACACCAAATCAACCGATACCCCCAACCCATAACATACATGATACAATAAATCATCCCTCAAGCCAAGTCTAAAAGAGTAAGTCATAACCTACCCCGAAAGCTAGGCAAACATGTCACAAACTCTCACAAAATCGCCTTTTTTTTCTAAGTCATATCAGAACGGTTTTAATATGTAAAATCATACTCTATGAGTATATGAGTCTATAGACACCATATTTCGATATAAAAATTGGGTCAAAAACAGACTTAAAAAGTCAATCCCAAGCCAATTGTTAAACCGACTTAAAAATAGTATACTATTTTCCTTGATTTAAGGAATGGAGTTTCAATACAATGGTTAAAATACTTAACATTAATTATGAATTTGGATATGGATTCTTCAAACTTTAAAAAGATATTTTGAAACTTCACCAAAAGTACAACAAGTCAATATAGCTAATGATTCTAAATATCAACTAAAAATAAATAAAAAATTGCATTCAAAGAAAAATTACTTGACTCCCCAAACAGTAAAATATGCACATAAAATGGGGTAGAAGAAGTAATAAAATACTAGATTTTATACTTTTTTGGAATATGACCAAAATTACTCCGATAAATAACTCAAATTTTATAATAAAAATATAATATATAAAAATAACAAATTTGATTATATATATAAAAGAGTCTCTTGTAGTGCTTTTTAATTAGTAATTTAATATTTCTTATAAAGAGTGGATTGAGTTCATATTTTAACTTTAGAGTTGTATGTATTATTTTGATATCTATTTATTGGTACAAAATTGAGATTTTAGATTATGAGAACTTATAAACGTATTTATCTTAATCGTAAATATATGTTTCTTATAAATATATTATTTAAGTCTTAGTGAATAGAGTTATAAAACATGTCCAGATGATGGGAGCTAGCAGATAAACAAGTGAATAATCAAGATACATACAAGATGGTCTGTAATGATACATGGTGCCATCGTAAAATATCAAATAGAAATACTACTCCAATTGTTTATCCTTAATTGATACAGTTGAATTTGTACATGTAGTTTAAAGACACATGAATTGTAATGATCAAATGATTGGACTATAATGAAACAACTTACTTACAAAATATATTCTACGAAATAACTTAAACTATAACCAAAGAATCAGACCACAATAATAGAATTAAATAATTAAATTAGCCTAAATCTAGATATAGCTAGCGGAAAAAGTCACCGAAAAAACGATTCTGAGTTTTTTGTATGACAACACTATAGAGATTTACACTATAAAATGTAAGTGTACTTCATGTGAATGAGACAAAATCAAATGCCTTATGAAAAAGGGAAAAATAGGTATTAATTGTTAAGATCTACGGAGCATAACCCAAGAATCCTACCCTCATAAAGTCCATTAACTACACATTATTTCAGTTACGTAATGACTGACAAAACTCATGAACTTCTCTGTAACAGTTCGTCTTTCAATTATATCTTGACTTGTAATAGGTTGGTATTTGATGTCGCATTTTTAGAGCTAGGTGGGCCTTATCGATAAGACACCAACTCTGGCTGTCTTGACCTCAGATATTTTTGTGTAACACGACCATCTTCATTGGTCATGCTTTGAAGATAATACTTGACACTACCCCCTACTGATTCGTGTATGACCTACTATTCTTGTCACATGTCACTTCCTGATTCACCCATGTGTCAAGTTCGATTTTCACCCTATTTAAATAGTTCGCCATTTGTCGGCCACTTTTGAACTATGACCAAGAAGTAGAAAGATTTTTTATTCCTCGGCGGGAAAGAACGTAAGGAGACAAACAAAAGAACTATTCAATTAGTTTCAATTCAATACGAGTTTTTGATTTAATAAATTGGTTGTAACGTCTCTTAGATTGTTACATATTACTGTGATATACTTCTCTTTCTTCATGGAGTATTTTATATTATGAGAACTTGATGATAGATTTAATTTAGATCTTAGTTTCTTGGTTTAATATGTATTATGTATGTTTGATAGTATTTTCTTTGAGATCAACTCCATTATATTTGATAGAAGTAATAGAGTCAATTGTGTGTTTGAATGATTTCTATGATCTATTATTTTGAAAAAAGAATTTATTATAAGAAAAATCTATATAATCAATTTATTTGAGAGAAGAATTAATTGTAGAAGCATCACTAAAAATTGAAATATTCGAGATAAATTTTAATATCTTTGAATATGTTATCTTATAAACAAGCACTTCAAATTAGAATCTTAATATGTTTTTAGAATCATTAGACTGGAGAAGACATATTTTAATTTATTTTTGGGATAGACGATTATATTTGAAAGAAGCAACCAATAATAATGTTCAACAATAAGTATTATTCAAGAAGCAAATTCTTTACTATAATCTTAAATCAAGTACCTTATATTTTTCCTTGGTAAACTCTGTGATTATTAGTTTTAACTCTTGTTTTTGGTCTTCAAAAAAGCATATCGAATCTTTAGCCGAGAAAAAATTTATTGATAACTATTTCAGTTTCTGCGAAGACGATATTTTTTTATACTATTTTTGACGCATCATGAACTTTATTTTCTCTAGGATTTTGTGCTCGTCGATGAACTTCATGGCAAATATTTGAAATGTAGTCATATCTATGCCTGAACTTTTTCCAAAATGTCTTAACTACAATAATTATACGTCTGAAGTTTGGTGTTGCCAAAATCATAACTTATGTAAAAAAAAGATTGTCTGAAGTTTATACTTGTGAAGGTCACAACTTTAGAAAAAAATATCTAAAATTGGCATTGACAAGTCATTATATGTCCAAAAAACAACTATTATATATCTGAAGTTTGACCTTCCCAAGGAAACAACTTCAGTTAAAAAAATGTCTGAAGTTTAGTTTTGTCAAGATCACAATTTCAATAAAAATTATCCAAAAATAGCCTTGGAAAGCAACTCAAACTTCAGGCAAAAATGATTAACATAGGCAAAAATGATTAACATTTTCCCTTGACCCGTATGTCACTAATTACAAAGTAGGTATATTTACAAAAGAAAAATTCAACTTTGACTAAAATTTAAACATCAATCTCAAAATTGGGTATTTTTTCACTTCAACCCTTGAATAGATGAACTCCACCAAAGTCGAACCTTCGAAGGGACAATTTATATTTTGTTATATTTCAATATCAGATTTTAGTATTATTTAAAGTTAAAATTTCAAATTTAAATTTTAAATTCTAAGTAAGTTTTGTTCAGAAATAAGATACAACCTTTTATGAATAGTCCTCCTCTCCATCTATAAATCGCAGTCACACCATCCCTGCAAGCAACTAATTATTTTATCTTAATATTTTCTTTGAAGAATTCAAAAGAAAAACTTTTATGTATCCTTTGAACAATATACTGCCAATATTTTTAAGGACAATAAATTATTCACTCTTCAAAGCTTTTTCTTTTTTTTTTCCCTACATGCTCGTTATAATTAGTATTGTATATTATTACCTTCATTCCTAAATAAATACTCCTTTTGAGTTGGGCACACCCATTAACAAATTACTAACTTATAGAAAATAAAAGTGAAATAATATGGTTTCCTGATAAAATAGAACCCTGATTCAGGGATATAACAGAGAGAGAAGGAAGTGAGAAAGAGATTTCATTGATAAAAATTGAAGAAACAGTAGAAGAAGCAGTTAAACTCAATTATGGATTACCATTAATCGCCATTTATGATTATTGAACGATCTCGAATCAATTCACCCTATATAAATCGAAAGAAATTTTATGAAATTCGTGATTAAGAAAGAAAGCTTAGTAGACTAAGATTTCTAGTCCGAATGCTCTGATACCATGAAATAATATGGCTTCTTGATAGAACAGAACCCTGATTCAGGGAGATAACAGAGAGACAAGGAAGAGAGAAAGAGATTTCATTGATTAAAATTGAAGGAATAGTAAAAGGAACAGCTGAACTCAATTCTGGAATGAAATAATATGGCTTTTTGATAGAACAAAACCCTGATTCAGGGAGATAACAGAGAGAAAAGGAAGAGAGAAAGAGATTTCATTGATGAGAATTGAAGGAATAAGCTCTGTACATCGTGAAGGAGCTTCTATAGTTGATTAACAACTAACTACCTCTAACTACTTTCTAACTAACTACTTGACTTGACACTTAATTAATTACACCTCATTAACTAATAATGAAAATACTGTTTTGTCCTTCTGTTAAGTGAGTGCTTCATCCTTCCCTTCCACACTCCCCCTCAAGCTTGGAAGTAAGAAGATATTTTGAACTCCAAGCTTGGAACATAAGTAGTGATCTGAACTTTATTTAGCCCCTTTGTCAACACATCTGCTGGTTGATCTTGAGTTGGAATATACTTAGTAGTCACTACTTCTTGACTTATTTTCTCCCTTATGAAGTGAAAATAAACTTTTAGATGTTTGGTTCTCTCATGATAAATAACATTTGCAACAAGCTGTATTGCAACTTTGCTATCAGTAAAGATGTCAACAGGTTTTGTAACTTCAACACCAAGCTACTTCAGTAATCCTAGCAACCAAATAAGTTCTGAGACCATACTAGCCATGCTTCTATATTCAGCTTCTACTGAACTTTTAGAAATAGTTGACTATTTTTTGGATTTTTAAAATACAAGAGAACCTCCTAGCAAAATATAATAGTCCATTACTAATTTTCTGGAGTGTGGACAAGATGTCCAATATGCATCACAAAGGTTGTAACTATATTCTTCTGATTATTGGAAATAAAATACCTTGTCCAGGTTGATTCTTGATATATCTTACTATCCTTAAAGTTGCCTCCTTATGTGACTTCTTAGGTTGTTGTAGAAACTGACTTATGATTTGTACTCCATAAGATATGTCAGACCTTGTCGTGGTTAGGTATAGTAACTTACCAATCAACCTCTAATATGCTCCTTGATCTGCCATTGGATCATTCTTTATTGCTTCTGAATTATCTACAGACAAAACAAAGTCATCAAATTGTTTAGTAGTCAATATGCACAATAGGTTTTACAGCTGGTTTAGATACACTTATCACTGTTTCAGCAATTAAATCTATTGCATACTTCTTTTGATTAATCAACATTCCCTTCTTTGATCTTGCAAATTCAATTCTCAAAAAATATCTCAAGTTTCTGAAGATCTTCATCTTGTAAAACTGTTTCAACTTGTTTTTGGTGTCTTCTATAATTTAAATACCGTTTCATGTAACTAGCATGTCATCAACATAGACAAGTACTAAGACAGTACATATTGAAGTATTCTTGATGAATAATGAGTGATCATACTGACTCTGCTTAAACTAAATCTTCAATAATGCTTCAGACAGTTTAGCATTCCACTGTCTTAGAGCCTGTTTTAGCCCATAAGGGATTTAACAAGTCTGTATATTTTATTTTTTTCCTGACTTGAAAATCCCTGAAGCAATTCCATGTATATCTCATCATTCAAGTCACCTTGTAAAAAGGCATTAAAAACATCCATTTGATGAACTGTCCAACCTCTTTGAGCAGCTAATGACAAAATAGTTTTAATTGTTTTCATTTTTACCATAGCGCTAAAAATTTCTTGATAGTTAATGCCCTCCTTTTGGCTATACCCCTTGGTAACTAGCCTTGCCTTAAATCTCTCCACTTTACCTGTTGCTTTAATTTTCACTTTGTATACCCATCTGCATCCTATTAGAACCTTTTCCTTTGGCAATTGCACAATTTCCCAAGTATGATTGCTTTGAAGTGCCTCAATTTTTTACTGTATCGCCTATATCCATCTAGGATCAGCAGCTGCCTCCTTGTATATTGTAGGTTTTATAGTGGTAGACAATTTTGATAGGTAGGCCTAATATGGTGGAGCTAACTTTTGATAGGACAAGTAGTTTGATATAGCATGGGTATCTCATGTACTCCCAAAGAAACAAAGTTTGTCATCCAAAGAGGTGGTTTCTTTATTCTTTCTAATTTTCTTATGTCTGGTTGAACTCTTGAGGGTTGATGAACTTGAACAGGTATTGCAACTACAGGATCAACAATATGCTCAACTGGTACTGCAGGCTGCACATGCTCAACATGCAATGGAGCCTGAGTATCCACTAGCCTTTGATCAAGTTCCACAGCCTCTATTGATTCATTCAAACCAGTAAAGTTGAAAATATGAGAGGTTTCTTCTATTTTAAAACTAAATGGAAAGATGTCTTCTTTGAAAATCATATCTCTGTTAACAAAGAAAACATGACTAGTTAGATTATATAATAGATAGCCTTTTTGAACTTCTGCATACCCCATAAAGATGATTGTTCTAGCTCTTATTTTAAGTTTGTCAGTCTCTTGTACTACTTTAACAAAACATAAATAACCAATAACCCTGAGAAAATGTAAATATGGTTTTTTTCATACAGATTTTCATAAGGTGATTTATTATTAATAATAAAACTAGGTAGCCTATTTATAATGTACACATCAACTTTAACACATAGACCCCATTACTTAATAGGTATGCTAGATTGAAACCTTAAGGCTCTAGTTACTTCCAAAATATGTTTGTTCTTTCTCTCAGCAACCTTATTTTGTTGAGGAGTATATGCATATGACTTTTGATGAATTATTCCAAGGGCTAAGAACAACTCAGTGCACTGAATGTTTACAAACTCAGTGTCATTATCAGTTCTAACAATCTTAACTAGTTTGTTAAACTAATTTTTAACAAATGTTAAAAAATGTTTCAGAACTATTCACACATCAGTTTTTAGTTTTAAGAAAAAGATTCAAGTCATTCTTGTGTAATCATCTACTATTGTTAAGAAGTACTTATTGCCATCATGTGTAGGGGTCTTGTATGGACCCCGTAGATCCATGTGCAACATTTCAAATTTCCTTAAACAAGTAGATGTATTTAAAGGAAAGGGCAATCTGGTTTGTTTAGCACAAGAACATATATAACATTTATTAACTGATTTAGTAATAGCATTCAGATTTACAGGTAGAATCTTTTTCAAGATAGTAATAGATACATGACCATATCTATTATGCCACATTTCTACATCTAAACTAGAATTTGAAGTAAACATATGATCAAAAATTTTAGCTTCTAATGAAACATCTTTGTTGCTTGAATTCCCTTTTTAGAATGTATAGTCCATCATCCTCTTTACCAATCATCTTCATCTTCCCACTCAAGAGATCCTACAATATGAAAAAGTTAGGAAAGAAGGTAGCAAAACACTTATGTTCCTTGGTTAGCCTTGAGACAGACAATAAATTGAACATAAACTAAGGAATATGTAGAACATTGGTAATAACATTTTCATTCGGCAAAGTACTGGATCCTGTATATATAACCAAGGCTACATCTCCATTAAGAAGATATAATTTCTTGAATTATCAGGTTTGGATACTGTGGGATAATCAAGTATATTCAGGTTCGCTACCATATGATTGGTAGCACTTGTATCAACTATCCAATTCATATTGAGAGTCCGAGCATTGAGAGCAACAACTATACCTATTGTACTACTTGTCAGATTAGTTGAGTGTGTGGCCATGTTAGCAGAAGGAATTGAACAGGTGCTCTACTCAAAAACTGCATAAGTTGATTGTACTGATCCTTGGTTAGAGTGCAGCTATCTTCATCTTTCGATTGACTAGTTTGAGTATCTTTTTGAAGAGTCTTGCACTCTGACCATAGCCTTTTGAACATGAGTTGGGACAGTAGTTCACATTGTTGTGATTATAACCATATGGACCATTGCTAGTAGACTCAACCAATGCACTTCCCATAGGATCATATATCACATTGTAAGCAGAGTTGTTTCCTCCCTTCTTCTTGAACTTTTAATCTTGGGGATAGCCTACAATCTTGAAACAATTTTCCTTAGTATGTCCTTTGATTTTGCAGAAATCACATAATAAGTTGTAGTTCCTCTGATACTTCTGGCTTGGACCATTTATTGTGTACAAAGCAGTATCAAATGTCCTTTGCACACTTGCAGGATTAGCTCCCAAGATTTCTGCAACAGCCACTACAAACTTTTGTCTCTCATCACTCATTATCATTAAGTAAGCCTGATTAACAGATGGCATTGGGCACATAAGCAGAATTTGACTTCTTGCTTGCAAGTAAGAGTCATTTAAGCTTATAAGAAATAGAAAAAGTCTCAGTTTCTGAAAATACAACACAAATTCTTTTGACTTATCACAATTACAAGGAGTAGGAACCAAAGCCTCAAATTCTTCCCATAACCCCATCAATTTAGAAAAATACACAGACACAGAATCAATCCCTTGACTAAGAGTTCTAATCTCTTGTGCAAATTGAAAGTTCTTGAGCTATGCACCTTATTAAAACGTTCAAACAAATCTTCCCAAACTTCTTGACCACTTGAGGCATACATAATACCCCCAAGAAGCCCTTTTTCCACATAATTCATAACCCAAGAAAGCACAATAACATTCACTCTTTCCCAATTACTTTCTAGAATAGGAAATTTATCATTTGTTCAAGTACCATCAACCATTCCTAACTTGTTTCTTCCTAACAATGCTATCCTCATAGATCTAAACCGCAAAAAATATTTTTCAGACCCAGTTAATTAAAAAGAGATGGTATGCATACCACTCATATCTGAAGCACTGAGGAAGAGAGGTTGGTCGTAGTCGATGCCATTAGAAAGAATAGTAGAAGGAGCAGCTAAACTCGATTCTGGATTACCATTAATTGCTATTTATGATTATTGACGATCATGAAATCAATTCACCCTTTATCGATCGAAAGAAATTTTGTAGAATTCGTGATTAAGAAAGAAAGCTTAGTAGACTAGGATTGGTTGTCCCAAAGCTTTGATACTATGAAATAGTATGGCTTCTTGATAGAACAGAACCCTGATTCAGGGAGATAACAGAGAGAAAGATATTTCATTGATGAAAATTGAAGGAGTAAGCTTTGTACATTGTGAAGGAGCTTATATAGTTGATTAACAACTAACTACCTCTAACTACTTTCTAACTAACTACTTAACTTGACACTTAACTAATAACACCTCATTAACTAATAATGAAAAGACTGTTTTGCCCTTCTGTTAAGTGACTGTTTCATCCTTCCCTTCAACAGTAACTTTACCAACTTAACCCTAATTAAATTTATCTCTTTCCAAGTTGACATTGATTACATTTTATCGAAACAAGGGCGAATTTGAAAGAACATGAACAATTTAATTTTGAAGGCTTAAACAAACACTTATTTAGGAACAAAATCAAAAGTCAAAAGGAGCACTTATTTAGAAACAGACTAACGTCATCATAACATTGTTAAATAAATGTCATAACGTCGTCAAATATTAATTCTTAGAGATTCATTATTCAAACGATGACACTCGTTAATGGTGTTTTTTGTTCAAGTAATTCAATAGCTCTTTGTTATCTTATATTAGCATAGTTTGACGACAAATGGAACAAAATATTAATGACTATAGTGAAAAATTGTTGAATAATTAGTCATTTGACGGTAGAAGAAATATATTAATAATGACTTAGAGTTAAAATATAAGGAATACAATAGTTTGATTGAGAGTCACTATGTCAACATCATCACCGCCAAGCAATGATATCGAAATATACTCTATGATCAAGAATTATTGTTTTTAAAAATAGATTTGTGCCAATAATTTAAGCCTTTAACTATTAGGGAGACGTGTACATGAAATGTCACTAAATGAACAATACAAAAATAAAAGGAGGAGGGCCAATCACTTTTCCCCCTCTTAAAATCGAAAGTAAAGAGTAAAACAAAAAACAAGCAGAGAACAAAAGGAATTTTGCAGTATATAAGGAAATGGAACAGAGAGAATTTTTATTCACTAAAACTTCTTTCACTCCTCTGTTTATAGAAGATATGCAGAGCATATATATAAATTAAGCACAAACTTCAAGTCCTAAAAAAACTCTAACAACTAAAGACTCCTACCTAGATAGACAAGTAATCTATTGTCATTCCTAAAATATAGGAACTGATTTATTTAACTCAGTAAAACAAAATGCAGAAATAAAATATTAAAAGAAAATTGCTAAGATGCATTAATATTTAAAACTCGCCCTTAGTGCATGCTTACGATCTATAACTCCCAGAGCAGCTCTGAAATATTCAAACTTAGGCTTTATCAGGGCCTTTGTAATTATGTCAGCGCCTTGCTCATTTGTGGAAATTCCTTTCAAAAATTCTTGCTCCAGCACTTTCTCTTGAATGTAGTGATGACGAACCTCTATGACTTCGTCCGACAATGAAAAATTAGATTCGATGCAAGCTTGACAGCACTTTCATTATCACATCTAATTTGAACAACATAATCTACTTTTCACAACATCTCTCCTATTAATCTCTTCAACCACATACATTCTTGGGCAGCCATAGCTGCAACTACGTACTTAACTTCTGTGCTAGATAATGCTACCATTGGTTGTTTCTTGTTGCACCAAGATACCATAGTTGAACCAGTATTGAAACAATATCCTGAAGTTGAATGTCTATTATTTATATCTCCAGCCAAATCCACGTCGGTAAATTCATTGAGCACAAACTTTTTATGTCTTTTGTACATAATACCATGAACAAGTGAGCCATTCACATAACGAAGAATTCTCCTTGTTGCATCAAGGTGTGAGATTCTTGGACACTGCATGAACTGAGAAAATTTCAACAAAATAAGCACTCTCCCGCCTTGTGATAGTTAAATAATTTAAACTATCAATAAGTTGCTGAAACTTTTTGGCGTCTTTTAATGGCTTTCCTTCATCATTCATAAGCTTGAGATGTGGTTCCATTTGAGTGGCTTTCTCTTTCGACTCCCCCATACCAAAACATTGCAACAATTTTCTTACATATGTCTTTTGAGAAACAAAATATTCTTGATCTTTTTTTTTTCAATTTCTAAACTAAGAAAACAGCTCACTTCCCCAAATTCTTCATCTCAAATTGACCGAAAGATCATTTTTCGACTTAGAAATCACAGCTTCATTATTTCCAGCACTGATCATGTCATCCATACATAATAAGATCATCAAGTGTACATTTGATTCTAATTTAATAAATAGACTAGAATCTGCATCGAAAACTTTAAGGACACAAAAACTAAAGTATTGGCCAACTTTACCATACCAAGCACGTGGTGCTTGTTTAAGACCATACAACGCTTTCTTTAATTGGCAAATATGGTAAGGATACTTCATAGAGACATATCCTTTTGGCTACTCCATAAACACTTCAAGATCCAATTCTTCATAAAGAAAAGTGTTCTTTAATTCAAGCTACCACAACTTCCAATCCATAGATGCTGCAGGAGAAAAAATGATTCTTACAGTTACAATTTTTGCAACTGGACTGAATGTTTCCTCATAATTCAGTCCATAACTTTGAGAAAACCCATGACCCACAAGCCGAGCTTTGTATTTTTCAACAACCCCATCTGAGTTTTTCTTCAAATATTAAACCCATTTTCAAGTGATAAGCTAATAATTCTCTGGCTTCGATACCAACTCCCACATCTGATTTTTGTTAAAAACGTCAATTTCTTCTTGTATAGCTGTTTCCCACTCATTTCAGCTACCAATGTGGAACTTTTGTTAGCACATCCAATAATCTCCCCCTCGAACTAAGTTTCATATGGCCCATCACCATGATCTATGGGGTCACCGAGATTCATTATGTTCCACCCACATCATTTAAGTATTTACGGCAATCGAAGCCCGCAATGTAATGACCCTCCAGGTCATTTTCTCGATTTCCATACATTTCGGCATTTTGATCCTTTCTGTAGCGGCGACATATCATTTATGACTTGTCGGAACTGTCGGTTCGATTATCGGATAGTCCGTTTGGGTTTTCGACTCATTTCCCTGTTTTGGAACCTTCGTTGTTAAGGATTTGGTCATGGACCAAAACTCCTAGTAGACGACCTCAGATGGAAATTATGACAATGCCAACAGCTCCGAAACATTGATTTTAGGCTAAGGGGACCCTTGGTTCAGGTCCCGAGGCTTCCAGACTCATTTTGGGCTATTGGTTGGAAAGTGGTTAAAATGGAACTATAGGTGTGGGACCTACATTTGATCGAAACGACCTCGGATGGAAATTTTGATAGGTTTTTTGACTCCAGAATGTCGAATTTGGTATGGTACCATAATTCGTTTACGTGCACGGGGTTCCGAACGAATCCCGAGCACCCAATCGAAATCCATTTTGGACTTAGCTAAAATCTGGTAACTGATATATGGTCTAACCGCTAAAGCGGTCAAAGAGCCGCTTTAGCGGCCTTAGCTATTTGGCTGAGGTTCGCTATAGCATTCAAGGTCCGCTTAAGCGAACGTCACTTTAGCGGCCAATACCCGCTTAAGCGGCCTCCGCCTTTCCTTGCTCGACCGCTTTAGCGGTAGGCGCTTAAGCGCCCAGGTCATCGCTTTAGCGGCACCTGGGGGCTGATAAATCCCCTCTTTCACCTGAGTTTCTCTCATTTTTCTCAGCTCTTTTCCCCATTGTTGAGAGCATATGGAGTGAGAAAGAGTGAGGATTCACCCATTGAAACTAAGGTAAGTTAGCTCATCACTCCTTGGTCATTATCTATAATTTTACCTATTGATTTCCATCTCATTTTATTGTAAATTCTTAGAAATTAGGTCTTTGAAATCCTAATCATTGGGGATTGATTTGTGCCTCGATTTACTCTCCATTCGTGCTCAACTTTTGAGCACATCTTCCTTATCGTTTGAGGGACCTCGTGACGGATTCAATTTTGGAATTCCGTTAGTAAGCCCCACGGGCCCATTTTTGACCCAATTTTGGGCCTGGAGTTTTATATTACAATATGGGTATCGTTTTACTCATAATGACGTGTAGATGATTATTTTGATAGTGTGACATCGATTCGAGATCATGGAGCAAGGTTGAACGATTTGTGGACACTTCAAGAATTGCGTTTCAGCATCAAGGTAGGCTTTGGTATACTTTTCTCAATGAGATTGTGTATAGTATGGAATACATGATAGGTAAAGAATATCGGATATGATCGTGGCTAGAATAGTATGACTTAGCGTATGTTATGGAATTTGAGGTAGATATGAGCATAAACACTTGTTATGTTCATAGAGACCTATTGCCCTTGAACATACGCATGTTAACCACTGTTGTTGATTAAGGATCCTTTGGTATGAGTTTTACCATTTGACTTAGCGATTCGGGAGGTTTTTTCCAGATTAGATCCTTGTAGTGGCTATGCTCTTGATTATTGTGGATGCCCGGGTCATGAGACCTTACTATATTGGTTACATACTATTAGGCCCGGGACCGTGATTATGAGGCTAGTTGGACTTTGGTGAGTATTCTTCCCTTATCAAGGGAAAGATTATCATTTATAGACACTTAGACACTTATGGTTATATTGTCTGGATACTGGTGATGGCATGCATACTATCTGTTGCATTCATGCTCATTTAGTGGTACGATTCTAATCAAAACCTTGCTCTTACTACTGTTTCCAAAAAGAGGAATTACTCCCACCTTTCACTTTTAAAAAAGGTTGTTTATAATGGGAATTATATCACCTTATTTACTGGAGTATAAGCTTTTGGAATTGAAAATGATGTTTTAGAACTCCGACCGAGGATGATTCCGGTCCATTATTTATCCACTCATCTTACCACTACTATTTACTTCTATCGAGGGATATTCTGACCCCTTTATACATGATTTAGTCCCAAGCATGATCTCGAGCAATGGATTTGCAGATTTATATCCTTTTAGCCACAGTTTGAGTTCATGCACTGATTTTATATATTAAAGACCAGTTCGATGGCACCTACTATAACCCACCAGTAAGTAAGCCAACTCGTATTCCATAATTGCTAGTAACGAACTACCAAAATAAATAAATGAAACAACATAATAATTATAATAACAAGGCTAATATAAACCCAAAACCTGGTGGAGCCAGTACAAGAGCTTCTAATAGCGGAGATTGTTTGGGCAATTAGCCTTTGTAAGGACTTATTGGCTCCAATTTTAGATTTTGAAGCCTTCGGAGGATGGCTTGGGAGTTATGATTGATTTCGGTTTGTGGATGCCTACTCGTCAACTGGATCAGTTGGAATAGTTAAGAACGAGTAGTCTAGATTCAGTGTTGGAATCATAGCTTGGGTTTGCATAACTTTGTTGCATCTTTGTTTCCAGATTCGCCTCGGTTGGGCATTTATTTTTAGGTTGGCTAAGCCTACTCTTTGCATACCAGTCCAGTTTCCTCAAGTTAGGGAAGACCATACTGGATAGATGGTCAGAATATAGTCCATCGGTATATGGTATTGGTTTCTACTATTTCTGACCTTGGTTCTCAATTTTGGTCAGAATTATGAATTTTCTCCTCAGTAGGAGAAGTGCGCTTAAGTTGGGCTTAGCATGGATTCACCCACGGTTGGTGGAACGTCTTGAAGTAGATCATTCAGTTTCATGAGATTGGTACTTTAGACTCTTGATTTTTAGTTTAGAGAGTCATCCGGACCAGTTGTAGCTTTGGCTTAAGAGTACAGACTTTGGTCACCATTGTTGTGTGTCCTGGTAGCACCTTATGGGCTTATTTCTTGCGCTTGCCATTATGGATTTTTTGTAAGTCAACTTCAGCCTTTCGAGGTCAGTGTGTTGTGAATGCGCGGACAGGACTCAGATGATATCTTGTATAGTTTGGAGTAGGTAGCAAGTTTGGAAAGGCAAAAGAAGGTTAAGTTTATATGTTGGAGTTGTAGCACGATTCTGACCTTGGATTGCGTTTAGCCTGGCTGAGTTTCCACCTAGTTAGGCTGATATTGGTGTGTTGTCAACATTTTGTGGTTTTGATGTGCGTGTATCGGTCGTTCTTGATTCAGTTGGAAGCCAGTTGATTATTGAGGTTGAGTTTTGCTTATTTGAAAAGTGAAGTAAGGAAGTTGGTTGAAAAAGGGATACCTTTGGTAAAATCCCTTGGAAGAATTATCTTTTCTTTGAGGTTGTCTGGGGAGTCATGTTATAAAGAATGCGGGCCCAGTACCTCATCCTTTCTAGCTTTCAGGCACTTTCTATCCATTGACTTTCGCGGACGAAAGTCGTTTTAGTAGTGGATATTGTAATGACCCTCCAGGTCATTTTCTTGATTTCTATGCATTCCATTATTTTGAGCCTCCTTGTAGCGGCGACATGTCATTTATGACTTACCAAAACTATCGGTTTGATTATCGGATAGTCCGTTTGGGTTTTAGACTCATTTCCTTGTTTTGGAACCTTCGTTGTTAAGGATTTGGTTTTGGACCAAAACTCCTAGTAGACAACCTCAGATGGAAATTCTGACAGCTCCATCGGCGTCGGAACGTTGATTTTAGGCTTAAGGGACCCTTGGTTCAGGTCCCGAGGCTTCCGGACTCATTTTGGGCTATTGGTTGGAAAGTGGTTAAAATGAAACTATAGGTGTGGGACCCACATTTGATCAAAACAACCTCGGATGGAAATTTTGATAGTTTTGTTGAGTCTGGAATGTCGAATTTTGTATGGTAGCATAGTTCGTTTACACGTACGGGGTTTCGAATGAATCTCGAGCACCCGATCGAAGTCCATTTTGGACTTAGCTAAAATCTGGTAGCTGATATCTGGTTTGACTGCTAAAGCGGTCAAAGTGCCTCTTTAGCGGCCTTAGCTATTTGGCTGAGGTCTACTTTAGCGGACGTCGCTTTAGAGGCCAAGACCCGCTTAAGCGGCCTCCGCCTTTCCTTGCCCGACTGCTTTAGCGGTCATGTACCGCTTTAGCTGTAGGCACTTAAGCGCCCAGGTGTCCGCTTTAGCGGCCCTTGAGGGCTGATAAATCCCCTCTTTCACCAAAGTATCTCTCATTTTTCTCAACCTTTTTCCCCATTGTTGAGAGCATGTGGAGTGAGAAAGAGTGAGGATTCACCCATTGAAGCTAAGGTAAGTTAGCTCATCACTCCTTGGTCATTATCTATAATTTTACCCGTTGGTTTCCATCCCATTTCATTGTAAATTCTTAGAAATTAGGTCTTTGAAATTATAATCTTTGGGGACAGATGTGAGCCTCGATTTACGCTCTATTTGTACTCAACTTTTGAGCACATCTTCCTTATCTTTTGACAGACCTCATGACGAATTAAATTTTGAGATTTCATTAGCGGGCCCTACGGGCCATTATTGACCCAATTTTAGGCCCGGAGTTTTACATTACAATATGGGTATCGTTTTACTCGTAATGACATGTAGATGATTATTTTGATAGTTTGACATCAATTCGGAATTGTGGAGCAAGGTTGAGCGACTTGTGGACACTTCAAGGATTGCGGTTCAGCATCGAGGCAGGCTTCAGTCTACTTTTCTCCATGAGATTGTGTATAGTATGGAATGCATGCTAGGTAAAGAATATCAGATATGATCGTGGATAGAATAGTATGACTTAGCCTATGTTATGGAATTTGAGGTAGAGATGTGTCCCGAACCCTAACATAAACACTTGTTATGTCCATAGAGCCCTATTGCCCTTGAACATAAGCATGTTAACCACAGTTGTTGATTAAGGATCCTTTGGTATGAGTTTTACCATTTGACATAGCGATTAGGGAGCTTTTTCCCCGATTAGATCCTTGTGGTGGATTTATGCCCTTGATTATTGTGGATGCCCGGGTCATGAGACCTTACTATATTGGTTACATACTATTGGGCTCGAGATCATGATTATGAGGCTAGTTGGACTTTGGTGAGTATTCTTCCCTTAGCAAGGGAAAGATTATCATTTATAGATGCTTAGACGCTTATGGTTATGTGTAACACCCCGTACTTTTCTAACCTCACTTGATACCTTGGGGTCATATCTACATAGGTGTTGAGATGCCATGAGTATGTATTTTATAGTGTCCTTGGTGAAACATTTGATATCGGACCTAATATGTGCGATAAGACCTTGTAGGAAGTGTTTTGTGATTTCTTGAAGCATTTGGGTAATACCCCGTACACATTCTAACCTCATTTGGTGACTTGAAGTCATGTTTACTTGATGATTAAGATCACTAAGTAAGTAATTTGTAGTGTTTTGATAAGGTATTGGACGATATGCAAGTATCGGAGAAGTGGCCGAAAAATTCAGCAAGGTGCTGAAAATTGCGCCACTACCCTGTTTCAGGGGTGTGGCGCAACCCACCTGCATTCAGAAAATTCAGATAAATCTCATTTCTTTTGCCACAGCCTGCTTTGCATCTAGTGGCGCAAGGCACAAATCTTTTGCCTTTCCGTACCCGTTTTGTAACACAATTCTAAGACGCTTCTTGGATGGTTCCTTTTGGTTCTTTGGGGTTCTTTGAGTATTGTTAAAGCTTCAAACACTTCAATACACTCCTACATACTCCTACATGATCAAATCATGAAATGTGAATAGTGATCCAAAATGTCTAATGAAGCCATGGGCGACTAGAATTCCTATTTTTGCGATCGAAACGACGAATGAGAATCTTGTAAGAGAACATTGTCATGACATTATGGAATTATGTAAACATGAGATATATGGTGAATAATACATGAATTTTTATGGGTTACATGGATGTGTGTTATTGGGCCCAAAGTTAGGCCCAAAATGGAATTAAAAAGACATGGCCCAAGGGCAAAATGACCCATTCTTCCACTTTGACCTCTTTAAATGCCAAGGAGTGGCTAAGCATGACTTGGGGTCTATATAAAGTCCCCAAGATCAGATTTTTATTTTCCAAAACTCTCATGCCTTTAAGATAATTTTCTCAACATTTCTCCAAGTTCCAAACCCTAAAGCAAATAGTTCCTTTGGACTCTTTGGACAAGATCATCCTATTCCAAGCCTTGGTAAGTATTTATTCTCATGGATTAACATATTATATGCATGGGATATTATGTATATTATGATAGTTGTGTTGGCAAGATGGTGAATAGTGTATTTGTGCTTTTGGTGAAAGATGTGCTATCTTGGTGATTTGAACTTGAATTAGGACTTGTGCCTTTGATGAAAAAGCATGGTATGGACACAATATGAACAAGTATGGTGTTAGTTTTGGTATTAAACTTGTTCTTGTCTATAAGTGGAAATTGTGGGATTTTGGCCGATATGTGTTATGAGTTGTATTAAGGTAAATTGATGGATTATTTGTGATGTGGTATGGATAAGAAAGTGTAAAGGAGAAGTGTTGTGGTGAAATGTATTGATTTTCATGTATTGGTCAATGTATGGAATATTGGGGGATTTTTGGAATAATAATTTTATCAATGGTTTTGTCAAGGGGAAATGGCATGTTTAAGGGCAAATATGTAGTCTCATTGATGTTACATGCATTTGAAGAGTAGTTGGTGGTTAATGTGAATTCCGTATTGTATTTGTGTTGTAGAGTGACACATAAAGAAGGAGCGGGACTACTGTATGCACCTCTAGGATTATATCTTCGTATTGCGAAACCAAGGTATGTAAGGTTACTTTGTCCGTATCTTTCTGCGGCAAATAGTGTTCACATTGACATGTCACTAGTCCTATCCCGAAATGTGCTAAGGTATTCCATATACGGTTATCAATGGTCATTGTTATAAATTTCCTACTCATTGATCAATTGTAAGTCTTATGTCCTATAATCATGGTAAATGTCCCAAAGTTCCAATAGTGATTATACTCATGTCCCTTGTTCATGGATTCTTGTCCAATGGTTCCAATGGTGTCAAGGTGCTAGTAATGTTATATTTCTCATGCTGTTTATTCATATGTCTCTCACTCATTGGTTAATGATTCAAAGCTTCCAACAATGTTATGTTCCAAAGTTCAAGTGATGTTATGACTATCAAAGTATCAATCTCAAAGTAATGAACAAAGTAATGCATATGTGGTCAATGATCAAGTACGGGTGGTAAGTCTAGGGGCGTAAGCCTAGCTCGACTCGATCTCGAGGTATGGATTTATGCGTGGCAGGTCTATGGGCATAAGCCTAGCTCGACCCGATCCCGATGCATTGATGTATGGGTGGCAAGTCTAGGGGCATAAGCCTAGCTCTACTCGATCCCAACATGATGATATGTTATGTAAAGAACCACTGATCAGTAGGGGCCCGGGTACATTATGACACATGTAATGACAAGTGAGCATTGAATGTAAAGAAAGTAATGAAAGTAATGAAAGCAATCCACATGGTTTCCAAAATGCAACATGGTGACTTACTCACATTGATTAGTCATTTGTATTTGAGTTCATTGAAATATTCATGTGTTGTACAGTTTCATCTGAGCCTTGCATACTCAGTACTTATTTCGTACTGACCCCTCTTGGGGAATTTACCTTACTTGCTGCAGGCGCAGGTACTAGTAGGCCTCCACAGTAGGTTACCAGTCGTTGCAGATCATTGGTGAGCTCCAGCTAATTCGGGGCTTCTCCAAGTCAGAGTGTATGTATGTTTTGGTATTGTACATGTTGTATAAAGCGGGGACTTGTCCCGACTTTTAGTTCATTTTGGTCAATGCTTTGTTAGAGGCTTTTGTAGACAGGAGTGGGTGTATAAATGTAAAAGGGATATGTCGTACTTGACTCGGTGGCCTCAATGGCCTAGTTTCGTGTACGTATATATATATATATCATGTTCCATTACTTTCATTATTGGTTTCTATAGCTGTTATGTGCTTATGGGTTTCTTATGGCATGCATATGATTGAACATAGGCAAAGGTTGGTTCTCTCGGGCCTTATCGACTACGGGTGCCAATCATGTCTCGATTGGATTCGGGGCGTGACATTATGTTTTCTGGATACTGGTGATGGCATGCATACTATCTGGTGCAGTCATGCTCATTTAGTGGTACGATTCTAACCAAAACCTTGATTGTACTATTGTTTCCAAAAAGGGGATTTACTCCCACCTTTCACTTTTAAAAAGGGTTGTTTATAATGGGAATCATACCACCTTATTTACTGGATTATAAGCTTTTGGAACTGAAAATGATGTTTTAGAACTCCGACCGAGGATGATTCCGCTCCATTATTTATCCACTCATCTTACCATTACTATTTACTTCAATAGAGGGATATTCCAACCCCTTTATACATGATTTAGTCTCGAGCATGATCTCGGGCAATGGATTTGCAGATTTATATACTTTTAGCCACGGTTCGAGTCCGTGCACCAATTTTATATATTAAAGACCGGTTTGAAAGCAGCTACTATAACCCACCAATAGGTAAGCCAACTCGTTGTCCAGAACAGCTAGTAACGGACTACTAAAAGAAATAAATGAAACAGCAAAATAATTATAATAACAAGGCTAATATAAACCCAAAACCTGATGGATCCAGTACAAGAGCTTCTAATAGCGGAGATTGTTGGGGAAATTAGCCTTTGTAAGGACTTGTTGGCTCCAATTTTAGATTTTAAAGCCTTCAGAGGATGGCTTGGGAGTTATGATAGATTTCGGTTTGTGGGTACCTACTCGTCAACTGGATCAGTTGGAATAGTTGAGAATGAGTAGTCTAGTTTCAGTGTTGGAATTTTAGCTTGGGTTTGCATAACTTTGTTGCATCCCTGTTTCTAACCTTGGTTCTCAGTTTTGGTAAGAATTATGAATTTTCTCCTTTGTAGGAGAAGTGCGCTTAAGTTGAGCTTAACATGGCTTCACCCACGGTTGGTGTAACGTCTTGAAGTGGATCATTCAGTTTCATGAGATTGGTACTTTGGACTCTTGATTTTCAGTTTAGAGAGTCATTCGGACCAGTTGTAGCTTTGGCTTAAGAGTGCAAACTTTGTTCACCATTGTTGTGTGTCCTGGTAGCACCTTATGGGCTTATTTCTTGTGCTTGCCATTATGGATTTTTCGTAAGTCAACTTCAGCCTTTCGAGGTCAGTGTGTTGTGAATGCGCAGACAGGACTTGGATGATATCTTGTATGGTTCGGAGTAGGTAGCAGGTTTGGAAAGGCAAAAGAAGGTTAAGTTTGGATGTTGGAGTTGTAGCTCGATTCTGACCTTGGATTGCGTTTAGCCTGGCTGAGTTTCTGCCTAGTTAGGCTGATATTGGTGTGTTGTTAGCATGTTGTGGTCTGGATGTGCGTGCATAGGTCGTTCATGATTCAGTTGGAAGCCAGTTGATTGTTGAGGTTGAGTTTTGGTTATTTGAAAAGTGAAGTTAGGAAGTTGGTTGAAAAGGGATACCTTTGACAAAATCCCTTGGAAGAATTTTCTTTTCTTTGAGGTTTTTTGGGGAGTCATGTTCGAAAGAATGTGGGCCCATTACCTCATTCTTTTAGCTTTCGAGCACTTTCTATCTATTGACTTTTGCGGGCGAAAGTCCTTTTAGTAGTGGAAATTATAATGACCGTCCAGGTCATTTTCTCAATTACCGTGCATTCCAACATTTTGAACCTCCCCATAGGGGCGAAATGTTATTTATGACTTACCAGAACTGTCGATTCGGTTATCGGATAGTCCGTTTAAGTTTTAGACTCATTTCTCTGTTTTGGAACCTTCGCTGTTAAGGATTTGGTTTTGGACCAAAACTCCCAGTAGACGACCTCAGATGGAAATTTTGACAGCGCCATCAGCTTTAGAACATTAATTTTTGGCTAAGGGGACCCTTGGTTCAGGTTCCGAGGCTTCCGGACTCATTTTGGGTTATTGGTTGGAAAGTGGTTAAAATAAAACTATAGGTGTGGGACCCATATTTGATCAAAATGACCTCGGATGGAAATTTTGATAGTTTCGTTGAGTCTGAAATGTAGAATTTATTATGGTAGCATAGTTCGTTTACGCGCACGGGGTTCCAGACGAATCCCGACCACCCAGTCGAAGTCCATTTTGGAGTTAGCTAAAATCTGGTAGCTGATATCTTGTTTGACCGCTAAAGCGGTCAAAGAGCCACTTTAGCGGCCTTAGCTATCTGGCTGAGGTCCTCTTTAGCGGTCAAGGTCCGCTTAAGCGGACGTCGCTTTAGCGGCCAAGACCTGCTTAAGCTGCCTCTGCCTTTCCATGCCCGACTGCTTTAGCGGTAGGCGCTTAAGCGCCCAGGTGTCCGCTTTAGCGGCACCTGAGGGCTGATAAATCCCTTGATTCACTCGAGTTTCTCTCATTTTTCTCAACCCTTTTCCCCATTGTTGAGAGCATGTGGAGTGAGAAAGAGTGAGGATTCACCCATTGAAGCTAAGGTAAGTTAGCTAATCACTCCTTGGTCATTATCTATAATTTTACCCATTGGTTTCCGTCCCATTTCATTGTAAATTCTTAGAAATTAGGTCTTTGAAATCCTAATCTTTGGGGATTGATTTGAAGCTTGATTTACGCTCTATTTACGCTCAACTTTTGAGCACATCTTCCTTATCGTTCGAGGGACCTCGTGATGGATTCAATTTTGGGATTCCGCTAGCGGGCTCCATGGGCCCATTATTGACCCAATTTTGGGCCTGGAGTTTTATATTACATTATGGGTATCATTTTACTCGTAATGACGTGTAGATGATTATTTTGATTGTGTGACATCTATTCGGGATCGTGGAGCAAGGTTGAGCGACTTGTGGACACTTCAAGAATTGCGGTTCAGCATCGAGGTAGGCTTCGGTTTACTTTTCTCCATGAGATTGTGTATAGTATGGAATGCATGCTAGGTAAATAATATCAGATATGATCGTGGATTGAATAGTATGACTTAGCCTATGTTATGGAATTTGAGGTAGAGATGTGTCCCGAACCCTAACATAAACACTTGTTATGTCCATAGAGCCCTATTGCCCTTGAACATAAGCATGTTAACCACAGTTGTTGATTAAGGATCCTTTGGTATGAGTTTTACAATTTGACTTAGCGATTCGGGAGGTTTTCCCCGATTAGATCCTTGTGGTGTCTTTATACCCTTGATTATTGTGGATGCCCGGGTCATGAGACCTTACTATATTCGTTACATACTATTGGGTTTGAGACCGTGATTATGAGGCTAGTTGGACTTTGGTTAGTATTCTTCCCTTAGTAAGGGAAAGATTATCATTCATAGACGCTTAGACGCTTATGGTTATGTTGTCTGGATACTGGTGATGGCATGCATACTATCTGGTGCATTCATGCTCATTTAGTAGTACGATTCTAACCAAAACCTTGATTTTACTACTGTTTCCAAAAAAGGGATTTACTCCCACATTTTACTTTTAAAAAGGGTTGTTTTATAATGGAAATCTTACCACCTTATTTACTGGATTATGAGCTTTTGAAACTGAAAATGATGTTTTAGAACTCCGACAAGGATGATTCCGGTCCATTATTTATCCACTCATCTTACCACTACTATTTACTTCTGTCGAGGGATGTTCCAACCCCCTTATACATGATTTAGTCTCAAGCAATGGATTTGAGGATTTATATCGTTTAAGCCATGGTTCAAGTCCGTGCACTGATTTTATATATTAAAGACCGGTCGATGGCACCTATTATAACCCACCAGTAGGTAAGTCAACTCGTATTCCAAAACAACGAGTAACGGACTACCAAAAGAAATAAATAAAACAACAGAAATAATCATAATAACAAGGCTAATATAAACTCAAAACCTGGTGGAGCCAGTACAAGAGCTTCTAATAGCGGAGATTGTTAGGGCAATTATCCTTTGTAAGGACTTGTTGGCCCTAATTTTAGATTTTGAAGCCTTCGGAGGATGGCTTGGGAGTTATGATAGATTTTCGTTTATGGATGCCTACTCGTCAACTGGATCAGTTGGAATAGTTAAGAACGAGTAGTCTAGCTTCAGTGTTGGAATTTTAGCTTGGGTTTGCATAACTTTGTTGAATCCTTGTTTCTAGATTCGCCTCAATTGGGCATTCATTTTTAGGCTGGTTAAGCCTACTCTTTGCATACCAGTCTAGTTTTTTCTAGTTGGGGTAGACCGTACTGAATAGATGGTCAGAAGACGGTCCATTGGTATATGGTATTGGTTTCTACTGTTTCTGACCTTGGTTCTCAGTTTTGGTCAGAATTATGAATTTTCTCCTCAGTAAGAAAAGTGCGCTTAAGTTGGGCTTAGCATGGCTTCACCCACGGTTGGTGGAACGTCTTAAAGTGGATCGTTCAGTTTCATAAGATTGGTTCTTTGGACTCTTGATTTTCAGTTTAGAGAGTCATCCGGACTAGTTGTAGCTTTGGCTTAAGAGTGCAGACTTTTTTCACCATTGTTGTTTGTCCTGGTAGCACCTTATGGGCTTATTTCTTGCGCTTGCCATTATGGATTTTTCGTAAGTCAACTTCAACCTTTTGAGGTCAATGTGTTGTGAATGCGCGTACAGGACTCAAATGATATCTTATATGGTTCGGAGTAGGTAGCAGGTTTGGAAAGGCAAAAGAAGGTTAAGTTTGGATGTTGGAGTTGTAGTACAATTCTGACCTTGGATTGCGTTTAGCCTGGCTGAGTTTCTGCCTAGTTAGGCTAATATTAGTGTGTTGTCAGCATGTTGTGGTCTGGATGTGCACACATTAGTCGTTCATTATTCAGTTGGAAGCCAGTTGATTGTTGAGGTTGAGTTTTGGTTATTTGAAAAGTGAAGTAAGGAAGTTGGTTGAAAAAGGGATACCTTGGGCAAAATCGCTTGGGAGAATTGTCTTTTCTTTAAGGTTTTCTGGGGAGTCATGTTCGAAAGAAAATGGGCACAGTACCTCATCCTTTCTAGTTTTCGATCTCTTTCTATCTATTGACTTTTGCGGGGCGAAAGTCCTTTTAGTAGTGGAAATTATAATGACCCTCCAGGTCATTTTCTCAATTTCCGTGCATTTCGGTATTTCAAGCCTCCCCATAGCTGCAACATGTCATTTATGACTTGCCAGAACTGTCGGTTCGGCTATCGGATAGTCCGTTTAGGTTTTAGACTCATTTCCCTGTTTTGGAACCTTCGTTGTTAAGGATTTGGTCTTGGACCAAAACTCCTAGTAGACGACCTCAGATGGAAATTTTGACAGCGCCATTACCTCTGGAACGTTGATTGTAGGCTAAGGGGACCCTTGGTTAAGGTCCCGAGGCTTCCGGACTCATTTTGGGCTATTGATTAGAAAGTGGTTAAAATGAAACTATAGGTGTGGGACCCACATTTGATCAAAACGACCTCGGATGGAAATTTTGATATCTTTGTTGAGTCCGGAATGTCGAATTTGGTATGGTAGCATAGTTCGTTTACGCGCACGGGGTTCCGAACGAATCCCCAACACCCGATCGAAGTCCATTTTGGACTTAGCAAAAATCTGGTAGCTGATATCTGGTTTGACCGCTAAAGCGGTCAGAGAGCCGCTTTAGAGGCCTTAGCTATTTGGCTGAGGTCCGCTTAAGCGGACGTCGCCTTAGCGGCCAAGACCCGCTTAAGCGGCCTCCTCTTTTCCTTGCCCGGCCGCTTTAGCAGTCATGTACCGCTGTAGCTGTAGGCACTTAAGCGCACAGGTGTTCGCTTTAGCGGCACCTGAGGGATGATAAATCCCCTCTTTCACCCGAGTTTCTCTCATTTTTCTCAACCTTTTTCCCCATTGTTGAGAGCATGTGGAATGAGAAAGAGTGAGGATTCACCCATTGAAGCTAAGGTAAGTTAGCTAATCACTCCTTGGTCATTATCTATAATTTTACCCATTGCTTTCCGTCCCATTTCATTGTAAATTCTTAGAAATTAGGTCTTTGAATTCCTAATCTTTGGGGACTGATTTTAGCCTCAATTTACGCTCCATATGTGCTCAACTTTTGAGAACAACTTCCTTATCGTTCGAGGGACCTCGTGACGGATTCAATTTTGGGATTTCGTTAGCGGGCTCCATGGGCCCATTATTGACCCAATTTTGGGCTTGGAGTTTTATATTACATTATGGGTATTGTTTTACTTGTAATGACGTGTAGATGATTATTTTGATTGTGTGACATCGATTCGGGATTGTGGAGCAAGGTTGAGCGACTTGTGGACACTTCAAGAATTGCGGTTCAGCATCGAGGTAGGCTTCGATCTACTTTTCTCCATGAGATTGTGTATAGTATGGAATGCATGTTGGGTAAAGAATATCGAATATGATCGTGGATAGAATAGTATGACTTAGCCTATGTTATGGAATTTGAGGTAGAGATGTGACCCGAACCCTAGCATAAACACTTGTTATGTCCATAGAACATTATTGCCCTTGAACATAAGCATTTTAACCACAGTTGTTGATTAAGGATCCTTTGGTATGAGTTTTACAATTTGACTTAGCGATTCGGGAGGTTTTTCCCCGATTAGATCCTTGTGGTGGCTTTATGTCCTTGATTATTGTAGGTGCCCGGGTCATGAGACCTTACTATATTGGTTACATACTATTGGGCCCGGGACCGTGACTATGAGGTTAGTTGGACTTTGGTGAGTATTCTTCCCTTAGCAAGGGAAAGATTATCATTTATAGACGCTTAGGCGCTTATGGTTATGTTGTCTGGATAATGGTGATGGCATGCATACTATCTGGTGCAGTCATGCTCATTTAGTGGTACGATTCTAACCAAAACCTTGATTTTACTACTGTTTTCAAAAAAGGGATTTACTCCCACCTTTTACTTTTAAAAAGGGTTTTTTTATAATGGGAATCTTACCACCTTATTTACTGGATTATGAGCTTTTAGAACTGAAAATGATGTTTTAGAACTCCGATCGAGGATGATTCCGGTCCATTATTTATCCACTCATCTTACCACTACTATTTACTTCGGTCGAGGGATATTCCGACCCCTTTATACATGATTTAGTCCCGAGCATGATCTCGGGCAATGGATTTGCGGATTTATATCCTTTTAGCCACGGTTCACGTCCGTGCACTGATTTTATATATTATAGACCAGTTCGAGTCAGGCACTTTCTGTTGGATTATGATATATAAATACCGATTCGAGTCTGAAATTATGATATATAAATACCGATTCGAGTCTGGAATTATGATATTTAAAGACCGGTTCGAGTTCGGTACCTTCTATGGAATTATCATATATAAATACCGGTTCGAGTTTGAAATTATGATAATTAAAGACTGGTTTGAGTTCGGCCCTTCCTATTGGATTATGATATATAAATCTCGATTCGAGTCTGAAATTATGATATTTAAAGACCGGTTCGAGTCTGGCACTTTCCATTCGGTTTATGCTGCATTAGTCTATTTATATGCATTTCCTATCACCATTATAGTTGTTTGGCGCCTGTATCTATCGGTCTTATGGGGGGTCGTATAGGTACGGGTTATGGTTGTTGTTTGCTGAGTGTTTCTGTGAACCTTCTGGGCTTATGAGGGTCCGGTTAGGTACTTATTTGTCTGAACTAGCCGGTTACTTTATTATTGTTTATTATGGTTAGTTCGTGGCAGGTTGGTTGTGGACTGGTACCTGAGATTAGAGGTACGTTACTGATTCCTTTATCCTTTTGGTAGATTATATTATAGTGGGTTTACCCCAGGATTTGTCACCCTTTGGGTATAGGCTTGATGAGGCTAGTGTTGGCTCCTTTACTTGGCCATGGACTTTGAGATGTGAGGTTGACTCCTTCAAATAGTTACCTTTGAGTTAGCCCTATACGTATACTTATATGTATGGTATTACCGTATATCCCTCGCTTTCCTTATCTATTTACATTGTATATGCATCCTTTGGCCTTGTACTACTATTATAAATCCCTCTTTCATTCTTCATTTGTATATTGGCCAGTGATATACGGTATTGTAATTTAGTTCCTGAATGTTGTCAGGATAGGATAGTTATCTCTATTGCCCCAGAATATTGTTATGCCTAGTTTCGTGGATAGTTGCCTGTTTTGCCTTTATGTTATGTATGCTTACATTATTTCTGGAGCTCAATCGGTCGTTGCCTACTGAGTACCACGTGTTTGGTACTCATAGTACACTTCTGCAGCCTGCAGGTTATAATACGAGTTATCGCCGTTAATGTGTGTATGTCGTGCAGAGCAGCTATAGATTGGATATTTGGGGTGAACTCCCGACGTTTTGAAGTATCCCTACTCTCCCTCTTATTGTTAGACTGTTCTCTATGTTGTGTCAGAGACGGCTTGTATACATATATTTCATGTATTTCACTTGTACTCCTGATTTATTATAAGCTTTTGTACTGGCTCCACCAGGTTTTGGGTTTATATTAGCCTAGTTATTATAATTATTTCGTTGTTTCCTTTATTTCTTTTGGTAGTCCGTTACTAGCTGTTCCCAACTACGGGTTGGCTTACCTACTGGTGGGTTATAGTAGGTGCCATCATGACCTGAGAAATTGGGTCGTGGCATGCAACTAGCTTTTTATTGTGTGTGTATCTCTAAGCTCGTAAGGATAAGAAAATCAAACCCCACACCCAATCACTCTGTCATGTCCCTGTACTCATCTTGTTGAACCTGAGCTCTGATATCAAGAAAGGCTCGTAGAAACAAGATGGGCTATTTTTCTTTCGAAAACACCATTCTTTTGGGAGGTATTAGGATATGTCATTTGCCTTGAAATACCATTGTCATCGTAGTATCTGAATAATTCATCAGATATATATTCACCTCCATTACCGCTACACAAGTATTTAATTTTTACCCCAAAATGCTTCTCTACCACAATTTTAAATTCAGCAAATTTAGACAAGGCTTTACTCTTCTCTTTTAAGAACTTCACCCATGTATATCTTGAGAAATCATCTACAAGTACCATGACATAGTGAAAGCCACTATAACTTGTTATTTTTGTTGGTCCCATCAAATCTGTATGAACTAGATCAAACATAGTAGATCTGCGATTTGATGATCTTTGAAATGGAAGACGATGTGATTTTCCAAATTGACAGCCTTGGCAAATTACATCTTTATGAATATTTTATAAAGCTGGCATACCATCCACCAATATTCTTAGAAGAAATTTGCCATAATAATTGATATCCCAAGTGTCCCAGTCGAGCATGCCAAATAGTTTTTTGTGCTATCTGTTTGACTTGTCTTCTTCACATAGGCTTCCCATACTGCCACTACAAATAAAGAACCCTTTTTTCACCCGTAAGAACAACATCAGCAGATATGTTCTTTACATTATCAAGAACCTTCACATCATTTGGACCAAACAAAATATATTTTCCAGAATCAGTAATTTGAGAAACTGAAACTAAGTTTCTCTTCAAACTTGGAGCATGAAATACATCGTCCAGCTTGACAGCTCCTATATCTCCAACTTAAATCTTCAAGACTCTTTCATTAGCTACTAGATATGTTGAGTTATTCGTTGTAACAACAACTCATTCTCTATTATGTTGGCGAAAATCCGAAAGAAGAGAATCATTTCTAGTTACATGATGAGAGCAACCAAAATCAATGATCCACTCTTATGTGCAGCTATCACTGTTGTAGAGAGCTTGAACTGTATAGTCGTTCCTCCGTTCAACTACTTCAACAATGAAGCACTGCTTCATTTGAGTTGCTCATTTCCATCATTTTCACTTGCAATATTTGCATTGCGATCTTCACTCCACAATTTTTCTTGATGTGTCCAATTCTGCCACATCTATAGCACTTTCTATTCTCAAAGTTGCCATCAGTAGCTTTTTCACCATTTGATCCTTTTTCATTATTCCTGCTTCTTGATGATGTGATTTTCTTTTTATTTTTATCCTTTGAAAAAAGTGTTGTATCTGGTTCAAGGCTTTTTCCCATCTGCTTTGCCAATGCCTCTTGATTGGAAAGCACATTTTCAAATTCTTCAACTAAAGATTGCTTTGTCCATCCCTGAATGGAGGTAATGAACAGATTATACTCCTTCAATCCTCGAATAAGAAATCCTTATAATTTTGCTTCACCAGTCTTCTCATCAGGATATAATTCTTAAATTTCAGCACAAATACCCTTAACTTGTAAGAAATATTCATAAATAGACATGCCTCCCTGTGTTAGCATTACCAATTCATTTTCCAAAACTTGCAGCCTAGCGGTGTTTTTTTGGTAAACAATCACTCAAGTATCTCCCAAACTTCTTTTGGTGAACTAACATTGCAAACATGATTGATGATCTCTTTACCAATTAAAGTCCTCAAACAAAAGAGGGTTTTACCATATTTGATTTTTCACTTCCTCCGTGGTTCCGCATTTTCTGGAGTATTCGCGGGGAGTTCTACTTCAGCACCAACAACAAGATCCCAAAGGTGTTGACCTTGAAGGTAGGCCTCCATACACATTCTCCAATATTTGAAGTTCGTCCCTACAAGCTTCTAGACACCAAATTGTGCATTTGAGCTGTTTCCCCTATTTATCGACTCCATAATGCACATGCTTTTTCTCTGCTACTTTCTATCTCCTCTAACAAGACTAAACAAACTTGATAGACAAGAAGAACGAAAGAACGATCAGATTAACAACCTTGCTCTGATACCATAAAACAAAAACAAGCAGAAAACAAAAGGTATTTTGCAGTATATCAGGAAAATGAAACAGAGAGAATTTTTATTCACTGAAAATTGTTTCACTCCTCTGTTTACAAAAGATCAGAGTGTATATATAAATTAAACACTAACTTCAAGTCCTAAGAAAAACTCTTAACAACTAAGACTCCTATCTAGATAGACAAGTAATCTACTATCATTTTTAAAATATAGGAACTGATTTATTTGACTTAGTAAAACAAAATGTAGAAATAAAACAGTAAAAGAATTCACTAAGATGTACAAATTTTTAACAAAGAGCGGCCAATAACATGGACGTTGTATTCATCAAATAAGAAGCGAATGCAATTACATTCTAGTTATAATTTTAACAAATTAAAAATTAAGTTCAAATCTGTTGTACAGTGTAATAACCCTCATGATCATTTTGAGTTTTTTTGTGTTTTTTCTTATTTTACTCCTTTTTGTAGCTTCTATATGTTGTTTGTGATTTGTGGGGATGGGTGACACGACTACTGAAATGGTCAAAAGGGTATTCAATGAGTTTTTCTATTTTGAAGGTTTGAAAGAAATTTTGACCAAAGTCAATATTTCAGTAAAGCAAGCTTGAAATCGAATTCTAACAGTTCTGTTAGGTTTGAAAGGTGATTTTGAGTTCATGGGATAACTTGGTTTGGGTCCCAATGATTCACGAGTGATTCGTGTCATTTGTTAGAATTTTGAAGTTTAATGAACTTAAAGTTGACCACAATCTACATTTGATCAAGACGATCCCGAATCGATGATTTGATGATTCCAACGGGCCTGGACTATTGTTTTTAGTTTATCTGCATATCTGATTTGTCTTCATGGGTTTCTAAATGAATTTCGAGGGTTATTTTCAAGGTTGAACTGTTTTTGAACTTGGCAGGTGCATCAGATCAAGTACAGTTACACCTGTGACCATGCATTGCACCGGTGGAGTCGTACTGATGACGAGTGTCTTCGCGGAGCCACTCCTATGAGTGAGTGTCGCTTCTATAGAGCCTGAAGGAGTTTAGGGAGCCTATTTCTACGAGGAGATGATGCACTTGTGACGTAGCGTGTACAAGGGGGTACGCTTCGGTAAAGTTGGCTAACTCAAGTGTCTTCCACTGTGATGAGGTTACTTCCACTCCGACGTGCGTGTAACTGCGACCAGAGTTCCACTTCTACGATATCATTGTACATTTATAGTACATTCTTTCCTAATTTTGCAAAATTCCTTCATATGGTAAGATTTTAAACCTTAATTTATGTTTTTTTGGATAATGTATTGCTAAATTGGTGATTTAATGGTGCTTGGGGATTGAAGATTTAGGGATTTTTTTTCTAAGATTTGTAAAATGATTTTATTTGATTTGGGGACCAATTAGTGGCCTGATTTAATTGATTTTTGATGTGATAAGTTCCCTAATCTATGGGTAAATTAATTTTGAAAGAAATTTCTAAATTTGACATCAAAATTTGGGGTTGACTTTTTGACCCAATGTTTTGACTGATTCTCTTATGGAAACATGGGCGTCTACGGACTCGTTTATTTATTTAGATTACATATTTGACCAGATTGGGACCATCCGGAGAATTTAAGGAAGGGCAATGTCGTTATTTGACGTGTCAAACTCCAATTAAGGCAAGTTGAGACTTTCTGACTCTTTATGAAGTGTTAATGTATTGATTAATTGATTGAAGGGGAAATGGGTACTAGGAATCTCGTATAAATGAGATAACGGCCATTTATACGGATACCGATGTCATGACAAGGAAAATTTGAAAATATCTTCTGAAATTGATGAATTTGTATTTGTGTGCTTAATTTTTAGTATAAGGCATTAGATAAAACATGATATTGCTCACTTGATATTGATTACTTGATATCGATTAAATGATTGCGGTAGCAGAAGGCTTGCATATGAAGTGCTTATTTGACTACTCTTTCACTATCCTACTCTCATTGTTGAATACTTTGGTGTTATTTATGATTGTTTGTGCTGAGGATGGAATCCAATATAGGTTTTGTTTTGTTGGCATTGCATCTCATGCATTTTGACATTAAGAAAGTGAAAGGATAAATTTTGGTAAAAGGTCATCCAGAATATGAAAGGATAAATTTTGGTAAAAGGTCATCCAGAATATTCACAGTATATAAGATTTATTCGGTACAAGGTGTTGCATCCAAGGCATTCCTATAGTGTTGTATAGTACATGGTGTGTACATGGACCTCATGAGTCCCTTTTGGATCCCGACTATCCAGTATAGGAAGCTGGTATATACAGCTTTATGGCCAGGTCATATACATGGTATATTATTATACCTTCAATTCATTCTCATTACATGGTGTGCTGGTTGGTTGTGAAAGAAACTAAGTGCTTATGAATGTGGCTTATTAGCATTTCTAAACTTGATCTTGATTCTAATATTGTCTTGAACTGATAAATTGTTGTATTTAGCTGCTAATGTACTTTCAATTTGAGATATCTGGTATTGATATTATAACGATGGGCAACGGAGCAGTATATGACCGTCCCTCATCATCGCTTCATTTAAGATTAGTCGACAATGTTGCTGAGTACACGTGTTCTTGTACGCACCTTTGTTTTTTTGCATCTTTATTGTGTAGGTTCTAAGCCTAATATGAGTGGTAGGTGATTTCCTCATTGATACAAAGAAGTAGTTGAATGGATGTTCTGGAGCGTCCAAACTTACTATTTTTATGTTTTGTTCCTTTCTTTTTTATTTTCAGATGGTGTAGTACTTTGTTCCACATTTTGAATCTTTGAAGCTTATACTCGTCAATAGGTTTTGGAGTGTTGATATTGTTTTGTTTTTGCATTTCGTATTTGTTTTATGAAAAGATCTATTTGAGACTTACTTCCACTTTCGATTTACTAAATTATGCATTTTCTACTTAATTAACCAGATATTGAAAGATTTGCTTACCTGTTAGTGGGTGGGATTGGGACAAGTGCCATCACCGTTCCAGATTTTTGGATCGTAACATATAGAAACTAGTAGCATTAAGTCATAGTCATTACCTTTATGCCTCAAATTAGATATAAAAAAATGTATATAGTTAGACTCCACATATCCATAGTATAGTAGGTGTCAATTGTCGACCATGCAATGATACTTCGTATGTGAGTTCCCCATCCACTATTTAGAAAAATGTGAAGGTTTTTTCATATCATCTTGAACAATCATCACCTCATTAGCTAATTTTTGGATTCAATTTAGACCCGAAATTCATTCACCATCTCCACCAAGTTAAATTTAGACAGGCTGTCTAAACAAAAGTTTCACCAAATTCAGTACTCATATTACCAAGTTGGTTGAAAATTTCTTTGGAACTATAAAAGGAAGTACATATGCATGAGTATTGGGCATTGAAACATAACTGAAGATGAACGAGATTTGCTTTAGTGGTGGCGCACTTAAATCACCATTTGGATTTTGGAAGTTGGTAGAGCGCTTTCATCATCAATCAATATATAATAATAAAGAAAAATGTAGAAGAGGTGATGTGACATCTCTCTATGACCTCCATCACCATTTATTTTCTTCTCCTTTTTTTGAATTTTTTTCACATTTTAAAATTAATAATGTGATTGTATATTAAAAAATTCAAAAGTCACTCAATTAATTCTCTTAATTACACACTTTCTTCTCCTACTTAATACCGTACTTAAAACTGTAGTTACTGATCTAAGGAAGATCAAGAGTCAATAAGAAATAGTAATGCTTACAATTGAGGATTACACTTACATTCATTATCTTCAACATTTAATAGCAAAATAATGATTTATAGAAGATTAAAGGTCAGCCAAGTAATACTCTATTTTGTTCTCCCTCCGTTTCATTTTAATTGGGCACATTTCATTTTATACGGTGATTAAGAAATCATAAATGGAGTGATGGTTTTTACTATTTTACCCTTTACCCATATTAATGATATTCATTGGGCATAGGAATGGATGTTGAAATTGTAATTAATTGTAAGATGGAAAAAAATAATTAATTCTATCTTGATTTAGTAAGTGATCAACTAATATGGGACATTTATTTTTAGTAAGATGACCAACTAAAATGAGACGGAGGGAATATTTAAGGATACACAAAGGTATTCATCATCATCAATTCATCATTACGGAGAAATGCAAAGCAGCAACAACAACAACATCAAGAGAGCTTCAATTCCACCCTGATTTCTTTAATAAATTTAGAAGAGGTACACTTTTTTGAGTTTTTCTATTTACATGGAATATTATACACTTCGCCAAAGGCTTCTTTTTTTTTTTTTTAAAACCAAATTATCACGTTTTGGCAATTTGTGTATTGGTTTAAGTGGGAATTATCAGATCAATTTGGTTATATATATTGTGTGTGTGTGTATTCGATTAGAGATTGTTGTTCTGTCAACTAGAATTATTGCCTTTGGGGTGAATAATATTGTTGTACCATAGTCATTATCACAAAAAATGTGATTTTAAATTCTCCAGTTATCCCTATTTAGCTAGAGTAAATTTTAAAAAATATACAAATATAAAATTACGTCATGTGCCCTAATATATAATATTATATAATATTATATAATATTATATAATATTATATAATATTATAGGTGGAGAAAAATATTATACATAATGTGAAACTTTATATAAAAATGTATAAAATGTGTTTATACACAAATTTAGGCTACATCAGAAAACAAACACAAAATAAGGGTTACATGACATAAATATTTTCTTATAATATACAAAGAGTGTAATTTTCTCATTTAGCTATTACGGTAAGTTGTACTAACTTTTTTTCATCAGGTATGCATTAGCCTTACAACTAAAATGTCATTACAATCCATATTTTGAGCCTTGCGCTATAGTCAATCTAGAGCAGTGATTGAATAATGACATCTTTTAGATCTTCCATAACAGTTATGGATATTTCCTTTTATTTACTTCATCTTTTAGATCTTCCATAACTGTTATGGATATTTCCTTTTACTTACTTTTAGAGTATGCTTTGTTTGTTTTTTGCATTTGATTATTCTCCGTATTGATGTTGCAGGGAAGAATAGAGAAAGAGGTGAAAGTAAGAAAAAAAATCAGCTCAATAGTATTTTGAGTCTATTTAGTTAAGTAGTACTTTTTTTTGGATAATCGTGGTGTCCGGGCCAGATTGCGCGAACCTCGACTAATTTCACGGGATACCCGCCACCTCCCACAAGCAACAGGTACCAGGTAACTCTGTCCACCAAGACTAGACCTTATGATGCTTAACCCACTTCATTGAACCACTAGGTCACACCTTTGGGTGCTACTACTATTATTTTACCTTAGTCTTTTAGGTTATCTATCTTTATTATATCTCATTTTTCTTTATTTTTGATATGTCAGATTATAAATTTTGTTTCCCCAAAAAAGTTACGTCTAATTGCATTTAATTTAGTCTTTTTTTTAAAAAAAAAATGTGTGATCCACAGGCCTCATATATATTAAACAAAAGAGGTAGTCAGAATATACAATTAGTTAATCGCCCAAATGAAAATAAGATCCAAAAATAGATGTCATGTGCACATTCGATTGTCATGAATATTTAATATGGTAGTCTAATGTAAAAATGACCACATTAGCTTTTAAGTTATTGTTTTCAGTGCTTATTATATTCAGTGCTTATTATATTCATGTGTTAGTTTAACTCAAAAAATAAGATGAAGGTTATTAAATGGTGATCGGCTTATGGAAGAGGATGTCGACAAAAGCTTAGAAGATTGTGTATTGATTTCATTTTTTTTTTTCTATTTTATTATGATTAAGGTTGTAAGAATGATGTTGCGTTATTTTATTTTTTTTTGTTCTCTATATGATTTCTCTTTATTTTGTATTTTATATTTATATGAATTTTTTATCATCGTAATTCCATAATTTTCTGTGGTTCAAAACATTAACTTATAGCTTTGCTGGAAGTCTGCTAACTACTAACCAAACATTTTCCTTTATATGAAATCAAGTATGCTTACGCATAAATATATATTGTAATATTTTAATAAAATTATTGATATCTAATCGTCTTTTATATTCGCGCTTCGCAGACAAGTTCACTAGTTCTTATATTAAAGTCGGAGGTACATTCCTCAAGACAACATAGCAGAACCAAGCATATTTGGAAATCCTCACGAAATTGAAATTAAGGAAAGGTATAGGTCCTCGACAGACTTTGCATAAAGAAGCACCTAATAAGCATTTAAGGAAGAAGAATTTCTTTGTGAAAAAAGTGTCTTGGATAGCTGAAAACTGTCAACTTAAGTACATCTGACAGGCAAACCTATTCATATTTGGAGTCATCCCCAAAGCAAAATTTACAACCGGAGATTTGAAAGCTGATAAATCATACCAGCAATATTATTATACCATCAACAGCAAAAGAAAAGAAAACTAGAACCTGACTTCAGAATTTTCTCGTAGCTATACATCCCAACTATCTTTCCGGCTGCTAAATCCTGATTTGCAACTGGCTATGTTACTGTACATTTCTAAAAAGTTTTGAGGCTACTGCCTGAGACCATAGTCAGTAATAGTATGCATATTCAGGCTAATTGTAAATCTAAAAATTTTGATGTATCCATTGCCTCACAGTTAAAAAGATTGTTCACCACCTCATAAAACTATAGCAACCAGCGTGGAACCAGAAATTTATGAGATTAAAAAACACACTAAGTTGGTACGGTTAAAACTAAATTACAGTTAGGTTTAAAATATTAAGAGTCACAATTCAGCCCATCAAAGTTTTTACCAGAAGTTTCAATTGGTGCACTTTAGTCCCATTTTATTTAAAATTCCTTACCATTTGGTCCTTAACTAATGAATTCTTAGGCTACTTCTGTTAGCTAGTTCTTTTTTTTCTTACTTCCCGACCAATTTTCTGGTTGCACAACTCTTTCAACGGACCAATGCGCCTCATTCAGCAGGTGAATGCAATGGCATGAGTGACACCTGTATCTATTTTGTACTGCGGAACGGCCTTAACTTTAAAGACACAAATTTTCAGAAGAAAAGGGCAGAACGAAACAGAGCTCAACATTACACAATTTTATAGCTCGGTAAATACGCCATAAAAGTGTTAATCAACCTACAAAAGGCAAGGCCTACCGTAAACATCTTCATTACCAATGTCTTTCCAGATTTTTTTTTTTTTTTTTTTTTGGTAAACTGATCTTTCCATATCTTATTCCAACATAAAAGATGGTGGTGATAACACGAAATGCTTGAATGAATATTAATCATTGCCTACAAAAGAACTTATATGCCAACCACTCAAAGATGATAAAGTGGTGCTTGATTGATCCATTAAATGACCACTGCCCAGTATCAATGAGAGAAAAAGGGGAGGAGGGTTGCACATAGAGATGCCACGACTTGTGACTTACGAATATCTAAAATGAAGCTGCGTTATCTTCACTAATTGACACGTTTGGGCATCATAGAACCACTTGAGGATATACATAAGAGCACCACAAGTAGATAAAGCAGGAATCATCACCTTACAATGGCAATTTTATCAATAAAAGGATGGCATGACAGCATACTGCCGGGGAGATGAGAACGTTCTAATAAGCAAAAGCCAATGATGCTACAACCATGCTTACCAAAGGAACAGAAATATTATCATCTACCATTCCAGTAATAGGGAGAGACTCCACCATAGTTGCTACAAATGACACCACAGCTACTCTTTCTACTGTTGAAACCCAATCCAAGTGAAAATGTCCCAAGGCTGAGAAGTAATAGAGCATCCTTTGACCATATGAAAAAGTCAAGTATCAGCATAAACTTTACAACAAATCTCAAAACACAAACAGCAGCAGACAAAAACCTACACAATGGATACCAGGAAACCGAGAACAAACATGGAGAGGCTACCAGCCCAACTTTTCTGTTTATTATAAGGGATTTTTGTGGACCCAAACCTTCTTCCAACAATATCAGCGATTCCTACATAGAACATAGTATTAAAAAAAAGTGTAAAAGGTACTGACCATAGACTAAGTGATGTGAGCTTCAGATCTTACCATCACCACCACACATCATTGCTAATGAAATTACTCCAACTGGTGACTCACGCCAAAAGAGAACCGCACTCAAAATTAACACTAGAACATAATACAGAGGCCCTCTGAGCAATTCTCTACAAGGAAATGACTGAAATGTAAGGGAGGAATCAATGCCATGTATCTGTTGAACAAGGAAAGAAAGGGAACTTACTCTGGCTTTCCTTCCCTAGTAACAGATTTTATAAGGCCCTCATCAGTAGCCAAAGAAAGGCCATGAATCACAAGTCTCAAGCAGTTTGTAAGTGGAACTACAGAAGCAAAGTAGCGAGCCCATCTTGATGCGCTAATCTAAGAACTAAATCATCAGAAAGAACATTCAAAGATGGATTTGCAATCATCAATGAGAGACATAATAGTACCTGAAAATTGGCCAGGAAGCCATAAAAAGCAGACCAGACAATATGTGGACCAGCTTTCTGCTTAAGTTCTGTTTCAATGAATGGAGGGAAAAATAAATATCTCAAGAAAAAATGAAAATCAAGAGATCACACTGCCATTGTAATGTGTTATAAGAACCTTTAATGTTGACATTTCTCAAGACCACAATCCTTCTATCTTTTTCCTTTCTCCCTTCCCCCTCCCAAAAGAAAGGATCTTATTTATTCATTGAATGTTGTAATTCCTGTGAGCTTTTGCTTCATACCTAAAATAACTCACCCCTTTCTCTATTTTATTTTTGATAGGCAATTTGACATTTTATGAAAGACATTTAAGTTAAATATCATTAACCCAATCTTCACACTGCATCATCAGGTACTGCAAGCTTTGGCCATTAGCTAGCACCACTAGAAATTGTGGGCACACTCGAAACCTTCTGAAGTTTTCAACATATTATAACAGACATTTCTAATCTTTTACCTTTAACTTAAGTTGCTGAAAGTTTCAAAGTCTAATCACTAGAGAAACATTTTAGTAATTGTTAAATGAAATTCTAACCCTTATTAGATAAACAATAAATAGAAAAATGAAAGGGACCAAACGGAGTGGAACCGATATAGAAGATTCATATAGCTAACGCTATGGAAGGGGAGCCTTGGGATAACTGGTAAAATTGTTGCCATGTGACCTCCGGTCACGGGTTCAAGCCTTGGAAACAGCCTCTGGCAGAAATACCAAGTAAGGTTGCGTACAATAGATCCTTGTGACCGGGCCCTTCCCTAGACCCTGCGCATAGAGATTTAGTGCACCGGGCTGCCCTTTTTTATATAGCTAACCTAACTAATTTGGGATTGAGGCAAAGTTGTTGTCGCTGATGTACTAAATAAAATAAATAAGAAAGTTGAGTATAGTACTATAGTAGAAAGACCAGTATAGCTCTTCCACTGTAAAAGAACAAGGGCAGTTCTGGTTTTTACATTTCTATGACAGATCAAGTTAGAAAAATTAAAATAAGCCCAATTTTGAAGAGTTAAGTTGTAGGAAACTCCGCATTAACAGTTCATACCCAAATTCTAATTTCCTCTCTATTAATATTTTCAATCAGCACAAGTTTGAATGAGCTCAGAGCTATTAAGGGATCCTAATTCCAGGTAAGAAATAAAAACATAAGGTTTTCGTGCAAAGAAAGTCTAAGGCAATATCTAAGCAAGTTCTGATTTCGATGGAATACAAGGTTTCCATCGCACATGCTAAGCACTTGTCTAAGGTGCTAGATACAGATACAGATACAGACATACAGATATAAGTGTGTCAGAGAGAGAGAGCGAGAGAGAGAGGGGACCTGTTCAATAAGCTTCCGCTCGGATAAGAAATCGAAAGTGGAGACAAGAGCGTAAGCGCCGGCGATGACCAAAACCGTGGCTCCAGCATCCTGCACCATTAAGCTACCATCTCCAATAGCATCAACACCAACCTTCACCGGACAGGAAACGGCTCGGAAATTGTAGGGAGAGAATAATCGTCCTCGAAATGAACGAGTGTTGCTTGTTGCAGTGAGAGATGGAGTCAGATTCGAGAGGCGTAGATAACGAGGAAGAACAGAATGGGGGTAGTTGGTGACCGGAACCACGGCGATGGCGGTAGTCAAAACTCTGCTCATTGTAGCATAAGCACAAGCTTCCATACTAGAATCTACACTCTAATTCATTTTCGTCTTTATACATATAAGTACTTAGCAGATATATTAGATTTATTGAAAGAGTATAAAAATAATTTATGTGGCTTATTATATTTTTCGGAAAACGACAAAAAATCTTGATGAAGAGGGAGGCGGATGCATTGTGCTTGAGAATTTGGCGCATTCAAAGAGGCATCAAAATTTTGGATATTCTACATGTATGAAGGTTGAGGAAGTTGAGGTTGATATTCTAGGATGCGTAAGGAACGAGAAATCAGGCCACAGAGATAACGAGTGGAATTTTGGAAGAGCGTCGGCTCGGTAGTTATAAAGTGACTAACTGGATTGTTAAATATTGTTTTTAACAAGAAGTAAATGTCTGAAGAATGGAGGTGAAGTATAGTAATTATGTCATACAAGAATAAGGGTAACTTTCTAAATTGCAACAAATAGAGGGGTATCAAGCTGCTAAGTTATACTATGAAAGTTTGAGAGAGGGTGGTGGAGATGAGGGTGAGGAGGGGCGTGGATATTTTCTTGAATCAGTTCGGGTTCATGCCAGAACGTTTAACTACAAAAGTCATTTATCTTTTAAGGAGACTGACGGAGCATCACAGAGAGAGGAAAAAAGACTTATACATGGTGGAGGTTCTATGGAGATCTTAGAGGCTAGAGGTGTACCTGTGGAGTATACTAGGGAGATCAAGGATATGTACATTGGAGCCAAGACTCGAATAAGAACAATGGATTGAAACTCGGATCACTTTCCAGTTTTGATGGGGTTGCACTAGGGATCAACCTTTAACCCTTTTATTATTTTCCTTGAAATGGATGTATTAATCAGACAAATTCAAAATGAAGTATCATGGTGTATGTTATTTATAGATGACATGGTTCTAGTTGACGAGACTCGCCAAGGAGTTAACACTAAGTTGGGGTTTGGAGAGCAATTATACCTATACTAAATAAAAAAGAACTAAATAAAGAAATACAAAGTTTAAAACCAAAAACCCTTATAAAATATGTACACCTAGAAATCAAATTACAACATTTAGATCATAAGTATCAATACGACTGGAGGAACAGAAATACTTATAAAAGCATGTTTTTGAGAAGGAATAGATACACCAATAGAAATCTATTTAGCAGATGATAGAATAGTCCAACCTATAGAAAAAAGCGTAATTAGTGCAGTAAAAGGAAATTTAATATACCAAAAATTTAAAACGTTCAAGCTCAGCAGGACCAAGTTAAAATACTTGGAGTGTATGTTAGGTGATGTAACGCATGAGTGTACCAACCTTTATGGTGATTTATTTTTCTGTGCATTTTGACCATTTTACCCATCTCCGTAGTTACTTTATGGTATTTGTGGTCTGTTAGTGTGGTTGACATGATTTCCAAGGTGGTCTGGTGAAACTTATGAAAGTTTTTCATTTTAAAAGTTGTTGTGGTCGACTAAAGTCAGCATTCATTGATATCGAGGTCGAAATGAAATTTTGACAGTTCGTTATCTTTGGATTGTAATTTTTGGGTTAGTACGACCTTTCGTTCGGGTCCTGAGGAGTTTGGATGGATACTTATTTGAATAACTATCTTTGCAAGATCTTTTTTTGTGTGAAGTTTGAATCGTCCAGTAACAGAAGAATAAATAATGTTATATGTGTTGAAAGTATGCTACTTGTTTAAAGTAATCCCTATTAAGCTGACCTTCCCATTCATCTCGACATGTGCTTGTTTGAAGTTATCTTGATTATTTTAGGATTCTTTAATGTTAGAAAAGCATGATAATTTGTTTTTGTTTCTCTTCACTCTCATGAATCCTTTCCAAAGGTAAGTCGTTGTTTTATATGTCATGTTTGTTGTTTAGATGACTTCAATAAGTTACAATTTGGGTGTTTTAATTGCTAACTTAGTGGTAAGACTTGAGATTTTCGAAAACACTGCCCCCCACCCCCCTTTATTTAGTTTCTAAATCTCGGCTGCTTTGTTTCTCCTCTTCTTAAAATTGTTAAAACCCGTAGTGTTCTTCATAAAATTAGTCGTGATGATTTATTTGCTATGGACGAATTTACTTAAGGAGCATTAAACTCGTTATTTGCTCTGTTTTAGTATCAGAAAAGGACTGTTTTTCTTATATAGCCTCAAAAAAAATAAAATTAAATCAATTAATGTTCATTAAAACCTTGCTTGTTATAGAATTCTAAGATATAAGCTACCATGAGATCTGCTTGACTTTTTCATGAGAAAAGCTTCTTAAAAATAGCCATCGGTGACATTTTGAATTTAATATCTTTCACAAAGTAGAATGATATGTTTGTATCAATTTTTTTGTCTATATGAAGTATATGCTGATTTAAATAGAGCAGTTTGTCATGATTGTATCATCAATTTAAAGAAGCATCTGTTTATTGATATCAAGTTCAAGCTCTTTTTCATGATTCTGTTTGATTCTCAAGTCTACAAATGGATTAATGTCTTCACTACATAAATAGACCATCATAGTACCTTGCATAAAAATCTTCACTGCCAAGCTTAGTGTATATATTTGTATGTGTAATTTTCTTTTTACATGACAAAGATGTTTTTAACTAGCTTGTGGATATTCATAAAAATGCTTATAAAATTAATTTTTAGAATAGCTAAGTCTCTGTAGATTATCTTCTATATCACCTACCCTTCACTCGTTGTTAATTAGGCTGTAAGACAATGATTTAAGGTGACCTTAATTCCTTCTACATTTTCTTTGTATGCATGATGTATCGAGTCCATTATGGACTCTTTGAAGTTTTATCTACATTCTGTTAGGCTGATAGGCCCAACACCATTTGACTCCTGGGTCATTCTCAAGAAATTCAAGGATAATTGATACAATCCAAATATGATAATATATTGGACTGTGTCAATACACATGGAAGGAAAGCTAATATACAAGAAAATTATGAAGACAGAGCAACATATAAAATGGGCTTAACCCAATAGATTTTGATAGTCCAAAATTAGACAATTGTAGAGGTTTAAGCCTAAGTTGTTGTCACGATCCGAGTCTGAACCTGGAAGCGACACGGTACTTAGAATCACAAGTGGTCCCAAGATAACTCATGATATTGGAATAACACTAAAACATATAATGAAATAACTGTGAGAAAGTTAAAACAAAACATGTAGATGACTAGACAAATCTGGAATAACTGAAATAAAACATTTAGTCTGAAATCAAATATAAGTTGATCAACAAGATGAAATGTCTAATTTTATCTGAAAGCCTCTAAGTGAAATGACGAGTTACTGGGACAAGTCCCCAGCTAACTCTAAACGAATGTAAACTGAAATAAAGTCTGATAAACAATAACTAAAATAAACCATCCTCAAATGATTAGGACTTACCACAAGTGTAGGTAAACTAGAACTGAAGCGTATATAACTGTGCGGCTGAGACTGAGCACCGGAACCTATATCATAATAAGATATAACACAAAGAAAGGTATGCGGTTAGTACTTCGAATGTACTAAGCATGTGAGATATGCAAGCCATAAATAATAATATGTTCATGCTGAAAACTGGAATCAAACTGAATAAACAATTTATCTAAAAAGAGTATAATCTGAAGCACAAAGGTTCAAAAGTAAAATCATGCATTTGATAGTGAAGTATAACCGTAAAACATGAAGGAATTCAATTTAATTGAAACGGTGGGTCATGTACAAATTCATGAGGTTCTCTTAACCGACATAAACCATGTGAGCAAGTATGGAGTCCAATGTATACACCCCATTTGGAGGGCGCAATATCTAGTCATGCTCATTGTAACTGATTTCTGTAATCATACGATCAATTTATGCTAAATCATTCTTAAACATGCTCAATTTGGATAAATCATGCTAAATTCTTTATAGGATATCAAGTTAAGATTTCGACAATATAATTCATGCATAAGTGTATAATTCAAGTGAAAATTACATGGGAAACATGCTACAACTGAAATCACAAAATTTACATAAAAAAGATATAAACCCTAAATCATGAGTTCATAAAATTCATGATAAAATTGAAGTTTTCTGGGCATAAGGGTGAAAGAAAAACCCTTACTGAAAATTCCACATACCTGGATTGAAGAATTCTTTAATAAGAACTTGAAAATCTGGAACTTGATGAAGAACCCTAGGCTTTAGGCTTGAAATATTTGAATTGCTTTTTCCTATTTTCTCTAAGTGTAAATCGATAGAATGAGTGAAATAACTGGCTAAGGATCTTTTAATCTCCCTCTAACAAGGCTTTAAATTGCGTAGTTTAGGGTTTAAAAGAGTGGAAAAAGACCAAAATACCCTTTTTAAGATATAACTAATTTTCTAGGAAACAGGCCTCATGAGTCATAGTACGACTCGTACTATCAAACCATGGGTCGTGGGTTGGACACGTGAGTCCTGGAAAAATTTGGAACAGATTCTGGTTGGCTAACCACGAGTCATGGTATGACTCATAGGTTGATACCATGAGTCGTACTAAGACTCATGGTCTCTGGGACCTGAAACTTTGAGTTTCTATCTAAGGGACTACGGGTCATTGTATAACCCATACAATAATATTATGACTCGTACCATTGAGTTGTAGTTCCTGGAGAGAACTTATAGGCTTCTGAACTTTTCCTTTAGTTATCAGTACGAGTTGAAGTACAACTCGTACACTGGTCTCATGAATCGTGGTGACTGTAACCTTGGGAAAATTCTGGACAGCTTACCACAAGTCATTCCACAACTCGATGTTTCAATGTACGACTTGTAGGTCTAGTCGTACTGGTCTAGAAAACTGAATTTTTCAACTGGTTTTTTGGCACAAGTCTAGGTTAAAGCTTGGAAAACTTTTAGGGTTTATAATATCTCCCTCCTAGGATCATTCGTCCTTGAATATAGACTAGAACTAAGATGACTGAAAAGAGAAATTACTACAAACATGAAGCTAAATTTTCTGAACCTGAATTACTAACATGATAACTGATTTGACTAAGAGTAGGAACTCAACTGAAACTCATAGAATATGCATGCATACTGAGGATTCATGAATGATTGATAGGGACATGAAATTGAAGAGAAACTATAGGAGGAAAACTATTACCTCAAGCTTTCTTGGCACTACGAGTAAAAAGATGAGGGTACTTGGCCTTCATATCTGCTTCTGCTTCCCATATGGCTCCCTCAAGCAACTGATTTCTCCATAGGACCTTCACTAAAGCGACTTCTTTATTTCTTAACTTGTGAACATGTCGGTCAAGTATCTCAACTGGAACCTCTTCATATAAGAGACTATCCTTCACACCAACACTCTCCAAAGGAACAACCACTGAAAAATCACCAATACATTTCTTCAATAATGAAACAAGAAAAATTGGATGCATCGATTCTAACTCCACATGCAACTCTAACTCATAATCCACATTTCCTATCTGCCTCAAAACCTGTAAGGAACAATATACTGTGGACTAAGCTTCCCCTTCTTACCAAACCTCATCACCCCTTTCATGGGAAAAACTTTTAGGAACATCCAATCATCAATAACAAACTTAAGCTCTCTTATGCTCACATTATCATAAGATTTCTGATGACTCTGAGCAGTTTTCAACCTCTCTCTAATCAGCTGAACCTTTTCTATAGCCTCATGAACTGAATTAGGACCTATCAACGTAGCTTCACCTACCTTGAACCAACCAATAGGAGATCTATACCTCCACCCATAAAGTGCTTAAAAGGGGCCATCTAGATACTAGAATGGAAACTATTATTAGAAGTAAACTCTAAAAGAGGTAAGTAATCATCCTAATTACTTTTGAAGTCGATCACATAAGCTCTCATCAATAACAAACTTAAGCTCTCTTATGCTCACATTATCATAAGATTTCTGATGACTCTGAGAAGTTTTCAACCTCTCTCTAATCAGCTGAACCTTTTCTATAGCCTCATGAACTGAATTAGGAACTATCAACGTAGCTTCACCTACCTTGAACCAACCAATAGGAGATCTATACCTCCACCCATAAAGTGCTTAAAAGGGGCCATCTAGATACTAGAATGGAAACTATTATTAGAAGTAAACTCTAAAAGAGGTAAGTAATCATCCTAATTACTTTTGAAGTCGATCACATAAGCTCTCAACATATCCTCTATAGTCTGAATGGTTCATTCTACCTGACTATTTATTTGCAGGTGAAATGTAGTACTGAGATCACTCGGGTACCAAGACCATTTTGGCAAGACTTTCAAAACTAAGACGTGAACAGAGTACTCCTATATGAGATGATATACAAAGAAACTCCATACAATTTGACTAACTCATGAATGTAAAGTCTGGCATAGTCCTCTACTTAATTAGTAGTCTTAACTGGTAAAACGTGAGCTGATTTAGTCATTCAGTCCATAACAACCCATATGGAATCATGTTTTCATCGCGTGCGAGGTAAATCTGTGATGAAGTCCTTATTAATCATCTCCTACTTCCAAGAAGGAATACTGATGTTATGAGTCATACCTATAAGTATCTGATTATCCACCTCCATCTACTGGCAATTAGGATATTTAGCCATGAAAATCTATAATATCTGTCTTCTACAAGACTCTGAACTATTCTAAGCGATAATACCACCATCTACTGAGTCTACAAGACAAACCCCTAATCGAGCAAGTCTGTGAACATCCTTATCCAATTCTTTCCTTTTTTCCTCAACATGAGCCACACTACCCATGGACAATCTGTTAAGAGCATCAACCACTTTAATGACCTTTCCCTGATGGTAAAACTCACTCATGTCACAATCCTTGAGAAGCTCAAGCCACCTCCACTGTTGAAGATTTAAATCTTTCTGACTGAACATGTACTGAAGACTTTATGATCTGTGAACACATCAACATGAACATCATATAAATAATGCCTCCAAATATTTAAGGAAAAAACCATGGCTGCCAACTCAAAGTCATGAGTTGGGTAGTTTTTCTCATGAACATTAAGCTGTCTGGAAGTATAAGCAATACCATAATAGACTATGAAATGATCTAAACCCTCTGGTAAAGTCAAAACTAGAGCATAAGTGAGTTAAGACTTTAGCTCCTAGAAGCTTTTCTCATGAGCTTCAGACAGCTGAAACTTAACCTTTTTCTAAGTCAACCTGGTCAACAGAGCAACAATAGATGAGAACCCCTCAACAATCTCCTGTAGTAACCAGCTAAGCCTAAAAAAGCTCCTGATGTCGGATGGAAAAATCGATCTAGGCCAGTTCTTTACTTCCTCGGTCTTTTGAGTGTCTACCAGAACACCCTCACTAGAAAAAACATGCCCAAGAAATGCAACTGTCTTCAACCAAAACTCACACTTGTTGAACTTAGTGAACAACTAATGGTCCTTGAGAGTCTGCAACACAACTCTCAAATGATCTTCGTGCTCCCCCTCACTCAAAGAGTAAATAAGGATGTCATCTATGAAAAGAATGATGAACATATCCAAGTACTATTTGAATAACTTGTTCATCAAGTTCATGAAGGCTGCAAGAGAATTCATTAGTCCAAAAGACATACTACAAATTCACAGTGACCATATCAAGTTATGAAGGTTGTCTTTGAAATGTCATATTCTTTAACTCTGAGCTGATGATAATCAACTATGAGGTTAATCTTAGAGAGATAATTGGCACCCTAAAGCTGATCAAATAAGTCATCAATTATAGGGATGGAATACTTATTCTTGATTGTGACTTTGTTCAACTAGCGATAGTCAATACATATTCTGAGAGAATCGTCTTTCTTTCTCATGAACAGAATTGGAGTACCCCACAGGGAAATACTAGGTTGGATGAAACCTTTATATAGGAGTTCTTTCAGCTGTTCTTTCAATTCCTTAAGCTTAGCTGGAGCTATTCTATAAGGAGGAATATATATGGGATGCGTATTTGGAAGAAGGTCTATCCTGAAGTCGATCTCCCACTCAAGAGGGACTCTAGGTAGATCCTCAATAAACACTTCTAGAAACTCACAAACTACCGAGAATGACTGAAGAGATTAGGTCTCAGACTTAGAGACTTTAACCCAAACTAAGTAATAAATACAACCCTTAGAGATTATCTTCCTAGCCTTAAGGCAAGAGATGAAACTACCTCTAGGCACTGTAAGACTACCCTTCCACTTTAAGATAGGCTCCTCTAGAAACTGAAATTCTACCACTTTGGTACTACAGTCGACTAAGGAGTAACAGAAATGTAACTAATCCATGCCAAGAATAACATCAAAGTCTGTTATGTGTAACTCAACTAGATCAGCTGTGGTGACTTTATGAAGGACTGATACTGGGCAATCTTTATAAACCCACTTGGCTATGACTGACTCACCAACTTGAGTGGAACTAGAAAAGGATTTTAAGAGTTGTTCAGAACTGACCCCAAATTTAAAAGCAACATATAGTGTTACGAATGACAAAGCAGACAATAGGTCCAACAAAGCATATACATCATAAGAGAAGACCTGTAACATACCAATAACCATGTCTAGTGAGCTTTCCTGATCCTGGTGAGAAGAAGTGCATAGAAGTTGTTATGATACTGACCACCACCTGAACTAGAAGAGGCTGGCTGGAGCTGCTGAAGAAGCAGATTGCATACGACCACCACTGTTGTTGCCCTTCTAGCAGAGGGATAATTCTTCAACCAGTGACCAATCTGTCCATAACCAAAATATCCCTTCCTGCCTAACAAGCACTCCCCTTATTGGTTCCTACCATACTTCTAACACGTTAGAAAAGTTTACCCCCAGAAACACTCCCCTATAATTTAGAGCTTAATGCTCTGCTGATCCTTCTTGAGTCTAGGAGATGGAGAACTAGAGGATGAAGATGTTGGAGATAATGACCTTTGTTGAAACTGTGAGCTACTCCCTCCGTAAGACCTCTACTTTGAAAACTTAAAATTATTAGTCCTTGTTCTCCCTCTCTTTTTTCTTCAACTTATCTTCCTCTATCTATTGGTAATGAGTCATAAGTCAAGAGATATCTATATCTCCACTAAGCATAGTAGTCCTGCACTCCTTGACCCCCAAATCAGATACACCTGAAATAAACCTACTCATTCGAGCCCTTGACTTAGCAACCATCATTGGAGCAAATCTGGACAACTGAGTAAACTTGAGAGCATACTTCTTAACTAACATCAAATTCTGCTTTAGGTTAATGAACTCCTCAACCTTCCTCCCACAACTCTCAAGGAAAGAATCTATCCAATAAGGTCGCTATAAACTTATCCCAATCAATCGGAGCTGCACACCTACAGCATCCATCCTTCCACTACTTATACCATAAATGAGCCACAACCTTTAACTAATAGGATGTTAACTCTATGCTCTCAGCCCCAATAATTTGCATGGCCTAGGTGATCTTCAACATCTCATCAATGAAGCCTTGTGGATCCTTATCTACCTTTGAATCGAAGAACTCAGGCAACTCATTCTTATGAAATATCAAACCATAGTTGCAATTGAATTTTCATTCTAATTAGCTGGGGAAACTGCATGTTGGTTGACTTGAGTGGTCATGGCTTGTGCTAATATTTGAAAGGTAGGACAAAACTCTACATGTTTGACATGATCATTAAAAGGCTTGGCAGGTGATGGTGGTGCTTGCTGGTTACCATTTCTGTGATCATTGTTTCTTATGGGAGGTATTTTCTGTCACGTGCAAAGAACGAATTAAAAGGGAACATACAGTTAGACTCTATAGCACAATAAAGATCATGACGGAAAGGAAGTTTCCTAAAAACATCTCGCATCATCTTCCTCATAAGAGTGGCATTCTTCATACCCTTGAAAAAGACTCTACTTAAGGCGGCTTTTAGACACTCTAGGACACTTTAAACCTGATACTTTGATACCAACTTTGTTACGACCTGAGTCTACACCCTGGAAGCAATAAAGTACTTAGAACCACAAGTAGTCCCAAGCTAACTGATGGTACTGGCATGAAACTAAAACATACATTGAAATAACTTCATGGAAGCTAAAACAAAACATGTGGATGACTGAACAAATCAACGATAAATGAAATAAAATATTTAGTTTGAAATCAAATTTAAGTTGAACAATAAGTTGAAATATCTAACTTTATCTAAAAGCCTCTATGTGAACTAACGAGTTGCTGGGACAAGTCCCCAGCTAACTTTAAACAAATGAAAATTGAAATAAAGTATGATAAATCATAACTAAAGAAAATTGTCCTTGAATGATGAGGACTCACCATAAGTGTAGATGAACTAGCACTAGAGCGTATCTAATTACATGGCTAAGACTGAGCACCAGTGTAACACCCCGTACCTTCCCAACCCAATGTAACTACGATGAACAAAGGTTACTTAGGTGTCGAGATGCCATGAGTATGTAATTTGTAATGTTAGTGATGCAAAAAATTAAAATTTGGCCTTGTACATGTGATTGAACTTGCGTAGGAGGTGTTTTACGATTTTCATAGAGAATTTGTGGGGTTCAAAACGTGTCTAAGAGGACCTCTAAACAAAGGATATTAAGGGTAAGAAGTAAGTTGAAGAATAGGATTTGAAGTATCTAACCAAACCCGCGAAGAAAAGTCGAAAAATAAAATTTTCAAAAAAACTAAGTCTGCGACGCGCTAGGGGGCGTGCCACGCCGCTCTGGGCTAAAATTTTTAGTCCAGAGGCAGTAATCTGGCGCGCCCAAGGGCGTTCCAGGCTGGTTTTTTCATTTTTCGAAAGTTGGAAATTTCTTAAGTCCCAAGGGTGCCCGGGGACGTACAGAGCTGATTTTTGCCACGTTTATTCTACAAACATGAGAATATACATGAAATGAGTAAAGTATTATATTGGTATGATAAAATTTCTCGTGAACGAATTTGGCGTCAAAATGACGATTTTACCCTTGTAGCCAAAATAAGTCATACGTGGCTAGAATTGCTTGTTTTTGGAATTAAGGCTACGAATATGAATTACATGAGTGGTAATATTGTCGTAACGCGTATGAAATGAATTACACATGAGTAATTATGGATTTTAGTGGGTTAAGTGAATTGGGCTCAAAATAGGGCCCAAAATGAGAAGAAAACATGGACCAAATGACCCATTCTTCCATTGACTAAGCCACACTTAGCATTAAATTCCAAGAGTGGATAAGTATGGCCCCCAAGGATTATATAAAGGGGCCAAAAATCAGATTTTATCACATAAAAATCTCATGTCAATTTAGAAATTTCCCAAAAAGCCTTTTCTTTCATACCCTTGAAAAAGACTCTACTTAACGAGGCTTTTAGACACTCTAGGACACTTTAAACCTGATACTTTGATACCAACTTTGTTACGACCTGAGTCTACACCCTGGAAGCAATAAATTACTTAGAACCACAAGTAGTCCCAAGCTAACCGATGGTACTGGCATGACACTAAAACATACATTGAAATAACTTCGTGGAAGCTAAAACAAAACATATGGATAACTGAACAAATCAACGATAAATGAAATAAAATATTTAGTTTGAAATCAAATTTAAGCTGAACAATAAGTTGAAATATCTAACTTTATCTGAAAGCCTCTATGTGAACTGACGAGTTGTTGGGACAAGTCCCTAACTAACTTTAAACAAATGAAAATTGAAATAAAGTATGATAAATTACAAGGACGTATGTTGTAGAACGAAAAACAAGGATGGAGCGGGACTATTGTATGCACACTTAAGATTGTAGAATCGTATTGAGAATACAAGGTATGTAAGGTTACTCTTTCCGTATCCTTCTACAACATATTGTTCCTATTGACATTGGACTTGTTTCAATTCCGAGAGGCTTGAAGTATAGCAATTCAGGTTGACGGATATTATTATTCATATGTGTCCTATTCTTAGATGACTTATGATACACTTATCTCTTGTTCATTGATTGGAGTTCCGAAGATGTCATAACATTGAAATTTCGAGAAGAACTATTTCAAGAGAGTAATAACATAAGAGAATCTCTTTAATCTTAGATGGCATTTTCCAATCATGTCTTGTTCCAAAGTCCTATAATATGATGATTATCCTTGTACCAATCTTTCATACGTAAAAGTACCAATCTCATAAGATCCCATAAGAGTAATAAGAGAGGTGATGTGCAAGTTAATATATCTATTTCCTCATAAGTGAAGATGTCAATATCATGAAGTACAAGAGTGAAGTAATATATATATGTGTGATTCCAATTATGTCATGATCCTCAATGCCTCAATCACTCTTAAGAATGGAAGGAAGAATAACAGGAGAAATAAGAGATGTGTAATTAATGAGTAATCATAAGTACATCCCAGGGGCTACAGAAAAGCCTAGCATGGGTTAATATAACATCCCAGGGGTCAAAGTACCTAGCATGGGTTAGTAACATCCCAGGGGCTACAGAAAAGCCTAGCATGGGTTAATATAACATGCCAGGGGTCAAAGTACCTAGCATGGGTTAGTAACATCCCAGGGGCGACACGAAAGCCTAGCATGGGTTAATATAACATCCCAGAGGTCAAAGTACCTAGCATGGGTTAGTAACATCCCAGGGGCGACACAAAAGCCTAGCATGGGTTCATATAACATCCCAGGTAGCCTAGCATGGGTAGAACAATAAAGATGAATAAAAGATGAAGAAAAGAGGAGTAAAGAACGTAATATACATGGTTCCCCACATACAGAAAGAGATTTTATTCACATTTCTGTTTCCTTACATTGATTCCATTATTGTTGTTATTATGTATGATGAATTTCTTATGAGCCTTACATACTCAGTACATTCTTCGTACTGACCCCCTCGGGGGAATTACCTTACATGTTGTAGGTGCAGGCACTAGTAGACCTCCATTGTAGGTTGACATTGTGGATCTTTGGTGAGCCCCAGTTGCTTTGGGACTTTTCGAGTCATAGGTGTACAGTTGTGTTGATGTTGTAAATGTTATATAAAGCGGGGAATTGTTCCGACTGTTAGTTGATCTTGTAAATGCATCTGTTAGAGGTTTTTATAGACATATATGGGTATATGGATGTAAGAGACGAATATGTGCAAGACGACTGTCCGTTTGACTTGATGGCCCCAAAGGCCAAGTTTCCTAAATGTATATTTATATAGCATATGTTTCCATGATTCATGTCTTCCGCATAGTCGCATGAGGTATAATAAGATTCATACGAGGTTATGCATACAAATGTTCATGAGTAAAGATTGGTTCTCTCGGGCCATATCGGCTTCGGGAGCCAGTCCGGCCCGAATGGGATTTTGGGTCGTGACAAAAGTGGTATCAGAGCAGGTCGTCCTAAGGGTGTCTACAAAGCCGTGTCTATGTAGAGTCTTACTTATGGATGTGTTGCGCGCCACATTTATAAGTAGGAGTCTACGGGACATTTAGGATGTTATTTCTTTTCTTCATTCTAGATCGTGCAATAGAGCCAGTGTTGTAAGTTGAATTGGATCTAATTATGGTGATTGTTTTTCTTTGGTATAGTTAAAATGTCAATCACGAGAAGAGGTAGAGGTAAAGGGAAGCAAGTAGATGTGCCTGCTGAAGAAGGAATGAGTAGATTACCACCTAACCAAGCTAGTCAAGGTGGAGCTGACGCCGAAATTGCATCGCAGTGTTCCTCTACTTTTCCAGCTCCAGAAGAGCCAAGAGGTAGAGAAGTCCCTGCGGAACCACCTATGAATACCACTGATTAGGATTTAAGAAATGTAGTACATATGTTGACTCAGTTAGTAGCTGGACAAGCACAAGGACGAGCTGGTCCAATGGTAAATGAAGATGACGCGGCTAGAGCAGCTAGTAGGCGTACACAGGACTTTCTAAAATTGGACCCTCCCATATTCACTGGGTCAGACTTGAAAGCAGATCCACAGGACTTCGTGGATTAAATTCAGAGAGCTTTGGAGGTTATGCATGTGTCCGGGGTGGAAATGGTTGAGTTGGCAGCTTATAGACTGAAGGGCGAGGCGATATTGTGGTATAAATATTGAAAGAAGTCTCGTGGTATTGGTGCAATGCCACCAAATTGGGAAGAATTTAAAACAACATTCCTTGATCATTATCTTCCCTATGAGATCCGTGAGGCTCGTGCGGATCAGTTTTTAAATTTACGTCAAGGAAATATGAGTGTTCGAGAATATAGTCTTCAGTTTAATTCCTTGGCACGGTATACTCCAAATGTGGTGGCCACAATGGAAGATAGAGTCCATCGATATGTGGACAGATTGGAGCCATATTTAGTACGAGACTGCACTATTGCTGCCTTAAATCGAGATATGGATATTGCTAGAATATAGGCCTTCGCACAAAAGATGGAAGACCAAAGGCAAAAAAAGAGGATACAGAAATCTGAGGAAGGGCCAGCAAAAAAGGCGAGACCTATGGGGCAGTCTATGGTGTCCCCAGGAGAATTTGGATCTTGAATGTTACCGCCTAGACCCTCATTCTCTTATTCCACAGCGGGTGCTCACTCCCAGTTTCGAGGGTCTAGAGGTGGTCCATCTGGATAGAATAGTGGAGTACAGGGCTCACAGACAGTAGGATTTTCTCGTCCTCCGTGTCAGCGTTGTGGAAGTACTATCTAGGTGAATGCCGGTTGGGGACAAATGCTTGTTTTTGGTGTGGCACAGAGGGGCACATAATGAGAGAATGCCCACAAAGGGGTGCGAGTGGTATAGCACGACCTGCGGGATCAACCGCTGTATCATCAACATCGGTTCCTTCCCCAGGCAGAGGCGTTCAGTCTATGGGTCGTGGTAGAGATATGAGAGGAGTAGCTAGTTCCAGTGGGGTCCAAAATTGTACCTATGCTCTAGTGGACCGGCAGAATGAAGAGGCAACTCCTGATGACGGTACCGGTAGTTAGGTATATTACCATATTTTACATGATGTATCTATAACTACTCTATCGTATGTTACTCCATCAGTTACTATGAACCTAATGGGACACCGGAGTTATTAGTGAAGTCAATGGAATATTTCTATCCGCCATAAAATTTAGTATATATCAAAATGGTATAGTAGATATTTGCACTCATAGATGATTAAGTACTCTTAAAAGCGTTACTCATGAAAGGTATAATGTAATTCAGAAAGAAAGGGGAAATTGTCCTAGACAACATGCCATGTGAAGTTGCCGGAAGTGCATAAGGGTTCCATTTCGTATTACTCCCATTGAAATGATACAAATTATGAAGGATTTCACTAGGAAGAGATTCGTATTGTTATTAGACCGACAAGTGAAAGAGGCTAATAAGTAAAGACGTAAATTCGGTAAAAGTTTCTGTAAGAGATGAATAAGTCAAAGAAATCACATGAGAAGTTGAGAAAACAAAAATGATGAAATAGATAACCCTTATTTGTTTCAAATGGAAGAAAAAGTTCAAAGTGTGGAAGTAGACCAAAAACAAGTAAGTATCCATGAGCCTTACGTGTTTATGTATATGTATACTAATAGAGAGATGCATTTGTTGGAATTGAAGCAACATCGTTAACATTCGAGGACGAATATTTCTAAGGGGGGGAGAATGTAACACCCTGTACCTTCCCAACCCAATGTGACTACGATGAACAAAGGTTACTTAGGTGTCGAGATACCATGAGTATGTAATTTGTAATGTTAGTGATGAAAAAATTGAAATTTGGCGTTGTACATGTGATTGAACTTGCGTAGGAGGTGTTTTACGATTCTCATGGAGCATTTGTGGGGTTCAAAACGTGGCTAAGAAGACCTCTAAACAAAGGATATTAAGGGTAAGAAGTAAGTTAAAGAATAGGATTTGAAGTATCTAACCAAACCCGCGAAGAAAAGTCAAAAAATGAAATTTTCAAAAAAACTAAGTCTGGGGCGCGCTAGGGGGAGTACCACGCCGCTCTGGGCTAAAATTTTTAGTCCAGAGGCAGCAAGCTGGCGCGCCCAAGGGCATGCCAGGCTGGTTTTTCCATTTTTCGAAAGTTGGAAATTTCTTAAGTCCCAAGGGTGCCCGGGGACGTACCGAGCCGATTTTGCCACGTTTCTTCTACAAACATGAGAATATACATGAAATGAGTAAAGTATTATATTGGTATGATAAAATTTCTCGTGAACGAATTTGGCGTCAAAATGACGATTTTACCCTTGTAGCCAAAATAAGCCATACGTGGCTAGAATTGCTTGTTTTTGGAATTAAGGCTACGAATATGAATTACATGAGTGAGAATATTGTCGTAACGCGTATGAAATGAATTACACATGAGTAATTATGGATTTTAGTGGGTTAAGTGAATTGGGCTCAAAATAGGGCCCAAAATGAGAAGAAAACATGGACCAAGAATGGGTCAAATGACCCATTCTTCCATTGACTAAGCCACACTAAGCATTAAATTCCAAGAGTGGATAAGGATGACCCCCAAGGCTTATATAAAGGGGCCAAAAATCAGATTTTATCACATAAAAATCTCATGTCAATCTAGAAATTTCCCAAAAAGCCTTTTCTTTCATACCCTTGAAAAAGACTCTACTTAATGCGACTTTTAGACACTCTAGGACACTTTAAACCTGATACTTTGATACCAACTTTGTTACGACCTGAGTCTACACCCTGGAAGCAATAAATTACTTAGAACCACAAGTAGTCCTAAGCTAACCGATGGTACTGGCATGACACTAAAACATACATTGAAATAACTTCGTGGAAGCTAAAACAAAACATGTGGATGACTGAACAAATCAACGATAAATGAAATAAAATATCTAGTTTGAAATCAAATTTAAGCTGAACAATAAGTTGAAATATCTAACTTTATCTGAAAGCCTCTATGTGAACTGACGAGTTGCTGGGACAAGTCCCCAGCTAACTTTAAACAAATGAAAATTGAAATAAAGTATGATAAATCATAACTAAAGAAAATTGTCCTCGAATGATGAGGACTCACCATAAGTGTGGATCAACTAGCACTAGAGCGTATCTAATTACATGGCTAAGACTGAGCACCAGAACCTATATCATAGTAAGATATAGCACAAAGAAACATATGCGGTCAGTACTTCGAATGTTCTGAGCATGGTAGATATGCAAGCTATAAATTATATATATAATCATGCAAAAAACTTGAATAATACTGAATAAGCAATTTATCTAAAAAAGTATAAACTGAAGCACAAAGGGCTAAAAGTAAAATCATGCATTTGATAGTGAAGCATAACTGTAAAACATGAAGAAATTCAATTTAACTAAAAATTTGGGTCATGTACAAAATCATGCTAAAATTATTTATGTGGGAGGTTCTCTTAACCGACATAAATCATGTGAGAAAACCTGGAGTCTAATTTATACACTCCATTAGGATGACGCAAAATACCTTGCCAGGGGTTTAAAGCCATGACTGATGTGGATCCACTAAATTGAGCCCATCTGGAAAAAATAAGACCTACGTTGGTACGTAGTTTTGAAATTTGGATTATCTGGAACCCTAGTACGCTCGGTGTTAAATACTACTCCCAGAATTGTATATAAGTACTCATAATAGATAAACTATAAATTTGAAAATATACATGAACGAGTTTAAATTGTCTGATTAACTAAAGTACTGAAATACTAGAACTAGTCATGCTCATTGTAACTAATTTCTGTGCTCATACGATCAATTTATGCTAGATCATTCTTAAGCATGCACAATTTGGGTAAAATCATGCTAAATTCTTTATAAGATGTCAAGTTAAGATTTCGAAAATATAATTTTTGCATAAGTGTATAATTCAAGGAAAACATACTACAACTGAAATAATAAAGTTTGCATAAAAATGGTATAAACCCTACAACTGGGGGATTCTTTAAAAAGAACTTGGAAATTTGGAACTTGATGAATAACCTATGCTTTAGGCTTGAAAGACTCAAATTGCTCTTTCCTATTTTCTCTAAGTGTAAATTGATAGAATGAGAGAAATAACCGGCTAAGTGCCTTTTAATCTCCCTCTAACAAGGCTTAAAATGACGTACTTTAGGGGTTAAAAGAGTGGGAAAATACTAATATACCCCTTTTAAAATGTAATAATTTTCTGGGAAAAAGGCTTCACGAGTCATAGTACGACTCATACTATCGAACCATGAGTCGTGGTTTGGACTCGTGAATCTTGAAACAATTTGGAAAAGTTTCCAGATGGCAAACCACGAGTCATGGTACGACTCGTGGGTTGATGCCATGAGTCGTACTGAGACTCGTAGTCTCTAGGACCTGAAACTTTGTGATTCTGTCTTAAGGACTACGTGTCATTGTACGACCCATACAATGATACTATGACTCATACCATTAAGTCTTAGTTCTTGGCAAGAACTTCTAATCTTCTGAACATTTTCTTTGGTTATCAGTACGAGTCAACTTATGACTAGCACATTGGTCCCATGACTTGCGGTCTGAGTCGTGGTGACTAGAGCCTTTAGAAAATTATGTATAGCTTACCACGAGTCATTCCACGACTCATAATTTTAGTGTATGAATCGTAGGTCAAGTTGTACTAATCTGGAAATCAAAATTGTCAGCTGGTTTTCTGGCCTATGTTTAGGTTCAAGCATGGGAAACTTTTGATGTGTTATAGTTGGCTAAACTAAACTTCTTCCTTACACTTTATTTATTTGTATAAATTATGATTCTATTGTATGTAAATCTAAATTTTTTATTGAACTTAGTTGACTTCCCCTTTGGAGTACCATGTTTTCATAAGTATAATTTTTATTTGTTTGAATTAATTCTGCAAAGTTTAATTTAGACCCTCATTTAGATTAAGTTGTAAACCTTTTCTTTAAAGTTTTGAATTACTCAACATCTTTTTACAATTGAATTATCTTAAAAATGATTCTCTTTTTATTTAATAAATTCCATTTTTGTATTTTAGTCAAAACAAGTAACTTTTGGAAATAATAGTATAACCATGTGTTACCAGATGTTTTTGATACCTTAAAACCCTTCCAATAATGTTAATTTGAACTCTTACTTAGAATTTCTAAATTTTGGAGTCTTTTACTATTTTAAGACTTTAAGTTTTTTAAAAAAGTTTTCTTTTATTTTCCTTAATAAATTAAGTGGCAACTCTGTCTTTTAGTTAAATTTGAAATTTTTATCAAGTTTTTGAATTTGATTAAACTCAAACCATTTTTTCAAGCAGAAAAGAAATGGTGACTCCGCTGGAGAATATTAACTAAGTCCTAACCATTGTTTCCCTAACTTGTTCTATTTGACTAACTTTTAGGAAATGTAATAATTTTGTTAATTACTTGTTTATATACTTATTTGTTTACTTCTCTTCTATATTATCTTAACATTCATGGCGTACAGAATCTGCCACATGGCAAACTTAGAATGCATTTGGAAAAGGTTGATTAAATGTCTATTCACGGTCGCTTTTTACACCTTAAACTTCTCAAGGCAATAAGCGAGTAGTTAGCACGAGGTCATCCGACAATCATATATTATCTTAGCTGGTAGTTGTACGCTCGAGTTCCCGATCTTCTTTTGAAAACCCACACTAGCCAACTACTGTAGAGCAAAGCCAAATCCTTGAAATAGGCATTTGGCCTAAGTTGAACCTGTACCCTAGGGTATCCGGTCCATTGGTGAGACCACCTCTTGTCCTAAAAGGCTCATGATCTAAAGGAAAAGCATTCTTTATGTGATTAATCGAAGAATGTGATGCTGAACTGAATGAACCATTGTCCCTCGGAGTTAGAAAGTGTTTAGATAGTTTCTTTGTTTGAAGATCTTCATCCGAAAGACGTTTGGAATTCCAAGAAGTTCAATAATTAAGGACCTCCCATAAAGGCGTAGTTTAGGATTATACCCTTGCATGCAACTAATATTTATTTGTACATATATTTTCCTTATTTTGCATTTCCATTCAATTTATTTACAAAATTTGTATATAATATAGTTTTGAGGCAATGGAATATTTCACAAATGGCATAAACATCCTTCAATTCGCTAAGCCTATCTTTCACATAAAAAGGTCACATATCCGTACATAACGCATTATAAATTATTTATGTGTTGTGTGATTATGTGTTGCTCTATTAAAATATAATTAAACCACTCCTATTAAAAATGTTTGAGCCCATAAGTACAAACATAAGCCTACAAGCTTTAAAATGATGAAGAACCCTTGGCTTTAGGCTTGAAAGACTTGAATCATTATTTCCTATTTTCTCTAAGTTTAAATCGATAGAATGAGGGAAATAATCGGCCAAGCACCTTTTAATATCCCTCGAACAAGGCTTAAAATATTGTAGCTTAGGGGTTAAAAGAGTGGAAAAAGACCAAAATACCCATTTTATAACATAATGATTTTCTGGGAAATAGGCTTCACGAGTCATAGTACGACTCGTACAATCAAACCATTGGTCGTGGTTTGGAATCGTGAGTCCTAGAATAATTTGAAAAAGTTTTTCGATGGATAACCATGAGTCGTGATATGGTTCATAGGTTGATGCCATGAGTCGTACTGAGACTCGTGTTCTCTAGGACCTAAAACTTTGAGATTCTATCTAAGGGACTACGGGTCATTGTACGATCCATACAATTATACTATGACTCATACCATTAAGTCTTAGTTCTTAGCGAGAAATTCTAATCTTCTGAACTTTTTCTTTGGTTATCAGTATGAGTCGATGTACGACTCACACATTGGTCCTATGACTCGCAGTTTGAGTCGTGGTGATTGGAGCCTTTGGAAAATTCTGGACAGCTTACCATGAGTCATTCCACGACTCATGATTTTAATGTACGACTAGTAGGTCACGTCATACTAGTCTGGAAACCAAAAGTGTCACCTGGTTTTCTGGCCTATGTCTGGGTTCAAGTATGGGAAACTTTTGATGTGTTATAGTTGGCTAAACTAAACTTCTTCCTTACACTTTATTTATTTGTATAAATTGTGGTTCTATTGTATATAAATCTAAATTTTTTATTTAACTTAGTTGACTTCCCCTTTGGAGTACCATGTTTTCATAAGTATGATTTTTATTTGTTCGAATTAATTTTGCGAAGTTTAATTGAGACCCTCATTTGGATTAAATTGTAAACCTTTTCTTTAATTTTCTAAATTACTCAACCTCTCTTTACAATTGGATTATCTTGAAAATGATTCTCTTTTTATTTAATAAATTCCATTTTTGTATGCTAGTCAAAAGAAGTAACTTTTGAAAATAACCGGATAACTACGTGTTACAAGACATTTTTGGTACTTCAAATAGTGTTATTTTAAACTCTTATCCAGAATTTCTAAATTTTGAAATATTTTACAATTTTAAGACTTTAAAGTTTTTTTTTAAAAATTTCTTTATTTTCCTTAATAAATTAAGTGTCCAACTCCGTCTTTTAGTTAAATTTGAAATTTTTATTAAGTATTTGAATTTGATTAAACTCAAACTATTTTTTCTCACAGAAAAGAAATGGCGACTCTGCTAGAGAATATTAACTAAGTCCTAACCATTGTTTCCGTAACTTTACTTGTTCTATTTGACTAACTTTAGGAAATGTAATAATTTAGTTAATTACTTGTTTATATTCTTATTTGTTTGCTTCTCTTGTATATAATCTTGATATCCATGGCGTACAGATTCTGTCACATGGCAAACTTAGAATACATTAGGAAAAAGTTGATTAAATGTCTATTCATGGTTACTTTTTACACCTTAAACTTCTTGAGGCAATAAGTTAGTAGTTGGCATGAGTTCATCCTACAATCATTTATTATCTTAGCTGGCAGTTGTCCGCTTAGGTTCTCGAGCTCTTTTTGAAAATCCTTTAATGACCCTACAGTGGCTACATGTCATTTATGACTTTCCAGAACTGTCGGTTCAATCATCAGATAGTTCTTCTGGATTTTAGGCTCATTTTCCTATTTTGGAGCTTTTGTTGTTAAAGAATTGGTCTCGGATCAAAATTTCTTGTAAATGATGTTAGATGGAAATTTTGACAACGCGATCATCTCCAGAACATTGATTTTAGGCTAGGGGGACCCTTGGTTCAGGTCCCAAGGCTTCCGGACTCATTTTGGGATATTGGGTATATTTAATGAAAATAGAACTATAGGTGTGGGCCCCATATTTAATCAAAATGGATCTCAAATGAAAGTTTCAATGATTCCATTAAGTCTGAAATATTGAATTTGGTAAGGTAGCATATTTTGATTGCGTGCACGGGGTTTCGAATGAATCCCGAGCACCCAATCGGAGTCCATTTTGGACTTAGCTAAAATCTGGTGCCTGATATCTAGTGTGACCGCTAAAGTGGTCAAAGAGACACTTTAGTAGTAGTCACTTTAGCAACAATCAAGCTGCTTTAGCGGCCTTGGCCATTTCGGTGAGGACCACTTAAGCACCCCATGTTCGCTTAAGCGGACGTCGCTTGAGAGATGGGGTTGTCGCTTAAGTGATGGGGTTGCAGCTTTAGCGGCCTCCTGCCCATTGCTCCAGTAGCTTTAGCGGCACCCTACCGCTTTAGCGTCTAGGTGTGCGCTTTAGCGGCACCTGGGGGCTGTTAAATCCCCCTTTCACCCGATTTTCTCCCCCATTTCTTAACCCTTTTCCTCTATTCTTGAGAGCATAGATTGTGGGAAAATGGGGAAAATCTTTCATTGAAGTTAAGGTAAGTTAGCTCTATACTCCTTAGTCCTTATTCATCATTTTACCCATTGAATTCCGTTCTATTTAATTTTAAATTCTTAGAAAGTAGGTCTTTAAATCCTTAACTTTGGGGACTAATTTGAGCCTCGATTTACGCTCTATTTGTGCTCAATTTTTGAGAACACATTCCTTATACTTCAAGGGACCTCGTGACGGATTCAATTTTGTATTTCATTTGCAGGCCCTACAGGCCTGTTCTTGAGTCAAATATCGACCTGAGCTTTTATATAGAAATATGGGTATCATTTTACACGTATTGACGTGTAGATGATTGTTTTGATAGAGTGGTGGCATTTCGGGATCGTGGAGCAAAGTCAAGAAATTATGGGCGATTCAAGATTTACGGTTCGGCATCGAGGAAGGCTTCGGTCTACTTTTTCCTATGAGATTATGTATAGTATAGTTTGCATGCTAGGTAAGGATGGTAGGATATCTTTATGACTAGTATAACATGACTTAGGCCATTTAGGGAATCTGGGGTAGAAATGTGACCCGAACCTTATTGTAAAATACTTGTCGTGGCTATAGAATCCTATTACCCTTGATTATAAGCATGCAAACCATAGTTTAATATTAAGGATCCCTTAGTATAAGATTTATCATTTGACGTAGTGATTTGGGAAGCATTTCACCGATTAGATCTTTGTAGTGGCTTTATGCCCTTGATTACTTTAGATTACTATGGATTCTTGAGTTATGAGGCTTGTTATGTATTATTGGGCCCGAGGCCGTGGTTACAATACCAGTTGGACTCCAGGTGATTATCCTATGCGTCAGAGGACGTGATTATGATTTATAGACGCTTAGGTACTTATAATGGTATTGTTTGGATACTGGTGATGGCATGTATACTTTTAGGCTCATTCATGCTTACTTAGTGGTACGATTTCAACCAAAACCTTGATTTTATTACTATTTTTCTTAAAAGGAAACTATTCCCACTTTTCACTTTTAAAATAAATTCTTTTATAATGGGAATCGTACCATTTTATTTAATGAAATGTGAGCTTTTGGAACTAAATATGATGTTTTGGAAATTATACTGAGATTGATTTCGGTCCACTACTATTCCACTCTTTTACCACTACTACTTACTCGGCCGAGAGAGGTTTTGACATTTTCTACGCTATTATGCCGATTTAGTCCCAAACTTGATCTCGGACAATGGATTTATGGACTTACACTCCTTTAGTCATGATTTGAGTCTTTGCACTTATTATACACTGTACACTTCTTTAGTCATGATTCGAGTCCGTGCACTTATTATACTAAGTACATTTCTTTAGTCACGATTCCAGTCCGTGCATTTATTACACTATGTACACTCTTTTAGTCACGGTTCGAGTCCGTGCACTTATTATATCTCTCTCTCTCCAGTGTTGTAATAGAAAGATTGATTATGAAGTTTATTAAAAGTCCTGGCTTAGGAAAGGTAGTGTATACAGATATCCCAAATCCCCTATGGGCCCCTTCATTCGTGAACCGCAGTGCTGGAGAAAGTTATCACTGTAGGTCCTACCTTTGTGAGCTACTGAGCTGGAGGAGGTGTATATACTTGTTATGTTATGGTACATATGAAACTTGGATCGGTTATGGTATTTCAGTTTATGTTGCATTCATTTATTCATATGTATCACCTATCACCAGTATGATTGTTTGGGGCCTGTATCTATCGGTCTTATGGGGGCTGTATAGGTACAGGTTAGGGTTGCTATTTGCTGAGTTCTTCCATGAACCTTCCAGACTTATAGGGGTCCGGTTAGGTTTTTGTGTGTCCGGACTAGCCAGTTACTTTATTATTGGTTATTATGATTAGTTCATGGCAGGATGATTATGGACTCATACCTGAGATTATCGGTACTTTTTTGTTTCCCTTCATTATTTTGGTGAGTTAATTTATGGTTGAGTTACCTCATGCTTAGTCACAATTTGGTTAGAGGCCTGATCATGCTAGTATTAGCTCCCTAACTTAGCTATGATATTTGATAGGTTAGGTTGACTCCCTCAGGTTATTACCTTAGAGTTAGTACTATAGGTTTATATATATATATGGTATTACCGTATGTCCCTCTATTTCTTTGTCTATTCATATTATATATATATGTTTTGGCCTAGTATACTATTACCTATCCTTCTTTCACTCTTCATTGGTATATTGGATAGTGATATATGGTATTATACTTTAGTTCCTGAGCATTGTTAGAATAGGGTAGTTTACCCTTATTACTACATTAGCCTCATCATGCTCAGTCTTCTTGGATAGTTGCCTCTAGTTTTATTCATGCCTTACATGTTATTTTATGCTTACATTATTTCTGGAGCTCAGTTGACCGATGCCTACTGAGTACCACGTGTTTGGTACTCATACTACACTTCTGCAGCCTGCAGGTTATAGTATGAGTTATCACCGTTGATGTGTGTATCGTGCGGAGCAGCTATGAATTTGTGATTTTGGGTTAGCTCCTGGTGTTTTGGAGTATCCCTACTCTCCCTCTTATTATTAGAATGTTCTCTAGGTTGTATCTGAGATGGCTTGTATATACTCTTTTCTCGTATTTTATTTGTACTCCTGTTGTATTAGAAGCTCTTGTACTGGCTCTATCAGGTTTTGGGACTATTTTAGTCTTTTTATTATATTTACTCCATAGTTTTCTTTATTTCCCTTGGTAGTCCGTTACTAGTCATTTATTTCTAACTACGGGTTGGCTTACCTACTGGTGGGTTATAGTAGGTGTCATCATGACCTAATAAATTAGGTCATGACAAATTGGTATCAAAGCCTAGGTTTATCGGTGTTATTGGTACAAGAGCTAAGTGTTTAGTAGAGTCTTGCGGATCAGCACAGAGATGTTTGTATCCAATCTTCGGGAGGCTACATGGCATTCTTAGGAAATTCTATTCTTGACTCCCTGTCGTGTGTGCGTACTTCTATGAATCTCTAAGTACTTTCTTTGACTCCATTCCTTCCTAGATGGATAACATGAGGTTATTGATAGATGTGGGCGATACTTCTGCGCATGTTACTAGAATTTCAATCCAGCGATGGACCACGGAGTTAAGGATTGATAGAGAGGATCTTCAGCGTCAGTTAGAGGGTCTGGGGTCAGCCCAGGCTCCGACAGAGTTTGTGACCACCTCATCCTTTTAGGATTCAGTGTTAGGGATTTCGAGTCTGTTCTTGGACACCCCCCAGCCAGAGATGATGCCAGGTACATCGAGTGGTTCTTAGACTAGAGTTGGATTCGTTATTATCTAGCAGGGGTCTCTATCTATTTTAGGGTATGAGATTGGGTTTCTCCAATGGGCCAGACATACTGTAACACCCCGTATCTTTCCGAACCTATGTAATTATCATAAAATTCATGGAATTATTTGAACATGAGATTGTGGGGGTATTATACATGTAATTAGTTAGGCTAAATTAAACTTGTGCCATTGGGCTCAAATGAGGCCCAAAAATTAGCATGAATACATGGCCCAACAAGAAGGAAATGATCCATTCTTGCTTTGACCCAAAGAAAACCCTCAATTATTGACTAAGTGTGGCTAAGGATGAGATTTAAAGGGACTATATAATGCAAACAAATCAGATTTTATTCTCTATTCTACACATGTGCAAACTCTAGAATTTTCTCAAGAAATATCCTTATCCTCTCAAAACCTAAGGCAACCATCTTTTGGGCCAAGATCACTCTTTGCAAGCTTTGGTAAGTATTTATTCCCATGGTTTAATATATTATATTCATGGAATATGGTGTATATCATGTTGGTTATCTTACTGAAGTGTGAGAAGTTCACTATACGTGAAACAAGTTATGTTTGCTTAATCGGTGAAGGTTTTTGCCTTGTAAACTTGAAAATGGACTTGTGATCTTGAAGGAAGTGAAGTTGATGGATTAAATATCAACATGTATGATATGTTTATGTTCCTAACTTGTTTTCTCTATGTGTACAACTTGTGGGATTGTTGTTACGAAATTGGTCATGAAATGGGTAACGAAATGAAAGGAAAATGTAGTTTTGGTGATGTTTATGTGCGTTGTGAAACAATGGTTGTTCATTGGCATCTAAGATGATATAAAATATGTTAATAGAAGCTTAGTTAGGATCATGGACCATTCATTGCATAAAAAGACCCAAAAGAGACCCTTTTTGGCCGAAACGGGCACCCCTCACAGATGAAGCACCTGCGGGCGCAGGTGACTTCGCAGTTGCCTCTGGCTACTGTCAAAGGTCACCTGCGGATGCAGATCAGCCACCTGCGGGTGCAGGTGGCTTCGCAGGTCAGGCCAGAACCCCGTTTTGGTTGTTTTTGCATCTCTTTGACCCCCCAAAACCCCTATACCCTTTATGGATGCAATTATTAGCTTATGTTGCCTTTTAAATGACTATAAAGGAGTATCCCGGAGGTATTTTTAATGGTATAAAATATGGATTATTGTTAATGTGTTATTGTGAAAGCTATCGAGTGACTTGACGGAGGAAAGGTAACGTAGTGTTAATGAGGAAGTGTAAAGGGTACACTTGGTGTGAAATGCTATTGGTTTATGATGTCTTGGTAAATGTGTGGAATGTTATGGTATTTTTGGTATGGTGATGCAATAAATGGTATCGTAAGAGGGCAAAATGACATTATACGACAATCACGTAATTCATTGTCGTCTTATGCACTTGGAATGTAGCTTGTGGTTAATGTTGGTTCCGTTGTGTACTTGTGATGTAGAGTGAAATGTAAGGAAGGAGTTGAATTGTTGTATTCACATATTGGATTGTGTGTTCATATTGAGGACATAAGGTATGTAAGGTTACTTTTCCCGTATCCTTCTGCAGCAGATATTATTCACATTGATATTGTACTGGTTCCATTCCGAAGGGTTCTATAGTATCCCAACTTAGGTTGACATCTATTGTTATGCACATGTGTCCTATTCTTAGACGAGTTATGATTTACTTATCTCTTATTCATTAACTGAAGTTCCTAAGCTCTCATAATGTTTTAACTACTAAGTGAAACTGTTTCAAGGAAAGTGACGACATAAGGAGAATCTATTCATTCTTAAGTCACGTATCCCTCATTCATTAGTCGTTGTTGTTCATGAGTTACATAACTATGGACATGGTTCCAAGTCTCAATAATGTTATGTTCTTAAGTTTCCAATAAGATTATGACTACAAATATATCAATCTCTTACAACAAAAGTATCAATCTCCCACAAGCGAATGTATCAATCCCTCACAAACGAATATACCAATCTCTCAAAAGAAAGAAAGTAAGTTACGTGTATTTATTGGTTGCAAAAGTGAAGGAAAATAATAGATGTAAGGTGGACACGATTCCAAAGTTCCAAGTTCTAATAATGTTATGATTATCGTTATATCAATCTCTCACAAGTGATTGAATCAATCTCTCCCAATTAAGAAATGAAGAAATGTGTAGGTGTTATATATTATCACCCACCTATAAGGTGGACGTATGTTATATTATCACCCACCTATAAGGTGGATGTATGTTATATTATCACCCACCTATAAGGTGGATGTATGTTATATTATCACCCACCTATAAGGTGGACGTATGTTATATATTATAACCCACCCCTATGAGGTGGATGTATGTTATATCATTAAAACCCCCGATAGAGATTGATAATGAGCGTAAGAGCAACAAAAGAAAATCTCTTGGAGGCAAGTCTCTTGAGTGAAGGTAATTCTTTTGAGTGAAAGTAATTATGAAAGATATTATATAAAAGATAAGGAGGTGAGTGAATGATCGAAAATGACAAAAACAGAAGCAAGGTACATTTTTCCACATATATAAAATGATGGTTTATCCACATTGACTATTCTCTCATATTTTATTCCATTGACATTCTTATGTATGATGTAGTTTCTTATAGCCTTACATACTCAGTACATTCTTCGTACTTACTCCCTTGGGGGCTTACTTTAAATGCTGCAGGCGCAGGTGCCAGTAGACTTCCCCAGTAGGTTGCCGATTGTTTGCAGATCATTGGTGAGCTCCAGTTGGTTCGGGGCTTTCCGATTCACATGTGTGCATCATTTTGATACTATGTAAACATTGTATAGGCATGGTCATGTATCTATTAGAAGCTTTGTATACGTAAGTGGAAAGATGAACGTAAAAGATGTATGTCCATTTTGACTTGATGGCCCTAACGGCCAAGTTTCATATATTGTACATGTTTGCCATGACTTCCTCCATTGGTGTGTTAATAGAATGCTATTATTAAAGAGACATGCATATGAGAGTACATGAACGAAGATTGGTTCTCTCGGGCCTTATCGACTTCAGGTGCCAGTCCGTCCCGAATGGGATTTGGGGTGTGACACATACTCCTATGTTATTTCCCTCAGGGTATGAGATGGTGCTTGGATTTATTAGAGGGTTATCTTTACCACTCTGCTTGGTGATGGAGCATTTAGTAGCAGCTGGGTCTACTTTCCCTCAGGTTGTTAGTCACGCAAGGGCTATATAGAGGGTTTGTCTTGAGATATATCGAGGTGGCAGTAAGAGGCCATGTCAGTAGTTTAGTAGTTGTAGTATTCTTTCTGGAGGACGGGATTCGCCTAACAAAGGTCAACATCATTTGCAGCCTATTAGGCCTGTACAGGTAGCACCTTAGAGTATGGGTAGCTCTCAGGTAGATCGTGGTGGTGTCAGTGGACAGAGTTCTGGTCAGGCAGTATGGATTATTCGGCCTAAGTTTTTAGGATGTTGCGGCCGTTCTAGGTCAGCAGATACGGTACATCAGAGAGTACCAGGGGCATGTTTTGATTGTGGTGAGATTGGTCATTGGTTTAGGGAGTACCCCAAGCACCAGTCAGTCAACCAGTTGGGGTCTGCTTGTATTTCTCACTGGGTTAGAGCTTCAGGGGTTTGTTACGTCTGTAGAGAGATCGGTCATTGGTCCAGAGGGTGTCCTTGGTGTGAGATTATTAGTCTTTCAGCTCACCCAGATCAGTCTCATAGAGATGTGGCACCTTCAGTTAGAGGTAGTGCACTTAGTGCTCCAGTTAGTCATTTAGATGCTTAGTTCGGGTTCGGACACGCTCGGATTCACACTCCTTCGGACATGTTAGGGACTATGACTTCGGGTTTCCACCGTGATAGATGGGCCTTTGATTTTCTAATCTTTAGTTTGAGTTGAGTTGGGGGTTTTCATACCCATCAGTGATTATATGCCTTGGTATTTTTGTTTTGATTATTGTATGCTTCAGTGTGAATTTCATGCATATGTGACTACCCCCATAGATGATTTCTTTTAATAGTAGATGAGTGGATCAGTATTGTGGGTTCCTTGGGGGTGTAGCATTGGGGTTTGAGTCCCATTTCCTTTGGCATATTAGCCTTGTTATGGCCCTAGAGTGGTACTTTTATTGATTTTCATTTTTGGTACCACCTACATCTTATGTTGTTGCTATCATAGTCATTATTTTGACATTTATTGACTCTTATTTGATAGATGGTTAGACTAGTGTTATCTAGGTAGCATTTTTCTCTCCTTGCCATTCTTGCCCATTTGGCTTAGAACCTGGATTGGTTGCTTTTCCCTCTGGTTAGGAAGGTTAGATTAGTTGCGGAGAGAAAGTGAAGGTAAGTTTGGCCTTCCATGGTTATGTTGTGATTTTAGCATTAACAGTCTTCCTCCATAGCTCGTTCTAATTGATGATGCATTTGAGATTAGTTTTTTGGATTAGGATAGTTCATTGGCCAGTAGTGGTTTTGACCTTGATGTCGGTATTAAGTTAGAATTGGTAATTTGGTCCTATTTCCTATTTCAGATGTTGGAAAGTCTAAAGGTTACTTTCTGATTTGTTGGGTTCGTATCCTGGTGATCTTTTTAATCTTGGTATTGATGTAGAGTTAGATACTCCGTTCTTACTGTGATATGGTTCATGGCTCAGCCGAGTTAAAGATGGTATAATTAGAAGAATTTAGAAAATTCTCATCTCGGTATTTGTTCGGCCTATTATGACTTCGTGAGATGCTTCTGCTTGGTGATATGTGCTTGGGCATCAGTTATTGGTAATTAAAGCAGATGTCTGTTGAGAATGAGTATTCATTTCCATGTTTTGGGTACTGCTTTGACCAGATTCGGGTTAAGTTCATGTTTTCGGGCTTGCTTGAGATTTGGGTGCCTTTAGTGCTTTTTGCACCCTTGGTGAGTGCTTGGTTATTCCTCGATACGTTATACCCTTCAGCCGATGTGGAGTTGGCTCCTTGTATCTTCAGCTGGTGGTATTCCTCCGTCATGACTATGTCCTCGACAACATTATAGTTTTAGCCCTTGCGAGGACCATTGAGTATATTCTCGATTTCCAATAGTGAGATTAATTTGGTTATTTGACCCTAGTGAAGGCTGGTTGACTCCAGTTTTGGATTTTGATGCCTTCGGATGACGACTTGGGAGTTATGATAGATTTTGGCATGGGTTACCGCTTTAGCGGCCTCCTGCCCATTGCTCCAGCCGCTTAAGCGGCCAGGTGTCTGCTCTAGTGGCACCTGGTGGCTGTTAAATCCCCTCTTAATCCAATTTTCTCCCCCATTTCTTAGCCCTTTTACTCTATTCTTGAGAGCACAGGTCGTGGGAAAATGGGGAAAATTTTCCATTGAAGCTAAGGTAAGTTAGCTCTACACTCCTTGGTCATTATTCATCATTTTACCTATTGAATTCCATTCTATTTAGTTGTAAATTCTTAGAAATTAGGTCCTTAAATCCTTAGCTTTGGTGACTGATTTGAGCCCTGATTTACGCTCTATTTGTGCTCAACTTTTGAGCTCATATTCCTTGTCCTTCAAGGACCTCGTGACAGATTCAATTTTGGATTTCATTTTCTAGCCCCGCAAGCCCGTTCTTGACCTGAATTTTGACCTGAGCTTTTATATAGCAATATGAGTCTCATTTTACTCGTATTTATATGTAGATGATTGTTTTGATAACGCGGTGGCATTTCGGGATCATGGAGCAAAGTCGAATGAATTGTGGGTGATTCAAGATTTGCAGTTCAGCATCGAGGTCGGCTTCGGTCCACTTTTCTCTATGAGATTGTGTATGGTATAGTTTGTATGCTAGGTAGAGATGGTAGGATATCTTTATGACTAGTATAGCATGACTTAGGCCATTTAAGGAGTTTGGGGTAGAAATATGACCTGAACCTTAGTGTAAAATATTTGTCGTGGCTATAGAATCCTATTACCCTCAATTATAAGCATGATAACATAGGTTAATATTAAGGATACCTTAGTATAAGATTTATCATTTGACTTAGTGATTTGGGATGTATTTCGTTGATTAGATCCTTGTAGTGTCTTTATGCCCTTGATTACTATGGATTCCCAAATTATGAGGCTTGTTATGTATTATTGGGCCAGAAGCCGTGGTTATGATACCAATTGGACTCCAAGTGAGTATCCTATGCATCAGAGGACGTGATTATAGTTTATAGACACTTAGGTGCTTATAGTGGTATTGTTTGGATATTGGTGATGGCACGCGTACTTTAGGCGCATTCATGATAACTTAGTGGTACGATTCCAACCAATACCTTGATTTTACTACTGTTTTTCTAAAAAGGAAACTATTCCCACTTTTCACTTTTAAAATAGATTCTTTTATAATGGGAATCGTACTACCTTATTTAATGAAATGTGAGCTTTTGGAACTAAATATGATATTTTGGAAATTACACTGAGATTGATTTCGGTCCACTACTATTCCACTCTTTTACCACTACTACTTACTCGGCCGAGAAGAGATTCTGACCCTTTCTACGCTATAATACCGATTTAGTCTTGAATTTGATCTCGAGCAATGGATTTAAGGACTTACACTCGTTTATTCATGGTTCAAGTCCGTGCACTTATTATACACTGCACACTCCTTTAGTCACGGTTCGAGTCCATGCCCTTATTATACTATGTACACTCTTTTAGTCACGATTCGAGTTCGTTCACTTATTATATATATCTATCTCTGATGTTGGATGGTGTAGATTAATTATGATGGTTATTAAAAGTCTTGGTTCGGGACCAGACAATGTATACGGATATCCCGAATCCCCTATGGGCCCCTTCATCTGTGAGTCACAATGCCGGAGAAGGATGGTCGCCATAGGTCCTGCCTTTACGAGCTATTGAACTAGAGGATGTGTATATACTTGTTACGTTATGGTACATATGGCACTTGGATCGGTTATGGAATTTCGATTTATGTTGCATTCATTCATTCATATGCATCGCCTTTCACCAGTATGATTGTTTGGTGCCTGTATCTATCGGTCTTAAGGGGGTTGTATAGGTACAAGTTATGGTTGTTGTTTGCTAAGTGCTTTCATGAACCTTCTGGGCTTACGGGGTTCCGGTAAGGTATTTACGTGGCCGAACTAGCCGATTATATTATTATTGGTTATTATGGTTAGTTCATGGCAGGATGAGTATGAACTGGTACCTGAGATTGTCTGTACGTTTCTATTTCCCTTTTTTTTTTTGGTGAGTTACTTTATGGTTGAGTTACCTCATACTTAGTCACATTTTAGTTAGAGTCCTAATCATGCTAGTATTAGCTCCCTTACATGGCTAAGGCCCTTGAGAGGTTAGGTTGACTCCCTCAGGTTATTACCTTTGAGTTAGTACTACATGTTTATTTGTGTATATATTTATATATGGTATTACCGTATGTCATTCTCTTTCTTTGTTTATTCATATTGTATATGCATTATTTGGACTAGTATACTATTACCTATCCTTCTTTCATTCTTTAATGGTATATTGGCTCTAGTAATATACGGTATTGTACTTTAGTTCCTAAGCATTGTTAGAATAGGGTAGTTTACCCTTATTGCTCCATTAGCCTCATTATGCTCAGTTTTCCTGGATATATAGTTTCTTGTAGTTTTATTCATGCCTTATATGTTATTTTATGCTTACATTATTTCTGGAGCTCAGTTGGCCGATGCCTACTGAGTACCACATGTTTGGTACTCATACTATACTTCTGTAGCCTGCAGGTTATAGTACGAGTTATCGTCGTTGATGTGTGTATCATGTGGTGCAGCTATGGATCGTAGATTCGGGGTGAGCTTCTGGCATTTTGGTGTATCCCTACTCTCTCTCTTATTGTTAGATTGTTCTCTAGGTTGTATTAGAGACGACTTGTATTTATACTTTTCCCGTATTTTTCTTATTCTCCTGTTGTATTAGAAGCTCTTGTACTGGCTCCACCAGGTTTTGGGACTATATTAGTCTTTATATTATACTTATTCCGCAATTTTTTTTATTTCTCTTGGTAGTCCGTTACTAGTCGTTCCGGACTAAGGGTTGGCTTACTTACTAGTGGGTTATAGTAGGTGCCATCATGACATGAGAAATTGGGTTGTGACAAACCCACACTAGCCAACTAGTGTAGACCGAAGCCAAATCCTTGAAATAGGAATTTGACCTGTTGACCCGGTATCCTAGGGTATTCGGCCCATTGGTGAGACCACCTCATGTCCTAAAAGGCTCACGATCTAAAAGGACAATCATTCATTATGTGATTGATCGAAGAATGTGATGCCAAACATAATGAACCATTGTCCCTTATAGTTGGGAATTATTTAGATAGTCTCTTTATTTGAAGATCTTCACCTGAAAGGCATTTGGAATTCCAAGAAGTTCAATAATGAAGGACCTTCCACAAAAGCCTAGTTTAGAATTATACCTTTGCGTGGAACTGATATTTATTTGTAGATATATATTTCCCTTATTTTGTAGTCACATTCAATTTATTTACAAAGTTTGTATCTAATATGTTTTGGGGGAAATGGAATGTTTCATAAACAACATACACATCCTTCATTTCGTTAGGCCTATCTTTCACATAAAATTGTCACATATCCATACAAGACGCGTCATAAATTATTTACGTTCTGCGTGATATAATTGTCTTTGTGTGATTATGTGTTTCTCTAATTAAAAGATAATTAAACCACTCCTATTTAAAATATTTTAGAGCCCATAAGCAGAAACATTATCCTACAATAGAAAAATTCCGAACAAACTATTTTAGTTTTTCCAAGTTTCCTAGAAAAATCCTAAACTTTTTCTATAGACCTTCTAAAAGAAATCTTTCACTCCTATTTTTAAAGAAGATTGACTTACCATTAAGACTCAATGAAAGTCAACTTTCCTAACAAATCACTTATTCAAAAATCAATGGGTTAATTCCTACCTATTTGAGTCTTTCTGTTAATACCCACCCATGGATTGATTCACCGATAATAAAACATTTGTTTGATTACGTTTTGTCAAATATCTTGTACGAAATCTAACATGGTTACCTATTGAGTTATTTTTTCTTTATTTGGTAATAGGTAAAGAAACTGATATTTGTTGAGGAAAGATGGTTGGACGCTCTTATTTCATAAATTCAAAGGCAAATAAAATTTCCTTTCCCTATTCTAACTTAGGGAAAGGGATAATGGTTGAGGATACTGAGGAAGTTAGTTCAACTAAACTGACTACAGAAGATCCTACCATAGATAAGTAGAATGAACTGATTGCACAATTGGTGCAACAAGTTGTTTAGATGAGAAATGAATGGACAAGACAAGAAAACTTGTTGATATGGTCAGTGATACAAATGTTCCTACACCAGGTGAAAGATCTCTACTTCATATCCCTCCAGTAAATTCGCCAATGCCTAAACACTTTTTCGCTGATACACCTGTGCTTTCTTATAGGTTGAGCACAGGAAAACCTCTCAAATCCAAATTGAGAAAGCCTTCATGATCAAAAGCCTACCTTCCAGCTCCACAAAATTCCTACCTCGTCTTTTATCCCCAAACCATTTATCAAACTCCCACGCTAATATACCAAGATCTACCTCCAAGTTTGCCTCCACAAACATACCAAAATTATCAATCAAATTTCCAAGCTCCAAACCCCCTTCTGTATGACTCCACAAGCATATCAAAACTTCTAACAAAATTTCCAAACACCAACCTCTTTTTGTCCATATCCAAAAACACACCACAAAGTAGCTCCACCAACATACCAAAAAAAATATCTCATCCAAACCATAAGAAGAAACCTCCTTGAGTATTTACCCTTTTATTCAAAAGCCAAACACATCTTTTTGAAAATCTCAAAGCAGTCGTACTAATACAAATGACCGATCTAAAAGTTATCAGCATGAATGCAAAATTTTATAGATCCAACTGACATTATGCTTACAATTCTGTAGGTGTTGGGGTTACCACAAAGGACTATATCAATCTGAAGTACAAGATCCAAGACCTAATTGATTAATGGGTCATTGCTCTCCAAACGATCTTCTCTAATAGTAATACTTTGCCAAAACATGGAGGGGTGACCATTAGTATGAATAAAACAAATGAAGATTGGTATGCAAGAAATGTTATTACTATGATTAATAAAGAGGATGATCAAGAGTTGCCAAAGGACTTTGCCTTATTTATCCCAGTCCTTCCCTATTCATGTAAGTGACGATCTGGGGAAAGGAATAAAAAATCTATTAAAAGACTGTGACGTGGTCTTGGAAGAATTCATCGAGGTGTCAGAAAGTCAAAAGGCCAAACTTGAAAGATAATTGCAAAATTGGATATCTATTCTACTTATGGTTCTCCGGTTATCCCGAAAGAAAAGACAAATTTTTTTTTTCTACAAAATCGGTGATGGTTCGAATGATTCTTGAGACCCACCCTTTAAGTTTTTACTTTCCTCTGTACTATTTTTCTACTTTCCAAAAGGCACAAATCAGTAGTTGTATAGATCATAGCCAAAGTTTTTCAATATTTTCAACTTCAATGAAAAGCCTCCCATATTTCAAAAATCTCTTACCGTTTATTTACTTAATTGCTTGTTTATTTGTCATGATCTAACCTGATTTATGTTTTGATTTTGTAAGTATAATTTAAAACTTGCCAATATCATGTCATGTAATATCAAGAGCTAAATAAATAAATCAAGGTAGATAATGAGGGATTGAAGAGTATGTTGAAGAGACTACGGTCCTTGAACAACTAACGGATAAATTGAAAGATTTTAAGAATAGAGAGAAATCAAAGTGGTTAATTTGGGAGACTAAGGTTAAGTCAAACTGTCATGACCTAGAAACTGAGACCATGATGGCACCTACTCCGACCCAACTGTTGTAGGTAAGCCTAACTCCACAACAAATATAAAAGATGAAAAGAAGATAAATAATAATCAAATACAAGACTTTAAGATAGATTCAGGACAATAAGATAAAAACAACTCAATTTCTGAAATAAATACAACTCCAATCCAAAAGATCTTGTGTCATGAGTAAAGAGAACTCTAAATCCGACATAAAATATGAATACATAATATTTGTCTCTGAAAACAAAATAAAGACATAAGAAATTAGATGAAGTCGGGCATGGCTCCTGAGGGGGAGCTCACTCTGACTTCAAAGATCCCAAACTTTTGTGGATCACACTCGAACTGGGATATGCACCAAAAGGGTACAAGAGTAGGAGTGAGTATGGTCCACTTGTACTTAGTAGGCATCATAGGTCGACCAAGCAAAGTAGATAACTAAACATATAAAGAAAACTATGAGCAACGCTTCCACCTGCATACAGAAAAGTTCCCAACGGCAGCTCAAGCCGTACAACTCCTAATAGTACAATAATACAAAAACAACAACATACCCAGTGTATTCCTATAAGGCGGGGTCTGGGAAGGGAAAAGTGTACGTAACCCATACAACTACCTCAGATGAAGTAGAGAGGACATTTTCGATAGACCCCTGGCTAATAGTATAATAATACAATTACAATTATAGTATAAGGACTAACAATAATACAAATACATAAGGAAACTCAAAATGCAAGGTAGAAAACACGTATAAAGAGATGTAAGTGATGCAATACAATGAAATAATATGTATGTAATGCTCAAATGTTCACCTCATATACACCTTCCGAGCATAAGCTTCCAGGACAAGACTCATGGGGGGATTCACAAACCATATACTATCACAATCTCATCAATCTTACCGGCACATTCCTCAATTAAGGAATTTTATAAGTGTCTCATTTCTATCAAAATTAGCATTTCTCAGTAGTACCAATTCCATGAATATGAATGAATGAATGAGTATGCATGCTCATAACCAGCTTAACAAGTATAATAAATCAACTCGATAATGGTATAAATGAACTCAAGTCATCTCAAATCTCAATAGATTATGATACAAGCTCTCTCATGGCTACACAATAGTAAAAAATCATTCAAGACATCGAAAATATCAATCCAAGCCCCCACAAGGGCATTATGATAATGATAAAGAATAAATAATGCTCAAATAAGACCAGTACCAGCCCCTACACGGGCATCTCAATGATAATAATCTCTCAAGTCAATAATAAGATTCACATAAGCCCCCATAAAGGCAACATGATAAAATAATAATCTCAAAAAAGGAATACCACGATAAAATTTCCGACCCATAGCATACTTTACATGAATGGTTATCTACCCAGCCAGGTTTGAAGAAAGTTAAGCCATAACCTATCTCATAAGCCATAAACTCGAACCCAAACCCTTCAATAAGAAGTTATTCCCTTTCGACCAGCTTCTGAATACTCCCAATTTATCATAAATGGATTCTATATGTGATTGGGAGTCTATTGATACCCATTTTGGCATACATTAGTTCTGGGTTCAAAATTACTTAGAAAATTGACCCCAAATTAAAAAGGGTAAAACTAGAATTTTAATAAAGTATCATGTTACCCATACCATAAGGGGTTGTTTAGTTGGGAACACGTTATCCTGAAATAAATTATCCCACCATGCATATGGTATAACTTATCCTATCACTATTGTATAAATGGTGGGATAAATAATCCTGGGACTACCTAATACCTCCAACCAAATACAGGATAAAATAGTCTTACATTTTATCTTAGGATTATTATAACTTATACCTCACAGCAAACGACCCCTAAGAGTTCTAAATATGAAAAAAAATAAGTTGAAATCGAGTTTGAAATCATTGAAAAACCCATTTTCATTTTACCGGGGAAAACCCAAAATTTCAAGTTTAAAATAGATGTTCTGAACATGTTTTAGCAATATAATCAATGGGTAATGATAGAAATTAGGTTAAGAAACTTACCCAAACAAGTTTGAAGCAAAACCCTCTTCAAATTTGCCTATCACGAGGTCCCAAAGCTCAAAAATGGTGAAAATAGAGTTGGAATTGCAAAAATGGGGTATTGATACTCTTTTATGGATAGTACATTGCGATCACGGCACCCATCATGCGATTACAAGGGTCAACATTGACCATATTAAATTTGGTCATTGCGATCACAAGAATGGGCCTCGCGACTGTGATGATTTACTCGACTCAGACCATAGGTAACTTTTTACAATCGCGGTGCCCTACCTCACAATCACGATGAGTAATCTAGTCAAGTCTCGCAACCGCAACACAAGACTACATGACCAGGATGAAGGACCAGATGCTGAACAAGAAAACTGCACCAACAGTGATCTTGGACAAGAAATTGTCACGATTGAACCCTCAAAATTCCTTTGGGACCCCATAGAAATAAACCAATAATGCTACTACTCTAATTTGAGGTTTTGAACTCAATAGAAGCATCGGATTTCCCAAAAGAGGTCGTTATCAACAAGTTACACCCTTGGAACACCTTTATGCCAAACAAACTAGTTTCTCATCAAAATGCTCAAAACTCAAAATATAGTCTTAGAACCCAAACCAATCATGCTACTAACCCAATATCGACATTCTGAATCTAATGGAATAGATAGAATCAAGATCCGATTCTTGGATCACAAAATGTTGATTGAAGTCAAATATATCACTTTAAAGTCTGCTCAAAACCTCAAACTCATATAAATCATTCCCAAATGCTTTAGAAACTGTGGCAACCATCCCCATTACTCATAAATGATATAAAGCATTTATGAAGAAGGGAAAAATGGTCAAAACATAAAAAAACTAAAAATTACCATGAAGGTTGTTGCATTATCCACCACTAAAATACACATTTATCCTTAAACAAAAAGCAATGAAAGTACCTGAATCGATAAAGCTGGGGGTATCTACTCTGCATACCGGACTCAACCTCCTACGTAGCCTCTTCAATCGGACGATGTCTCCATTGAACTTTCACATAATCAATATTCTTGGATATCAATTTTCTAGTCTGCCTATTCAAAATAGCAATGGGCTCCTTCTCAAAGGAAAAATCACAATCTAATACAACTGAATCCCTCTAGATCACATGAGAATCATCAAGATAGTATCGCTTCAACATCAAAATATGGAATATTGGATGAACCGCAAATAGGTACGGAGGTAGAGCTAACCTATAGGCCACACCTCTAACCTTCTCAAGAATCTCAAAAGGTCTAATAAATCTCAGACTAAGCTTTCCTTTCTTCCCAGGCCTCATTACACCCTTCATAGGTGATACCTTCAATAACACGCTCACTAAGAATGAATGCCACATCATGAACCCATCGATCTATGTAACTCTTCTACCTACTCTAGGCAGTCACAAGCCTCTATTGAATCAATCTCACTCGATCCATCGAGTCCCTCAACAAATTAGTGCCCCAAGTCTTAACCTCAAAAGAATCAAACCATCGCACTATTGATCTACACCTTCTCTCATACAAATCCTAAAAAAGTGCCATCTGAATGCTAGAATGGTAATTGTTGTTGTAGGCGAACTCTGCTAAGGGCAAGAACTGGTTCCAATGATCACTAAAATCTATAACACACGCTCGAAGTATATCTTCTAACACCTGAATGGTCTGCTCTAACTGGCCATCCATCTAAGGGTGAAATGCCTTGCTCATCTCAAGCTGAGTACCCAACACACTCTCCATAGAACTCTAAAAATTTAACGTAAACTGCGTACCTCTATTAGAAATAATGGATATAGGTACACCATGCAGCTAAACAATCTCTCAAATGTATATCTTGGATAACTTCTCTGCATTCTAATTCACTTTCACAGGTACAAAGTGCTCTGAATTAGTCAACCTATTCACAATCATCCAAATGGAATCAAACTTCCCCAAAGTCTAGGGTAGGTCAACCACAAAGTCCATAGTAATCTGCTCCTATTTCTACTCCGAGATAGGCATCCGATGCATCGTACCACCCAGTCACTAATACTCATACTTTACTTGATGACAATTCAAACACTTGACCACAAACTTTATAATGTCTTTCTTTATCCCACACCATCAATAGTGTTGCTTCAAGTTATGGTACATTTTAGCTGCTCCTGAATGAATAGAATACCTCGAACAATATGCCTCCTCCAAGATCAGTCTAATCCAAAGACCAACTCTTGACACACAAACACGACCGCTATTCCTCAAAACACCCTTGGGTTCAAGCGATACCACCTTTGCCTCTCCACTCAGCACTTTATCACGAATCACTCTCAACTTCTCATCATTAAAGTGTCAAGCTCAAATTTCCCCTGTCAATAAGGATCTAGCCTAAACATACACGAAAACACACCCAAGTGCTAAAATATCAAGTTGAATCAACTGGTTAGCTGAAGACGGAACGCCTAAGGCTAAAGGCTGCTTCTCTGCCAAAAGATTAGCCAAACTCCCCATACTCACCTCCTTCCAACTCAAGGTATCCGCTACCATTTTTAGCCTTGCCCGAATGATAACGAATAGTGAGATCATAGTCTTTATGAAACTCCAACCACCTTTGCTATCTCATATTAAGATCTTACTAAGTGAAAAACACTGAAAACTATGGTGATCGAAGAAAATTTCACAATGAACCCCATACAAACCTCATAATGTTAACACAAATCATTAGTAGGATAGTTCTTCTCATGGGCCTTCAACTATCTAGAGGCATAGGCTATCACCTTACCTTTCTGAATCAACTCACCATCAACTCCAACTCCAAAAGCATTGCAAAACACAGTGAAATCCAACCCTCCTCGGGTAAAGTCAAGATAGCAGCCAAAGTTAACAACTCCTTGAGCTTTTGAAAGTTCCACTTACAATCATCTGACTACTGAAAAATAAACTTTTTCTGAGTCAACTTAGTCAAAGGAGCTGCAATAGAAGTAAACCTGCACAAACTGTTGATAATAGCCCGCTAACCTAACAAAACTCCAAATCTTAGTAGGAGAAGTAGGTCTAGCCCAATTACGCATTGCCACCACCTTGGCTATATCGACCATGATACCATCTTTGGTTACCACATGACTCAAGAAAGAAACAAAATCAAACCAAAACTCGCACTTGGAAAACTTGGCATACAACTGCTCATCTCTCAATTTATGAAGTACGACCCTCAAATGCCTCACATGCTCAGCCTCATTCTCGGAATAAAACAAGATATCATCGATGACCACAATTACAAAAAAATCAAGATAAGGATAAAATACTCTATTCATCAAATCCATAAACACCACCGAGGCAATAGTCAACCCAAAAGACATAACCAAGAACTCATAGTGGCCATATCACGTCCTGAAAGCCATCTTCAAAAATATCCAAAGCTCTAATCTTCAGCTGATGGTAACCTGATCGCAAGTAGATCTTAAAAAATACTATCGCACCCTTTAGCTGATCAAACAAATCATTGATACGTAGGAGAGGATACTTGTTCTTGATAGTCACTTTGTCCAACTGTCAATAATCAATACACATATGTATGGTCCTATCTTTCTTATTTACAAACAATACAGGAGTACCCCAAGGAGAAATATTCATTCTAATGAACCCTTATTCAACAAATCCTACAATTGTATCTTCAATTCCTTCAACTTTGTCAGGGCCATCCTATAAGGAGGAATGGGAATGGGTTTTATGCCCTGCTCACATCAATAGAAAAGTCAATATCCCTATCTATAAAAACACCATGTAAATCCATAGGAAACACATCCTGAACTCACTAACAACTCTCATAAAATCCAAGGAGGGTGGTGAATCAACACTGGTATCACACACATAGGCCAAATAAGAAAGACACCCTTTTCCTACCATGCGATGAGCATGAAGAAAAGATATAACCTTTTTCTGATACAAACTAGGAGTACCCTTTCACTCCAACCTAGGCATACCCAAAATAGCTAAGGTTACAGTCTTAGCATAACAATCCAAAACCATATGATACAGAGACAGCCATTCCATACCCAATATAACATCAAAATCAACCTTATTGAGTATGATCAAATTTACCCAAGTCTCATGCTCTAAAAAAGTCACCACACATGGTCAGCACACCTGATCCACCACTAAAAAATTGCCTATGGGGGTAGAAACATGAATGGACATAGCAAGGAACTCCCACATTGTATCAATACCAAAAGCAAAATATGCTGATACATAAGAAAATGTAAGCCCAGGGTCAAATAACACTGAAGTAGGATGATGCAAAACTTGGACAATTCCTATAATCACACCATTAGAGACCTCTACCTCAGGTATCGTAGGAAAGGTATACCACTGCCCGTGTTCACTATCGAACTGAGCAACTACTCGTATACTACCACAAGCTCCTTGCGCTCTACCTCTTGTACCCCTAGATCTACCTCTACTGCCTTGTGTATCCCTTCTGACTACTGACACTTGCATTGGAAAAATATGACGGTGAAAACCCTGATGGGGAGAACCCATCCCACATCAGGGATAATCTCTTGCTAAGTTTCTAAACTCATCAGACACCAAAGATCCTCTACTAGATGAATCACACTACGAGGGCCTAGAAGAACTAAAGCACCATCCATAACTTGATGAACCAAAATGAGACCCTCGACTTGTATGACTTGATCTCTGACTACTCAAAGCCTCAGAACCCATAAACCTACTATCTGAACTCTACATAACATCCTGAATTGGTCTGCTGTGGTAACTATGAGAACCTCTGGCAAAAAAATTACTACCTTGGTATGAATGACCATTGAAATCGCCCAGTCAACATTCCCTCTTACCACTACCACTCTGAGCACCCTGGCGAATAGTCTCAATCCTCTTGACATGATCCATAATACGCAGAAAGGAGCCATTTAAAGTCACTAACTGAGCCGTCGCTAACTGATAAGAAATAGTCAAACCATTAACAAGCTTTATGATCCTCTCAGACTCTATAGAGCTACTAGTTGTGGCATACCTAAACAAGGTATGGAAATGAGCCTCATACTCAACAATAGTCATGGATCCCTACACCAAATTATCAAACTCGTCCCTCAGCTTATCCTTTAAGATAAAGGTCATAAACCTCTCAAGGAAAATCTCTAAAAATTGGGTCCAAGTTAAAGAAGGGGAACCCACTAGTCTATAACTGACAAAAGATCTCTAGTACTGCTTAATGATATCAGTCAACTATAAGGTAGTGTAATCAACACCTTGAGACTCAAGAAAATTGAGGTTATGCAATATCTCCTGACAATTGATTAATAACTCATAAGTATCCTCACCAATAGTACCACTAAACTTGAGAGGGGCCAATCTCATAAATCTCTCAAACCTCTTTTACTTATCAGCAGACATCACTGGACCAGGAGCTACAAGTGGAACAACTAGCCTGGCAGGTAGAGCCTCACCAGGTGGGGCCATAATAACAACTGGTTGTGCCCCGAAAGTTTTAAAACTATATATAGGAACCTGCCTTAGTGGATGAACCCCCTTTCTTGTCTGAGAACCATCTAGTGTACCCAGTAGAATATCTACCTAAGAGGTGTCATTCATATAACTCAAAAGTTGAATCAAAATATCTTGAGACACTAGAGTGGAAACAAAACCCTAAGGGGTCTGGGCTGGTCCAGCACCCTCTGGCAGATAAACCACCTCAACCTGATCAATCACTGGCTCAGGAGAGGATACTCTAGCTCACCCTCTAGTCGGAGCTACTCCTCATGCCCAAACTCTACCTTAGTCTCGATCACAACCCCTGCCTCGTCCCCCAACTGGGGCTCCTATAGCGGGTGCTAGCTCAACATCCTCAATAGTAATCGAGTTCTCATTATCTGCACAGAAGATAGATACAAATATGAAGATATCAATCTGTGGGAATCTATTAGACATCTTGCTCTTTTACTTATTAGACCAGTGAACCTAGCGCCCTAATACCAATTTGTCATGACCCAGAAACCAAAGTTATGATAAAACCTACCCCAACCAAACTCTAATAGGTATGCCTAACTGCATAAAAGATATAAAAGAAAAAAAAGATAATTAATAATCAAATACATGACTTTAGGATAAAGTTAGGATAATCAGATAAAAACAACTTAATTATCTGAATAAATACAACTCCAATCTCAAATATCTAGTGTCATGAGTAAAGAGCACTCTAAATCTAACACAAAATATGAATATATAATATATGTCTCTAAAAACAAAATAAATACATAAGAAACTAGATGAAGCCAGGCACGGCTTTGGAGGGGGAGCTCACCTTGACTTAAAAGATCCCAAAACTATACGGCGATCGCTATCTGTGGGTCACACTCGATCTAGAATCTATACCAAAATGTTGCATGAGTAGGAGTGGGTACAGTCCATTTGTACTCAGTAGGCAGTAAGAGATAACATGGTCCACTTGTACTCAGAATGCATTATAGGTTGACCAAGCAAAGTAGATAACTATACATATAAAGGAAACTCTGAGCAATATTTTCACCTGTATACAGAAAAGTTCCCAACGGTGATTCAAGTCGTACAACTCCTAACAATAGAATAATATAATTATAATAACAATATAAGGACTCAAAACAATACAAATACATATGAAAATCCAAAATACAATGTAACAAACATGTATAAAGTGATGCAAGTGATGCAATAAAATGAAGTGATATGTGTGCGATGCTCAAATGTTCACCTTGTATACACCTTCTTAGCATAAGCTTCCAGGAGAGGAACCATAAGGGATTCACAACCCATTTACTATCTCAATCTCATTAATCAACCTTACAGGCACATCCCTTGGTTAAGGCATTTTATAAAGTGTCTCATTTCTTTCAAAATTGGTATTTCTCAATGGTACTAGTTCCATGAATATGGATAAATGAATGAGTATGCATAATCATAACTAGCTCAACATATACAATAAATTAACTCGATGATGGTATAAATGAGCTTAAGTCACCTCAAATGTTAATAGATAACGATACAAGCCCTCCCATGGCAACACAGTAGTAAAGAATTATGTAAGACATCAATAATATCAATCCAAGCCCCCACACAAACATCAAAATAATGATAAAGAATAAATAATGCTTAAGTAAGACTAATACCATCTCCCGCACGGGTATCTCAATGATAATAATCTCTCAAGTTTATAATAACATTCACTCAAGCCCCTACAGGGGAAACATGATAAAATAATAATCTCAAAAGAGGAATACCATGATAAAATACCCAACTCATAGCATACTCTACATGAATGATTATCTCCCCAGCCCGACCTGAAGAAAGTTAAGCCATAACCTATCTCGAAAGTCGAAAGCTCGAGCCCGAACAATTCAACAAGAAGCCTTTCCCTTTTGAGAAGCTTCAAAACACTCCTAATCTACCAAAAATGGATTCTATATGAGATTAGGAGTGTATTGATGCCCATATTTGCAAACTTGGATTTTGGATCCAAAATCACTTCAAAAATTAACCCCAAACTAAAAAGGGTAGAAATGGAATATTAATAAAAAAACATATTACCCATACCTTAAGGTTTCTAAATATGAATATACATCTAAAAAAAAGTTGAATCGATGTTTAATGGTATAAATTAGGCTTAGAAGTTTACCCAAACAAGTTTCAAGAAATATCCTCTTTGAAATCCCCTATCCCGAGGTCTCAAAGCTTAAAAATGGTGAAAATGGATTTTGAATCACAAAAATATGGTATTTATACTATTTTGTGAATATAACATCGCAATCACAACACCCACCACATAATCGCAAGGGTAAATGTTGATCGCATTAAATTTGGTCATCGCAATCCCAAGAATTGGCCTTGCGATCGTGATGAATAACCCAACCCGGACCACAACTGAGTCTTTGAGATTGCGATGCCCCACCTCGTGATTGTAATGAGTAATCTGGTCAAGCCTCGAATCATGACACGAGTCCACGCAACCATAATGAAGGACCAAATGCTGCATTAGAAAACTGCACCAGTAGTGATCTTGGATAAGAAATTATCCCAATTGCACCCTTATAATTTGTTCGAAACCCTACAAAAATAAATCAATAATACTACTAGACTAATTTTGACATTTCAGACTCAATGGAACTAGTAGATTTCCCAAAAGAGGTCGTTATCAACAAGTTACACTCAAAAAATCCCTTTAGGCTAAATAAACTTATTTCTTGTCTAAACACTCAAAACTCAAAATATAGTCTCGAAACCCAAACCAACCATGATACTAACCCAAAATTGACATTTTGGATCTAATGAAATTGCCAGAATTACCATCCGATGTTTGGATCATAAAATATTGATCGAAGTCAAATATATCACTTTAAAAGCTATTAAAAACCTCAAACTCATATAAATCATTCCCAATGCTTAGGGGACTGTTCCAACCACCCATACAACTCATAAATGATATAAATCAACTATAACGAAGGATAAAATTGTAAAAACACATAAAAGCTAAAAATTACCACAAGAATTGTTACACAAACAAACCAAAATCAATGTTCATATGACAGAAGCATAGAAAAGAGGGCTTATCAGGTTGCTCAAAAGGTATATTGACATATTTTCCTAGTCTTATAATGATATGCAAGGGTAGATTACAGATATTGTCACCCCTAAGTTTTTGATTGATCCAGTGTGTAATCCGATGAAGTGGAAGACTAAAAAATTTGAGCCATATTTGAGTCTGAGGATCAAAAAAAAGGTCACTAAACAAATTCAAGCCAAGATTATAGAGGTGACCAAGTATCTAACATGGATAGCCAACATTGATTTGGTACCAAATAAGGGTGGAAATATTAGAATCAACATTAACTACAGAGATCTAAACAAAGCCAATCCCAAAGATAATTTTCTATTGCCCAACATCCACAAGCTTATTGACAAACTATGGGATGCAATCCTTCATGGATTGTTTTGTAGGCTATTATCATGAATTAATTGTTTTTGCATACAACAAATCTCATTTCTAGAGTATATTTTCCAGAAAGCTATGATCACGGGAAAAATTAGCCAAGTGGTAAACGCTACTAAGTGAGTTCAACATCTTGTATGTAACTCAGAAAGCGATCAAGGGGCAAGCTTAGCAGATAATCTGGCAGTGAATCCAATTGATGAATATTATGAACTGTTTCAAAAAAAAATTTTTCCAGAAAAAGAACTATTGTTCATAGGAGAAGACATTTCTAAAGCGTACCCTGTTTGGAGTTTGTTCTTTGACGGAGTGGTTGATGGGTATATTTATTTATATATTAAATATTAAATATTTTAAATAAATATATCATATTATCACATATTTTCTGACAAAGTCTATAGGAAGAAGAATACAATGGAAGACCAGAAAAGAAATAAATTAATAAAGATATAAGAGAAATTTCAAGGGTGCAATCACAAGTTCGTAGTCACAACCGTGGAAATTTTTGAAAGATGCAAAGCTCATAGATGTGATCATCACTTCATACTCACACCTGTCAAATGTAGAATTGAGAAAGAAGTTATAAGTTCACGGTTATAACCACCACTTCAAACAATGCATTCGTAGGGGCAACACTATAATTTTCTATAAATAGAGGTATCACTTTGACTACAAGTCATCCAACACCATGAGCATGACATAAGAATTAGTCTTGTTTACTTTCTCTTCCTTTCTTTTCTTTTCGTAGGATAATATTTTTCTTTCTTTATCAATTTTTATCTTTACTCCATAATGGAGTAATTTCTTTCTGTTGGGATAGTTGATGAAGTTTGATATATTTATAATGTTATCTCGATTTTAATACGTACTTCACCTGAATATTTTATTTACATCTTCATATTGTGTTGGAATAATAACCATTATCTAATTATTATTATCACACATATCTATTTTATCTCTAAGTTATTCTTGTATTGATTTTGTTATTCTTACGAAGTGAAGTTAATATATAATAACTAATGTACAAAATAGTAGAGAGAGTAGTTTTTAGTTATTTATTATTGAAAATCTTTTATCTTGCTTCTTTCAATTCTTAATCTCACGGAGTGTCAGGACCCGATTTCTCAGGTCATGATGGCACCTACCATAATCCACCAGTAGGTAAGCCAACCCATAATCCAGAACAAGGAGTAACAGACTATCAAGAGAAAAAAAAGAAAGCAACAGAAAATGAAAATATAGAGAAGTAACCCCAAAACCTGGTGAAGTTAGTACAAGAGCTTCTAACAAAACAAGAGTACAAGGTAAGCATAATACATATATACAGGACTATCTCTGAAATCCAAAATAAAGATTAGTCCAACAACCGAGGGAGAGCAGGAACAACTCTGGACGTCAGGAGCTCACCACGAATCTACGATCCATGGTAGCTCCGCACGATGCACATGTCAGCGATGAGAACTTGTACTATGATCTGCAGGGTGCGAAAGTGTAGTATGAGTACCAAACACGAGGTATTCAGTAGGTATCGGCCGACTGAGCTCCATAGATAATGCAAGTATAAATAATATGTAAAGCAGGAATATAAACTACAAACAACTATTTAAGAAACGAACATGATGATGCCAATAAAGAGGTAAGGGTAATTATCAAATACTACAGGTAATAAGGGACATAGTGCAATACCATAAGTAACTAGTCAATAAATGACAGTAGGGTGAAGGAAGAGATATACAATATATAATAATAGTAGGAAGGAAGGAAATGATAAACTAAGAGTAGATAGAGAAGAATGGATATACAACTACGCTATATAGATAACCAAACATGAAGGTCCTACCCTGAGGGAGCTAGTCTAACATCATAGGGATCATAAATGATAAGGGAGAAAACTCTAGCATAATCTGGGTCTCTAACCGAAATATGAATAGTCAGAAAGTAATCTAGCAATGATAAATCTTACCATAATAATGAGAAAAAGGAATCAGAAACATACCGACAACCTCGGGTACCAGTCCATAACCAGCCTACCATGAACTATACAAATATAACTGAACAATAATGTAACCTTCTAGCACAAACAAACAATAACCTAATAGGGCCACCAACAGCCCAAAAGGTACAAGCAAACACTCAGCAAATAGCAACAATAACCTGTACCTATACAACCCCCATAAGACCGATAAATACAAGTGCAAAACAATTATACTGGTGATAGGCGAGGCATATGAATGAATAAAAGTCATGAAAAGAACCATATGGTGCAAGATAAACCAAGTACCATATCCAACGCAAGTGTATACACCTTCTCTAGCTCAGTAGCTCGCAAAGGCAGGATCTACAACGACCATCATTTTTTGGTACTGTGGCTTATCGAATGAAGGGGCCTATAGGGGACTCGAGATATCCGTATACACTGCCTAGTCCTAAACCAGGACTTCTATAATCCATATCCATAATAGTAGCAATAACAAGAACCAAATTAGATCCAGAACCAATGGATAATAACAAGAGGCCAGACGATCCATCACTATATGATAATGATAGCCAAATTTGAACTGGAACTATTGGGTAATAACAAGAGGCATGATGATCCATTTACAACCGCTGAAATTTCCAAACAAGAACCATATACATCTTATAGAAAGCCAATGCATTAACCATAATCGAGCGCCAGAGCTCCCAAACCAAAACCATAAACAGATGCCAGACTTGAATTAGAACTCATAAGCATGACATAACTAGCGGTAATCTAAGGGTCCTAAGCCTATCACTAATTAATTTGTTCATAAAAATTTAGTCTCGGGTGATCAAATCCACCTAATTACTAAATCAATAAGGTACGGTCAAAGATCAGTTACTGATCTCCCCAAGGGTAATCAAACTAAATAGGCGTGCAATCAAGTATAATGTCACGCCCCGAATCCCATCGGGACGTGATTGGCACCCGAAGCCGATAAGGCCCGAGAGAATCAATCTTTGCTCATGCTCAAGTACTTTCATATGTATGTTCGCGTATGAATATCGTCTTATTTTATGTAATTAAATATCAATAGCGTAAGGCATGACAACATATGAAATATATATGCAACTTAGCCGTTAGGGCCATTTTGTCAAAATGAATTTTCCTTCATGACACCCCACATATGTCTACAAAGTCTCTAATAGATACATGACCATGTCTATACAATATTTACAAATGCCAAAAGCCAAAATCTACTATACACATGTGACTTGGGAAGCCCCGAAGCAACTGGAGCTCACCAACAATCTGCGGATATCACGCCACTTACTGCGGAGATCTACTAACTCCTGTGCCTGCAACATGTAAGGTAAGTCCCCCAAGAGGGGTCAGTACGAAAAAAGTACTGAGTATGTAAGACCATATGAAACTAGAATAGCACATAAGTACTTCCAAGAAATGAAGCGTAAGAGAATAATAATATGGATATACCTCAGTCATGAATATGTGGAACCATGTTCATTATGTCTATTATTTCATTACTTGGTCATTCAGTCGCCTCGTCATCATTCTTATCATAACATCCATATTTAGAGATACACGCAAGGGATATATTCTCATCTCTTTTACAACCATCTTTACTATTATTCACTCAACTAGTTAGTGATTCATAACACCTTACAGATCATCATCTTATATTAGTACCGGGCCTCCACTTTTGGTGGGATATGATGTATATATATATATTTAGTACCGGGCCTCCATCTTAGTGGGATATATAGTACCGGGCATCCACCTTGATGGGATATGATAAATAAGTATATAGTACCGGGCCTCCATCTTGGTGGGATATAGTACCGGGCATCCACCTTTGATGGGATATGATAAATAAGTATATAGTACCGGGCCTCCATCTTGGTGGGATATAGTACCGGGCATCCACCTTTGATGGGATTTAATATATATATATGTAAATAGTACCGGGCATCCATCTTGGTGGGATATATATAGTACCGGGCCTCCACCTTTGATGGGATATCATTTATATATATGTATATGTGTATATGTATAGCATTGAGATTGTTTCCTCTTAACTTATACCCTTTTAGTTTGTGATTCACACTCAAAGAAACATAAAGGAACCATATGCACATCTTTTCCTTTCCATACTTATAAGAGTGACACATTAGAGTTCATGACCTTAATTGAGGCACACACTTACATGAGATTGACATATTCACTTATGAGGGATAATTAATTAACTTGCACCTCACCTTCGTCTTAGTCTTATGAGAGTGATACTTCAACTTATGAGAGATTAACACATCCTCTCTTATGAAACCTATGAGATTGGTACAAAGATAGTTGTGACATTATTAGAACTTGGATCATACATCATCGGAGTTTGGAGTCATAGTATTATTGGAACTTTGGAATTGTGTCCACCCCCTATTATCTTCCTCCATTCTTGCAACCAACAACATGTATAACCTAATTTATTTCATTTGAGAGATTGATACATTGAGGATCGTGATACTTTTTGAAAACACAAACACTCTACCTTATTCTTCACTTCTCATGAGATTGGTACTTTTACTTATGAAAGATTGGTACAAGGATAATCATCATATTAAAGGACTTTGGAACAAGGCATAATTGGAAAATGCCATCCAAGATTGAATAGATTCTCTTATGTTCTTATTCTCTTGAACTAGGTCCTTTAGAGATTTCAACGTTATGACAACTTCCCTCGAAGCTTCGGATCATTAACCAATGGGTAAGAGATATATGAGTAAACAGTGTGAGAAATAAAATACCACGATTGAAACCATTGGACCATAATCCATAAAACAAGGGACATGAGTATAATCACTATTGGAACATGGGAACATAACCTTATTGTTTTTGGAACATTAACCATGAATATGGGACAAGAGATTCACCAATAATCAATGAATATTAAATATATGACCATGACCATGGATAACTGAGTATGGGATACCTTGGCACATTTTGGGATGGAACATGCGTGATGTCAATGTGAAAACTATTTGCCGCAGAAAGAAACGGACAGAGTAACCTTACATACCTTATCTTCCCAAATGTAAATACACAATCCAATGTGTGAGAACAACAATCCCGCTCCTTTCTTACTCTACATCACAAGTACACAACGGAACTAACATTAACCACCAACTACCTTACACATGCATACGACAACAATGAGTTACATGTTTATCTGTAAAATGTCATTTCCTTTTCAACAATACCATTTACGGCATTGTTATACCAACAATACCCCATTCATGCCATACATTGACCACAAGTTACATTCCAAGCATTTAAGATGACCATGAATTACATGAGTCCCTTATAATATTATTTCACCCTTTACAATACCATTCATGGCATTATCATACCAAAAATACCACAATATTTCATACATTTACCAACACATGATAACCCAACAACATTTCACCACAAAGCTTCTCCTTTACACTTTCTCATTCCCACCATATCACAAATAATCCATTAAGTCACCTTAATACACTTCATAGCACAAATCGGTCAAAATCCCATAATTTACACATGTAGAAAAATAGCAAATTATGGACATAAAAACACCATACAAGTTGAGATATCATCAACACCATTCACTTCCATCAAAACATCAAGTCCTTTTTCAAGTTTAATTCACAAGGATTACACATCTTTTTGTAAAAACCCCAAGTGCCATATCCAACACTTTCTAGCATAACCAATATGATCTACATAGTCTCTCATGCATATAAGATATTAAATAATCATAATATACACTTACCAAGACTTTCCAAATGATGATCTTGTCCAAAGAGTTGGCTTAGGGTTCTTGAAAAATGAGAGAAATATCTTTGGAAAATTTCTAGAATAGCATGAGAGTTAAAATGAGAGAAATCTGATTTTTTTCCAACTTTTATAGCCCCTTAATGTCCCTTTTTACTCACACACTTGGTCCAATGATAGGTCTCTACTTGGCCAAGATGAATGGGTCAAATTTCCCATATGGGCCATGTCTTCTTTCCATTTTTGGGCCCTTTTTGGGCCCAATTCACTTAACCCGATAAAATCAATAATTTCACGTGTTTAAGTAGTCTCATATGTATTACAATAATATTCCCACTCATTCTATTCATATTCGTAGCCTCAATCCAAAAACCAAGTGCTTCTAGCCATGTATGACCCATTTTGACCAAAAGGGTAAAATCGTCATTTTGACGTCAAATTTGTTCTCGAGTAATTTTATCATTCCAATATATTATTTCACTCATTTCATGTATATTCTCATGGTTGTAGAAGAATCGTGGCAAAAATCGGCTCAATACGTCCCCGGAAACCCTTGGGACTTAAACAAAACTTTCAACTTTTGAAAGGTGCGCAGGGGCGGCGTGGAACGCTGCCTGGCGCGTCCCTTTGCTGCCTCTGGACTGAAAATTTCAGCCTAGAGCGGCGTGGTATGCCCCTGGGCGCGCCCCTCCTTATTTTTTTCCAAAATTTTTGTTTTCGGCTTTTCTTCGCGGATTCGGTTAGATACTTCAAGTCCTATTCTTTAACTCACTTCTTACCCTTAACATACTTTGTTTAGAGGTCCTCTTAGCCTCGTTTTGAACCCCACAAATTCTCCATGAAAATCACAAAACACCTACGACGCAAGGTTAATCACGTTTCCAAGGCCAAATTTCAATTTTCTTGTCAATAACATGACAAAATACATTCGTGTGGCTCTCGACACTAAAGTATACATTGTTCAACGTCGTCAAGTAGGGTTGGTAAGGTACGGGGTGTTACATATAATTCAACCCAGACCTAAGGTAATAGCCTAAGGAAGCAGTCATAAGCCCATCTAAGCCTAAAGGAGAGTCATTCAATGCATTTTATCTAAAAAAGGTAATAGGGAGCACTACCGAATCCTAATAACCCAACCTAAGGCAAGAACCTACCCAAACCTAGGTTAAGTTTTCTTAATCCCATCCCAAGGCACTAAAAGAGCTAAGTCTAGTCCAAAAGGCGGACCATATACTAGTCTAAGGGAAAACAGTCCCAATGTTTTACCGAAAAGGGGCCTTAATCGACTATAATAAGGATGAGAATGATGATAATGTATGCATTCCATCACCAGTATCCAAAAAAACAAATGTAAGCGCCTAAGCGTCTATAAACTAAGCCACAACTCCTTTAAAGCATATAGAACTAACCTGGTGTCCATGGTCTCGTAACCAAGGCCTCGAAGCCAATAATGTAATATACAGAATAATAAGAGTATATAAGCATATGTATCAAGTCAAAAGTGGAATCAACAAGAGGCATCATTCCACCAGGTGAATTTAATCGAGGAATATCACCGAAATGGATAAGTACTACCCCAGCTCCTACACTAAGGATTACTAATGTCACCCTAAGGTCCTAACAGGTATATAAGTGATCCTAACAAAATCCTACAACTATGGCAGGCATTCTAAACTAAGTCTCAAGCTGATACTTTCTAAAGGAAGGCCAAGTTGATACAAAGGTGATAAGGTAACCTAAAACCTATTCTATAACCCCTACTGATGTCACCCAAATTACACTTCTCAAAAAAGTATAAAGCAGTCGCTAAATCAAATATAGTATCCAACAAGGTTGGGGTCGATCCAACAGGGAATAGGTCAAAATTCTATCAAGTGCTTGTCTAAGTAATTGGCAATTAAGTAAAAGAGGGGGATTTTGTGAAACAAAAGATAAATAGTAACAAGTGTTGAGTTATTGGATTTGTAATCAATATGAGAAAGGCACTAGGACTGTGTTCCCCAATAATTTCATAACTTCATAGGTTCTCAGTACTTTAGTGATCTTTCATGGTATTCGACATGCAAAATTGATAGGTTATGTATCATCTAACTGACTATATTATGCCCCTTATAGATGACTATACCCAAGCACAAAGGTTCATGTGTCATGGGTGTTGCATTACTAACACCCATCTATGATCCCAATATAGTCTTTCCCATTTACCGGCTCAAGGCTAATTAAATGAAGATAACTCCAAGTCTTATTGTTGATTCGCTGTTCCTATCCGATTACCCTTGCTATAGTCTAGGGTAGAGATGGGTTGAGTCCCAAAATGTGTACTCATTGAAAGCAATCAAACCATAAGAAACAATAATACATGCCTAACTACCCTTTGAGAATAACCTTGTACTTTGAACGCTATATTGTTAATCCATCATGGTTCTCACAACCCTAGTTATGGTGTTTAACTACTCATGATGTCAAGAACATAAGAAGAATTCATAGATGAAAACATGAATATGAACTTACAATAATAAGAAAACTCTGAAATCTTAACTTTAATTAAAACCCTAGAATCGATATTCATGAAATTCCAAGACTATTCCTTAGAATCTCACAATATAATGTTGTAAAGTATAAAAGAGTGTTAAATCATACAAAAAACCCTAGAGGAGTATTTATAGGCAAAAAAAACCTATCCTATTACAAATAGGAAATCTGGGTTGATAGCTTCGGCCGACAGAAAGGTATAATCGTGGTTAGAACCCACGATAGTCCTTGGGTGCTCGTGGTTTGGATAATGGATTTTCACCTTCAGTTCTTGGCTGGTATGACTCTTAGTACGGTCTCGTATCTTCTACTCACGACCGTACAATATCGTTGTTTGATTGATCTACACTTGGCTTTTCTGCAAGCTCTAAATTTGTCCTTCTTCCCCATGATAACATAGTATGATTGTGACTTCAAAGCATGGTAGTAGGGACTCTTCTCTGCTGGTCCTCACACTTAACTCCTGAAACCTTGTTTTCCAGCTTTCTTCCTACAACCAAATGGCACAATCGTGTGTTCATTATACGATCGTGCGAGCTCTCGTCTGATCTATTCCTGAGAACCTCTTCTCTGGTTCATGCTACGATTATCTTGGTATGAGTGTGGTTAGATCCCACAATCATGCTTTCATTCATTTGATCATCTTTAAGTCCCATTTTCACCACTTTCTGTCTCCAAGCGTATTTATCCTACAAACACCAGAAAAACCATCATATCCATAGAAAAATATTCTTCTTCTTACAACTGTTCACCATTTTAAGCGTCCCAAGTTCCATAAATTCATGGAACATCAACACCATCAACTTAGAACTTTTGCATATCCTCAGGCAAACAAAACAAAATAAATGAACCAAAGATGCTTAACCTAGAGAAAACTAAGAATACTACGGTAGTCCAGCAAAAACCAAGTTTTTGGCATGCATTTACCAAAACACAGTTCAACACCCTCCAATGATTTTTAAAACCAAGAAGTGCAGTGCATATTCAAACTAAACACCATAAAACAATAGGATCAAGACATGACAATTATATTAGCAGCAGACAACCCATCACTTTAGACAAATGACCTTACCTAATCAAGCAGCAACCCAAAATCTAGCCTTTACGTGCTCACAACAAAGAAATCCTAGCACTCAATATATGCAATGCAAACCAAAAAGACTGGGACGAAATAAAATCTCTCACTCTCAGAAGGAAGTCTGGCCATATGTGTTTGGTACCATAGGGTTGCCCTTATTTTCTACATCTTAGCTTTCAGACAGTCGAATTAGGATCACTATAGGACTTTATTAGCTTGTAATGTAGGCTTGGGGTAGGTATGGTGTATCTGGATATAATGACTAACCCTCTTTGACACTGCACTAGTCTTTGCTTCCACTTTATCTACTTTCTTTTATTTCTTTCCCCTTTTCCTTTTTCACTTTTTTTGGATTTCGGCTGTGGTTTTATTTTATTTGACTTTTTCTTTTTCTTATTCTCTTTTTGTTTTTTTTTCTTTTCTTTTTTTCTCCCTTTTTTCTTTTTTTTTTCTTTTTGCACACCGCACCCCAATCCCTTTTTTTACGGTATATTTTTCATACCTAATTTTCTATGCACCCCTACAGTAGCCACCCTCAAGTTAGGCAATTTGTTTGAGTTGAGGAAAACAGTGTCCAAGGAGGGACCCGGGCCAAGGCAGGTTCATTGTAAAAATCAGGAAGGTGAATGGGGTAGTTGAAAGAGAAGGTCTAATTAGGCTCAAATTTGGGTTCAAGGGATATCATATTCATTTGGCAGGATATTTAGTCTATAGTGGACTATTTTAAGAAGGACCTATGATCCTTTCCTAACCTTCTATCCTACAGTTTTCATTGAAACTAACCAAGCAAGTTCTAGACCACATACACACGCCAATTGGGTACATCCTCACACACTCTCGACTCATGGTTATCATTTTAATTACTACCTAATCGGTTTATGCATAGTATGGCCAAGTGATCACACTACTAATACTAATGTCATGTCAAGATCCAAATAATGGTTATAGTTCCAGTAAGCACATAACACAACACAAAAACAAAATATTCTTCGAAGGGGTATTATTTCAAACCAAAATTTTGTATGCTTCTTTTATTTTGACTGCACTAAGTTTTCTCAATTTATCCTAAGTTACACATACGATAAAACTGACTCAAAACAACACAAACACATAAATAAACACCTAAACATGTCAGTTATAACTAGGATAATATAGCCGAGAGAAAAAAAACATACAACAAAAACCCTCAACTGTGGTACACCCCCACCTCCAACTTGGAAATCATGTAATATCCCCCAAACTCTGCTCCACCACCACAACTGCCAGTGGTTTCTCAACTCACTCTAGAATTGCTACCTCAGAGGTCTGTGCATCATTCTTCGATCTCTTCTTCTTCTTCTTTCTACTCTTCTACTTCTCCTTCTCACCTCCTTCCTTTCTATACCTCTTTCAATGGGGCTATAAATCCTCGCCTGTCTCCTCAATCTTCGAATCATCCCTCTCAGCTACCAGGACCCAGCTATAGAAATTAAGGACTAAAGAGTCCACATCAATAACTAACTCTGCCAATGATGGCATAACTAATGGTGGAGGTGGTGCAATCGGGATTGTCCACTCATTCAACTCTCTGATCACTTTATTTAACGTATCAAAATTCACAGTCATATTCGAATCCTGGACCTCCACAATCTTAGCCATTATTCGACTTTCAAATCGATCAAAGTTAGTCTGAACTGCCCGTACTGTAGCCTTAATCTCATCAGTAATATAGGGTTTGACCCTTACCTCTAACTTCCTAATTCATGCATCATGTAGCACCTGTGTCCTTAAAATCTGCTCCAGCTGAGCAGTCGATATCAGTGTATAAGAAACTGGAGCATGAGAGTAAGTAGCACTGAATTTAGATGTCGGGATCTCACTCACGGGGTTACCTCCCGCAACCTCTGGTGGTGCTTCTGGAAAATGACCCTGGGCTTGAGTCGTAGAGTTCCTAAAATCTTTAATCATCACCAAATTTATAGTATTTGTTGGTTGAATAAATTTATTGACTGCCAGAATGGATGGAACCTCTGAATTTTATAGCACTTGAGTGATCAAGCTCGAGAAAGGCAAGGTCGTACTGAACTCTAAGACCCTGTCCCAAATCTCTTCCACAATGATTCATGAAATGTTCAAATCTAGCTCTACCAAGAAAGCTGCTACAAGGCCCGCATTGGTGGCAGCCAATGTGCTGTCATTTGACATGGGTGTGATGCAGTGCCTTCTAATAGTGGGAAGGGTTCCCCAAAAGTACTGGGGAAATATTTCATTAGATGACTGGTTCCTACGATCATGCCAAAAAAGTATGATCATACCTTCTGATCGTAGGAACACTCCCAAAGTACTAGGAGTATGTCACATCAAACGAGTACATACCACGATCGTACCTAGATAAGATGATTGTAGGATGTTCTTGTATGATGAGATATTACCTTATAAACACTGGTCCCCACAACACTCCAACGCATGACCGTATGTTGTCACTACGATCATGGATTATGTCATGGAGTGCATTGACACTTAACGAAAAAAAAATATAAAACAGACAAGACCTTGACCCTATTTCGACCTTCATTGACTATTTTTTTTTTTGACAAACATATGGGTACTCAAAACTTCCCCATTGTTTGTACTTATTTAAAACTCAAACCCTCACCTCAAATACCAATGCTACCCCTAATTGGATCAGATTTTGACTCACTTAATTATAAGGACAACAAATTATGAGTAAACTTACTTAAGTAACTTAAATTTGGTGAGTTCTTGTGGACGATGGGTGCAAATCCCTGAGGGATGACTGTTTATGGATGGATCAAAGGTGAAATATCTTCTCTTTTACTTGTTTAATCACTTGAATTTTAGGCAAATAAATTTTGAATGTATTGTGGTTATAATTAGGTCTCAGGTATAGGGTGTAGGGTTTAATTTTAATTCAGGTCGGGTCTGGTTTGAATTTCATTAAAATGTCTGGGACCCAATAGATGACTCAAATATATGATCAGGTATCTAACCATGATCGTGTATTATTCTCGTAGTAGGGGATTTGAAGAAAACTTACCTGGGAACCTATGAAGCTTAAGGATGATCGTGACATATAACCACGACCGTTCCTTAAAATCATAGGTTTGATGTACTGATTGTTGGTTTGTAGGAGTTTGATCAGATTATGGGAACCACGGCTGTGACTTCTAGGTACGATCGTGATGACCCATCATAGGATAACTCCTAAATTTTCATCCCACAGGACTTTGATCAACTATGCTCAGACGACTGAACTCATAGTAGTGGGATCTTCCCACGATCGTGCAATCCTTTCATGGGTTCAGAGCTGAGTCAAGTTCTACATTTTTTCTTGTATCATACCTGCAAAATTAACACACACATTGCCCTATAAAAGCAGTAAGTACAAAATCATAGGTTGCCTCCCAAGAAGCCCTTGATTTAACATCGCGGCTCAACGTGGCAATGTTAAGTACTCGGACTTCACCAACAAGCCCATGGATTTCCTCCCATGAAGAACCTAATTTAATATCACGGCATGAATCGGGTGGGCTTTATCTCTCAGGCATCCTTTAAATCTACTTCACAAATTAACCTTCAGTCCTTACTTTCACCCACGTAGTATTTCACCCTTTGACCATTGACCTTACATTTTAGTCCATCCTTGTTTTCAAGTTTAATTACGCCATAGGGGAACACTGTAACTACTCTATATGGGCCTTTCCATTTTGACCTTAACTTCCTAAGAAATAGTATTAGCCATGAATCAAATACTAGCACCATATCGCCTGCCATTAATTCTCTCTTCTCAATATTGCGATCATGCTGCAACTTCATCTTCTCCTTATACAAGGCTGAACTCTCATAGCGTGGAGATGGAATTCATCTATTTCATTCATCTATTTAAGTTTCATCTTTGTTGCATCACTCCATTCCAGATTCAGCCTTTTCAATGCCCACAATGTCTTATGCTCAAGTTCAATAGGAAAGGGGCAAGCTTTGCCATACAAAATCTGATATGGAGATATGCCAATAGGGGTTTTGAATACTGTCTGATATTCCCATAGTGCATCATCTAACTTCCTCGCCTAAGCTATCCTATTGGCATTCACAGTCTTCACCAAAATACACTTGATCTCCCTGTTGAAGACCTTAACTTGCCCGCTTGTTTGAGGATGGTAAGGTATCGCCACCTTATATTTCACACCATATTTCTCAACTAGGGTCTTAAATAGATGATTGTAAAAATAGGATCCTCCATTGCTAATGATAACCCTAGGTGTCCCAAATCTGGAAAATATATTCTTTTTTAAGAAAGCTGTGATGCTCTTACCTTCGATGTTAGTAAGTGCCACTGCCTCCACCAATTTTGAAATATAATTGATAGCCACAAATATATACTTCATGCCATGTGAGCTCACAAAGGGGCCTATAAATTCAATACCCCAAACATCAAGCAATTTAAGATCAAGGATAGTAGTCATTGGAAGTTCATGTCTTTACGAGATGTTCCCTTGCCTTTGACATTGGTCACAAGACTGTGTATAATCATGTGCATCCTTATGAATGGTGGGGCAATAATATCCGCATTGCAAGATCTTATGCATAGTCCGTGCACCTCCATGGTGACCCCCAACTAGTGACGAGTGACACGCCTCTAATATGCTCATCATCTCAACCTCAGGAATACATCTTTGAATCACACCATCTGCACAAATCTGAAACAAGTATGGCTCATCCCAAAAGAACTTCTTTACCTCATGCATGAACTTCTTTCGCTGCTGAAACAATATATTTTTCGGATGTAGATCACTAGCCAAATAATTAGCAATATCGGCAAACCAGGGGATTAAGTCTTGTGATGCTGCCAACACTTACTTGTCTGGAAAAGTATCATCAATCTCAAGCTCATCCTTTAGTTTTATCATGGCCTCCTCCTCAAGGTGTGATAAATGGTCGGTCACTTGATTCTCAGTCTCTTTTCGATCCTTGACTTCAAAGTCAAATTCCTACAACAGAAGTACCTATCTAATCAACCTCGATTTTGCATATTTCTTCTCTATGAGGTATCTAAGAGTTGCATGGTCAGTATGCATAATCACTTTTATGCCAAGCAAATAAGATCAAAATTTTTCAAATGCAAACACAATAGTGAGCAACTCTTGTTTCGTTACAATGTAATTCTTCTGAGCCAGATTAAGTGTTTTTCTAGCATAATAGATGGAATGTAAGATCTTCTCTCTCCTTTGTCCTAGGACTGATCCTAGAACCACACTACTAGAATCACACATAATCTCAAATAGTAAGGTCCAATCTGGAGCTACAATGATGGGGGATGAAATCAACTTCTCTTTCATACACTCAAAGGCTTTTAAACATGCATCATCAAACACAAATTTCACTTTCTTCTCCAATATCTTACACAAGGGGTTACTAATCTAAGAAAAGTCCTTGATGACTCTTCTATAAAAACTGGCACGCCCCAAAAAGCTGTGAATGCCCTTCACAGAAATTGGTAGAGGTAACTTTTCAATCACCTTAATTTTTGCCTTGTCGACTTCAATCCCTTTCTTTGAAATATAGTGACCAACACTATTCCTTCTTTCACCATAAAGTGGCACTTTTCCCAATTCAATACCAAGTTACATTTCTCGTATCTCCTCAGAACATTAGAAAAATGTATCAAATAGTCATCAAATGAGTCACCAACAACTGAGAAGTTATCCATGAAAACCTTAGTAGTGTCCTCCATCATGTCCGAAAAAATGGACATCATACAATACTGAAAAGTAGTGAGAGCATTACATAGACCAAAAGGCATCCTCTTGAATGCGAACGTCCCATATGGACAAGTGAAAGTGATCTTCTTTTAGTCCTTGGGAGTAATAGAAATCTGGTTGTATCCCAAATAACCATCAAGAAAATAATACCATCCTCTTCCAACAAGACGATTTAACATCTGATCCATGAAAGACATGGGAAAATGATCTTTCTCAGTCCATGAATTCAGCTTCCTATAGTCCATGCAAACTCTCAATCTGGTGACTGGCAATATAGGAATTAGCTCATTCTTTTCATTTGAAACCACAGTGATTCCACCCTTCTTTGTCACATATTAGACTGGGCTCACCCACTTGCTATCAGCAATCAGATAAACTACACTTGTATCTAACCAATTAATGATTTTTTTCTTCACCACCTCTTGCATGAGTGGATTCAATCTATGTTGGTGCTCAATGCTGGGTATACAATCTGGTACAAGTTGGATTTTATGTGTGTAAATTCCTAGTGGAATTTAAATAATATCAGTGATAGAACATCCAATGGCCCATTTGAACCTCTGCAAAATGGTCATTAAGGCCTCAACTTGTCATTTAAATAAATCAGCTGCAATGATAACCGAAAAATTGTTGTTGGTCCCTAAAAATACATATCGAAGATGAGAAGGTAGAGCGTTGAGCTACAAGATGGGAGGCTCCTCAATAGAGGGTTTTGCTGGCGGGGTCACTCTATTCTTCAAATCAAGATCTAGCTTCTTTGGTGTGTAATTGTATGAACCCCTACCCATAAGTGCATTCACCATCTCATCATACTCATCAAGACCATTACTGCCAAAATTTATGATAACTGCCGCTAGGGACTCAACCCTAAGTCTCTCCTTAATAGGAGCTACCAAATCATTTTCCACGACTATATCTATCACAGAAATCACACGCATATCCTTTGGATGCTTCATATACTGACATACATTAAAAGTGACTTGCTCACTATTCAACCTAAACTTCATCTGCCCAGTCTCTATGTCAACCAACGCACGTCCAGTCGCAAGGAAAGGTCTTTCCAATATGATGGAAACTCAAAGTCAACCTCATAGTCAAGGATGACAAAATCAGCTAGAAAGATGATGGATACAACCCTCACCAAAACATCACATAAGATACCCACCGGCTTCTTCACAGTACGATTCGCCATGAGAAGTCTCATTAAATTCGACTTGGGTGCCCCCAACCCCAACTATTTGTAAACTGTTGGCGGCATCAAGTTAATGCTAGCATCCAGATAACACAATGCCTTCACAAAATTAAAACAGTGAATGCTCCTGGTTCTTCCTTTTTCTCAACCAAAGATCTAGATGTTATGGCACTATAATGGTGCACATTATCTATGGGTTCGAAACTCATAGTCCTATTTTTTGTCACTAAATCCTTCATAAATTTCTCATAGCCCGACATTTGTTCTAAAGCCTCCATAAGCGGTATGTTAACCAAGAACTCCTTCAACATCGAGATGAACTTTTAATATTTTCCCTCTTTGGATTTTTTCTTCAATCTTTGTGGAAAAGGGGGAGAAGGTCGTGGAATGGGCTTCAATAATTATGACTTCATTTCCCTCCCCTTGTCAGACTTAGCCCTTTTTTCAATAACTAGAGGATTTTGAGATACAGTCTCATCTACCACTAAATTTTCTGCTTCAGTCTCATTCATATCGTCAATAACTACTAGCTCATCCCTTTTGTCATCAACCACAGACATAGGTGGATCAGTAGTAGTCTTACCACTACTCATCATTCTTAGGATTCTAGATTGTGTTGCTCAAAAGTGTGCCCGATTGATGCTGATTCAATACGAGGGATATCTTCCCACAGTCTTGCTCAAGCTATGTAATGGTGGTTGCATGAGACTCAAATTTTTAACTTATCCCTGAAATGTCTGCCCTAATCTCCTTAAGGCAACTTTCTTGGCTCTCCGACCCCTTAACAATTTTCACATATAAGGCTTCCATCCTTGAATTGCCCAAATCAGCATCACAGTTCCCCAATGGAATGTAAAGGCCACTCTTGTCTTTATAATTCTTTTTTCGCTTCCAATCACCATCATGATATCTATCTCTGTCTACCTAGACCTAGTGTAAATGTCTCCATAATAGTTTTGACCTTGATTCCCTTGCCTCAAGTTCCAATTGTCTTGGTTAGACCCTTGGCCCTTGGCTCAAAAACCCGCCACCTCTCTGTCAAGATATTTAGCCTCTTCCTCATAATCCATATCTTTATGCCTAGGTGCCTTAACTTGTGCACACCTACCGTATTCACCTTTCCTACCGCAGCTACCACAAAGTGTTTAGCAAGCAATCCAATCTCAGTCCTCAGCTGTGCAACCTCTTGAGCCACTGTCTTATCTAGTGCTCTCTGATCTACTGACACTCCAATTGCATAAGTGCTTGAGGGGTTGTATGCCTCTCAAATATGCCAACCTTCGTTTGTTTTATGATTCGATCAAGAATTTCAGAGGCCTAATTCCATCACAGACTCATAAATGCCCCACTTGTGATGGTGCCTTCTACAACCTTCGTGTTAGCATTCAAGGCTCTATTGAAAATTTCTAACAAATTTCTACCATCCATTCTATGGTTTGGAACATTCTACAGCTTCTTCTTAAACCTTAACTAAGTCTCGTACAGTGCCTTTAAATACAACTTTTTGAAGTTATATATCTCATCTTTCAATTGTAGCATTCTGGAGGGTAGAAAGAATTGGTCTAAGAACTGGGTCCTCAACTCGTTCCAGTTAGTAACAGATCCACGTGGTAATTCAGCCAATCACAGGGTAGCTTTTCCTATCAGAGAGAATGGAAATAACCTCCCGACTCTCTTCGAGTAGATTATATGAAGTATAGATCCCTACGAATTTCATAATATGCATGTTAGCGTCATCCGTAGGAAGGCCAAAAAATACCCCCTTTAAGTTCAATAAGTGAATCATGGAACTCATAATATCAATCTTAGTCCCTTGAGGCAATTCTTGTGGAGTGATATCACCTATTTCAATCAGCTCTAAATAATCCAAATCTTTCTCTGGATCTTCATAAACAAGAAGATATTGTTGTAGTGGCTGCTTCCCCCTGGGCCTTCTCTACCTCTTTCAATTATCAAGTACAATAATATGATTTGCTTTATCTTGCCTTGCTCTCTCATCCCTAACTGCCTTTCTGGCAGCTTTTTGTCTAGCATTCTCCACAGCCACTAATCTAGTAGTGATTTATTCCATAGTTTCATGGCCAACTGGATGAAGTGCTGGCTGGTCATAAAGTTCACCACCACCACGAGCACCTTCCAACAAGGCTGGTGGATCATGAACTCCGTCGTTGACCATTCTTCAATTGTTTGTTAGAGTTCTTTTAATTTTCATATCAAGTGGAATCAGAGGATTTCCTTGACTATGAGTACTGGGCATACACTAGTGTGTGTCCCAAAATTAAGAGAAAAGAAATTCAGGAAACAACAGCCACTAGTGTGTGTCCCAACAAGTTTGGGGTCGATCCCACAGGGAATAGGTCAAAATTCTATCAAGTGCTTGTATAAGTAACTGGTAAATAAGTAAAAGAGGGGGATTTTGTGAAACAAAATATCAATAGTAACAAGTGTTGAGGTGTTGGATTTGTATTCAATATGAAAAAGACACTAGGACTGTGTTCCCAAATAATTTCATAACTCTATAGGTTCTCAGTACTTTAGTGATCTCTCATGGTATTCGACATGTAAAGTCAATAGGTCATGTATCATTTAACTGACTATTTTACTCCCCTTATAGATGACTATCCCCAAGTACAAAGGTTCATGAATCATGAGTGTCGTATTACTAACCCCCATCTATGATCCCAATATAGTCTTTCTCATTTACCTGCACAAGGCTAATTAAATGAAGATAACTCTAAGTCTTATTATTGATTCGCTATTCCTATCTGATTGCCCTTGCTACAGTCCAAGGTAGATATAGGATGAGTCCCAACACGTGCACTCATTGAAAAGTAATCAAACCATAAGAAACAACAATACATGCCCAACTACCCTTCGAGAATCACCTTGTACTTTGAATGCTATGTCGTTAATCCATCATGGTTCCCACAACCCTAGTTATGGTGTTTAGCTACTCATGATGGCAAGAACACAAGAACAATTCATAGATGAAAATATGAATATGAACTTACAATAATAAGAAAACTCTGAAATCTCAACTTGAATTAAAACCCTAGAATCTATGTTCGTGAATTTCCAAGAATATGCCTTAGAAACTTACAATATATGTAAAGTATGAAAGAGTGTTAACTTGTATAAAAAAACCCTATAGGATCATTTATAGGCAAAATAAAACCTAATCTATTACAAAAAGGAAATTTGGGTCGGTAGCTTTGGATGACTGGAAGGTACGATCATAGTTAGAATCCACGCTCGTCCTTGGGTGCTCATGGTTTGGCTCATGGATTTTCATCTTCAGGCCTTGGCTGGTATGACTCTCAGTACGGCCTCGTATCTTCTACTCATGACCGTACAATGTGGTTGTCTGATCGATCTACACTTTTAAAATATATATAAATCTTTCAGAAGTGGTTTATTTTATTTTAATTAATTTATAATTCAAAACTAACCTTTCATCGATTTGATTCTCTCAAATAGTAATTAAGATAATAAAAATTTGTAGCCTAGATAGTTTCAATCTCTGTGGGACGATATCTTAAACTATACTAGAATTTCACAGAATACGAGCAGTAAAATCTTATATAGATTGGATATTTCAATTGTTGGTGTATAATATTTTATTACTCGTACTCTGCCAAATTCTAGTATAGTTTATGATATCGTCCCACATAGATTGGAACCAACTAGGCTACAAATTTGTATTATCTTGATTACTATTTGAGAGAATCAAATTGATGAAAGGTGAGTTTTGAATAAATTACTTAAAATAAAATAAACCACTTCCGAAGATTTATATATATATTTTAAAAGAGTTGGGAATAAATAAATTCACTTGATAATATTATTATAACAAAATCTCAATCTCCACATGTATTTCTCTAAAGAATAATTCTTTATTACTAAAATAATTATATTTTGCTCACTAAGAAATAAATATTTAGTTGGCATTCCGTGAGGTTATGCCAATTAAATGATATAAGACAAGTGATAATTAAATCAAAATATTTTCTTGCCTGAATTGTGCTAAAAGGTGTAAAGACCTTTTGCCAGTAATCTTTAAATCAATAAACTTATTTGAGTCAATCCCTTCGTGATTGTAAGAATTGAAAGAAATAAGATAAAGACCCCTCAAATCAATAATCTTATTTGAGTCAATCCCTCTGTGAGGATAAGGATTGGAATAAATACGATAAATATTATTTAAATCTATAAACTTGCTTGAGTCAACCCTCCATGAGAATAAGAACTGAAAGAAGCAAGACTAAAGATTTGAAATAATAAATAACAAAAAATTACTCTCAATCTACTATTTTACTTATTAGTTATTATATATTAATTTCGGCCCGTGAGAATAACAAAATCAATATAACAATAACTTAGAGATAAAATAGATATGTGTGATAATAATAATTAGATAAAGGTTATTATTCCAGCACAATATGAAGATGTAAATAAAATATTCAAGCGAAGTATGTAAACTGAGATAATATCATAAATATATCAAGCTTCATCAACTATCCCAATGGAAAGAAATTAATCCATTATGGAGAAAAGATAAAAATTGATAAAGAAAGAAAAACATCATTCTACAAAAAGAAAAAGAAAGGAAGAGAAAGTAAACAAGACTAATTCTTATTCGTTGCTCATGATGTTGGATGACTTGTAATCAAAGTGATGCCTCTATTTATAGAAAATTATTGTGTTGCCCCCACAAATGTATTCTTTGAAGTGGTGGTTATAACCGTGAACTTGTAACTTCTTTCTCAATTCTACATTTGACGGATGTGAGTATGAAGTGATGATCACATCTATGAGTTTTGCATTTTCTTGCAAAAAGTTCCACGGTTGTGACTACAAACTTGTGATTGCTCCCATGAAATTTCTCTTGTTTCTTTACTAATTTGTTTCTTTTCTAGTCTTCCCTTGTATTCTTCTTCTTGTAGACTTTATTAGAAAATATGTGATAATATGATATATTTATTTATATTTGTTTTAAATATTTAATATTTAATATATAAAAATATATAAATAAATATGCCCATTAGTGGTTAATTTCAAAGGTTCAGGAATTATAACGGTCTTAGTGTAAGTTCGATGATAGCCAAACTTTAGTTTCCATGCACCATAACATGGTTGAGTACGAAGCTTGTATTCTCGGCATCAAATTGTCTTTTAATATAGTTCAAGAATTACTAGTCATCGGAGATTCAAATTTATTAATTCATCAAGTCCAAGGAGAATGGTCATAAAGAACATCAAGATCACTATATGTTGAACTAGTGCAAGATTAATGAAACAGATTCTAGAAGATCGAGTTCAAACACATTTTGAAGATACCAAAATGAGTTTGGCGATGCTTTGATTACCATATCCTCTATGATACAATATCTGAATCTAGCTACATTGATCCTTTTGAGATAAGGTTAAAGAAGAAATATGCATATTGCTCACAAGTTGAAGCCGAATTAGATAGAAAGCCATGGTATTTTGATACAAAGAGATATCTAGAAGTTGAGGGATATCTATAAGAGGCAACAGTTAATCAGAAGAAGATGATCCGTTGAATGGCTAACAATTTCTTCTTGAATGGAGAAATTCTATATAGGAGAACTCAAGATCTGGATTCCTAAGATATGTGAATTCCCTTAAAGGCACAAAGTAACTAAAAGAACTACATGCCAAAATGTGTGGACCTTATATGAATGAGTTCATCCTAGCCAAGATGACTCTATGAGTCGGATGTTTTTGGATGACTATAAAGAATGATTATGATACATGAAGATTTGGTTCTAGTGCCCACAATAAAATTAATGTTATGGGTTCTCCTTGGTTAGCTAGCCATCTGTATCCTGGGGCATCTATTTTATTAGCCCTATAAATCCACTGGTCTAATGGACATAGATTTATTTTGGTTGCTTTTGATTATTTCAACAAGTGGGCAAAATTTCTCTCTTATAAAGCTGTGACAAAAAAAGTAGTAGCTAATTTTATCGAGATACCTGAGTCAACATCATAGATAATAGAGAAAATTTGAACAGTCACTTGATGAAAGAGATATGTGAACAGTTCAAGATTACTTACCAAAATTCAACCACGTATCATCATCAAATGGTTGGAGCTACAAAAAGTGACTCCCTATGTACTAGTGTATAGGACAGAAGAAGTGATACCTATTGAGGTCGAGATACCCTCCTTGAGAATTATTTAGAAAACCGAGCTAAGCAACACAAAATAAGTTCATGCTCACTATAAAATACTCATGATAGTTCATTAGAAGAAGATGAGTGTCATACGCCACATCCACTAATTGCATCAGTAGAGAATTATTTATGGCTTTAATAAAAGAGAAAGATCCCATAAGTTTGCTATTGATAGTTGGTCCACAAGTGTATCTTTCTTCACCAGAAGGAATACAAATAAAAATTTGCTCTAAATTGGCAAGAATCGTACGTACTCTGCAAAATGCTATTAAGAGGAGCCTTGATTTTATCAAAGATGGATGGCCATGAGTGGCCACATTGTTCAACTTAGCTGCTGTCAAGAGATACTCTATTTGAAGATCTAGGTTCTTATGTTTCTTTCCTTGTAATTGCATTTGTCTAATTGTAATCATTAACATGCTTTGTGATAGCTTAACAATATTCCCCTATCCTCTTTATACGAACTATGTTTGACCTGAAATCCTAAGGAAGGGATATGTAGGTGGCCTTTGTTGGCTTCGGTCAACCCCTTATAAATCTCTATATTTCCCCCTTGTATCTTGAACTATGTAATGACCTGAATTTCCAAGAATAGGATATGTAGGAGGATTTTGTCGACTTCGGTCACACCTTTGATTATCTCTCGAATTTTTACTATGCTATGGGAACTATGTTTGACCTAATTTATGGTTCAACGGGATATGTATATGCCACAATGTCTTGGTCATATTCCCTGTGATATTTCCATTTCTGTTCATAGTGAAAATTGGGGCAGAATTTTTTAGAAGGAATCTCTAAAATTCAGAAGATGAAGATCCTCTTTCAATAGTAAAAATGAAGATCGTATCAAAGAGTGCAACTAAAGAGAATTTTAAGAAAGTCTCAAGATCCCCACAGAGTGTCAAAACCTCTTATAAACAACTCAAGATTTATCTTTAATTATTTGACTAGGGAAGAAATTTTGAGGAGGGCTTCAATATTTCCACCAAGTTTGATTAAAAGTTTATCTAAACTCTGAGAATTCCCCAGCACCAGGAGGTCAGAGTTAATTTTAGGAATCCCCAGTGATAGCAAAGTCCAAAGATGACTAATATCCAACTATGACAGATTTATCAAAGGCTCATCTTCAAACTCCCAGCTATGGTACAGGAAAGATCTCCAAAGCTCACCAACAAGATGACAGATATGTCAAGGCATCAAGTAAAGGACATTCATTGAGTTATACATGACATGATAAATTAGCAGAGACTTCATCCCTATTATTTTTCAAAATCATTATTTTCCAAAACTAGTTTACTTGAAAAATCTTTATATCATCAAATACCTTTTATAAATTGATTTTGTCTAACATCTACCATGACTCGAGGATTTAGAGAAAGCATCCAAAGATGACAAGAATTTGAAGATGGCAAGAGAGGAGCAGACGATCGAAGAAGGTCAACACAGATCAGTTTCACCAAAACAAACAACATTTTTGTGGATGGAAGTTGTTCCAAAGACTAATAAGAGGTTAGAAAAGGGTTCCCATTGTTCAACATGTTCCTTTATTAAAATGACTATAGTAAGGTTAAATGCCTAAAATTAGGAAGGAAGATAAAAACTGATCGGGAAGAGCCAAGAGTGGTGGAGTTTTCAAGGACTAATAATTTAACTGTGGTTGCAGGTGTCATCGGATAAAGAAAGAACAACAATATACTTTTCAAATCCCAGTAAATCTTGAATCACAATGATCAAATAATTGTAAAAAATTGTATTTTTTTATTGTCTGCAGAGACGGGAATTCAACCATTTACTTACATACAAAAGGACCACTTGTTTGGATAACCACCTTGAAAAGAGGATGATATTTCCAAACAAAGTCATTAATTTTACAGTTCGAATGCTTTCTTTAAAGCTTTCCTTGATTTATATCTTTAGTCGCTAGCAAAAGTGAATATGTCTACTAATAATTTACCTTGAGTGTAGGTATATGTAAAGGTTCCCACATGACAACAAAAAGGTTAAAGGTGATGTTTTCTACTACTGCCATACATGCCCTTGCATTCATTCTTTCCATCATATTTGCTCTTATCACAAGGACCATACAGTAAGGATCATCCTATAAGGTTCATCATATTAATATTTCGCAGGTGTATGTTTTTTGGAAGAACCATATTAACTCTCCTTCACTTTAAAGCTCACCCTGCAATATTTTACTTTGCCGTGGAAGTCAATTCGCAAATTTTTAACTTTTTAGCTCTATTTTGGTCTCTTTTAACTTCTTTCATCAAAATTACACAAAACACCTTGCATAAGTGATGAATAATAAAAACAAGCATAAATCATTATTGTCAAGTTAATTTATCATCAAAACAAAGCTTAGATGTTGGCAAAAATTGGTGAAAAGAGTGTAAACTAAACCTTTATCACAATCCCACATTTTAACCTTTATTCATTCTAGAATAATTACCTAACTTCTAACTTAAAATCCCTTCTATTATGCAAGATAAATAAGATACTCACACCTAAATTTCCAAGATATTTCATGATGCAAACAACTTATAAACAAAATGCATTGAATAATTTTGTAATGACCCTACATGTTATTTTCTCAATTTCCATGCATTTTCAGTGTTTTGTGCCTTCCCATAGCGACTATAGGTCATTTATGACTTATAGGAACCATTGGTTTGGTTTTTGAGAAGTTCATTTGGGTTTTAAGACCATTTCCCTATTTTGGAGCTTTTGAAGTTCATAAATTGGTCTCGGACCCAAACTCCTAGTAAACGACCTTGGATGAGAATTTCGACAACGTCGTTAGCTCTGTAATATGGATTTTAGGCTAGGGGGACCCTTGGTCAGGGTTCCAAGGTTTCCAAACTCATTTTGGGCTATTGGGTAGATTTGGTGAAAATGGAACTATGGGTGTGGGGGCCACTTTTTGTCAAAATGACCTCGGTTGGGAATTTTGATAGTTTTGTTGAGTCTGAAATGCCAAATTTTGTATGATAGCATAGTTAATTTGTGTGCATGGGGTTTCAAAAGAATCCCGAACCCCCAATCGAAGTCTGTTAGGACTTAGGAAAATTGCTGCTTCACAGCATCTGGTGGTGCAGGCCAATCTTAGCCTTCGAGTTCGCAAGGATTTGGCCGCTTTTGCGAAGATCAAGGATCTTGACCTTCTAATTCGCGAGCCAGCCATCGCGTTCGTGAACGATAAGCCATCCTGGACGACTCAACTTTGCTCTTCACATTCAAGGTGGAGTGGCCGCTTTCACGAAGGCTTAGCCCAATCTGGTCTTACATTCGCAATAGTTGTCCCGCGTTTGTGAAGGACCCTTGGCAGCCCCTTTATATTTCTCTAATTCTCGATCCTAAGCCCATTTTTTGGGCTTTTTCCTCCATTAAAAGTCCCAAGAGCTCAAGAAACTCATGTGAAATCATAAATTGGAGTTGGGAATGTGTAGTGGGTGTTGAGGTGGTCATTCCCCGTTAATTTCTTTATGAGCTTCCGCCCTAATTATCCATAAATTCTTGATTTTCCCTCTTATTTTTTCTTAACTCTTGGGGCTGATTTGCGCCCTAATTGAGATTCCATTCGTACTCAACTTTTGAGCATGCATTCCTTTTCATTTATGAGACCTCGTGATGGATTAAATTTTTGAAATCTCATTTGCGGGCGCCACGAGCTTATTTTTGACCCAATTTTATGCCTGGAGTATTTTATAGCAATATGGGTATTGTTTTACTCATATTAACATGTAGATTATGATTTTGATAGTGCGACGTCATTTTTGAGATCATGGGACAAAGATGAGCAGTTCATGAATGGTTCGAGATTGCGGTGCGGCATCGAGGTAGGCTTTGGTGTACTTTTTTCTATGAGATTATGTATTGTATAGATTTCATGCTAGGAAGGGATTATAGGGTAAGTTTATACCTAGATATATCAATACTTGACCTATTTAGAGGACTTAGTATCGAAATGTAAATTGAACCACGACTTAGAATAGCCGTTATGGTTATAGGATTCTAGTATGCCTAATTATGTACTTATTAGACTTGTTTAATAATATATTAACATGAAGGACTCCTTTTTGTAAAATACTTACCATATTAATTAGTGAATTAGATGATATCCCCTGATTAGATCCTTTAAGTTGTTTTATGCCCTTGTTTACCATAGTTTCCCAAATTATAGCACTAATATCCTGGTATATTGTATATTGTTGGGCCTGAGGTAGTGGTTGCGTTACCAGTTGTACACCATGTTAATATTCTATCCTTTGGAAGGACGTGGTTCTCTTATATAGATGCTTAGACGCTTACGGTGCTATTGTTTGGATACTGGTGATGACATGCATACATTTAGACGCATCTACATTTATTTAGTGGTATTATTCCAACTAAAACCTTGGTTTTACTATTATTTTCTAAAAAGGGATTTATTCCCACTTTTTCACTTTTAAAATTGATTCTTTTACAACGGAAGTCGTACCACCCTTATTATTGGATTACTATATTTTAACTAAATATATTACTTTGGAAACTAGACCGAAACCGATTCCGGTCCATTATTGATCCACTTATTTTACTACTACTTATTCACTTCGGTCGAAGAAGAGTCCAACCCTTTCTACATGATTATACCATTTTAGTCCTAGATTCGATCTTGGGCAATGAATTTTCAGAGTTACACTTATTTAGCCCTAGTTCAAGTCCAAGCACTTACTAAACTTTATCTCTCTCTCTTATACTAGATGGAGCAGATTTGTTATGATGGTTACTGGAAGGCCTGGTTTAGGACCAGACATTATATATGGATATCCTGAGTCCCCTATGAGCCTCTTCATCCGATGAGCCATAGTACCGGAGAAGGATGGTCGATGTAGGTCCTGCCTTTGCAAGCTACTGAGCTGGAGAAGGTGTATACACTTGGTACATTATGTCACATGATTGATTGATGGTACTATATTATAGTTGCAATCATTCATTAATATGCATTGCCTATCACCAACATAATTGTTTGGCGCTTGTATCTGTTGGTCTTATGGGGGTTATATAGATACAAGTTATGGTTGTTGTTTGCTGAATGTTTGATTGTACATTCCGAGCTTATGGGTGCCCTGTTATGTTATTATTTTTCTAGGATAGTCGATTATATTATTACTTGGATATTTTCATATGGCTCGTGTCAGGCTAATTATGGACTTGTACCAAAGGTTGTTAGTATGTTCTAATTCCTTTTCTCATTATTATGGCAAGATTTATCATTGTTAGGTCACCTTCTAATTATCCACATTTACGGTTAGATACCCTAATTATGTTAGAGTTAGCTCTCTTTTTGATATTGAAATACTTGTGATATTTAGGCTATTACGCTAGCTCCCTTAGGATAGCACTTTCAAGTTTAGCTATTCCTATGATATATGTCCGGTGACCTTCGTAATATTATTATTATATATACCCTTTCTGTATTACTATTATATATCTCTTGTATATCTCCTCCTTCATACATCTATTGTATATTATATATTATTTCTTCATTATACTATCGTATATGGACTAGTTATTTAGGGAACCGTACTTTATCCCTGATTATTGGTAGTCTTGGATAGTTTACTCTTACTTTTCCATTAGCATTATTGTGTTTATCTCTTAAATAGTTGACAGTAGCATATTTTCTGCTTTACATGTTTTTTATACTTGCATTATCTTGGAGCTCAGTCGGTTGATGCCTACTGAGTACCATGTGTTTCGTACTCATACTACACTTCTGCAGTATGCCGATCATAGTATGAGTTCTTGCCATTGATATGTGCATCATGTGGAGCAGCCATGGATCGGAGATTTAGGGTAAGCTCCTAACATTCAGAGTTGTTCCTGCTGTCCCTCTTATTGTTAGACTGATCTCTATTCTTGTATTTCAGATACGACTTTGTATATATTTACTCTGTAATCCACTTTGTACTCCTATTGTATTAGAAGCTCTTATACTGACTTCACCAGGTTTTGGGGATGTATTTACTTCCTTTTTGTCTTCTTTCTTTTATATTTAGTTTTGCTTCTACTTTTTTTATTAGTCCCTAACTAGTTGTTCCAAACTACAGGTTGGCTTACCTACTGACGGGTTATGATAGGTGTCATCATGACAAATTCATAACAAAAGACTTCTATCAAGATAACACAACCTCTAGGATTGGCTCCTTACTCATTATATAGGGTAACTCAATATCATGAAGTGAAAAAAATTGAAGATCACAAAATATACATTATCTATGTGCCCTCACTTCAAGAGATGCTTCTACACACATTCATCATATATAAATAAACAATACACTCACTGTTTTGCACTACTATCTGCCTATTAATCATAACTGTTTTGTAGCTATAGAAGAGGTTAAGCAGATATTGAATCAAGATGGGTGGAATCAGCCTCTTATGATGGATCATCATCATACCCAGTGTATTCCCACCAGGTGGGGTCTGGGGGGGGGGGTAAAGTGTACGCAGTCCATACCACTACCTCAGATGAAGTAGAGAGGCTGTTTTCGATAGACCCCCGACTCAGAACCGAAAACCATAACAAACAAAAATCATAAAAATCATAAATCAAAAATCATAAAAATCATAAATCAAAAATCATAAAAATCATAAAAACCAACAGCAAAAGGGGGTAACACATCGCCAGATAATCGAAGAAGCAAGGCAGTCACAGCTCAACACTATAGATAAGTTATTCAAGATCACAAATATCACCAAAACAGCGTGAACAAAACTCTGCCTAAGAAACAACAGTCAAAGATACAAGCAAACACTCTACCCTGCTAAAAACGGACACCTTCCTACCTACTAACCCTCTACCCTAATTCGCATCCTCCACATCTTCCTATCAAGGGTCATGTCCTCTGTAGGCTGTAACTGCTCCATGTCATGCCTAATCACCTCTGTCCAATATTTTTTCGGCCTACCTCTACCCTGCCTAAAACCATCCCCCGCCAGCCTCTCACACCTCCGTACTGGGGCGTCCGTGCACCTCCTCTTCACATGTTCGAACCATCACAACCTCACTTCCTGCATCTTATCCTCCACAGAAGCCACTCCCAACTTCTCTTGAATAATCTCATTTCTAACTCTATCACTCCTGGTAAGTCCACACATCCCACGCAACATCCTTATCTCCGCTACCTTCAACTTTTGGGTGTGGGAGTTTTTAACTGGCCAACACTCGGCTCCATATAACATGGACGGGCGCACGGCCACTCTGTAAAACTTACCTTTAAGCTTCAGGGGCACCTTCTTATCACACAAAACTCCCAAAGCGAGCCTCCATCTCCTCCACCCTGCCCCAATATGCTACGTGACATCCTCATCAATCTCGTCGTTCCCTAAATCATAGACCCCAGATACTTGAAACTCTCCCTCTTCTGAATGGACTGGGAGTCCAACTTCACTACCGCATCAGCTTCATGCCTCGAATCGCTAAACTTACATTCCAGGTACTCCGTCTTCGTCCTGCTCAACCTAAACCCTTTAGACTCTGTCTCCAAACCTCCAACTTATCATTCACTCCTCCCCGGGTCTCGTCAATCAGTACCACATCATCAGCAAACAGCATACACCAAGGCACCTCCCCTTGAATACGCCGCGTCAAAACATCCATCACCAAGGTAAATAAGAACGGACTAAGAGTCGATCCCTGGTGCAACCCTGTCAACACGGGAAAGTGCTCTGAATACCCTCCTACCGTCCTCACCCTCGTCTTCACACCTTCGTACATGTCCTGGATAGACCTAGTGTACGCCACGGGCACACCTTTAGCCTCCAAACACCTCCACAGAATCTCCCTGGGGAATTTGTCGTATGCCTTATCAAGATCAATGAACACCATATGTAAATCCTTCTTCCTCTCCCTAAACTGATCCACTAATCTCCTTACCAGGTGAATGGCCTCAGTAGTCGAGCGACCTGGCATGAAACCAAACTGATTCTCTGAGATAGTCACTACCCTCCTCAATCTCCATTCTACCACTCTCTTCCAAACCTTCATAGTATGGCTCAACAACTTGATACCCCTATAGTTGTTGCAACTCTGAATGTCCCCCTTGTTCTTATATAATGGAATCATCGTGCTCCATCTCCAAGATTCGGGCATCTTTGCTGCCCCAAAAATGATATTAAACAACCTTGTCAGCCACTCTATACCTGGCCCACCAGTGTACTTCCAGAAATCCACCGAACTCTCATCGGGCCCAGTCGCCCTGCCCCTACGCATCCTACGAATATCACCCTTGACCTCTTCAACCTTGATACGCCTACAATAACCGTAATCGCGATGCCTCTCTGAGCTCCTCTTATGATGGATATTTTTAAGAAATTTATACACTTGTGAATGATGTGATAGGTGAAGTTGAGGTATCATAAAAGTGGGATAAACCCTAATGGATGCTAACCAGTAATGGTAAGTTTTTTATTAGTAGTGTCTGGGAGTTTGTTAGGCAGAAAGTTGAAGTTAATGCACTGCTGAAAAACATCTGGGAAAAAGGACTTTCTTTTAAAGTCTTTTTTTTTCTGTGGAGGCTCTGGAATCAAAGAATCCCCATTGGGGAGGTACTGGTAAGGATGACAGTAGTGGAAGAAATGTTGAGTTGTTGTTGTAACAACAATACATATGAGACTTTTGATCACTTATTTGTTAATTGCCCTGATGCTAAATGTTTGTGGAGAGAATTTGCAGGAGCAGCTGGGATACAAGGCAATTTTTTTCAACTTAGGAAGACAATTGATAAGTGGTGGAATGCTGAATGTGTGGCTAAGTTGAAGCCTTTACATAAAGTAGTACCAACATTCATTCTTTGGCAACTCTGGAAAAGGAGGAATTCTATCAAACATGGGGGCAAGATGTCAAAACATGTTATGGTGATGAGGTGAACAAAAACATACATCTATTTTCTAAGAGTAGATATCCTTGGTTATATGATATTCCTGGTAGATGGGCTGATATGGTTCAATTTTTTGAAGAATACACTTCTTTGATGTCTTGCAAGATTATTAGATAGAGAAGACCAGAAATGGGTTCCTACAAATGCAATAGTGATGGTGCCAGTAAAGAAAATGCTAGCCTTAGCTCTAGTGCATTTTGCATTAGAAATGGGGAAGGAAATTTTGTGTTTGCTGAAGTTAAAAGAATAGCTGATTGTTCTGCCTTGATGGTTGAGACTATAGTTATGAAGATGGGAGTGTAATATTGCATCAACAACAACTGTCTTCCATTGACAGTGGAGACTAACTCATTTAGCCTGAAGAAAATTTTGGGTGGGATTCGGGAAGTCCCTTGGGTCATTGCTATGAAGATTAAAAAGATTAAAGTGATGTTGAATGCTTATGAAGTAAGAGTGGAACACATATTCAAGGAAGGGAACCAAGTTGCTGATTTTTTTGCTAACAGTTTGTTCAATTTTGCAGGTACAATAATTAAATAATATAATTTATTTCAGGAAATTCCAGAAAAGGAAAAAACACTCATTCATATGGAGAAGGAATGTCAAAACAGACATTTTTGAAGTCAGGGAAGCATAAATAGAAATCCAACTGAATCAAGTGGAATAACAACAAATCACAGCTTAGATGTTCACACAAATACATAAATAAGACACCCACAATAGCAAGGAATACTTTCATAGGAGGGGGTAATAACAAATTAAATAAGTATCAGTTGGAGGTACTGTTTAGAGGTCATACCTGTTAGATCTTGAGCTTCATGTAGTGGAATTAGATTCTTGGAGCTTAAAATGCAGAGGCAAGAGGTATAATAGGTCATGAACGCCATATTTTCATCGATAAAAATAAAGAAAAGCTTGAATCGTAGCTCATTGAATTTGGAAACACTGACTTACAGCTGAAGAAATCTTTAAAGAGATCGGATTCATGGCGTTTGTGAGATTTTTAAACATCTAAGTGAATCCCCTCAAGATCAAAGTTATGGTTTCTTTATTATTCACAAGGGTGAGATTCAGAGAGGTCGAGAGATAGGATTCATCAATGGTTTTGGTTTTTCTCAAATCGATCATCCTCTCTAGAGTTTTCTAGGTATTTGTTTGTTTTTGAAGTGACTCTTGGTCTTTTGTTCAATGGAGAAGACGAACTTAGTCATGTATCAGCTAATTTATTTGGGCTTGGGTCACTTTTGGGCCCAAGCCATGTAAATATTAGTTGGATTTTTTTTTTAATAAATGGGTGTTGGCACAATCTTTGAATAATAAAAAAAAACAATGCACTCACTCTTACAAATGAATTCACATGTATGCAAGATATACCACAGGCTTGCCCTTGGTGTAATGCTCCTTTAACATAAGTATAGAAACATAGGATAAAAAATCTTTGTTTATTTATAGTATCGTCTAAGAGATGGGTGGAAATTATTTGATTAAAATAGTGACTACTTTCTCTATGCACTTTTAAGACTACAACTCTTGGGCTCTCAAACTCTTTTCTTTGTATCTACCAATTTCAATTTTTCTTCACTTCCTCTTTCAATCTATATATAAGCATTTAAATTCTTTCCATATGTTTTTAGAAATGAGAAATTCCTTTATAATTTATTCTTAATTTTCTTTTATTTTGCTCACCTTACTACAACAACTAACTTTTGTGCATGTGCACTCTTTTAGCTCTTTTTCTTTTTCTTCCTATACTTCACCCATGAACTCACCATCCTTTTACCTTTTAGTTTTCGGTCTTTAACTTTAAAGTGCACTAGAGATACTTAGATGAAATTAATGTAAGGATAGTCAAAGAAGGAGACAAGCTAATAGGCTAAAAGAATGGCTAACTAATGATAACGAAAGGGTAGAAACTTTTACTCAAATTTTGGCTTTCAAAGAAATGCATTAATCATCTCCTATGTTATAGTTATCATTGCAAGTTCAAGTTATCAATGCAAAAATATAATAAAATACAAGACTAACCACACAATGGCACATAAACAATCAAACTAGCTCTTTTTTCAATCTTCTACCCAACAACAATGAATATATCATTAAGCCCTTTTCTTATTCGTTAGAGTCAATTAAAGCTTACATGTCTTAACTAGAAAATCTACTCTTTTATGCACAATGTTTTCAAGAGAGCTACCTACGCGAGCTTAGCACATCTAGATTAAGCACCTAGCTTACTTAATGAGTTTTGCGTTACACAACTCTTCTTAATCTTAAAAATAAAAAATACTACAACTTTAAAATTATCCTAAAAGTTACAAAAATTTCTATGAATTATGATTCAAAGGACTCCTTCGGAAAAGAACCAGAAACAAAATATCTCCAAATTGAATATTCTATTAATAGAATTAATTCATCATCATTCGGTTAGAATCAATCTAAACCAACCCATCATATAGGGTTGTATCAACAAGCAAATTTTTTATGAGACACCTAAAAAATAATAAATTTACTATAACATAAATTAATTAATAAGTACTAATAAAATACTGAAAGTATTAAATTCCTACTTACTATTACAAACCATATTATAATGCTAATTCCTAGAAAGCATGAAGTGGATCAAAATAATGGTAATGTGACCGAAATAAAAATATCATCTAGTAATAGTACAGACCCAATAAATAAATAGAAGTTTCGCACCCTCACTCCACACTTAAAATAAGAATCATCCCAGTGCTTCAAAGAAACTAAAAGTAAGAGAGAGAGTTGTAAAGAACTCCATAGTCACTCCTCCTCCTCGTCGATCGGTGCAAACTTGGGTGTCCCCCTTATTACTACTACAATTAAGGATGTCCTCATCCTCATCCTCACCCTCATTAATGTGGTATACCGGTACTGTATGGGTAGGAACGTCATCATCTACTATCTCCTCAAACTAGGGACTAGTCTTACATATAATTAGTGCATGCACATTGAGTGGGTACTGCTCATCTACGTGTCTGATCTTATCCTCAATAACTTCTCTGCTAAGAGTCAACTAAATCCTTTACATGCCATACATAAATATATTAAAATATTCATACCTAGCATGGTGGTGCTCACATAGTGGTGACATAAACTAAATCATCTCCCCTAGCCGAGCAATAATCTGCAGGCTCCTCCATGGCCTACTGCTATTTTAGGAAACTAGTCAAGGTCCTTCAAAATGAAACTACAACAACCTTGCCTTCATGACTAAGTCATCATCACTTGCACAATAGCACCTATATTGATCTGCTGATCTGTCATCAAATTGTACACCAAACATATATGATCTATGGTGACCGTTGTGGTATGCTTACATCTTAACAACCTAGTACATATAATATTTAACCAAACACTGGCCTTCTCATAAAATTTCACATGCTGAAAGTGTTATGCTTTCTATCAAACCATTTTCAAGCCCACCTAGTTATTGAATGCAATTCTCAAAGAGTGTGGCATATATTTTGATATGGTGAATATTCCTACAGCTCAATAATGGGGCATGTGGGAAAATTGAGAAATTCTCTCATTTCTAAATGGTATCAATGTACCCTTGAATTTCACCTCATAGAGGCTTTCCTTTAGGTGCCGATTCTCATAGAATTTTTGAACCAGGTTGAGGTTGCACTCACTTGTGTTCTTAAAGACAAAGTGTAGCCCAACTTCTGTACCCATGCCCAGATCTATGGGTACTCACCATGAAGTTTCATCTCATCTATTGGTACCTCATCAAGATACCTCTGTTTAGTAAATTTCTTAAACCTTAGGTGCTAATTCTCATAGAATTTCTAAACCAGGTTGAGGTTGCACTCACCTGTGTTCTTAAAGATAAAGTGTAGCCCAACTTCTGTACCCCTGCCCAGATCTATGGGTAATCACAATGAAGTTTCATCTCATATATTGGTACCTCATTAAGATACCTTTATTTAGTAAATTTCTTGAACCATTGTCTATAACTCTCATTGACCCATTTGGTCCAATACTTCTTAAGGAACAGAACTATAATAGTGGTGGTATAGGTCATGGTGGGTAGGGATGGAAAACTGGGCGGGGCAAACCCATGTAACTTCGCAAGGACTTCAACCTGCCCAGCCCTGTATGAACCTGCCCCACATTATTGTCATTTGTCAACTTCTTCACTTTCTATTTAAATTTTTTTAAGCCATTAAAGTTAAATGTAAATAGAATTGACAGGTGATACTTTTCAGTTACGTCATCTGATTTTTTTTTTAAAAAAACTATTCGAGTTTTGCTATACAATGTTTTTATTCTTTCTGGCAATTTTTTATTTGGTTGTTTTTTATTATTTTCATTACTCTTTACAATAGCGAATTCATTTTTCATATTATTAAAGAAGATATATGTCACTACCCGAGACTACCCCCTAGTCGTAAGACTGTACTTAGAGTAACAAGTGACACAAAGCTAATCCATGGCCTTACATAACACTATGAATACTGCATAAGCTGAATGACACTGTGTGGAAGCTAAAGTCTAAATGATATATGAATAATCAAATCCAAATGTAAAGGATAAAATAAAAAACAAAAATCCCTTAACATAACATAAAACTGAACATCTACACTGTGTGGAAGCTAAAGTCTAAATGATATATGAATAATCAAATCCAAATGTAAAGGATAAAATAAAAAACAAAAATCCCTTAACATAACATAAAACTGAACATCTACTGCCTGTCTGAAAGCCTCTACTAAGGTGAGTTGCTGGGACAAGCCCCCATCTAACTCTACCTGTCTGAAACTGAAATAAAGATAACAAATTAAATACCAATAACTAGTCCTAGAATGATTAGGACTCACTAAAACACAGTTGCTGAAGTGATGCTGGATCAAGATAATCGCAATCGAGGTGCTAAACGTCTAAACCTATATTATAAAACATTTTAGCACAAAGAAAATTATGCGGTCAGTATTTTAAATATACTGAGCATGTGCAATATGCACTACACTATATAAAATGAAAATGCTGAAAGTAACATGATGACCTGAACATGGGACTAAAATCTTTGAACTGATGCTATGACTAAGTAATAAACATATAACCTTATAAGATACTAAATATACTAAATATAAGGTCAAACGAGATTTGAGACTAAAATGTGGGAGGTTTCTTTAACTGACATAGACCACGTGAGCAATATGGAATCCAATCTGTAACCCAAGTTAGGAGGGTGTTCTGTACCTTGCCAAGGGTACGAACCATGATTGGCGTGAATTTGCTCATGAGCCCATTAAGGGTAAGGAAGACACTCTCAACTAGCAAGGAACCTTTTAAACTACGGTGACACATAGATGGGGACTTGGGTTATCTAAACCCTTGTCCTCTCAGTGCTATGTACTACTCCCAACTTAAAGTAAACTGATATACTGAAATGCTCAAAAATAATGATATTCTCAAACTGAAAGATAAGTGCTTTATCTAAAAACATTCTAAATCATGAAACCTGAAGAGCTGAATATTTAAATGACAATGCATGCTATCATAAGTCATAGGGTGTTCATAACCCGCCATCTATGAAGAATGCAACTAATCATGGAAATACTATAATTTGAACGTAATAAGGAATTTCATAACTCAAGCCCAAAATCAAGAATTTATCAATATGATGAGAGTTCATAGTCATGAGTAGGGAAATATGCTCAAATTTATGGGAAAACATATATTTATGGTTTAGTCAAAGTAAGAAACTAAAAGTTAAAGGAATTCACACTTTTCATGGAAATCCTAATGTTGAAGGGTGAATTAAACTTGAGGAATTGAGTTAACTTTGGGACTTAATGGGTGAAAGGAAACCCATTGATGAAATCCCACATACCTAGTGATGACAACCTTGAAAAAATCTTTGAATTTGGAGCCTGAAGTTTGAGAACCCTAATTCTTGCTTAAAGGAGAAAAATTGCCCCTTCTCTCTAAATTTTCAAACTGTCGAGTAAATTATGAGGAATGGAGGACTTGGGGGCATTCTGGTATTATTATTCAGCCCTTGGGTAGCTTAAAAAATGTATTTTTGGTGTTAAAAGAGTGGAAAATACCAAACAATCCTTTTAAAATCATCAGAAAAACCGCTGGAAACAGACCCGATGACTCTAGCTACGACTCATAGGGTATGGCAACGAGTCGTAGCCTGAGTCATCGCCTAGGACTCAAATTTTAGTCCCACTTTCCTTCACTATGAGTCACCCTATGACTTGTAGAGTCTCAAAACTACCCGTAAGGTCTGACGATGATTCGTAGTGTCTGAGTCGTCGTCACTGACAACTTTGATAGTGCTTTAGTAAATTGCCCATAACTTTTTGCTCCGATACTAGATGAATTGAAAATATAATTCAAATATCTATCATTTGGTGGGTATTGATCTCATTCATAATCTAGGATTTATACTCATTTGAAGTTGACTATAGTAAGATTCTTCACAAGAAATCAATCGCTAAGGGAGGTTTTGACTTGTCTATGAGCTAGAAGTTTCTTGTGACCTTAATACATGTATAAATCACTTCTCATACTATCAAAACTTTAAGTGTGATTATACATGTACTTGAAGCGTGGTTCTAATCTTCGCTTGGATTTTTGGGGTGTTACAATATCTCTCCCTTAGGGTCATTCGCCCCCGAATAGAAAATAACTAAGCTGAAGAGTTTGGGAAAGAGATGCAATCCCAAAACTGAATTTATAAGAGATAAATATTGACATGACAACTGATTCTACTACTAAAACATGGACTAAACTAAACTCGTGAATACATATGACATGGAAATAACTGAATGACATTTGACGGAAAGAATTAATTAAAGGGAAACTATTACCACAAGCTGGGACAGAATTCTAAGAGAAAAGGTGGGGTACTTGGTCATCATATCTGCTTCTGCTTCCCAAGTAGCTCCCTCTACTAGCTAATATCACCAAAGAACCTTTACCAAGGTGACTTTCTTATTCCTCAACTTATGAACCTGACAGTCAAGGATCTCAACTGCGACCTCCTCATAAGAGAGGCTATCTTACACACCCATGCTGTCTAAAGTCACAACCGATGTTGGATCACTAATTTATTTCTTTAACAAGGACACATGAAAAATGGGATGTAGTGATGCTAAATTTGCAGGCAAATCCAACTCATAGGCTACATTACCATAGCGACCCAAAATCTTATAAGGACCAACATAGCGGGGACTGAGCATCCCTTTCTTGTCAAACCTCTTAACCCCTTTTATGGGTGAAAATTTTAAGTAAACCAAATCACCAATATCAAACTTAAGTTCCCTCCTCCTGACATCTTCATAGGACTTCTGACGGCTCTGAGCTATTTTTATCCTCTCTCTAATCAGCTAAACTTTCTCCACAGCCTCATGAATTGAATTTGGCCCTATCAAGGTAGCTTCACCAACTTCAAATCAACTAATAGGAGATCTACACCTCCTACCATAAAGTGCTTCAAATGGGGCCATCTGAATACTGGAGTGATAACTATTATTATAGGCAAATTCAATCAAAGGCAAATGACCATCCCAAATACCCTTAAAATCGATCACACACGCTCTCAACATATCCTCTAAAGTCTAAATGGTCCACTCTGCCTGACCATCTATCTATGGGTGAAAATCTATACTGAGGTGGACTTGGGTACCAAGACCCTTCTAAAAAGTCTTCCAAAATTAAGAGGTAAACTAAGTACCCCTATTTGAAATGATGGTCAAAGGGACTCCATGTAACTTCACTAACTCCCTAAGATAGAGTCTAGCATAATCCTCAGATGAATCTGAAGTGTTAACTAGTAAAAAATGGGTTGACTTAATCATTCGATTTACAATAACCCAAATGGAATCATGTTGCGGCGAGTATGAGGCAACCCTGTAATGAAATCCATATTCACCATTTCTTACTTCCAAGTAGGACTACTGATATCTTGAAGAGTACCACTAGGTCTCTGGTGCTCAACCTTAACCTACTGGCAATTTGGACACTTAGCTACAAATTCTTTAATATCCTTCTCCATGCCATTCCACTAGTACACTTTTCATAGATCACGATACATCTTAGTAGCTCCTGGGTGAATAGAATACCAAGAACTATGTGCTTCTGTTAGCATCTGCTGTTTCAAGTCATCCATATTTGAAAGACATAGTCTGCCCTGACAATTAAGAACACCATCTCCCTCTTGGGAGAAAATCTTAACCTTCTAACTCTGGATAGCTTCTTTCAACTTAAGCAAAATGGGATCACTATCTTGCTTTTCCTTCACCTCAACTATCAACAAAGATTTTGAACCATTCTGAACCAAGATATTACCTTCAGTTGAATCAACCAACCAAACTCCCAATCTAGGAAGTTGGTGAACCTCGCGAACTAACTCTTTCTTCTCATTCTCAATATGTGAAACACTTTCCATAGACAATCTACGAAGAGCGTTAGCCACAATATTAGCTTTACCCGAATGGTACAAGACACTTATATCATAATCCTTCAACAACTCTAGCCTCCTTCTCTGACAAAGATTTAGTTCTTTCTGGCTGAATATATACTGAAGCCTCTTGTGATAAGTGAACACATCAACATGAACCCCACAAAGATAATGCTTCCAAATATTTAAGGCAAAAACAACTGTTGCTAACTCACGATCAAGAGTTGGGTAATTCTTCTCATAAGGTTTGAGCTGTCTAGAGGAATATGCTATAACCTTGCCACGCTGCATCAACACACAACTAAGGCTAACTCTGGAAGCATCACAATAGACCACAAACCCATCCGAACCCTCTAGTAGAGTCAAAACTGGAGCAGAGGTGAGCCGAGTCTTCAATTCCTAAAAACTCTTCTTGCAAGAGCGGACCACTAAAATTTGACCTTTTCTTGAGTCAATATGGACATGGAAGAAGAAATAGATGGAAATACTTCAACAAACCTTCTATAGTAACCGGCTAAACCCAAGAAACTACTGATATCTGATGGAGAGATAGGTCTAGGCTAATTCCTCACTACTTTGGTCTTTTGAGGATCAACACAAATGCCTTCACCGGAAATGATATCACCAAGGAATGCTACTAATTTTAACCAGAATTCACACTTGCTAAACTTCACGAATAACTGGTGATCTTTAAGAGTCTAAAATACAATCCTCAAATGGTCTGCATGTTCGTCCTCACTTTGAGAATAAACGAGGATGTCATCAATAAAGATAATGACGAATATGTCTAAGTACTGCTTGAATACCCTGTTCATCAAGTCCATAAAAGCTGCAGGTGCATTTGTTAGTCCAAAAGACATAACAACAAATTTGAAGTGACCATACCGAGTTCTGAAGGCTATCTTTGGAATGTCACATTCTCTGACTCTTAGCTAATGATAGCCGGATCCAAGGTCTATCTTAGAAAAATAATTGGCACCCTGAATTTGGTTAAACAAGTCATCAATCCTGGGAATGGGATATTTATTCTTGATTGTGACTTTGTTCAACTGACTATAGTCAATGCACATTCTGAGAGAACCCTTTGTCTAGAAAATCTTTCAACTCTTCCTTTAATTCTTTAAGCTTGGTTGGAGCCATTCTATAAAGCGGAATTGTGATAGGCTGGGTATCTGGAAAGAGATCTCTTTCGAAGTTAATTTCCCTTTTAGAAGGAACTCTGAGTAGATCTTTAGGAAACACTTCTAGAAATTTATTTACCACAGGAACTGACTCAAGAGTTGGGGTCTCGTACTTTGAATCCTTAATCTAACAAGATGGTAGATGCACCCTTTGAAAATTATTTTTCTAGCCTTAAGGTAAGAGACAAACTGACTTATAGGCGCTGAGGTAGTACCCTTCCACTCTATGATTGACTCATTTGGAAACTGAAACTGAATTACTCTCTTTATACAATTAATTGAGGCATAGCAAGAATGTAGCTGATCCTTGCCAAGAATGACATCGAAATTGGTCATGTCCAACTCTACAAAATCAACGACGGTGACTTTCTGAGACACTGTGAGAGGGAAATTTCTATATACCCATCTAGCTATGACTGAATTACCAACTGAAGTAAAGACAGAGAAAGGTTCTGAGAGGATTTCAGTACTGACACTAAAACCTACCGTTATATAAAGAGTCACAAAAGAAAGTGTGGCTCTGGGATCTAACAATTCATAGACATGAATATGAAAGACTTGTAACGTACCAGTGACTACATAAAAAGAACCCTCTTGATCTTATCAAGTATGTAGGGCATAGAACCTATTCTGACACTGTCCCTCAGCTGTACTAGATGAGGTACCCTACTAGGTCAGGTTACCTGCTGAAGCTGCTGAAGAGGTAGCCTGAATATGTCTACTATTATCACCTCTCTTGGCTGCTGGATAATCTCAAAGCTTGTGACCTAGCTTTCCACAACCAAAACACCCATCCTTACCTATCAAACATTCTTTGAGATTGTTTTTCCCACATTTCTTACAAGTTGGGAAAGTATGACCAGTGGAAGCACTAAAATGAGACTTAGAGCCTAGTGCTCTACTTTGTGATCCTGCCTGGGTCTGAGAGATGGAACACGAGAAGATAATGGTGTTGGGGTTAAAGATCTATGCTAAAACTAAAAGCGATTACAACCACCCAACTTCTGTTAAGAATAGTCAAAGTTCCTTATTCTAGCTCTCTTATTCATATTCTCCCTCTCTCTTTACTTAACCTTCTCTTCCTCAATCTGTTGGGCATAAACCATTAACCTAGATATGTCTATTTCCTTGAACAACATCGTAGTTCTACACTCTTTAACCACATCCTCGAAAACACCTGCCATGAACTTACTCATACGAGATCTGGAGTCTGCAACCATTGCCGAAGCATACTTTCAGGTTGAGTAAACTTAAGAGAATACTCCTTCACACTCATGTTGCCCTGCTTCAGATTACTAAACTCCTAAACCTTGGCCTCCCTCAACTCAAGTGGGAAAAACCTGTCTAGAAAAACAACAACAAATTCATCCCATTCTACTGGTCCTGTATCTACACCTCTATCCTCCTTCCACTGCTTGCACCAAGCATGAGCTACTCTCTTAAACTGATATGCTTCCAAGTCAACACTCTCAACTAGAGTAACGCCCATAATTTTAGTAATATTCTGAATATCATCAAGAAACTCTTGCTGATCTTCCTTAGTCTTAGAACTATGGAACTCAAGAGGATTCATCTAAGTGAAGTCCCCAACTCTAGCTGCTACGGTGGTACCAGTAGGATTGACCAGGGAAACAACCTGCTGATTAGCCTAGGCTATCATGGCCTGAGCTAGCAATTTGAAGGGATTCCTAAACTCAGCATGAAAGACCTTCTCATTCAAAGGGTCTACTGGAGCTAGTGGTGCTTGTTGATTCCCGTTCCTATTACCATTTCCATTTATCCTTCCATTAGTTCTCTTGGGAGGCATATTCTGTAAATGTGTAGAGCACGAGTTAGATAAATGTCTTAATGGAGTTCACACTCTATCGCACGATATGAACATGAAAGAAGTGAAGCGTTTCCTAAAACATTTTATAGCCTCTCATTCATAAGTGTGGCACGCTTTACACCCATGAACAAGACTCTACTTAATGCGGCTTTCAGACAAACTAGGACATTTTAAACCTGATGCTCTAATACCAAGTGTGTCATAACCCGAGACTACCCCTAGTCGTAACACGGTGCTTAGAGTCACAAGTGACCCCAAGCTAACCCATGTCCTGGCACAACACTATGAATACTGCATAAATTGAATAACACTGCGTGAAAGCTAAAGTCTAAATGATATATGAATAATTAAAACCAAATGTCAGGGATAAAATCAAAAATGAAAATCCCTAAACATAACATAAAATTTAACATCTACTGCCTGTGTGAAAGCCTCCACTAAGGTGAGTTGCTGGGACAAGCCCCCAAATAACTCTAACTATCTTAAACTGAAATAGAGATACCAAATCAAATACTGATAACTAGTCCTCGAATGATGAGGACTTACCAAAACACAACTGCTAAAGTGATGCTGGATCAAGCTAATAGCGATCGAGATGTTGAATGTCTGAACCTATATTATAAAATAATATAGTGCAAAGAAAAGTATGCAGTCAGTACTTTGAATATACTGAGCATGTGAGCTATGCACTGCACTGTATAAAATAAACATGCTAAAAGTGACATGATGACCTAAACATGGGACTAAAATCTGTGAACCAATGATATGACTAAGTAATAAATATCTAACCTTTAAGATGCTAAATATACTGAATACAAGGTCAAATGAGATTTAAGACTAAACTGTGGGAGGTTTTTGTAATCGACATAGACCATGTGAGCAATATGGAATCCAAGGGTAAGAACCGTGATTGGCGTGAATTCACTCATGAGCCCATTAAGAGCAAGAGAAACACTCTCAACTAGCGAGGACCCCTTTAACCTATGGTGTCACGTTGTTTGGGACTTAGGTTATGTGAAACATTGTCCTCTCGGTGCTAAGTACTACTCCCAATTGAAAGTAAATTGATATACTAAAATGCTAAAAAATAATGATATTCTTAAGCTGAAAGATAAATGCTTTATCTGAAAGCATTCTAAATCATGAAAACTGAAGAACTGAATATTCATCAGACAATACATGATATCCTAGGTCATCAGGTGTTCATAACCCGCCATCTCTGAAGAATGCAACTAATCATGGAAATACTATAATCTTAACGTAATAAGAAATTTCATAACTCCAGCCCAAAATAAAAAATTTATCAGTATGATGAAAGTTCATAATCATGAGTATGTAAATATGCTTAAATTTATGGGAAAACATAGATTCATGGTTTAGTCAAAGCAAGAAACTGAAAGTTAAAGGAATTCACACTTTTCATGGAAACTCTAAGGTTAAAGGGTGAATTAAACTTGAGGAATTGAGTTAACTTTGGAACTCAATGGGTGAAAGGAAACCCATTTATGAAATTCCACATACCTGGTGATGAAAACCTTGAATAAATCTTTTAATTTGGAGCCTGAAGTTTGAGAACCCTAATTCTTGCTTGAAGGAGAAAAATCACCCATTCTCTCTAAATTTCTAAGTGTCGAGTGAATTATGACGAATGGGGGACTTGGGGTGTTTTAGGATTATTATTCAGTCCTTGGGTAGCTTAAAAAATTTAGTTTTGGTGTTAAAAGAGTGGGAAAAGAATAAACAACCCTTTCAAAATCGTCAAAAAAAAACTGCTGGAAACAACCCCGACGACTCTACCTATGATTTGTAGGGTCTAGCAACGAGTCATAGACTAATTCATTGCCTAGGACTCAAATTATGGTCCCCCTACCATCACTAAAATTCATCATGTGACTCGTAGTATCTCACAACAATCCATAGGGTCTGACAACGATTCATAGTTTCTGAGTCGTCGTCACTTACAACTTTGACAATGCTTCAGGAAATTGGCCATAACATTTTACTCTGATACTGGATTAAGTTGAAACTGAATGAGTTGGAAATATAATTCAAATATCTATCATTTGGTGGGTCTTGACCTTAAAAATACATCAGAATCTAGGAGTTATGCTCGTTTGAAGTTGACTATAGCATGATTCTTCACAAGAACTCAATTGGTAAGGGAGGTTTTGACTTGGCTATAAGCTAGGAGTTACTTGTGGCCTTAATACATGTATAAATCACTTCTCATATGATGAAAACATGAAGTTTTATTATACATGTACTTGAAGCATGGTTATAATCTTGGCTTGGATTTTTGGGGTGTTGCAGTATAGGTTTGTTAATGCATGTCTAATGTTACCGAATTGAGGAATAACCCGCATAGACCCACATATTACCAGAAACCCCCTACATCATTTTAAAAAATATATTTTGACCCACCCTGCACCCACCGAGTTGACATCCCTAGTGGTGGATGAATACTACTGGATGATCAACATGTGCGATCCCTTTTCCTCCTTTGTCTCTCTAGAGCCACCCATTTCCCGTGTTGCATCATGAACTCTCCATTATACATACAAAAAATTGTAAATCATGAATAAACATACAATAAAGCTGGAAAATAAAGTAATTATGAAGTTTGTGGACCCTTCACTTAATTGATTAGCATAGGTACTCAGATTTTCCCATATATATCATCCACAATCCAATCAATATTTATCTAACTAATTTTCTTCATTTATGACCACCCCACACTTATACTATTCTTAGTCCATAAATTTCACTAAGTTGGCAAGCATGTTGTCACGCCCCGAATCCCATCGAGACATGATTGGCACCCGTAGCCGATAAGGCCTGAGAGAACCAACCTTTGCCTATGTTCAATCATATGCATATCATAATCATAACCACCAATGCGTACAAACATGAAAGACGAATAAAGGAAAACATGGGACATATTTATACATACATATGAAACTTGGCCGTTGAGGCCATCCAGTCAAAACAACATATATCATCTTACATCCATACACCCACAAACGTCTACAAAAGCCTCTATCGTAGACATTGACCAAAACCAACTGAAAGTCGGGACAAGCCCCCGCTTTATACAATTGGTACAACGCTACCAAAATCAATGTACAACTTGGACACGGAAAGCCCCGAGCCAACTGGAGCTCACCAAAGATCCGCAGAAGTCCTGTATCCTACTAGGGAGGTCTACTAGTACCTGTGCCTGCATAAAGTAAGGTAAATTCCCCAAGAGGGGTCAATACGAATAAAGTACTGAGTATGTAAGGCCAGAAGAAACAGTATATTACACCGATACTTCAATGGAATCAACTGTAAGTGAGTAACCAATGTGGATAAGTCATCATTTTGTATATATAGACGTATGTACATTATGTTCATTATGTTGGTTGCATTTACATCCATTAACCATCATCTATTCGTATCAAACCCGGGCCCCTACTGATCAGTGGGAAAATGACATACTATTGGGATCGTTCCAGCCAGGCTTATGCCCCTTAGATTGCGATCCATCATAACATAATTTTAGGATCGTTCCAGCCAGGCTTATGCCCCTTAGATTGCGATCCATTCCAATAAAACAGGTTCGTTCCGACCAGGGTGTTCACCCCTCTGGATTGCCCCCTGTGCTCAACAACAACCAAGTAAGCATTATTTAATTCTTTTACTTTTGTTTGAGAGTGATACGTTGGAGATGGTACATTATTGGAATTTTGGAACATTAACCACTAAATATGAATCATGAGAATCACCATTGACCAATGAATTAGGAACATATGAGTAATACTAATCAACAACCGAAAATAGAAGACCTTAGAGCATTTCGAAATCGAATAAGTATAATGACTATGTGATACTATGTGCTGCAGAAAGACTATGGAAAGAGTAACCTTACATACCTTGTAGTCTCAATACCAACACACAAATCTTAAATGTGTATACAATCGTTCCGTTCCTTCCTTATGTTCCACTCTACAACAAAAATACACAACGGAGCCAACATTAACCACCAACTACTTAATGCATATAATAAGTAACATTCACATGTTTGCCTTTAAACATGCCATGTCCCACTTGACACAACCATTCATGAAAGTATTATTCCCAAAATCCCACAATATTCCCAACATTGACCAACACATGAGAACCAATAGCATGTCATGCCAAGTTCACACTTTTCACTCTCCATTATCACCACATCATACTTATGCCATCAATTTACCTTAATACACTTCATAGCACATATCGGCCAAATTCCCACAATTTACACTTATAGACAAGAACAAGGTTAACAACAAAAATAACACCATAGACGTTCATATTTTATCCATACCATGATCTTTCATCAAAGGCACAAGTCATAAATCAAGTTACAATCCCATGAATTTCACATCTTTTTCACAAAACCAAAAGTGCCATGTCCAACACTTCAACCATAACCAACATGATATACATAATATCTCATTCTTATAATATGTTATTCCATAAGAATACTTACTTACCTAAGCTTGAAAATTGATGATTTTGCTCCAAGAAGTTGGCTTAGGGTTCTTGAGTGTTGAGAGAAATTTGGGGAAATTTCTAGAGATATGTTGGGAGTTCCTTTGAATAAAATCAGATTTTTCCATGTATATATAGTCCCTCAAGTCTCCTTGGCATTAAATGCCATGTTACTTGGTCAAAGGATGAAAAATGGGTCCTTTTTGGCCTACTTGGGCCATATCTTTTATCTCATTTTGGGCTTGTATCGAGCCCAATGCAACTAGCACGATAATATCTTACGTTTAAAGCATTTCATTCACGCTATTATGATATTCCCACTCATGTGATTCATATTCGTAGCCTCAATCCCAAAACCAAGTGATTCTAGCCACGTATGGCCCATTTAGACCAAAAGGGTAAAATCGTCATTTTGACGCCAAATTCGTTCTCGAGTAATTTTATCATACCAATATAATATGTCCTTCATTTCATGTATATACTCATGGTTGTAGAAGAAACGTGGCAAAAATCGGCTCAATACGACCTCGGATACCCTTGGGACTTAGAAATTTCCAACTTTCGAAAAAGTGGGATTTCCAGCGTGGCACGCCCCTTGGCGCGCTAGCTCTCTGCCTATGGACTAAAATTTTTAGTCCAGAGCGGCGTGGCACGCTGCCCATCGCGCCCCTGCCTAAATTTTTGACAAAAATTCATTTTTCGACTTTCCTTCGCGGGTTTGGTTCGACATTTCAAATCCTATCCTTTCACTTACTTATTAACCTTAATATCCTTCATTTAGAGGTCCTCTTAGCCTCACTTTGAACCCCACAATTGCGCCATGAAAATCACAAAACAACTCTTACGAAGGTTTTAGCATATATCCGAGGCCAAATTCAATTTTGCTCATCCTGAACATTACCAAATACATACTCATAGGTCTCTACACCTAAGTAAACATGAGTCAATGCCGTCAAGTAGGTTTAGGAAGGTACAGGGTGTTACATTCTTCCCCCCTTAGGAACATTCATCCTCGAATGTTAACAATATCATTTCAAGTACAATCAAGGCATCGCTACATTAACATACGTATATATATAAACACATAAGGCGCATGGAGACTTACTTGTTATTACTCCACTTCCGCACTTTGAACTTATTGGTCCATTTGAAATAGATGGGGATACTTGGATTTCATCATCTCTTCCGCTTCCCATGTGATTTCCTCTACTTGTTGGTTTTGCCAAAGGACTTTCACGGAAGCTATGTCTTTATTCCTCAATCTTTTCACTTGTCGGTCTAGGATAGCAATAGGTACCTCTTCATAGGTAAGATCCTCGGTAACTTGGACATCTTCAACGGGAACAATACGGGATGGATCCCCTATGCATTTTCGAAGCATCGAAACATGGAATACGGGGTGGACTGAAGAAAGTTCTTGAGGTAGTGCTAATTCATAAGCAACTTGCCCAAATCTTCTAATAACTTCATATGGGCCTATGTAACGTGGACTCAATTTCCCTTTCTTTCCGAACCGCATTACCCCTTTCATCGGTGACACCTTTAAAAACACCCAATCACCTATGGCGAATTCAAGCCCTCTTCTTCTAACATCGGCATATGACTTATGACGACTTTGAGCCGTTTGTAACCGCTGTTGGATCACTTTAATTTTCTCCATGGCTTGGTGAACAATATCCGGCCCAAGTAAAGCAGTTTCACCCGCTTCAAACCATCCAATTGGTGATCTACACTTCCTTCCGTACAAGGCTTCATAAGGTGCCATTTTAATACTTGAATGATAGCTATTGTTATACGCAAATTCAATAAGAGGTAAATGGTCATCCCAACTGCCTTGAAAATCTAACGTACAAGCTCGTAGCATATCTTCAAGTGTCTGAATGGTACGTTCTGCTTGTCCATCAGTCTGAGGATGGAAAGCCGTACTCAAATTCACCCGTGTACCCAAACTCTGCTGGAAAGATCTCCAAAAGTGTGTTGTGAACTGTGCTCCTCTGTCTGATATAATGGAAAGGGGAATACCATGGAATCGCACTATCTCTTTCACATACAACTTCGCATAATCCTCCGCTGTATAGGTCGTCTTGACCGGTAGAAAATGCGCTGACTTGGTAAGCCTGTCCACTATAACCCATATAGAATCAAACTTCCGCAATGTACGACGCAAACCTGTAATGAAATCCATGTTAATCATATCCCATTTCCAGACTGGAAGATTGATACATTGCATGTAACCTCCCGATTTCTGATGTTCCACTTTCACTTGCTGACAGTTCGGACATTGAGCGACAAATTCTGCAATGTTCTTTTTCATATTTCCCCACCAATATACTGACTTTAAATCATGATACATTTTAGTAGCACCCGGGTGAATAGAATAGCGCGAATGATGCGCCTCTGTCATAATTCGTGTCCTCAGCTCGTCTACATCCGGTACACATAATCTCCCTTGACATTGAAGTACCCCTTCCTGTGTAAGATCAAATGCCTTTGTCAAATCCTGTTGTACATTTTCCTTTAGCTGCAATAACATAGAATCCGCAAACTGCTTCTCTTTCACTTCAGTTATTAAGGAGGATTCTGCTGCATTCTGCACAATAACTCTATCATCTGAGGATTCAATAAGGCGAACCCCCAAACTGGCTAATTGATTCAAATCTTTGATTATCTCATGCTTTTCATTCAACTGACCACTAGTGCTTTCTACTGCCTTACGGCTCAATGCATCAGCTACTACATTTGCTTTGCCTGGATGATAAAGAATATCAATGTCATAATCTTTTAAAAGCTCTAACCACCTTCGTTGCCTCAAATTGAGTTCCTTCTGCTTAAAAAGGTATTGCAAGCTTTTGTGATCCGTATAGATGTCAACATGAACCCCATATAAATAATGACGCCATATTTTTAAAGCAAAAACTACCGCTGCCAATTCAAGATCATGTGTAGGATAGTTTTTCTCATGTGGCCGCAACTGTCGTGAGGCATATGCTATCACCCTACCATGCTGCATCAATACACATCCGAGACCAATCCTGAAAGCATCACAATACACTGCATAGCCCTCTGTGCCTTCAGGAAGTACTAACACTGGTGTGGAAGTCAACTTATCTTTCAATTTTTGAAACCCTCTTTCACATGCATCATTCCATTGAAACTTAATTGCCTTGTGAGTTAACTTTGTTAATGGTGCTGCAATAGAAGCAAACCCTTCTACAAATCTCCGGTAATAACCTGCCAAACCCAGAAAACTGCGAATCTCTGTGGGTGTCGTAGGTCTTGGCCAATTTTTCACTACTTCAATCTTTTGGGTATCAACCTGTATGCCTTCATCTGATACAATGTGACCCAAGAACGCGACTGATTTCAACCAAAACTCACATTTGGAGAACTTTGCATACAACTTTCGTTCACGAAGAATCTGTAACACTTGTCGTAAGTGATTAGCATGGTCCTCCGGTGATCTTGAATAAACTAGGATGTCATCGATGAATACCGTGACGAACACGTCCAAAAATGGCTTAAACACCCTATTCATCAAATCCATGAACACAGCTGGAGCATTTGTTAGCCCAAATGACATAACTAAAAATTCATAATGGCCATACCGTGTTCGAAAAGTCGTCTTGGGTACATCTTCTTCTCTAACCCTGACTTGATGGTAACCCGACCTCAAGTCAATCTTTGAAAAACACCTGGCACCCTGTAACTGATCAAACAAATCATCAATGCGAGGAAGGGGATATTTGTTTTTGATCGTTACCTTATTCAATTGCCGATAGTCAATGCACATTCTTAAGGTTCCATCTTTCTTTCGCACAAATAAGACCGGTGCACCCTACGGGGACATACTAGGCCTAATGAAGCCTTTGTCCAACAAATCTTTCAATTGCGCCTTCAATTCATGAAATTCTGCTGGAGCCATTCTATATGGAGGAATGGAAATAGGCTGAGTGCCTGGAATCACATCAATGCCGAATTCTACTACCAGTTCTGGGGGTAAACCTGGAAGATCCTCTGGGAATACATCTAGAAATTCATTGACTACTGGGACCGACTGTGGAGTCAGTGAGTCCACATCATTATCTTTCACTCGTACCAAATGGCATACGTATCCCTTAGCAATCATTTTCCTAGCTTTTAAATAGGAAATAAATCTCCCTCGTGGTGCCCCTACATTGCCCTGCCATTCTAGAACATTTTCCTGCAAAAAACAAAATTGTACCTTCTTGGCCCGGCAATCCACTGTAGCATAACAGGAAGCCAACCAATCCATTCCCATAATCACATCAAAATCCACCATGTCCAATTCAATGAGATCGGCCAATGTATCATGACCACACGCAGTTACCACACAGTTGCGATATACTCTCTTGGCCACAATATATTCACCAATCGGTGTAGACACTTCAATTGATTTAATTAATAATTCTGGTGCCTTTACAAATTTCGCAGCAACCAATGGAGTAACATAGGAAAATGTAGAACTTGGGTCAATCAGTGCATATACATTATGTGAAAATATAGATAGTGTACCTGTGACGACATCTGGAGAAGCCTCCGAATTCTGTCGGTCTACTAAAGCATAAGTGCGGTTCTGGACCCCACTAGTACTGGCTGCTCCTCTGGCACCTCTACCACGACCGGCGGGCTGTACACCCCTGCCTAGGGAGGGTACCGATGATGATGATGCAACAGCTGACCCCGTAGGTCGTGCTACACCAGCTGTGCCCCTTTGTGGGCAGTCCCTCACTATGTGGCCTGATAAACCGCACTAGAAGCAAACATTCGTCCCAATACGGCATGCACCTAAATGATATTTCCCGCAACGCTGACATGGCTGACGAGAAGATCCCGCTGTCTGTGATCCACGAATCCCACTACTCTGCCCCACATTACTTCCTCTAAATCCTCGAAACTGAGCTTGAGTGCCTGCCGCAGAATAAGAAAATGATGGTCTCAGTGGTCTAGGAAACATTCGAGGTCGCGATTCTCCTTGGGATACCATAGACTGTCCCATAGGTCTAGCTCTTTTGGACTGTCCTCGCTCAGCTTCATGTGCCCTCCTTCTCTGTCTTTGGTCCTCCATTTTCTGGGCGAAGGCTTAAATTCTCGCTATATCCATATCTTTGTTTAGGGCAGCGATAGTACAATCTCGTACCAAATACGGTTCCAACCTGTCCACATATCTATGGACTCTATCTGTCATCGTAGCCACAACATTGGGAGCATAACGGGCCAATGAATTAAATTGCAGACTGTATTCCCTGACACTTAAATTTCCTTGACGCAGATTTAAGAATTGATCCGCCCGAGCCTCACGGAGTTCATAAGGAAGGTAATGATCAAGGAAGGCTATTTTAAATTCCTCCCAATTCAGTGGTATTGCTCCAATACCCCGAGACTTTTTCAAATCTTCATACCATAATATCGCTTCACCTTTCAGCCTATACGCAGCAAGTTCGACTGTTTCGACCCCAGTTATATGCATGACATCCAAGGCCCTTTGAATCTGATCTATAAAGTCTTGTAGATCTTCATTCGGATCTAATCCAGTAAATATGGGAGGATCTAGTTTCAAGAAATCCTGGGTCCGTCGGCTAGCTGCTCTTGATGCACTATCGTCACCTGTCAACGGACCACCTTGTCCCTGAACCTGTGCAGCAACTATTCTGGTCAACATCTGTACTGCATCCTTTAAGTCCTGGTCCGTAGTGTTTACTGGTGGTTCTACAGGTACTTCTCTTCTTCTCAGCTCTTCGGGAGCTGAAGAAGTAGAAGAAGCTCGCGTTGCCAACTCAGTTTCAGCCCCACCTTGATCAGCTTGTTCAGGTGGTGGTCTACTTGTTCCTTCTCCAGCAATTTTGTCTATTCTCTTAATTTTACCTCGACCTTTTCTTGTCAACGACATTTTTCTATAATATACAAGAACAACAATGGTTATAGTCAGAATCAAGTACACCTATAACTTCGGCTCTACTGCACGATCTAGAAATGAAGGAATGAAACAACATCCTAAATGTCCCGTAGCCTCCTACTTATAAATGTGGTGCACAACACATTGATAAGTAAGACTCTACTCAGACACGGCTTTGTAGACACCCTTAGAACGAACTGCTCTGATACCACTTTTGTCACGCCCCGAATCCCATCGAGACATGATTGGCACCCGTAGCCGATAAGGCCCGAGAGAACCAACCTTTGCCTATGTTCAATCATATGCATATCATAATCATAACCACCAATGCGTACGAACATGAAAGACGAATAAAGGAAAACATGGGACATATTTATACAGACATATGAAACTTGGCCGTTGAGGCCATCCAGTCAAAACAACATATATCATCTTACATCCATACACCCACAAACGTCTACAAAAGCCTCTATCGTAGACATTGACCAAAACCAACTGAAAGTCGGGACAAGCCCCCGCTTTATACAATTGGTACAACGCCACCAAAATCAATGTACAACTTGGAAACGGAAAGCCCCGAGCCAACTGGAGCTCACCAAAGATCCGCAGAAGTCCTGTATCCTACTAGGGAGGTCTACTTGTACCTGTGCCTGCAGAAAGTAAGGTAAATTCCCCAAGAGGGGTCAGTACGAATAAAGTACTGAGTATGTAAGGCCAGAAGAAACAGTATATTACACCGATACTTCAATGGAATCAACTGTAAGTGAGTAACCAATGTGGATAAGTCATCATTTTGTATATATAGACGTATGTACATTATGTTCATTGCGTTGGTTGTATTTACATCTATTAACCATCATCTATTCGTATCAAACCCGGGCCCCTACTGATCAGTGGGAAAATGACATACTATTGGGATCGTTCCAGCCAGGCTTATGCCCCTTAGATTGCGATCCATCATAACATAATTTTAGGATCGTTCCAGCCAGGCTTATGCCCCTTAGATTGCGATCCATTCCAATAAAACAGGTTCGTTCCGACCAGGGTGTTCACCCCTCTGGATTGCCCCCTGTGCTCAACAACAACCAAGTAAGCATTATTTAATTCTTTTACTTTTGTTTGAGAGTGATACGTTGGAGATGGTACATTATTGGAATTTTGGAACATTAACCACTAAATATGAATCATGAGAATCACCATTGACCAATGAATGAGGAACATATGAGTAATACTAATCAACAACCGGAAATAGAAGACCTTAGAGCATTTCGAAATCGAATAAGTATAATGACTATGTGATACTATGTGCTGCAGAAAGACTATGGAAAGAGTAACCTTACATACCTTGTAGTCTCAATACCAACACACAAATCTTAAATGCGTATACAATCGTTCCGTTCCTTCCTTATGTTCCACTCTACAACAAAAATACACAACGGAGCCAACATTAACCACCAACTACTTAATGCATATAATAAGTAACATTCACATGTTTGCCTTTAAACATGCCATGTCCCACTTGACACAACCATTCATGAAAGTATTATTCCCAAAATCCCACAATATTCCCAACATTGACCAACACATGAGAACCAATAGCATGTCATGCCAAGTTCACACTTTTCACTCTCCATTATCACCACATCATACTTATGCCATCAATTCACCTTAATACACTTCATAGCACATGTCGGCCAAATTCCCACAATTTACCCTTATAGACAAGAAAAAGGTTAACAACAAAAATAACACCATAGACGTTCATATTTTATCCATACCATGATCTTTCATCAAAGGCACAAGTCATAAATCAAGTTACAATCCTATGAATTTCACATCTTTTTCACAAAACCAAAAGTGCCATGTCCAACACTTCCAACCATAACCAACATGATATACATAATATCTAATTCTTATAATATGTTATTCCATAAGAATACTTACTTACCTAAGCTTGAAAATTGATGATTTTGCTCCAAGAAGTTGGCTTAGAGTTCTTGAGTGTTGAGAGAAATTTGGGGAAATTTCTAGAGATATGTTGGGAGTTCCTTTGAATAAAATCAGATTTTTCCATGTATATATAGTCCCTCAAGTCTCCTTGGCATTAAATGCCATGTTACTTGGTCAAAGGATGAAAAATGGGTCCTTTTTGGCCTACTTGGGCCATATCTTTTATCTCATTTTGGGCTTGTATCGAGCCCAATGCAACTAACACGATAATATCGTACGTTTAAAGCATTTCATTCGCGCTATGATGATATTCCCACTCATGTGATTCATATTCGTAGCCTCAATCCCAAAACCAAGTGATTCTAGCCACGTATGGCCTATTTGGACCAAAAGGGTAAAATCGTCATTTTGATGCCAAATTCGTTCTCGAGTAATTTTATCATACCAATATAATATGTCCTTCATTTCATGTATATACTCATGGTTGTAGAAGAAACGTGGCAAAAATCGGCTCAATACGACCTCGGATACCCTTGGGACTTAGAAATTTCCAACTTTCGAAAAAGTGGGATTTCCAGCGTGGCACGCCCCTTGGCGCGCTAGCTCTCTGCCTATGGACTAAAATTTTTAGTCCAGAGCGGCGTGGCACGCTGCCCATCGCGCCCCTGCCTAAATTTTTGACAAAAATTCATTTTTCGACTTTCCTTCGCGGGTTTGGTTCGACATTTCAAATCCTATCCTTTCACTTACTTATTAACCTTAATATCCTTCATTTAGAGGTCCTCTTAGCCTCACTTTGAACCCCACAATTGCGCCATGAAAATCACAAAACAACTCTTACGAAGGTTTTAGCACATATCCGAGGCCAAATTCAATTTTGCTCATCCTGAACATTACCAAATACATACTCATAGGTCTCTACACCTAAGTAAACATGAGTCAATGCCGTCAAGTAGGGTTAGGAAGGTACAGTGTGTTACACATGTCCTCAAGATGATCATCATCCATTCATCATAAGTTATGCAACGTCCATGACAAGTATGAAATACGTTCATCACCTATTAGCAAGCATTACAAGTGTTCATATGAAAAAGTTTACATTTTTTGCCCAATTTCTACCATTCTATCAAAATTCTTCACAACAATTCCCAATCAATAATTATCGGGTTCACTTCAATCACAAAATATCATAATTTTATTCACAAAAAACATAATAGCCTAAAAAACTACCAAAACGAGTAATATTTCATGACTATAACAAATGCACATAATCACAATTGAAGTTTAGCCATAGGAAATTTGAAATTACCAACGTATATGTTCCTACTATCATCATTTCAATCATTTAGAACTATTTATTCAACCAAACCAACTCATATTGTACCATAATCAACTAATGCTCAAAAAATACAAACTTGTGGTTTTGCAAAATCTAAAACAATAAGTTAAATTCTAATACTATGGATAAGTTCGGGAATGGGTTTAGCATGAATTAAAAAACAAAAATAATAAAATATACCTTGTTTGAGATTGTAGAATAATTTTGAAAAAATTTAATGGGGAAAGAAGGGGATATTGGGTAGGATGGAGTAGGAAAAAGAAGAAAAAGGGTTTAGAAGGTTTTAAAGATAGGGGACATTTGGGCCCCATAAGGGGACCTACCATTGTAAACATGCTAGCAGGACCTTGCTTGGTATATCCCACAACAAATCATGGTTCTTGTATGATGAGTCTGCCCAGCTTGCACTAGAGCTTGCATGGACAGTCCCAAAAATGGGATTCTCAGTCCAAATTTTTTCGTGTATTCATGTTTACTCCATTTTTGCAATATATTTAACTCATTAACCTACACATGTTCTTAATAAATAATATTAATGTTGATTGCCTCCCACCAAGCTCCTTATTTAAGGTCATAGCTCGACACTTTTTTGTATTTTCTCATCTTTTTTGTGTTTTTCTTTATCTGTTTTCTAACTACACTACTAAAAAACACAAGGCACGTGTTGCCTCCTGAGAAGTGCTTGGTCTTATATTCACTATGTCTGGTCACATTATTAGCAATTTAATAGCCATCTCTAAGGACCTATATCTAAACACTCCTTATGTTATGGACTCAGTTATTGAGTGATACGATCGATCCAACACCGTATAGAATGAATCAATCACCTAATAATCATTGATATCATGATTTGGAGGTTCAAATAAAGGTTTGAATCAGAACCAAGCTTATGACAAGAGTTTTCCTTCCATTTGTTTGAAACTAAATATGTTACTATCATCTCATAATTTACCTCATAGTAGGCACCATTTGTAAAGGAACACATCAATCATTGTTTGTCATGATCAAATAGAGTTAGGTGGTATTCTTTGGTACTACTATGTTCCCTTGCTTATATTCCCTTGCTTATATGTGATTGCTCAAATAGTTGCAATTTGAGTGCTTCATTTGAAAATTGCAGATTTTGAAGTAGTACACATTCTTTTATGAATCTCTTTCGATTCTCTCTGAGATATATATTTATTGTATTTATGCACAACCCCTTCTCTATAGTGGATTCCATGGATACATATTCCAATCTAGGCGCCTTTTTAATATTTTGTAGGACCTCAACCTCTTCAAATATCATGGATTGCTTCGGTGGCTTATAAGCTTCAAACACCTCTACTTTGTCTTGTCGTTAAAGTTTTAGCTTACCTTTCACAACATCACTATTAGCTTTTCTATGGATGAGAATGGGTGTCCTACAATAAACAAAACTTCTGAATCTGGCTTAAAATCGAGAATAATAAAGTCCATCAGGAATATCAAAAATCCTACCTTCACCAATACATCTTCAATTATACTCTATGGTCTAACCAGTAACTTCAACCAATTGCAATAGAACCAAAGCAGGTCAGAGATTGCCAAGCTCCATCTTGTCTAAGAGTGATAATGGCATCAAGTTGATACTAGCACCCAATTCATACAATGCATTAACTTTCAGTTGCTACCCAATCAAAATTTTAATATTGTTACTTCTAGGGTCTTATTGCTTTGTGGGAACATTATTTTGAATCTGAAAGAAGCATTTGTGTATGAGTGGTACCATATCATTCTCCATCAACCTCTTTTTATTGGTTATCTATTCTCTCAAGTACTTTGTATATTAGGGAATGCCTTGTAAAAGATCAATCAAAGGAATATTACTGGTTACTTGCTTTTGTAGCTCATAGAACTTTTCACAAGTTGCATCCTTCTTATTTTGATAACCTTTTGAGGGAATAGAATAGGTAGGCTTCCAAGTCTGGACTGATGCCTCTTTGGAGCTTTCTCCTTTTGTCTCTCATTCTTTTACACCTCACTTGCTACTATGGCTACTTCTTCTGATGTTGATTCTCCCAACTCTTCTCTATTTTTAGTTATGATTGCATTAATCTTCTTTTGGATAGGATTCACATCATCAGGTAGACCTCTGGAAGGTCTCGTATTATGTTCTTCAGCAGGTTGACCCATTTGTCTTTCTAGACCTCAGAGTGTTAAGTCATTATTTTTTAGACTAGATTCCACATTCTATTGCCCTTCTACCAACTTTATTATCACTTTTTATTTCATCAAGCTAGTCCTATATTGTATTGCTTTGATTTCATTGATATCTCTGCTACTAACCTTGATACTTATAATGGATTTGGCTATGATTACCACCCCAAGAGAAGTTTGGGCAGTTTATCTAGTTTGCATTATAAGTTTTCATGAAATTCTTATTTCATGTGCCTCTTGGTGTATAGAGCACAACATGTATGGAATCTAAATTGGATCCACATGCATCAGTTGTATGATTTCCTCCATAGACCACACATAACAGCACTACTTGCTGCACTTTATGAACTTGAGCTTGGGCTTGCACTTTCCCCATTAGTAAGTTTCTGAGCTTATCGAGGTTGCTGTTTCATTTTAGCGATATGCCGAAGCAGATTCGTCACCCCCATCAACCTTAATAATCCCATCGATCTTTTTTACAACATTTGGTTATACTCGTCGGTCCACTCTGGGTTATTAAGTGCTAACCTATTAAACAAAAGCACTAATTCATCATAAGTATTCTCCAATGCTTTTCCACGTGCAACTGAATCAAGAAAAAGTTTGTAGTGAATATCCAAACTTTCAATAATAGTATGTGCTAAGACTTTCTGAGTTTGACAATGATGAGGACAACTCAATAATAACATCTTAAATCATTCTTAAACTTGGAATAAGCCTTCTTCTTTCTATTAGAACCCCAAAATTACACTTTATGCTTTAACCATTTTCCCAGATGATAAAAACCATGCAATAAAATTTTGGGCTAAGTCAGCCCATGAAATGATAGAGTTTGGTGACGCAGCTTTAAGCCATCTTTTTTCTTTCCCTAGTAATGAGAATGGAAACAAGGTGAGCCTCACATAGTTCGATGAGACTCCCTCTGCGATGTACGTGTCTTAATCTCTAAAAGTCTTTGGAGATGCACCCCTAGGTTTTCATGTGATAAAATTGTAAATTGTCCGTTGGAGTGCAGTAGTTGGACCATATTTTTTTTAGCTCACATCTTCTAGTTATTAATGATTTGACAATATTGGAAGTTACATTATAAGTGAGTGGACTATAACTAGAGCTGGTGGTAGGTGTTCCACCACTTTGGCTGTCGTTATTGTGGGTGAGTGGTTACCTTGTGGTCGTAACGAGGCTTACTTCCTTAGCCGTCTATGGAGGAACCTTTTCAGTTTCAACTTAAATGGTGATAGCCCTTCTTCAATTTTGAAATGATTTGTATCATTTACAGAACTTACCATAAATTTGTAACCTACAATAATACATCTAAGATAAAATTGTTAACACTTATTGTCATGACCCAAACCTGTCGTGAGTGGCACCCATGCTACTTATTATGTGGGAGAACCAACCACCCCGAAGGCCATCACATAATCAACACTTACAATAAATGAGCAGAACTAAACCATCAATAGAATAATATCCATTCTAAATCAAAAATCGTAAGTACCACTTAAGCGGAAAATGTTCTTAGCAAAACATCCCTAGGACACGAAAGTCGTCTGTACCAAAACATCTGCGAATGTCAAGAAGGGGGTGCAACCCCAAAACTAATATAAACATAAGTCCGAAAATAGAGAACTATGATAAGAGAGAGAGATTCCATGGTAGTCTAGATAAGCTGCTCACCCTAAAATCTGGAATCAACGGCTGGAATCACAAGTGAGATATCGTAGGAGCCACTGGAATATGCGCTGCACTCACAAAAGTAAATACAACTGTAGTATCAACACACAAGAAAATAGTGTACTGGTAGGGTCATTTGGCCAACCCAAGATGAAAATATGAACACTTAACCAAATGATAGTATAACAAGCTAATCCATACTTAAAACATCATACACTTAGCACGTAAACACCAAAATGATAGTTCAGGATAAACAACCAGCAAGTCAACAAATATCACTAAGTCAAGTATAGTCAAGTCAAGTCAACAAACGTATACCATTATCAAGAATAGATAAATACATATTCTCTAGTTCACTCATGGAACCGTCAAACTCACCTGAACCTCATACATACACACTATGGGTTATACATCCACCCTCTAGCCATGACCTGCAGAGGACAAATACCGTCCATGTACTAAAACCCCAAACATAAGTGTCTACCAACCTTATTTCACCAATAACCCGTGAGAATATACAAAATACCAAAATATTCCACATTTTAGAAATAAGGCAGGTCAAATCAATAAGCATGTAAAATCATTGCATTGATAACACCAAACAACATGCATTAACCAGCCACACTACAAAGTAGTTAACATGCACGTATAGTACAAGTTAGATTAAAATACAATACCATCACCCACCTCGAATCAAGCTTGCACAATCCTTTAAGTCGGACCTTTGCCTTTCTACGCAATTCCCGCTTGCTTGTTGTCTAGAACATGCATATAAATACATAATTAAAGAAATGACCATAACATGTCAGGATTTACAACTCACACCCAACCCCTAAGGTTAATTTCATGATCACTCCCTTCCAATTCTAGGGATTTTCTACTATGATTCACCTAAAACTACCAATTCCATGGATAAATTAGTAAATTAACAAAATGCAAGGGTAAATTAAATGTTAATAAACAAAACCCATTAACTTATACCTTAATTTTTCCCCTTGCACCAGCAATTAACCAAAATCCTCTCTAAAACCCTCCCCAAACTTTGTGAATTAACAATTCTAAGGCTTAATAATTAAATACGAGTTAACGGGGATGAATTTCGTACCTTAATGAAGCCAAAAGAAGAATTTCTGTGTATTTTGCCCTAAATCTCCCCTCCCTTGCCCCAAAACAAGTTTTAGAAAAATAAATTATTTTGGAGAAATATTTTAATAAATATACGATTTTCACCGCTATAGCGGTACCTGACCGCTATGGCGATACCGACCGCTATAGTGGTCGTTGACTGTTTTTGACCGTCGCTATAGCGGGAATTTCTCCGCTATAGCGCTTACCTCTAAAGCGATGTGCTGACCACTATAGCAACATCAATGGGGTAGAATGTCCGACTTCTCCCAAAAATTCCACTTTTTGCAACACATCTTGAACCTGGGATATTCCAAACAATGCCCTTTACGCTACGATCAATTTCGGGAGTTCTACTTACCCAAATTTGATTTCATAAATTCCTATGAGTTCCTTATTGTCTTAGATAACTAGAAATCAATGCAATTTCCACCAAACCACTCTAAATGATTTCCTGATTTCCTAGACCACACCTCGCTCCAAATTCGATCGAAACTAGCCTAGCCTTAATTTTGTTGCTTCCAAACCATAAGGAATCTGGACATGAAATTTTAAATGCAGGACTCATACGTAATGAAGAAGAGAGTCATTAGAACAGATACCAATTTACCTATCATTTGTCCCCAAATGATCAAATGAGAAAAACTGGCTAAACAAAGAGGAAGAAAGAGAGTACCTGTATCCTCAAATAATTGAGGGTACTTGTCCTGCATGTCTTTCTCGATTTCCTTAGTGACTTTCTCAACTGGATGATCCATTGAACCTTTATCGAATGAATTTCCTTCTTCCTCAATTTTTGAATATCCCGATCTAGAATCGCTACTAGCTCCTCCTCATAAGCTAAATCCTTATCTAGAAGAACTGAATCCCACTTAATGATGTAGTCTCCATCCCCATGATACCTTTTCAGCATAGAAATATGAAATAAAGAATGGACTCCTGACAAACCCGACGGTAGAGCTAACCTGTATGCAACTAGGCCTACATTCTCAAGAACCTCAAAGGGACCGATATACCGAGGGCTAAGCTTGCCCTTCTTACCAAATCTCTATGACCCCCTTTATGGGAGACACTCTAAGAAACACCTGCTCCCCAACCTTAAAGTCCATGTCTCTTACCTTACGATCCGCATACTCCTTCTATCTACTTTGAGAAGCCAATAACTTGGTTTGAATGAACCTTACCTTTTCTTGAGCCTCCTATACCAAGTTTGTGCCCAAAGGCTTGACATCTCCCACCTCAAACCACCCAATAGGTGACCTACACTTCCTTTCATAAAGTGCCTTAAATGGCGCCATATCAATATTAGGGTTATAACTATTGTTGTATGAAAACTCACACAACAGAAGAAACTGGTCCTAATGACCACCAAAATCAATCACACAGGCTCTCAACATGTCCTCTAACACCTGAATAGTCCTCTCTGAATGCCCATCAGTTGAGGATGAAATGTTGTACTAAAAGTGAGCCTAGTGCCTAACTTCTCATGCAACCTATCCCAAAATTTGGAAGTGTACTTTGCATCGCTATCAAAAATGATAGGAAGTGGCACCCCATGAAGTCTGAAAATCTCCTTGACATAGATTTTACCTAGCTGCTGAGAGTTGTAGTCCACCCGAACGGACAAAAAGTGAGCTAATTTTGTCAGCTGATCCACTATCACCAAAATAGAGTCATACTTTCCCAATGTCTTAGAAAGACCCACAACAAAGCCCATGGCAATATGCTCCCATTTACACTCAGGAATAGGTATCCTTTGAAGTAAACCCACAGGCCTTTTGTATTCATATTTCACCTGCTGACAATTGAGACACTTGGACACATAATCCACTATGTCCCTCTTCATCCCGGGACACAAATAAAGCTGCCTCAAGTCACGATACATCTTGGTCGTACCCAGATGAATAGAATAATGCAAACCATGGGCCTCTGAAAGTATATCACGAATCAAATCACCAACTCGAGGAACACATAACCTTACCTTAAACCAACTGTGTCTAGAGTGGCATTCACCACCTCCCTGCTCACCACTTTATTTTGGGGTGCATTCAACTTCTTGTCCTCAAATCTCTTGGCTTGATCTGTTCCACAAATGCTGAATTTATCTCAACACTAGCCAACATACCACCCCTATTTGAGACCCCAAATTTAATTCTCAAAGATACTAGAATTTGAAACTCTCTAGCTAACGGTCGCCTGGACACTCTCAAGAATGACAAATTACCCATACTTACAACTTTTTAGCTCAATGTATCTTCCACCATATTGGCCTTACCTGGATGATACAGAATGGTTACCTTATAGTCCTTCAATAATTCCATCCACCTCATCTACCTCCGATTTCAAATTCCATTGGGTAAACACATGTTGTAGGCTACGGTAGTCTTCAGACACTCTCAAGAATAACAAATTACCCGTACTTACAACTTTTTGGTTCAATGCATCTGCCACCACATTGGCCTTACCTGGATGATACTAAATGGTTACCTTATAGTCCTTCAATAATTCCATCCACCTCCTCTGCCTCAGATTTCAAATTTCATTGGGTAAACACATGCTGCAGGTTACGGTGGTCTGTGAAGACCTCACACTTGACACCGTAAAGTAGTGTCTCCAAATCTTTAATACAAATACTACCGCTGCCAAATCTAAGTCATGGGTTGGGTAATTCCTTTTATGGGGCTTCAACTGCCTCAAATCAAAAGCAACAACATTCCTATCCTACGTCAACACAACACCCAAGCCCAAAAGTGAAGCATCACAGAACACAATGAAATCCTTACCTTCAACCGACAATGAAAGGATAGGCACTGTAATCATAAGTGTTTTGAGCTTTTGGAAGCTCTTCCCTTATTGGTCTTACCAAACAAATGACACTTCCTTCTGAGTCAACCTTGTCAAGTGTGTTTCAATGGATGCAAACTTCTTGACAAACCTGCAGTAATAACTGGCAAGACCCACAAAACTCCTTACCTAGGTCACTGACCTAGGCCGAGTCCAATTCTTTACTGCGTTAATCTTCTGGGGATCCACCATCACTCTTTTTCAGAAACCACATGCCCCAAGAAGGCAACTGAAGACAACCAAAATTCACACTTTGAGAAATTAGCAAATAACTGTTTCTCTGTTAGAATTCCCAAAACTATGTGAATATGGCCTGCATGTTCTTCCTTACTCTTGGAGTAGACAAGAATATCATCAATAAACACAATTCATCAAACTTATGAAGGCTGCAAGTGCATTAGTCAACTCGAAAGACATCATTAGAAACTCATCATGGCCATACCGAGTTCTAAAAGTTGTCTTTCGTATATCCTCTGGTCTTATATTCAACTGATGATAACCCGACCGTAAATAAATCTTTGAAAATATTGATGCACCCTGTAACTGATCAAATAAGTCATCTATGTGAGGTAAGGGATATTTATTTCTAATAGTGACCTTATTCAGCTGCCTATAATCAATGCACATCCTCATGCTACCATCCTTCTTCTTAACAAAAAGGACTGGAGCACCCAAGATGAAGTACTTGGACAAATAAAACCCTTGTCAAGTAATTCCTGCAGTTGAGTCTTGAGTTCCCTCAACTCTGTTGGATCCATTCGATAAGGTAGAATAGAAATAGGGTGAGTGCCTAGTTCTAAATCAATACATTAATCAATATCTATATTTGGAGGCATACCCAATATATATGAAGGAAGCACTTCCTGAACTCAGAAACTATTAGAACTGACTCAATAGAAGGGGACCCCATATCTACATCCCGGATATGGGATAGGAATGCTAACCACCCCTTCCCCACTAACATCCTGGCCCAGACAAATGATATAATTTTTACTAGTTTGGCCTTATACACTCCCTCCCACTATAGTTTACCCAATCCCAGCATCGCTAGAGTCACTATCTTAGCATTACATTTTAAAATAGCGTGATATGGAGATAATCAGATCATACCTAAAATTACATCAAAGTCCAACATATCTAGAATAATCAAGAGTATGTCTGAAAACCCATAAATAACACAGAACAAGCACGAAAAACATGGGTTACTACCACAGACTCACCAACCAGAGTTAGACCCATCACAAACTTAACAAATACGTAAGAAAAAGTAGACCCCAAATCAAACAAGACATAACCCATCTTGTCACAAACAGAAATAGTACATGTGATCACCGCATCATAATCCTCGACATCAGTCTTTCTCTAAAATGTATAACAGTGAGCTCGGTCATTAATCTGACCTAACTCCCTTCCCGACTGTGTTCTTCCCCCGGTGCAGCTATTTTCTTGACCACCTCGACTACCTGTTTGATTTCCCCACCCACCTTATGGACGAACCTTACCATTACCTCCTCTACCTCTACCTACTAGAACTATAGCTCGAGTCTGCTACTATTCCTGGACATTTGCCTGCCTCAAGGGATGCTCTCTCTTAAAATGACCAACAACACCATAATAGTAACATCCACGCTCAAGAAAAGGACAACTGGAAGAAGAGTAAGAATCCCCTTGGCCCCTAGCAACCTGTGTCTGAGAAAAAACCTTATCTGGAACCACAGAAGAGGCTAGCAAGGCTGACTGAATCGGACGGGCTGAATAGGCCTACTATCTGTGGCCCTTAGAATAAGATCCACTAAAATTCTCAACATTGCATGATTTCTTGACTAACATCTTAGCCTAACCCGCTTGCATAACCCCCTCCAACTTCTTCACATAATTTGTAACTTCATTAAACCCTTTTCCTGTAGAAGTCATATGAACAGTCAAAACCTAAAGATCATAGTTCAATCCTTTGACATACAGTCAAATCTTCTCCTCCTCAGAAGTCAACAACTGAGTAGCATACCGAGACAATGCATGGAACTTGGCCTCATAGGCCTCAACTGACATGTCACCCTACTCTAATGCCAAAAATGCATCCTTCTTGCGATCACCAATGGCCTGTGGCATATATTTTTCAAAGAACAAGGCATGAAACTGCTCCCAAGTCAATAGAGGTAAAATCGGTGATCGACATTCAAGATATGCCTTCTACCATTGCTTAGCATCCTTCTCCAATAGAAAAGTCACAAACTCAACCTCATGCTATTGAACAATGCCTATTTTGGGCAACCTCTCATAGCAATCAATAATAAATTCAAAAACATCCTCAGACTCAGTACCCTAGAAAGTAGGTGGTTTAATTTTCAAAAACTTAGTCAGCTGATCATGCTTCGTACCTGTCATCATAGAAGCCAACACCGAACGAGGAAAAACATCAGTCCTAAAAGTCACATCCATCCTTAGAGCCGTAACAACAGTAGGGTGAACAACCGGAGCCTGGAAAGTTGGTACAGTAGGAGTGGCTCCCATCCTTCCTAATCTACTCAGAAATGTTAACACCTGTAGAACAACCACAACAGAAATATGAGGTAAGGCTACAACCCCAGCTGGTGTTGCCACCTTAGGCCCCACTTTCTGCTCCTCTACTGCTTCCCTCTTCTCAAAATAATCCTAAGATGGGGGAGGGCATACTGACCTTCCATAAATATGGCCAGCAGCTGCTTAAGCTCCACCCCTGGCAGGTGTGGCTCATCCTTTTCCTCTCCTTCCTCTCCTCCTTCTCACTCATCCTCTACCACTTAAGGATGGATCCTCAACTGGAGCAGCCGATGCAGGGGATACTGCTCGAGTTTCGTTGGACCTAGTATTCACCATCTGCAGATAAAAGAGTGAAAGATCAGATACTAATTTAGATCGCCAGATACCGATTGGAATCAAGTTATAGCACGAAAGAAGCAAGAAAGATAGATTTCCTAAAGTCCTATAGCCTCCCAAAGAAAAGTACAGACGTCTCTGTACCATTCTATGAGAGGTACAACCAGATTGATGAACTTAGGCTCTGATACCAACTTTGTCACGACCCAAACCCACCATGAATGGCACCCATGCTATTCATCTGGTGGGAGAACCAATTACCTTAAAGACCATCCTATAATCAACACTTAAAATAAATGAGCAAAACTAAACCATCAATAGAATAATATCCATTCTAAATCAAAAATTGTAAGTACAACTTAAGCGTTAAATGTACTTAGCAAAACAAACCTAGGACCCAAAAGTCGTCTGTACTAAAACATCTATGAATATCAAGAAGGGGATGCAACCCTAAAACTAAGATAAACATAAGTCCGAAAATAGAGAATTACGCCAAGAGAGAGAGATTCTATGGTAGCCAGGATAAGCTGCTCACCCTGAAATCTAAAATCGATAGTTGGAATCATAAGTGAGGTCTTGTAGGAGTCACTGGAATATGCGCTGCACTTATAAAAGTAAATGCAAGTGTAGTATCAGCACACAAGTACAATAGTGTACTGGTAGGGTCATTTGGTCAACCCAAGATGAAAATATGAACAGTTAACCAAAGAATAGTATAACAAGCTAATCCATGCTAAAAACATCATACACTTAGAATGTAAGCACCAAAAAGATAGTTCAGGATAAACAATGAGCAAGTCAACAAATATCACTAAGTCAAGTATAGTCAAGTCAAGTCAAGACATGTATACCATTATCAAGTATAGATAAATACATATTCCCTGGTTCACTCATGGAACCGTTAAACTCACCTGAACCTTGTACCTACACACTGTGGGTTATACATCCTCCCTCTCGCCATGACCTGTAGGGGACAAATATCGTCCATGTACTAAAATCCAAAAATAAGTGTCTGTCAACCTTATTTCACCAATAACCAGTGAGAACATCCCAAATACTGAAACATTCCATATTTTAGAAATCAGGAAGGTCAAATCAATAAGAAAGTAAAATCATTGCATTGACTACACCAAACAACATGCATTAACCAGCCACACTACAAAGTAGCTAACATGCACATATAGTACAAGTTGGGTTAAACTACAATACCATCACCTACCTAGAATCAAGCTTGCACAACCCTTTAAGTTGGAGCTTTGCCTTTTCATACAATTCCGGCTTGCTCGTGGTCTAGAATATGCATGTAAATACATAATTAAAGAAATGACCTTAACATATCGGGATTTACAACACACACCCAACCCTTAAGGTCAAGTTTATGATCATTCCCTTCTCGTTCTAGGGTTTTTCTACCGTAATTCACCTAAAACTACCAATTCCATTCATAAATTAGTGAATTATCAAAATGCAAAGGTAAATTAACCGTTAATAAATAAAGCCCATTAACTTATTCCTTAATATTACTCCTTGCACCAGCAATTAATAAAAATCCACCCTAAAACCCTCCCCGAACTCCGTGAATTAAAAATTCTAAGGCTTAATAATTAAATACAAGTTAACGGGGATGAATTCCTTACTTTAATGAATCCAAACGAAAAATTTCTGGTGTATTTTGCTCTAAATTGTCCTTTCCTTTCCGCAAAATAAATTTTAAAAAAAAAACTATTTTGGGGAAATATTTTAATAAATCTGCAGTTTTCACTGCTATAGTGGTACCTGACTGCTATAGCGGTACCAACCACTATAGCGGTCGTTGACTGCCTTTGACCGTAGCTATTGTGGGAATTTCTCCACTATAGCGCTTACTGCTATAGCAGTGTGCCGACCGCTATAGCGGCGTCGATGGGATAGAATATCCATATTTGTACAAAAATTCTACTTTTTTACAACACACCTTGAAACTGGGACATTCCAAACAATGCCCTAAATGCCAAGATCAATTCTAGGAGTTCTACTTACCCAAATTAGATTTCGTAAATTCCTATGATTTCTTATCGTCTTAGCTATCTATAAATTAATAGAATTTCCACAAAAATGGTCTAAATAATTCCTAAATTTCCTAGACCACTCCTCGCTCCAAATTCGATCAAAACTAGCCTAGCCTGAATTTTGTAACTTCCAAACCGTAAGGAATTAAAATTTTAAACGTAGGACTAATGCATAATGACGAAGAGGGTATCTACACTCATACAAACAAAAACAATATCAAAAATATTTAACTTGTCAATACTTTTAAGTTTTTAGCAACGACGCCAAAAACTTATTATCTCCCTACAAACATGCAACTGCATGTGGTCGCAAGTAATAAAGTAATTATAAGCAATTGAGTATTATTGATCCCTCATGAAGTTAATGGATTAGAAGTTACATAATTCACCATTATGGCTGTAAGAACAAGTGTTATCTGATTAAAGAGTTGTATGGTTTGATTATTATACTAAAAATAAAAGTAAATAAGAGTTGGAAATTCAAGAGTTTGTTCAATGATTCTTTAAAACCTAGGGTTATAGAACTTGTATAATTACATCATAATTTACATATAGGTTTATTATCAATACATCTATCGATTTTCTGAATCATAAGGTCAATAGTATGGTCATAGGCTTTTGCAACACTCTTATCATCTACCCAATTTATCCTTTTAACTACATCATTGAGATGGAATAATCAAATTAATTTGAATAGAAATAAGTTGTCATCCAATGTTTGACCCACGTAAGGCGATCTAGGCATATCTCTATCCTGCCCGTTAATTTGTCTGCACACAAACCCTACTCCTCTTAATTCACATTCTATTTCTAGTATCTATATTTTAAGTTCCTCTAGGAATTATCCATTTATTCTATTGGTCGCGAAGTAATATAATAGTAAGCATATGATCAAGAGAAAAATGTAAGGTAGATTTCATAAAAATTAAAACAAAATTATATCAATTATGATGTTCATACTTGTGGCCAAAACCCTAGATGGGGGAATTTTAGCCACTCATTATCTAATTACAAGGCAATAAAGATGTTTTAACAATTAATAATGGCAAGTAAAAGAGTATAAGAGATATCCTAGTTATAATGAAGCTTTGTGCCCCTCTCTGCTTCTAACTTTTGTAAATTTCCAAAACTTGCATAAGAACGACTAAGTAGGGTATTTATAAGGCCTATTTGCATAAATAGTATAGCCTTATCTACCTATTTTAGTACATTTTTATTCTTACAGTTGATAGCCTAACTTTTTTTTTTTTACCAAAAATAACTAAATACATATATAATTAACAAAGTTTTAATATAGTAACACATAAACTAATTTGAATAGTATTTAAATGTTGAAATTTAGTATAATACAATTTTTAACATCATTAACAAGAGAATAAAATAAACAGTAATTGTAATACATTTTAAATTCAATATATTATATGTATTATAATCGTATTTCAACGCACGGGATGGATATATATATAACTAAAACTATTTTAATACAAATGTATTATAAGTATTATATGTGAATTTCAAATATTCCATTACAATTTAAATTAGTTTACATTGTTAGAAATGTATTATATTTATTATGAAATAATAACTATCGAATTTATAACAATGTATAATATTGAATTCGAATTGTATTACAAGGATGGTTTCTATGTAATACAGTTTTAATACAACTTTAATACATATTTCTGGTTGTACTGAACTCCGTTGTGAGAGCTTTTTGATTCGCCGGAATTGGTTTCGTCGGAGTTTATTTTGTGTCCTCAAAATGAAAAGAAAAATAGAGAACTACTACAACTCAATATAGAGCATTGAAAAGCAGAAAAATGAGAGACAAAATAAAAAATTCCAAAATTGCTCCATTTCAAAAATTTGACAACCAGACAGAGGTGGAGAAATTACAATAATTGCAGCAACAAAATAACTGAAACTGCACAACTAATTCTGAAGACCAGTTATAAAGCAGATGATTTTATATTTATAGTGGTATTGTTTTGCACTTTGTTATTGGTGTTAATGACCATTTTCGATCAGATCTGAGTTGTGGTTGGTTGGTTTTGTCTTCTGTTGGAGCAGTGATGGTGAATGGTGGTAGGTAGCTTTGGGATTTCTGGTGATGTATTGATGGTGGAGGTGGGGTTTCATTGGTTGTCTGGTTGTTTGGACGGAGTTTGGCACCGGAAATGGTGTTTTGTCGAAAAAAAAGAGGAAGAGAGGTAATGGCGTTAGGTGTTTTATTTCTCTTTCTATCGGAGGTTGTAGTCATTATCTGATGGGTTGAATGGTTTTTTGGTGGCTGGTTTGATTTGGGTTGGCGGGTCATTCGCCGAAGCAAACAAAAAGGAGAAAGGAGAGGTAGTTTGATTAGAGCTTGTTGGAGAAAAATCAGTGGAGGTGATTTTAGTTATTAAAAGTAAACATAGGCTATAGACAGTAATAAATTAAAATCTCTCCCAAAAACTATAATAATTGATTTAAAAGATTTCATTTATGTAATTATCCCTATGTATAGTGTATTTAAAAACAATTCAGGGACCCCTCTAAGTCATACTAGGGAAGAGGGGAAAATTATACTCTGCACCAAACTAGCTCGTGGTGCGATCTCCCGCTACTCACCTTGGAGCTGTAACAATACTTGTTGTGATTTTTAGCTTTTTCTATATTTCGACCATTTTTTCCTTCCTTGTAGTTACTATACGCCTTATATGAATTGTAGGGATAGTTGCCACGATCCTCGAAGCATTTGGGAGTGATTTAAGTGAGTTTGAGATTTTGAGTAGCCTTAAAACTGATTAGTTTGACTTTGGTCAACATTTTGTGATCCATCGGATGTTGATTATGATAGTTCCATTAGATTCGAAATGTCGATTTTGGGTTAGTAGCATGGTTGGTTCGAGTTTCGAGCCTTTATATTAAGTTTTAACCTCTCAGATGAGAAACTAATTAATTTAGCCTAAAAGGGGTCTCAGGGGTTAATTTGTTGATAACGACCTCTTTTGATAAATTTGATAGTCCTATTGAGTCCGAAACGTCTACATTTTCCTAGTACCATTATTAGATTATTAGTACGGGCTCTCGATCGAATCTCGAGAGTCCATTCAGAATCATTTTTTAGTCCCTTAATTTTTTAGCTGAATCTGGTCCAGATGCAACCGCTCTAGTGATCATTTGGTTTCTTTAGCGGTATCTCCTAGGCACACCAAAGACAACCTTAGCGGAAGCCTAACCTTCCAGCACCAACACCTAAGCGATATGTGGTCGCCTTAGCGGCTAAAGTGTTGGATAAGTGATTGTCTATGTGACAACTGACTACCACCTTAGTGGTAGTTTGGCTGCTCAGGCGACGATGCTTAGGTGACCATTTTACCACCTAGGTGACATCACTAGTAAAAAATATCTTTTTCTTCTATTGTATTCCTTTCTTTCATTTTCAAGCTTTAGGGTCCCGGTTTTGGCGATTTCAAAGACGATTTTTCATCAAATTGGACAAAGGTGAGCTTCTAAACATGATTTCTATCCTTATTCATTGATTATTTAACTATATCATCGTCAAAACTTGGATTTTTGTGGTTTCACCTGGTAAAGAGAGAAAATAAGTTTTCTTTTTCAATGGGTTTTCATAGTTAGAACCCTTAGAGTATGAGAAATATGATTGTTAAATAAAATTTTAGTTTTACCTTTTTTCCTTTGAGATTAATTTTTGAAGTATTTTTGGACCCGAAACAAAAGTAGCTAATATGGGTATTATTGGAATTCTTTTGACGTGTAGATTACGTTTTTGATAGTTTTGGTTCATTCTGAGATTGCACGAAAAGGAAAAGCTCTACACTAAAGGGTCTAATATTAAGATTCAACTTTTTGAGGTAGGTTATGGCTTAACTTTCTTTAGATCGGGCTGGCTAGTTAACCATTCATGTAAAGTATCTAAGGGTTGGGGAATTAATCATGAGATATATATTCTGAGATTATATTATTATCGTGTTTTCCGTATGGAGGATTATGTGAATATCATTATTGACTTGAGGTTTATTATTATTGTGATGCCCATGTGGGGACTGGTATAAACTTTATCTGAGCATTATTTGTCTTATTATTATCGTGATACCCGAGTGGGGGCTTAAACTATTAATATTGATTTCTCACATAACTCCTTTTTACTGTGTTTCCATGTGATGACTTATATCATGACTTATTGATATTTGAGGAGATTTGAGCTTATTTATACCATTTTGAACTTATTCATTACATGATATTGATTTGGTTATGGGTATGCATCCTTGTTTCATTCATCCATACTCCTAGAATTGATACTATTGAGAAACATTGATTTTGAAATGTAAATAAAACACTTTATAAAACCCCTTGACCAAAGAATGTGCTGGCAAGGTTAATTGAGATATGAGATTGTGAACGTATATGGGTTGCGAACCCCCATGGTGTCCTATCCGGGAAGCTTTCACTCGGAAGGTGTCTACGAGGTGATATTGAAATATTACATTATGGCCATTGCATTGCATTACATCACTTGCATTTATTTTATGTGTTTGATATCGTGTATTTAGTCTTTTTTTTTATATATTCATGAGTAGTCATTTGTCTATTGTTATTATACTTGTAGAATTATTAGGAGATATGGTTTGAGCCACCATTGGAAACTTTTTTGAATGCACGTGGAAGCGTGCTCATATTATTCTTCACTTGCTTAGTTTTCTGCTTTGCTCAGTCATCCTATGATGCCTACTGAGTACAAGTGAACCATGCTTGCTCCTACTTTCTGTACCTTTTAGTGCAGATCCCAGTATAAGTGTGACCGGTAGAGCTGGAGATCATGTGGAGTAGAGGCTGACTTGGAGTACTGGTGAGCTCCAACTTTTGAGGCATATTCCGAACTCCAGTCTATCTTTATTTTGTCTTTATTTTACTTATCAGAGACTAATTCATGTATTTTGGATGCTATGTTAGTTATTAGTGCTCTTACTCATGACACTAGATCTTGAATTCGGGTTGTATTTTGTTCAGTTTCAGACTTAGTTTATTTGTATATGGCCTGACTTTATCTTAAAGTCTCATAGCTGGTTTTATTAAATTCTTTTTTGCATCTTTATCACTTTTGGTGTTGGGCTTACCTACCCAGTTTATGGGATGGGATAGGTACCATCATGTACTCAGAATTTGAGTTGTGACAGGAGCTCATATCACGAGCCCCTCTTTCTCACCCTAGGGATCTTCACTTTAGTGTAAACTTTAGAGAGGATGTATTTTGACCCTTCTTCGCATTAGAACTTGCCCTGTGACCTTCTAATTTTGCCCTAGACATTAATTTGCGAGTTTTGAGATCCATTTTGGTCTCCTTTTGGCTTCTTTCATCAAAACTGCACAAAACACCTTACATAAGCAAAAAATCATGTAATCAAGATAAAGCATCCATATTAAGTTAATTTTATCCTCAAAACAAGGCTTGGATGTGGGCAAAAAGCGATGAAAAAAAGGGTAACTCAGAACATTAGTCATCCATAACCCTCTTCGTCCTCTTCCTCTTAATCTCCAAATCCATAACCATGAATTTATGCTAGGCCATAAGGTTCTCACTTAGGATGACCTTGCAATTTTACAAAAACCTTTATCAACCTTTTTATCAAGCAAAGAGTTTATCTATGTCTTAGCCACCATACTTCGTAAGGTTACCAAGTGCTACCCCTCTTTAGGAATCTTGAATTGGAAATCACCAACCCAAAATCTCTTGCAAAATCCAAAAGTGAGACTCATCGTATGTTTTTGTCCCTGATACCAAAACTCCATACACATTGTTACTACCTATTGAAGTAGATCTAATATGTCCATTGAAATCTCCTCCTATGAGTAACTTCCTAGTGTGTGGTATACCTCTCACCACCTCATCCGAATCATCCTAAAAGATCTTATTTTCCTCCTTGTACAAGCCGGCTTATGGTGCGTACAAAATAATAGTGTTCAAAGTGGACTATCTAACAACTAACTTAATCTTCATAACCTTGTTATTGTCCTAACCTCTACCACTTTATCTCTTAGCTTACTATGTACTAAGATTCCTACTCCATTCCTATTCCTTGTACCTCCTGAGCCCCACAACTTATTCCTATCCACATCCCACACCTTAGTTCCAGCACATTTAGTAATCTTCCTCATCTTAAGAATCTTCACTAGCTCTATGGACTTCCCATAAAATTCTCGATGTTTCAAGACAATATTCTTAGCCTAGAAACTCCCTTAATGAACTTACCTCCCGACCCTTACTCCTTTCCCCAACCAATAACATGACCATAGTCTACAATTAGATACTAGAGCCACTAAAGCAAATAGAAATTAAATGCATTTTAAACAAAAAATGAGCAGGAATGAACATAAAAGAACAAACAACTATAACTAAAGGACTCAAGCACAAGCACACAACAATCTAAAGGTGAGTATACTAATAAGGCAAAATTTGTATAACTAAAGGCAAGTATAATGAAAGGCAAGAAACTAGAAACCAAACCACCCTAGAATCCATAGGAAAAAAATGAAAACGACCCCCCCCCCCCAAGAAACTAGCACTAACTAAAGAAAATAGTTGTAAATTGATCAAGGAGATCGAAAACAACATGTGAAAACAAAATAACAATGCTTGAGAAAAAAGTGATAACCTAAAGACTTTGATCCCTAAACGAATTTTAACAAAAACAACAACATGAATGAATTATTTATTAAAATCACAGAAGAACCCATTGAGAAGTTAATACTCAAAGTAAGAAGGCTAGAACTATTCTACAACTTATAAGAAAGGCAAGACACAGAGAAACAAGCCAAAAAAGAATTGAAATTTGAAGCACGAAAGCAAGCAAACCAAGGGTAGATACAACTAACAATAGAAAAAAAAGTAGCAACTACTACCAATTTATTTAACAATAGACCAATAACATACCAGAAAAATCAAACTCAAGAAAGATAGAATGTGGTTGTTGGTTGTAATGTTAAGGTTGTGTTGCCAACCTAAGTCAATTTCCTATTGTCTACATGCCACCATTAGCGTCTTCCCACATTGTTTAAAGGTACTGGTCCCTGAAGGCGGTGGAAATTGAAGCAAACAAAACAAAGAAAAGGGAAGAAGAAAGTGGGGTAGTCCGGCTATTCCTCATCGGCCCTATCCTCAGTGGATGAAGAGAAAATAAGGGAAAAGGAAGTCTGAGAAATAGAGAATAGGAAAAGCAAACGGGGAAGAAGAAAAAACAAAGGGGAAGTTCTAATAAAATAGAGAAAAGGGAGTCTAGTTGTATAAGTTCAACACCAATCAAATTCTGATAACAGTTCTAGTTGTACTAATCTGGTGCCGATCGAATTCTAGCAATAGTTTAGTCGATAAGGTTAAAAGAGATAGAAAAGAGGGGTGAGATAAGAAAGAGGGAGAGAAAGGAAATGAGAATAATGACTGATGCTTAGCTACAATCATTCGAGTTGTGGGGAGGGGAAGGATCAACAGAAGTTGTCGTGGAAGATTGAGAAAAGTCGCAGTACGAAAGAAAAAGAGAGAAAAGTGACAGTAGGTCCAATAAAATTAAATATTATTAATTTAAAAATTATCTATCAATTATTTTTACAATATTATTTATAAATATATGTTTATTTATTATTATATTTTCAAAAAAAAAATATGTCTTACATATCTAATATAATATTATTTATAAAGGCACATACTTGTTAAGTATTACTTTTTAGAGTTTTATAAATAAATTTTATTCTAAAATTTAATTTAGCTATGTAATTACACTTGTGCAACCTATGCACATGGACAAGTTGAATTATTACACGTGAAAAGATGACGGGTACATCTTTATCAACAACTAGATTGTTGCTCGATATACACATGCAAGTACATGTGGTCGTACAAGTAATAATTAGGGTTAGTCCAGTTATCAATCTCACACGGATTAGACGAATTGATTATCTAAGTTGAATTCTTATTTTAGTTATTTAGTGGGTGACAAGTAACTAAGACTGATTTGGTTTGAATGTAAATTACTATGACAGATGGAAACAAACCAAAGTATAGTGTTTTGTAATTCAGATGAGACAGGATCCAGGGTCTTGGTAATTTGACAATTTAGTTGACTTATCCATTTGTAAGACTAATTAATTTCCTGAGTGAATAGTTGGTGGTTGATATTCACTATATTGAGCATTTTTTCAACAATTCTAAACCTACTCGACTATTCCTAAAGCCTATGTCTATGATCATTGGTAGATAGTAGAGTGTATGTGATTTCTCATCTATATCAACTAGCAAGTCTAACAAGTACATTCCTATCTGCGTTAGTGAATTGGTTTCCCTTTCTCTAGAAAGTTCACAACCAAGCTCTACCTTTTCTTATTACGTACATAAATTCTCTATTACTAGTTCTCAAAACAACATGTTTTACGCATTCAACACATAAGTCACCTAATCAAGATATCAAATACTTCACATATACTTTGTCAATCATGTACCCTCACAACAAGATATTTACCCATATTCAGTCACAAGTATACACAATATGACATACATGACTATAAGATTATATTACTCTCACTCTCACAAAGAATTTCACATGTAACATATAATGAATCCTAGGCTTGCCCTTAGTGTAAATACTACACTAATATAAGAACATCAAACTTAAGATCAAGTAGGACTTCAGGATTGTAATGTAGGCTAAGGGACAGATATGAATTATTTTGGTTAAAATAGTGACTATCCTCCATAAGAACTTTTAATATATCATCATTTTTTCACTTTTCGAGAACCATCCTCAATCAACTAACTCTTTGTTCTACTTTCATCATACATAGATTTTCTTTTGTTTCCCAATCTCTTTAATCAAGTTGCATATCATTTGCAAGGAGCTATCATATTATCATTTTTTCTATTTCCTACTAATAGCATATGAATTTTTCAGCACTTCCACCCTTAGTCTTTTCTCCAGGCTTCCAACTATAACTATCTCCATTTTCCATTCTTACTCCTCAAAAACTCATAAATTTTCAATCAAAGTGCTTAGGAGTTCTAGGATCAACTTTAAGGTCAATTAGACAAAAGGATTAAGCATCAAATATGGCTACCAAAAGAACAGGCTAAAGGCTCAATGGGGATAACTAGGAATATCACTTGTGGTTAGGTAAAGAGAAGGATAATAATATGGCTAATCAAAGAATTGCCTATATCATTTCCTAAACTCAACATTCTTCATTTAGCTTTGTAAACATGTTGGTCAAGTTCTAGAAATCAATTGAAAGCATGGAATACTAACAAAATTCTTAACACACATGGCACATGCTTGACTCAAGATAGATCCATATAAATCCTCAATTAAGAAAACAATAACAAGAGTTCAATATTAAGCAAATAATCATACAAGATTCCAAAAAATAAGTCTAGGTATCTCAAAAGATTTCATTCACTATTTCACAACATGTATTTGGATTAAAAATTATGACTTGCATTAGTCGATCAATTTTTCCATCTAACATGAGCACCTAGCATTCAACCAGCCTTCATAAATACTCAAATCCTAATGAATAATTTTCCTCAAGATTGTCTTCAACCATCCATAATTGGGAAAAGTCCCTACCTATGAATAAAAAAACATAAAAACTACTTCAAAAAATAAAAAAATTACTCGGTTTAAAGGCCCCGTCAAAAAATAATCGAGGCCATAAGAAAAATAAAGGGGTGGGTGATGTATGCCGCTACTAAGGGACTATAAAACTATCCTAACTAAGACCAAAATAAAAATATTTTCGGGTTTTAAAATTTTCTTTTGTTCATTTTTTTCTTCTAAGCATAGCAAGCAACAAGTAACTCAAAATCCTATGGCATACATCACCATTAAAAAATATCATAAGATATACCACCCCATACTTAAATTCATTCTTTATATCTAAAACAATAAATAAGATTAAAATATTGGATTAGAGATACTCCCAGAGGCCTCCTAGGGCCAAACTAGCAGCATATTTCTTAACAATTTCTATCAAGGGTTGAACGAACCCACACTTAAACTCCAACTATGCTCCTTATCTTCAAATTTGATACTCTAACTTCCCTTAATCTAAAAAACAAATACAAAACAAATTGAGACACTATAAAAGTAAAACAAAAAATCTAATCTATTATAAATAGGGTTACCTCACAATAAGCGCCTAATTTAACATCACAACATGATGCTTGTCTCAGATCAAGATGCTCTCATATGATTCCTTACTTTATGATTGATATTTTCTTTCTTTTTCACTCCTAGAGGTTCATCTTTTGTAGTTCTCACTCACTTTCTTAACTCTTCACTCAGGCCATTTTATCACTTTTTCATGCTTTCACACCACATTGAGAAATTTTTTCTTTTGCTCCTCAGATAAATTAATGGCTATTTTCAAGTATTCAATACTTTCTATTTTGTACATAGATTCAGTAGGCTCACTCTCTCTGACCCCATAATTATTTGTCGTCACCTCTGTGATTATGCACAAGTTTTTGTAGTGTGAGGGGTAGAGAGTGTTTTATATACCTTGAGTGAAATTTCCTCATCATGCACCCAGATCTTTATTGTACCTTCTCTGACATCAATTTCTGCTCCATCGATGGCTAAGAATAATGAAATCAGCAAGAATTACAAACTTACCAGCTATAAAATAAGCACATCTTTAATCACTCTATCTGGATAAGTATGTTATCGTTTATCTAGATATAGAGTGATGGTGGTAGAATATGGATTTCCCAAACCAAGTGTCTTAAACATAAATATGGGCATCTGATTGATACATGCCTCTACATCACTTACACTAATCTGTATAGGGAGGGTAAAACTCCCAAGGTCCTTGATCATTTGATGGAGCTTGATCAGACCCATGAATTACACTCTGTATTAAGTGTAACTCTCTTAAAATATCCTGGACACCTCTTGAATACCACCATATTTATCAAATACTTCACATATTTTGGCATATCTCTCAGAGCATCAATTAGTGGAATATTAATATGAAGTTTCTTGAAGATATCAAGGAACCTCTTGAAACTAGCATCATCCTTGATCCTCTGGAATCTCTATAGAAATGGTGTTGGAGGCATTTCAACTATAAGCTTAGGTTTCTCAACAACCTCTTTCTAAGTTTCCTATTTTACAAGTTTTGGAATAGGATCTAGCTTTGTTATAGGGATTGATCTTTGTGGAAAGGGTTGTGATCCCAGTTAACTACTTTTCTCTATAGAGGCTATGCATCCGACAACACTAGTCTAATCCTCAAGGTGATTGTCTTCACCCATTTGGGAGTCTCTATATCACTTGGTAGTGCATCCAGATGTCTATCATGAATTGCAGTGGGAATATTTCCTATATGATACTACAAGTTAGTGATAGCCTTTTTGGTTTCATTATTGATCTATTACTAAGTCTGTTGTTGCTACAGCTACTGGGTCATGAACTAATTTAATGTTTCTTCTAAAGAATTATTCACATATAGGGCTTGTTGCGTGTACTTCTATTTCTGGGCATTTTGGTTCCCACCCCAAGAGAAATTTGGGTGGTTTTAGTAGTTCAGATCATAATTATTCCCTTGATACCCATGACCACAATTTTATTATCCTACATAGTATATGGATTCAGGATTCAGAGGACATCTTGGGTATGAATGATTTTTTCTGCACTTACCATATAATAGGGTAGTCTGTTGAACCTGTTGTACCTACTGAGCCTGGCTCATACTTGGAGATGTCAAAAACTGTTTCACTAAGGTACAAAGCTGACCAATATCAGATATTATGGCTACCACACCATCGAAGTCCAATATTCCTGGCATTCTCTATAAGGATGAAAAGGACAACACCCTACTTGGTTCTTGGTAATCTCTATTCCATGTGGATATGAGGTAGAGCAAGGCTTCAATCTCATCATAACTCTTGGATAAATTTTTTCCTTGAGTTGTAGAATCTAAAACTGGTTTCACATCTGGCCTCAACCCATTTATGAAATTAGGCCCAATCATCTCTTTGGGTTGCTGGTGATATGGACAATATCCCAGATACCCCTATTCCTTTCCCAAGCCTGTAGTATTCACTCATTATCTTTTTGCACAAAAACTAATATGTTGCCTCTTAGCTCTTTCGTTCTCCTAGATATGAAGAACCTATTGAGAAACCTTTTTGGCAAAATATCCCAGGATGTAATAGAACCTGCGGGTTTATTTTGCAACTACTATTTTGCTTCTCCAATTGACAAGAATGGACATAATGTTAATTTGACATATTCTTCAAAGATATTTTGGAAATTAAAGTTCTTGCTCACCTTGAGGAATTATTACAGGTGCTGGATGTCACCTAAATTACCCTTTGCACTGAAGTATAATATGGTCATTGATCGAATATATAATTTCACTAGGTTGGGGTCAATCCCACAAGGAATATGGCTAAAAACTAGGTCAATGCTGTTATTTAAACTAGTAATTACTTATTTCTTGTAACAACCCACATGGTGATTTTAAGCCTTTTTTGTGTTTTAAATATTTTACCCTTCCTCATTATTGCCTCATAGCATTTGTAAGTTACCAAAGTAGGTGGTACGATACCCGAAATGATCGAGAGAGTTTTATGCGAGTTTTTGGTTTTGAGAAGCTTTTAAGTTGATATAGTTGACTTTGGTCAACATTCAAAGATCTAATAATTGGATGAAAATTCTGTCAATTTCATCAGTTTTTGAAATGTGAATTTTAAGTTTTTAGCTTGGTTAGTTCGGGTTCCAAGGCCCTATTATAAATTTTATGTGTTTGGGCGAGAAACTAGTTTTATTTGCCTAGAGTTGGTTTTGGATGAAACTTGTTGATAATGGCCTCCATTGGTAATTCTAATGGTTCTGTTGAGTTTGAAACATCGAAATTAGGCTAGTAGTGTTATTGGTTTATTTTTATGGGATCCTAAACAAATCCCGTGGGTCCATTCAGAGGAATTTTAAACTTAGCTTTTCTATTGTAATGAGTTGTTGGTGGACCAGGCCATCTCTCATCATGTGTGTATGCCTATGGCCATGTTCATAAAGAAGCATATGTCCTAGTAATCATGAATGTGAGGTGGGTCTCCGTATTCGTGAAGAGTAATAGGGTCTAGGCCTCCTTATTCCTTTTACGTGTGTGTGTCCAGTCTACTGCATTTACTGTTGGTCTTTGTAACACCCCAAAAGTTCCTAAGATTTATTTCTGACTTAGCACATAAAATAGTTGAAACCAATAGAAAAACCCACAGGATGACTCTGACGATGAGTCGTTGTCAGTCACGATGAGCCCTGGTGTGATTCATCTTGAGCAGCTCCAGACCCAAGTCCTGAAACTTAATTTCCAGCCCAATTATGATGACTGCTGATGATGAGTCATTTTCACTTAGAATAACTCATTCTATCAACCATCCCGAGAGCAAAGACTAAAAGTCCTGATAGTTGAAAAATGTTGGCCAATGGCGACGAGCTCTAAAGGCAGGTTGTTGTGTGTCACAATGAGTCATTGTTACCACCCATCATTAGTTTACCAAGACCGGCCAACACACAATGACTCAGATATTGAGTCATTTTAAGTGACGATGAGTCATCCTGAGACTCGCCCATCCCGATTCAGCAGTTTTGAATACGTTTTCGGATGTGAGGCTAAAAATTGCCTAATTTTACCATCTTTCGCCTCACATTTGTTCTCTATTTGGTGTCGTCTTGAGCTTAAATGATATGAATTACACTTGTTTCCATGTTTTTCTTATATAGGAGTGTCTTGATATATTTGGAGCTTAAACAAGGGGAAAAAAATCACCAAGGAACTAAAACAAACTAAGGAAGAATCAACGTCGCAATGCATCGCAAAATGAGCAAAAAACAACCAATTGAATGGAGCCTTGCGCCACTGCTGCAAAGCAAGTTAGTGGCACAACTTTTTAATGTTGTCTGGATTTTTTGGTTGAAGGATTTGCACCACTCACCCATAGCAAAGGGTGGCGCAAAAGTTCAAAGCTCTCAGGAAATAAGTTGTTCCTTGCGCCACAGCTCCGCTTTTTGGGTTGTGGAGCGAGTCAAGGTCAATCCTAACCCAAATAGGATTGGTTTTAAACATCTAAGGGTTCCTAAACTCTATATAAACCCCCCTCCCACATTTTTAAACATACACAACTGATTTGGGGAAGCCAAAAGCTAGGGCAAAGCTCCAGAACAAGGTCAAGTTTATTTCTTTTATTTTATTTTTGATTTTTTCCTTATAAACTCATGAAATCACTTCTTCTAAAGACATTCATGAGTAGCTAAACTGCTTAATTTCTAGGGTTGTGGTTGAACATGAAAGTTGTGGCTTGAACATCATATTATCTATTTTGATTTCCTTACATTGAGTTATTTATTTCTTCTTGCTTTCAATTATTCGTTTGATTGATCACCTAACAAATATTATCTAGGGCTTGTTTGTTAGACTTGAAAAAGGGAACGAGAAGTGTAAAAAGTGGAAATAGGGCTAGTTTGTGAACTTTATAAGGAAAGCGAATCAACTCGTCATTGAGGATAGAAATATACCCTGTGACCTAGCTTAGTTGATACAGACAATATCTTTATACACTTCACTATTAACCGACGACCATAGAAATATAGGCGTTAGGGATAGTTGATTAGGCTTACATTTGTTGGAAAAATGCTCAATATAGCTACAATTAACCTACAACTAGTAACTCAGCAAAGAAAATTAGATGAATGATTGGATAGCGCAACTGGATTGTCAAAATACCGCAATCCTAGATCTTTTCTCAAATCTGAAGTCCAACACAACTAATCCATGACTTGTCTCCAATTATTTTTATTTACATTCAAAACATACAAATCACTCTTAATTATTGGTTAACGACTGAATAACTCATATAAGAATTCAAACTAGAAATTAATTCGTCAAATACCTGTGGGTACGATATCTGGAATTACATCCTTTATTACTAGTACGACCACGTACACTTGCGTGTGTGAAAGGACGCAACAAGTTTTTGGCGCCGTTGCGGGGGATTTGATTTGAACTATACTATTTTGAGTTTTTATTGAATTTTTCAGATTTCACTTTTGTTTTTTTTTTTTGTTTCCTTTAGGGTAAAGGTTAGTTTATGCTAAATACCTGAAGTCATGTCAATCCCTTGATTCCAATTGACCACGAGCTTGAACGTACTCTTAGAGGGTTGAGAGCGATGTGCAATAACTTGAACAATCCAATTCTTCAAGACCCACTGAATGATGCAGAGGATAGAGCTGAAGTCCATCTCCCTCTTGCACCACATATTTCAGTGTTGAATTTTGTGAGGCTGAATCAGGAAAAAGCCTCTAGATCTATTGTGAAGCCGAATATCATCAAAAATTTTGAGCTTAAAGACGGCACGGTGTGACTAGTGCAGAACACTTGTCAATATGAGGGTAAACCACATGAAGACCCACACAAGCACCTACTCAAATTTACTGAGTTGAGCGACAACTTCCACAACGAAAATGTTTCAAATGAATACGTGAAGTTGACATTTTTCCCCTTCTTATTCATTGGGGAAGTGAAGTAATGGTTACAGAATGAACCGGCAGGATCTATCACGTATTGGGATGCTTTGTTTGAAAATTTTCTCAACAGGTTCTTCTCATCTAGAAAAATAAAAGAGCTCAGAGGTAGGATTTCCAGATTTGTTCAAAAAAATTTCGAATCCCTTACCTAAGCTTGGGAGAGATACAAGGGATACTTGAGAGATTGCTCACACCACCATTAGCCCAAGGAGATTATTGGGCATAATTTTATTGAAGGATTAAGGCCAGACTCTAAGTATTTATTAGATGCTATAGCTTAAGGGAAAATTTTGTCCAAGAGCTATGATGAAATAGAGGCGCTGCTCAATCTTATATCTGTAGGTCACCGAGACTATTCAGAGCTCAGCCGGGTGTTTACTTCTACACAAAAAACATTGGGTAAGTTAGAGCTAGAGGATGTGTCAGCTATTCGGGCTGATATTGGGCAATTGTATGCCTTAATAAAGTAGAGTTTATTAGCTCCAAGTGCAAGTCAAGTTCAATAGGTACAACAGGTTCAGGCGGCTGCATTATTTTGTGAGAATTGTGGTGAAAATCATGCCTACTCTGGATGTTCTTTGAATCCAGGATCTATATATTATGTGGGGAAGTAAAATTATAGAAACCACCCAAATTTCTCTTGGGGTGGAAATCAGCAAGTCCAAAGACAACAGTATACACCGCAAGCTCCATAAGTAAGTAATTCTTTGGAGGAGACAATGAAATAGTTCATGGGACAACAAACTCAAATTATGAATGAAATGCAGAAGTCCATTCATGAACTTGAGTGTCAAGTGGGCCAACTATCTTTATCACAATATGCAAGACCTGCAGGTGCACTACCGAGTGATACAGAATATTAATACTAAGCAGGTAATGGCAGTCTCAATTAGGAATAGAAGAGAGTTGGTTGAAGCTCCTCCTAAACAGAGAAGTAAAGATGCAAGTGTAGAGTTGCCGAATGCAGAGCTGCCAAAGAGGAGAGTAGTTAGTTGGGATAACTACAAGCATCCACCTTCGTTCCCACAAAGGTTAACTCCAGCACCAAATCCATAGATTGAGCCTATGCAAGTACAAAGAAGAGAAAAAGAGGTTGTTGAGCAACCTGAGATTATGGTTGAGAGACCCCTACCACCATTCCTACAAAGATTCCAGAAAAGTAAAGAGGATGTGAATTTTAATAAGTTTCTTGATATCTTCAAGCAACTTTACATCAATATTCCCTTGATTTATGCTCTGAGGGACATGCCCAAATATTCCAAATACCTTAGAGAAGTGGTGGATGGAAAGAGAAGACTTATAGAATTTGAGAGAGTTGCACTCACTGAAGAGTGTAGTTCGAGGGTATTAAGCAAGCTTTCTAAAAAGCTCAAAGATCCTAGGAGTTTCACCCTTCTCATACAAATTAGTGAATATGAGGTTGGGCATGTATTTTGTGATCGTGGGGCAAGTATAAACTTAATGCCTTTATCTGTGTTCCAGACACTTGGTTTGGGAGAGCCACATACAACTACTATCACTTTACAATTGGCAAACCGCTCTCATATGTAATTGAAAAGAGTAATTGAAGATGTGTTCATCAAGGTAGGTAAGTTTATGATTCCTGCCGACTTTATTATTTTAGATTTTGAAGTAGATGAGCAGGTACCTGTTATTTTGAGACACCCATTCTTAGCCACTGGTGGAGCTTTGATTGATGTATGAAAAGGGGAGCTTAAGATGAGGGTCCATGATGAGGAAGAGATATTTAATGTTTATAAGTCACTCTCCACTCCTTCACACTATAAAAACTTGTGTATGATCACATAGTTGGTCAATGATAAGTGTGGGGTGGAAGAGTGTGGGCCTGAAAAAGTGAAAGATTTGAAGACAAAGAGAGTTAATAATAATTGTGATCCTCCTAGAGTGAAAAAGAGGCAAAAGTTGCATTATATAGGGAGGAAAAGATTGAGAGAATACGATTAATCTATGACTTGCGTCATGCCGTGACGTTAAATCAAGCGCTACTTGGGAGGCAACCCAAGTTGTAATAGTGTAGTTTTATATTTATACCGTCACTTTTTGTTTTTTGTTTTTTTTGTTTTTGATTTGTGCAGATTTGGGGAAGTCTGAGTACCCGTATTTGGAAGCTAAGAGGCATGGATAAAGCATAAGTGTGGGGTCATTCACCCCTTTGATGAAAGATTGAGAGAAGACATGCTACTAGATAGGTTCTAACCATTGTTTGATTCTGTTTAATGCTTTGAGGACAAAGCATGAATTTAAGTGTGGGGTGAGATTCTTCCTGTATTTGTTGTGGGTGAAGTATGCTATAGGAGTTGCTTTATTTTTAGTTACTTGCTTTCATTGAAAAAATTGCAAAAAAAAATTAAAAATTAATAATCCAAAAATACAAAAAGATTTTTCTTTAGTTTTCAAAATTAGAATAGTTGGAGTTGGTTTTTAGCTTTTTAGTTCTTTAGTAGAGCATACTTCACCTACCCCTTGTTTTTTTTTCGGTTCTTTTTTGAGGTGAAACCCTTTCAACCAACTATCCTTTTAATTTTTAGAATAGTTTTTGATTTATTTTTAGGAAAAGTTAGTCATTAGGAGTTAGAGTGTCTTTAAGACCAATAGTGAGGTGCTGTTTTTAGGTGCTACATATGAACTGAATGATGCAAGTTGGTTTTAAATTCAAGCATGCTATGAAGAAAAATGAATGACTTCTTTTAAGACACCAAGGCTCTTTTACTTAACTCATATGTGATTTTTAGCTTAAATTTGAACTCTTGTTGTTTTCTTGATTGACAGTCTGTATGGATACTTCTTGAGTTGAACATGTGCCATGTGTGTTAGGTGTTTGTTGATATTCAATGCTTTTATATTGATGTCTAGAACTTGCCCGGTGTGTTTGCAAAGCGAAATGAAGAATGTTGAGTTTAGGAGATGATAAAGGCGTTTCTTTGATTAGCCTATTTTCTTATCCTTTACTTTACCTACCTACAATGGATGATCCTTGTTAGCCCCGTTGAGCCTTTAGCCTATTCTTTGGTAGCCACATATGAAGCTTAGTTCTTTTCTTTCAATAGACCTTTAATTTGATCCAAAACTTCTAACCGCTTTAATTAAAAAATAAAAGTTAAAAGGAGTGGGAATTGAGAAAAGGGAGATAGTTGAGTTTGGAAGCCCGTAGAAAAAGTCTAATGGTGCAAACGATTTTTTTTTTTAAAAAAAACATATGCTATTGGTATGGAGTAGAAAAAAGAATAAAAGAAAAGTGAAAAAAAAAGTGTTATATAAATGAGTACTCCTTACTGGTGGCATGTGAAATTGCTTAAAGAGATAGAAAAACAAAGAAATCTATGGGTGAGAAGAGTAGAAGAATTGGTTGATTGAAGAGTGTGCGAATGATGAAGAATTTGTGATGTATTAAAGTGCTTAGGAAAGTTAGTCACTATTTGAGCCAAAATAGTTCCTACCCATCCCTTAGCCTATGCTACAACACGAAAAGTCCTACTTGATCTTAGATTTGACGTTCTTATATTAGTGGAGTAGTACACTAAGGGCAAACCTATGGTTCATCATATATTGCATGTGAAATTCTTTTTTCGAGTGAGCAAAATCTTATTCTTATACCCATTCTTGTGTTAATTTGTATACTTGTGAGTGCATATGGGTAACTCTCTTGTTGTGAGGGCACATAGTTAACGAAAGATAGGTGACGTATTTGATATCTTAGTTGGGTGAATTATATGAGTTTTCAAAGATCATATAGTCAGTTCTTGAGTCTAGGAGGTCTTGGAGAAGTTTAAATATGCTAAATGATTTAAGCTTGCTTAATAAGAACTTGACATCTATTGTAGTTGTTGCAGTCTTAGATTGAGTAACCTTGTTTCAATTGGTGTAGTTGTGGTAGAGTCTAAGTCATGAGTGTATAGATTACTCGAGGACGAGTAAGGGTTTAAGTGTGGGGTGTTGATGCAAGGCTAAAAACCGCCTTATTTTACCATCTTTTGCCTCACATTTGTTCTCTTTTTGGTGTTATCTTGAGCTTAAATGATGTGAACTACACTTCTTTCCGTGTTTTACTTATGTAGGAGTGTCATGAGGTATTTGGACCTTAAACAAGGGGTAAAATATCACCAAGGAACTAAAAGTAACTGAGGAAGAATCAACGCCGCAAAGCATCGCAAAATAAGCAAAAAACAACCAATTGAATGGAGCCTTGCGCCACTGCTGTAAAGCAAGCTAGCGGCACAACTTTTTGATGTTGTCTGGATTTTTTAGCTGAAGTACTTGTGCCACTCACCCAAACCAAGGGGTGGCACGAAACTTCAAAGCTCTCAGGAAACAAGTTGTTCCTTGCGCCACAGCTCCACTTTTTGGGCTGCGGCGCGAGTCGGAGTTAATCTTAACCCAAATGATATTGGTTTTAAACATTCTAAGGGTTCCTAAACTCTATATTACCCCCCCCCCCTCCATGTTTTTAAAGATACACAACTTATTTGGGGAAGCCAAAAGCTAAGGCAAAGCTCAAGAACAAGGTCAAGTTTATTTCTTTTATTTGATTTTTGATTTTTGCCTTGTAAACTCATGAAATCTCTCCTTCCAAAGAGATTCATAAGTAGCTATACCTCTTAATTTCTAGGGTTTTGGTTGAACATGAAAGTTGTGGCTTGAACATCATATTATCTATTTTGATTTCCTTACATTGAGTTATTTATTTCTTCTTGCTTTCAATTATTCGTTTGATTGATCACATTGCGAATATTATCTAGGGCTTGCTTGTTGAACTTGAAAAAGGGAATGACAAGTGTAAAAAGAGGAAATAGGGCTAGTTTGTGAACCTTATAGGGAAAGGGAATCGATTCATCACTGAGGATAGAAATATACCCTATGACCCAGCTTAGTTGATACAGACGATATCTTTATGCACTTCACTATTAACCGACAACCATAGAAATATAGGCATTAGGGGTAGTCGAGTAGGCTTAGAGTTTTTGAAAAAATGCTCAATATAGCTACAACTAACCTGCAACTAGTAACTCAGGAAAGAAAATTAGATGAATGATTGGATAGCGCAACTGGATTGTCAAAATATCACAACCCTAGATTTTTTCTCGAATCTGAAGTCCAACATAACTAATCCACGACTTGTCTCCAATTATTTTTATTTACATTCAAAACATACAAATCACTCTTAATTATTGGTTACCGACTGAATAACTCATTTAAGAATTCAAACTAGAAATCACTTCATCAAATTCCTGTGGGTACGATATCTGGACTTACATCCTTTATTACTTGTACTACCATGTACACTTGAGTGTGAGAAAGGACGCAACATTTTCCCAAAGGTATAATCATCTTTTTCTTAGCTTTTAACCCTTTCCCACCATATGTAGGTCACCAAAAGCTATATGTATGAGATCCTAAAGCCTATTTTCCCCATAATCCCTCAATAACAAGCATTGAACAAGTCTTTAGCAAGTCTAAACAAGATTAAGCAAGCTAGGGTTTCAAATCAAGCAAATTTCTTAAGTTATCCTTGTCAAGTATTTGTTTTCGCTCAGGTGGGAAAGATTCATTGATGGATTCTTTTCATCCTTATGCCCATGTATTTTAATTATATGATGAATTATGTTAAAACCATGGTTTTCACCCAATTCTCTTCAAGCTATGATTTTTAAAAAAAGTTAAGAGTTTTTATGAAAGATTTCTTGCGCTTATCAATGAATTACTATGAAAAACATGTTTTATTATATGATTATGATTTTCCAAGCATGTGTTAAGATTATTTATGAAGCTATGAAAGCTACCTTGAGTATTTACAAGTTATGCATGACTTCAAGTAAGTTTTCTCATGTTCTAAGTTATATGCATAGAAGTAAAAATAGGTTTATAAATGAAATATTTAAGCTTAGGCTCATATTAGTATGTTTTATGATTAGTATGACATCAAGATATGCCATAAATGATCTATGAACAATATGCCATCTAGATATGTCCTATAGATTAATGAATAGTTTTGGCATCTAGATATGTCACATGATACTATATGAGATATATAGATATGTTTTTAGGAGGATTATTTAGCACCGAGCAGACTTGTATTCTAGATAACACTTGCCCAAGAACTACGGGCCACCATAGGTTTATGTTAGTCCAAGAGGTTTAGATTAGATCCATAGATGGATAGGTGTAACACCCCATACCTTACTAACCCTACTTGACAACATTCAATAATGTTTACTTAGGTGTCGAGAGCTATAGGCATGTATTTTGTAAGATTAATGATGAGAAAATTTAAATTTGGCCTCGTACATGTGACTAGCCTTTCATAGGAGGTGCTCAGTGATTTTTGTGGAGCACTTGTGGGGTTCAAAATGAGGCTAATAGGAACTCTAAACAAAGTATATTAAGGCTAAGAAGTAAGTTAAAGAATAGGACTTGAAGTATCCAACCAAACCCGCGAAGAAAAGTCGAAAAACAAAATTTTCGGAAAACTTAGGGCCCAGGCGCGCCAGAGGGCGTGCCAGTCCACTCTGGGCCAAAAAATTTATTGCACAGGAAGCAACCTGGCATGCCCAGGGGCGTGCCAGGATGGATTTTTTAGTTTTTCGAAAGTTGAAAATTTTCTAAGTCCCAAGGGTACCCAGGGTCGTACCGAGCCAATTTTTGTCACGTTTCTTCTACAACCACGAGTATATATATGAAATGAATGAAATATTATATTGGTATGATAAAATTACTCGAGAACGAATTTGGCGTCAAAATGACGGTTTTACCCTTTTGGTCAAAATAGGCCATACGTGGCTAGAATAACTTGTTTTTGGGATTGAGGCTACGGATATGAATACCGTGAGTGGGAATATTGTTGTAACATGTATGAGATGATTTAAACACGAGAAATTATTGATTTTACTGGGTTAAGTGAATTGGGCCCAAAAAGAACCCAAAAACAATGAAAAGAAAACATGGCCCAAAAATGGGTCAAAAGACCCATTCTTGCCTTGACCTTCTAGAACACCACATTAAATGTTAAGAGTGGATAAGGATGGACTTGAGGGCCTATATAAAGGGAAGGAAATCTAATTTTTATTTCTTTCAAAGTCTCATGCCTTTTAAGATATTTCTCAAACATTTCTCTAGGTTCCAAACCCTAAGGCAACTATTTCCTTTGGACTCTTTGGTAAAGATCATCACTTTGCAAGCCTTGGTAAGTGCCTGCTCTCATGGATTAATATCTTATATGCTTAAGATGGTATGTATATCATGATAGTTGTGTTGGCAAGGTGGTGAATAGTATATTTTTGCTTTTGGTGAAAGACGTGCCATCTTTGTGATTTGAACTTGAAAAGAGACTTGATGTCTTAATGAAAGAGCATGGTATGGATAAAATATGAACATGTATGGTGTGATTTTTTTATTAAACTTGTTATTTTTCTAAAAGTGTAAATTGTGGGATTTTGGCCGATATGTGCTATGAGGTGTATTAAGGTAATTTGATGGATTATCTGTGGTGTGGTGTGGATAAGAAAGTGTAAAGGAGAAGTGTTGTGGTGAAATGTATTGATTATCATGTATTGGTCAATGTATGGAATATTGGGGGATTTTTGGAATAATAATTTCATCAATGGTTTTGTCAAGGGGAAATGGCATGTTTAAAGGCAAACATGTAACTCATTGATGTTATATGCATTTGTAAAGTAGTTGATGGTTAATGTAAATCCCATTATGTATTTGTGTTGTAGAGTGACACATAAAGAAGGAGCGGGACTATTGTTTGCACATCTAAGATTGTATATCCGTATTAAGGGTACAAGGTATGTAAGGTTACTCTGTCCGTATCTTTCTGCGGCAAATAGTATTCACATTGACATTACGCTTGTTCCATCCCAAAATGTGCGAAGGTATATTAGATCCGGCTATCCATGGTCATTGTCATATATTTCCTACTCATTGATCATTGGTGAATCACATGTCCCTCACTCATTGGTTAATGATCCAAAGCTTCAAGTAAAGTTGTGACTATCATGGTATCAATCTCAATGTAATAAACAAAGTAATGCATATGTGGTCAATGATCAAGTATGGGTGGCAGCGTTGGGGGAAAAATGCCTAGCTCAAGCCGATCTCAAGGTTGTTGGATCAGGGGGCAGTCCTAGGGGCATAAGCCTAGCTCGGACAGATCCTGACAGAGGGAAGCTCTAGGGGTAATAACCTAGCTCGAGCCGAACCTAAAATGTTGTATGGGTGGCAGCTCTAGAGGTTCTAACCTAGCTCGAGCCGATCCCGATATAAATATTAATTCATAGGGTGACAGCTCTAGGGGCATAAGCCTAGCTCGATCCGATCCCAACATAACGCTATGTTATGTTTAAAACCCACTGTTCAGTTGGGACCCGAGTATCACAGGTCAAAGGCAAAGATGAATAATCATGGAAGTAAAGATACAAAGAATGAAATGAAAGAAACATACATGGTTTCCAAAGTACAAAATAGTGACTCATCTACATTGTGACTTATCTATTTTGGTTATGCATTTGAACTTGAGTTCTTTGACATATTTTCATATCTTACAAGTTTCATATGGCCTTACATACTCAGTACATTCTTCGTACTGACCCCTCTTGGGGAATTTACCTTACTTGCTGCAGGCGCAGGTATTAGTAGGCTTCCACAGTAGGTTGCCAGTTGTTGCAGATCTTTGGTGAGCTCCAGTTAGGTTGGGGCTTCTCCGAGTCACAGTTGTACATATGTTTTGGTGTTGTACATGTTGTATAAAGCGGGGACTTATCCCGACTTTTAGTTCATTTTGGTCAATGCATTTGTTAGAGGCTTTTGTAGACGAATGTGGGTGTATAAATGTAAAGGGGATATGTCGTTCTTGACTTGGTGGCCTCAACGGCCAAGTTTCGTATATGTATATACATATCATGTTCCATGAACTCCATTGTTGGTATTTATAGCTATTATATGATTATGGGTTTCTTATGGCATGTATATGATTGAATAGAGACAAAGCTTAGTTCTCTCGGGCCTTGTCGGCTACGAGGGCCAATCCATCCCGATAGGATTCGGGGCGTGACAAAAGTGGTATCAGAGCAGGTCGTTCTAAGGGTGTCTAAAAAACCGTGTCTGAGTAGATTCTTACTTATCGATGTGTTGTGCACCACATTTATAAGTAGGAGGCTACGGGACATTTAGGATGTTGTTTCTTTTCTTCACTTCTAGATCATGCAATAGAGCCAGTGTTATAAGTTGAAATGAATCTGATCATGGTCATTGTTTTTCTTTGGTATTGTCAAAATGCCAATCATGAGAAAAGGTAGAGGTAAAGGGAAGCAGGTAGATGTGCCTGCTGAGGAAGGAATGAGTAGACTACCACCTGACCAGGCTAGTCAAGGTGGAGCAAATGCTGAAATTTCATCGCGGTCTTCGTCTACTTTTCCAGCTCCGGAGGAGCCAGTTGGTAGAGAAGTGCCCGCAGAACCACAAATGAATGCCACAGATCAGGATCTTAGAAATGTAGTTCATATGTTGACACAGTTAGTGGCAGCACAAAGTCAAGGACGAGCTGGTCCAATGACACATGATGATGATGCGGCTAGAGTGGCGAGTCGTAGAACACAGGATTTCCTAAAATTGGACCCTCCTATATTCACAGGGTCAGATCCAAAAGCAGATCCACAGGAATTCATGGATCAAATTCAGAGGGCCTTGGAAGTTATGCACGTGACAGGGGTAGAAACAGTTGAAAGGAGAGGCGATATTATGGTACGAGGATTGGATGAAATCCCGTGATATTGGTGCAAATCCACCTAATTGGGAAGAGTTTAAATTGGCTTTCACTAATCATTACTTGCCCTATGAGATTCGTGAGGCACGTGCAGATCAGTTTTTAAATCTCCATCAACGAAATTTGAGTGTCAGAGAATATAGCTTGCAATTTAATTCCTTGGTTCGATATGCGCCAAATGTGGTGGCTACGATGACAGATAGAGTCCATCGATATGTGGACAGACTAGAGCCATATTTGGTAAGGGATTACACTATTGCTGCCTTGAACAAAGACATGGATATAGCGAGAATTTAGGCCTTCGCCCAGAAAATGGAAGATCAAACGCAGAGACGAAGGGTACATGAATTTGATAGGGGACAGCCCAAAAGGGCTAGACCTATGGGACCACCTATGATGTCCCAAGGAGGATCTAGGCCCCGTATGTTTCCTAGGCCACCTAGACCATCGTTCTCGCATTCCACAGCGGGTGCACACTCTCATTTTAGAGGGTTTAGAGGTGGTCCGACTGGGCAGAGTAGTGGAGGTCACGGATCACAGGCAACAGGTTTTCCTCATCAGCAGTGTCAGTACTGCGGGCGTATTCATACAGGTACATGCAGAGTGGGGAAAAATGCTTGTTTCTAGTGTGGCATGACAGGACACATGATGAGAGAGTGTCCCCAGAGGAGCATGAGTGGTATAGCATGACCGGGAGGATCGGACGTTGCGTCATCATCATCGGTTCCTTCACTGGGCCGAGGTGTGCAGCCTGTTAGCTGTGGTAGAGGGACCAGAGGAGCAGCCAGTACTAATGGGGTCCAGAATCGCACTTATGCTTTAGTGGACCGACAGAATTCAGAGGCTTCCCCTGATGTTGTCACAGGTACATTATTCATATTCTCATATAATGTATATGCATTGATTGACCCTAGTTCTACATTTTCCTATGTTACTCCATTGGTTGCTGCGAAATTTGCAAAGGCACCAGAATTATTAATTAAATCAATTGAAGTGTCTACACCGGTTGGGGAATATATTATTGCAAAGAGAGTATATCGTAACTGTGTGTGGTCATGATACATTGGCCGATCTCATTGAATTAGACATGGTGGATTTTGATGTGATCATGGGAATGGATTGGTTGGCCTCTTGTTATGCTACGATAGATTGCCGGGCCAAGAAGGTGCAATTTTGTTTTCCGCAAGAAAATGTTCTTGAATGGAAGGGTAATGTAGGGGCACCACGAGGGAGATTTATTTCCTATCTGAAAGCTAGGAAAATGATTGCTAAGGGTTACATATGTCATTTAGTACGGGTGAAAGATAATGATGTGGAACCACTAACTCCGCAGTCGGTTCCAGTGGTCAATGAATTTCTAGATGTGTTCCCAGAGGATCTTCCAGGATTACCCCTAGAAAGGGAAGTAGAATTTAGCATTGATGTGATTCCAGGCACTCAGCCTATTTCTGTTCCTCTATATAGAATGGCTCCAGCAGAATTACGCGAATTGAAGGAGCAATTGAAAGATTTGATGGAAAAAGGCTTCATTAGGCCTAGTGTGTCCCCGTAGGGTGCACCAGTATTATTTGTACGGAAGAAAGATGGCACATTGAGAATGTGCATCGACTATAAGCAATTAAATAACGTAACAATCAAGAACAAATATCCCCTCCCTCGAATTGATGATTTGTTTGATCAGTTACAGGGTGCCAATTGCTTTTCCAAGATCGACTTTAGGTCGGGTTACCATCAAGTCAGAGTTAGAGAAGAAGATGTGCCCAAGATAGCTTTCCGAACATGGTATGGCTATTATGAATTTTTAGTTATGTCATTTGGACTAACAAATGCTCCGGCTGTGTTTATGGATTTGATGAATAGGGTGTTTAAGCCATTTCTAGACGTGTTCGTCATGGTATTTATAGATGACATCCTGGTTTATTCAAGATCACCAGAGGACCATGCTAATCACTTACGGTAAGTGTTGCAGATTCTCTGTGAGCGTAAGTTGTATGCAAAGTTCTCCAAATATGAGTTTTGGTTAAAATCAGTTGCATTCTTGGGTCACATTGTGTCAGATGAAGGGATACAGGTTGATACACAGAAGATTGACGCAGTGAAAAATTGGCCAAGACCTACGACACCCACAGAAATCCATAGTTTTCTTGGACTAGTAGGTTATTACAGAAGATTTGTGGAAGGTTTTTCCTCTATTGCAGCACCGTTAACAAAGCTTACACATAAGGCAGTAAAATTTTAGTGGAATGATGCATGCGAGAAAAGTTTCCAAAGGTTGAAAGATAAATTAACTTCCACACCAGTTTTAGTGCCTCCCGAAGGTACCGAAGGTTATGTAGTGTATTGTGATGCTTCCGGGGTTGGCCTCGGATGTGTGTTGATGCAACACGGTAATGTCATAGCATATGCCTCACGACAGTTGAGGTCACATGAGAAAATTATCCCACACATGATCTTGAATTAGCAGCGGTGGTCTTTGTTTAAAGATATGGCGTCATTATTTGTATGGAGTTCATGTTGATATCTACATGGATCACAAAAGTTTGCAATATCTTTTTAAGCAGAAAGAACTCAATTTGAGGCAACGAAGGTGGTTAGAGCTCTTAAAAGACTATGATATTGATATTTTTTATCCTCCAGGCAAAGCAAATGTAGTAGCTGATGCATTGAGCCGCAAAACAGTAGAAAGCACTAGTGGCCAATTGACAGAAAAGCAGGGTTTAGTCAAAGATTTATATCAATTAGCCAGCTTGGGAGTTCGCCTTATTGAATCCTCAGATGATAGAGTTATTGTGCAAAATGCAGTTGAATCCTCCTTAATAGCTGAAGTGAAAGAGAAGCAATTTGCGGATTCTATGTTGTTGCAGCTAAAGGAAAATGTACAACAGAATTTGACAAAGGCATTTGATCTTACACAAGAAGGGGTACTCCAATGTCAAGGGAGATTATGTGTACCGGACGTAGATGAGTTGAGGACACGAATTATGACAGAGGCGCATCATTCGCGCTATTCTATTCATCCGGGTGCTACTAAAATGTACCATGAATTGAAAGAAGTGTATTGGTGGGGAATTATGAAAAAGAACATTGCAGAATTTGTCGCGCAATGCCCGAATTGTCAACAAGTAAAAGTGGAACATCAGAAACTAGGAGGTTACATGCAATTTATCAATATTCTAGTCTGGAAATAGGATATGATTAATACGAATTTCATTACAGGTTTGCCTCGTACATTGCGGAAGTTTGATTCTATATGGGTTATAGTGGACAGGCTTACCAAGTCAGCGCATTGTCTACCAGTCAAGACGACCTATACAGCTGAGGATTATGCGAAGTTGTATGTGAAAGAGATAGTACGATTGCATGGTATTCCACTTTCCATTATATCAGACAGAGGAACACAGTTCACAGCACACATTTAGAGGTCTTTTTAGTAGAGTTTGGGTACACAGGTGAATTTGAGTACAGCTTTCCATCCTCAGACTGATGGATAGGCAGAACATACTATTCAGATACTTGAAGATATGCTACGAGCATGCACGCTAGATTTTCAAGGCAGTTGGGATGACCATTTGCCTTTTATTGAATTTTCGTATAACAATAGCTGTCATTCAAGTATTAAAATGGTACCTTATGAAGCTTTGTACGGAAGGAAATGTAGATCACCAATAGGATGGTTTGAAGCAGGTGAAACTGCTTTACTTGGGCCAGATATTGTTCATCAGGCTATGGAGAAAGTTAAAGTGATCCAACAGCGGTTACAAATGGCTCAAAGTTATCACAAGTCATATTCCGATGTTAGAAGAATAGGGCTTGAATTAGCCATAGGTGATTGGGTATTTTTAAAGGTGTCCACGATGAAAGGGGTAATGCGGTTCGGAAAGAAAGGGAAATTGAGTCCACGTTACATAGACCCATATGAAATCATTAGAAGATTTGGGCAAGTTGCATATGAGTTAGCACTACCCCAGGAACTTTCCTCAGTCCATCCGGTGTTTTATGTTTCGATGCTTCGAAAATGCATAGGAGATCCATCTCGTATTGTTCGCATAGAGGATGTTCAAGTTACGGAGGATCTTACTTATGAAGAGGTACCCATTGCTATTCTAGAGCGATAAGTAAAGAGATTGAGGAATAAAGATTTCGTATCCATAAAAGTCCTTTGGAGAAATCAACAAGTAGAGGAGATCACATGGGAAGTGGAAGAAATGATGAGATCCAAGTATCCCTATCTATTTCAAATGGATGAAACAATTCAAAGTGCAGGAATGGGGTCATAACAAGTAAGTATCCATGAACCTTAAGTGTTTATGTATATGTATGCTAGTATAGAGATGTAAATGTCGTAATTGAAGCGATATTGTTCACATTCGAGGACGAATGTTCCTAAGAGGAGAAGAATGTAACACCCTGTGCCTTCCTAACCCTACTTTACAACATTCAATAATGTTTACTTAGGTGTCGAGAGCTATACGCATGTATTTTGTAAGATTAATGATGAGAAAATTTAAATTTGGCCTCGTACATGTGATTAGCCTTTCATAGGAGGTGCTTAGTGATTTTTGTGGAGAACTTTTGGGGTTAAAAATGAGTCTAATAGTACCTCTAAACAAAGTATATTAAGGCTAAGAAGTAAGTTAAAGAATAGGACTTGAAGTATCTAACCAAACCCGCGAAGAAAAGTCGAAAAATAAAATTTTTGGAAAAATTAGGGCCCAGACGCGCCAGAGGGCGTGCCAGTCCACTCTGGGCCAAAAATTTTATTTCACAGGAAGCAACCTGGGCGTGCCAGGATGGATTTTTCAGTTTTTTGAAAGTTGGAAATTTTCTAAGTCCCAAGGGTACCCGAGGTCGTACCGAGTCGATTTTTATCACGTTTCTTATACAATAACGAGTATATATATGAAATGAATGAAATATTATATTGGTATGATAAAATTACTCGAGAACGAATTTGGCGTCAAAATGATGGTTTTACCCTTTTGGTCAAAATAGGCCATACGTGGCTAGAATCACTTGTTTTTGGGATTGAGGCTACGGATATGAATAGCGTGAGTGGGAATATTGTTGTAACATGTATGAGATGATTTAAACATGAGAAATTATTGATTTTACTGGGTTAAGTGAATTGGGCCCAAAAAGAACCCAAAAACAATGAAAAGAAAACATGGCCCAAAAATGGGTCAAAAGACCCATTCTTGCCTTGACCTTCTAGAACACCACATTAAATGTTAAGAGTGGATAAGGATGGACTTGAGGGACTATATAAAGGGAAATAAATCTAATTTTTATTTCTTTCAAAGTCTCATGCCTTTTAAGATATTTCTCAAACATTTCTCTAGGTTCCAAACCCTAAGGCAACTATTTCCTTTGGACTCTTTGGTAAAGATCATCACTTTGCAAGCCTTGGTAAGTGACTACTCTCATGGATTAATATCTTATATGCTTAAGATGGTATGTATATCATGATAGTTGTGTTGGCAAGGTGGTGAATAGTGTATTTTTGCTTTTGGTGAAAGACGTGCCATCTTTGTGATTTGAACTTGAAAAGAGACTTGATGTCTTAATGAAAGAGCATGGTATGGATAAAATATGAACATGTATGGTGTGATTTTTTTATTAAACTTGTTATTTTTTAAAAGTGTAAATTGTGGGATTTTGGCCGATATGTGCTATGAGGTGTATTAAGGTAATTTGATGGATTATCTGTGGTGTGGTGTGGATAAGAAAGTGTAAAGGAGAAGTGTTGTGGTGAAATGTATTGATTATCATGTATTGGTCAATGTATGGAATATTGGGGGATTTTTGGAATAATAATTTCATCAATGGTTTTGTCAAGGGGAAATGGCATGTTTAAAGGCAAACATGTAACTCATTGATGTTATATGCATTTGTAAAGTAGTTGATGGTTAATGTAAATCCCGTTATGTATTTGTGTTGTAGAGTGACACATAAAGAAGGAGCGGGACTATTGTTTGCACATCTAAGATTGTATATCCGTATTGAGGGTACAAGATATGTAAAGTTACTCTGTCCGTATCTTTCTGCGGCAAATAGTATTCACATTGACATTACGCTTGTTCCATCCCGAAATGTGCTAAGGTATCTCATATCCGATTATCCATTCTCATTGTTATATATTTCCTACTCATTGATCATTGGTGAATCACATGTCCCTCACTCATTGGTTAATGATCCAAAGCTTCAAGTAAAAATGCCTAGCTCAAGCCAATCCCGAGGTTGTTGGATCAGGGGGAAGTCCTGGGGGCATAATCCTAGCTCGGACCGATCCTGACAGGGGGCAGCTCTAGGGGTAATAACCTAGCTCAGGCCGAACCTAAAATGTTGTATGGGTGGCAGCTCTAGAGGTTCTAACCTAGCTCGAGACGATCCCAATATATATATTGATTCATAGGGTGGAAGCTCTAGGGGCATAAGCCTAGCTCGAGCCGATCCCAACATAACGCTATGTTATGTTTAAAACCTACTGTTCAGTCGGGGCCCGGGTATCGCTGGTCAAAGGCAAAGATGAATAATCATGGAAGTTAAGATACAAAGAATGAAATGAAAGAAACATACATGGTTTCCAAAGTATAGAATAGTGACTCATCTACATTGTGACTTATCTATTTTGGTTATGCATTTGAACTTGAGTTCTTTGACATATTTTCATATCTTACAAGTTTTATATGGCCTTACATACTCAGTACATTCTTCGTACTGACCCTTCTTGGGAAATTTACCTTACTTGCTGCAGGTGCAGGTACTAGTAGGCCTCCACAGTAGGTTGCCAGTTGTTGCAGATCTTTTGTGAGCTCTAGTTAGGTCGGGGCTTCTCCGAGTCACAGTTGTACATATGTTTTGGTGTTGTACATGTTGTATAAAGCGGGGACTTGTCCCGACTTTTAGTTCATTTTGGTCAATGCATTTGTTAGAGGCTTTTGTAGATGAATGTGGGTGTATAAATGTAAAAGGGATATGTCGTTCTTGACTTGGTGGCCTCAACGGCCAAGTTTCACATATGTATATATATATCATGTTCCATGAACTCCATTGTTGGTATCTATAGCTATTATGTGATTATGGGTTTCTTATGGCATGCATATGATTGAATAGAGACAAAGCTTGGTTCTCTCGGGCCTTGTCGTCTACGAGTGTCAATCCGTCCCGATGGAATTTGGGGCGTGACAATAGGTTCTATACCTTGGAAAGTATAGAGCAATCCTCTCCAACTAAAATTGTAAGTTGGTGTATCATGAGCTCACATGGTGTATGTTAGTTAGAAGAAACTCCCACCTAAGTTATTCCTTTATGATTTTATTTATATATATATATATATATATATATATATATGTTGGTGCATCACATGGTGTATGTTAGTTAGAAGAAACTCCCACCAAAGTTATTCCTTTATGATTTTATTTATTTATATATATATATATATATACGTATCAAGAAAAGATGTTTTATACAGATTCTATGACTTATGATTCTCTTTAGTTTTCAACATGTTTATGATGCTTTAAAAGACTTTCTCATGATTTATGTTTTAGTCCCCACTTATGATTTTAAGCTACTCTTATACTCTCACATTCAATTTTAACTTATTGGTTTATATGTATATGTATATGTATATGTATATGTATATAACTTGAGTACCAATACATTCCATTGTATTGACTGGGTCTTGCACTATATTTTTCATGTGATGTAGATTGAGGTATTCAAGTATGTGACCATACTCTACGGTAGGATTCAAGTCTTTAATTGTTGATGAGCTTTTTGTCTTTCTAGAAGGCACAATCTAGTAGTCATGTTGGTAGTCAGTTTGCATACATAAATGTATTTTAAGTTCTTGCCCCCATGAACAGTGTTCAAATTGTTAGTAGAGGTTTCTTAGACAGGATAAACAGTCAGTTGAGTAAATTGTAATCAGTTGTCAAAAGATCTTATGTTTCAGAAATTAAAAGTCTTCTTTTTATTTTATATTTATTCTTCAGATCTACCCATATGTCAGCTTCCACATTATGTATATGTATATAACTTGAGTACCAATACATTCCATTGTATTGACTGGGTCTTGCACTATATTTTTCATGTGATGTAGATTGAGGTATTCAAGTATGTGACCATACTCTACGGTAGGATTCAAGTCTTTAATTGTTGATGAGCTTTTTGTCTTTCTAGAAGGCACAATCTAGTAGTCATGTTGGTAGTCAGTTTGCATACATAAATGTATTTTAAGTTCTTGCCCCCATGAACAGTGTTCAAATTGTTAGTAGAGGTTTCTTAGACAGGATAAACAGTCAGTTGAGTAAATTGTAATCAGTTGTCAAAAGATCTTATGTTTCAGAAATTAAAAGTCTTCTTTTTATTTTATATTTATTCTTCAGATCTACCCATATGTCAGCTTCCACATTATGTTTCATTATTTGTATGTATTATTTTGATGCTCATAAGATACGTGGTTCACTTGGGCCAGAAATGGTTTGAATGCCAGTTATGACTAGGGTGTAGACTCGGGTCATGAAAAACTTGGTATCAGCACCCAGAGTTCAAACGTCTTGGGGTGTCTATAAAGCTATGTCAATAGAGTCTTATTTATGGTTGTGAAGGGCCCCACTTCTATAAATGAGGGACTACGGATCTTTAATAAAGTTTCTTATCCTTTCATACTCTAGATCATGTAATAGAGCAGTCCCCTAAGAAACTATGTAGATTCTTGTGTTATTCTGAAATCCTCCCCCTATATGCCTCATCTTTGAGGTAATAAAAGTAATAAAGCTCAATTTTCTACTAATATGTTGCTCTCAGATATAACTATCATACATATCAAAAATGACACAGGTCAATAAAGGAGCATGTTAGTGTGTTTTAGTCCTTCAATTCAAAAGTGTACATCTTTATCTATGTGAATCATGCTATTGAGCCAGAATATGATATGTGTTCAGATTCTTCTTTTACCCTTTGTTACAGGTAGCACCCATGAACAAAGAGAGTATGTACCTAGATTATTGGATATAGTTTTCATTCGAGAGATAGTGTGATTGGCGATGTTATAAGTCATGAGTGGTAGAATGACTCAGAGTTAAAAGTATAAATTTAGAAGTATAATAGCCATAGAGTGGGGACAGTGTTTGACTGAAGTGAGTAGCTAGAGTCATGTATCCATTATGTGAGTAGCGAGGTGAGATGTCCTTAGATACAGAGGTTTAGGCATGATATATCTATGTGGATCTCATAGGTGGTATGAAGATACATAGTGTTGGTTATGGTGACTTAGAATATGCCTTTGTGTTAATATAGACCAAGTCTAAAGTGGTAGCAAGGATGAATAGTAGTGTTGTAGAATATGCTTGCGGGCTGAATTTAGATAAGAGGAGTGGTTAATGTTTTGTCAAAATTTTGGTGGACTAGCATGCCTTGACCTATACCTTGCAATTGTAAGCCTATAAAGTATGTGAAAAGTTGTGTTACCATATATGTTAAGTTCAATAAGTTTGAATTGTTGAGGATCTTTAAGGTAGAAAGTATGATGGGTTGGAGATGTTGATGCTAGTTTTATAGAATTGATCTTGTAAGATTTTCATAGTGTGTAAAGGGATTTAAGTTGATAGGCTTGAAATGGTGTGGCGGTGCTGCTATTGAAGTATATGTATAGCCCTAATTTAAAGAATAGGTCTACATACTTAGAACATTGACCATCAGTCTCAAGGGGGAGATGGTAGTGAGTTCCAAGAAAAAAGAGTCATGAAGTGGCATCAATCTAGTCTTATTTTAGCTTATCCCATGTATTCAATCATTATGACACTTTACTCATGTATTGCATGATAGCATCATACCTATGACCTAGATTCATGCAATTCCTATACATTTATGTTCATATTCATGCTCATGTACTCTATAGTTGAGTTCTGAATCATAATAGGATCAAGTTATGTTCAGCTTGAGATAGTAGGATAAATTCTATTCATCTATTATTTCAAGATTCAGTATTTATTCGAGGATGAATGATTCCAAGGGGAAGATATTTTAGCACCCCAAAAGTTCCTAAGATTTCATTTCAGACTTAGTACAAAAAACTAGTTGAAACCAGCAGAAAAACCCACACGACAACTCTGACAGCAAGTCATTGTCAGTCACAATGAGTCATCGTGTAACTCGTCTTGTGCAACTCCAAACCCAAGTACTGAAACTTGATTTTCTAGACCAGTGGTGACGACTACTGATGATGAGTAGTTGTCACTTAGGACAACTAATTATGTCAACATCATGAGAGCAAAGCCCAAAAGTCTTTATAGTTAAAAACTCTTGTCCTGTGATAACGAGCTCTGACGACAGGTCATTCTGTGTCACAATGAGTCATTGTGACCACCCATCATCAGGTTTCACAGAACCAGCCTTGTGTCGAAAGGGCGCTAGCCTGAAAAGTCAATCATCCCTTATGTGTTTAATTGAAATATGTGATGCCAATTTGTATGGACCATTGTACCTTATGGTTTGTTGTTATATAGATAGATTCTTGATTTGAATATCTTCTTCTGAAAGGCATTCAAAATTCCAAGAAGATAAAAAATGATGGATCTTCCACGGCAGCCTAGTTTAGAATTCTTTCCCTGTGTGGGATTGATATTCATTTGTATACTCGTTCTCCTATTTTGTATCCCCATTTGATCTATTCATATCGGTTTATATATAATATGTTTTAAGGAAATGAAACATTTCATAAATGGCATACATATCCTTCTATTAATTAGGCTTACCTTTGGCATAAAAAGGTCACATATTTACATAAGACGTGCCATAAATGGTTTACATATTGTGTGATATAATTGTATTACATCTGTTGCTTAAATCAAAAGTGAATTGATCCACTCCTATCCATATAGTTTTTATAGAACCTTTTTTAGGCAAATAGAATAATCCCACTATGCAAAAGTTCAACCAAAATTCTTTGAGTCTTCCAATGTTTCTCAGAAAAATTCTGCAAAGCCTCGAAAAAATTTGAATTATGTAGGGGCTTTTAGAGTTGTTCCCCTGTGTGGGATTGATATTCATTTGTATATCCATTCCCCTATTTTTTATTCCCATTTTCTCTATTCATATCGGTTTGTATATAATATGTTTTGGGGCAATAGAACGTTTCATAAATGGCATACACATCATTCTATTCGTTAGGCCTACCTTTGGCATAAAAAGGTCACATATTTACGTAGGACGTGCCATAAATGGTTTATAAATTGTATGGTATAACTGTATTACATGTGTTGCTTAAATCAAAGGTGAACTTATCCACTCATATCCCTATGGTTTTTATAGAACATTTTTTAGGCAAACATCATAAGTCAACTATGCAAAAGTCAAACCAAAATTCTCTGAGTCTTCCAAAGTTTCCTAGAAAACTTCCACAGGCCTTCTAAAAAATTCAAATTATGTAGGGTCTAACTTCTCCTTTGTGAAATACTTAGGCAGACTTTCAGCCAGATGCCTATTCTTCAAAACTTTTATTTCCCTATTTTGAAAAATGAGTTATAAGGATGCTAAAAAATTAGCAAAGCAGAAGCGTAAGAACAAGAAGACTTAGCAAAAGTCAACATTCCTAACAAACGTACTTATCCCAAAATCAATAGACAAAGTCCTATCTATTGAGATCCTTTGAGGCAGTACTCACTCGTGGATCAATTTGCCTACGATGAAAGCAATTTTATGTGTTTACTTTCTTTTAATAATCTTGAATTATTTGCCACTTGCGGGATCTAAATAGAAATTGTTCTGTGCTGACCCAAGTTGGCTGAACATTAATACTTCACCAAATTAAAATTCATTAAGAATTCCACCCCTAGCCATTATTTGACAGAAGAAGAAAACATGACTGGTAGTGATAATGAGAACACATTGGCTATTAAGGATAACATGATAGCAGAATAGAGTAAGATGATCATTGAGATGGCAAAGAAGCCAAAGATTCTCCAAGAGGAGATGAATCATACTAGGTATTTGGCCCATCTGGCCATCACCGCTAATGCTCCTGTCCTAAAAGGATACGGGCCTCTGCTCTAATTCCCTGCTCTAAACTTTTCTAACCCCATGAATCACCCCTAGTAACATATTATCCACCTCAGCATGTAGACCTCTCATAGACCCTACTATCAATAATCCACCAGCATATCAGGCCCATACCCTGCCTACCCAAAACACCATCCAAAACAATAACCCATATGCCTACAATCCACAAAATCACTCCCAAACTCCAAAAAATACCTAATAGGATTCTGAAGATGTATTTGTTGGACTCAAACTGAAAATGAAGAGCACAAAGGCAACCATTTCTACTTGGAGTAGAGAAAGGTTTGGGGACATTTTTAAGTAATTGATGCGTAAGTCGAAGGACTGATCTCTGACTCTTTATCCCTCATTCATATTTTTTTCCACTAAGAACGTTTTCTAAAACTCTTTGACCCAAGGGAGGAAATAGTAAGATTGAAAGAAGAGTTATTTGAAGAAAATCCCACTACAAGCAATAGAATAATTTTACAGAAAGCACAAGCAGAGCTGAAGAAGTATTTGCACTTTGAACAGGAATACTGGAGACAAAAAGCTAGTATACAATGGTTTTCTGAAGGTGATAGGAATACTAGATTTTTCCATATTCTAGTAAATGGGCAAAGAAAGAGGTTGACTATTAGTAGAATTGCAAAAGAAGATGGTCAATGGGCTGAAGGCAATGAACAAATGGCTGTTGAAGCTATTTTCTTTTTTCAGAATTAGTTTACAAGGGCAAATACTGATGTAGAGTTGCTTTTATTAAATCAATTTCCTAAACTAGTTACAGATGAAATGAACAGTGGTTTGAATGTTATGCCTACCACAGAAGAGGTAAAAAGAGTGGTATTTGAACTAAATGGGGATAGTGACAGTGGCCTTGATGGGTTCACTAGTCTGTTTTATCAAACCTATTATGATATAATTGGTGATGATTTTTTGAAGGTGGTTATTGCTTTCTTCCTAGGTGTTACTCTTCCCAAATCAATTACCCACACTAACTTGGTCTTTTTACCTAAAAAAGACATTGTTTAGTATTTTTCATATATGAGCCCAATTAGTCTGAGTACTTTCACTAACAAGATTATTTCTAGAATCTTACATGATAGGCTTGAAGACTTTCTTCCCATGCTTATTTCAAGGAATCGGTCTAGTTTTGTGAAGGGGAGAGCATTACTGAGAATGTACTATTGGCCCAAGAAATCATTACTGACATTAGAAAAAGAGGAAAGCCAGCAAATGTGGTGATTAAGCTTGATATGGCCAAATCTTATGACATAGTGGACTGGAACTTCTTTATCAAAGTGTTGGAAAAGATGGGTTTTGACCAGGTATAGGTAAATAAGATTTGGAGATTACTAGCCAATAATTGGTATTCTATACTAATAAATGGACAGTCATTTGGTTTCTTTCATTCCTCTAAGCGGGTGAAATAAGGTGATCTTGTATCACATGCTTTATTTGTATTATCTACAAAAGTTCTAGCTAGAGCATTGAATTTTGTATTTGATAATCAAGAATTCAAGGGTTTTGTATTACCAAAATAGAGTGACAATATTAACCACTTGGCATATGCTGATGATATAATCCTTTTTGTGTCAGTTGACAGAAGATCTTTGCAACTAGTTATGAAAGTATAGGCTGATTATGAATTGTAGTCTGGTCATAAAATCAACAAGGACAAGAGTGTTTTATATGTGTATAATAAGACTGCACATGTTGTGGTGTAAGAGGTTGAAAGTTGTATTGGATTTCCAAGAGGTAAATTTCCCTTAATATATTTAGGGTTCCCCATTGGACATGCAAGGAAAAGAAAGGTACGTTTTGCAAAATTGATTAAGAAGGTGCATAATAAATTCAAGGCCTAGAAAGGGAGAATTTTAGCATTTGGAGGTGAAGTTGTTCTGATTAACAATGTTTTAAATAGCATTCCTGTCTATCTTTTGTCAGCTATAAAACCCCCTAAATATGTGATCCACAATCTTCATATAATCTTTGCACGATTCTTATGGAACTTTAACGAAATGGGAAGAAGGAAGCATTGGGTGGCATGGTCTGAGATTTGTATACCTAAAGAAGAAGGGGGTTTAGGTATTAGATCCCTTTTTGATATATCTAAAGCTTTGTTTGCAAAGTTTGGTGGGTTTTTAGAACTCAGAAGTCAATGTGGACCATCTTCATGTGGAACAAATACTGTAAGAGATTTGGGCCTCAAGTGGTAGAATGGACTGGAGGATCTCAAACATGAAAATATATGTTAGAGGCAAAAAATTTCATTGATCAAGAGATTTGGTGGGTGCCAAAGTGTGGTCATGCCAATGTTTGGTATGATAACTGGACACAACTTGGGGCTTTACTCTATCATTTGCCAGTTGCAAGCAATGAAGTGCATCCTTTTGAGGATGTAAGCTAGTTTTTTGCTCAAGGAGGATGGGACAACAACTTATTGGAGGTACTGTTACCTGAAGAGGTATGTAATCACATCAAAAATAAGTTGGTAGTTGAAGAAGATTATGAAGAATGGGACAATCCATAGTGAATGCTCAATGCCTCAGGTAAATTTAGTGTTAAGACATCCTAGGAAGTGATGAGACAATCAAGAGAAGTATAAGGTGAGTTTAAACATTTGTGGATAAAAGGGATGCCATTCAAAGTCTCTTTTTTCTTATAGAGACTCTGGAAGAGAAGGATCCCAGTTGGGGAAGTTCTTATTAAAATTAGAGTATGTGATGAGATAATATGCTCTTGTTGTGATAAAAATGAAAAAGAAATTGTTGAGCATATGTTTATTAGATGCCCTATATATGATAAAATATGGTGAAACTTTGCAGCTCCAGCTGGAGTAAATGGACCTTTCCTTCAACGTAAGGACACAGTGTACAAGTGATAGAATGCAGACACTAGCCCTAAGTTGAAATTGTTGTACAAAGTTTTTCCTTTGTTTATACTTTTACAGGTACGGAAGAGAAGGAATACAATAAATCATGGAGGGAGAATGTCCTCTATTGGTATGGAACTAAAAAAAAAAGAAAAAAAATTCTATTAGCTAGACACAATTTCCCTTGGCTGAAGAATTTGCCAGGAGAATGTCCACTGATGGTTAATTTTCTTGAAACATATACTCCTTTAGTGGGGTACAAAGTAGTAAGCTAGAAGCCTCTTGATGTAGGGGCCTACAAGTGTAACTCGGATGAAGCTTCAAATGACAGTCCAGGCATAGGCTCAGGTGTTTTTTGTGTAAGAGATGGATAGAGCACATATACTAAATTTGAGGCTATAAAAAGTCCAAAATCCTAACTACAACATACATGGACATCATTGAGGACTACAAAAACAAACAATAAAAAAGGAAAGGAGCAGACATAAGCATGTGTTACATGGAAATACAAGAAAATCAAGATGCAGAGTTGACAAAAGCAAGAAAGGAAATAAGTTTAGACGAAAAGCTAATTTGGATAAGTACCTGTTGTCCATACAGTTTAAACATTGGTATTAGTTCATTGTTGAACTCAATCTATTGGACGGTATGGATAATGGGGTTTAGTCAAATCAACAAGGGAGATATTAAGCCTACAAAAAAGGGAAACAATCTATTGTGACCTGATAGCCCCCAAAATACGAAAAGAGGGATAAAGTACGAAAATAAGAAAAATGATAGAATCGAAAATACGGAAAGTAAAGGGATAGAGGGATATATTGATAGATACAACAAAATAAAAGAAAGGAAAATTGAAGAATGTATTAAATTCAACAACCTCCCTTTCAAATAAAATCGAACACCTACCTCTTACGAAGACCGAGAGGGCATCATATCACCCAATCAACCAATGTTTCTAACAAGTGTTCAACAAAAGCTTTTCCAAGCCTCCTCACACTCTCTCAAGAGTTTCTTAACTTTAATTATCATCAAAATCTAAGCTAAATGAAGAGAGAAACTACTATTTATAGCCATGGGCTATTTATTACAACTATGGGCCCAAAAGTGACCCTTTTCAGCAAATTAGGGCACATGCCCACGCATGTCCAATGCATATCCCAATGCAGATGACCCTGGAAGTGGCCAAAGAGACATCTGCAGCCGCACCTCTCCACCTGCGGGCACATGTGAGGTCGCAGGTGGTTCCAGACTATCATTTAGATCCTCTTGCCTCCCCGACGCCCATTTTAATGGCTTCCCTCGACTCCAAACTATCTTCCAAACACGATATTGTTCTTTTGAGATCCCCAAAGGGGTATTCCAAACATGTCCTTGTTTCCTTGAGATGACCATGGCTTGGATCCCTTTACGTTGACTTTGAAATATAGGCTTTGAAAGCTTGTCGCTGATTTGGCTTGTATCATCCTCCCCGTCTTGAAAAGGATTCGACCTCGAATCCTAATCCTGAAAACACATGAGGTGGACAAGAAACCATTATATCCTCAAAGCATGAGGGTTAGTATTAGTAAAATCAATCCTATCACCATGCCAAGGTTACACATACTTAACATATAACCAAGAATCAAAACTATCAATCAAGGGTGTGTAACCCCATAAAGTAAGAACTACTTGGTTATGCAAGTGATATTGACAAAGGGGTAAACCAAAAGAACCACAATAATTAGCCAACCATACATGTAAGCTCATATTAGTTCTATGTTTCAACAAGCACAAACCCCACATTAAGTCAAGAGTCACAAGATAGCTTCCATAGCTAAGTGCAAGATCAGCAATAATGTAATCCCGAGTCAAAACTCCACTCAATGCACTAGCTATCTTCAAGTATGGGATTACTCCTAAATCATCTCCATGGTCAAATATAAAGGTATCTCCCGCACAAGTGGGTAAATATAATGCATTTAGGCTCATATAACCTCTCTTCTTTAAGGAAATGTTCAAGGGAAGTGAGTTCACCAATGGAGTCATGCTTACATAAGATGTAAATTCAACATGGTCATGAATAGGAACATACAATGGTGAATCCTCTTTGGCTAATTCATTACTCCCCTTCTTTAAAGAGCACTCATCTTTGTTGGCCATGTCTCCCATGCACAACTTGAGTCTACCAAATAGATTGTAAATCCTCAAGAAAGACTTTCCATTGTAGGGAAGGATACCAACAACCTTATTTAAAATTCACTTGTCGTCTTGACCAAGCACCAAGTTGGGTGTATAACAACCACCACATTCCAAGAGGTCACCAGGGTCAAATGGGAGAAGTATCCAAGAACATGGGTCAAGGTACTGCGCATTTTCCCCAAAGGTGTCAACCTCACAACTAGACATACCCTCTATACTATCATTGACAACGTCATAAGCAAAGTGAGGGTAGAGAAAGGTGTCACGCAAGTCAACTTCAACTAAGGTGTCCTCAAGCATATACTTAATATTACATTCAAGATCATTACCATGAGTATCCTCAATAAAGGAAGCACACAAAGAAGAAGTAGAAGCAATTGCTGAACAAATAACACCTTCTATTTCAAGGGAAGGATCATCAAGTAGACACAAACCATCAACAACATCAAGGAGGTCATGATTCAAGTCCTTACAAGAATCACATAAGTCATCCTCACATTTATCAAACATTGGTGGGGTATCATACAAATGATCACAGCCAAAATCATTTCATAAGAACAATCACTAGTTGGGTTTCTCAAATCTTCAACCAAATCAAATTGATCATCACCCAATTGATCATTCTTTTTTACAAGTGAGAGATCACTATCAAAAATTGGCTAGTTAGCATAACCTTCACTCAACCCTATATTCTTAATGGCTTTCAAGAAATAGGATAACATGTGAATCTTAAGCATACCATCCTCCTTTTCAAGAACATCAAAATGCACATCACTAGATGCCACACTAGGAGTGATCTCACAATTATTATTCAAGACTTGTTTCTTTGAGAGAAGCTCATTAACCAAAGGTGAGGAATTAAAGCACATAATTTCACTCTCAAAAAGATACATGTCATCTTTCATAATATTTTAATTCACATGATCAACTCCATCAACAACATCACTACCTCGAGGCTCTTCAAGCACACAACAAATATGCTCAAGTAGTGGATTAGATTCACAAGCAAGTTGATCAATGTACATACCTTCACTATTTGTAGGCAATTCACATGCCAACGTAGACTCACCTTGATTTTCACAAGGGTCAACTAGTGTGTGAATACTCCTATCATATGGCAAGGAGACCTCATTCAAGCTATAAGTGCCAACACTAGGTGGACATGAATCAATCTTATTAGAAGAGTTAATTCGGTCATCTATCGGATCAACTAGTATTTGTAAACTGACAACAAGAAATTGATCATCTTGCAACATAGTGCTATTAAGAGTATCACAAAGGGAAGACTCATTATGCTTAACATTAGACAAGCTACCAGTTACACTCACTTGGCTACTAGCCACATCAAGACTTTTCAAGTTTAAGGAAGTGCAAGAGTTAGCATTGTTACCTTGTAGCTCATAAGAAGAAGGTTCTTCACCTTGGTGTTCAACATAGGAGTTCATTTCCCCCTTGGAAATTTCTCATCACATGGGAGTTTGTCAACTCTACTCCCTCGAGTCAACTCCTCATTTAGGCACCCTTCAAGCACCTCTTGGTTCTTTACACTTTGGGGATCTCTATTAGATTGGGTTCCAGCAATACCTACACAAGTGTTAGGAAAAATAGAGAGAGAAGAAAAGTTACATGAGTTAGGATAAGGTTGTGACATCCCGCTCACATCACTCCACACAATCTCTCCTTTTTCCACTCTTAGGCTATCACTTTGCACTCCTTTACTCCTCTCAATCTTTTACCTCTCATTATTAAGGGATTTGGAGTAAGTGGCCACATTTCCTTGAGGCTTGGGAAGGGTAGGTGGAAAGAGATGATTTCCCCATTGGTCCACTATAATCTTGGGCTAATTTTGCTCATTTGGAACTCCGTGTATTTCAAACCAATTGGCGCCCAAACATAAATTACCAAAGTTCATGGGTAATATATCGCACCAAACCTCCTTATAATATCTATTATGGGTGAAAGAAACCTTCACACTCTCGGTAACTCCATGGTCTTGCAAGAAATATGGATAATACTTCATAACTCGAGGTATCCTCAAGTATTCGAACATAGAAGGAGTGATGTAGTTTGTATAGCACCAATCATCTAAGACAAGAACGCATCTCGGAACCCCACAAATTCCACCTTTCTTGTACAGACTTGTCTCCTTGGATCAACATTATAGATCCCATTGTACCCTTCCGACACACATTTGAACCTCAAGAACCTTTTTAATCCACTCCATGTAGGAAGTGTGGTGTCGCCATACATTTTTTGATCTCGCTTATAGACATCCCACCAAATCAATGCAAGCCCTTGAAGATGTTCACTAGCATATGTGGCTTGCAAAACTTCTCTCCAATCATGGTCTTGGAAAACCAACTCACACTTCCATTCCCAACTAAGATAGATCTCGAGATCACACTCTCCTTTGAAAATAGGAAGAGTGACCTTGGGATTGAGACCCCTATCTTGTTCCTTATATCCACCTTGTCTCCTACTTTTCAGTACTTGAGCACTAGAATAAGAAGGGTAAGATGTAGAATCCCTAGACATTGGAGATGCACACTCTTTTCTCCCCTTAGGATGACTTTCACTCGAAATAGCATAACTACTTGCACCACTTTGATTATGATAAGATGTACCACAAGACCAAGAATATGAATCTTCACTTGTCTTATCAACATTCCCACCATAAGTTGTACAAGGTGCATAGGAGTAAGTAGTATACCTCTCATTATCTTCATGCTTGGAGTGGGAAGTGGTAGGCTCTTCACGTGCCCCATAATTCTCATAAGAACCTTCACAAGGTCCTTCATCTTCTCCATATTCTTCATAAGAGCTAGATTCATAATTTGTCTCATACTCTTCTCCGGAATAATAGCTCTCACTCCCACACGACTTTTGATCATGGTTATATTCATAGCCTCCATAATCACCATCTCCATCATAGCCATAGCCTTCATCACTACAATCATAGTCTCCTATGTCGTAGTCACATGTATCCTAGGCTACCGAAGACATACTTTCTTATAACTCCATGTACCTACAAAATGAACAAACAAGGTTATTAGTAAAGCTCTTCACCAACACTCATAATAATCTCACCTTAATATGCCTCGTAATTGGATCGGCTAGTGTTGAAGGTGTGTTATGCTTCGATGATAGATGAAGTGTTGATTGCTACTCTCGGTAGGAATAGATTCTTGTTTGTTAGAAGAACCAATGACTTAAAATAAAAAAATCGTACTTGAAACAATAAATAACAACGAAACAAAACTAGAAAGGTACAAAAGAAAATGAACTAAGAAAGAACAAACTCTAGAACTAATCAACCAACTAAGTATGGACAATTACCCGTTGATAATTAGTTTAGGAGTCAAGAAATGAAATAAAGAATCAAGAAATGAAACTAAGATAATGGAACCTAGCAAAATTGGTTTTAGAACGATTGAGGTGCGTTCATACGACCCGCTCCCGCAGGTGGTGACCTGCCCTCTCAGGTGAGGGCGCAGGTGAAAGCAGAGGGACCTGCTTTGGTCACCTGCCCACGTAGGTGAGGGTGCAGGTGGCCAGACAGCACACCTGAAAACTTTGATTTTTCACCTTTTTGTGGGCCCACTTGGTTTCTCTTTCCTAGTACCTTCCCTTTTTGGAATATTCTTTGGTACTAACACTTTTTGCTTGATTCTCTTGGCCTTCTTTTGGATCTACCAACACCTTTTGATGAATCTTCTTCTTGAAGATATAAAGTCCTCAAGAACACCAAAATTTGAACCTCACTCAAACGAACTCGGAATTTGATGAAATTTTAAACCCAAGCTTCTTTCAACCTTCCGAACACAATCCAAGTGATTTTAAGCTCAAATACCAACCAAAATTTTCAGATTTTCAAACCCACTTGTAATTTTCTTCAAGCTTCAAACCCAAAAATGGTGGATCTTGAAAAATCTCTCCAAACAACACCAAAATTTCAGATCTAAAGTTCTTTTGATATGGGAAATGTTTTCCAACTATTTTCAACCCTCAATTCCACACCAAAATCACAAGATTGAGAAACCCTTTTTCAATTTTCTTCAAACTCAAGAACACAACATTAGGGTTTCTTCAAATCTATTCCAAATAAGCTCAAAATTCAGATTCCGACTCAAATAACACTAGAGAAAACAAATTTGATGTTGAAACAACAAGAAAAACTCAAAAACACAAAAATATTTTTGGAGATTTTCTCAATAACAAATTTTCAGATTTTTTTTTTTTGAGATTTTCGATTTTCTAGATAACAAACCCAAGATTTAGAATCGTAAGGACGAATCTAATCACGGATCTGATACCAAATGATAGCCCCTAAAATACGAAAAGAGGGATAAAGTACGAAAATAAGAAAAATGATAGAATCAAAAATACGGAAAGTAAAGGGATAGATGGATAGATTGATAGACACAAGAAAATAAAAGAAAGGACAATTGAATAATGTATTAAATTCAACAACCTCCCTTTCAAATAAAATCGAACACCTACCTCTTATGAAGACCGAGAGGGAATCATATCACCCAATCAACCAACGTTTCTAACAAGTGTGCAACAAAAACTTTTACAAGCCTCCTCACACTCTCTCAAGAGTTTCTTAACTTTAATTATCATCAAAATCTAAGCTAAATGAAGAGAGAAACTACTATTTATAGACATGGGCTATTTATTACAACTATGGGCCCAAAAGTGACCCTTTTCAGCAAATTTGGGCATATGCCCACGCATGTCCAATGCATATTCCAATGCAGATGACCCTGGAAATGGCCAAAGAGACATCTGCGGCCGCACCTCTCCACCTGCGGGCACATGTGAGGTCGCAGGTGGTTCCAGAATATCATTTAGCTCATCTTGCCTCCCCGACAACTATTTCAATTCCTTCCCTTAAATCCAAGCTATCTTCTGATACCGGTGGGACAAGCTCTCCAACAAGTACCCGATCATTCACATGAAGCCAAGCTCGAGAATTACAAAAACTCCAAGCCTTGTTCATGCAAATGGCCGTGTGTGAGTTGGTGATTGAACCACCTAAGGATCTAAATGTTTTAAAGTGTGAAGAGGGACCTTGAAAGTGTAAGTCACAAGGGCCACATGGAACACTCCAAGGCCGGCTGTCCAAGGGCTAAACTTGTCATTTTATCTTTCATTTTGGATGTAATATAAATAGACCATCTTAGTGTTATTAGCCCTAGTTCACTCATTATATCTTTGAAGACAAAACTCTTGTAACACTAAGGACTTCTCTCTCTCCATTGGAGAAGCTCCAAAACTGAAACTCACAAGTGGAGTTACACTTGTGTTGTATCTTGGCTAGAAACAAGGATCTTGAGGTCATTGAGTTCCTCTTTGTCTAAGTAAGAACTTGGTGTTTATATTCATTAGTCTTAGGGTCCTTTCTTGATGTTAGGGTTCTTAGTCTCTTGAATATTATATGTCAAGTTAACTATCTTTTTATTATCTTGTTGTTGTTGTCTTTGAGATCTTGAAGTCTAGTGAAGCCGTGTGGGGCTCTTTCGATTCACTAGCATTGTTGTTTAACTTGTTAATCTTGTGTTTGTTGGGTCTTCTTGTTGTGGTTTATGAAATCATCATATTGTGGGTTTGATCTTGTATCATTTGGTATCAGAGCAAGACCGGTGGTGTTTCAACACTACCCATCTTGGGCTTGCTCTCGGCCAAAAAAAAAAAAAAAAATCTGTCCATTATTGCCTTGGCCGAGAATATTTTTGTGTGTATAGATCTAGGTGTTGTTTTACTTGTTTAGTGTGTTTCTAGTGTTGGTTTCTTTCTCACCAACACTTAAGTGTCTAGATCTAAAAGTTGAGCTTAAAATATTGACCATTGTTGTGGTAACTTGAAAGGTGGGCCGTAGGTTGTGTGTTGTTGATGACAATTGGTGGTTTTGTGTGATGTGCTTGAAGAAGTTGATGTTGTGTTCATGAAGGTGTTGAGATTGTTGAAATGTTCATCTTATAAACAAGTTCATCTTGTTGAAAGTTGAGTTCATGTTGTAAGACAAAAGTCATAAAGTTGTTGGTGAAAGAAGACTTGCACACATCTCTTCCAAGACTTGACAACCACTTTTCCTTAAAACACGGAACCTTGTTTTGTGGGATTAGCCTAGTCAAATCTTACCTTTTTGAGTTTGAAAGGTTGAAAGACTACAAGAATTTTACTTTCCCTCCAAAACACATTGTCATCTATAACAAGTGTGTGAGTATTGAAAATTTCAGATTTGAGACAAAAAAAAAAAAAAAAAAGGAAGAAACAAAAACGTGTGGGACCACTTACATGTTGCCACGTCACTATAAGCTCAACTTTGGATACCCTTTTCCTAGTTTCTAATGGTTGATTCTTGGTTTCCCTTACTTGGTTCTAGAACTAATTAACAAACTAGTACATTCCTACTAGGTTGTCGATTAGTCCTTTGAATTCGTTTGTTCGTGTCAACGATTACTTGAGTGCCTTTTATCTTTTGAATACGTTGCTGTTTTTGGTTCTAGTCCGATAAGAATTCTTTGAGTCTTCAAACAAGAATCCACTCCGGATAAGAGCTTACTCATACCTTAAAGGATTCATGGTTACTAGCCAATTTACAACACTTGTGGAACTCAAGCGTGTGGTGATCTAAAAAGTATAATACCTTGACAATGGAAGGGACCACATCCCATAACGTGGATACTAATGCACTTGACTCTATGAGGGTCACTCTTGAGGCCGTTACCCAGACACATGAAAGGTTGAATACGGAATTTGGAGCCGTAAGGGGGGACTTGGCAGCGATAAAGGGAGAAGTGTAGACTATTAGTGGAAGATTAGAACAAGTGGAGAGTCAAAGGAACTCTCGTCCTTCTACTCCTCTACATGTTTCTACCAATGGGCATGATAGGACTTCTTCCACAAACACCACCCCCGAAACAGTCCACCAAATGCTAAATGCACCTCAAGCTCCACTAAATGCCGCAAGCCAAACCACCTTTTTCCCTCCAAACCGTGACCCCACTAGACCAATACATTTCCAAGTTCCTCAAGTTCCACAAGAGGGATTTGGACGTCAAGTACCTCCACTAAATCCGAACCCTCCATTCCAAGCTCCATTAAACCAAAGACCACAAAATCCAATTCCTCCGAATCAAGTCCAAAATGTCCAAGACCGGCCATCCCCCTTTGAAGGATATGGTAGAGAGGAGTATGAAGGATATGGAGCCTTTGATGATGCTTACATGAGGGAAGAGGATATAAGAGGGGGTCGTAGAGATCCAAGGAGATACCGAGGGTATGGAGATAGGGGAAACCGACACCAAGAGAGAGATATAGGCATCAACACCATCAAGTTGAACCTACCCATTTTTAAAGGTGAAAGTGACCCCGAGGCCTACTTAGCTTGGGAATCTCCTTGTGACAAAGTTTTCCAAGTTAATGATATCTCGGAAGAAAAGAAGGGTTGCTATGCTATAGCTCATTTCGAGGGTTATGCTAACACTTGGTGGGAGTATGTCAAGCGGTTTGGTAATGAAATAATTGATGGGCAGCCACCACCTTGGTATCGGTTGAGGTACTTAATGAGTCAACGATACCTTCCCGAGAGATATCGCCATGAGTTTCTTGCTAGATTGTATGGCTTGCGTCAAGGTAACAAGAGTGTGATGGAATATTTTGATGAGTTTCAACAACTCATGTTTAAACTTGATCATCGTGGGGAGCAAATCAGTCACGACATCATCCGGTTCAAGTGTGGGTTGAACAAAGAGATCTCCACTCATTTAATACTTCACAAGTTTGAAACCATTGATGGTATTTTCCAAGCGGCTCTTGAGATTGAAAGGGAACTTAAAGAGAGATCATCTTTCAAGGCAAGGGGACAAGCCCCCGAGGGTTGGCCCAAAAACAAGGACCAACCCGCCACTACAAGGCTGCCCGAGTCCAAAACAGTCTACAAAATTCCTCCAAAATCGGAGGCTCACAAGTATCCTAACCCAAAGGGATTCCAATGTTTTAAGTGCCAAGGTTGGGGGCATAAGGCCAATGAATGTCTAAACCGACGCAATGTGATCCTACGGGAAGGGAGATTGTATTACCTTGGTGAGGAGGTAGGTCCCAAAAGGGGAGAAGATGAGGCCGAGCCTCAAGATAGAGAGGAAACCGATGATGGACCACATGATGATGATGGTGACAATGGTGAAGATGTTTATCCGCAAGAAGGGGAGTGTGTGGTTCCAAACTTTATGGTTAGGCATGTCATGAGTACTAAGGCAATAGATGACTCAAGCCAAAGGGAAAATCTATTCCATACTAAATGTCTTGTAAAGGGGAGTGTGTGTACCTTGGTGATCGATAGATGTAGTTGTACAAATGTTGTAAGTCATGCTATGGTAAATTTCTTGAAGTTACCAACTACCCCGCACACTAGTCCTTACAAGTTACAATGGTTGAATGATTGTGGTGAATTAAGGGTCGCAAGGCAATGTGTGATATGGTTTAAGGTGGGAAACTACCACGATGAAATGCTTTGTGACGTGATACCAATGCAAGCATGTCACTTGCTGCTAGGTTGACCTTGGCAATATGATAGGTCTACTAAACACGATGGGAGGTCCAATCGATATACACTTGAGAAGGATGGCCGAAAGGTTACCCCTCATCCTCTTTCGCCTTCCCAAGTAAATGAGTGGCATCAAAGGATGAGAGAATTGAAGGAAAAGGGAAAGGAATTCGAAAAGGGAGAGAAGGGAGGGAATTCCATAGGTGGGGCAGTGGGGTCATCCAAGGCTACCCCAACGGCAAAGGGGACGAAAAACATGGTGATGTTGGTTAGGAAGAAGGAACTCTTCGTGGATCATGATGAGGACACGCCTATGTTACTCTTGGCTCATTGTTTTAATACTAACCCCACTAATTCTTCCATTTCTCCTTTGATTTCTTGTGTGTTGCAGGATTATGAGGATGTATTTCCTAAGGAACTTCCGCAAGGATTCGTGGAATTGAGCACCAAATTGACTTTGTGCCGGGATCACAATTTCCAAACAAGCCGGCTTATAGGAGCAATCCTACGGACACCAAGGAATTGCAACGTCAAGTTGAGGAGCTCCTCAACAAAGGGTATGTCAAGGAGAGCATGAGTCTGTGTGCTGTTCCGGTGCTATTAGTGCCAAAAAAAGACAGAATGTGGCGCATGTGTGTGGACTGCCGAGCCATCAACAAAATTATGGTAAAATATTGCCACCCTATTCCTCGGTTAGATGACATGCTAGATGAGTTGAATGGTTCATGTTTGTTTTCCAAGATTGATTTAAGGAGTGGCTATCACCAAATAAGAATGCAACCCGATGATGAATGGAAAACCACCTTCAAGACCAAGTTTGGTCTCTATGAATGGATGGTTATGCAATTCGGCCTAACAAATGCTCCAAGTACTTTTATGAGGCTAATGAATCATGTGATGAGTCCATTTATTGGAAAGTTTGTTGTTGTCTATTTTGATGATGTCTTGGTGTATAGTAAGTCCTTAGAAGAGCATGTGATGCATTTACAATGTGTGTTTGATGTCCTTAGAAAGGAAAATTTGTATGCAAATCTAGAAAAGTGCTCTTTTAGCGTTAATGAAGTTGTTTTCTTGGGTTTTGTTGTAAGTTCAAGAGGGTTCGAAGTGGATGAATCCAAGATAAATGCTATCAAAAATTAGCCAACCCCACAAACCGTTGGAGAAGTAAGAAGCTTCCATGGGTTGGCTAGTTTTTATAGAAGGTTTGTCAAAGGATTTAGCACCATAGCCTCCCCCTTGACTGAGGTCATTCAGAAAGAACAACCCTTCAAGTAGGGTATCGAGCAAGATAAGGCATTTGAAGCCTTGAAAGCTATGCTCATCTCCATCTCCTCACCTTTGTTACAATTGCCCAACTTTGATAAGACCTTCGAAGTCGAGTGTGATGCGAGTAAAGTAGGCATAGGGGCTGTTTTGATGCAAGATTTGAAACCCATTGCTTACTTTAGCGAAAAGCTCAAAGGAGCAACTCTAAACTACTACACGTATGATTTAGAGTTGTATGCCTTGATTAGAGCCTTGGCCACTTGGTAACACTACTTATGGCCTAAGGAGTTCATGATCCGAATGGACCATGAATCCTTAAAGCATCTTCGAGCCCAAGACAAGCTTAACAAACGGCATGCTAAATGGATTGAGTTTCTTAAGACCTTCCCTCATGTTATCCAATACAAAAAGGGTAAGGACAATGTAGTGGCCGATGCTTTGTCTAGAAAACATGTCCTTGTGTCCACTTTGTCATCAAAATTGATGGGTTTTAAGAGTTTAAGAGAATTGTATCCCAAGGACCCTCACTTTGCTCCTATCTTTAGGGAATGCAAAGAATTGGGTAGGGACAAGTGGGATTCGGCTAGGGGTTCAAATCCCTATGCCAAGTTTGATGGTTACTTATTTAAAGGTAGACGATTGTGTGTACCCTCTAGCTCTTGGAGAGAATTGTTTGTGAGGGAAGCACATGATGGCGGTCTAATGGGTCATTTTGGGGTCGAAAAGACCCTCGGAATATTAGAGGAGCAATTCTATTGGCCCAAAATGCGCAAGGATGTGACTAGGATTTGCGGCCAATGTGTAGAATGCAAGAGAGCCAAATCTTGGCTCCTACCTCATGGGTTGTACACCCCGCTGCCCACTCCTCTACATCCTTGGCTTGATATATCTATGGACTTTGTGTTAGGGATGCCAAGGACTCGACGAGGCCGGGATAGTATTTTTGTTGTAGTCGACCGATTTTCTAAAATGGCGCACTTTATTCCTTGCTCTAAATGTGATGAAGCCCCTAGCGTGGCCTCGTTATTTGTTGATAATGTTGTTAGATTGCATGGTGTCTTGAGGACCATTGTGAGTGATAGGGACTCTAAGTTCCTAAGCCACTTTTGGAAGTCCATATGGGGTAGGCTTGGTACCAAGTTATTGTTCTCTACGTCCTGCCACCCACAAACCGATGGCCAAACGAAAGTAGTAAATAGGACTTTGGGTGCTATGCTACTTTCCATGGTTAAGGAAAAAATGACTTCTTGGGAAGAGCACTTACCATTGATTGAGTTTGCCTATAACCATGTCATACACTCAAGTACGGGAATGACTCCCTTTGAGTGTGTATACGGCATCAACCCCCTCACCCATTTGGATTTAACGCCTTTACCAAGTGATCTCATGATTAGCTTATATGGAAGCAAGCGGGCAGATTCTATGAAGAAGTTACATGAGAAGGTGCGGCTTCAACTTGAGAAGAAAAACCAAGACATGGCAAGAAGGGCCAACAAGGGAAGAAAGAAATTCATTATTGAACTGGGAGATTGGGTGTGGGTGCATCTTCGGAAGGATCGGTTTCCATCCCAAAGAAAGTCCAAATTGATGCCTAGGGGTGATGGTCCCTTCCAAGTACTTGAGAGAATCAATGACAACGCCTACAAGATTGACCTTCCACCAGAATATCAAGTGCACAACACTTTCAACGTTTGTGATCTTTCTCTCGTGGAGGCGGTTGAAGATGACCAAGTGCTAAATTTGAGGTCAAATTCCTCTCAAGATGGAGAGGATGATACGGGTAGGACAAGCTGTCCAACAAGTACCCGACCATTCACACGAAGCCAAGCTCGGGAATTACAAAAACTCCAAGCCTTGTTCATGCAAATGGCCGTGTGTGAGTTGGTGATTGAACCACCTAAGGATCTAAATGTTTTAAAGTGTGAAAAGGGACCTTGAAAGTGTAAGTCACAAGGGCCACATGGAACACTCCAAGGCCGGCTGCCCAAGGGCTAAACTTGTCATTTTATCTTTCATTTTGGATGTAATATAAATATACCATCTTAGTGTTATTAGCCCTAGTTCACTCATTATATCTTTGAAGACAAAACTCTTGTAACACTAAGGACTTCTCTCTCTCCATTGGAGAAGCTCCAAAACCGAAACTCACAAGTGGAGTTACACTTGTGTTGTATCTTGGCTAGAAACAAGGATCTTGAGGTCATTGAGTTCCTCTTTGTCTAAGTAAGAACTTGGTGTTTATATTCATTAATCTTAGGGTCCTTTCTTGATGTTAGGGTTCTTAGTCTCTTGAATATTATATGTCAAGTTAACTATCTTTTTATTATCTTGTTGTTGTTGTTTTTGAGATCTTGAAGTCTAGTGAAGCCGTGTGGGGCTCTTTCGATTCACTAGCATTGTTGTTTAACTTGTTAATCTTGTGTTTGTTGGGTCTTCTTGTTGTGGTTGCTGAAATCTTCATACTGTGGGTTTGATCTTGTATCATCTTCCAAACACGATATTGTTCTTTTGAGATCCCCAAAGGGGTCTTCCAAACATGTACTTGTGTCCTTAAGATGACCATGGCTTGGATCCCTTTGCGTTGACTTTGAAATATAGGCTTTGAAAGCTTGTCGCCGATTTGGCTTGTATAATGACCCAATATCTCAGGTCATGATGGCACCTACTTTAATCCACCAGTAGGTAAGCAAAGCCAAAGCCCAGAACGTCAAGTAATTGTCTAACGGGCAAAAAATAATAGAATACAAGGGTGAAACTAATATATAATAATAATAATATAAAAGGAATAATATATATATATATATATATATATATATATATAGAGAGAGAGAGAGAGAGAGGGGGGTAAAGGACAAAATAAACAAAAGAACCCCTCCCAAGACCTGGTAAGGTCAGTACTAGAGCTACTACAATAAAAATAAAGTACAAGATAGTATCCAAAATATACATATATACAGTAGTCTCAGAATGCTAAAGACTATACCTAAGATAGATGGAGAAGGATCAACCTTAGACTCTGGAAGGCTCACCCCATCTCTGGATCAGTAATTGGGCCTGAGAATAACGTCAATGCCAGTGGCTCATACTCGAATCTGAATCAAGGAAAATATGCAGAAGTACAGTATGAGTATCAAACCAATGGGTACTCAGTAGACATCATCGGTCGACTGAGTTTAAATATAGTAAAAGTATAAATACTATGTGAGTGTGTAAGCTAAGTCGACAGTAATGTGGGTAAAATATAAAAATCTACTGTACTGAACAAGTATAGTAACAGAAATAAAGAACTTAAAAGTAAAAAAGATTAGCTAACTATAACCTAATTAGGCCTACATAAACCCAGAAGGCACACACAAAAAGATAATTAACCCTACCGAGCCCTCATAAGCCGACAGTTGTAGATAAGAAGTAACTAAAGTAAGAAGCATAAGTAAACGTAGCTGAACTGATCTCAGGTAACCTTCTGATCCCAAATCCATAATAAAACTATCTAGATATGCACCGAGCTTGAACCGGCACCAATGGGTAGTAATAAAACACCAGACGCCGAGCTCGAATCGAAAAATGGTGGGTAATACAAGATGCCACATGAATCATGTGTAACAGAACTCAGTACCACTGTCAGAACTCCCAGAACAACCATAATCATCACCAGAACATCCCAACTGTATCATAAATAGATGTCGGACTCGAACCGAAACTCACAGTAACCATATAGTAACCAGAAGCAAGTGATACCATAAGTAGCCAACCTCAATCGTAAACTGATACCCAAAGCTCATACGGAGCCTATAAATAGTGATCATAACCATAATCGATATTGATTATCATGCCAGAACTCAGAATAATAGTAGCAATAAAGCATATGCAGGACTCAAATTAGAACTGAAATGCATTTATATAGAAATAAGCATAACTAGCTAACAGGAAGGAATTCAACGGTTCTAAGCCTATCCCCAAACTATAAGGTCATAAATATCAATCTCGGGCAGATAATTCCACTAAGGCAAGGCAGGTCCCCAAATACTAGGGTAAGGAAGAGCGGTCCAGGTCAATTACTACTCTACCTGGGAAAAGGAGCTAAAACTTGCCAGAAATCAAGTCTAAGTAAAGCCATCCCAAAGAAAAAGCCTAAAATAGTAGTCAATAGTCTAACTAATCCTAAAGAGTCTTCATACCATAATACACTATCTAAAAAAGGTAGTAGGGCCCACTACGGGGTCCTGATGGCCAAACCTAAACCAGAACCTACCCAAGTCTAGTCTAAGGCTTCCCTATCCCTAGGTACTACAAGTACTAACTCTAGTCCTAAGGATGATAGCACATTATGATAGGGGAGAACGGGCCCAAAATCTACCAAAATGGGGCCCTAACCGGCTAAATAAAGCAAAAAAGTACTAAAACGGTACCGGGCTAAAACTACTTACCCAACACAATAGTCTACTAATACCATAAGTAAGCTCAATCTAAAAGTAGGATAAGCCTAGCCTACCTGAACGCCTTCGAACGCTCGTCAAATTCTCTAAATCGAAGCTTTCCCATTCTGAGAGGCCTCCGAAAGCTGCCATGCTATCAAAACAATGATCCTTTTATCAAGATAAGAAAACTGATATCCAAATTACGTATAAATGCTTCGGGACAGAAATCAGACTAAAAATCTCATATGGGGCCCATTTGCAAAACTATAAAATTGAAATAGTCACAGCATCCCACGCAGCTCAAGGATCAATTGCCATATAAATTTTGTTAAATTTGTGCTCAAAATCAGTACAAACACCATCGAGAATTTAGGAATCAAATAGGGAAATTACATGAAAATTAACGGGGAACCTATGCATTAATGATGATATAGGGCCCACAAACACGTCTCCAACCTATACCCAGCTCAATTATACTATAATCCCACAATTCATGAGCTTTAATTACTTCTAATAGAGTTTACACTTACAAAATAATGAGAGAAAAATAAAGGGGATGATATATATATACTACCAGGGGTTTCCTCATTGTTGTCGTGAGGTCCCTAGGTCGCGGTCTCAACATCCCACTAATGGGACCATCACAATCGCGGTAGCCTAGCCACTCGGTCGTGATGAATAATTTGGCCCGACCCCACAACCACCTTCATCGTAGTCACGAGCCCTCAAGCCTCACAATTGTGATCACTAAGATCATGGCCCTTCACGATCAATGGGGTCCTCATCGCGGTTGAAATGAAAGAACTGGGCCTGCACCAGGTGCTGATGTACCAGAAATTCCACCAAGTTGCAACTATTCCAATGGACCCTCGATATTCATTCGAAATCCCATAAATGCAAATGAACTATGCTACCCTACAAAATTTGATATTCTAGACTCAACGACGCCATCAAAATTTTCTACCTGGGTCATTTAGATAAAAAGTGGGTCCCACACCTCCAAGGGTTATTTTAACTAAATTCCACCCAATAGCCCAAAATGAGTCCAGAAGGTCTGGGTCTCCTAGCCTAAAATTGACATTCCAGAGATGATGAGACTATAAGAAATGATATCTAATGCCATTTACCTGAGGTTTAGGCTCTAGACCCATTTCTTAACTTCAAAAGCTCCAAAATAAGGAAATGACTCTAAAACCAAACGAACTGCCCGATGACCAAACTGTCAGTCCCAACAAGTCATAAATGACCTAGGGCAGCTGTGGGAAAGCTATAAAAGCAGTAAAAGCATGAAAACATGAAAAATGACCTGGAGGGTCATTACACAATTAGAGAATGAAAGTAACAGTGATGATGGGGTCTCAAAAAGCTGGAATAGGCTGCACCTATTATCTTTGTAAGTCATACAGTGATATTAGCTCATTATTCAGCTCAAGCTGTGGAATTATGAGGAAAATAGGGTTTAGATCAATGAAATATTTCCAATAAAAATAAGAAGTAGAAGCAAGAGATATAAGAGGAGACATGGAGAAGATGGAGTTTCATCATCATAACTAATAGAGTTAAAAGATCTTGAATGCCCCAGCTCAATCATTATCAGACTTGCCCAAATCGAGTCGAAGAAGTCTTCTAAGGGACAGAGTTCATAGCGTTCGTGAGATTTAGAATGCCCATGTGAAAGTTGCACTAACACGATAAGTTAATGGTCTGAGTTTTGAGAAATTAAGTTGGGGGCGTAGAGATTTTTTCATCCTCAGAGACGTCTCATCATTAGAAATGGAGTAGGTGCAAATTTTTGCTTGAGGTGATGAAAAAAAATATGAAAGGGAATTTTCCCTTTTTGAGGTTCTAGACACCGTGATGTCTAAATGTGCCTTTATAAATATCTGATTTTTGTTTGACTTTTTTCATTTGGGCCTGGGTCGGTTCAGGCTATTTGTTAGACTATTAAGTTTTTATTTTTAATAAAAGACCCTTTTGGCATGCTTTTATTAAAAACAAAAAAACAAAAAAAACTATGGCTTCCAAAATGTCCCTCATGCTTACAATCAAAATATCAACCATCCATAAAACTACATTCCCACACACCAGAGTCCAAATGCAACTATCTGAAATCCCCTCATGTCCAACCCATACCACCACCACTCTAAAACCATCTAATACTTTCCAAAACCCTGAGGTCGATCACTGTGAGGAGAAGGAAAAAAGTGGAGGACCATTGAGAAGGACATGCTAGCAATGAAGGAAGAGATTTCTAGGATCGGAGAATTTTGTAGATCGGCAAATGATGCAGGATTTAGCTATCACAACTAATGCATCCATCCTAATTTTGACCTACCTAAGGTTTAAAAGATCCCAAAATTTGAGAAATTCAATGGCTCACCTGAGAAGTTACTTTGATCAAATGGTTGGGCTTGGCAAAAATGAAGCTCTATTGATGAGGCATTTCAGTTGAAGCTTGAGTGGAAAATCCCTAGATTAGTTTACGTCATAAGAACAAAAGAAATGGCTCAGGTGGAGGGCTCTGGCCAAAGACTTTGATAAAGATTTGCTTACAATGTGGAAGTAGTCCCAAATCAATACTCTTTGAATCGGATCAAGAAGAAGGATGATGAACATTTTTGGGAATACACTCACCAATGGAGAAAAGAGGCGACCAAGGTTCAGCCTCCCATGACAGAAGAAGAGACTGTACTAGTGTTTTCTTATGCCCAAGAAGAAAAGATCTACAACAAAAATATATCGACGGTCGGTGCCATATTTGCAAATTTGGTTAAAATTTGTGAGTCAGTCGAAGAAGGCATCTAAACAGGCATGATTAACAATCCTCTATCACATGCAGGATCTTTGGACTTCCCAAAAAAGAAGAAAGAAGATGTGACCGCAATATCCTTCAGTCCAAATACCAAATTGAGAAGGCACTCTAAGCCCAGAAGAACTCCTTCTCCACAGAATCCACAACCTATCTTCTATGACCAACCCTAATACCAAGCTGCACAACCAAATTATCAACCATAATACCAAGCTCCATAATTAAATTACCAACCACAATACCAAGCTCCATAACCAAATTACCAACCACGATACTAAGCTCCACAACCAAATTATCAACCCCAATACCAAGCTCCAAAACAAAATTACCAACCCAATGTCCAAACTACTCTCCCAAATCATGAGCCTAACATACAAGCACCATAGAACTACCATTATGTAACCCCCCCCCTCCAACCAAAACAAATACAACCTGCACTGTCTAAATTTTGAGAAGAAACCTCCCAGAATCTTTACTCCTCTAGCTGAAAGTCAAACACAACTTTTTGAGAGATTAAACGCAGATGAATAAATTCAAATGGTTGATTCAAAATCTATCAACAAGAATGAAAAACTTTATAGACCTAACCAACACTTTGCTTACCATTCAGGAGTTGCTGCGTATACCATCGAGAATTGTATCAATCTAAAGAACAAGATTCATGACTTAATTGACCATAAGGTCATTACTCTCCAGGCGCCATTTCTAAATATCAATATTAATCTATTTCCAAATCATGGAGAGGTAACCATTAGTGTGATTGAATCAGATGAAGATTGATGTGTAAGCAAGCGTATAATTCAAGCCAACTCCAATGATCTTGAGGAACTTGTGACCTCTCTAAGCATAAGGTCTGGTTTCATAGAGATGATTACACCTAATCAAGCATTTGCCTTAACACCAAAAAAATAGTCATACTATGACCAATAAATAATTCATTATAGAAAAATGAGGGTGCACATAGTCTGACTCGTTATGGAATATGCTAAGATGCAAATTTGATACATGAGCACTCACCTTGTCAAAACCGGTCTTCCCTTATTCAAGTATGGAATGAAAGCAACAGTCTGAGGAAAGAAATTGAGGATTTTCGCAAAGAGTATGATGCGATCGTAAGAGAATCAACTGATACATCGAATATTCAAAATGCCAAACCAGGAGAGCAATTGCACAACTGGACCTCTACTCCACTCATGATTCCCAGGTCACTATGTAATAGTTTTTAAAATTTGCCAATGTCATGAGAAAAATGAACAAGTAGGGGTAGATGATGATGAATGTGAAGAGCATGATGAAGAGACCATGGTTCTGAAATAGTTGACAGACGAGTTAAAGCATTTTGAGAACTGAGAAAAGTCCGATCTAGAAGAGAGTGAAGTTTTCAAATTAGGAGTGTTGACACACACTTTTTACCCTCCCTAGTTTGAATTAATTTTGAGCTTCTTCAAACTTTGAACAATTTTGAAATAATTATTTTTATAAAATTCATGTAATTTCAAAATTAATTTCAGGCCAACTTTTTCATTGTTAAGTTGAATATATATATATATATATATATATATATATATATATATATATATTATTAATTATATGGAATTATATATATATTACTTAAGAAAAATATATTAGAAATTATATATGAGTAAAAACCATGCTTAAATTGAAGAATGGTCTATTCTTCCTCAAAGATTGATTTAAAGTTGGGAATTAATTGTATAATTAGTTGCTTGATTTTAAATAAAATTATTATGCTATATAAAATAATTATTCTCAATTATTGAAATTAGAAGCTCACTTAATTTATCGGAATTCAATTTATCTCTCTTTGTGATTGGTAGAATTTTGTCTAATTGATATGGCTATATTCTTAAGGCAGTTTTGTCGAAGTTCCAGTTGGACCTCTTTATTGATTTCCATTCCAATTAACCAAACTATCCCAATACATAAATCTGACCCGGCCCACTTGTTGTACTAAGGCTCATGGTAATTCTAAACAAAATACCTTCTTAGATCCCACCAAACATGACCCTTCCAACTGATGCCCTCCAAAAAGAGCCTATGTTTCCAACCTCTGATGAGGTTGACCAGGGAGACTATTTCAATACTTCTCAACAAGTTCAAAATGCTCATGTTTCTCAAAATGTTCCCCTAGTGTACACATTTTCTCCTCCAAAGATCCAGAATGTATCATTGCCACACCATGCTCCGTTAGTGTACACTTATGTCACCTCTCCACCTTTGACTCAAACCCAAGGGATATACCGCTCAGATGCTGATCACTACATTGAAATTGAAGATGAGGAAAAATAGTTAATGATGAAATGGTAAACAGAAAGCTCAAAATCTTAGAAGATGTCATGAGAAGTCTTTGTGGGCTTGGTAGTAACCAAAGTGTGAGATACGAAAGTTATGTGCATTTTCGGATGTTGAGCTGCCACCAGGTTACAAGATTCCAAAGTTTGAAAAGTTTGATGGATAGGGAAATCCTTTTTCCATTTAAAAACCTACTATAAAAAGTTGATCAACATGGGCAAAAATAAAGGAATAAGGATCAAGCTATTCAGTAAGAGCTTGAGTGGAAAAGCTTTAGAGTGGTACTCTGAGTAAGATGTAACCAAATGGCATACTTGGGATGATTTGACAAATTCTTTTGTAGATCATTTCAAATTCCATATTGAGATTACTACTGAAAGAATCTCTATCACAAAAGATGAAGCAAAAAGCCAGTGAATCCTTTCATGAATATGTTATACGGTAGAGAGAAGAAGTGTCCAGGGTACACCCATCTATAGAGGAAGCAGAAATGATCACTTACTTCATTCAGACCCTGGACCTGAATATTATGAACGAATTGTAACAATGGGTGGAAAAACCTTTGCCGAAATTATCAAAGCAGGAGAAATAATTAAAGATGGCCTTAAGTCTGGGAGAATAACAAGTTTGATGGCATTACAATCCACTAACAAGTCTTTCCAAATTAGCTCTTTTGGAAATGGAAAGAAAAAGGAGAAAGAAGTTATGGGAGTGATGACTTAAAGAAGTACGTCATGTCGTTAACATTCTCCATAATACCAGTCCAATGCTCAATATTGTAACAACCCGAATGGTGATTTTTAGCTTTTTCTGTATTTTAACTATTTTTCCCTTCCCTGTAGTTGTTTTAAATCATTTATGAGTTGTGGAATGGTTTTCACTGTCCCTGATGTGTTCGGGAGTAATTTATATGAGTTTGTGGTTTTGAATAGCATTAAGGTGATTAGTTTGACTTTGGTCAATAGTTTGTGATCTGAGCTTCGGATGATTTGAATAGTTCTTAGATCCGAAACATCCATTTTGTCTTAGTAGCATAGTTAGTTTGGATACCGAGCTTTTATATTTCATTTTGAGTGTTTAGACGAAAACTAGTTAAAATAGCCTAAAAGGGATCCCAGGGATTAATTTATTATAAACAACCTCTTTTTGTAAAATTGATGATTCCATTAGATCTGAAACGTATTTTATTAGCAATTTGCACTATTGGTTCATGTTTATAGGATTTCGAATGAGTTTCGAGGGTCAAAAACAAGTTTGGGAAGTTGTTGGTGCGAAAGGTTGTTGGTGCACATCTTTAGCGATGGAAAAATAGACTTCTAGCTGCGGAAAATGGGCTTTAGCTACAGAAATCACACCTGAATGTTTCATAAATTTCAAACTTCATCCCATTTCGTATTTTTTGTCATTTTGGGAGCTAGGAATTTCCATTTTAGGCGATTCTCGATGATTTTTTCACGTGTACTCATTAGTTATGTGATTCTACCTTCATTTTGTTCATTTTCTTAGTTTATCCATCTCGTTTTTCATGATTTTTAACCATAAAGTTGAGTTTTTAAATTCAAAGTTATGAAATTGAAAATTCTTGAGTTTAAGGTCGATTTGGAATGGGTTTTCATTGATTTTTTAGATTTAAGGTTCTTGTATCATGGGTAATCAGATTTTGTCAAAAGTTTTCCAAAGTTTCTCATTTTAAACCGCGTTTGATAATGTATTTTGGTGGTTTTACCCGGTAAAGTATAAAATTAGTTTTTCTTTGATTTCAAGTCCGATTTCAACTCATTTTTAGTTGGGTTCTTAGATTTAGAACCCTTAGAGTATGGAAAACGTGATTCTTAAATAAAATTCCAATTTTACTCTTTTATTTTTGAAATTGATGTTTGAAGTGATTTTTGACTCGGAACCAAAATATATCATATGGGTATCGATGGACTCCTTTTGACTTAAAGATGTCATATTTGATTAGATTGGTCATGTTTGGTGATGATTTGATGGATTGGGGCTTCTAGTTGATGCTTTGGACTGCGTTTTGGGCTTGGATATTTTTTAAGGCAAGTTAAAATGTACCTTGACTTTTTCTAACTTGTTTATGTGTTGTATGTTTGTTTGCTTGTGTTTTAGGAATCGTTTACGATAAGGGGTCCCACTTAGGTGGAATGGAGAGTATCTCCATGGATACCAGAGTCTTTTGATGGATTGTAGATATATAATTGCCTATCTTAGTTAGTCTTGCTACTTATGAATACGCTTAGAGTAGATTGTATATCGATCACTTATTGATCTTGAATAATTGATAGTGAGTACCTATTTAAGAGCTTGAATCATGTCTAGTGGATATTGATGTGACAATCAGGGTTTAGTGACCTTGTAGGGGATAATTATGTTATTCTTGATATTTAATGGAATGATTGAGGTTTAGTAAATACTTAGAGTATAAATGGACTTGTCATAGTTGATGTATTTATCGTGGTTTAGCATCTCTTATTGGAGTATATTGGTAAGTAGTATAGTTCTCCTTTTTGTTATTTAGTCTAATGATGTCATTTTTGGGAAGAGATAAGTATTAAAAACACCCCTAAACTTGGCGTGAATTATTACCTTAGTCCCCGAACTATTCACATCCTTAAAAATACCCCTCTACTTGACTAAGTTACTTTAAAACACCCCTCTTATGCCACGCATGCGTATATGTGGAATTTTGTGCTAATGTGACATACACATAGATATATATAGTAAAACAAAACACATTTAAAAAATTAAATACTAAGAATTTTGCAATTAAAGAAGACAAGGAAAAAAATATTCTTTTAGAAAAATTTTAATTTTTTTTCTTACCCCATCCCATCCCCTACCCAGTATCCCATCCCCCCCCCCCTATTTTTTTTTATTTTTAAAATAAAATTAAAAAAAATTTCTTACCCTATCCCGCCTCCATAAAAAAACATTCCTACCCACTACCCTCACCCCCTAAAAAAATATTATTTTTAAAATTTTATATTTGATATATATAAATGCTTTTAGAAAAATCTTTTCTACTTGCAAGAAAATCTTACTTATTTTCTTGTGTTTGATATGCAAATAGAAAATATTTTTCTAAAAACATTTATATATATGTAGCACAAAAAAAAAAAAAAAAAAAAATTGAAGGGGTGGAAGTAGTAGGATAGAAAATTTTTTGGGGGGGGAGAGGGGTGGGATGACTAGGGGTGTGGAACTCGGGGTAGGGGTAAGAAATTTTTTAATTTTTTTCTTAAAAATATTTTAATTTTAAAAGTTAAAAAATATTTTTTTAAGTGTGTGTGCTGGGGTGGCTAGGGGTAGGGGTGGGAATGAGGTAAGAAATTTTTTTATTTTATTTTAAAAATAATTTTAAAAAATTAAAAATTTGGGGGGGAGGGTTGGGGGAGTCAGGGTAGGCGATGGGGTGGGTGGGACAAGATAATTTTTTTAAAAAAATTAGGTGGTACGATGTGGGGTTGAGGTACTGGGTAGGGAATGGGGTGGGGTAAGAAAATTAAATTTTATTAAAAGAATAAATATTTTAAATATTTTTTTTTACTATATATATCTATGTGTATGCCACATCAGCAGAAAATTCCACATATACGCATGCGTGGCATAAGAGTGGTTTTTTTAAATTCACTTAGTCAAGTAGAGGGGTGTTTTTAAGGCTGTCAATAGTTCGAGGACTAAAGTAATAATTCGCGCCAAGTTTAGGGGTGTTTTCAATACTTATCTCTTTTGGGAAAGATGAGACTTATTGTAAGGAACAAGCTAAATTTTTGGGTAAGTTTACTATAGATTATTGTTTGGATTGTTTACTATTTTTGTGTTGCACGTGTGGGGGCATATGTGAATATTATTGACTTGAGAGTTTATTATTATATCGTGATGCCATTGTGAGGGGTAGTATTGTACTTATTTGTGCATTAATTGCCTTTATTGTTATTGTAATGTCGTGTAAGGGCTTGAATTGATATTATTGGTCTTATTGTGCATTAAATTGCCTTATTATTATTGTGATACTTGAGTGGGGGCTTGACTTGATATTATAGGCCTTATTTGAACATTAAATTGCCATATCATTATTGTGATTCCCGAGAGAGGGGCTTGGATTTAAATGATATTATTGATGACTTCTATGACTTTTTGTTCCAGTGGTGTCATGCAAGGACTTATATCATGAATTATGGACATATTGAGTTGATTCTAAGCTCATTTATACATGGATTGAATTGAGTATTATCTTCATACCGATTGGTTGTGAGCATTACATCCTCATTTCATCTATACATATTCATGAGATTGGTACCACTGAGAAACATTTATTTAAAAAAAAATAAAACACTTTACAAAACTCTTGACCGAGGGATGTGCCGATAGGGTGATTGAGATACCATATATAGTGTTTTTGAAAGAAAATGAAATACCTTACAAAACCATTGATCAAGGAATGTGCCGGCAAGGTGATTGAGATATAAGATTGAGATTGTGAAAGTATATGGGTTGTGAACCCCCCATTAGTCCTGTCCTGGAAGTGTTGAGCCTCAAAAGGTGTATATAAAAGTCATGCGATGGCATATATGATCATTATTTCACCATCATTGCATGCATTGCATTATATTGCATTCATTGGTAGGGCTTTTATATTATGTTTGAGTATTTACTTTTGTATTGAATTATCGCGATTGAACCTTGTTTGTGATATTATGTATTCTGTATTCACTTCACTATATTACATCATATTATACTACCTTTTGGTTGGTTTTGGGAGTTGAGATATTTATGAGACGTGGGGTATGACTATGGCTTAGTTAGTGAGACTTGTAGTGTTGCACCTATTGGTAGCATGATATACACATAATTATAAACTCTCACTATGTTATCCCAGATTGTTGGTTGAACATGATTGATTGAGCCTGATATACGGTGTTAGTGAGTCTCCCTTATAAATGACTTCTTTTTACTTGTTGATCATAAAATGACTAGTGTTGACTCACTTGGATTATCTTACCTACCCTGTATATTGATATTCCTATGATTATTGTGTTGGGATACCCTGTTAGGATGAAATGGTGTATTTACTGGCTATAGATTGATTGAGGAAAACTTGGGTAGTTGGGGTGTTGGTTCTCGCCATCACTTTGGATTAGGATCGGTTATCAATGATGCTTGCTGAGTACATGTGTTTCGTACTCACTCTTGCTTTTCATTCCCTTTTCTTTTCTTTTGTACCCTATGCAAGTATTGGTTTGAGTAGCAGATAGTAGATTGTGGTCCCTCAGTGTTGACATTATGGAGATCGACATAGTGGCTAACATTTTAGAGAGCTTACCCTGATCTCTCTTTATTTATCTTATGCTTTATCCATATATAAGAGACTTTAGATTATTGATATCATTCTATATTAGAGGTTTGTACTAGTGACAATCAGACCTAGGATGTATCTTTGAAATATGATTTCATCTTTAAGTATTTTGGGATTATTCTATTCTTTTTCTCTTTCTGATTTATTTTAATTATTGAGTATTGGGTTGGTGTAACACCCCAAAAATCCAAACTAAGATCAGAACCAATCTTCAAGAATATATAGAACCAAACTCTATGATTTGGTAGTATGAGAAGTGATTTAGATATGAACTAAGGCCATAAGTAACTCCTAGCTCATAGCCAAGTAGAAAGCTTCCTTACCGATTGAATTCTTGTGTAGAATCTTTCTATAGTAAACTTCAAATGAGCATAAATCTTAGATTGTGAAGAGTTTTTGAGCTCAAGACCCATAAAATTAAAGGTCTTTGAGTATTCTTTCCAACGTATCCAACTGCTCATTAATCCAGTACCTGAGTAAAAAGTTATGCTCATTTTACCAGAGTGTCTGTCTGCTAGAGAGTGATGAGCCGTCACTTGGGTGACAACCCATCAGTCTTGGTCATCAAGATTAAGCAGTAAGCTCGAAAAAAGTCTCAAAAGTGGTGATATGGATAAATGATACATCATGGGGGTGATAAGCGATGTCGCCCAAAATATACCTCCAGAAAAGTATAATGCGGTCGTTGTATCAAATATAGAACCCAACTAGGTTGGGGTCGATCCTACAGGGAATAGGTCGAAGTTATGTAGAATACTAGATGGAATAATTGGAAAAGTATGTAAAACTAGGGGGGTTTGTGAGTAAATAGTAACAGTAACGATTGCTGGTTGTATCGAGTTTGTAGACAATAAGAGAAAAACACTAAGACTGTGATCCCCAATGATTCCTTAACTCCACCGGTTGCTTGTGCTAACAAAACTGTCCTGCTATGTGGCATGCAAAATATGTTCATCTAAACATCTCTCGACCTTGGTTAGGAAAATTTCACTTTTCTCCTCTCGGTCTCCAAGTGTCGCTACTAACCCTTGTCTTGGATCTCAGATAACTATTCCCGCTAAGGCTCAAGTTATTAGATGAAGGTTGCTAGCTTCAAATTTCTGTTGTTATCTCCTTTTCCCAATCTCTACCTCTCTCTTGAGCAAGTCTAGAATACAGGCGGGTTCCTAACGTTTGCAACCGTTAGAAAATCAATCACAACGAAGCAGACAACAATACATGCATTCACAGCGGTTCAGAGTTACTTTGTACTTAACCGGTTTCGTTAATTCCTCATGACACAACCCTAGTTGATGGGTTTAGCTACTCATAATTGTAAGAACACAAGAAGAATTCAGAGATGAAAGCATAATTGCACACTCACAATAATGAATAAAAACAGAAATCTCTCAATTATCAATAAAACTCGAATTAGGGTTTATAACTACAAAACCAAGAATATGTTTATAATCTCAAAAACAATATGAAATAGCTCTCAAAATAATGTAATGACTTTTTTTTTCGCACATAGGACTATACAGGGGTATTTATAGATACAAAGTGAATCCTATCCAAATCAAAATAGGAGAACAGAGTCGGCAACTTCCACGGTATCGTGACTTGGTGTCGTGGAACCAAGTCACTCCACATAGGTTGGTGTCGTGGAAATTTCCACGTCACGTAGGTGGACCCACGCCATGTGGATGCCTGGCGTGGAAATCAGGCACTTTATTCACACTGGGAGGTGACCCACGGCACCACTCACGGCACGTGAGTGGTGTCTTGATTCCCTCTCCGGTGCAGATTTTTGTTCTTTCATCTTCCGAAACTTCGTTCTAGGGCTTGATTCTTCCTTTTTGATTATTTTGCCTTTAAAACTTGTTTTCCTGCAAAGTAGGACAGAAACCACATCATACCAACCAAATACACCCAAGTTATTGCATATTTCTCATGTTTTAAGCATCGAAAGTGTCATGTAACCACGGCGCATCAACACCCTCAACTTAGAACGTTTGTATGTCCTCAGGCGAACAAAACAAAAATACACATATACGATGCTTGACTAAGAGAAACCTAAGGGACCCATGGCAGTCAACTAATTACCTTTGGCACAAAACTTTTATAACCCCTCCTATTTGCAAATCAAAACCAAAGTGTGTATACAGGCAGCATATTATCATGACATAGAAGGGATCAAGTGATGGCACCAGATTATACACAAACAACTAAGCATATATGCAAACGATATTTTTCGAATAACTAGCAACTAATAATACAACCCATATACTCTCACAATCAAAGAAGTCCCATCCACTCACAGTATACTAATGAATATCAAAGTAGGGATGAGGTCAAAACACACACTCTCACAAAGAAGTTAAAACAGTGTGCATGAAATACCATAGGCTTGCCCTTATTTTCTATGCCTTAGTTTTTCGGACAGTTGAACTAGGATCACTATAGGACTTTACTCGGCTTGTAATGTAGGCTTGGGGATGGGTATGGTACATATGGACATGGTGACTCAACCTTCCTTGACACTACACTATTTTTGGCTCCAACTTTCAACCTTTCTCATTTTTCTTCTCCCTTATTCGCCTTTCTCTTATTTTCAGATTTTGGGTGTGACAAAACAAAATTTTCTCTTTTCTCTTTTTTTTTTCTTTGCAAGTTCTCTTCTTTTCACTTTATTTTTTTCTTTTTCTTCACACCCAAACCTATTTTCCCTTTTTTTTTTTATTAACCTCTTCTTCATACCCAACTTAATCTACGTACCCCTATAATAGCCACCCTCAACTTAGGCGATTTGTACACAGTGTCCAAGGAGGGACCAGGGCCAAGACAGGTTCATTGTAATTAAAATGGGGAGGTGAATAGGCTAATGAAAGAAATAGGTCAATTACGGCTCAAAGTCGGGATCAAAGGATACTTATTCATTTGATTTGGCATTTAGGCTAAAAGTGGACTTTATTCAAAAACGGCCTATGATCCTTTCCTAATCCCCTATCCTTAAATCCTAGGCAAGACTAACCGGGCAAGTTCTGGATTGCACACACAAAGTTAACTAAGTAATGACCTCACACACACATAGCACAGGGTTGTATTATCAACTACTACCTATCCGGTTCATGCAATGCTAGCTACAGTTATTTCCCTATAATCCTAGTGCCATAACATGATCCAACAGCTATACCACATAAACATGTTACACACACAAACTTCAAAACCAAAATTTTCAGGAGGGGTATCCTTTAGATAACAAAAAAAAATCAACTTCAGAATTGGACTGCACTAAGGTTACCCTATTTTTCTCCTAATCAAACACAAATCCACATAATAATAAAAACCTAAACATGTCGGTTCTACTAAAATAGCACTTGAGGGAAAAGAAACACGGCAACAAAAAACCCCAAGAGGACATATAGACCCACAAGTACCTCACACCCTCAACTTGTAAGCATGCATTGTACCCAATGCAATAGATAAAATAAAACAAGGGAGTTAGGAACATACCTGTGGCACCCTACGTGCATGGATCTAATGTCGATCAAAATCAAAAATTAAAGCAAATGTAGGAATAGTAAGACACCTTGGGTTGCCTCCCAAGCAGCACTTGATTTAGCGTCGCGGCATGACGCGGGTATCTTGATTACTCAAACTTCATCAAGATATCCCTTGGGTTGGCCTCCAGGGTCATCCAAAATATTTATTTCTGAAACCACCCTCATGTTTTTTGGCTACTTCATAGTTCTGCAAACATTGAATGTGACTTCCTTATTATCCAGCCTGAATTTCAGCTCACCTTCTCCATATCTACCAATGCTCTGTCGGTGGCTAAAAATGGTCTTCCCAAAATTATGGGCATCTCAAAATCGACCGCACAGTCCAAGACAACAAAGTCAGCAAAAAAAGATGAAATTTTCAACCTTGACCAAAACATCACATATTATGCCCACGGGCTTCTTGATCATACGATCCGCTATCAATAACCGCATCTTTGTTGGCTCGGGGGCTCCCAAACCTAATTTCTCAAATACTGCCAGCGGCATCAAGTTAATGCTCGCACCTAGGTCACATAAAGCTCTGGCGAAATGAACTGACCCAATTGTGCATGGAACTGTGAAGGAACCTGGATCATCTTTATTTTGCACAAGAGAACGGGATGCAATTGCACTACAATGGTGCAAATCATCAACAGACTCAAAACTGACAGTTCTCTTTTTCGTGACCAATTCTTTCATGAACTTTGCATATCCCAGCATCTGCTCGAATGCCTCCACAAGAGAGATGTTTATTGACAGCTCCTTCAACATTGTGATAAACTTCTGATATTTGCCTTCCTCGGCCTTCTTTTTCAACCTTTGAGGAAAGAAAGGAGGAGGTCGTGGGATAGTTTTGAGCACTTGTGGTACCTTCTTTTCCTGTCTCTTTTTAGATTTTGTCTTTTCGCTGTCATCATGATGATTTGGAAACGTGTCGCCCTTTGAATTATCCGGCTCTAACTCAGTTTCTACATCAATAACCATCGGTTCATTAGTCTTACCACTGTCAGCAGGTATAGGTGGATCTGTCGTGCACTTTTCGCTTCTAGTAGTAATGGCTAGACAATGACTATCATTCTTCGAATTTTGCACGGTATTGCTTGGAAGGGTGCTAGGCTGATGTTGATTTAGTGCCAATGATATCTACCCGAATTGTTGCTCCAACTATTTAATGGCAGTTGAATGAGACTCCACTTTCTGACTTATTCCCGAGATGCCAGTCCTAATCTCCTTCAAGCAATTTTCCTGCCTCTCTGCTCCTTTGACCAGTTTATTAAGAAGGGCCTCCATCCTTGAATTTCCAGACTCCTCATCACGTCTTTCTGGTGGTACATAAAGGTCATTCTTCTCTCTATAATCATCTTTCCACCTCCAATCACCGTCACGGTCTCATTCTCGATCTCTATTTCCCAATTTGTTGTAGTTGTATCCATAATAGTTTTGACCTTGATTCCCTTGCCTCGAGTTCCAAGAGTCTTGACTAGACTCTTGTCCCTTGGCTCAAAAACCCACCACTTCTCGATCTAGGTACTTAGCCTCTTTATCAAACTCACTATCATCATGTCTAGATGATTTACCTTGTGCACCTACAGCATGCACCTTTTCAGCATCTCTGGTCGCTATCTATTTAGCCAGAAGATCAATTTCTGTCCTCAACTGAGCGACCTCTTGAGCTACAAATTTGTCCAAAGCCCACTGTGCTGCTGAGGCTACAATATCATATGTGCTAGCTGGTGTATCTACTTCCCGAGTATTCCATCCTCAGTTGGTCTTAGTGATACGATCTAATATCTCTGAAGCTTGTTCCCATCTCAGACTCATGAACGTTCCACCAATGATAGTATCTACTACGGCCTTAGTGTTTGCATTCAAAGCCCTGTAGAAAATTTCAAGAAAATTTCTACCACTCATCCTATGGTTCAGCACATTCTGCAGCTTCTTCTTGAATCTGAGACACGTCTCATAAAGTGCTTCAGAATGTAGTTGTCTAAAATTGTAAATCTCATCCTTCAACTGCAACATCTTAGATTGTGGAAAAAATCTTTCTAGAAATTGATTCCTCAAGTCTTGCCAGTTAGTGATAGAACCTCGTGGTAATTCTCCCAACCATAATGTTGTTTCTCCTGTTAGGGAGAATGGGAACAATCTCAACCGAATCACCTCTTGGTTAACTCCAGGTAGATTATAGAAAGTGCAGACCCCCACGAAATTCATCACGTGCATGTTTGGATCATCTGAAGGAAGGCCGACGAACACACCTTTCAAATTTAGCAAATGGATCATGGCACTTATAATGTCAAACTTAGTGCCCGGAGGTAACTCTGGTGGAATGATGGCATCAGTCTCAACCGGCTCAAGATAAGCCATATCTTCTTCTTCAGGATCATTATAAATAGGCACATATGCTCTCTGCTGCGCTCTAAGTCTTCTCTGTCACTCTTCAACATCAGCCAGACGCTGTGCTGCTTCTTGCATTGCTCGATTATCTCTTTCTTCTTGACTAAGAGCAGTTTGCCTAGCCTGCTCTTCTCATTTCAATCGAGCGGTAGTTTGATCCGTTGTTTCATGACCAACTGGCTGAATTGGTTGGTGATGAATGTCTCCGGCAGCAGCGGGATCCTGAACTCCTTCAGTATTCACCATTCTTCGATTAGCTCTTAGAGTCCTTTCAATTTTAAGATCAAGTGGAATCAGGGGATTGCCTTGACTCCTAGTATTGGGCATACACCGGCGTATACCCTCCAAAGTAGGTAAAAAAAAAACCCAATCAACTCCAACCAGTACTAATCAACTCCGTAACCATATTCCCCGACAACGGCACCAAAATTTGATGTCGCCCAAAATATACCTCCAGAAAAGTATAATGCGGCCGTTGTATCAAATATAGAACCCAACTAGGTTGGGGTCGATCCCACAGGGAATAGGTCGAAGTTATGTAAAATACTAGATGGAATAATTGGAAAAGTAAGTAAAACTAGGGGGTTTGTGAGTAAATAGTAACAATAACGATTGCTGGTTTATCGAGTTTGTAGACAATGAGAGAAAAACACTAGGACTATGATCCTCAATGATTCCTTAACTCCACTGGTTGCTTGTGCTAACAAAACCGTCCTGCTATGTGGCATGCAAAGTCTGACAAGATATGTTCATCTAAACATCTCTCGACCTTGGTTAGATAAATTTCACTTTTCTCCTCTCGGTCTCCAAGTGTCACACTACTAACCCTTTTCCTGAATCTCAGATAACTATTCCCTCTAAGGGTCAAGTTATTAGGTGAAGGTTGATAGCTTCAAATTTCTATTGTTATCTCCTTTTCCTAATCTCTACCTCTCTCCCAAGCAAGTCTAGAATATAGGCGGGTTCCTAACATTTGTCACAACGAAGAAGACAACAATACATGCATTCACAGCGGTTTAGAGTTACTTTGCACTTAATCGGTTTCGTTAATTCCTCATGGTTCACACAACCCTAGTTGATGGGTTTAGCTACTCATAATTGTAAGAACACAAGAAGAATTCAGAGATGAAAGCATAATTGCACACTCACAATAATGAATAAAAACTGAAATCTCTCAATTATCAATAAAACTCGAATTAGGGTTTGTAACTACAAAACCAAGAATATGTTTATAATCTCAAAAACAATATGAAATAGCTCTCAAAACAATGTAATGACTTTTTTTTCACACATAGGACTATACAGGGGTATTTATAGATAAAAAGTGAATCCTATCCAAATCAAAATAGGAGAACAGAGTCGGCAACTTCCACGGTATCGTGACTTGGTGTCGTGGAACCAAGTCACGCCACATAGGTTGGTGTCATGGAAATAAGGCTCAATTAGACGTCTTCAGAAGTTGAGTCACGCCACCTTTCCACGTTACGTAGGTGGACTCACGCCACGTGGATGCCTGGCGTGGAAATCAGGCACTTTATTCACACTGGGAAGTGACCCACGGCACCACTCACGTCACTTGAGTGGCACTCACGGCACTTGAGTGGTGTCTTTATTCCCTCTTCGGTGAAGATTTTTGTTCTTTCATCTTTCGACACTTCGTTCTAGGGCTTGATTCTTCCTTTTTGATCATTTTTCCTTTAAAACCTGTTTTCCTGCAAAGTAGGACAGAAACCACATCATACCAACCAAATACACCCAAGTTATTGCATATTTCTCTGGTTTTAAGCATCGAAAGTGCCATGTAACAATGGCGCATCAACGAGACATCACCCAAGTCGTCAGAGGGACTGTTTTGTAATGTTAAAACATTTCCAAAGGGGTTGTTTGGTCTTTTCCCACTCTTTAACACCAAAACTACGTCATTTTAACTATCCTAAAGCTGAATATTGAGCCTAAACTACCCCAAATCCCTCATTCCCTCAAAAATCAGATCGACACTTAGCTAAAAATAGAGAAAAGTGTTGTTTTTCTACTCCAAGGCAAGAATTAGGGTACTTCAACTTCAGGATCCAAATCTAAAGATGTCACCCAGGGTTTTTCCATAAGATATGTAGGATTTCATCAATGGGTTCCCTTTCACCCATTGAGTCCCAAAATACATTCAGTTCCTTAGTAAATTCATAATTTTTGAAATTGGAGTTTTCACTACAATCATGATTCTTCTCGTATTTCAATTCCCCATAACTAGTAGGCTATAAACACATGTTTCTCCATGAAATTCACTACCTTGATAGTATCATATTCATAAACCCTAAGTATAATAATATTCCATGATTTTGGGACTTGTGTTGTATAACTTCATATTCCATTCAGATTATAGAAACTGTCATGAGTAGTTGCATTCTTCAGAGATAGCGGGTTATGAATATCTGATGACTTAGGATCTCATGCATTGTCATAACTGATGACTTAGGGTCTCATGCATTGTTAGTTGAACATTCATTACTTAAGGTTCACATGATTTAGAATGCTTTCAGAAAAATCACTTATCTTTCAGTCTCAGAACATCAGTATTATTGATATATTCAGCATTAATAGTTATTGCATGACCTCTATTTAGTTTACTCACTATAGTATTGATCGGTTACATGCTTATTTACTTGGTCATTGCCTCAGCTTTCATTCCTCAGTTCCATGTTCAACTTATCCTCTTCATGAATCGGGGTTCAGGGTTCAGGTCCAGCTTTATAAATTCCTTCCAAATTTTAGTCCCTATATATTTCCCTTTTTACATTTACTCCAACCATCTCATGTATCCCATAAGCTTACAAGTATCATGATTTAGAAATATATGATATATATATGTGTGTGTGTACTCACACCATAACCCAGAGCATCAACTCATAACAATAAAAATAAAGTTTACTAGTAGTATGGCAGTCAGGTATGGCATCCATGATTATGGAAAATTTGACATCCAGATACATCACCAATAGTATTCTCAGGAGCTATCAATTATGTTCAGGTAGGGGTAGTACGTAGCACCGAGCAGACGAAGGTATGAAGGCTCACTCGCCTGTTAAGTTGAGACCTTTAGTACCAGTCCCTAAGTCACAAAACTATGTGCCATCGTAGGTTTATTTAGTCCTCTTAGTAGGCATGTTGTCTCAGTTTATTGGTACCATATTAGATCAGATAAGCCATTATACCCCGGCAAGGTATATTGGGCCCTTTTCTATGGGGATTATACATCGAACTCCATGTTTAGCTCATATGGTTATATGTTGGTTAATAGTATCACCCACAGTCGTAGACTTCAGTATTTGTATGACCCTCAGTTCAGTCTATTTCACAATATTTCAATTATCTCAAAACATTCATGCATTCAGTATTTATAATTATCCATATGTTTCCTTGTATCTTAGTATACTTCACCATCACTTTTGATTTAAATGTTTTATAATCAGTATGCCTAGTTTGTATATTATTTTATAGTTTCTGAAGATACTGGTGTTCCCATACTCATATTTATCACTCAATGAATCATTACATAGTGTCGTTTGCATCATTTTTATATTCAGCTATTCATAGTGCATATCCTACATACTCAGTACATTTAAAAGTACAGATTGCATACCTATTCTGCCTATATTTTTTATGTGATGTAGATTCAGGGGCTCACAATCAGGATCATAGCCAGGTATACCACAGATCCCAACCAACAGGTGATGAGTTCTCTTTATTCGAGGACTTAAGTCAGTTTGTAGTTCCAATTTTTTATTTCTATGCGTATGTATTGATTAGGGATAGTTAGGGTCAAGTCCCGGCTACCTATAGTCAATATTAGTAGAGGATTCATAGATAGTCAGTCAGAGTTGTTGTATTCAGTTTCTCTTTCTTTTCAGATTACAGATGTTGTAAATTAACTTTCTACCATTAATGTATTGACCCAGTTTATTCCATGATTATGCTTCAGCTCAGTCAATTTAGCTCTTATACAGGCTTAAATTAGTTACTCATGCATTATGCTAGTACCATGGGTTAGCTTGGAATTACTTATGGTTCTAAGCACCATATTATGACTAGGGGGTAGTCTCGGGTTGTGACTAACTTGGTATTATCTCACAAGGTTTAAGAGTCCTAGGGTGCCTATGAAGCCGTGTATATTAAAGTCTTGCAGAATGGTACAGAGAGATATGTACTTATTTTTTAGAGGCTACAGGACATTTATGAAATGTTTCCTTTCTTTTATATCCCAGATTGTGCAATAGGGATGTTCTCTAAGGAATTTATATAGATCCAAGCATTGCTCCTTTTCTACTAACTACACCTCATCTTCAAGGTAATAGAAATAGTCAAGCTTAAATTTCTACTGATAAAGTTTTCTCAGATTGTTATGAGATTGCACATGGGCTTGAAAGGATCCCATCAGTGCCTTTAAGTTTAGAATTTTGAAACAGTTCACTTTTGTTCATGAAAATCGTGCGGTGAGCCAAAGTCAAATGTGCTCTCAAATCCCTTCTCAGAATCCTATGGTAGAATGACCCAGAGTTAGAAGCATAAGCCTAGAAGTGTTGTAGCAGTAGAATGGGGATAGTGTTTATCTGAATTTAGTAGATGGGAGTTATGTATCCATTGAGCCAGCAAGGTGTTTTGTAGATTTTATGATATCATTTTGAGAGAGATTTACCGGTTGAGAGGACTTAGAGTATGTCAAATCTTTAGCAAGGATCAAGTCTAGGCAGTGACCAAAAAGATAGAGAAGCTTGTTAAGGTTGAGTATGTTCATAAGATTTTGAGTAGACTAGTGTTCCCTAACTTTTCTCTAGTATTAGTAAGTTGGTACAGTGTATAAGGAATTTTATGGCTATCCATGTTGAGTGTTAGACCCCAAGTATGGATTGTGGATGAACAGGCTAATAGAGAAAACATTTAAATTCTAAAAGGAAAAGGTGTGCACTCAGGGTATTATGACACTTTGGAAGATTCTAAGTTAGTAAGCGTTTAAGTTGTAGTATGATGACTATTGATGCTAGAGAAAGTTAAGAGTTGTATCTCAGAAGAAAGTACTAGTAGTGGGTTTTACACTTTCAGATATAGTCTTTCAAGGGAGTTTAGTATTTATGAGTATAGTCATACCCCAACCACTAGAGTGAAGTGATTATAGTTCAGTTTAAGGTTTATTGAGAAGGCCCACAGACTTAGAATAATAGCTTAAATCTAAGGGGGAGATGATAGAACAAAGAACCAAGTTAGGTGTTCAGATTCTAGTAATGATGCTAGTAAGTTCTAGAACAACACTAGGGGAGGCACATACCCAACCCATTCTTATCTCAGTATATTTCTTATACTTCAGTCATTATAACACTCTACTCATGCCTTGTATGTTAGCGCCATGATCATAACTCATATTCATACAGCTCATACAGAATTATGTTTATTCCAAGTTTCTAGTATAAAGAGTAATAGTTCACTCAATAGTATGAATCATACTTTATAAATCTATGAATTACAGTCTCACGTCATGCAGCTCATGACTTATACACTCATGGTACATCTTTAATGACTAGTGAGATCACACTATGTCATGTATGCTTCCAGATCAGATCTCTTGAACAAGTTCATTCATATTATACTTTACCCCTCAGGCCCAAGTTGAGTGTCAAAGTTATGAAAATCCCTAAGGTAAGATTCCACAGTATCCCTCTTATACCAAATCCTCATGTACTAGTTCTTTAGTGACCCTTCTCATGTTTTAATGGTGATATTGATGCTAGTTGAGTCATAGGCTTGAATGATTTGTTGATATACATGTGAATAATGACTTATAATGGTTAGAAACTCTTTGTTTAAAAGTTAAAGTTGATTGTTTAAGGCGACAAGGAGAAGTATATTTTTGGATGATAGCCCCAAGTGGTTATAGAATATAGGTTCCCGCAGTTAAGCCCAGTTTAGTCCTTTTAGTGGTAGAGTTTTGTATCTTTGGGTTAATATTGAATAGAGTGAGAGCACTCAGCTAGACTAGACATAGACTTCAGAAGCCATATGTAGTGTACCCATAAGAAAGTTAGAAGTTTTAGCTAGTTAAGTGTGGTATATTCGTAAGAAGGTACATAGTTGAGAAATGTTGTCATGTTGGAAGGTTATCAGTAACATTGCTTAAAGCATATTAGTCCTATCCTTACTTTTGGCCTAAGATACTCTTGTTTCATGATAGGTAGTTTTGGACCAAAAGTGTCTCATGTTCAGCTCTAAGTCGTTCCTATTCTATGAGCTCAAATTAACATACTAGGATGCTCAGACCATGTTGGAATCCTTATTCAGATATCTTACTCAAATCATACCTTCGATTCATTCCCCCTACTTTTATTAGAACATTTGACAAGGTGCATACAAGGGAACAAATAATCCTTTCTTGGTGACTCTCATATATTTTATATGATTATCTATCACTTTGTAGTTTTTCATATACGTTTGTTCCAGGAAGGCTTCAGTCAAGTTCTAAACTCTCAGTGTGAACCAGTCCTTACAACCCGCAATTCAGTTCAAAGAATCAGAAAGACAGTTCTGATTGTTTTCCATCCTTTTTTCTAGTCTTACTACTATAAGTTTCATATATATGCCTATTTCGTGTGGTTTTTTATTTTCATTCATGCTATGTGTAAATTCAGTTGAGTCTTTACTTCCAATATACATTAGTCCCAACCATGACAAATATCCAAATTCAAAAATCAGTTATCATGCTAGTTATGCAGCTTCAGAAATCAGTCAGACAGTACTAGTAAGTTACCTCATTTTTAGTTCAGTCCATGTTTTAGTTAGAGATTCAATTAATATGTTAGTATTCAGCTCTTAGAATTCAGTATTGGGATTGCAACTCTTTTCCTATCCTTTCAGCTTAGTTAGTCTTCGTTTGAGGATGAATAATCCCAAGGGGGAGATATTATAACACCTCGAAAACCCAAGCTAAGATCAGAACCAATCTTCAAGCATATATAGAACAAAACTCTATGATTTGGTAGTATGAGAAGTAATTTAGATATGAACTAAGGCCATGAGTAACTCCTAGCTCATAGCCAAGTTGAAAGCTTCCTTACCAATTGAATTCTTGTGTAAAATATTTCTATAGTAAACTTCAAATGAGCATAAATCTTAGATTATGAAGAGTTTTTAAGCTAAAGACCTACCAAATTAACGCTCTTTGAGTCTTCTTTCCAACGCATCTAATTGCTCCATAATCCAATACCTGAGTAAGAAGTTATACTCATTTTACCAGAGGATGTCCGTCTGCTAGAGTGTGACAACCTGAGTGACGACCCGTCAGGCTTGGTCATCAAACTTAAGCAGTAAACTCGAAAAATGGTTCAAAAGTTATGAGTTGTCACCCAAATTGTTAGATAGGACTGTTCTGCAATGTTCAAACATTTTCAAAGGGGTTGTTTGGTCTTTTTTCACTCTTTTAACACCAAAACTATGTCATTTTAACTATCCTATAGCTTTATATTAAGCCTAAACTACCCCAAATCCCTCATTCCGTCAAAAATCAGATCAAAACTTAGCCAAAAATAGAGAAAAGGGGCAATTTTCTACTCCAACGCAAGAATTGGGGGTTTTTAACTTTAGGCTCCAAATCCAAAGATTTTATCAAGGGTTTTGCCTTCACGTATGTGGGATTTCATTAATGGGTTCACTTTCACCCATTGAGTCCTAAAATACATTCAGTTCCTTAGTAAATTCATAATTTTTTAAATTGGGGTTTTCATTACAGTCATGATTTTTCTCGTATTTCAGTTCCCCATAGCCAGTAGGCTATAAATATATGTTTCTCCATGAAATTCAGTACCTTGATAGTATTATATTCATGAACCCTAAGTATAATGATATTTCATGATTTTGGGACTTGGTTTGTATAACTTCATATTCATTCAGATTATAGATACTGTCATTAGTAGTTGCAATCTTCGAAGATGGCGGGTTATGAACACTCGATGACTTAGGATCTCATACATTGTTAGTTGAACGCTTAGTCCTTAAGGTTCACATGATTTATAATGCTTTCAGATAAATCACTTATATTTCAGTCTCAGAACATCAGTACTATTGAGCTTTCAGTATTATCAATTATTGCATGACCTCATATTCAGTTTACTCACTACAGTATTGATCAGTCACATGCTTATTCACTTAGTCATTTCATCAGCTTACATTTCTCAGTTCCATGTTCAATTTAACATCTTCATGTATCAGGATTCAGGGTTCAGGTTCAGGTCCAGCTTTATAAATTCCTACCAAATCTCAGTCCCCATATATTTCCCTTTATGCATTTACTCTAGCCATCTCATGTCTCCCTAAACTTACAAGTTTCGTGATTCTAAAATATCTGATATAGATATGTGTGTATGTGTATTCACATCATAACTAGGAGCTTTAGCTCATAACAGTAAGATGCATGATATCATGATATCTAAATATGCCATTAATGTTTTTGAACATTTTCCCCCAAAAGTAAGTTTCATGATTTGTATGGTACCCAAAATTCCATCAATGATCACGGATCAGTTTTCTTATAAAAGCAAAGTTCACTAGTAGTACAGCTGTCAGGTATGGCATCCATGATTATATACAATTTTACATCAAGATATGTCACTATTTATATTCTCGGAGCTACCAATTATGTTCAGTTGGGAGTAGTACTTAGCACCGAGAAGACAAAGGGATGAAGGCTTACCCGCCCATTAGTCTGAGACCTTTAGTGTCAGTCCCTATGTCACAGAACTAAATGGCATCATAGGTTTATTTATCCCTCTCAATAGGCATGTTGTCTCAGTTTATTGGTACCACATCAGATCAGATCAACCTTTATACCCTGGCAAGGTATATTGGGCCCTTTTTTATGAGGATTAAATATTGAACTCTATGTTTAGATCACATGGTTATATGTCAGTTAATAGTATCTCCCACAGTCTCAGACTTCGGTATTCGCATGACCCTCAGTTCAGTCTATTTTACAGTATTTCAGTTATGTCAAAATATTCATGCATTCAGTATTTATGATTATCCTGATGGTTCCTTGTATCGTAGTATATTTTAGCATCACTTTTGATTAAATATTTTAATGTCAGCATGCCTACTTTATATATTATTTTATAGTTTCAGAATATACTTCCCACACTCATACTTATCACCAATGAATAATTACATATTATCGTTTGCATCAATTTTATATTTAGTTATTCATAGTGCATATACCACATACTCAGTATATTCAAAAGTACTAATCGTATACCTCTTCTGCCTATATTTTTTATGTGATGTAGATTCAGGTACTCACAATCAGGATCATAGCTAGACACACAACAGATTCCAGCCAGCAGGTGATGAGTTCTCTTTATTTGAGGACTCAAGTAAGTTTGTTGTTCTAGTATTTTATTTCTATGTGTATGTATTGATTAGGGATAGTTAGGGTCATGTCCCGGCTACCTATAGTCAGTATTAGTAGAGGCTTCAAAGATAATTAGTCAGCTTTGTTGTATTCAATTTCTCTTTCTTTTTAGATTACAGATGTTGTAAATAAACTTTCTACCAATAATGTATTGAACCATTTTATTCCATGATTATGCTTCCGCTCAGTTAGTTTAGCGCCTATACATGTTTTATTCACTTACTCATGCATTATGCTAGTATCATGGGTTAGCTTGGGATCACTTGTGGTTCTTAGCACCGTGTTACGACTAAGGAGTAATCTCGGGTCGTGACAGTTGGGATAGGCTTACCTTTACCAGAAGTTGTGACAGGTGCCATCACAAACTCTATTTTACGTCATGACAAATTGGTATCAGAGACCCAGGTTCATTGGTCTTATTAGTACAAGGTGAGTCTAGTAGAGTCTTGCAGATCAGTGCAGAGATGTCCATTATCTATCTTTGAGAGGCTACATGACTTTATAAGAATTTCATTTCTTCATTTCGTGTTGTGTATTCACAACTTTGTGTTACTCAAAAACCTCTTATTCACTCTCTCACAGATGGTGATAACGCATTCTTCCTTAGCTACAGATTCAGAGCTTGTCCCTTTGGTACATGGTAGGGGCAGAGGTCAAATTGGATCATCCAGACCAGCTAGAGGTTAGGCTAGGATTGCCTCTTCGAATTTTAGAGTATCTATAGGCGATAGGTTTATTAAGATAGAGGGGTTGAGCTCGATGCAGACACTGTCGGTGACCATGTCCATACCTATGCTTGAAGATTACTTGGTATGAGTGTTAGTTTTCCATAAGAAGTTGGATCCTACTTTGATTCGACATGCTATTTTGGGGCTTCAGACTACAGATGCATATTTGACGACAGATTCACCTAGTGTTAACAAGGTATTACCAGGGAGTTGTCCACATCCAGTGACCTTAACCTTTATATCTATGGAAGGACAGAGTAGTTTTGTAAAGTTCATGAGGATAGATCCTCTCAGGTTCGATGGAGATCCTAGGTTTGATGCTTATATGATCTTCCTTGGTTGCCGTGAGAGGTTGCACATGTTGGGCTTGGTGGATTCTAATGGAGTGGATTTCACTGCCTTTCAATTATTTATACCAACTAGACAATGGTGGAGTACTTTGGTAGAGAGTAGACCAGTTGGGTTACCTCCTCTTTCATAGGATCAATTTACTAGAGAGTTTCTAGAGAAGTTTGAGTGGAGACATGAGAGGCCCCATGGACTTGATGGAGATAGCAACCTGTATGGTATAGGCCGAGATCCTTGTGGTTATTCTCGAATAGGGTTAGATCATGGTGGCAATTCAGGTTCTGTAGGTCCAGTTCAATCGAATCCTATTTCTTTGGGTTGCTTTTTGTGTGGAGATCTTAGGCACTATTAGAGGTATTAACCATAGCTTAAATAGAGTATTGCATCATCAATTGCTCGAGAAGATGACAGGTCTCAGTATCATACTCTACAAGATGGACTCGAGGAGGGATCTTCTAGTACAGTAGCCACATGTATGGTTTCGGTATGCCTTTGATCGATTTTGGTAGAATTTGGTTGTAGTTCTACATTTTCCTATGTACTTACTCATTCGACATTGAGTCTTGATTTAATTTGTGAGTTTTGTTGGGAATATTGCTATTGCTACCACGTATTGGGTGTGTCGATCCTATATTGTGACTCATTTAGAGTATATCACCGGATTAGATTTGATGTCTATAAGTATCATGGATTTTGATGTATTTGGGTACAACCTTCTCGATGGATATATTGTGGAATAGTGGTTGATCAATTATAGGTTTTGGTATATTCAGCTCGTAGAATGGATTAGACTTGTGGTGCACTAATTCAAAAGGATTGCAAGTAAAGGATTTTGGTTGAATAAGGGAAGATTTTTGGGCATTCTTGCTTTGTGATTTGTTACTTCCTTAGTGATTTGCTTTGCTTGCATGGAATGATTTATGGGTGTTGAAACACTCCTCAATTAGACTTGAAGGAATTCAGCTTATAAGGATTTTTGTTTTTGATTTTGAAGGGGTTTCGAATGGAAATGAAACTTGTATGTATCATTTGTTACTTTAGTAGCGAAGTGACTTAATGGAATATTTTTGCTCATAATTTTTTATTAGAGTATGTATTATCATTCCATGGTTCTTGTGTTAAGGAATGCTGAATGGGAAAAGAGTTAAGGAAGGATAAAGAACTAGTACATAAGGAGTGTTGATATATGCATAGTCTAGCGGTGATTTTCCCCCAAGATTTGATTTGTGATTTTGGCGTCCGTTAGTGAGATATAGTGATTATTGAACTTCTTCCATAGGTTGATTTCCCATGATATGACAGGTTGCTGATGTGTGTATGATCGAAGAAGCTCTTCGTTCTACCAGATTATTGAGGAGTTCGGGTTGATTGATGTCACTTGGGTATTGAGGATTGCATGGGTTATTGTGAGGGGTGTTATATGAGAATTTGATGCCATTCATGTGTTCATGTCTATGGTATATAGAGTTTTATGGTGTTTCTCACTTGCTTCAAAGGGTTGAGCATAAGGATATGACTACAGTATAGTGACCTAAGTATGCTAAGGGTGGCTTTTGAGGTTTTGTGCAACATTGATATTGATTTTGGGCCCAGTTGCTTTAGTTTGAGGTTATAGTGTTGTCTGATTCGATAGTTATGGTATCGGCCTTGAGTAGGTTGATTTAGTATTTTGGTGAGTAGATATGTGGTTTCATGGGTTCCTTGGCATTTTGTTGGTTCGAAACATCATTTTAAATATCTAAGAGGGAGTTTTCCAGTTCAAGCAATTCATTCCCCTCATTCTCACTGATTAACACTTAGAGGGAAAAATAAAAGAGCATTCAAGTCCTTTCAAGCCTAAGACTAGGGTTCTTCTCAAAGTCAGATTCTCAAGTCTTCAGTCTAAGATTTCGTTAGTCCACGTATGTGGGATTTGAACAATGGGTGTCCTTTTAACTATTGCATCCCAAAGAACTCAGAAAACTAAGTATTTCATGAATTCATGTTTTAGGGTTCATAACTAGTTATGAATTCCCTTCAATTTCAGTCTTCCCATGATATTTTCATTACGATGACATATTTTCCCACGATTCTACATCTAGTATAACATATTGTTCCCATGATTTGATACTAGTATAATTCTAAAGTAAATTCCACATGTTTTAGCTATGGTTTCAGAATACTAGAATTAGCACAAACAAGTACGATCAGATTCTCAATTATACAGTCTTTCAAAATACTTTTGGATAAATTAGGTTCTGACCTAATTTTATAACACATGTTTTATATGAGCTGTCAGTATTATAATCTTGAAAGTAGTACGTAGCACCGAGTGGACTAGGGCCCCAATTCACCTAAAGTCCCAGAACTAATGCCAATGTAGGTTTATGTAGCCCCCCCATTGGTCATCATTTTAGTTGATCCACGTCAGTCATGCCTTTATGCCCTGGAAAGATATATTGGATCCTCCCTATAGGGCATTTACATTGGACTCCATGTTAGCTAACGTGGTTTATGTCAGTTAATAGACTCTCCCGTAGACTCAGTTCAATACTTGTGCATGACCCATACTTTCAGATATTTTATGCATTGTTATTGATACCAGATGTTACCTAGTATCTCAGTATAAATGTTTTGGGTCATTACACTATAGTTCAGCTTGTTATTCAGTTTTGCACTCAGCTTGCATTGAATACAGTTTTACAGCATGTTCAGTATTAATTTTAAATCATACAAAATATTTATTTTCTACAGCTTTCTAGTTTTTGAAATATTTTAGCTCATGATTTAGAGATTGCTTTATGTCTCGCAGCTTTTCAGTACAGACATGATTTAATTTATATCATAGTAAATGGTTTATGTCCTCAATTTTAAAAGCATGGTTTAAGTGTTGCTCATGATTATTGCATATCTTACATTCTCAGTACATTCAATGTACTGGCCGCATATTTTCCTTGCGCTACATTATTTCATAATATAGGTATCAGTGCTAGATCACAGGATCATGGTCAGGCAGATCACAAATTTCAGTCAGCAGGTGATGAGTTCTCCTTATTTGGGAACTCCGGTTAGTTAGTAGTCATAGTAGTTTATTTCATTTCGTGTATATTGATTAGAGGTAGTTGGGGGTCATGTCTCAGCTAACTACCCTCAGTATTTGTAGAGGCTTCATAGATATTCAGTCAGAATTATTGTATTCAATTTTAGTTTTCTCTTTTTACATACACTCGTTGTAAAAGTTTTAACCAGTGATGTATTGAACATGTTAGTCCACGATCTTGCTTCCGCATAGTGTTTTCAAGTATATATGTTTTTATTTAGTTTCTCATAAATTATGCCAGCATGAAGGGTTAACTTAGGGCCACTTGTGGTTCTAAGCACTGTGTTACGGTAAGGGTGTTGACTCAGGTCATGACATGTATGAAGGTGTTCAAAGCATTAAACCAAAATCAGAAGCCAAGGGGATCTTTTAAACAAAAATTTAAGTGGAAGGTTCCATTACAGCAAAGTATTTCAAATAATCTTGTTTGTGGTATGACTTGGAATGATCATATATTCCAATCAATAAGTCATTAGAGGGTTTCCTACCTATCAAACTAAAGGTCCTTTGGTCTAGTTTCCAGCAAAATAAACCTCTCATACATTCGAGTTTGGGAAAAAAGTAATGTACATTTTACTACAGATATACACAACACCTGAGTGACTACATAACATAGACCCCATCCAAGTGAATGGGTTAAATATGGTGTGGTCGAGAACTTCACCTCCACGTAGAAGTGAAGGGAGGTGGCAGAAACATATGCAATTTAAGTGTTTCCCATTAAGTAAGTTAATCCAAGTACCCACCAGTTATTTTAATAATACACATATTATAGCCATTCATTTTATGTCGGCATAATTTGACTGTCTCTCATACATATATATTTAGGCTCTAAGAAGTCCACTTTCCTTCACTTTTATTTACAAATAGCAAGTTATAGCTTTTGCAATACACATACATATATAGATACATGCTGAAGAGAGCATCTATGAGAACCGAAGTGGTGTAGTACAAGGTTACTAAAAGGAGAAAAACAAATCATTTTCCATGTGTTGTTGAGCTTAGGTTTGAGATTAAATACCATAAAGGAAGGATTCAATTTATTGTAATTGTTCTAGACAATCAAGTTATAGCTTTCATCCCTTTTAGCAATTACGAGACTATATCGATTTTCTAGTTAAATTTTATGAAATGAACTCACGGGATGGTGATCGAAAGTCGCAAGTTTGGATTTTACCTATTAAAATGAATATGTTATGGACTAAATATTGGGCATCAGGTAGGGGTAGAAATATTAACCCTGTGTGAAGGTCATATGATTATTTAGAAAGCTGGGAAAAGGAAGGGTGTGGTGATACACCATTTATTTATCATAGTTGTCAAGTTTGTCGCTCGTGACTTACTGTTGTATTTTCGGCATTGCCGTTCTTCTTTAGGTTCCTAAACTTCCCTATATAATGTTTAGACATAAATAAATTATTACTGAATGGCGTCGATGACACCACGCACAAGATAAAGTCCAAGAAGTAAGGTATGTAAAGGCTATTCCTTTGACTTTTTGCATGTTTCCACAGTTCCATAAGTTGCAAGTCTAGTATGCCATCAAAAAGCTACTTGTAGATATCTCAAATAAGTTTTGTCTGGTCTTGTGCTATCATAGTAATCCCTTGACGGGAACGCATATTTAATTTGGTATGAATTCTGTGTCTAACGGTGTGTTAGAGAATGTATAATCATATTTCTTATAGCCTTATTACTTGCTTTTGGGGGTATGTGTGATTTCATTGGGGGCTATGTGTGGTTGCCTACAGGGCTATATACAATTCCTCTATGGGGCTATGTACATTTTCCTTTAGGGATACACAGAAGTGAACCTTGCCCTATGGGCTAGTTTATTGTTGTTATTAAACGATTCGGGTCAGAAGCAAGTTGCTTTTGTTGTAGATTACTTTTGGTATCATATGCTTTCAGTTTCAATTATTCTATCACTTTACAAATTCAGTACATTATTTCATAATGACTTCCCATTGCTTGGGGGTGCTTCATTCATGCTTGTAGGTTATGACAGATAGATAGATAGATAGGGCTTATCAGTTGGTGTCGTCAAGCTCAACAGTTGGTTTGTAAGATCCATTTCTTCCAGTTTTTCTGAGTTAGAAATCTTAGTATATATATGTAGCTGATAGGTATATTGAGGATCTTTCCCAACCATAAATCAGTAGTTATATTCTTAGAGACTTGTAGACTTATGTCGTACATCCAGTCAATCAAGCCTGGCCTTGCGCAAATAATTCTATATATATTGTCCTTGTCGATCTAGGCTTTTGGTTGTCTCAAGTCTTAAGGTTGTGTAGTTTATGTGTTGTTCACTTGGTCAAGTGAGACACTGGGTGCCGAAGTTATTAAGTAGGGTTACACTCTATTAGGGTTAAACATAAGGAAAGACAAGAGATCATTTTGTATATTTCCCTTATTCTTCTTAATTTTATTATTGATTGGTGGTTGCAAATATTAACCTAAGCTATATAACCCTAGTTTTGCTTGAAAAAGTAGACTAGGATTTGGAGGAAATAATTAGCATGAACTCAGGCTCCAACTGTCACGCCTCAAATCCCATTAAGACGGACAGGCACCCGATGCCCTAAGGGTCCAAGAGAACCAAATTATATCATATGATTACCTTGTATGTAACTATGATAATTATAAAGTTTCGACGAGTATAGGTATGATGCCCTGACAAAAAGACCAACATAGCCCAAAATAGATGTACATGACTTAGCCGTTGAGGCTTCGATTACTAAAGACACAACACAACACAACTATACTTTATATTAACATTAGTCTACAAAGCCTTTAAGAGATTAAAAACTTAGCTTAGGTTGGGACAGGACCCCGTCATACCCTTAACTTTAATACAATATTAAAATATATGCTAAAGACTTGGAAAAGCCTTGAATTAGCCCGGAGCTCACCAAAAGCCGCTGAATATCATGTGCTTCTATTGGAGAGATCTACTAGCAAGAGTACATGTACCTACTGCATGAAACACAACATTCCCTGTGAGGGACGTCAGTACAAAAGAATACACTTAATATGTAAGGCATAAATACATAAGGATAAAATACCACATTTTCTTATACTTGTGGAATCATGTACATTACATTCTTTTCTTTACTTTCCTATTCTTTGATTTATAACTTTATAATGCATGTGATACAAATGACCATTTGATATGGTAAGATAGGATGGCCCATGCTAAACATTTTAGCCCCTGGGATGTTGTCCTCATAAATATACAAATTGGGATCTACCCATGCTACACTTTCACCCCTGAGATGCCACCCATAAATACATGAATTGGGATTGGCCCATGCTAGGCTTTCTCCCCTAAGCTGGAACTCATATATACATGAATTCGCTTTTGGGATCGACCCATGCTAGGCTCTTGGCCCTTGGGCTGCCACCCATAATTACATAGATTCACTTTACCTTATTTATTTAATCTTTAAGATTTTTCTTTTGGTGGTCATAACTCATTTGAGATTTGGGACTATAAATCAATAGTGTAGACATGTGAATAAAATACTTGAGGCAGTAACCATGATAGAGGAACCAAATGTGACAGCAATGTGATACTTAGGAACTTATATGACACGATGAACATTTAGACTTTTCAAATGGAATCATATGTACATATCAAGTGGAAGTGTGTGACTCCTCAAATGAAGAGGTAGGGACTTTATAAGATGATACAATAGCTAATTAGTAGACGATGTCAAATGAAAGGGTGCATAAACATGTGAACTAATGAGGCACATGGACAGATCCAAATTATGGACAAGTGTACATTCCACGAAAGGACATATAAAATGTATAATGGATAGAATATGTATCCGACATAAGAACACTCGTAGCATGTGTAATGTAGGATCTTATTGACTCAATGAACCTCATTCTACTTAGAGGATAACTCATGAAACTTACTATTTAGAGTACCATTGTCATACTAGTAATTGGAAGTATAAACACACCGGTATAGGATAATGAACACATACAAAAGTAGTTTGACACATTTGTGAAACTATGGTAGGAGGAAGATCATTAACTACATTAGAGATTGAACACCATCACTATGTATGTTTTACCATGAGGATCACTTAGAAAACTCATTTTGTTAGTATACAGAATAATGTCCACTTTATGCCAAAGAATATAAAATTGAATAGCCTTGCATACCTCAATTCTCAATTCGTATAGCTTATGAAGTGACAACCTGTCCTTTATGTGATAACATTCATCTACAACAAATGTCAAGTAATAAGGCTAATATTAGCAGCTAACTAACCAACTCGAGATATTTCAACTCATCGAAACAGTAGCTGGATAGTAAGCCCGTAGTTCTTCCAATTAAGGATGTTCTTTCACACATTCTGCCCGCTATAGTTATTTACATGAAATGACCTTCCCATGAGGTCCCTCGGTACTCCCCGAGCTTCATAATATATATAAAGAAGAAGCAAGTATGTAATGGGCAGCAAGCTCACACAATTTTTTAATTAATTTCTGTATTGCCATACCCTTCAATTCTGCCTTGATACAACATCACACGTCCTTTCCCAAAATCACCTAAGCTACCCCCAATAACAACACATATAGAGAGCCCCTTAATAGTCTCAAAAGCCTTTAGCACAATATAAAAACATTGAACTCACGACTTTCGATCACCATCCCATGAGCTCTTAATAATATAAAATTCTCCATCCAGACCTATACATAAAGAGGGACGAAATTGGGGCAGTAACCTTACCTTTATTTCTATAAATTTATTATCTTAACTTGTACTCCTTTAAGACTTTAAGCTTCCCTTCAAGTTGAACCAAATAAGAATAGGAATCTCTTAAAAGTTAAAGAGAAGTGGGACTACCAAACTTAGAGAAAAAGAGTTGCCCTACACTTCAGACACAAAGAACTTGATTTCCATCACTTTCCATGGTAGAATTAAACCAAAACCATAATTATTTTCACTTACTTTGGCTTGGAAAGAGGAGGGTTTCCTCAAGAACCCTAGAAAAATTTTGAGGCAGTAGTTTCATTTTTAGAGAGTATGTGGTCTTAAGAGACTTAAAATTTGGATGAGGGAAATGAAATATTTGCACCATATCTTTGGCCTTTAAAGGCCTTTTTACTAACTCTTTCTCCTCTTTATTTTCAGACACCATTTAGCTTAATTTGGAACATACATCGCTAAGTAAGAGATGCACCTACTTGGCCATTTTAATTACTTCATTGGGCATGGACAGATTGGGCCTTGGACTGCCCATTCTTCTCATTTTCCTTTTTCTTTTCTTTCACATAATATGGGTCACAAATAGGTCCATTAGACTAAGTAGGCGATGCACCTACTTGGTCCTTTTAACTTGGTTAGATAGTCTGAGTAAGTGATGCACCTACTTGTCACCTACTAGCTTACCTAGTCAAGCAAGCACCTCACTCGTTTTATCCCATTTTTCAAATCGTAATCCATTTACTTTAACTTAACACTAATATACACTTGTCCACTTCAAACTTTAAGATCAACTACCACTTTTTACTATCTCGAGTTTAAATATTTTTATCGAGTTTATATACTCGTATATGTGTTGGAAGATATGGGGCATTACACTAACCCTCATTTAATAGATTTGCTTGGGGATAAGTTGAATTTACCTGGCATATATTGATTATTCTTAGTAATAAATCTTGTGTATTTGGAAAATCATGAAGAGATAAGTCATTCAAATATTGAAAAATAATTGGTGATGTTATAGAGATCAAGTGCATATCTGGACTAACCCATTATTTGTATTTACATGAAAACCTAGGACACTACATTCTATAAAAGGGGGAGACAACTTTGATTCTTTAACCATTATTGTTTTGAAATCTAATTAATATAGTTGTTTTTAGTATGTTAATTCAAACCAAATCTATCAACATTCATGGGATAGAAAATAATACTGCTAGTCATGTACTCATTCGATCCGTAATTTTTTCATGCCTATCCCTATGGCATTCGATCTCAACCTTGTTGGGTTACTATATTTGACTATGACCTTGTTACATCATCTTATAGGATTAAATTTGAGTGTAGCGTGTATCATATCAGATAATAGAGACCATCCAAGACCAATTGACTCTATCAATAATAATAGAATTATTAACATGTGTAGATACATACATAGGAACATCAAGTGATTCATAATATATACACAGGGTCAATGCAACATATAATGACATATAAGAATATGTAGAACCTAGATCAAATAATTTTGAAGCATTATGGTGAAAGTAAGATGATACTTGTGATATAGCATCCAATGCAATTGTCTGGGGCCTGACCCAGACAACATACAAACGGGTCTGGCCTCCCCCAGTCTAACCACCAACTCCACCTTCTCCTATATTAGCCTAGGAACCACTTCTAGTTGGTTGTGTAGCTATTATAGCAACTAGAGCCTACACCATGGGCCTAAGTACATACCAATTGAGGAGTACCACTATATAACCTACAGCAGTCCCTCCAAATGTGGCCTAAATCACCACACTCAAAGAAACCCTTACATTGATGAGGATACTAAGGTAGTCCCTTCTTACCTGACTTCCCACCATAAGTTGTCTATCATAATGGTGCACAATAAGTCCCATGTCTCTAAAGCATACTATAACCATACCTTGTAGAAGTACTATAGGTACAATGACTTGAATAATCATTATAGGAAATCTGCAAGGATAACTGAAATGACTTGCTAGTGATCCTTTAGCCTGAGACCCCATGCCTCAAGATAAAACCTTACTAAATCCACCTGAGCTACAAGGCTTCTTTCCACAATGTTTCTGTCTCTCCTATTTTTTGATATGCTCAATCATCATCGATTTGTTCATGGCCTAAATGGAAGAAACCTCAAACTCAATCTCACGAGCCATACCAAGTTTGATATCATATGTAAGCTCTTCTATAAATATCCTTACCTTCTCTATCTCGATGAGGATCAAAGCATATGAAGAGAGAAATTTGTGAATCTTATCTCGTACTCAACAATTGTCATATCTTCCTTGAATAGATGCTTAAATTGGCCTTTAAACTCATCCCTCTTGTTGGTTGGGATAAATTTCTCAAGAAAAAGATATACAAACTATGCCCAAGTGAGATAAAAGGACTATGATGTCCTGGGCTCTAAACATAACCTCACCATCATTGTCTGTCCTGGCCCTCCAATTGAAAATTAGTGAAAACTCTATTGAACTTAAGCCAAGTTGTGCAACATCCCATGAAAACGATCAAGGAACTCTTGATCATCCATTTACTAGATCACCATTGTAATGTGGGGAATATAGTCTCTAGAAGCCATCTAACCTTTTTTTCTCCTTGGCAGACATAGCAACTTGAACTACTAACTGCAGTGCAATAATAGGGTTTGCATATCCAGGGTCTGTGTTCCCTCTCTATACTGGGATGTAGATGAAGCCACAAGTATAATTCACCATGTTCCATACTTTAAAAAATCTCATAATGTGAATTAGGTTTTCCTATAGCAAGGGAATAGAATTGAATCCCTTAAGAACTTGAGTTGAGACTATTTGAACAATCGGAACCTTTTCATCCTTATTAAATATAGGTGGATCAATCGAAGCTTCTTTGGCATGGTCTCAAGTAACAAGTGGTGATCTACCCTAGCAAGTTCCATTGTGTGAGCTCTGGTCTAAGCCACCCAAGTCTGTCATATTCTTTGCATTACCTCAAGTAGTGGCCTTAGCCTCAGATATAGGCTCTCGCACACCAATCATAGATTCATGTGTCCTCGCTATTTGTGAGAGAGTGAAACAAAAGAAATTTAAAATCCTAGTTGTAACAAAGGTGCATGATAAAAAAAGAAAGAAAGGGAAATTTCCTAAAATGCCTTGTAATCTCTTGAAGATAAGTACACACATCTTTGTACCGATTCGGAAGACTATATTACATATTGCTCATGACTCATAAACGCATGAACCTAGAGATCTAATATAACTTAGTCATGACCCAGTTAGGTAAACCCAAACACAATAACAGTCCAACATTGAGGCATTTAAGAGATAAGGTTAATTCTAAAGACAATACCAAAAGATAACAGGCGTTGAAACTAATGCCGTGCAAAAACCAAAATAACCCCCAGAATATAGTAATACAAGTCATGAGAGTCAATTAGATTTTTTTAAAAAAAGAAAGAGTCTAAATTAGATTAATACTGTCACAACATAATGATATTGCTTGTAAAATAACATCAGTATGAAAAGGGAAAATGAACTTTAAGGTAATATGAACAAGACCAAGCAGCTCATCGCGGCAGTTTCCTATCATCTTCTCAACTAACTCGTGGACTTTATTGGTGCACAAATCCATATCTATACAGAGTGCAATAAGTGTTGTATGAGTATACCAATATGTACTTAGTAAGTATCATCAGCCTCCCCCAACAAAGTAATGGCGAGGGTTGAACTGAAAATACTCACTTAAGTAATTGTACGTGGACTGACAATACTCACTTAATTAATTGTACAATGATATATAATCTTGATACATAATAAGCATAGAAGAGTAGAGATATGTATAAATATAGCACAACTAAATATGCGCAGATATGATATTTATATAAAATGAAAATATCATGAGTTAATATCAAATATGCATGATAAAGACTCCACAATTACCAAATATTAGCTCTCCCAATGCTAGATTTGCATGCACACTGATCGAGGTTCTCGGGTTATGCATTCTCATGAAGAAGGATTCATATACAAACGTCATATGGGCAACTAACATGTCATAATCTTTAGGGACAACTCATTTGTCATAACCATATAGGTGTGACAGTAGGTATGCAATTATAATCCATATGTACAGTGTGACTAACATCTAAACATGTAATCTAACATACACAGCTCATGGCCAAACACATATCCAGGCACTCAAATTTGTCCAAAATTTCCATTTAGACACTTAAATTTAGCCACGTTCTAATTGAACACAATACTATATACAACTTTGTTTTCAATTAGACACAATAAGCTGACTGAAATTTCATAAATGACACACGTATAATTAATTATATGACGTGAAAAATATATTCCGCCTATTAAAAAAATTTATTTCACATATTAAAAAAATTATTCCACATACGCTACTTCACTCATCCTATATGGATAATATTTTTAATACATGAAATATATTTTTAATATGTGAAATATTATTTTTCACTTCATACAATTAATTACACACCATACAATAAATTTAACTTCTTTTGGTCAGTCAGTGGAGAATTAAATATTATTTCATATATTAAAAACATTATTCCACATATGCTACTTCACTCTTCCATATGTGAGAATACTATTTTTAATATGTTAAATAAGTTTTTTAATATGTGTACTATTGTCTTCCACATCATACAATTAATTATATGTGTGTCATTTATAAAATGTCAAATCAGCTTGTTGTGTTTAAATGGAACAAAATTGTATATAGTAATTCAATTGAAATATGACTAAATTTAAGTGTCTAAATGAAATTTTTGAATAAATTTGAGGGTCTGGATATGTATTTGGCCTATAGCTCATAATGTTAAACTAGCATGAAATATGATGTATATAATATCATTCTATCATGATTGGATATTTAAAGTAGTCATGACACAGAATGTAGCACATAAAGCATGTACATATAGAATAACTTATACCTCGTAATATTTATTACCTTGGTATCCGCATATACATAATATATGCAAAACGATATCATTTTGAGAAAATTTCCTCATTGAGATAAAAACTTTAATTTACTTCAGTCCAATGTTGTTTTAACTTTCACAAACTACTTTCTCCACTCCAATCCAAACACACGAGATTTATCTATTCAAAAGAATAGTCTACGAGGTTACACGAATATACTAATGTTCATTCCATATTTTTAGACTAGGTATAAGTCAAAGTCAATCCAAAAGATACAACTAGAACCTCCTAGTCAAACCGCAAAATAATTACGTTTTCGGATTACCCATATCCCATGAGTAGAAATCTACAATTAGATTCATAATCCGACTTCAAAGCGATATTCAAATACTCAATTACATGTTCTTAAACCTAGGGAAAAATCCCACAATTTCATCTCTTTAATTCGTGTTTTGACGTAATACTAAGAAAATTAATGATATACATCAAAATAGGTGATTAGAATGCTTAACAGACTTTTATAGGTGAAAACTCTCCTCTTGATTCCCGAGCTCCCAAAACTCTAAAGTGATAAAATGAGTAAAATTCTGATTTAAAATTTACATACCTAGATAGCCTTCAGTGTGATCACAGTCCAAGCCAAAATTCTAACCCAACATTATCATGCCCAGAAAGTCAGATCACGGTGGTCAAGGGGGATCAATGTCGCGATAGCTCGCAAGCCAAATTCTCTTCACCGCAAGTTGATTAAAGTGTGTTCTTCCCTAGCATTGGATATGTATACTTGCATGTCAGACTTGGGGGAAAAAAACTGCAAATAATGTAGACAAATTTTAAGGTATGTATATATCGTCCTTCTTTTCAATGAAAAATTGAAAAATTACCCACATTTAATATTTACGTGCGGATAGATGCCGTGTTACGTATATATATTTCTATCACTTAATCATAACTAATTAATGCATAATTTTACTATATTATATTATGTAACTATATTATGTTAAATTTATTTGGTGTAAATTTTCACTAGAGTAATGTAATGCTTTTATGATGTAAAGAAGAAATCGGAACAATTGGAGCTTTTATTATGATCAAACAAAGTTACAATTACAATTAGAATAGGAAACTTCACTGGAATGGAACTACACTAAGAATTATAGCTCCTTCAATGGTGATTCCAAGCTCCTGTAATGGAGGAAGAAGAAGAAGGAATTTAGGAGAAGAGAAGAAGAGATCGAGAGGAGTAGAGAGAGAATTTGTGAGAGGAAAAATTACCAAAATCCATAACCGTCCACCTCTGTTCCCTTGGTTAGTTATTAATAACTAACGCTAATAAGCTCCACCGTCCGATCAGCTATTTTTAATAGAATTCATCTGGGCCTTTCATTCTCTTTTGCTGGTGATTATGACGCATGGCCTTTAATACGCGCCTCTGATGCTGCCACGTCATTTGTGCTACCTTAATCCTTACAATACCCCTCCGATGAAACAGACCTTGTCCTCAAGGTCGAGTTTGAGATGCAAAATCCGGAAATTGACCGCGAATATATCCCCAATCCTCCCAAGTCGCTTCATCTGGGCTCATGTTCGCCCACTGCACCAAGACCTTAACCCCCACACTATTGTTAACCTTCTCCATTCGTCGCTGTAAGATGGCGACTGGTTGAATCAAGATGCGGCCATGCTCATCACAGACTGGTGGTTGAGGTTGAACTGGTATGTCAGGCCCCACTCGTTTCTTTAGCTGCGAAACGTGGAATACGGGGTGAATAGTAGCTTTCGCCGGCAGATCAAGACGGTAAGCAACAGATCCAATCTTTTGCAAGATGCGATAGGGTCCATAGAACTTAGCACATAACTTGAGATTCTTTCTGACAGCTACAGATGATTGGCGATACGGTTGCAGCTTCAAATAAACCAAATCACCCTCCTGGAGCACCCTTTCAGTGCGGTGTCGATCGGAGAAGAACTTCATTCGAGATTGAGCCTGCTGTAAGTTCTCCCAGAGCTTTTGCAGCATAGCTTGACGTTGAGCAAGACAAAGACCGGCTGGAGATCGAGTGGAATGGGGTAATGACCCCATCGGTAGTTGGGGAGGTGGATACCCGTAAAGAGCTTCGAAGGGGGTTGTCTGCAATGAACTGTGGTGGTTGGTGTTATACCACCACTCCGCCAAAGGTAACCACTGCAACCATTTCTTCGGGTTGGTGCTTGTCATAGCTCTGAGATAGGCTTCGAGGCATCGGTTAAGCCTTTCTGTTTGGCCGTCGGTCTGGGGGTGGTAGGAGGTGGACATAGTGAGTCTAGTTCCCATTGCTTTGAACAATTGCTGCCAAAAGAGACTAGTGAAAATGGGGTCTCGATCAGTAACAATCGATTGAGGCAAACCATGTAACTTGTAAATTTCTTTTAGAAATACGTCTGCAACATCTTGGGCCGTAAATGGATGCTTCAAAGCCACAAAGTGCCCATATTTTGTGAGACGATCCACAACCACAAGTATGACATCCTTGTGGTTAGACAGGGGCAGGCCTTCCACAAAGTCCATGGCTATATCGTGCCAAGGACTAACTGGGATGGGTAGGGGCTGAAGTAGGCCAGGAGGATGAATATTCTCATTCTTAGTTCGTTGGCAAATATCACAGCTAGCAACCCACCTGATCACATCTTGCCTCATATTAGGCCAATAGAAAATGGATTGGATCCGCTTGTAAGTTCCCAGTTGACCAGAATGACCCCCTAGGGGTGATAAGTGTAATGCTTCAAAGACTTGAGCTCTCAGATTAGAAGCTCTGCCCAAGAAAATTTTGTGATTATACCTGATAATGCCCTGTTCTAATGTGTAGTTTGACTTGCCTCTAGGGTCAGTGATCAATTCTGTGATTAATTGGGAAGCCACTGGATCATGTTCATAGCTGAGAACAACCTGCTGGATCCAAGTTGGTTCTGATGCCGCAACTGCACATGTAGAGGCTTCCTCCTCTTGCCTTCTTGAGAGGGCATCAGCTACCCTGTTGTCAGTCCCCTTCTTGTACTGTACTTCATAGTCAAGACCAAGCAGTTTAGTGAGGCCTTTCTGTTGTAGTGCAGTGTTAATCTTTTGCTCCAGTAAGTATTTAAGGCTTTGATGATCTGTCCTAATAATAAAGTGACCCCCTTGTAGATAATGCCTCCACCTGTCCACAGCTGCCAACACAGCCATATACTCCTTCTCATAAGTGGAGAGACCCCAATGCTTAGGGCATAGAGCTTTACTGAAGAAGGACAAGGGCCTCCCTTCTTGCATAAGTACAGCTCCCATCCCCTTAGAGCAAGCATCAGTCTCAACTACAAAGGTCTTAGTAAAATCCACCAAGGCAAGGACTGGAGCAGTAGTCATGACGGTTTTTAGGTGCTGAAAAGCTGCATCTGCTTCACAATTCCAGTGAAAGGAATTTTTCTTTAATAGACTAGTTAAGGGTTTACTTATCACCCCATATGATTGGACAAACCGCCTGTAGTAACCTGTCAACCCTAAGAACCCCCTTAATGCTTTAAGAGACTTAGGTATTGGCCAGTTAAGCATTGCTTCAATTTTAGAAGGGTCAGTAGATACCCCATGTCCAGTGATGATATGACCCAAATACTCCACCTGAGATTGACCAAAAGAACATTTGGATCTCTTTGCGAACAGTTTCTCTTTTCTCAAAATAGCTAGCACCTTTTGCAAATGGAGGATGTGTTCTTCAAGAGTAGGACTATACACCAATATATCATCAAAAAAAACCAACACAAAATGCCTTAAATAGTCCTTGAAGACCTGATTCATCAACCCTTGAAAAGTGGCTGGTGCATTCGTTAAACCAAAAGGCATGACCTTGAATTCATAGTGACCCAAATGGGTTCTAAAAGCTGTTTTGTAGATGTCCTCCTCATGCATTCGAATTTGGTGATAGCCAGCCCTTAAGTCAATTTTTGAAAAGACAAAGGACCCACTAAGTTCATCCAATAAGTCATCAACTAAAGGAATAGGAAATTTATCCTTAATAGTGAGCTTATTGAGCTCTCTATAGTCAATGCAAAATCTCCAACTACCATCCTTTTTCTTCACTAAGAGCATTGGGGAAGAGAAAGGGGAGTGGCTGGGTTGGATAATCCCACTTATCAACATGTTTTTAATCTGTATCTCAATTTCATTCTTTTGAAAAAAATTGTACCTGTAAGGTCTGATACTAACTGGTTCTGCTCCAGGTTTCAAGGGAATGAAGTGGTCATGCAGCCTCTTAGGTGGTAATGATGAAGGCTCCACAAAAACATCTGCAAAGTCAGCCAAAGTCTCAGTAATTGCGGCAGGTACAGTCTCTTTTTCTACTACTTCTGTAGCTGTCACAGTGAAAAGGTGTGCCCATAGCCCTTTCCCTTTCTTGAACATCTGTTTAATGCCTCCAGTAGTCATGCTTTGCAGAACCCCTTCATTGTACATGCCCTTGAGTTCCACCCTTTTTCCTCTATGTGTCACCTGTGCTGAATAGTCCACAAAATCCAACAACACTGGATTGTGGTTCTTCATCCAGTCCCCCCCAAGTATCATATCACTGCCCCCCAAAGTAATGAGTCTCAATGTGTCTTCAAATTCAATACCTTGTATTTTCCACTTAAATTTAGGGCAAAAATGCAAGCTCATCAGTTTTTCCCCATTAGCCACAGTGACCCTCATTGGAATAGCCTCTTTAATCACACAACCAATTTGTTTAGTTGTGCCCACATCCAAGAAACTATGAGTACTTCCAGAATCAAGTAATATTATTAACTCCTTTTTCTTGGACTCCCCCTTAAGCCTGATGGTGTTAGGCACTGCAGCACCTGACAAAGCATTTAGGCTAATGGCTTCATCCATAGCCATTTCCTCATGAACCTCCTCAATGCAATCACCATCCCCCACTGCTGGCTCCTCTGAATTCTCCACATTAGGCTCAACTGCAGCTGAAATAGTATTTAACTGCTTAGTTTTACATTGGTGCCCTTGATGGTACTTGTCTCCACATCTATAACATAGCCCTTGGGCTCTTCTGATATCCCACAGGTTGGTAGCTGTAGCCGCAGGGTTTGTAACATGCACCCTTGACCCTTGTACAGTAGGTCTAGTATTAGAAGTGTTGTTAAGGCTTGTTTGGGGGTTTCTGGTCCATGTTGGTCTGTTTTTCTTGTTCATAGTGTCCCATACTTTTTCTTGGTGCCTGGCTTTATCAACTGCCTGAGTCAATGTAAAGGGGTCCAACATTTTTACAGTGTGTTTAATTTCTTCTTTAAGTCCTTCAACAAAAAATCCCAAAAAAAATTCTTCAGGGATGGTGGGATTTCTTATTAAAACCCAAGCCTTCAGTTCCTCAAATTTTTCAAGATACTCATTAACTGTACCCTTCTGTTCTAATTTCTTAAATTCTCCTAAGAGGTTTAAACCACTGTTGCTAGATTCCTCAAATCTTTTACAAATTGCTTCATTAAAATCACCCCATCTAACTGTACCCTTACTCAGGTGATAAGAGAAATACCAGGACTCTGCCTTGCCATTCAGGTGCAACACTGCCATATCCAACTTCTGTTGCTGCTCTTCGATGTGATTAAAGTGGAAGTATCTCTCACACTTCCTCAACCAGGATTTGGGGTCGCCATCTTCGAAGTATGGAAATTCAAGCTTATACGCCTTGTTCAACCCTTGGATTCTGTGCATTGGTAGTTCGAAATGCTCCTCTGCTCGATGTCTCATTCCAGCCCCTTCAGGTGGGGTTTGCCCCCGTGGAGGACTACCCAAGATGCCATCGCGAGGAGGAAGGAGTCTCTCCATCAAAATATCCAATTTGCGACCCAGCTCATCAACCTTCGCATCGTTCATACCCAATTTCTGATTCGTATCTGTTATATACTGCTGTAACTGAATATCAATTTTTTTGATGTGCTCCTCAGTAGCTTTAGCTCTAGTTTCCGCCATTTTCGATTGGGCCAGGAGGTGCTTTGATACCACTTGTAATGCTTTTATGATGTAAAGAAGAAATCGGAACAATTGGAGCTTTTATTATGATCAAACAAAGTTACAATTACAATTAGAATAGGAAACTTCACTGGAATGGAACTACACTAAGAATTATAGCTCCTTCAATGGTGATTCCAAGCTCCTGTAATGGAGGAAGAAGAAGAAGGAATTTAGGAGAAGAGAAGAAGAGATCGAGAGGAGTAGAGAGAGAATTTGTGAGAGGAAAAATTACCAAAATCCATAACCGTCCACCTCTGTTCCCTTGGTTAGTTATTAATAACTAACGCTAATAAGCTCCACCGTCCGATCAGCTATTTTTAATAGAATTCATCTGGGCCTTTCATTCTCTTTTGCTGGTGATTATGACGCATGGCCTTTAATACGCGCCTCTGATGCTGCCACGTCATTTGTGCTACCTTAATCCTTACAAGTAAGCATTTATTTTGACTAATTTCACAAGTTTCTTTATTTTCCCCTGAACTAATTTCACATTGGTATCACTAATTGCAACTTGTTTTCGTAGCTCCAACAATTAATTCTAAACTCTTATTAAATTCGACGCCGACTTTATCTTTCATTTCTCCAATAACACTTCCGCAATAATGGGACTTTCTTCTATTCAAGTAACCGGTCTTGGGTAAGAAATCATACTGCTTCATTCAAGAGCTCTCCTGTGTTTGTTTTTAAGGATCTCTCTTCCCAACGTATGGGAAGAAGATTCCAAGACTGAATTAGCATGTAAAAATTACTCCTCCCGTTCATCTTTACTTGTCCACTATTGATTAAGCACACGCATTAAAAAATAATGAATAATAGGGTAATTTTACTATATCACCCTTTAAATATAATAAATTTAATGCATTGGGCAATGAATAGTATTTAATAGCAAGGGTAAAATAAACACAAAATGATAAATTATTCATTGGTTTTCCAAAGTGGACAAGTATTGTTGGACATCTATTTTTAATATAGTGAACAGGTAAAGATGGACGGATGGAGTAAATATTAAATAACATTTGAATTTTGCAATTTAATATTGAAATGAAATTTGGATTTGTCCCCTCTAAATAACATTCTAAGAGAGAAGATCTTATGAAAAGGAAGTGCATTTTTTCTCTAAAAGACAATTGAACTACAGATGTATTTAAATAAAATAAAAATCATTATCAAAATCACTAGCCCGAAAATGGAGTATGGGCTCAATCTCTTCCAAGAAAATGGAAATTGTGAAGTCTTTATGATTAGAAACTTAATGTACTCTAAGCTCAAAAACATCTGGTTCCATACTCTGATACTCAGTATTACCAAAATTTAGCTCATGCTGTGGATGATATTGGAGAGAGCTGAATAGGACCCGATCACTGCAGATATAGTACCTATTGTGATAATAAGGACACATACTGTAACCTGCATACAAAGGATAACAGAAGAAGTTCCATTACAAGTGAATACTGCTAGCAGCATGGTTAAGGTGCACACGTTATCATAACGTAATTGTTTTTGGCATAAGATGTTTTCTTCTGATGTTCAAGATAATATCTTAACTAAAACAAAGTATTATTAAGTAGTCAAACTGTAATGTCAGAACCGAAAAGAGAACAGAGAAGGGGTATGGGCTTCACTATTTCCTGAAGGGAATCAATCAGATAAAAGTGAGTGCTGAAACTTTTCCATACTTGAAGGCCGCTTGTTTTTCCCTTCAAGATTCTCAGGAAGCAAACACAAGGTAGTATCAGAGTCTGGAAATAGAGCTTCCATTAGTACAGATTTATGATAGAGTAATAAATAGCAACAGAAAACAAACTTAAGAGAAAGCCTAAAAGGACTCACCACTAGCATTGTAAGTAAAGATCCAATCAATGCCATTACCAAACCTGCAGGATAAATACTAATGCTTAATTCATGTAATTCTACAAAGAGAAGGAGCACATCTAGTTGGAAATGAAACCATCTGAGATATGCAATAACCATAAGTTATAGCAGGACCACTGAGTAGATTAGTCGAAGTTGCAGTTACTCTTCCCAACGGGTTAATGGGATGAAAAGTAAATTGCTCTGAGTGATAATAATAAGTGAAGTCATAGAAGGAACACCCACCAAAAAAAGGAACAGCAAGACCAACTACTACTGTGGAAATTGTTAATGCAGTTCTAATGAGGATTGGGTACACGTGAGATTTGGCGTGTTTTGACGGCAACAATTCCTCCAAACTCATTGCTACAGGAGACAGGGTTAAAGCATATGTACATCTAATTAAGGAAGACATTATCTTTTATTTTTCAATCACAAAAAAGTCCTGGAGAGATGTCACCCTAGAAAATTGCATATATGAAATGAGACAGAATACAAAGAACAGAATCTTTTGACAGGAAGTGCCTTAAATTCTAGCTGATGACTTTTGCAGCTCAGATCTGTTTATTCTTAAAGTAGTAGGACCAGAAAAAGTAGGATTCCTATCTTCTTTAAGTGTCATATTTTAACATACTAGCTAACAACCAGAATTACTGATTAATGCAACATCATGGATTCAGTAAAAGGATATTTTGTAAAAGGATTAACAACCTGCAAAAGAAGGAATACAAGTTAATTACATCTTCAAATGGTGCTAGAGAACTCAATCAGAATGTTAGCGACTTACAGTTGTCCACACAGCAACCTTGGAAGCCATTAGTCCTTTGGGCAAATTTAGAGTAAACTGGGATTCAGCTGAGTCCCCAAACATCAGGTATCCCAACACAGCTGTTCCACCATACAACAGAGTCACCATACCAAAACTGCATCCAAATTAACCCCAAGTTGGCAAAATAAGGAAAAAACAATATCAAAACAAACTCTGGGAACACAGGACCATTTTTAGAGAAATCTGGTTAGGACGTTAGGTTGCCGTTGATAATCTGCTTTAGAATTCAACTTTGGTACTCATATTACAGAATGATGATGCAGGCAAGGTGCCCTGAAAGTCTTGCATGGATTGCTAGAGAGAGCTGGAACATGAACTTCTATCCTAGAGAATATTTCCAATTTAATGAACAGACTTCAACAAGCAAGTCATGAGCATCTACGAAAACAAATACCTTGTCAAGAGGACTGCAGGAAATTGACTCCGATCCGCTAGGGATGTATATATATTGGGAAAGACCGCATGTCCAGAGTAACAAAATCCATAAAGCCCAATAGCAACAGGAAGAGTTGGTAGATTAAGTACAGTCCCTTTGCTTTCAAAGCCTACATGACCCACCAAGCCAGCCCAGTACAAGCAAAGGACCACCAAAACAGAAGCAACAACTCCTCCAACTGAAAATTACAGGCAGTCAATTCAGAATCATGGTTCAACACTGAGAAATTGCAATCAAAACCACAGAAAAAAAAAAAGGATTAAAGACTTCAAGAATTCTGTTCACTGGAAAATCTATAGCTACAATGAAACAATCTACAAAATTGTAGATAAGTAATAGGTTTCTTATGTATGTGGCCCGCATAAGGATAGCCCAAATCAATTTGTAGACATCTGAATCAGATATGATATAACCACAGGATCATTGAAATATAAATGTCTCCCCTCTGTCCTCGATAGAGGCTATGAAAACCTGTGAACTTGTTTGTCAGGAGTACAAGAAATATACATGCACACCAAGTACCCAAATATCTGCATTTTTCTTGTAGGGTTACTGTATGTAGGCACTGTTTCATGAATTGTCCTCTAACCAGGGGCGGACCCACGTTGGCCAAAGGAGTGTCAAGCGACACTGCTTCATCGGAAAATTTTCCTAAATATATATATATATATATATATATATATATATATTAATACTATGCTTAAATGGATATATTAAACGAAATGACATTGCTAGACAGAACATTGCACTTGGTGCGTTGGTGTAGAGCCCTCTTTTAGTCTTTGAGGTTGGGGGTTCAAAGCTTAACTGATGCATTTTTGTGCAATATTTTGTATTTTTGAAAAATTTGCTTTAAAATTGCGGTAAAAACTATGCTAAACCAATTGGTCAAGGATATATCTTAATTAAAAGAGTGATAAATAAATTTTTATCCTTTCTTCAATAAATATCGACACTGCTTACTAAAAGTTTTGCGTACGCCACTGCCTCTAACCATTGTATCATATGGGTGCATAGGTGCATTGAGGCACACAAGAATGCTACTAGATTATATTTTTGACAGTTCAGACATGAAGCTCCTATTGTAGGAAGTTGGTCACTCACCTGAAATATAACTTAGGACACTGAGGTCGCGCAGCCAAACAGTAGGAAGGACAGCCAGGGTGGCTATCACAACAAAAAGATGTCGAGCATCTAACTCAAAGCCACCCAGACTTAAATGTGCATTTGGAAATATAGCAGACAAATTATCACCCTCCAAGATTATGTATTCAACACATGAGGCCTACAAATGAAGGACAAACGGATAGAATGAGAAAGCACAAATACTACATAATTTAGAAATGAAGCAGTATCATGATCGCCGAGATGCTTTAAATATTAAAACAGCAACTCATGTTGGTTGCTAGGAAAAGCAAAAAGAATGACAAACTTATAGGTCAGATGAACTTACATATAATTCCACATATAAGATTATCTGCATCGACAAAAATACAACAATACAAAAACAAATTAGTATCAAGAACAATAAATGTTTTTAAACCTTTATCAGATATAAGATATTTATCCAAAAGAAATAAGAAGGAAATTGGATTTTGTTGGAGTGACAAGATTCATTAACGAGTTATTCTAGAAAAGTTAGAACTCAGTTTGTTTTTTTCTTCAGATTTTGGCCACGACTAATGCACAAACATATCTAATTCAGTACTTTTGCGCAAGTAATGGTGTTCAAATTATACTAGCTACATTTTTGATGCACAAATCAGCAGGTAACCAAGAGATCCGCTAGTCGATAATACTACTTGGCTATTTAGTAGATAAAGATTATATTTCTTCAGACAATAGTTTTTACCACTACTTGATCATAATGGTGTGAAAACATCTCTAAAAGTATCAAACGACCTAGATACAGAATATAGTCAGGACTTGCCAAAAGTTCTAGAAATGTTTTACCTTCAGAACTAAGAAAATTTAGACATTGTCTCAGAATACAGTCTACTAAAGATGAAAGCATCGGATATTTTTGAGAATATTAGTTCCTCACATGTTCTCCACTCTCCCTGCCGGGATAGAAAACATTACGCACATTCATTAGTTAGGAGTAGATACTTTTGGACTGGCCTAACTCAACCTCAAAAGCTAGCTCAAGAAGTGAGGATTTCTCGAGACCATATAAGGAGACAACAGCCCGTTTCCTCCACCAATGTGGGACACTTGGCATATCCAAGTCAGCAAGGCCTTCTATATAACCAGATGTAGAAGAATGAAAAACAACTTAAAAGTTAATGGAACTTACTGATATAACAATACGCCCCGTTGTACCAAAAGCAGCCTGACCAATGTCTGGATACGTCTCAAGCCCTGGTTGGCTATCCAAGCAGTACCTCAGGAGCATGCCAGTATAGAAAGAAAGCACACCAAAAATAAATAATATTGAAAGTCCGGCCCATCCACCTGCCTTCACAGCATAAGGAGTAGAAAGAATTCCTACTCCGCAGAGAACATTCATGCCTGTATGAAACCAACCAAATGAGAAAACATGTTGCTCACTAGCTTTGCAGGCAATCAATTTAGATAGAGAAATACAACCAAGAGATTTCCTTTAGTTCAAAGATGTAACAGGTGTTAGAAAGAAGACTGACTGAAAATATTTGGAGCGTTATTTGAGGTCTGAATATTAGTAAGAAAAATGAGCAATCTCTTGCAATGATGACAGATCCATTCTGTGTCACACTTGCATGATCAATTACACCTTACTTGAGCCTACAACAGCCATCATTGATCTAAAGATGCTGCAATATAAGGGTTTGCTACAACTTTAGAAGGAAGAAGCCTCATATTTCTGGTTGCTCTGCATTCATTTATTATGTAAGAGCATCAGTGTTTCTCAAAAGAAACTCCCAAAGCTTAAAATTAATCACAACTCTGATATATCATCATAAGATCCCCCATTTGACTTAATTCCCAGTTCAAAAGAAATGAATCAAATTATTCCTTTTACCTAACAACTAGAGAGCCAAATTTCATTCAACATTAAACAGAAGAAGTGAATACAACATCATGGCTATGCCACCATAAGCACAATACGATCTACAGAATTAATGTCTTTAGAATAAGCTAAATGGCAGCACTTAAGAATTGTTGATGGCACTACAGTGGTATGTCAACCTTCTGGTGGCATACAGGCATACTGCTCATCAATAAACTGAAACATCCACTATATCACAAAATTATATTCAGGAAACTTACCATTTACCACTGCTTGGCCATAGGAGCTTTGGCGAGAAATTAGAAGTCCATGTGCATCCTTGGAGGGTTTCTCATCAGGAAACTTCTTAATAGAAGACTTCCTCAGGTGTAGGGGAGGCAACAAACCATGGGAACTACGCCTATGAGGTGCTCTTTCTTCTTCTGTTGGCGGTATGAGAGGCTTGTGAAGAGACGGCAATACCTCAGGAGTGTGTCTTCTTATAAGAGATGAACCCAAGAATGAGCTTCCTAGCCGAGATAATGAAGGTGTTCCCAAGAAGTTAAGACTTGGAGATGGTACATTACTGTATAGATCCATGGATTGCCTACAAGAGGTACTCAAAATGATTAGATTTGGGAATTCGATATGCATAAGAGAAAAATTTCAATTCATTGTCAAAGCTTTACATATGATCGATCATTGTTTTATATACGTCATAGCAGTCATTTGACAACATATCAAATGGTCAATTATTTTAGAGACAGGACGAGAAGTACCAATAGCTGAGAACTAAAGAAAACTCACTAAAATATGACGCATTAGATGAAGAGTGCTCTGCTTCGTTATAGATCAGCAAGGGCTTTCAGCAGTAAATAAACTGTTGCTTGCATGACCGCGTTGAAGCAAGCAAATGCACCTTCCCCACCCATCAGGCATCATATTGAATAATTTGTGAAGGAAATTCAGTATAAAGAAGTTATGCATCAGCTTTCTTGGTCTCCCAAGGATCCAGTGATTGGTTATAGATCAGCAAGGGCTTTCATTCTGGTTTGTGTGGTTTCCAAATTTAAACTCTTTAACTAAAATGCTCTTCAGACAGTTCTGGAGAAATCTTAGGCCTTGCCACACTATAAATTGTTAGAATCAAAATCGTCGGAAGGTTTTATTTCCGGATCCTCAAACTGAACGTAAGATGGTCATTACTCATTAAAAAGAAATTTACAGTGGCTCAAGTTTGAAAACTGGTCCAACTTCTCCTCTAAAAAAAATCTAAAATAAATGACCTTACTTCACATGCTTGCATCAATCAACATAAAAAACTAAACGAGAAGGAGGGGTAAACTAACATGTAACAACTGATCAAAGAAGAAATGAAACTATGGTAATGCTACCTAAACACAATGTGCTTATGAAGTCAAAATTTAAATTTGTTTTTTTTTCATTCAATAAAAGAAGGACACAAGGAAAACAATTGAATCGAGAAATAGAATCCATTATGCGCAGGTGAAATACCTATAACTCTGAGGCCAAGCAGAGGTTAAGGAATTGGGTTTGCTCTGCTGGCGGTTATTTTCATCATCATTGTCGTTGTCGTTGTTGTTGTCATTGTCATTGGAGTAATTGGAAAAATCAGATTCATTTCCTTCTTCATTTTCATCTCTTTCCAAATGTACATCATCCTCTTCTTCACTCTCTATGTAGAAACTCTGTTCAGATATATAATTCTTCATATTTTATAGCCGTTCAACCTACACACCAATATTTCACCAAATCAAACTAAAAGATATAATGAATCAGAAACCCAATTAATTCCACGAAATTTGCTGTTTCTACATCTACAGCAAGCATGCATGTGGACATAATGAATAGATTTACGGGCAGCCCATGGAGATGTAAACACATTTTTTATGTATGTATATGTATAGAAAGAAAAACACTTACACAAGGAAAAATGAATCAGAAGCCAGATTTGAAATTGGGTTGAATTTGAGAAACCAAAAATAAGAAAGGAAATTGTGATTGGGTGTAGATAGAATGTAAAAGTAATGGTGGCAAAGGAAAGATGTTGAAAACTTTCAAGTTTTTAGAGACAGATCCGAATTTGCAGATTCGATAATCATGGGGTTGTGATTGTTTTCTAGTAGAAAAGAAGTTGCAATAATACCAGATGATTCCACAGATGAATGAATGAATGAATGTTAAAAAGAAGTAAAAGGCGCTCTTTTTTATTCACGTAATTTCTCTTGAGGCTTTTTCTTGTGCAACTAGCTAGGAAAATGTTGAGTTGACGGTAGATTTGTATATGCTATTTATACAGGCGAACACATTAGGAGAGAGAAAAGGGAGGGGGGAGGGTGGGGTACAGGCGAACACATTATGAGAGAGAGAGAGAGAGAGAGAGAGAGAGAGAGAGAGAGGCGCGAGGGGGCGGGGGGGCGGGGGGATTGGAGTTGTGGCGAGGAGAAAAATGCGTCAAAGTCAATGTACAATCATCTTCCCAAGTTGGTTGAGTTGAACATTTTCCAATCAGATAGCCCACCACCACTTGTATTTTGGTTTTTCTTGTCTTAAATATTTTTCTTTCCTTGAAAATATGTTTAATATTTAATGAATGAAAATTTTCAAGTAGAAATATCAAATTTAAACTCTAAAAATAAAAAAAAAAGAGCCCTAGTAAAGAGTGTTTCTAGGGGCTCTTGGCCAAAAGGCCACTTTGCCAAATTATATTTGGCATTTAGACACTAAGTTTGAAACCTTTGTAAATGTCCACCATTTATCACATCATCATCCTAACTCTCAAAGCCTTCATTTCTCACCCCAAACATTTAAATAATATCATTAAGTCCCTTACCCCCCACATTAGTCTTAATGTTTTAAAAAATTTCAAAATACCCCCAATCCAATCATCACCTGAATAATACCCTAATTATTTTGTTTAAAAAAAAATTTGCAGCCTCCAGCTTCTTCCACCAAAGCACCTCGCTTCTGCCACCAAAATCCTCGCAATTTGAAGTTAAAATTATAGATTTTTCCAGCCAATATTAATAGTTTCATTGTTACCCCCAAGCTTTTTAGATTTTCGGCAATAGATCTTGAATTACTTTTTAAAAGCTTCCATTTTTTCAGCTCCTTTATCTATCTAGAGGGTGGTTTTGCACTGCTAAACTACTACATTATCTCAGGACTCCATTGCAGTAGGTCCAATCTTCACTGGTAGGTCCCAATTTCAGTGTTGTTTCTCTCCTTATAATAGACCATAATCTTAGTTGAGGCATCGATTAGTTTGAGTTTATTATGTCAATTGTAGAATATATTGTTGTAGGTGGTGATTTCATGAGTGAATGGGAGGAGATTCCAAAATGCTGCATTTGGAAATCTTTGAGAAAGGTGACACTTTCCATTGTCCTACGCCGCACTGGTACGTATAACGGTATGATTACGAGTGTTATGGATAGCGGGGAGTTAACGTGTGATCCTAGCAATGTCATCATTAGTTATGTGATGAATGGAAGGGAAAAATACATCCATCCCTTATAAAGAATGATAAACATGTGGATTCTACATGCTTGATGTTGTCGTTGATGGTTCAAGGTCTATTTTAAGAATAAATATTGTTGAGAGGCCTCGGGGGGGATCTGCAACATCAGTCCAACCACACTGTCTTTGATGAAACTGATTTTTATGTTGTTCAAACATTTGAAAACAAACAACATTTGAAGTTGTTATTGAATTATGCTTTCGTGAAGAAGTATTTCTATTTTAATAAGATTAAAAGTTGTACAGTTTATTCTAAACTTTCATTTTACAGTTTTTAATTGCAACAATGTTAAATACATCTCTAAACATTTAAATAACTTTTTAACTGAGAAGGCCTTCTTTAATTATTAACTCATTCCACCTGTAATTTGTTAATACTACATCCACTTAGTTAATTAGATTCTATAATAGTCGTTCTTTTATTCTAAAGTGAAAGTGAATATTCATGGAGATTGAGTTGATAAAATTTGAAAATTTTTGAATTTTTATTTGATTTTGAAATGTGTTAATGCTAACACTAGAAATCTAATATATAATACACTAGTCAATACATTTAGGGGTCGTTTGGTAGAGTGTATTAAAAAATATAATGCATGCATTAGCTTTGTGTATTATTAATACCTTGTTTGGTACACTTTTTCATCTTATGTATTACTAATGCTTGCATTAGTTATACACTCTATTGTGTATTAAGGAGTGTATAACTAGCATGAAAATCCTTGGTATTAGTAATGCAATGGATTCTAATGCATGCATTAGTACGGTTAAAGTCAAATTGTCCCTCAAAATCTTTTCTACATCCTTTCCATCATATTTATGGAGGGTATTTTTGTAAAAAGTAATTTATTTTTAGAAATTATGCAATTCGTGTTATTTTTAATACACCAAACCAAACACTGCATAAGAAAAAAGCAAGCATAACTAATGCAAACATAACTAACACAAGCATTACTAATGCAAGCATTACTAATACACTATATTTTGTATTATTCTTATACACTCTACCAAACGACCCCTTACAATAGACTGATGTTCGTCGACGAATACTCTTTAATCGACTTTATGCATAGTGGATAATCAACCGACGAATTTTCTAAGGCAAATTACCTAGGATCTGTTTGGAAAGTCACCTGGTAATTGAAATTGGTGTGATTACTAAGGTAGTAATTACCAGCCTAGTAATTACATAGACTAATAATTACGATGACCTGTTTGTTTGTCACAATGTAATTACAAATCTACTGTTTGGTTGCACAAGTGTAATCACATGATTATATTAAATTTTTTTAAAAAAAGTTAATTATCAAAAATTAAAATTTATAGTCGACAAATAAGGGCCTTTTTAGATGATATTAAATTAAATATTTAAGATATATGTTGTCTTTTGAAAATATATTAGTTGATAAACACATGTTCTTAACTAATATTATAAAAAAGAATTGATTCATTTTTTCAAATTAGTATATTTTAATTAAATTAATCATAAAAATTGAAAGTACATGATTTTTAAGAACATCATGAAATGCACGTTTGACAAAGAGATTAATATTATAAATATAATGTCATAAAATTATTAAAATATTTGATAAAATGATATTCTATCAATTCTAACTAAAATATGAATGGAGATAGTCCTCATTTTGGGAACGTCCAGTGCCAAAGTCACTGAATGGGTAAGCCGCCAATTTCTAAACTATGTAATGTACTTTATCTGTTGGGTTACGGGCGAACATTTTACCAGAGGTTTCTAATCTACCCTTGTGTGATTCCTATTGAAGCATATACTCGAGGACAATGTGAAATATCAAGTCAATACTACTAAAATAAATAAATTGGAACTGGAAATATAAGATAAGTTCAAAATTCAAAACAAAAAGTTAACATAATACTCTTATGTCAAATTTCAACGTAACATACATAAATATGATTCAAAAGAAAAGGAAAACGTAAGTCTATAACCTTATTCAACAGTGAATTCTAGTTTAATTTAAAAATTAGAATACTAACAAAATTATGTTAAATGGAAAACAATAAACATAAAATAAATAAAAAATAGATAATACGAACAATTGCATGGAATCACAAGAAGTAAAACTTGGAAAATGAGAAGTAAGGAAATTAAATATAACTATTAAATAAAAATATATTTTTAAAATTATTAGAATGATAAAAAAAAAATAATAATAGAAATAAGAAAAAAACTAAAACCAAAAAAATAGAAATAGAAATAAAAGGGAGAAATTAAAAAGTAACCAGCATGTAATTACATCATGTAATTACCAGCAATTCACAGCTTCCCCCTGAGAATTGAAGAGTATAATTACCCCCTGCCAATTACAATCAATTGCCTGCTGACTAATTAATTACCTGGCCAACCAAACATGTCAAACTGTGTATTTACATCCAATTACACCAAATCCAACTTTCATGGTGGCATTCCAAACAGTCCCATAATGTTTTAATCATTCTACTTCTTAAAAGTTTCATGTTGACCGACTATTGAGTGCATCAATGTTAGTTTATTGGAACTCGTTATAGGTTAGTTTATTGGAACTCGTTCTAGGATAAGAAACTCAATTGACTAGAGACTCTTCGATAAATGACCTTTCATATCACCCAAATTAGTATATAAGAACATGCCCTCTATCTATTTCACTACACATCTATCTTTCTCTTCTTCTTCTTCTTCAAATATTCAAATGGCAAGACTCTTTCGTGCCAAATCAAGGAGACTCAGCCAATCCAACAACCACCGCGACTTGCTGGTCCTCTACATTGATCTCAGTCGTTTGTTCCTGTGATTGAGGGAGGATCGGGACCTACTCAACTAGGATGTCCGGTGCATGACCCATTGTCTACGGACACTGATGGAGAGGCTTCACGTCTCTCTTGATGGGATTCTCACCACCACTACCCCCAACCAGCCCCGTAGATATTTGGGTGTTTTAAGTTCATTATTAGCTTCTTTTTTTTGTTGTTGGTTTGTAATTTTCAAATGCAATGAACAAGTTATTAATATATAAAATTATTTATTTTATGTATATTCGTGTTTTTTCTGTCTTATTTCTTTTCTGCATTTGTTAATGGACTGTGAACAATGATGAAAGAGCTATTTTAATCAATCCCCAAATTAAGTGCATTATAGGCTACAAATATTCAATAATCAACCAGAAGAACATATGGACAATCACTAGAATATGACTAAAAACTGATAATATTAAAATAAATAAAAATAAAGTAACCATTTTGTATAGTGGTTGTCTATGGATGAGTATATAATCGACTAGTTAATGAGTCTACAGTAGACCATGAGAATATATAGAGAATCACAAGAAAATATCTAAATAAATGAATTAGTCATTTTGTAGACCTTGAATATGGATAGGTACATACTAGCTCCTGCAGTCAGTCTCTAATCAACCAGACAAATATATGGGCAATCACTAGAATATGACTAAAAATTGATAATATTAAAATAAATAGAAATAAAGCAAGCCTTGTGTATAGTGATTGTCTATGGATAAGTATATAGTCGACTAGTTAGTGAGTCTACAATAGACCATAAGAATATGTAGAGAATCATAAGAAAATATCTAAATAAATGAATTAGCCATTTTGTAGACCTTGTATATGGACATATATATACTAGATCTTGCAGTCAGTTGCTAATCGACCAGACGAATATATAGGCAATCACTAGATATAACAAAAAATTGATAATATTTAAATAAATAAAAATAAAGTAATTATTTTATAGTTGTCATCTATGAATGAGTATATAATCAACTAGTCAGTGCGTCTACAATATAATAGACCATGAGAATATATAGAGAATCACAAGAAAATATGGTAATAATTAAATAAATAAAATTAAATAAAGGGTCAAACCACATAAAAATATTATAATCAAACCCATTACACCCTATGAAAGTGCATGTAGTTTGATTAATATGGATTTAGGATGAACAATGGTAATACAAATGACTTTCTCAGAACAATGTTATGCTTTGACAAACATTACTTGTCCTTTGTTCAACCATTGTAATGACCCTCTAGGTTATTTTATTGATTTTTGCATGATTTTAACATTTTGAGTCTTTCCATAGCGGCTACAGTTCATTTATGACTTGCCGAAACTGTCGATTCGGTTATCGGACAATTCGTTCGAATTTTAGGCTCATTTATCTATTTTGGAGCTTTTGTTGTTAAGGAATTGGTTTCGAACCAAAACTCCTAGTAAACGATCTCAGATGGAAATTCTGACAGGGCCATCAGCTCCAGAACATTGATTTTAGGCTAGGGGAACCCTCAGTTCAGGTCCCGAGGCTTTCGGACTCGTTTTGGGATATTGGGTAGATTTGGTAAAATATAGAACTATGAGTGTAGGGCCCACTTTTATTCAAAAATACCTCTATTGGAAATTTTGTTGGTTTCGTTGAGTCTGGATGTCGAATTTAGTGTGGTAGCATAGTTCGTTTGTGCACACGGGGTTTCAAACGAATCTCGAGCACCCAATCAGAGTCCATTTGGACTTAGCATTTTTGTTGGTTTTCCATCATCTGGTGCAACCATCATTTGCTCTTCGCATTACAGAGGTCCAGGCCTCGTTTGCAAAGGGTTAAACCTTTGACCAGGGCGATCACGATCCTTCCCTCTCGCATTCGCGATGAAGGGTTAAGCCGACCCGATTCCTCTCCTTCTTCGCGTTCGTGACACCTTCTGTCGTGCTCGTGATGATCTCACATTCACGACCTATACCCCACGTTTGGCAAGGGTAATCTCAGTAGGCACCGCGATCTCCACCCTCGAGCCCCGTGTTCGCGATGGGCAAGGGTCTGGCAGTATATATGTTGCCTTTCCCGATTTCTTCACCATTTTCTCACCTATTTCCGCCATTTTAGCCCTAGGAGCTCAAGAAACTTGTGGGAAATCAATAATTGGAACTAGAGATGTGTAGGGGATGATGAAGTGATCATTTTTCATTAATTTCTTAGTAAGTTCTCGGCCTAATTCCTCTATTTAATTCTTGTTTTCTCTCTTATTTTTGCCATATCTCGGGGCTGATTTGAGCCCCGATTTGTGCCCAGCTTTTGAGTATACATTCCTTGTCCTTCGAGGGACCTTGTGACGAATTCAATTTTAGATTTTATTTGCTGGCCCCGCAGACTTGTTCTTGACTCGAATTTAGACTCGACCTTTTAAATAATAATAGGGTCTCATTTTACTCATATTGATGTGTAGATAATTGTTTTGATAGCATTGCGGCATTTCGGGATCATGGAGCAAAGTCGATCGAATTATAGACGATTCAAGACTTGTGATTCGGCATTGAAGTAGGCTTCGATCTACTTTTCTCTATGAGATTGTGTATAGTATCGATTTTATGCTAGGTAGGGATTATAGGATGGGATTATGACTAGCATATCAGGATTTAGCCTATTTAGGGAATTTGGGGTAGAAATATGACCCGAACCTTAGCATAGGATACTTGTTATGGGCATAGAATCCTGCTACCCTTGATTATAAGAATGTTAACCATAGTTTGATGACTAAGGATTGTTTAGTATAAGATTTACCATTTGACTTAGTGATTTGGGCGGTAGTTCCTTGATTAGAGCCCTGTAGTGGCTTATGCCCTTGATTATTGTAGTTTCCCGAGTTATGAGGCTTAATTATGTTAGTTATGTATTATTGGGCCCGAGGTCATGGTTATGATACTAGTTGGACTCCAGGTGAGTATTCTATCCTTAAGAGGACATGATCATAGTTTATAGATGCTTAGGTGCTTATAGTGGTATCGTTTGGATACTGGTGATGTCATGCATACTTTTAGGTGCATTCAGGCTTACTTAGTGGTACGATTCCAACCAAAACCTTAATCTTACTACTCTTTTCTAAAAAGGGATTTATTCCCACTTTTCACTTTTAAAATATATTCTTTTACGACGAGAATCGTACTACCTTATTTAATGAATTATGAGTTTTTGGAACTAAAAAAGATGTTTTAGAGATTCGAACGAGGCTGATTTCGGTCCATTATTGACCCACTTATTTTACCACTATTATTTACTTTGGTGTAGACCCTTTCTATGTTATTACATCGATTTAGTCCCAACTTGATCTAGGGCAATGGATTTACAGACTTACACTGTTTTAGTCACGGTTCGAGTTCGTGCACTTATTATATTTATATATATCTCTGTTACTAGACAAAGTAGATTGATTATGATGGTTACTGGAAGTCCTGGTTTGGGACCAGGCAGTGTATACGGATATCCCGAGTCCCCTAGGGGCCCCTTCATCCGTGAGCCACAGTGTCGGAGAAGGATGGTCGCCGTATGTCCTGCCTTTGTGAGCTACTGAGCTGGAGGAGGTGTATACACTTGTTACATTATGGCACATGGATTGGACATGGTATTTATGGTTATGTTGCATTCATTCATTTATATGTATCACCTATCACCAGTATGATTGTTTGGCGCCTGTATCTATCGGTCTTATGGGTGGATGTATAGGTTCAGGTTATGATTGTTGTTTGTTGAGTGCTTTAGTGAACCTTTCGGGTTTATGGGGGACCGGTTAGGCATTGTTTGTCTGGACTAGCCGGTTACTTTACTATTGATTATTATGGTTAGTTCGTGGAAGGATGGTTATGGATTGTTACCCGAGGTTGTCGATACGTTTCTTATTCCCTTGCTTTATCATGATAGAATATGTTATTCGTAGGTTGTCTCATGTTTAGTCACCCGTTAGTTGGAGGCCCTGATCATGGTTGTATTAGCTCCTTTACTTAGTTATAGACCTCGAGATGTTAGGTTGACTCCCTCAGGTTATTTCCTTGAGTTAGTCCTATACATATATATATATATATATATATATATATATATATGTATGGCATTACCGTATATCCCCCTCTTTCTTATCCATTCAAATTGTATATATATTCTTTGGCCATGTATACTACCATATATATAATTCTTTCACTCTTCATTGGTATATTGACTAATGATATACGATAGTCTACATCAACCAGAAATTCTAGAAGGGTTCAGGTTACCTCGAAAGGAAGGTGTTAGGCACCTTTCGAGGTCCACAAATGTGGATTCCGGCCGAACTCATATATTACGTGGGGAATACATGATAAACAAATGTCAATTAATTTTATAAAATACCTAAGTGATTAAGCATGCATAATTTATTTTAATTATTCTAGATAAATAAAAATAGGTAAGTAGAGAAAGGTAGCAAGAAAACAATAAAATAACTTGAGTACTAATTTAAGGGAAATTAAGAATACAAACATTTAAGATAGAAAGAAGAGAAAAGAAATTAAATCTGACAAAAAGGGAAAAAGTTTGTACCAAAAAATAAAATAAGATAAATAATTGTACAACTTGAATATAACTTATTTTTACGATTAAATACAACTTTACAAAAAAAATATGCAAATATCTAACGAACCAAACAAAGATGTACAATATTAATAATAAAAAGAAGGAGATACTGAAATGGGTGCTTCCAATATAATATTTAAAATATTCAAATAATACACACAAGGTAATCTAGGATTAAAAGAATAAAGGATAGATGAACTAACCTGGTTGGTTCAAAACAAATAATTAAAGTACTCAAATATAATAATAAATAAAAAATAAAATAATCTACACACAAAATTAGGTATTCAAGGACATAAAAAATTGTGAAGGTAAGAAAACTTACCTTGTTGGTGAAGAAGTGAATTTATAAGAAATACCTTTTATTATTCTCCTATTTTTAGGATCACATTATAGTCCCCATGAGTTGTAAAATTTGGCAAAAAGAGAAAAAATTGTTAGTAAAGTGTATGCCACCTTATTTTGGTGGAAAATATAATGTAAGAGATAAAATAATAATTTAACACATAAAGTTAAGGTTAAGAAAGTGAGGGAGAGAGAGAGGGAGAGGAAGAGAGAGAGAGAGAGAGAGAATGAGAGTGGGATCAGAGTATAACAAGGCTGAAACGGGCCCAATGTGATATTACACCCCTCTTCTCTATTTTTATATGATCAACTCTCTTAAACGCCTCATGACGAAATGAATATAATTCTTAAAGAAATTATTCAAGAGTAGTAAATAAGGTATTCATCATCTAAAAGTAGTGCAAGCTAATATAGGTATGTATATTTAGATTGTATGAAAGTATATCAATAATTAGTATAATAGTATAAGTTGTCGAGTCTGAGAGACTTTTAAAAGGGTGACATGCAAAATTAGAGAAGAAGAGAGTAACGAGGTGCTTTATATTTTCTAATAAAGCTCTACGTGCTTCATACCAGAGGACAGCTATAGCCTGTCTTTTTCTCATCATTTCCCAAATGTTCCTGGCCGCCGCTGAGGCGACAATTATCCCCTCTTGCGGGAGACTACTACATCTAAGCACTGCTTCATGTATTGATTCCTCTACTTGTCCATAGTTGGACTCTGAGTAACATCATTTCATTGTGTTGTACAGGTAAAAAAAATCCAAAGAGGTGAGAGTATGTTCGTTCTTAACATTTAACTAATCAATAGAAAAATTAAAATAATAAAGCACTAATAATTCTTGATCGGATTAAGCACATAAGATGTAAAAGGGCTTAAAAAGGAGTTTTTCGCTCTTTCTCTTTTTTACTAGACAACGGGATTTGGAAAAATCTATATCTTGTTTTGCTCTTTCACATATGAAAATTGAAATAAGGGGCCTAATACGTTCTAGTTAATTAATAACAAGTAAATAAAATTCATGTCATTTCCAAATAGTCCACGAGGCGGTAAATTTACTAAAACATTAACTAAAAATACAGTCAAATGCATTGAGAGCAAATTCATAGAGAACAAACATATATTGAGAGCAAAATGACATAGATAAATATACACGGCTATGGAAAAATGGAAAGCAATATACTGATAGGGCAAGGATATTACTCAATTCTTTATTTTATCAATGATCCAAGTCATTGTATTAATAAATTATATTACATAATAAGAGATCCAAATATTCATTTAATGAGGACCAACCCCTCTGCACATATAAAATAAAGAGGTGAGAATTAAATAATCTAAACACCAAATTAGATCAAATTGACGAAGAGTCTCTTTTGCTAATGAAGGGATCAAATAGAAACATGTTGGTCATTAAACTATGTTTAACATTAGTAGTTTACATAAGCAACACAAAGTGGGTATAAAACAATAAATACTTCATGTCAAAAATAAGAAATCCATACTAACCCGAAACAAAATGGTATCACAAACATACATGCTAGAGAAAATTAACATAGCCGTTTAGAAATAAAAAAAATTCCTTCAAACTTAAAATAATTATATAAGATAGAACACCCAATTTCATGTATTAATCAAGAACAAGATAGAAACTGGACCTTTACTTTAAGAAACTCGACGTCAATGCCTCTGAAAATTATTCACTAAAATGGCCTTGAACCGAAACTTTGAGTTTGCGACCTTGTCAAAATGGTGGTTTCCCGAAAGAAAAATGGGTGATGCTTGGAGAATGATAATGGAAGAATGATGGTGATTCCATGAGAATTGATTTGTGTTTTCTCTGTGGTGTGAGAGGCAGACAAAGGATAGTATTTGTGCTACTGAGGAGAACATGTGTGACAATGAAAATTATGCGTGTAGGAATTATAGACGTGAGAGAGTGTTTTTGTGTGCTCTCATTGCTGTCCTCCCTGAGAATGGAGAATTGTGCTTTTTGTGTCTATAAATGAAGAGGGAGAGTATGTCAAAAATCCCCTTCAAGATGTATCAGGAACAAGTATATGTAGGAAAACATAAAAAGAGACATTAGGAGGTAATAGGAAAAAGATCTCTTAGTTTAGGCAAGAATCATTTTACATAGAAAAGAATGATACGAGGAGATTATTTGAGAATAATAATATTCTTTCACCTAAAGAAAATATTTTAGGAGGATTTTATGGATATGGAAAGATTTGATCAAGTTTTAAATTTAAAATTTGAGCTTGTTTAAATAAATTTTTATAAAATATATATATATAATCAGTAATTACTAAATTACTAAGTAAATATATATATATATATATATATATATATATATATTAATAAATCAACGAATATAGTTTGGTTGTCAAAATAATTCACCAATATTTATGATAAAAATGAATAATAACTTTTAGTATTTGCTCAAATATTTGAAATAATAAAAATAGATAAATGCAAAGGAGTATGTAAAATATATATTTACAAGTGAATAGTGATATAATAATCTTGAAATGATACTAAAATAATACGGATGATATTAATAGATCAAAATATTATAAAATTAAGTAAAAGTAGCATTTTGACCTCATGAACAAAATAAACGCTGGAATGAGTTAAATGTCGAAAAGGAGTGTCAAAATTGAGTATCAACAGCTGCCCCTTCTTTGCTCGAGAATGAAGGATGAATTGTCGGGAAAAGAACATTGACGAAGTAGCCAATTTTGTCCGACTGAGGGAATGACTCATTTGAAATCCGACGAAGTGAGATAAAGTTGTGAAAATGTTGTAGCCAAGACTTCAGTTTCAAGTCACCTACATAGCTCTGGTTTTATGAGAATCAGGCCATGTGTAGTTCTAGATTTAGGAACGAACAATATTCCTAAAGAATGCCAATGATACAGTATATGAGCAACAATAAAGGTAGTATGAGCCGATGAGATTGGAGTGAGTGGAATTCAAAATAGTAGTTGAATGAGAAGTGTGAGAATGAGAGGTGAGTATGTTTCAAGTTGTATTGGAGTGGCCGAAAGAAAGTGGAGTCGTATCTCAAAAATGGGAGTGAGAGTTACTCCTATTCTTAACTCGTTCTTCTTTCGTTACCTGTGAGATTTTTAGTATAACTAGATAAAATGGTTAGAGCATATGGATCAAATAAATGATGAGTAATTGTTGTGAGTATTTAAACATGATGTAATTTCCCAATTAGACCGTGACCATTTGCTTTGAGACTGCAAGGATGATGTCTCTAAGCCATGATGTCTTAGGGCCATGATAAACAAAAAGTAAATCCTTGGGCCATGAAATGATGTCCGTAGGCCATGAAAATGATGCCTTTAGACTATGACGCCTTCTGAACATGATAAGCAGAAAGTAAATCCTTAGGTCATGAGATGATGTCCGCCGGCCATGAAAATGATGCCTTTAGACTATGACGGCTTAGGAGCACGATAAGCAAAAAGTAAACCCTTAGGCCATGAGATGATGTCTGTAGGCTATGAAGATGATGCCTTTGAACTATGATGCCTTAGGGTAATTATACAATGATTAAAGAAAGCGTATCTCTCTTGAATGGCATAATGTATCGTTGGATGATTTGAGTAGCTTAGCCTGCAGTAATTTGATGTAGTTCAGCAGCTTAATGCAATTTGTATACTTGATTGCAGATTCTACAGGTGCATTGTAATACAGACTCTTGCAAGAGCTATGTAATGTAGATTTTACGGATGCACTGCGATATGGACTCTTACAGGAGCCATGCAATGTAGACTCTTGCAGAAGCCATGCAATGTGGATTTCTGTGGATGCACTGTAATGTGGACTCTTGCGGGAGTCATGCAATGTTGACTCTTGCTAGAGCCATGTAATGTAGATTTCTGCAGATGTATTGAGATGTGGACTCTTGCGGGAGCCATACAATATATATTTCTGCGGATGCGCTGCAATGTGGACTCTTGCGGGAGCCATGCAATGTTGACTCTTGCTGGAGCCATGTAATGTAGATTTCTGCAGATGTACTGCGATATGGACTCTTGCAAGAGCCATGCAATGTAGACTCTTGCAAGAGCCATGCAATGTAAATTTCTGCCAATGGGCTGCAATATGGACTCTTGCGGGAGCCATGCAATGTAGATTCTATAGATGTACTGCGATGTAGACTCTTACGGGAGCCATGCAATATAGGTTTCGACGGATGCACTGCGGTGTGGACTCTTGCAGGAGCCATGCAATGTAGACTCTTGCGGGAGTCGCAATATAGATTTCTGTGGATGTACTGCGGTGTGGACTCTTGCAGGAGCCATGCAATGTAGACTCTTGCTGGAGCTGTACAATGTAAATTTCTGTGGATGCACTGCAGTGTGGACTCTTGCAGGAGCCATGCAATGTTGATGGGAGGATAAAATAACTTAGTCGCTTTCCCACGATGGACGTATAGTGGGCTTTCTTTGATGATGGTTGTTCAGGTGTTGTAAGGTAGCTGCTGCATATGTACCTGTTGTTTCTGCACTCAAAGAAAAAATGTAAGTTTTGAAAAGCAAGGTTGACTCATACCTTTGCTCGTCTAGGCTCCTTGTTGTTGTTTTGATTTCATGGATAGAATTGAACTCCATTATGGTGAAATTTTTTAAGAATCCTCAAAAATTTCTGCCCCCAGTTTAGAATAAAGACGTGTCAGCATGTCCTTGTGAATTGGGATGGTGCTTGCTTATGGAATTTTTGAGGTCTCCTTCAAAATTGTGCCCCAGTTTTCAATCATGGAGTCTTATAATCCTGCTACACTCAAAGAAAAATATTAGTTCAAAACAAACGGTTGTCTTACATTTGAACATCGAGGTCTCAATTTTGAGTCTGCATTTTGCCAATATGGAGGTCATGGAACGAACCAAAATAAATTAGATTTATCGGATAGAGGACCTTGTAAAAAGCTTGAAATTTTTTTTTGGCCATAAGGTGGATGAATGGAGAGTGATGACATTTTGCTTGTGATGATATTATGAGAGAAAGAATTGCATGAAGATATATAGTCCAAAAGTATTTTGCATTGGACGAGAAGGAAGAAGACTGGAAGTTTTTGGATATTGAGCATATTCGTTATATTACAGATTCTCAATCGAGTCTATTCAAATGGTAGACAACCTTTAAGTGAAAAATAAATAAGTCAAACAAAAGGAAGTATTAGTACACACAAAATTAAAGGTAATGATATCAAAAATGAGCTACCTCGTCAAAGAGGACTTTAGGACGAATGGATGGGCTAGAACTTAAGCTTGAGAAATGAATTGGTATTAAAAGATAGAAAATAGGCTCTAAGCAAAACCTAAATACTAAGCTCGTACTTAAGCTGATGGGGTGATCAAGTAAATAACCATAACATATTTAAAAGATACGCATAGAATATTTAAAGAAATTTTATTTTGAAAAAAAAACGGGTGGGATGAAGATTTGAAAAGTTTTTGAAGAATTGACTAATTTAAAATGCCCGATTTTCAAATTAGTTTGAAATAGTTGGAGAATTTGAAAGATTTTGAAAGTCGTTTGAATAATCCAAAAGCCCTAGTTTTCATTCTCACGACATTATGTGAAAACGAAAGAAAGGAAGGATATAAGATTTGATGGAAAAAATTATTTCACATTTTCAAATATGCAGAGATTTTGAAAAAAAGGAAAAAGGAGGACTACATCCTTATATAGGATTGCCTACGTATCTTGTTAGACAAGAATCAGGTCTAATGTAGTTCTGAAATATGAGATTTATAGAACTTTGAATAGTCAATGAAAATGTATGATGGATAAAATACATAAGGAGAGCAGTCAAGTACAAATATAAGAAAAAATTTAAAGATATGACAAATTAAGCATATGCACATAAATTATGAAAGCGCTCTTTTCGAGATTATGAATTCTCTTAGAACTTAGGCAAGGTTTTCTTAACAAGGTATCCTAGACTTTGAGATGCATATTCCTTAGTAAAGGAATAGACAGTTAGGATCTAAGAATAAGAGTGGTTTTTTGACATGGTTCCCTCAAGCGGACAACTTGAGAGTGGGAAAGCTCATGACTGTCGACACACTGGTGATCGACCGATTCACGAGATATTTCCCATAAGGTGTTTTAGAAAATGAACGTCCGTGCAGCCACACAACCGTTCTTAAAAAAATAAAAGAGGTTCCAACCGGAGGAAGATATGAGCGAAATGTCAGTTATACATAAAGTAGTAACACATAGAACCTAATAAAATTCAATAACAATAATGAACGATATATATTAAAAAATGATAAAAAAATAAGGAAAATAAATAAATTTGTAGTTAAAATAATATCAGGAAAATAAGAACAACATATAAACAAGAAAAAGGGAAATGGATAGACGTGAATAAATATAAACATTGTTTAGCAAAATAAATAGAGGAAAATGGAAGGAGATTAACATGGAAGCAAATAATTAATTTAACACACAAATAAAGTTAAAAATCCCACATAACATACAAATTCGTAATGATTAGAACCTAAGTATCCCCAACAGAGTCGCCATGCTGTCGAGACCCATTTTTCTCGCGAAACGCGGGATTCGACGTGACAACTCTTTTTGAGATGAAAAAAGAGAAGAGTCACCATCTAACGAATTAAGGTGCGTTAGGGCACCGTTCTAAACTAAATGCGGTTATTTAATTATTTAGTCTACATATCAGAAATTTGGGTAAGGGTTCAGGTAACCTCTAAAGAAAGGTGTTAGGCACCTTTTGAGGTCCACAAATGTGGATTCTGGCTGAACTCATATATTACGTGGGAAATAAGTGATAAACAAATGTCAATCGATTTTATAAAAAACCTAAGTGATTAAGCATGCATAATTTATTTTAATTATTCTAGATAAATAAAAATAGGTAAGTAGAGAAAGGTAGCAAGAAAACAACAAAATAACTTGAATACTAATTTAAGGGCAATTAAGAATACAAGCATTTAAGATAAAAAGAAGAGAAAAGAAATTAAATCTGACAAAAAGGGAAAAAGTTTGTACAAAAAAATAAAATAAGATATATAATTGTACAACTTGAACATAACTTATTTTTACGATTAAATACAGCTTTACAAAAAAAAATTGCAAATATCTAACGAACCAAACAAAGACGTGCAATATTAATAATCAAAAGAAGGAGATACTGAAATGGGTGCTTCCAATATATTATTTAAAATATTCAAATAATACACACAAGGTAATCTAGGATTAAAAGAATAAAGGATAGATGAACTAACCTGGATGCTTCCAAGCAAATAATTAAAGCACTCAAATATAATAATAAATAAAAAATAAAATAATCTACACACAAAATAAGGTATTCAAGGACATAAAAAATTGTGAAGGTAAGGAGACTTACCTTGTTGGTGAAGAAGTGAATTTATAAGAAATATCTTTGATTATTCTCCTATTTTTAGGATCACATTATAGTCCCCATGAGATGTAAAATTTGTTAAAAAGAAAAAAATTATTAGTAATGTGTATGCCACCTTATTTTGGTGGAAAATATAATGTAAGAGATAAAACAATAATTTAACACATAAAGTTAAGGTTAAGAAAGTGAGAGAGAGAGAGAGAATGAGAGTGGAATCATGGTATGACAAGGCTGAAACGGGCCCAATGCGATATTACACCGCTCTTCTCTATTTTTATATGATCAACTCTCTTAAACACCTCAAGACGAGAAGAATATAATTCTTAAAGAAATTATTCAAGAGTAGTAAATAAGGTATTCATCATCTAAAAGTAGTGCAAGATAATATAGGTATGTATATTTAGATTGTATGAAATTGTATCGATAATTAGTATAATTGTATAAGTTGTTGAGTCTTTGAGACTTTTAAAAGGGTGACATGCAAAATTAGAGAAGAAGAGAGTAACGAGGGGCTTTATATTTTCTAATAAAGCTCTATGTGCTTCATACCAGAAGTCAGCTATTGCCTTTCTTTTTATCATCATTTCCCAAATGTACCTGGCCTCCGCTGAGGCGACAATTATCCCCTCTTGGGGGCGACTACTCCATCTAAGCTCTACTTCTTGTATTGATTCCTCTACTTGTCCATAGTTGAACTCCGAGTAACATCATTTCATTGTGTTGTACATGTAAAAAAATATCCAAAGAGGTGAGAGTACGTTCGTTCTTAACATTTAACTAATCAATAGAAAAATTAAAATAATAAAGTACTAATAATTCTTGATCGGATTAAGCACATAAGATGTAAAAGGGCTTAAAAAAGAGTTTTTCGCTCTTTCTCTTTTTTACTAGACAACGGGATTTGGAAAAATCTATATCTTATTTTGCTCTTTCACATATGGAAATTGAAAAAAGGGGCCTAACATAATCCAGTTAATTAATAACAAGTAAATAAAATTCATGTCATTTCCAAACAGGCCACGAGGCTGTAAATTTACTAAAACATTAACTAAAAATACAGTCAAATGCATTGAGAGCAAATTCATAGAGAACAAACATATATTGAGAGCAAAATGACATACATAAACATACACGACAATGGAAAAATGGAAGGCAATATTATGATAGGGCAAGGATATTACTCAATTCTTTATTTTATCAATGATCCAAGTCATTGTATTATTAAAACATAATAAGATATCCAAATATTTATTTAATGAGGACCAACCCCTCTGCACATATAAAATAAAGAGGTGAGAATTAAATAATCTAAACACCAAATTAGATCAAATTGACGAGGCGTCTCTTTTGCTATTGAAGGGATCAAATAGAAACATGCTGGTCATTAAACTATGTTTAATGTTAGTAGTTTACATAAGCAACACCAAGTGTGTATAAAAGAATAAATACTTCATTTCAAAAATAAGAAATCCATAATAACCCGAAACAAAATAGTAACAAAAACATACGTGCTAGAGAAAATTAACATAGCCATTTAGAAATAAAAAAAATTCCTTCAAACTTAAAATAATTATATAAGATAGAACACCCAATTTCATGTATTAATCAAGAACAAGATAGAAACTGGACTTTACTTTAAGAAACTCGACGTCAATACCTCTGAAAATCATTCACTAAAATGGCCTTGAATCGAAACTTTGAGTTTGCGACCTTGTCAAAATGGTGGTTTCCCGAAAGAAAAATGGGTGATGCTTGGAGAATGATAATGGAAGAATGATGGTGTTGCCATGAGAATTGATTTGTGCTTTCTCTGTGATGTGAGAGGCAAACAGAGGATAGTATTTGTGCTACTGAGGAGAACATGTGTGACAATGAAAATTATGCGTGTAGAAATTATAGACGTGAGAGAGTGTTTTTGTGTGCTCTCATCGCTACCCTCCCTGAGAATCGAGAATTGTGTTGTTTGTGTCTATGAATGAAGAGGGAGAGTATGTCAAAAATCCCCTTCAAGATGTATCAGGAACAAGTATATGTAGGAAAACATAAAAAGAGACGTTAGGAGGTAATAGGAAAAATAGGAAAAAGATCTAGTTTAGGCAAGAATCATTTTACATGGAAAAGAATGATAAGAGGAGATTATTTGAGAATAATAATATTCTTTCACCTAAAGAAAATATTTTAGGAGGATTTTATGGATATGGAAAGATTTGATCAAGTTTTAAATTTAAAATTTGAGCTTGTTTGAATAAATTTTTATAAAATATATATATATATATAATCATTAATTACTAAATTACTAAGTATATATATATATTATTAAATCAACAAATTTTGTTTGGTTGTCAAAATAATTCACCAATATTTACGATAAAAATGAATAATAACTTTTAATATTTGCCCAAATATTTGAAATAATAAAAATAGATAAATGCAAATGAGTATGTAAAATATATATATATATATATATATATATATATATATATATATATATATATATATATTTGCAAGTGAATAGTGATATCATACTCATGAAATGATACTAAAATAATACGGATGATATTAATAGCTCAAAATATTATAAAATTAAGTAAAAGTTGCATTTTGACCTCATGAACAAAATAAACGCTGGAATGAATAAAATGTCGAAAAGGATTGTCAAAATTGAGTGTCAACACCTTGGACTAGCCTGCCTTGGACGCTAAAGCGCACCTAGCACTAAGGCGTGCCTATGGACGCTTAAGCGCATGACCAATGCCAAAAATAGCTAAATTCGGGCAATTTCGACTATGTGTTCGGGATCGATCCGGAGTCTCGTGCATGCAAACGAACTATGATATCTAACTAATTTTGATGCTCTAGACTCAATAATATTGTCGAAATTTACATCAGAGGTCGTTCCAACTAAAATTGGGGGCCACTCCCCAAGGGCTGACTCGACTTTAGCCAATAGTCGGCCTATCACCCAAAACAAGTCCGGGAACCTTAAGACCTAAACCAAAAGTCTACCTAACCAAAAGTCGACATTCTGGATCCGATGAGACAGTCAGAAATGGCATATGAGGCTGTTTAATAGGGGTTTAGGCTCGGGAGCCATACTTGACTACCAGAAAATTCAACATAGAAAAGTGACTCTAAAAGTCAAACGAACTGCCAGGTAACCATACTACCTGTCCCAACAAGTCATACACAACCTAGGGCAGTCATGGAAAGGCTCTAAATATCATAAACACGTGTAAACACTGGGAATGACCTGGAGGGTCATTGTAGTATCCATTAATAAAAGGGACTTTCATCCGCGAAAGTCAAGAATAAGCACATACCTGAGAACGTGAACAAGTAGGGATACTGGGCGGGCTCGCATATCACGCTTAAGCTCCTAAGTGACCTACTCAACCAGATAGTGACACCACTGTACCTTAACCACTGGAATGTCTTGGGAGCGCAATCATCTGACATTTCTGGCCAGAATAGACACAAGCTCCTCTACAAATGATAACTTCTCGTCTAATTGAATCGGTCCCACTGTAGCACATGCGACTCATACGAAATGTACTGTCGTAGCATAGAAACATAAAACACTGGGTGAATAGCAAAAAATGCCAGAGGCATAGCTAACACATATTCTACCTCCCCAACTATCCGCAGAATCTCAAAGGGTCCAATTTATCTGGGGCTAAGCTTGCCCCTCCTACCGAATTGCATCACGCCCTTCATGGGCGATACTCGTAAGAAGACCCTATCACCAACTCTAAATCTCAATGGACGATGTCTATGGTCAGCATAACTCCTCTGTCTACTCTGAGCTATCCGTAGCCTATCCTAAATCACCCGAACTCGATCCAAAGATTCAAGGAGAAAATTTGTGCCATGAGGACTGATCTCTGAAGTTTCAAACCAACCAACTGGAGACTGACACCTTCTACCATACAAAGCCTCAAACGGAGCCATCTGAATGCTGGAGTAGAAGCTATTATCATACGTAAACTCTGCTAAAGGCAAGAATTGATGCCACTGACCCCTAAAGTCTAACACATAAGCACAGAGCATATCCTCTAATACCTGAATAGTCCGCTCTGACTGTCCATCGATTTAAGGATGAAATGCAGCACTGAGGTCCACTTGAGTACCCAACTCCTTCTGGAAAGTTCGCTAAAAATTGGAGGTAAACTGAGACCCTCGGTCTGAGATAATAGATACTGGCACTCCATGTAGGCGAACCACCTCCTGAATATATACACGAGCCAACCGCTCGACACTATAAGAAACTCGAACAGGGATAAAATGCGCCATCTTAGTCAATCGATCTATAACGACCCAAATACTATCAAAACCGCAGAACGTACGAGGTAATCCACAAACAAAATCCATAGTGACTCTCTCCCACTTCCACTCAAGAATGGGCAACTGCTAAAGCAACCCACCGGGTCTCTAGTTCTCGGACTTAACCTACTGACAACATAGGCATTGAGCCACTAACTCAAAAATATCTCACCGCATACCACTCTACTAGTAGTGCTGCCTCATATCTCGGTACATCTTAGATGTCCTAGGGTGAATTGTGTATCTAGAACTGTGAGCCTTGTAACACTTCGTATCCTACGTGTACTAGTTCTACTTATATGTCACTTGATATAGCCTTATAGTACGGTTAATGGACTCGGTTTCCTATATGACTAGCGACGTTAAGATGGGTTGGAAGGAACTGCCCATACATTTTAATGTGAAACGACTAAGTTAACGTTGATGCAACTATTTAAACTTGAGATCGTGAGTAGGTATTTGGAATTAAATTTTAAAGTGACCAAGTACACAAGCTGTAAGTTAAATTAAAGGGATTAAGAACTGAAAATGGAATTAAATATTGAGGTGCTTGCTTGACTTAATTAAGCTAGTAGGTGAATCACCTACTTGAGATCAAGTTAATGGAGGCAAGGTTATGGATCAGATTTGGGCCAAGATAAATGTTTCAAAGAGGTGTATTACCTACTAAGTTAATGGATCAGATTAAGGCCTATATTAATGGACTCTTTTAAGGCCCAAACTAAGTAAAATAAAAGGAGAAGAGAATGGGCAGCCCACCCCAAAAATCTCTCCCAAAATCCCAATAAGCTAAAGGCCCAATTTAGACAATATAAAGCAAGTAGGTGCATCACCTACTTGGATCAATTTGTGGCTGAAAATAGACCTAAAAGAGGAGGTTCTAGAGAGCCTATTTAAGGGTCAATTTGACACATTTTAACTCATAATAATTCAGTAAAATAACCAGAATTCTCTCAAAGATAATAAGCTCTCTCTCTCCCTTCAAGTAGCAGCCACAAAACCCCTCTAGGGTTCTTGGTATAGTTGCCTCTTTGAAGCCAAGGTAAGTAGTGATGAACTTATGGATTTAGTTTAATTTAACCATGAGAAGGTGATGGAAATAAGTTTTTTCATGTTTGAAATGTAGAACAGCCCTCCAAGTTTGGCAGTCCACCTTTATCTAATTTCTACAAGGTTTCTCCTCTTTATGGTTTTAGTGAAAAGAAGTTCAAGTTCTTGTGGCAGTTGAGAGTATAAAGATTTCCACCAATAAAAGGTAAAGCTACTGCCCATTTTTTCCCTTTTCTATATACATGTTTTGGTGGAGAATTGTGTATATATTGTTGTTAAGAATGCAAGGGATAATGAGTTCAATATTGGGTTGCTATAATAAAGGATTTTGGGACTATTTTAGGGGATGTTTTATGTATATATTTGGGGATAACTTGGTTGATCTTAAAAAAGGATGTGAGTTATTGATATTGACATATAAAAGGAGGGTGTGATGATACATCACTTAATTAGATGTTGTATAAGCTTGCTGACTATCATACTTTATGAACTGTTTTTTACATGTTATGAAGCCAAAGGAGTCTCCGGGAATCTTATATGAATCTGTGTGTTGTACAAATTTAATTAGAGGAGAAGGCGTTGAAAGAACACCCTTGATTTGGTGAATTATGGGCGTGCTGCCCGGCTACTATTTTGAGTGAAGTTGAATAGCCCGAATTTGTTAATTAATTACTAATACTAGTTTTACTATGTACTTCATTGTAGATAAGTAATCTGAAAGGAATGAGGTTAATTCGGGGTAATACCAGAGTTTTACTAGTTTTACTTGTGGACTGTTGTCCCAAAGCTCAATTATGTCATGAACACCAAAGTAACAATCTCAAAGGTAATAAACTAAGAAACACAAATCTGGTTATGTACGGGTGGCAGCTTAGGGGCGTAAGCCTAGCATGGGCCGATCCCAATCTTTTTACATGTGGGTGGAAACTCAGGGGCGTAAGCCTAGCATGGGCTGATCCCAACATGGATATTTACCACTGATCAGTTGGTTATTTATATCAGATGGCTTATGAATATTATATGGTAAAGTAAAGAAAGGAATGCAATGTACACGATCCCACAAGTATATGTAAAGGTGGTCTATTAGCACTATTTATATGCTTGTACTTGATTTTATTTGAGCTCTTGTGTTATGTATAACTAATTTCAGCCGTACATATTCAGTACATTCTTTCGTACTGACGTCCCTTACGGGGGACCTGCATTTCATGCTGCAGGCACAAGAGCTAGTAGACCCCTCCAGTAGGAGCACATGACATCCAATGGCTATTGGTGAGCTCCAGATTGATTCGGGGCTTTTCAAGTCTGTTATATATGTTTTGGTATTATATAGTAGCTAAGTGTAAGGCGGGGACTTGTCCCGACCTTAACTAAGTTTATATCTCTTTTAGAGGCTTTGTAGACGGTAAAATGAAGTGTGGTTGTGCCTTGTCTTCCAGTCATTGTGTCCCTAATGGCCAAGTCATGTATATATAGTTTTGGGCTTGACTACGTGGTTTATTTTTATTAAATCTTAATATCCATATTTGGCAGCATGTTTAAATGCTCATGGCAATACATGGTAAGTACAAGGTTATGGGTTGGAGCTCTCAGGCTTTTATGGCTGTGAGTGCCTGTCCGCCCCAATAGGATTTGAGGCATGACAAAAGTGGTATTAAAGCAGGTCGTCCTAGGGAGTCTACAAAGCCGTGTCTATGTAGAGTCTTGTTTATGGATGTGTTGTGCACCACATCTATAGACATGAGGCTATGGGACATTTAGGAGTTGTGTCATTTTTTTCATATCTTAGATCGTGCAATAGAGCCAAGGTTGTAGGTGGAGTCATATTTAACCATTGAATTTTTTTTCTTTCTCATTATAGTAGAAATGCCGATTACAAGAACGAGTAAGAATAAAAGTAAGCAAGTAGATGTGGCTGCGGAGAAGGGACCAGCAAGTCACCACCAAGACAAGCTAATTAAAGTGAGGCTCAAGATGAGTTTGCATCACGGACCTTTTTTACTCCTTTATCTCCAGAAGAGATAAGAAGGAGAGGAGTACCCTCAGAATCACCTATTAATGCTACTGAGCAAGATTTAAGGAATGCGGTGCAATTGTTGACTCATATAGTTGCTGGAAAAGGTCAAGGACAAGATAGTCTAATTACAGGTACTAGTGGTATGGATAGGGCAGCTAGTCTACGAATATAGGATTTTATTAAATTGGATCCTCCCATATTTACCGGGTCAGATCTTAATGAAGACCCACAAGACTTTAATGATCAAATACAAAGGGCCTTGGACGTCATGCATGTATCTGGTAAAGAGACAGTTGAGCTAGCAGCATATAGGTTAAAAGGGGAGGCTATATTATGGTATGAAGACTGGAAACGATCTAGGGGTACAGGTGCACCTTCATCTAGTTGGAAAGAGTTCAAAGAGGCATTTCTTGATCATTACCTTCCCTTTGAAATTCAAGAGACCCGTACAGATCAGTTTTTAAATCTTCGTCAAGGGAATATGAACGTGAGGGAGTATAGTCTTTGATTTAACTCTTTGGATAGGTATGCTCCTAATATAGTAGCTACTATGGATGATAGAGTTCATCGATATGTGGATAGATTGGATCCGTATTTGGTTAGAGATTGTACTATTGCTGCTTTGAATAAAGATATGGATATAGCAAGGATACAAGCTTATGCACAAAAAATGGAGAATCAAAGGAAAATGAGAAGAACACAAGATTTGGAAAGAGGCCATCCCAAGAGGGCCAGACTTATGGGGCAGTTTATGTCATCCCAAAGTGAGTTCAGATCTCAATTTCCTAACAGACCACCTAGACCATCATCTTCCTACTCTGTAGCAAGTGCTCCTCCTCGATTTCAAGGGTTTAGGGGCAACCATTTGGGCAAAGAAGTGAGAGGCAAGGTTCATGGACAATGGGGTATCAAGAGCAACAGAGTATGAGCCAATCAAGACCTCCTCGACAGCCATGTAGGCAATATGGAAAGCTTCATTTAGGTGCATGTTAGTTTGGGACAGATGCTTGCTTTTGGTGTGGTATGTCGGGGCATATGATGAGAGAGTGCCAACAAAGGGGTATGAGTGGTATGGCACGACCTACTAGATCAGCCGTTGCATCGTAATCATCGGTGCCTTTTTTGGGTAGGGGTATACAGCCTACAGGTCGTGGTAGAGGTGTTAAAGGAGCAGCTAGTTCTAGTGGAGTTCAAAATAGTACATATGCTCTAGCGGGTAGACAAAATTTGGAGGCTTCTCCTGAAGTGGTTACAGGTACATTGTCCATCTTTTCACATAATGTATATGCATTTATTGATACGGGTTCTACACTATCATATGTCACTCCATTAATTGCTGGAAAGTTCAAAAGAGCACCGAAATCACTGGTTAATCCATTTGAAGTGTCTACACCTATTGGTGAGTCTATTATAGCTAGAAGAGTTTATCGTAATTGCGTAGTAACCATTTGTGATCATGACACATTGGCCGACCTTAATGAACTAGAAATGGTAGACTTTGATGTTATAATGGGTATGAATTAGTTGGCTTCTTGTTATGCCACAGTAGATTAACGAACTAAGAGGGTGCATTTCTATTTTCCAAAAGAGGTAGTCCTTGAATGGAGGGGTAATATTAGGGCGCCAAGAGGTAAATTTATTTCTTATCTTAAGGCAAAGAAAGTGATATCTAAAGGGTACATATGTCATCTAGTGAGAGTGAATGATATAGATGCGGAGCCACCAAATCTTTAATCAGTTCCAGTGGTAAATGAATTTCCCGATGTATTTCCTGAAGATCTTCTAGGTTTGCCTCCAGAATGAGAAGTAGAGTTTGGTATTGATGTGATTCCAGATACTCAACCTATCTCTATTCCTCCGTATAGAATGGATCAGGCAGAATTAAAGGAGTTGAAAGAGCAATTGAAAGACTTGCTAGAAAAAGGATTCATAAGGCCTAGTATGTCCCCTTGGGGTGCACCAGTGTTATTTATGAGTAAGAAAGATGACACGTTGAGAATGTGCATTGACTATCGGCAACTGAATAAGGTGACTATTAAGAACAAATATCCCCTTCCTAGAATTGATGATTTATTTGATCAGTTACAAGGTGCTAAGTGTTTCTCAAAGATCGATTTGCGATCGGGTTACCACCAAGTGAGGGTCAAACAGAAAGATATACCCAAAATTCAAACACGGTATGGTCATTATGAGTTTTTAGTTATGTCATTTGGGCTAACAAATGCACCAGCAGTTTTTATGGATTTGATAAATAGGGTGTTTAAGCCATTCTTAGATGTGTTCGTGATAGTATTTATTGATGATATTCTGGTGTATTCAAGACCGAAAGAGGAATATGCTAATCATTTGTGGCAGGTGTTACAAGTTCTTTGTGATCGTAAGTTATATGCAAAGTTCTCTAAATGTGAGTTTTGGTTAAAATCTGTAGCATTCTTGGGCCATATTGTATCTGATGAAGGAATAAGGGTTGATACTCAAAAGATAGAATCTGTGAAGGACTGGCCAAGACCAACAACACCTACGGAGGTTCGTAGTTTCCTTGGATTGGTAGGTTATTATAGAAGGTTTGTTGAAGGGTTTTCTTCTATTTCTGTACCTTTAACAAAGTTAACATATAAAGCAGCCAAGTTTCAATGGAATGACACATGTGAAAGGAGTTTCCAAGAGCTGAAGAATAAGTTGACTTCTACACCCGTATTGGTACTTCCAGAGGGTACAGAAGGGTATGTGGTGTATTGTGATGCTTCAGGAGTTGGCTTAGGATGTGTATTGATGCAGCATGTTAAAGTAATAGCTTATGCCTCAAGACAATTGCGGCCACATGAGAAAAATTATCCAATACATGAGAGTTAGCAGCGGTTGTATTTGCTTTAAAGATATGGCGCCACTACTTGTATGGGGTTCATGTTGACATATATACCGACCATAAGAGTTTATAATATATCTTTAAGCAAAGGGACCTAAATTTGAGGCAGCGGAGGTGGCTTGAACTATTAAAAGATTATGATATTGATATTTTGTATCATCCGGGGAAAGCAAACGTAGTAGCTAATGCGTTAAGTCGTAAGGCAATGGTGAGCACTTATGGGCAGTCCATGAAAAGACAAGGTATGACTAAAGATCTACACCAACTAGCTAGCTTGGGAGTTTTACTTCTTGAATCTCCAGACGAAGGGGCTATTGTACAAAATGTGGCAGAATCTTCATTAGTAGCTGAGGTAAAAGAGAAGCAGTATGCAGACCCTATTTTATTACAGCTTAAGGAGAATGTACAACAAGGTATGACAGCATTTGAGCTTACTCAAGAGGGAGTACTTAAGTACCAAAATAGATTGTGTGTACCTAATGTAGATGGGCTAAGAAAGAGGATTATGACGAAAACGCATCATTCAAGGTATTCCATCCATCCGGGATCAACTAAAATGTATCATGATTTGAAAGGAGTGTATTGGTGGGGTGACATGAAGAAGAACATTGTAGAATTTATAGCCCAATGTCCAACTTGTCAACAAGTTAAAGTAGAGCACCAAAAATCCGGAGGTTATATGCAACATATGGATCTTTTTAATTTAGAAGTGGGACATGATCAACATGGATTTCATCACTGGTTTACCTCGTACAATTCAGAAGTTCGATTCCATATGGGTAATAGTTAATAGACTTACCAAATCAGCATACTTCCTGCCAGTTAAGGCCACTTATACAGCTGAAGAGTATGCTAAATTATATATTAAAGAGATAGTTCAGCTACACGGAGTCCCAATCTCTATTATATATGATAGGGGAGCTCAATTTATTGCAAACTTTTGGAAGTCATTTCCAAAGAGTTTGGGAACTCAAGTGAATTTAAGTACAACTTTTCATCCTCAAACATATGGACAAGTAGAACGTACCATTCAAACACTTGAAGATATGTTGCGAGCTTATGTATTGGACTTCAAAGGTAGTTGGGATGATCATTTTCCGCTTATTGAATTTGCCTACAATAATAACTATCATTCAAGTATCAAAATGGCGCCTCATGAAGCTTTATATGGAAGGAAGTGTAGATCACCAATTGGATGGTTTGAAGCGGGTGAAACTGCCTTATTTGGGCCAGATCTTGTTCATCAAGCTATGAAAAGAGTTAAAGTGATACAACAACGGATAGAAACAGCTCAAAGTCGACGCAAATCATATGAAGCTATTAGAAGAAGAGGGCTAAAATTTGTTATAGGAGATTGGGTATTCTTAAAGGTGTCACCAATGAAAAGGGTAGTGAGGTTTGGTAAAAATGGAAAACTAAGTCCACGTAATATAAGGCCATATAAGATTATTCAAAGGTTTGGCCAAGTCACATATGAGTTAGAGCTACCCCAAGAGGTCTCAACAGTTCATCCGGTGTTTCACGTCTCAATGCTTCGGAAGTGCATAGGAGATCCATCCTGTATTACTCCTACTGAAGATGTACAAGTTGTGGAAGATCTCACTTATGAAGAAGTACCCATTTCTATTCTTGATCAACAATTTAAGAAGTTAATAAATAAAGAATTAGCTTCCGTAAAGGTACTTTGGAGGAACCAGCAAGTAGAAGAGATCACGTGGGAAGCTGAGGAAGCGATGAAATCTAAGTACCCTAATTTATTCGAATCCAAAAAAAGGTCCAAGATGCTGAATAGGAGCAATAATAAGTAAGTATATATATATAAAAATATTATGTTGTAACAGGAAGATTAAACTTAGGCTTGAACTTGTTTTGGTTGGATAATCATGCTAACATTCGAGGACGAATGTTCCTAAGGGGGGAGGATGTAACACCCCGTATCCTAGGTGTACTAGTTCTACTTATATGTCACTTGACATAGCCTTATAGTACAGGTAATGGACTCAGTTTCCTATATGACTAGCGACGGTAAGATGGGTTGGAAGGAACTGCTCGTACATTTTAATGTGACACGACTAAGTTAACGTCGATGTAACTATTTAAACTTGGGATCGTGAGTAGGTATTAGGATATAAAGTTTAAAGTGACCAAGTGTACACAAGCTATAAGTTAAATTAAAGGGATTAAGAATTGAAATTGGAATTAACTATTGAGGTGCTTGCTTGACTTAATTAAGCTACTAGGTGAATCACCTACTTGAGATATATGGACCAAGTTAATGGACGCAAGGTTATGGATCAGATTTGGGCCAAGATAAATGTTTGAAAGAGGTGTATTACCTACTAAGTTAATGGATCAGACTAAGGCCTATATTAATGGACTCTTTTAAGGCCCAAACTAAGTAAAATAAAAGGAGAAGAGAATGGGCAGCCCAACCCCAAAAATCTATCCCAAAATCCCAATAAGCTAAAGGCCCAATTTAGACAATATAAAGCAAGTAGGTGCATCACCTACTTTGACCTTTGAGCAACTTGAACTCCCTAAGTAGGTGCATCACCTACTTGGATCAATTTGTGGCTGAAAATAGACCTAAAAGAGGAGGTTCTAGAGAGCCTATTTAAGGATCAATTTGACACATTTTAACTCATAATAATTCAGTAAAATAACCAGAATTCTCTCAAAGATAATAAGCTCTCTCTCTCCCTTCAAGTAGCAGCCACAAAACCCCTCTAGGGTTCTTGGTATAGTTGCCTCTTTGAAGCCAAGGTAAATAGTGATTAACTTATGGATTTAGTTTAATTTAACCATAAGAAGGTGATGGAAATAAGTTTTTTCATGTTTGAAGTGTAGAACAGCCCTCCAAGTTTGGCAGTCTACCTTTATCTAATTTCTACAAGGTTTCTCCTCTTTATGGTTCTAGTGAAAAGAAGTTCAAGTTCTTGTGGCAGTTGAGAGTATAAGGATTTCCACCAATAAAAGGTAAAGCTACTGCCCATTTTTTCCCTTTTCTATATACATGTCTTGGTGGAGAATTGTGTATATATTGTTGTTAAGAATGCAAGGGATAATGAGTTCAATATTGGGTTGCTATAATAAAGGATTTTGGGACTATTTTAGGGGTTGTTTTATGTCTATATTTGGGGACAACTTGGTTGATCTTAAAAAAGAATGTGAGTTGTTGATATTGACATATAAAAAGAGGGTGTGATGATACACCACTTAATTAGATGTTGTATAAGCTTGCTGCCTATCATACTTTGTGGACTGTTTTGTACATGTTATGAAGCCAAAGGAGTCTCCGGGAATCTTATATGAATCCGTGTGTTGTACAAATGTAATTAAAGTAGAAGGGGTTGAAAGATGTAACACCCCGTATACTTTCGATCCTACTTGACAACTTTGAACCATGCTTACGTAGGTTTCGAGAGCCATAAGTATGTATTTGGTCGTGTTATTGATGGAACATTTGATATTGGGCTAGTAAATGTGATTAGAACTTTGTAGGAGGTGTTTGTGAATTCGTGGAGCATTTGTGGGGTGAAAAGTGAGGCTTGGAGGACTTTCAAGCAAAGGATATTAAGGTTAGGAGGTAACCAAAAGACTTGAACTTGAAGGATCTAACCAAATCCGCAAAGAAAAGTCGAAGAAAGGAAAAAAAAAATCATATTTTGGGTGTGGGGCGCGCCCAGGGGCGTGCCAGGCAACTTCTGGCCGAATTATTTTTGGCACAGGCAGTACTGGGGCGTGCCAGGCCTCCTATGCCAGAAATTTTTCTGGCATAGGCAGCATTGGGGCGCTCCAAGCGGCGTGCCAGGTTGCTTTTCGCCAAAAGTTTTCTCCGACTGATATATATGTAAGACTTTTGAGTCATGGTATCATTACTCCATATTAGTAGGACTACTCTTGAGCAAGTTTAGCATCCGAGCTGGGATTAATTCTTCGTCATAAGCAATTTATCTAATTATGTTCAATTAAGCCATGAGTGGCCAAAATTATTGATTCTTGAGATTAAAACTACGAGCATGAATCGCGTGAGTTGAATATTGTCGTAACATTTATGGAATTATTTAAACATGAGATATATGATGGATTAAACATTGAATTTGGTGGGCTAAAATGACATGTGTTATTGGGCTCAATTTAAAGCCCAAAATGAAGCCAAAAGACATGGCCCAATGGGTCAAATGACCTATTCTTCCATTGACCAAGTGATACACTTCAATTATTGGACCAAGTGTGGCTAAGGATGACCATGAGGACTATATAAAGATACAAAGGGCTGTTTTTATTCATTAAACCTCTCATGCCTTTCTAAGATATTTCTAGAACATTTCTCTCAACTCAAACCCTAAGGCAGCCCTTTCTCTTTGGTAAAGATCATCACTTTGCAAGCCTTAGTAAATGTCTACTCTCGTGGATTAATTTATTATATGATTAATATGGTGTGTATATCATGATGGTTATATTGGCAAGGTGTTGAATAGTGCCCTTTTGCTTTTTGCTAAAAGATGTGCCATCTATGGGATTTAAAATTAAAAGGAGACATGAGGTTTGAATAAAAGTGAATGGTATGGATGAGATATCAACATGTATGGTGTGATTATGTTCCTTAACTTTTTATTTTTCTATAAATGTAAATTGTGGGATTATTGTCGATATGTGGTTATGAAGTGTATTGAGTTAACTTGATGGAATAATTGTGACGTGGTGTTAATGAGGAAGTGTAAGGGTTAAAAGTGGTATCAAAATGCTATTGGTTTGTGATGTTTTGGTCAATGTATGGAATGTTGTGGTATTGTTGGTATGAAAATGCCGTGAATGGTATTGTAAAGGGGGAAATGATGTTATAAGGCAATCATGCAACTCATTATCGTCTTATGCACTTGTAAGGTAGTTGATTGTTATTATAAGCTCCGTTATGTACTTGTGTTGTAGAGTGAATCGTAAAGAGGGAGATGAATTGTTATATTCACATATTGGCTTGTGTATCCATATTGGGAAGCTAAGGTATGTAAGGTTACTCTTACTGTATCTTTCTGCAGCACATAGTGTTCACATTATCGTTGTATTTATTCCATTCCGAAATGTTCTAAGGTATTTCATTTCAGGTTGTCATCTATTGTTAGTCACATGTTCCCCATTCATTGATCATTTGTTATTCATATGTTACATAACTGTGGACATGGTTCCAAAGTTACAGTAATGTGATGTTCCAAAAGTTCTAATAATGTTAATGTACAATCACCAATGTATCACTCTTAGAATGAAGTAAAGAACAATGAAAGAATGAAGTAATGAATGGTTGATGAGTATTACGGGGCGATCCCGATACATCCCAGGGGCGATATGAAAGCCTAGCATAGGTTATCATAATATATCCCAGGGGCTACAGAAAGCCTAGCATGGGTTATCATAATACATCCCAGGGGCTACAGAAAGCCTAGCATGGGTTGTCATAAAACATCCCAGGGGTTAAAATACCTAGCATGGGTTATCATAATACATCCCAGGGGCTACAGAAAGCCTAGAATGGGTTATCATAAAACATCCCAGGGGTTAAAATACCTAGCATGGGTTATCATAATAATAGATCCCAGCGGCTACAGAAAGCGTAGCATGGGTTATCATAATACATCCCAGGGGCTATAGAAAGCCTAGTATGGGTTATCATAAAATATCCCAGGGGTTAAATACCTAGGATGGGTTAATCTCATCCCAGGGGCGACAGAATAGCCTAGCATGGGTAGAACGATAAATATGAACTGACGTAAAAGTAAGGGAAGTAATGAATGTAAAGTACATGGTTCCACACATGCAGAATGGTGAATTATCCATATTTACTATTCTCTTATATTTGGTTCCATTGAAGTACTTATATATATATCATGCAGTTTTCTTATGGCCTTACATACTTAGTACATTCCTTGTACTGACTCCCTTGGGGGACTTACTTTACTTGTTGCAGGCGTACGTGCTAGTAAACCTCCTCAGTAGGTTGCAGGTCATTTACAGATCATTGGTGAGCTCCAGTTGGTTCGGGGCTTTTCCGAGTCATATGTGTACATTGGTTTTGGTTTTGGCATTGTATAGATGTTGTAATAAGCGGGGACTTGTCCCGACTGTAGGTTGGTTATGTATATGTGTCTGTAGAGGCTTAGTAAACGGATGTGGGAAGACGAATGTAAGGGATGTATGTCCATTTTGAATTGACGGCCCCAACGGCCAAGTTTCATATATAGCATATATTTCCATGACTTCCGCCATTGGCATTTTATATTTTGTGATTTACATGAGATAGAATGCTATTCATAAAGAGACATGCATATGGAGGTTCACGAGCAAAGATTGGTTCTCTCGGGCCTCAACTGCTTTGGGTGCCAGTCCGCCCCATTGGAATTTGGGGCGTGACAAAAGTTGTATCAGAGCAGGTCGTCCTACGGGTTTCTACAAAGCCGTGTCTGAGTAGAGTCTTGCTTATGGATGTGTTGTGCACCATATTTATAAGTAGGAGGCTATGATACATTTAGGAGTTGTTTCTTTTCTTCATTTTTAGATCGTGCAATAGAGCCAATATTGTAAGTGGAAATTCTATCTGATCATTGTAATTGGTTTTCTTTGATATAGTAAAATGCCGATGACAAGAAGAGGTAGAGGCAAAGGTTAGCAGATAGATATGCCTGTCGATGAAGGAATGAGTAAATCACCACCTGACCAAGCTAGTTAAGGTGGAGCTAACACTGAAATTGCATCGCGGTCTTCTTCTACTTTTCCAGCTCTGGAAGAGCCAAGAGATAGAGAAGTACCCGCAGAACCACCTATGAATGCCACTGATCAGGATTTGAGAAATGCATTGCATATGTTGACGCAGATAGTTGCTGCACAAACTCAGGGATGAGCTGGTCCAATGACAAATGAGGATGATGCGGCTAGAGTGGCGAGTCGCAGGACACAGGATTTCTTAAAATTAGACCCTCCTATATTCACTTGGTCAGACCCGAAGGTAGATCCACAGGACTTCGTTGATCAAATTCAGAGGGCTTTAGAGGTTATGTACGTGACTGGGGTAGAAACAATAGAACCTGCGGCTTATAAACTGAAAGGTGAAGCGATATTGTGGTATGAAGACTGGAAAAGATCAAGGGGTATTGATGCACTTCCATCTAGTTGGGAAGAATTTAAAATGGCATTCCTTGATCATTACCTCCCATATGAAATTCGGGAGGCACGTGCAGACCAGTTTTTAATCTACGTCAAGGGACTATGAGTGTCAGAGAATACAGTCTTCAGTTTAATTCCTTGGCGCGATATGCTCCAAATGTAGTGGCCACAATGACAGACAGAGTCCATCGATATATGGACAGATTAGAGCCATATTTGGTAAGGGACTGCACCATTGCTGCCTTGAATAAAGATATGGACATAGCCAGAATACAGGCCTTCGCACAGAAGATGGAAGACCAAAGGTAAAGAAAAAGAGTACATGAATCAGAAAGAGGACAGTCCAAAAGAGCTAGACCTTTGGGACAGTCTATGGCATCCCAAGGAGAATCTAGGCCTCGGATGTTTCCTAGACCGCCTAGACCATCATTCTCCTATTCCACAACAGGCATTCAAACTAAATTTCGAGGGTTTAGAGGTGGTCAATCTGGGCAGAGTAGTGGTCACGGATCACAGACAGCAGGGTTCACTCGTCCTCCGTGTCAGTGTTGCGGGAGGTATCATTTAGGTGAATATCGGTTGGGTACAAACGTGTGCTTTTGGTGCGGTATGTCGGGGCACATGATGAAAGAGCTTCCCCAGAGGAGCATGGCTGGTATAGCACGACCTACGGGATTAGCCATTACGTCATCATCATCGGTTCCTTCTTTAGGCCGATGTGTACAGTCTGCTGGTCGTAGTAGAGGTACTAGAGGAGCAACTAGTTCCAGCGGAACCCAGAATCGCACTTATGCTCTAGTGGACTGACAGAATTTGGAGTCATCTCCTGATGTAGTTACAGGTATATTGTCCATATTTTCACATGATATAGATGCATTGATTGATCCGGGTTCTACATTATCATATGTTACTCCATTGATTGTTGTGAGATTTTAAAGAACGCCAAAATTATTAATTAAGTCATTTGAAGTATCTACGCTGGTGGGTGAGTCCATTATTGTAAAAAGGAGGATATCATAATTGTGTGGTAATTGTGTGTGGTCATGATACACTAGCTGATCTTATTAAACTAGACATGGCGGATTTTGATGTTATCATGGGTATGGATTGGTTGGCTTCTTGTTATGCCACAGTAGATTACCGAGCTAGGAAGTTACATTTATAATTTCCACAAAAGAATGACCGTGAATAGAAGAGTAATGTGGGAGCACCGAGAGGCAAAGTTCCTCATCTTAAAGCAAAGAAAATGACACCCAAAGAGATACATATGTCCCTTAGGAAGAGTGAAAGATACTAATGTAAATCCACCATCTCTTTAATCGGTTCCTGTAGTAAATGAAATTTTTGAGGTCTAGTATATCCCTTTAGGGTGCAATAGTATTATTGGTACGAAAGAAATAACTGCATTAGTAGTTTTTATGGGTAATGAATAGGGTGATACAAGCCATTGTTAGATGTGTTTGAGACCATGTTAAGAAATAATATTCAAGATCACGAGAGAACCATGCTAATAAGTTACGACAAGTGTTACGAATTCTTCATGACCGTAAACTATATGCAAAGGTCGCTAAGCATGATTTTTGGTTAAAAATCCGTATTGTTCTTAGGTCACATTATATAGGAGGTGTATTGATGTAACATAGTAACATAATAGCGTATGTCTCAAGACAATTGCGCCCACATGAGAGCACTTATCCTACACATGATTTTGAGTTAGCAGTGGTGATAATTGCTTTAAAGATATGGCGCCACTATTCGTATGGGGTTCAGGTTGATATATATACTGATTACAAGAGTTTGTGATATATCTTTATATGGAAAGATCTAAACTAAAGATAGCAAAGGTGGTTGGAAATATTAAAAGACTACAATGTTGATATATGACAACATTCGAGGAAAGCAGATGTGATAAGCGGTGCATTAAGACGCAAAGCAATAGGAAACACTAAGGGCCAGGTTACGAAAAAGCAAGGTATAGTCAAGGTGGCTAGTTCGTCTTCTTGAGACTCTAGATGAAAGAATTATAGTGTAAAATGCGACAGGGTCTTCATTTGTAGCTGAAGTGAAAAAGAAAAGCAGTATGTAGATTCTATGACAAACACATTTGATCTTACGCAAGAGGGAGTACTCTAATGCTCAATTTACGGAATTCTATTCATTCGGGGAGCAACCAAAAGGTACCATGGTTTGAAAGAGATGTATTGGTAAGGTTACATGAAAAGAATGTTGCAGAAATTGTAAATCATTGTCCGCATTGTCAACAAGTAAAAAGTAAAGTATCAGAAACCTGGAGGTTATATGCAATATAGGAATCTTCCAGTTTGGAAGAAGGATATGATTAACATGAGTTTCATCACAAGTTTCATCAGTCCATTCAGTGTTTCATGTTTCGATGCTTCAAAAATGCATAGGAGATCCATCTCCTATTACTACCATTGAAGATGTATACGTTACGAAGTATCTCATTTAGGAAGATATACCTATTGCTATTCTAGATCGACAAATGAAGAGATTAAGAAATAAAGAAGTAGCTTCCGTAAAGGTACTTTGGAGGAATCAATAGGTAGAAGAGATCACATGGGAAGCTGAAGATATGATAAAGTCTAGGTACCCTCATCTGTTTCAAATGGAAGAAAAAAGTTCAAAGTGTGGAAGTGGAACAATAACAAGTATCCATGAACATTAACTGTATATGTATGTATATGCTAATATAAAGATGCATTGGTTGTAATTAGGAAAATATTGTTAACATTCGAGGACGAATGTTTCTAAGGGGGGAAGAATGTAACACCCCATACACTTCTGATCCTACTTGAAAACTTTGAACCATGCTTACGTAGGTTTCGAGAGCCATAAGTATGTATTTTGTAGTGTTATTGATGGAACATTTGATATTGGGCTAGTAAATGTGATTGGACCTTTGTAGGAGGTGTTTGTGACTTTGTGGAGCATTTGTGGGGTGAAAAGTGAGTCTTGGAGGACTTCCAAACAAAGGATATTAAGGTTAGGAGGTAACCAAAAGACTTGAACTTGAAGGATCTAACAAAATCCGTAAAGAAAAGTCGAAGAAAGGAAAAAAAAATCACATTTTGGGTGTGGGACGCGCCCAGGGGCGTGCCAGGCCGCTTCTGGCCAAATTTTTTTTGGTACAGGCAGCACTGGGGCACGCCAGGCAGCGTGCCAGGCCGCCTATCCCAGAAAATTTTCTGGTATAGGCAGCATTGGGGCGCGCCAGGTTGCTTTTCGCCAAAAATTTTCTCCGACTATTATGATATATATAAGACTTTTGGGTCATGGTATCATTACTGCATCTTAGTAGGACTACTCTTGAGCAATTTTAGCATCCGAGCTGGGATTAATTCTTCCTCATATGCAATTTATCAAATTATGTTCAATTAAGCCATGAGTGGCCAAAATTGTTGATTCTTGAGATTAAAACTACGAGCATGGCTTGCGTGAGTTGAATATTGTCGTAACATTTATGGAATTATTTAAACATGAGATATATGATGGATTAAACATTGAATTTGATGGGCTAAGATGACATGTGTTATTGGGCTCAATTTAAAGCCCAAAATGAAGCCAAAAGATATGGCCCAATGGGTCAAATGACCCATTCTTCCATTGACCAAGTGATACACTTCAATTATTGGACCAAGTGTGGCTAAGTATGACCATGAGGACTATATAAAGACACAAAGGGTTGATTTTATTCATTAAACCTCTCATGCCTTTCTAAGATATTTCTAGAACATTTCTCTCAACTCAAACCCTAAGGCAACCCTTTCTCTTTGGTAAAGATCATCACTTCGAAAGCCTTGGTAAGTGTCTACTCTCATGGATTAATTTATTATATGCTTAATATGGTGTGTATATCGTGATGGTTATGTTGGCAAGGTATTAAATAGTGCCCTTTTGCTTTTTGCTAAAAGATGTGCCATCTATGGGATTTAAAATTAAAAGGAGACTTGAGGTTTGAATAAAAATGAATGGTATGGATGAGATATCAACATGTATGGTGAGATTATGTTCGTTAACTTGTTATTTTTCTATAAGTGTAAATTGTGGGATTATTGTCGATATGTGGTTATGAAGTGTATTGAGTTAACTTGATGGAATAATTGTGACGTGGTGTTAATGAGGAAGTGTAAGGGTTACAAGTGGTATCAAAATGCTATTAGTTTGTGATGTTTCGGTCAATGTATGGAATGTTGTGGTATTGTTGGTATGACAATGCCGTGAATGGTATTGTAAAGGGGGAAATGATGTTATAAGGCAATCATGCAACTCATTATCGTCTTATGCACTTGTAAGGTAGTTGATTGTTAATATAAGCTCCGTTATGTACTTGTGTTGTAGAGTGAATCGTAAAGAGGGAGATGAATTGTTATATTCACATATTGGCTTGTGTATCCATATTGGGAAGCTAAGGTATGTAAGGTTACTCTTACTGTATCTTTCTGCAGCACATAGTGTTCACATTATCGTTGTATTTATTCCATTCCGAAATGTTCTAAGGTATTTCATTTCAGGTTGTCATCTATTGTTAGTCACATGTTCCCCATTCATTGATCATTTGTTATTCATATGTTACATAACTGTGGACATGGTTCCAAAGTTACAGTAATGCGATGTTCCAAAAATTCTAATAATGTTAATGTACAATCACCAATGTATCACTCTTAGAATGAAGTAAAGAACAATGAAAGAATGAAGTAATGAATGGTTGATGAGTATTACGGGTCGATCCCGATACATCCCAGGGGTGATATGAAAGCCTAGCATAGGTTATCATAATATATCCCAGGGGCTACAGAAAGCCTAGCATGGGTTATCATAATACATCCCAGGGGCTACAGAAAGCCTAGCATGGGTTGTCATAAAACATCCCAGGGGTTAAAATACCTAGCATGGGTTATCATAATACATCCCAGGGAATACAGAAAGCCTAGCATGGGTTATCATAAAACATCCCAGGGGTTAAAATATCTAGCATGGGTTATCATAATAATAGATCCCAGGGGCTAAAGAAAGCCTAGCATGGGTTATCATAATAATAGATCCCAGCGGCTACAGAAAGCCTAGCATGGGTTATCATAATACATCCCAGGGGCTACAGAAAGCCTAGCATGGGTTATCATAAAACATCCCAGGGGTTAAATACCTAGCATGGGTTAATCTCATCCCAGGGGTGACAGAACAACCTAGCATGGGTAGAACGATAAAGATGAACTAACGTAAAAGTAAGGGAAGTAATAAATGTAAAATACATGGTTCCACACATGCAGAACGGTGAATTATCCATATTGACTATTCTCTTATATTTGGTTCCATTGAAGTACTTATATATATATATATATATCATGCAGTTTTCTTATGGCCTTACATACTCAGTACATTCCTTGTACTGACCCCCTTGGGGGACTTACTTTACTTGCTGCAGGCGCAGGTGCTAGTAGACCTCCTCAGTAGGTTGCAGGTCATTTACAGATCATTGGTGAGCTCCAGTTGGTTCGGGGTTTTTTCGAGTCACATGTGTACATTGCTTTTGGTTTTGGCATTGTATAGATGTTGTATAAAGCGGGGACTTGTCCTGACTGTAGGTTGGTTATGTATATGTATCTGTAGAGGCTTTTTAGACGGATGTGGGAAGACGAATGTAAGGGATGTATGTTCATTTTGAATTGACGGCCCCAACGGCCAAGTTTTATATATAGCATATATTTCCATGACTTTCGCCATTGGCATTTTATATTTTGTGATTTACATGAGATAGAATGCTATTCATAAAGAGACATGCATATGGAGGTTCACGAGCAAAGATTGGTTCTCTCGGGCCTCAACGGCTTCGGGTGCCAGTCCGCCCCGTTGGAATTTGGGGCGTGACAAAAGAACACCTTTGATTTAGTGAATTATGGGAGCGTTGCCCGGCTACTATTTTGAGTGAAGTTGAATAGCCTGAATTTGTTAATTAATTACTAATACTAGTTTTACCATGTACTTTATTGTAGATAAGTAATCTGAAAGGAAGGAGGTTAATTCGGGGTAATACCAGAGTTATACAAGGTATGTAAGGCCACTCTATTCCATATTCTGTGGCACAAAATCCAACACTTGTGTTACAAAATGAGCTTCCAAAGTTCTCCCATGGCAAATGATACATAGTGGCAGCGTATGATCTCCCATGTAGCTAACGAGCTTACTCCCACTCCCTAATGTGTTAAAATACCTCAATATATGCTTATTACCTAGTGTGCATGTCAACATTCAATAGCAAGCTTTATGAGTTCTCCTTTTAGTCAAATAAGGTCCATGTGTTATTTTAGCTCCTAGGCATTTCATTTATGTACAAACTTCTCCCTGTCTTATTGTTATTACTTCAAGTGTTTATTCATACATCTTTTACTGGTGGACTATTGTCCCAAATCTCAATTATGTAATGACCACCAAAGTAACAATCTCAAATGTAATAAACTAAGAAAAGCAAATCTGGTTATGTATGGGTGGCAGCTTAGGGACGTAAACCTAGCATGGGTCGATCCTGATCTCTTTACATGTGGGTAGCAGCTCAGGGGCACAAGCCTAGCATGGGTCGATCCCAACATGGATATTTACCACTGATCAGTTAGTTATTTGTATCACAAGGCTTATGAAGATTATAAGGTAAAGTAAAGAAAGGAATGTAATGTACACGATCCCACAATTATATGTAAAGGTGGTCTATTAGCACTATTTATATGCTTGTACCTGATTTTATTTGAGCTCTTGTGTTATGTATAACTACTTTCAGCCTTACATATTCAGTACATTCTTTCGTGCTGACGTCCCTTACGGGGAACCTAAATTTCATGTTGTAGGAACAGGAGCTAGTAGACCCCTCCAGTAGGAGCACAGGACATCCATCGGCTATTGGTGAGCTTCAGATTGATTCGGGGCTTTCCGAGTCTGTTATATATGTTTTGGTATTGTATAGTAACTAAGTGTATGGCGGGGACTTGTACCGACCTTAACTAAGTTTATATCTCTTTTAGAGGCTTTGTAGACAGTAAAGTGAAGTGTGGTTGTGCCTTGTCTTCCAGTCATTGTGGCCCCAACGGCCAAGTCATGTATATATAGTTTTGGGCTTGACTACGTGGTTTATTTTCATTAAATCTTAATATCCATATTTGGTACCATCTTTAAATGTTCATGGCAATGCATGGTAAGTACAAGGTTATGGGTTGGTGCTCTTGGGCCTTTACGGCTACGGTTTCCTGTCCGCCCTAATAGGATTTGAGGCTTGACACGCCTCATACAAAATCAAAGGAATCAAGTCTCCAACCCTCGAAACATACACACCACTATCATATCTCAGTACACCATTAGAACCCAAGGTAGCCCTTTGGGACTTACCTCTCACTACCCGCTCTCGAAGACCACAAAGTTCACTATCCTCAAATTTTCATCTCTTAATCTGTTCTAACAAAGTAGACCTCACCCCAAAATAATAAATAATCCTCCTGGGATCAGAGATATCCTAATGCACCATCGAATTAGCTAAGGAATAAATGCCCAAAGCCATTGACCGCTGCGAGACTGGAATAAAGGCTAAGCTACCCATACTCACTGCCTTGTAGCTTTAGGCGTCCACTACTACATTCGCCCTTCCCGGATAATAGAGAATAGAGATGTCATAGTCCTTCAACAATTCTACCCATCATAGTTTCCTCGAATTAAGATCCCTCTGAGTCATAAGATACTTAAGACTGCGGTGATCAGTTTAAATCTCACAATGAACTCCGTACAGATAGTGCCTCCAAATTCTGAGCACAAATACTACCTCTGCCAACTCCAAGTCATGAGTAGCGTAATTACGCTCGTACACCTTTAGATGTCTCAATGCATAAGCAATCACGCGACCTCAGTGCATCAGAACAGAACCCAAGACGATACCAGAAGTATCACAGTAGATAGTGAAACCCTCACCCTCAACTGGAAGATTCAACACAGGAGCAAAAGTAAGTCGATCCTTAAACTTTAGGAAGCTTATCTCACAACCCTCAAACCACTGAAACAGAACCTCCTTCCTTGTCAATCTAGTCATAGGAGCTGTAATGGATGAGAAACCCTCAACAAACCATCTGTAATACCCTGCCAACCCAATAAAATTGTAAACCTCAGTAGGCGATATGGGCCTATCCTAACCTCGAATAGCCTTAATCTTTACTGGGTCTACCATGATACCATGTCTAGATACAACATGCCCCAAGAAATCTACAAACTCAAGCCAGAACCCACACTTCAAGAACTTGGCATAAAGATAATGATCTCTCAAAGTGTGGAGCACAATCCACTAATACTGCTCGTGTTCCTCACTACTTCTCTAATAAACCAAAATGTCATCGATGAACATAATCACAAAGGATTCCAAGTACGACCTGATTACACGATTCATCAAATCCATGAAGGCTGCCAGGGTATTAGTCAATCCAAAAGACATCACCAAGAACTCATAGTGGCCGTAACGAGTCCTAAAGGTTGTCTTAGGGATGTCTGCAACCCTAACTCTTAACTGATGGTAACCAGATCTCAGATTTATTTTATAGAACACCGTTACGCCCTGAAGCTGATCAAACAAATCATTGATACAAGGTATAAGATACTTATTCTTCACTGTCACCCTGTTTCGCTGCCTGTAATCGATACACATATGCATAGACCCATCTTTCTTCTTTACGAACAGAATGGGAGCACCCTACGGAGACACACTCAGCCTAATAAAACCCTTCCCCAAAAGGTCCTGAAGCTGACTACTCTACTATCTCAACTTAGTAGGAGCTATACTATACGGAGCCATAACAATAGGTCGGGTGACCAGTTCGAGGTCAATAATAAACTCTATATCACTCTTAGGAGGAAGGATAGGTAGGTCAGTTGGAAATACATCAGGAAACTCATGAACAATAGGGACAGAGTCAAGAGACGGACCCTCAATACTAGCATCCCAAACATAAGTAAGGAATGAATCACATCCCCTCGACATCAATCTACGAGCTCGAACATAAGAAATAATCCCCGTCGGTGTGCAGCTAATAGAACCCTGCCACACCACCGGGGGTGTACTAGGCATAGCTAAGGTAACGGTCTTGGCAAAGCGATCCAAGACTGCATAATGAAAAGACAACCAATCCATGCCCAGAATCACATCAATGTATACCATGGCCAATACAATAAAATTAACCTAAGTCTCAAACTACCAAACAGTCACCAGACAAGATCTATATACCCGATCCACTACTAAGAAATCTCCAAAGGGGGTAGATACACGTAAGGGTACAAATAATAACTCAGAACATAAACCCAATCGTGGTGAATAATAAGTAGATACATAAGAGAACGTGGATCCAAGATCAAATAATGCTGGCATACGTAAATTATACCTGTAATCACTGTATCTGAAGCCTCTATCTCTGGCATAGCCGGCACGACATAAAACTGACGCTGGCTACCACTAGTCTGAGCACCTACCTGACCACCAGTTCAACCTCCCTACACTCCACCTCAGAAACCTTAGGGACCAGCCTGATGACCCTGTGCACCACCTCTGCCTGCTGGCCGTATAGATCTGATAGGCTGTGCCATCTGAACTGAAGGCTCAATCGCCCTGCACTGAGGACACTCACGCATGAAATAACTGACAACCCCACAAGTATAACATGCTTCTGGCTCCCTGCTCTGCCTAGAAGATCTGACTGATCCAATATGACCACCTCTAGTCAATGAAGTGGATTGACCACATCCCTGAGGATGACTACCAGAACCACTATAGGTAGGCTGACCCCTATCTAAAATCTTCAAGGCTGACTGTACGAGCCTACTAAGCTGACCCTATTACTGAAAAAACTGTTGCTGCTGAGGGTACCTACCCTGAAACCCACAACCTCTAAACTATGAGTTTCTGTGACTGCCATTGTAACTATCCTGGAATCGGGGTCTCTTATAGTTTCCCCCTTGGGCCTCGCGATCCATCTCCTCGATCGAATATACATGCTCAGCTATCTCAAAAAATGACTTCCCCGAAGTTACTAAACTCTGTGTAGCTCTGTGAATTGATAACCACAATCCCTTGACAAAATATCTGATCCTCTCATACTTGTCAGGTAGTATAATCGTACCATGCCTAGCTAAGTCATGGAATCTAACCTCATACTCAGCTACTGTTATAAACCCCTACCTTAACCTGGAAAAGTCATCTCAAAGACGTTCACGCTTACTGCGGGGCATATACTTCCCCAAGAACTGTGCCCAAGTAACGGGTGGAGATCCAACTGGCCTGGAATCAAGATAACCCCTCCACCATCTCTTCGTGACTATATCAAACTGATAAGCAACAAATCTACCCCGCACAACTCCATTAATCCCAAATTCCTCAGCTTCTTCTCGCAGCTGGATAAGAACTCACAAGCGTTCTCTCCTTGAGTACCCATAAATTTGGGCAGGGCTAATCTCAAAAAATAGCTCAACATCTTCTGCTCCTCGACAGAAATAACTGGCTGGACTGCTACTGGTACATGCAGAACCTCAACTCTGGGTGCCGCAGCTGCAGGCTACTCTCCAATACCAACTCCCTATGCGGCTGGCTGTACTCCCGCAACAGGCGAACCTCCAACTAATCCCGGTAACTGTACCAAAATACCTCAGAGCATTGAAGTATTAATAAATCTAGGTGGAGCCTGACCTACCCCTGGGCCACCGGCTACTATAGTGGTGGAGCATCTGGGGCTATAATGGGATCGGGTAATGGATTCCTGGTCTGATCTCGACCTGGGGCTACTGCTCAATCCTGCCCCCAACCTCTGGGTCAACCTCGGCCTTTGACTAGAGCTTTTGCTATGGGCTCAGGGTCCTACTCCCCAATTCTTATGCCAAGAGTCCTAGCCATCTACGAAAAGTGTGAACCAAATAAGGATCAAAAACCAACACTGACTCTATTGCACGAACGTGAATCAAGGAATGAAACTATCCCCTAAAAATGCTCCATAGTATCCTGAAGATAGGATACAGGCATCCCCGTACTGATCAGCGGAACCCTACTACACATCGGCTCATGTACTGATATTGCCCATAAAACCTAGGCTCTGATACCAAGCTGTCATGACCCAATTTTTGAGTCATGATGGCGCCTACCCTAAACTACCAATAAAAAAGCAGAGCCCTAGCCTGTGGAGACAAGCGATGGTCCAATAGGTGGGATCTCATAAGAAAGGAGATGAAGCAAAGCTATTACCATCAACATACTACGAATGTAAAGACAAAGGAAGTATACATACCAGGACAAAAAGGAAGAGAACATTATATAACTCTAAGACACCTCCCAAGACCTGGTGAGGTTAGTACACGAGCCACTACTAGACATATATAGAAAACAAGACAGAAACCAAATATACACAACATATATGCAACAGTCTCGAATCCAAAAGACTATATATCAGAGATGGAGTGGGATCTACCTCAGACGTCAGTAAGCTTTTCCTGCTCCAAAATCAGTGCTGTGGAGAGAGTAATGTCAAGGCCTTCGTCTAGTTCCTGGATCTGCATTGGGAAAAGATGCATAAGTACAGTATGAGTACTGGGGAAACGGGTACGCCATAGGCATCATCGACCGACTTAGCTCAATGTAACATAAATAAGATGAAGTATGGGGGTTTATGCTATGTCCGGGTATAACTGATAAGAAAATACAACACTGAATAATAAGTAAGTAATTGCGCACTGAACACATAAGTCAAACATAACCCAACTGAGCTCCTATAAGCTCGCTGGGCACACAAAAGAATACAATACCTAGCTTGGTCCCCATAAACCGATGGGACACACAAGAATAGTAAATATATAGTCACCAGTGTCACGAAAATGTCCCAGTATCCAGTAATCACAATAACTAATAGGGTACACCAAGCTTGAACCGACACCAATGGGTAATAACAAGAGGCCAGTCGCTGGAATCGAATCAGACACAGTGGATAGTAAAAATTGGCCACATATATATCATATCTACCAGACTCAAACCAAAACTTAGAGAACAATAGTATCATAATCATGGTACCCAGTTTCAGAACTCATAGTCCACCATAATCTGGGGCTAAACTAGAACCGAGACACCAAATAGTCAATAACCAAAATCATCATACCTGAATCAGTCACCGGACTCAAATCAAAACTCATAGTAACCAGTACCTAAATGCTGAAGTAGTGCCATAATCCACACCCAGACACAGATAAATGAGCACACCAGCCCAAACCAGGCCCAAAATATAAGTAGAGAAACTAGCTCGTAATATGCTATAAAGCTGTCTCAGGGTCCTCAAGTCTCTAGCCTATGGTCAGGCAAGATATATATAAGCCCCTGAGTATCTAAAACAAGTCTTGGCAAGGCGGGTCCTAACTCTATGTCACGGCTAGTCACACCAGTAAAGGTAAGCACTATCAGGGAATCATAAGGTCAACTAGGCTAAAACAACATAAATGGAGCAAGTTTATTTCATATCAACACCAATAGGCCATCTCAGGCTTAGCTAGGTCTAACAATCTCAAAGACTAGATATGCTGACCAAGAAAGACTAAATATGTTGACTAAGAATGATAGTGGGGCCTTCTACGGGTCCCAAAACTAAGTCTGACAACATCCGCCCAGATCTGACTGGGTCGGGAAAAGTCTAAACCATAATCTCATAATTCCCCAGCCAATAATGGTATACTACCTACTGAACCTAAATGGGCCACCTGTGGTATACTGCGCGGATACCAGACCAAGAATTTTTCCGGGTGGCATATTCCAGTTCAAAAGCCTAACTACAGCAAACCAACTCAATAACTACAATACCAGCCCAATACCAGCACAACAACATATATACATCACATATTAACTCAATTTATGTGCAAGGGAAGGTAAGCCTATCCTACCTGGATGCCACCGTAAGCCTGTCAAAGAAGCCGCTAAGCTAGAGCCTTCCCCTTTTGAGAGGCCTCTAATCGCTGCCATGCTATTAAAATGGTAAACTAGATGTCAAAACATAACCAATGATACCTATATGTCATTAGGTCGAAAAATGACCAAAAAACTCATGTGGGGCCCGCTTACAGAATCTGTCAAACCAAACCATCACAGTGTCCCAAATCTTACTGTGATTATTAGTCATAACCTATATCTTATAATCTGAGCTTAATACACAGCTTAAATACCAATAACAATACCAACAAATCTAACGAACACACAAATGATCGTAAAACTGAGAAAATATACCGTGGAAATGTAGAGAAAGAATCCACGAACTTAAATATATAAGTGTCCAAGCTTGGACCTTTCTATACAATATTATATAAGAGCTTGAAGCTCTGAAAATGGTGTTTCTATGGAGTTTGGTAGTCTAAACATGAGGGAGAAGGTGAAATGTCTATATATAACCAAGGCCGGTGGCGCTAAAGCGCCCTTATAGCCGCTTAAGCGCCCTTATAGTTGCTTAATAGATTAGCGCTAAAGCGCCATAAGTGGCCACTTAAGCGCTCCACCGCTTCCACCGCTTGGCCGGTAATGCGGAGCCAAGGGTCGCTTAAGCGCCTATGGCCGCTTTAGCCATGCCCTTGGCTGCTAAAGCACCATGGCCTAGCCTGCCTTGGCCGTTAAAGCACACCTAGGGATGCTTAAGCTCCTAGCGCTAAGGTATTCCTATGGACCCTTAAGCGCATGGCCAATGCCAACAAATGGCTAAGTCCGGGCAATTTTGACTATGTGTCCGGGATCGATCTAGAGTCCCGTGCATGCAAATGAACTATGATACCTAAATAATTTCAATGATATGGACTTAATAGTGCTGTCAGAATTTCCATTAGAGGTTTTTCAGACTAAAACTGGGGCCCACACCCCAAGGGCTGACTCGACTTCAACCAATAGTTGGCCTATCACCCAAAATAAGTCTGGGAACCTCAAGACCCAAACCAAAGGTCTACCTAACCTAAAGTCAAAATTTTGGATCCAATGAGATGGTCAGAAATGGCATCTGAGGCTGTTTAATGGGGGTTTAGGCCTAGGAGCCATACCTGACTACCAAAAAATTAAACATAGAAAAGTGACTCTAAAAGTCAAACAAACTGCCAGGTAACCGTACTACCAGTCCCAGCAAGTCATACATAACTTGGGGCAATCATGGAAAGGCTTTAAACATCATGAACACATGTAAACACTGGGAATGACCTACAGGGTCATTACACGGATAATGGATTTACAGACTTACACTATTTTAGTCACGGTTCGTGTCTGCGCACTTATTATATTTATAGATCTCTCTGTTACTGGATGGTGTAGATTGATTATGATGGTTACTAAAAGTCTTGGTTTGGGACCAGGCAGTGTATACGGATATCCCGAGTCCCCTAGAGGATGTGAGCCACAGTGCCAGAGAAGGGTGGTCGTCGTAGGTCCTACCTTTGTGAGCTACTGAGCTGGAGGAGGCGTATGCACTTGTTATATTATGGCACATGGATCTGACATGGTATATATAGTTATGTTGCATTCATTCATTTATATGTATCGCCTATCACCAATATGATTGTTTGGCGCCTGTATCTATCAGTCTTATGGGGGGTTGTATAGGTTTAGGTTATGATTATTGTTTGTTGAGTGCTTTAGTGAAATTTTTGGGTTTATGAGGGCCCAGTTAGGTATTGTTTGTCTGGACTATCCAGTTAATTTACTGTTGATTATTATGGTTAGTTCATGACAGGATGTTTATGGATTGTTACCCAAGGTTGTTGGTACGTTTCTTTTTCCCTTTCTTTATCATGATAGAATATGTTATTGGTAGGTTGTCTCATATTTAGTCACTCGTTGGTTGGAGGCCCTGATCATAGAATTACTAGCTCCTTTACTTAGCTATGGACCTCAAGATGTTAGGTTGATTCCCTCAGCTTATTTTCTTGAGTTAGTCCTATACATACATATATATATATATATATATATATATATATATATATATATATATATATATTTGGCATTACCTTATATCCCACTCTTTCTTGTCCATTCAAACTGTATATGTATTCTTTGGCCTTGTATACTACCATATATATATACTTCTTTCACTCTTCATTGGTAGATTGACTAGTGATATACTGCATTGTAATTTAGTTTGTGAGCACTATTAGAATAGGGTAGTTTACCCTTATTTCTCCATTAGCCTCATTATGCTTAGTTTTCCTGGATAGTTGCATGTAGTTATATTTATGCCTTACATGTTATTTTATGCTTACATTATTTCTGGATCTCAATCAGCCTATGCCTACTGAGTACCATGTGTTTGATACTCATGCTACACTTCTACAGCCTGCAGATCATAGTATGAGTTATCGCCATTGATATGTACGTCGTATGGAGTATCCATGGATTGGAGATATGGGGTGAGGTCTTAAAGTTCGGAGTATTCTTGTTCTATCTCATATTGCTAGTTTGGCCTCTATTTTGTATTTCAGAGATGACTTGTGCTTATATTTATTCTGCATTTCACTTTGTACTCCTGTTATATTAGAAGCTCTTGGACTGACTTCACCAGGTCTTAGGGATGTATAATTATCTTCTGTTTGCCTTATCTCTCTTTCATTTAGTTTTGCTTCCATTTATCTTATTAGTCCATTACTAGATGTTCTAGATTATGGGTTGACTTTCCTACTGGTGGGTTATGGTAGGTTCCATCATGACCTAAGAAATTGGGTCGTGACAACCATTGCTCAAACTAAAACTCATTTGATCATCCTAACCAATGTATGTGGACTTTCTTATGGTGTAATTAGAATTATTTCAGTGTTTGAAATGTAGTTATCCCTTTATTTAATTTTATTTATTTATTTTGTTGCCATTTTAAACCATTTTATAGTTGTCATCTATGAATGAGTATATAATCGACTAGTTAGTGCGTCTACTATAGATCATAAAAATATATAGAGAATTACAAGAAAATATCAAAAAGGGCTATAATTAAATGAACAAAATTAAATAAAAGGTTAAACACCATGAAAATATTATAATAGTATCCATTACACCCTATGGAAGTGCACGTAGGTTGATCAAGATGGATTTAGGATGAACAATAGTAATACAAATGACTTTCTCAGAACAATGTTGTGCTTTGACAAATATTGTTTGACCTTTGTTCAACCGTTGCTCAAACTAAAACTCATTTGATCATTCTATCCAATGTATGTGGACTTACATATGGTGTAATTAGTATTACTGCAATGGTTGAAATGTAGTTTACCCCTTTTTTGAATTTATTTATTGCCATTTTAAACTATTTTATTTTGATTCTCTATATATTCTCATGGTCTATCGTAAACCAACTACATGGTTGATAATAGACTTATTGATTGGTCCGGTTTAGTAGATACCTTTCGTGTAAATTCAGTAAGCGTTGAAGCTTATGATATATAATCTACCAGACTAGTCTATATCTCTTTTCTATGATAGTTTATTATTCACGTTTACAGTAATAAATTACAAAATAGAAGAAGAAGGAAATAGACTAAGATTGGTGATGTATGGTCTATTATTAGTAGTTTCTATTTGGAAATATGTATTAGGGTATTAGTGAGATTTTATTTCCTTTTATTTTGGCTTAAGTCTTCGAAAATCGATAACAACCAAATGTATCACTTGTGATTCCTTTTAGTCTTTTCTTCATAATTTATATCTTTGATCATCAACTACCTATCGATTATCAACACTTCATTTAGTATATACTCAAATATTCCAAAGTATTTCAAGTATATTTAAAAACATTCCAATTAAAAAATCATATCCAACACATTCATTCCACGTAAAAAATCATATCCAACACATTCATTCCATGTAAAAAATCATATTCAAAAATCATTCCAAAACATTCACCAATTGTAATAACCATGATATATTTAAAAACATTCTAAGTAAAAAGTCATATCCAAAAATCATTCCAAAACATTCACCAATTGTCATAACTAAGATATATTTAAAAATATTCCAATTAAAAAAATTATATTCAAATCGTGAAAATCTCATTATCATATTCGGCTAGCGGTAAATATTCAGCGACGGATTCATAAAGCACAATCTCAGTGCTAACTATTTTTTGAGAAACTTCTTCAGAGAAGCCATCAACTGTCTCGGGGTCATTCAACTCTCATCTACACCAGCAACTTGTTCACCTGGGATGTCAATATTTTCAGCAGCTTCATCAACTGGGATATCGTCCGCCCTCGAGGACTCAATTATCTTCTCATCTTCATCAATAACTTCATCCTCTATTTTTTCCTCATATAAACCTCATTTTGAAAACTACTTTGAGGGTCTCATCAGCTTTGAAATCTTGCTCTGGTTGATGAGGAGGGCTTTCCACATGTGCTTTTCCTACATTTTTAGACATGATTAATAGAAATGCACCGTTGAGGGATCAAGTTACATCGATAAGAACTAAATTTATTCACCTTCATCATCTTCTTCTTTCTTCTTCTTCTTCTTCTTCTTTCTTCCTCTTCTCACATATAATCTACAACAAACTTCATTTTTTCCTCTATCTTCGACATTCGATTCAATAATTCAACATACTCATTTCCATCAATATCCACGTCATAAGCATCATCAATATCTGGCTCCTTCCATAGACTCCTTGATGGTGACTCAAGAACAGTGACACATTTCAAATCAGCCTTCAAGGGCGTCAATTAAGATATCTTTCACCTTATTCTTGTATGGCACGAGTGTTTGCATAGAATCCTACTACAATTCACGCATAGTAGGGATGTGGAAAGGATGCACAATCTTCAAAATAAGAAAAACATTAACTATTAGCTACTAATTTTGATTTTGCAAAGTAATTAATAATAAAAATATAATTTTTTACCTTCGAAGATCGTCGTCGATGCCTAAATGGATCACGTTCATGAAAAACATCAATTTTTTTTGGTGTGCCATCGAAGAATTCTAGGCATGGACAAAGAAACATCTTTTGATTTTCCAGCATTTCTCCCAACATTAGGAAAAGCTTCATAGATCCAAACCTGTAATCACAAAAATTAAGAAATAATCAACAATGGTTATCAAAGAAAGTCTATCATATAATTACATAGACTGTATGGTTGATAATAAAACATAAATGTACAGAAAAAGCCACATAGAGCATAAGATGCACCATTTTTTTTTGTTGATGTGCTTTCTTCTGTTTTTCATATTTGTCTTCTTCTTCAAGTTGTCCAATGTCAATGTAAAGGATTCATTTCCCATGAATATGCCTCAAAGAAATCCAGAGAATACACCATTTTTATCAAATTTGGATCCACAGCCTTGAAAACACCTCTTCCAAGAAACATGACATGCAAGAACCATACTAAACAATATCTCAACTTATCCTTCTTCTTTAGCCTACTACCTTTAACCAAATTCAAAAGGCGTACTGCTGTAACCTTTTTGTTTAGGCTAACCTTATCATAAAAATCCTTGTAGTCTCTATACACCTTTAACAATTTTAATTTACGGGGGTATGATGAACACCTTAATTTTGTGATCAAAGCAAACTTGTTCAAGACAAAACAAGTTGGTTTATCATTTACAAAAAAACAACATCTCATGTGTTTGCTAGTTATATCTGAGACGACGAATGAGCATATTATGGGCCAGTTGCCCATGGAATTTGAGATGGTCTGAATTTTTTTTCAAAGTGGCCAAAATAAGAATTTGTGAACCTACACATTAGTTTTTGATCAACTAAAACTTTTTTAAATTGATAAAACAACTCTATCCTAGACATAACTTATATTTATGTTGGAAACGATCCAACCTCATCCAACCAAGTAGCAACATCATACTCCTCTACATAAAGGGTGGGTCCTTGAACAAATTGGAATGGAAAGAGGATTATCATCCTCACTGTCCTGCTATTATAACCCAACTAATCGATCATGCGGGCACCTACTCTAATCAACCTAGATAGGAAAACTCTTACCACCCAAATTGAAAACATGCAAAAGTCATAAAGAAAATGAATAAAATCTTCAATTTATTACAAACCTGGTTATAATTTCTTGAATACAGAAGAAAGTACTTTACCCCAAAGATCTAGTCTAAACAGGTACAAGAAAATATAAATGACTTAGCTTCCACCGTAAGAGACAAATGACAGAAGCTGCTGCAGAACTCTGCCGTATAAAACATAAAACATCTACTAATTCTGCAACCAGACTATACCCCAGAAAATGGTATAGTAAGAGTAGTATCAGTACAAACAACACGTACTAGTTATCATCATCAGTCGACCCAAATAAAATCACATAAACACCACATAAATATCCGAAAAGAAAGTATTTACTCAAAGAGTTTTATTAGTCAAACAACCTTCTTCCCTTAATTTCTTACCTCCCTTGTCTTTTGCCAATCTCACTAACCCGCAAGTTAACTTTCACACCACATTCAACTCTAATGCACTACATTTCAATAGTTTATCACCTTTGGTTATGCATTTAACACTGTCTTAATTATTGACTCATCCATACATAACTACAATGAATTCCAACCCTTAACATTCAATTAGTTCAGACTCTAATGAAATCATGCTTTAAGACCATTCACAGTTTAAGAGCGACATCCACATAATGTAACCACATAGCCACCAAGGGTAAACAAGTATAACCATGAACACCTAACATTTATCTTTACCTCAAGCATAATCAATTAGCCTCTTTCAACTAACACCAAATGATTCAGCCAAGTGAAATCAATTTAGACAAATAACCAAGTCAAGACCATGACTATCAATTATTAACCAAGTCAACAACCATGACTTCAACCCCAATAACCCACCGCCTGTATCAAACACACAAATAAGTAGACAATAACAGAGTATATGCCATTCTTTTATATCCTTAACCTGGACCAATCAATGATCCAACATCACCAACAAACCAAGTACAATATCAAAAAATCGAACCACATAAGGATCACAACAAAATCAACAACCATAATAATAGAATAAAAATAATCATAAAATCTGATCCATTTAAGGAACAGTCACACTCACCAATACCTTTTACACATATGCTAAGGTTCTTATGATTGCCCACTAGCCATGACCTACAGGGGACGAGCTCTTGTCCATGTACCAAAAATCTCAAACATCTAGTGCCTGCAAATCTTATATCAACCAATTCTGTGAAGATGTACAAATACCGGTACATCCCATAATAATAAATATAAATTCCTTAAAGACGTCCAAATATCGATACATCCCATAATAATCAACAGATATCATAATAATCACAACCACAATGAGACAATAACAACCATACTTGTGCAATCAACGAGTCTTTAATACAACCTCATTATATGTGATTAACACTTAGGATATCATTCAATGAATTGCTTTCTTTGATCATGCATTGTAACAAGTATACAAAGAAATAATTAACATGCACACATATATCAAGTTGGGTTTTAACTATGTTAAACCATCATCTACATTTCAGCTATCATTTGAGGGCTAAGTTAGGACTTGCAATGTGTAAGGTACACATCCACACATATGGTTCATAACATAATACATCCAACCTTCCATCTTAACACTAATACCTTGTCGACAACTGCCATTTCTCTGGTTACTACTATAGATTCTTTGGAATCCACAACACTAAGCACCTCTAATTTGGCTTTTATTAGATTTTAAGATAATTTTCGAGTATAAAACCATTACAAACATTCATAATTGGTTAAAAAAAAAATCTATACACACTAATTCATATCACAAACTCAACATCACACGCAACATCAATTTGCATTCAAACAATCAGGAGTTACCAATTTTATCCACCCCAACACCGTGCCCGTAAGCCTAAGCATGGAATCTCCCATTAATCTATGTCATGCATATGTTTTCTAACCTACGTATATACTACTCAATTAAACCTAGCCTACCTGGATGCCAAGCATCTGCTACGGAGACATGAATGTGAACTTTTGACTCCGTGCAAGTGATTTTTCGTATGAAATTCGCCAGGAAACCATGAATTTTATCCCATTCGAGTGTATTTATCCCTATCTATTGCTCCAAGCCCATGAGGCAACCCTGGGGGGGGAGGGGGTTAGAAGCATACCTCATCCTATTTATAACTAAAGAGGAGAAGGGAAAATAATAAAATGAGGGCTAGTTTCTGGTCTCGGCGTCCCGCTATAGTGGCCGGTAGGCCTCTACTACGGGGCCTCCATAGCAGAAAAATTCCCGCTATAGCAGGATGATGTTAGCCCGACTCTAAAATTTCAAATTTCAAAATTTTCAACTAAGTCCATCCGTACTAGTTTGAGATCAAATTTGCAAGAATTCCTATACCTAGAGCGCTTTGATAAGATGCCTTTAGTAACGATGGAATAGGTCATTACACCTATACACTACCCTTATCACCACCTTATCTCATCTGCAAGGTTTTCAAAATCATCCATTGTTTTCTTCCTTTTTGAAATTTTTTTATTTCTAGAAACCTTTCGTTCCTAACGAGTTTGTCTCCGCGTTCAAAAAGGTCTCCCCCAGACTAGACTAAAATTCCTCCTTTGCGATAATGGTGGACTACCCACATTCATGAAGGGTAAGTCGGGTTATGTGTCACTTTATAATAGGGTCCCCACGAACGTGATGAAGGGACCCTTGGCAGTATTAAATGTTGATAAACCTGATTTTCCCTCATTATTTCCAAGTCCCAAGTCTATTAAGACCCTAGAAAGCTTAGAGAGAGTAAAGGTTGATCTCTGGGTGTTAAGGGTGAGTTGGATGCGTGGTTGTAGTCATTTTCCCGGTCGATTATTTTGTAAGTTTCCATTAAATTCTTGGTGGACTCTTGGAAAGCAAAAGCTCCAATTGAGTGGACTTTCTTGAGCTTTGTCGACTTACAGGTAGGCTAGGCTTACTTTCCTCATATATTGAGCTTTATCATGGTATTATTATAGTAATATGCTAGATTTGGGTTGGGATTTACGGCATGGTTGCATGTTTAGTTAATCTTGGATTATTTAGCCGATTAGAGAGCCCTTTTAAGTAGAATTGACCTATTCCTCTTCTCTTTGAGTTAAATAGTTATCTTAGGACTAGTTTGGACCTATTTAACACCTTAAAATAGAGCTTGAAGCCTTAGCCTAGTTCTGTGGAGAAATTGCCTTAGTATGGACTTTCAGGATTAGTAGCAGGCCCTGCTGACCCTTTTTTGGGTCAAATGTCCTAATTAACTCCTTACACACCTAGGAGGCCTTCTTTCATCATTTTTTATACAATCTTGAACCTTAGGAAGATATATACCTTTTCATCCCTTGGATAGACTATTTATCTAGTATTTACTTTAAGTTTCGGTTCGAGTCCGACATTTACTATCCACTTATGATATTAAAGTTCCAGTTTGAGTCCGACATTTACTGTTCACTTATGATGCTAAAGTTTTGGTTTGAGTCTGACTGTTATGGTACGAAGGGATTCTCAGATATGATTTTATTTTCACTTACTTTATGTTTACTACTGTCTGTAACTTTTCCTTGGTTGTACCCATCGGGCTTATGGGTATTGATTGGGTTAATACTCTCTTATTTGTCCATTTTGTGCTTATAGGGACCCATCTAAGCTATAGTTAGCTTGTATTCTTTTTGAATTTCTTATCTTGTGTACTTATCATTGTTAGTCACATCATTATTTTAGGTTTGCCCCTTTATCCCTAACTTTAGTTTACATTCTCGCATCTTATTATGCTTTTATTATGATTTAGCTCAGTTGACCGATGATATCTACTGAGTAACCATTTTTTCGATACTAATACTACACTTCTGCATCTTTTTATGATACAGATCCGAGTACGAGTCACCATCACTGACGTGCTGTTCTAGCTTGCTTTTGGGATTCAGAGATGGGTGAGCTTTCAGAGCCAGAGTTGATATTTTCTCCATCTACTACTTTTGGGACAGTCTTTACTTTTCGAGACTACCTATATAGTGGATACTATTTAGTACTCTTATTCTTTTGGATTTAGTAGCTCATGTACCGACCTTACTAGGTCGTGGGATATTCTTGCATATTTTCTCTCTCTTCTATGATATTTGTATTGTATGCTTACTTTTGGTAGTTACTATACCTTCTATCAACTAGCCCATTACTTGTCATTTTGGGCTACAGTTTGGCTTACCTACTGGTGGGTTAAAGTAGGTGCCATCATGACTCGTGAAAATTTGGTTGTGACAAATTGGTATCAGAGCGTAGGTTCACTGTTATTATTGGTACAAGAGCAAGTGTGTTGTAGAGTCTCACAAATTGGAAAGATGATGTCTATAGATGAGGTAATTTCTTTGTTCATTTTATGCGTTGAGTCTGAATTGGTTTCTAATTTCTCGTTATTCCACTCTTTCACAAATGGCTAGGACACGAGCTACGATGACCGAAGATGAGGATCCCAAGTCTGCACCAGAGCACCCGCTAGAGGTCGTGGTTTACCTAGAGGTCGAGGTCAGGCTAAACCTATAACCCCATCTAGGGTTTAGGATAGGAAGCCTTCACCAGATCTTTTTATTTCTCCTGAGCCGAAGATTCTGCCACCTAAGCCATTGGTGGGCCAGGGGCAGCCCAGGCTCCACTGAGGTTTATTTCTTTTTCATTTCTTAGAGATTCCTTGGTCCAGTTATTGGGATTAGTTAGTGGTGCACTATCTGATATTCCGATCAGAGTGGTACGAATATAGGGGCGCAACCTGTAGGTGTGGCTCCCAAAGTTATAATTCCTCCAGCATTGGTAGCTCCACAGTCAGTAATTGCTCAGCCTATTATGTTTGCTGAGGAGCAGAAGATGTTGGGCCAATTTTTGAGATTGATACCACCTAGATTTGCAGGGGCCCTAGGAGAGGAAACTTATGAGTTTCTGACTACTTGTGAAAAAAGGCTCCATAATTTGGGGCTGATTGAGTCGCGCGGAGTGGACTATATGGCTTATCATCTTTACAGGGCAGTGTGATAGTGGTGGAGGGGTTATCTTGATTCCATACCAACCAGATCTTCGCCTATGACTTGGACTCAGTTCTTCGAGGCTTTCTTGGAGAAGTACATGCCTCGCACTATGCGTGAGTGCCTGAGGGATAAGTTTTCTACTTTGAGACAGGGTTCTATAATGGTGGCTGAGTATGTGGTGAGATTTAATGAGTTAACCAGACATGACACCATGAGTTTATCTACAGAGTACGAGAGGATTCGGTGCTTTGTTAGAGGGTTAAGTCTACCACTTTGCAGGGCTACTCAGAGTTTGGTGACTTTAGGAAAGTCTTTTTCTTCTATTTTCGCTCATGTCTATTTTATAGAGAAAATCAATCTCCACGCCCTAGGGAGTAGCAATAAAAGGCTGCATCAATAGGGTAGCTTCATGGGAGCCAGGGTGGTTTACAGTTTAGAGGCAACGGTTTTTAGGGTAGGTACCCTCAGCGTCAGTCTTATCAGCACCAGGGTGAATCTAGTAGACCCGTTTAGGCAGCACTTTAGATTACTGATGGGTCTCATTCCGATTATAGCGACTATAACGGTCAGAGCAGGGGTCAGCCTTATAGGGGTACACATTTGGGGTCTTTTAGACGAGGTGGCTATTTCGGGTCAGCCAGATCTTTTAGACAGAGTAAAGTGCTCGGGACTTGTTATGATTGTGGGGTTGTTAGTCATTACTCTAGAGAGTGTCCCAAGCATCGGACCGTTATGCCAGTAGCGTAGAGTATTTAGTCGATTAAAGCAGTGCTACCCCTATCTAGAGGTAGGGTACAGTGTCGCAGAGGTAGTCCCAAGGGTTATCGAGGAGATCCTCAAGAAGGTAGTATAGGTGGTCGGTCAGGCGCCCATCTAGGTAGCAGGCGAGGTCATTTGTATGCTGTACCTAGAAGGCCGAAGGTAGGGTCTTCGAATGCTGTTATTATAGGTATGATTTTGGTATGTCGTCAGCCAGCTATTGCTTTATTTGATCTGGGATCCACTTATCATATGTTTCTGCTTACTATAAACTGTGGTTAGAGTTATCTTGGGAACCTTTATCAGTGCCATTACGTGTATCTACTCTCGCGGGTGATTCTTTAGTAGTGGATCGAGCTTATAGATTATGTGTTATGATCATTCGAGAATTTGATACTCGGGATGACCTTATTGTTCTAGATATGGTGGATTTTGATATAATTCTGGGCATGAACTGGTTATCCCTCTATCATACGGTCTTAGATTGCTTTTCCAAGACCGTTACCTTAGCCATGCCTGGCCCTCGATTGTGTGGAAGGGTTCTTTTAGCTAAGCACCGATGGGGATTATCTCTTATGTTCAGGCTAGGAGACAGGTATCTAGGGGCTGCGAGTCTTATCTTTCTTATGTTTATAATATTAGTGCCGAAAGTCCTTCGCTTGATTCTGTTTCTATTGTTCGTGAGTTTTTTGATGTTTTTCCTATCGACCTACCTGTCCTTCCTCCTGAGCGTGATATTGAGTTTGCTATTGATCTAGAGTCAGGCACCCAACCTATTTGTATAGCACCTTCCCGCATGGCTCCTGCCAAGCTTAAGAAGGTAAATTCTTAGCTTCAGGATCTTTTAGGTAAGGGTTTTATTAGGCTGAGTGTATCACCTTAGGGTGCTCCTGTGTTGTTCGTGAAGGAAAAAAATGGTTCTATGCGTATGTGTATCGACTACAAGAAGCTGAATAAGGTGACATTGAAGAATAAGTATCATATGCCTTGTATTAATGATTCATTTGACCAGCTTTAGGGTGTGGTGGTGTTCTCTAAGGTTGACTTGAGATACGGTTACCATCAGTTGAGGATTCAGGCTGAGGACATCCCTAAGATAGCTTTCTAGACTCGGTATGACAAATATGAGTTCTTGGTGATGTTTTTTGGATTGACCAATGCCCCAACATGGTCTATGGATTTGATGAACTGTATTTTTAAGCCTTATCTTGACTCCTTCATGATAGTTTTCATAGATGATATCCTTATTTATTCGAGGAGTAAAGAGGAACATGAGCAGTATTTAAGGACTGTGCTTCACACTTTGAGAGATCATATGCTTTTTGATGAATTCTGAAAATGTGAGTTTTGGCTGGAGTCTGCGTCATTCCTAAGACATGTATTATCTACAAATAGGATTATGGTAGATCCAGCAAAGATTGAGGCTATTCGTGATTGGTACAGACTTATATCTCTCATCAAGGCTCACAACTTTATTGGTTTGGGAAGGTTACTACAGACGGTTCGTCGAGAGGTTTGATACTATTACGGCACTTATGTCCAGATTGACAAGGAAGGAGACTTCTTTTCAGTCGTCCAACAAGTGTGAGTTGAGCTTTCTGAAGATCAAGGACTTGCTCACTTCAACTTCTATTTTGACTTTTCTAGTGTAGGGTGAGGGGTTTATTGTGTATTGTGATGCTTGTGGTATTGGTTTGGGTGATGTTCTAATGCATCAGGGTCAAGTTATTGCTTATGACTTGAGGCAGCTAAGGGTGCACGAGTGCAACTACACCACTCATGATTTGGAGTTGACGACAGTAGTTTTTGCGCTTAAGATTTTAAGGCATTACTTATATGGTGTTCGTTGCGAGATATATATTGACCATCATGGTCTTCAATATATTATGACTTAGAGGGAGCTTAATTCAAGGCAGCACAAGTGGATTGAGTTGCTGAAGGACTATGATATCTATATTTAATACCATACGGGCAAGGCAAACATGGTAGCGGATGCCCTGCACCGAAAGATGGTGATTATGGGTAGCTTGGCTTTCATTTTGATTTGAGAGCGGCCGTTGGCTTGGGACATTCATTCCTTATCTAACTTAATGGTTCTACTTGATATTTTGGACTCCAGGAGGATCCTTGGTAGTGTTGAGGCTAGGTCTACTTTATTTGAGCAGATTTGGAGTCACCAGTTTGAGGATAATTGACTTTATGGCATCTGTGGTCAGGTTCTGAGGGTTGAGTCCAGGAGGGCTACCTTAGATTCAGAGGGTATTCTAAGATTTAATGGTCGTATTTGTGTTCTGAGGGTTGGAGATCTGATTCAGTCAATATTGCAGGAGGCTCATAGCTCCTAATATTCTATCCACCCTGGGACAACTAAGATGTATAGAGATTTGAGGCAGCATTACTATTAGAGTGGCATGAAGAGGGATATAGCAGACTTTGAAGCTCGGTGTTTGTGTTGGCAGCAGGTAAAGGCCGAGCATCAAAGACTGAATCGATTGCTTCAAAGATTACCCATTCCTGAGTGGAGGTGGGAGCGAATTACTATAGACTTCATGAGTGGTTTGCCTCATACTTCTCGTGGTTCTGACAGTATTTGGGTCATCGTGGATTGATTGATCAAATTGGCTCATTTTCTCCCTATTAAGATTTCTTTTAGCGTCGAGAGGTGAGCTCGCATCTATGTTCATGAAATAGTTTTCCTGCATGGAGTACCCGTATCCATTATTTCATACAAAGGCTCAATGTTCACTTCTAACTTCTGGAGGACTTTTCAGGAGGATTTGGGTACTTAGATTGACCTTAGCATCGCTTTTCACCCTCAGACTAACGAGCAGTCAGAGTGCATTATTTAGGTTCTTGAGGATATGCTCCACTTTTGTGTTACAGACTTTGGAGGTCAATGGGAGGAACACTTAGCCTTAGTAGAGTTTGCTTATAATAATAGCTACCATTCGGGTATTGAGATGGCACTATTTGAGGCATTATATAGTGGGCTTTGTCAATCTCTGATAGGCTAGGTTGAGACCTCCAAAGTTAGGCCTCGTGGTACTAACTTACTTCGTGAGTTGTTGGATAGGGTCTGAGTGATTCAGGATAGGGTGAGGGCAGATCATAGTAGGCTAAAGAGTTATGCTGATTGTAGACTTTAGGCCTTGAAGTTTGGAGTTGGTGATTGGGTTTTCCTTTGGGTATCACCTATGAAGGGCGTGATGAGGTTCGGAAAGAGAGGCAAGATCAGTCCCAGGTTCATTGGGCCATTTGAGATACTTCGAACCATTGGTGAGGTGGCTTATGAGTTAACCTTTCCCCCAGATTCTTCAGTTGTTTATCAAGTGTTCCATATCTCTATGTTACAGTGCTATATTCCTGATGAGTCATATGATCTTCGGTGGGACTTGGTTCAGCTAGATGAGAGATTGACCTTTATGGAGGAGTCAGTTCTTATACTAGCCTGGGATATCAGACGGTTGCGCTCTAGAGAGATTCCAGTGATTAAGGTTCAGTAGAGGCACTATCAGGTCAAAGAGGCTACCTGGGTTATTGAGAGTGAGATACGAGCCCAGTATCCACATCTGTTTGAGCCTTTAGGTACACCTTGATCCTTTATTTTCACGGACAAAAGTCCTTTTAGTAGTGGATATTATTATGACCCTCCTGGTCATTTTCTGCATTTCAACCCTATTACAGTATTTAGAACATTTCTATACTTGCCCTAAGTCATTTATGACTTGCTGGAGCTGACAGTTTGGTTATCGGGCAGTTCATTTGGTTTTAGAGCCAATTCCTTATTTTGAAGTCTTCGCTATTAAAGATTGGGTTTCGGGCCTAAACTTTAGGTAAACAGCCTCGTATGCCAATTTTGATAATTTTGTTGGCTCTGGAACGTCGATTTTAGGCAAAGGGGACCCTTGGTTTTGGTTTCGATGCTTCCGAACTCATTTTGGGCTATTGGGTAGATTTTTGGTTAAAATGGCCCTTGGGTGTGGGACCCATATTATATCGAAACAACTTTGGTTGGGAATTTTGATGATGTCATTGAGTCCGGAATGTCAAATTTTGTAGGGTAGCAAGTTCATTTACGTTCACGGGATTTCAAATGAATCCAGAGGGTCCGGTTGGAGTTTTAGCACTTGGCCAAAACTACTGGTGCAGCTCAGCTGGTGCAGGACAAAATTGGCCTTCGCGTTCATAAGGCCTTGGCCGTATTTGCGAAGTCCAAAGTAATAACCTATCGTGATCGCAAGACCTTAGTCGTGTTCGCGAAGGCCAAGTTTATCTGCCATCACGTTCGCGAGCTTGTCTCCGCGTTCGTGAAGGGTCTCCGTCAGACTGGACCAAAATTCCTCCTTCACGATTATGGTGGATCAGCTGCGTTCCTGAAGGGTAAGTCAGGTTACATGTCGCATTCGCGATGGGGTCCCAGCGATCGTAATAAGGGTCCCCTAGCAGTTTTAAATGCTAAGAAACCCAAATTTCTCTCATTATTCCCAAGTCCCTAGACCATTAAAGCCCTAGAAAGCTTAGAGAGAGTGAAGGTTGATCTCTGGGTGTTCGGGGTGAGTTAGAGGTGTGATTGTAGTCATTTTCCCCATCAATTATTCTGTAAGTTTCCATTAAATTCTTGGTTAATTCACCGACTTAATTCTAAATCCCTAGTTTACTTTATGGGTTGATTTTGGGTTCGTTTACACTCACAATTTACCCATTTTTTTTAGGGTAAATGATCCTTGAGCTTAGAGGGACGTGTTGATAGTTTTGAATTTGTGATTCTGCAAGTTAGCCCTATATGGGATTTTAGCTCGATTTAGTATTTATTTGCAATATGGGTATTTTTACTCTCATGTTAATGTATAGATTAATTTTGATAGCGTGGCATCGTACGGAGGTTTCTCAAAAGGGAAAAGATCCATTTTAGTGGACTTTCTCAAGCTTCGTAGGCATTCAGGTAGGCTAGACTTACCTTCCTCATAGATTGAGCTTTATTATGGTATTAGTATGGTAATATGCTAGATTTACAACATGGTTGCATGTTTAGTGAATCTTGGACTATTTAGCCGATTAGAGAGCCGTTTTAGGTAAAATTGACCCATTTCTCATCTCTGAGTGAAATTGTTGTCTTAGGACTAGTTTGGACCTATTTAACATCTTATAAAAGAACTTGAAGCCTTAGCCTAGTTCTGGGGAGAAATTGCCTTAGTATGGACTTTCAGGAATAGTAACGGGCCCCGTCGATCCTCTTTTAGGTCAAATGTCCTAATTAACTCCTTGTACACCTAGGAGGCGTTCTTTCATCATCTTTTATACAATCTTGAACCTTAGGATGATTTAGATACCTTTTTATCCCTTGGCTAGACTTGTTATCTAGTATTTACTTTAAGTTTTGGTTCGAGTCCGAAATTTACTGTTCACTTATGATGATAAAGTTTTGGTTTGAGTACGGCTGTTATAGTACGAAGGGATTCTTAGATATGATTTCAGTTGTTGCTTACTTTATGTTTACTACTATCGGTGACTCTTTCTTGATTGTACCCATTGGGCTTATGGGGGTCTCAATTGGGTTAATCCTCTTTTGTTTATGCCATCTGGGCTTATGGGGGCCCAACTAGGCTGTAGTTAGCTTGTATTCTTTTCAAATTGTTTATCTTGTTTACTTATCATTGTCAGTCCGATCATTATTTTTGGTTTGCCCCTGTATCCCTTACTTTAGTTTACATTCTCGCATCTTATTATGATTAACTCAGTCGGCTGATGATGTCTACTAAGTACCCATTATTTTGGTACTCATACTACACTTCTGTATTTTTTTCTGATACAGATCCGAGAATGAGTCACCATCACTGACGTACTCTTCCAGCTTACTTTTAGGATTCGGAGACAGGGTGAGCTTTCAGAGCTGGAGCTGATCTTTTCTCTATCTACTACTTTTGGGACAGTCTTTACTTTTCGAGACTACCTGTATATTGGATACTATTTATTACTCTTATTCTTTTGGATTTAGTACTCTGACTTTCCTCTCGTACTCTGTAGGGAGAATCATGGTGGCATGTCTGGCTAACTCATGAAATCTTGCCTCATACTCGGCCACCGTCATAGAAAGTCTTTTTCTAATATTGCTACTTATGTCTATTCTATAAAGGAGATGGATCACGAGGCCAAAGGGGGCAGCGATAAAAGGCTGCGTCAGCAGGGTAGCTTCAGTGGGAGCCAAGGCGGCTTGAAGTTTAGAGGCATAGGTTTTCAAGATAGGTACACTCAGTATCAGTCTTATCAGCACTAGGGTTAGTCTAGTAGACCCATTCAGGAAGTACTTCAGATTACTGACGGGGTTCATCCCAATTATAGCGACTATTATGGTCAGAGCATGGGTCAGCTTTCTAGGGGTGCATATTCTTGGTCTTCTAGCCAAGGTGTCTATTTCGGGTTAGCCGGCTCTTTTGGACAGAGTAAAGTGCCTCGGAGTTGCTATAATTATGGGTTTGTTGATCAATACTCCAAGGAGTGTCCCCGACATGGGACCGTTAAGCCTACAACGTAGAGTGTTCAGCCTATTAGAGCAGTGCCACCCATAGCTAGAGGTGTTGCACAGTGTCGCAGGGGTGGTCCCCAAAGTTATTGAGGAGGTCTTCAGGCAGGTAGGATGGGTGGGTGGTCAGGTGCCCATCCAGGTGGCTGGCGAGGTCAATTGTATGCTATATCTAGTAGGGCAGAGGCAGAGTCTTCAGATACTGTTATTGTCGGTATGATTTTGGTATGTTGTCAGCCAACAATTGCTTTATTTGATCTGGAATCCACTTATTCATATGTTTCTACTTATTATGCACTGCGGTTAGAGTTGTCTTGGGAGCCTTTATTGGTGACATTGTGTGTATCAACTCCCGTGGGTGATTCTTTAGTAGTGGATCGAGCTTATAGGTCATGTGTTGTGACCATTTGAGAGTTTAATTATTGGGCTGACCTTATTATGCTAGATATTGTGGATTTTGATGTGATTCTGGACATGAACTGGTTATCCCCCTATCATGCTGTCTTAGATTACTTTGCCAAGATCATTACCTTAGCCATGCCTGGCTTACCCTCGATTGTGTGGCAGGGTTCTTTTAGCCATGCACCGATGGGAATTATCTTCTATGTTCAGGCTAGGAGACTGGTATCAAGCAGTAGCGAGTCTTATATTTCTTATGTTTGTAATATTAGTGTTGAGAGTCCTTCCATTGATTCTGTTCTTTTTGCTCGTGAGTTTTCTGATTTTTTCCCTATTGACCTACCATTACTTCCTCCTCAGCTTAATATTGAGTTTGCTATTAATCTTGAGCCAAGCATCCAACCTATTTCTATGGTACCTTACTGCATGGCTCCTACCAAGCTTATGGAGCTAAATTCTCAGCTTTAGGATCTTTTGGGTAAGGGATTTATTAGGCTAAATGTATCACCTTAGGATGCTCCTGTCTTATTTGTGAAGAAAAAAGATGGTTCTATGCGTATGCGTATAGACTACAGAAAGCTGAATAAGGTGACATTGAAGAATAAGTATCCTATGCCTCGTATTAATGATTTATTTGACCAGCTTCTGGGTGCAACAGTGTTCTCTAAGATTGATTTGAGATAAGGTTACCATCAGTTGAGGATTCAGGCTGAGGACATCTCTAAGGTAGCCTTCAGGACTCGCAATGTCCACTATGAGTTCTTGGTGATGTCTTTTGGATTGACCAATGCACCAACAACATTCATGGATTTGATGAACTGTATTTTCAGGCCCTATCTAGACTCCTTCGTGATAGTTTTCATTGATGGTCTCCTTGTTTATTTGAGGAGTAGAGAGGAACATGAGCAACATTTGAGGACTGTGCTTCACACTTTGAGAGATCCTATGCTTTTTGCCGAATTCTTAAAGTGCGAGTTCTGGCTTGAGTCAGTGTCATTCCTAAGACACGTAGTGTCTTAGGATAGGATTTTGGTGGATCTGGCAAAGATTGAGGCTATTCGTGATTGGGCCAACCCTACATTTTTGATCGAGGTTCGTAGCTTTATTGGTATGCCAGGTTACTACAAACTGTTCATCGATAGGTTTGCTACTATTGCAGCACCTATGACCAGATTGATGATTAAGGAGGTTCCTTTTCAGTGGTCCAAAGAGTATGAGTTGAGCTTTCTGAAGCTCAAGGACTTGCTTACTTCAACTTCTATTTTTACTCTTTTAGTTAAGGGTGAGGGGTTTACTGTGTATTGTGATGCTTCTGGTGTTGGTTTGGGTTATGTTCTGATGCAGTAGGGTCAAGTTATTTCTTATGCATCGAGGTAGCTGAAGGTGCACGAGTGCAACTACCCCACTCATGATTTGGAGTTAGCGGTGGTAGTTTTTGCGCTTAAGATTTGGAGGTATTACTTGTATGGTGTTCATTGTGAGATATTTACTGACCATCATAGTCTTTAGTATATTATGACTTAGAGGGAGCTTAATCCGAGGCAGCGCAGCTGGATCGAGTTAGTGGAGGACTATAATACCTCTATTCTATACCATCCAGGCAAAGCAAACAGGGTAGCGGATGCCTTGAGCGGAAAGGCGGTCAGTATGGGTAGCTTGGCTTCCATTTCGGTTTTAGAGTGGCCATTGGCTTGGGACATTTAGTCCTTATCCAACTTGATGGTTTGACTTGATATATCAGACTCTAGGAGGATCATTGCTAGTGTTGAGGCTAGGTCTAATTTATTTGAGCATATTTGGAGTCACCAGTTTGAGGATAATTGACTTTGTGTCATCCATGGTCAGGTTCTAAGGGGTGAGTCCAGGAGGGCTACCTTAGATTCAGAGGGTATTCTGAGATTTGATGGTCATATTTTTATTCCGAGGGTTGGTCATCTGATTTAGTCGATATTGCAGGAGCCTCATAGCTCCCGATATTCTATCCACCCTGGGATAACTAAGATGTATAGAGATTTGAGGTAGCATTACTGGTGGAGTGGCATGAAAAGGGATGTAACGAACTTTATAGCTCGGTGTTTATGTTGTCAGCAGGTAAAGGCGAAGCATCAGAGACTGAGTGGATTACTTCAGAGATTACCCATTCCTGAGTGGAAGTGGGAGCAGATTACTATGGACTTCGTGAGTGGTTTGCCTCGTACTTCTCGTGGTTCTAACAGTAATTGGGTCATCGTGGATCGGTTGATCAAATCATCTTATTTCATCCCTATTCAAATTTCTTTTAGCGTCGAGAGGTTAGCTCGTATCTATGTTTGTGAGATAGTTCGCCTACATGGAGTACCCGTATCCATTATTTCAGACAGAGGCTCAGTGTTCACTTCTAGCTTCCGGAGGACTTTTCAGGAGGAGTTGGGTACTCAGGTGGACCTTAGCACCGTTTTTCACCCTCAGACAGACGGGCAGTCGGAGCAGACTATTCATGTTCTTGAGGATATGCTCCGCTCTTGTGTTATGGACTTTGGAGGTCAGTGGAAGAAACACTTAGCTTCAACAGAGTTCGCTTATAATAATAACTACCATTTGAGTATTAAGATGGCACCATTTAAGGCATTATATGGTAGGCATTGTCGATCTTCGATAGGCATGTTTGAGATCTCCGAGGTTAGGCCTCATGGTACTGACAACATAGGTTAAATTTCAGAGTTGAGAGATCTGACAAACAGAGGTATGCTTTTTTTCCAACAAGATATTCGTGGATTAATACATATAAATGTATCAAGTTTAACATAGGGTGAAATTTTATGTAGCTATTATCGTAATTCATTAAGGAATTGAAAAATTTAGATGATACATATGTATTAGAAATTAAAATAACTTGAAAGGCTGTGATTCTTAATTATTTTTTGAATATATATCATTTTGATATATATATATATATATATATATATATATATATATATTATGACTGTAAACTTTCCTGGATTACCACTTTTGCAAAAGATCCGCTTGTTTGGTATCGGAGCAAGACTCTATAATAGCCACATGTATGACTAGTTCAACACATGTCATTAGTAACAATCATAGGTCAAATGCACAGACAAGGGCGAACAACAACATTAGTAACAATCAAGGACAAAGGCTAACAGATGGTCAAGGGAAAATCAGGAAACAATTACAAATCCAAGACTAACATATAGAAATTCGCAATAATGAGAAGCAGAATAAGGATATACTAGTTGGATCTTGACCCTTTTGCAGTGGTATTAGCCCTTGGGAGCTCATTCTGTAAAGGGAAAAGGGACAAATGGGAAATCCGTCAATGAGAAGTTCTTAATTTGAAAGGGGGTGTTTTGGTGATCTAAATTTGAAGCTAGTGGTTGGAATTACAGTTTTTGAGCTGAAGAAGTCTTCAACAAGATGAATTCATGGCATCAGTGAGATTTTTTTGATGCCCCAATGAATATCACTCAAGCTCATTAATGATGCATTTCCATACTGACCTCGAAGATAGATAGATCAGTTCTTGTTGTGGTGGTGATTATCGGAGCTTCACCGGAGTTCGATGCGATAGCCATGAATTTGATTAGCTCGTTTGAGTTTCTCCACCTTCCTTTTTGGTGTAAATAATTTTTGTTTTCATTTTCTGATTTTCTTTTTGTTTTGAGCTTTTGGATCGATTTTTGGGCTTTGACCACCTGGGCCTTTGCCTCTTTGTAAAGACTTTTGCCTTTTATTTTGTATAAATGGGCAGATGGCCCGTATTTGACTTAAAAAAAGTAGGGAAAAGGCTCAAATATGCCATCGAACTATTGAAAATGGCTCATTTATGCCATCCGTTAAAAGTTTGGCTCATTTATGCCATCGCCGTTATAAAAAAGGTTCATTCATGCTATTTTTTTAACGGTGGTTTTTTAAAAAGGGAAAAGGCTCAAATATGCCATCGAACTATTGGAAATGGCTTATTTATGCCATCCGTTAAAAGTTTGGCTCATTTATGCCATCGTCGTTACAAAAAAGGCTCATTCATGCTATTTTTTTTAACAGTCCGGTTTGATGGTTTTTTGCAAAACCATTTTGTACACGTGGCCAACAATAATTCACCCACGTCATTAATTAAAGGAAAAAGACTCAAATATTCCATCGAACTTTGTAAAAAGGCTCATCTATGTTTTCCGTTAAAAGTTTGGCTCATTCATGCCTTTTTTTTAACAGTCCAATTTGGGGTTTTTTTGCAAAACCATTTTGTACACGTGGCCAACAATAATTCTTCCACATCATTAATTAAATCAACCAAAGAAATTTTAAAATTCCTAATAAGAAAATATCAATTTCTCCGGCCAAAATATTTCTATGCATTTTGTAACTCCTTTATAGGCATTGTAAAGAGTTCATCCATTTTCAATTTCTTCGGAATCGCCGAACACAATTCTGTAAATCTCAAGACCAATTCAAGTCCAAAACAGACATCAACTATTTCAAACAACGAATCAATTAGTTACCGAAACACAATTTTTTAAATTCTTAAAAAATTGTACTTAAAGTAAAAATCAGAAAAATTCTATAATCGGTGAATTTTTTGTAACGGCGAAGGCATAAATGAGCCAAACTTTTAACGGATGGCATAAATGAGCCATTTCCAATAGTTCGATGGCATATTTGAGCCTTTTCCCTTTTTAAAAAAACCATCGTTAAAAAAAATGGCATGAATGGGCCTTTTTTGTAACGGCAATGACATAAATGAGCCAAACTTTTAACGGATGACATAAATAAGTCATTTTTAATAGTTCGATGACATATTTGAGCCTTTTCCCAAAAAGTAAAAGAGGAAGAAATTTGGGAAATATCTATATTTAATTTATTTTACGTTTAAAATGGACACAAACGTTAAACATTGATCTTTATAAAGGATATTCAATGAAAGTTTTGTTAAAAAAATGTTTAACGAAAATATATTTGTTTGGTTGGTTTTGATATATTCATTTTCAAACTTTAACGAGACTTTTTTCATGTAAAACTAATTCGCAAGCATGTAATCAAATGTCAAGGAGTGAATTGGGATTTTCTTTTTCCCATAAAATTTAAATATATGGACTGTACTTGTTTAGTCAAGTCACTCATACTCAGAAAACGTGCAAATGCAGCTTTTTCATGAATGTTATAAGATTTTAAAAGTAATGTCCTTTTCAAGAGTCAAAACTCAGAAGAAATCGTATGGCCACAACTAGTTAGTTATGTTAAAATAATTTTGAATTTTGTAAAGAATGAAAAGCCAAAATAATGAATTTGGCCTCTCATTTGCGGCTTTGGACAACTCTGTACTGAAATCAAGCTACATGACAACTAAGTCACTGTGAATAAATTCCAGCCTTTTATTTTTCTTGGAAAAATTTATGATAATAATAATTTTTCTAGTTCTTATAGTAATAATTTTCCTAATCTTAAAATGTGTACAAACTTGGATAACCGAATGCACGATAGTACTTATAAAAAGGTTTTGACGTTGACAACCTACAGGCTATAGGTTTGGACTTCTCCAATTTACTACTTCCTCCGTTTAAAAAAGAATGACCTATTTTCCTTTTTAGTACGTTTCAAAAAGAATGACCTCTTTCCTTTTTTGAAAACAATTTAATTTCAACTTTTCACGTGGCATGTTTAACACCACAAGATTCAAGGGCATTTTGATACATTTGCCATAACTTTAACTTAGGACCACAAGATTTAAAAGTCTTCTTTATTTTCTTAAACTTCGTGCCAAGTCAAACTAGGTCATTCTTTTTGAAACGGAGGGAGTATATTAGATTTTATTTTGTAAATCCAAAAAATTGTCTTATGAGTAATAATTTAGTATTTGTTATAAATGTATTTGTATTACGGTAAACGTCTACTCCATTCGTTTCTAAATACTTTTTTTTTGCACATCCCTTGAGAAAAATATTAAGTAAGGGGTAATTTGAATAAATTATCTTTATTTGTTACTCCTATCCATTTAACATTTCTTTCTTTTGCACTACATTAATATCTCTCCATATTTATTACTAAAGGCAGAGGTGAAACAAACAACTAATTATGTCTTGATTTTCTAAAATGACAAGTATTATGAATCATCTATTTTTAGTAAAGATGCCAAGTATTTAGGAACTGAGGGGGTATTTTGTATGTTTCTTTGGAGAAAAGCTAGAAACCCTGACTTTGAGACCAAGTTAATTTTTTCCTATAAATAGAGCATTCTCTTCATTGTATTTAATCCTTCAAGAGAAATAAGAAGTCTTCTATCTGCTTTCTAAAATATTCTTCTTCTTGTTTTATTGTTTCATAACACATTATCAGCACGAACCTCTAAATTTTAGAGTAGAATTTGATTTTCTTCAAAAAAAAATCAAACTCCATCAACGCTTGATTGCTCATCACAATAAATCACTGATCTGGTCACTCCTAAGGGGCGAATTCTGATCCTTGTTAAGTGGAAAGCCTAACTGTTTAAGGTATATGATCTTTTAAAGAGAACACCACCCATGTGATGTATATATGGACTTCTAGCATCATCTTAAATAAGTGCTTGGTATATATTGGTCAAGTGTTTATATGTTGGTCAATTATATAATTTTATGCAGTCGCTAGCTTATTATGCAAGCATATATATATATATATAGGTCAAGTCATGTTCTTTATTTCTAACTTGTGGTACTTCCGGACAATATAAAAAAAGGAGTAAATAGCTAAATAGGTTACTTTGTGAAAAAGTTAAAGTGATTTTTTGGAATATGATAGATTCTTCTAGTGAAATTTCTAGAATAGCCTAGTGTAATATCTAGGATAATAATGTAGAAAAAGTATCTAGATATTCTAGGTAGAAGATAAAGTTACTATAATTTTCTTGTAGAAGTATATCTAGATCTAAATCTAGAAACTTTCCTAAGCAAGTATAAATATGAGAAGTTTTGTACATTTATAACCAACTCCATCAATCCAATTCAAGTAGTCTTCTTCTATAATCAAGTTCTCCTTTTCAATAGCTTCCTTCTCTTTTTTTGGCATCCTCTTCTTTATTAGTTGAATCTTCTGATCTTAGTAATGATCTTGGGCTAGCAGAAGATCTCCCTAATTATACTTTTTTCTGTTATTCTCTACATGGTATCAGAGTCATAGCCGTAGATTGGCTTTTTAACTTTATTTTAAAATTCAGTTAGTGGTCGATTCAACTGGCTTGTCGGAATGAATTTAAGGGGTCGCGTAATGAACTGAAATGGAGTTGTTAAATTAGTCCAATTACAAGGTATGAAAGACATGTATGGAATAATACCTTGTGAAAGAGAATTTGTGGGATGTTGTCAATGGAAGTAACATAAGTCCTCCTGTTGACAGACCAAAAAATAGTAGTGCATTCAAGAAGTGAAAGCATATTAATGCGAAGGCGGAGTTTATCCTGAAGAGGCCCATCTCCTCTGATTTATTTGATCATATTATAAGGTGTAAATCAACTTATGAAATATGGAGGACCCTCGATCAATTATTCAATTAGAAGAATGAAGCTCGACTACAAATATTGGAGAATGAATTGGCTAATATCACTCAAAGTAATAATCATTCTACCGCCGAGTATTTTTTGAAGATTAAGAACTTATATTCTGAGATCTCTTTATTAAATCCGGGCGAGGCTATCTCTTAAGCACGAATACGTCACGATCCGAGTCTACACCCTGAATGTAACCAGTACTCAAAACCACAAGTGACCTGAGAGAACTACTTGATCTAGCAAAGCTAAACTATGATAAAATGCGGAAGCTAAAAATATGGGCTATCTTTTAAAATAAAATAGAATAAGATAAACTTTCAATACATGAGACAAAGAATTATTTAAAATTTATTACAACTGAACTGAGTTGACTGACTATTTGTCTATGAAGCCTCTACTACAGATTAAATACTACTACCTTTAAGAAAACACAAACAGATAACTGAACTACTAACAAGTCCTCTGGAAAGATTAGGACTTACTCAAAACTGATAAATGAAGCCTACTGAAGAGCCTGATTACGTATATGTATATCTGTAAGCTACATCATAAAAATGATGTAGTACAAGAAAAGTATGCGGTCAGTATAGGGAAGGTACTGAGTATGTAAGATAAGAACTGAAATACTACAACATATCTAAAAGATAGTAAAGCTGCATATGATCAAATATAAAAGTAACTCAATGGAGGGAAAATCAAAGCTGAGACATGCACTAAAACTGAATAGCTAAAACATAAGGGCTGAAAAACTGAAACTGTGAAATAGTAAAATATTATGCAATTATTTAAAATAAACTTTCATGAACTGATGATATAAAACTCTATCTTTTGATTTGAGCTAAAACATGTCAAAGAAAATGTATATCTAAAAATCATCATATCTGAAACTACAGAAATAATCATATTAAGTAAATTGTAAAATAATGTAAAGTATTTATGTGGAGAAAATTATAATAGCTAAAATCTAAGTAAAAGCTCTTATATATATAAAGTAATGAAGTCCTAAATCTGTGGGAGTTTCTTACAACCGACATATACCATTTGAGTTCATGATGTCCAACTTATAATCCAGTCGGGAGGGATGCCATATACCTGATCAAGGATATAAAACCTGTCTTATGAGGGTCCATTACTGGGGCCTTTGGGACAAAGAGTCGACCTAACTAGAGGAGCGACTCTAGTCCTATGGTGGTAACGTAGTTCTGGGACTTGGATTATCTGAATCCTTATCCTCTCGGTGATAAATACTACTCCCAAAATACTACTGTATTTACTTTTTTCTTATAGCTAGATAAAACTGTATGTCTAAAAGTAAAGAATGACACTTAGTACATTTAGCTGTTTTTACTAATTTCTAAGATCATGGAACTAGTGATGCTAAATTTTACTAAACTCTTGTTCAAACTTCGAAACTAAGAGAAACCTGTAAAATCGTGCTTTTCTAATAATATGCTAACACTAAAGCCATCAAAAGTAATTAAAACTATAGGCAATGAAATCTAAGACATATGGGGTAAGAACCCTAAAACTTAAACTCATGGCATCTGTAAAACCTTTTCTGAAATCTTGGGCATGAGGATGAAAAAAATAATTATTTAAATCTGATTAAGAGTCATTGAACTCAAATGAAACCAGAACTTGAGAGAAATCTGCATCCTGTGGATAAAATTCTAAATTGAAAAACATGATACTTTAACACAATAATGTTCATAAATCACTAGCATGAGGGTGAAAGGGAACCCTCACTGAAAACCCAAGTCAAACCTCACAATTGCAGTACCCCACCATGCAATCACGATGCATAGAGATCTAATTCTTCACGATTGTAAACCCCCTCCATGCAATCGCGGTGAGTAATTACATGATGCACCAGAAGTTGTGCACCAACAATAGTCCAAGTCTTAAAATATTTCGAACTGACCCTCGAAATTTGTTCGAGACCCCATAAATATAATTTGATAGTGATACTAGGTTAATTTAGACGTTTCAAACTCAACAAAACCCTCATATTTACCAAAAGAGGTCATTATCAACAAGTTTCATCTTGGAAACCCCGTTAGTCCAAATAAACTAGTTTTTCACTCAAATACTCAAAAATCATAATAGAGCCTCGAAACCTGAACCAACCATGCTACTAACCCAAAATCAATATTACAAATATAATAAAACTGACAGAATTACCATTCGATTCTCGAATCTCAAAATATTAACCAATGTCAACTACATATATCACTTTAAAGGTTACTTAAAATCTCAAACTTGTATAAATCATTCCGAAAACTTTAGTGACCGTACCAACTATTCCCACAACTTATAAATGATATAAAGAAATAATGGAGAAGGTTCAAATGGTCAAAATACAGAAAAAACTAAAAATCACCACGATGGTTATTACAAGATCATTCGACACAAACTTATAGTGGTGACTTTTCTAAAAATTTGGTTTTGGTTTGGGTGATAATCTGTGATATGTGGGTGATTTACATACTATGCTAGGTTGGATTGTTCATGTTATGCTAGGTGGCTCTCTATAGGTTTAATGATATTTTGGGCTGAATTAATATTATCTTGTTGATGGAAGAAACTAAGTTGTAATGAACCAAATTGTCGTCATGTTAAATATCATCCCAAAAAATATTTTGACTAAGAAATCCTTATTTCAGACCTTGTAGGAATTATTTCGTGGGAAAACTCCATGGCCCAAATCAAATTGGGCCAAAATTGGGAAGCTTTGGGCCAGGTCACCCACCCGCCACTAAAGCGGTAGATTCCCTGCTGCAGCGACATCGCTACAGTGACACTCCTATCACTATAGTAGCAGTCAGGCAGTAGCCAGGCTGAGGGTTAATTAAAATCCTTATTCAGCTAAGGCCCCTTATATCGTCTCCCTCTTCCAAAAACACCCCAAGTGAACCCTATACTTAGAACGATGAGAATTTGGGGGCCAAGCTCCGTGAGGGTGATTTTGAAGCATTTTCAGTGGAGTTTCTGGTGTTCGTATAGGGCAAGGCATGTGTGGGACAACTCTCCGTTCTCTATATCAGTAGAATTCATCTACAAGATAGGTTATGGTTTAATTATAGTAGACTTGGGCTATATGCACATAATAACGATAGAGATGTTAAAAGATTTCATGCCTTAGGCCTTCGGGCATGGAGTTTGGTTGGATGGAATAATAACAAGACTAGGATAATGAATTTATGATTTGTATGATAAGTTATTGAATTATTTTTTCTCTTTTAATTGTCTAAGGGTATAAGTTTGGCATGAGCTAGGGGTAGGTCGATGAAAGGAAGTGTATTTATGAGTTAGAGGAAGGGTTAGGATGATTATGAAGGTAATTAACATGAGTTAGGGCCAGATCTTGCATTCGGTGGTTCATAGGAGTTCGGTAGAGCTCGAATTAAAAGTGGAAAGAATGAGTACTCGGTGCCTAAATATTGTGATGAGTTGAGATGAGTCAGCAGAGTTGTGGGTGTATATACTATGTTTATGGGTAGTTGTTCATAGTGAAATGGGCATAGATATAGTAGGGGAGGGGGGGAAGTGAGAGGTAGGCATACTATCCAGGTTTGAGGTCGTTAGTAGAAGCATGGGTGATGGCTAGGGGGTATGGTCGATATGTTGGCTGAGTATGATTCATCAGGTGTAACGTGGAATTGATTTATTTTGTGCTTATATGTTAGTTGGATGTTGTGATTAGCCTTCGGGAATTACTTGTGATTATTAACTGTATCATGCATTGAACATATGGTTTTGAGATGATATGGTGATGATATATAGATTGGGTGTTACACCAACACTATTATATGGATCAAGTGTCGGTATTATTGTATTGGGTACCATGCCGATACTAGTACATAGACTGAGCTCGTCCCCTGTAGTTTATAACTGAGAGTCCCTGCTGACTCTAGTATATGTGTACACCTTGCATGGATGCATTTATCATTTCATTGCACATATTTATTATGGTGACCATTATTGAATGAATCTGCTTAAGTGAAATTGACGTACTTATGTACCGGTATATCTATTGAGATGAAGTGTTATAACTGTACTTGTTTCTATCGTGTGTTGACGTTATGGGCATGAATAGTGGAATGGAAAGCATAGGGGTAATGTTAGGTATGCTTTATTTGAGTAATTATCTTAATATCAGTATGTGTAGTATATATATGTTATATAAGTGAGGTATGGGATGATTCGGTCCAGTCCTGGGAGAATCCTAGGGAATCAATCTAGTGGTCGGGTTGATAATTTAGATGTGGAGTAGTGATTCAAAATCGTGTTGGGCATAGAGTCATAGGGTTGTTGGTGATTGAGGTAAGGAAAGAGTTAGGGAACTTAAGAAGGGGCAAAATTATCAAAGGATAAAGATACACGAAAATGTTAAATGGCAAGCCAATCATAGAGATGCTAAGGGCAACATGTCAAAGAGCTGAAGAAAGGGCATTTAGGAGGGTTTATCTATTCGGAACCTTAACTTGTGTCATGATTTCCTTCCTATTTTCTATTGTTGTTATTTGTTTATAACCCTGATAGATCGATGATACCTACCAATATATATGGTTGTACTGATACTACACTTATTATATCTCCACTTAGGGGTATCAGCATGTTGCATATCAGTTGGAGTTTCTATCGGTACGATGGTGGTTACTCTTCAGTAGTTCCTATTATCTCACTCTTACATGGATGTTGTATTTGGGTCTTATTTAACATTACTTAGTGCTCTTGTACCAGTTTAGATTAGGTTATAGGGAAAACTGTTGTTTTATTTTTGCAATGTATTTAGCTAACAAATGTATTTGGATAAGAATTTTATTTTGATTAAAGGACTATTTCTTTTAAAGATCATTTTGTTTAACTTCTGCACAAAATTGAATGGTTGGGTAGTAAAGTGTAACACCCTGTACTTTTCTAACCCTACTTGATGACATTCAATAATGTTGACTTAGGTGTCGAGAGCTATACGCATGTATTTTGTAATATTGACGATGAGAAAATTTAAATTTGGCCTCGTATATGTGATTAAACCTTCATAGGAGGTGTTTTGTGATTTTTGTGGAACAATTGTGGGGTTCAAAATGAGGCTAAGAGGACCTCTAAACAAAGTATATTAAGGCTAAGAAGTAAGTCAAAGAATAGGACTTGAAGTATCTAAGCAAACCCCCGAAGAAAAGTCAAAAAATAAAATTTTCGGAAAAATTTGGGCCCAGGCGCGCCAGAGGGTGTTCCAGGCCGCTTTGGGCCAAAAATTTTATTTCACAGGCAGCAACCTGGTGCGCCCAGGGGCGTGCCAGGATGGAATTTTTAGTTTTTCAAAAGTTGAAAATTTTCTAAGTCCCAAGGGTACCCGGGGTCGTACCGAGTCGATTTTTGTCACATTTCTTCTACAATCACGAGTATATACATGAAATGAATGAAATATTATATTGGTATGATGAAATTACTCGAGAAAGAATTTGACATCAAAATGACAGTTTTGCCCTTATGGTCAAAATAAGCCATACGTGGCTAGAATCACTTGTTTTTAGGATTGAGGCTACGGATATGAGTAGCATGAGTGGGAATATTTTTGTAACACGTATAAGATGACTTAAACATGATAAATTATTGATTTTATTGGGTTAAGTGATTTGGGCTCAATAAAAGCCTAAAATGGGGCAAAAGACATGGGTCACATGACCCAATCTTCTATTGACTAAGTCAAATATAACATTAAATGCCAAGAATGGCTAAGGATGACCCCAAGGACTATATATAGACCCAAAAATCATATTTTATTCATTTGGAACTCTCATTCCCTTTTAGATATTTTCTCAAATATTTCTCTCAAACCCTAAGAACTCAAAGTCAATTTTGGAGCAAAATCATCACTTTTCAAGCTTGGGTAAGTGATTCTTGTTATGGATTAATATATTATATGCATGGGAGAGTATGTAAATCATGTTGGTTATGCTTGGAAATGTTGTACATGGTACTTTGAGTTTTATATAAGATTTGTGATCCATGAGGTTCAAGCTTGAATTATGACTTGTGCCTTTGATGAAAGAGCATGGTATGGATAAAATATGACCATGTATGGTGTGATTTTGTTATTAAAATTGTTATTTTTCTATAAGTGTAAATTGTGGGATTTTGGTCGATATGTGCTATGAGGTGTATTAAGGTAAGTTGATGGATTATTTGTGATGTGGTGTGGATAAGAAAGTGTAAAGGAGAAGTGTTGTGGTGAAATGTATTGATTATCATGTATTGGTCAATGTTGGGAATATTATGGGATTTTTGGAATAATAATTTCATCAATGGTTTTGTCAAAGGAAAATGGCATGTTTAAAGGCAAACATGTAACTCATTGACGTTATATGAATTTGTAAAGTAGTTGGTGGTTAATGTAAATCCCGTTATGTATTTGTCTTTTAGAGTGACACATAAAGAAGGAGAGGGACTATTGTATGCACATCTAAGATTGTATATCCATATTGAGAGTACAAGGAATGTAAGGTTACTCTGTCTGTATCCTTCTGCGGCAAATAGTATTTATATTGACATTTCACTAGTCCTATCCCGAAATGTGCTAAGGTATCCCATATCCGATTATCCATGATCATTGTCATATATTTCCTACTCATTGATCATTGGTGAATCTCATGTCTCATATTCATGGTTAATGTTCCAAAAGCTCAAATAAGGTTATGTTCCAATGTTCCAATAGTGATTATACTTATGTCTCTTGTTCATGGAATATTGTCCAATGGTTCCAATGGTGTTATGGTTCTAATAATGTTATGTTTCTCACAATGTTTATTTACATGCCTCTCACTCATTGGTTAATGATCCAAAGCTTCAAGTAAAGTTGTGACTATCATGGTATCAATCTCAAAGTAATAAACAAAGTAATGCACATGTGGTCAATGATCAAGTATGGGTGGCAGCTTTGGGGGAAAAATGCCTAGCTCAAGCCGATCCCGAGGTTGTTGGATTTAGTGGGCAGTCCTGAGGTATAAGCCTAGCTCGGACCAATCCTGACAGGGGCAGCTCTAGGGGTAATAACCTAGCTCGAGCCGAACCTAAAATGTGGTATGGGTGGCAGCTCTAGAGGTACTAACCTAGCTCGAGCCAATCCCGATATATATATTGATTCATAGGGTGGCAGCTCTAGGGGCATAAGCCTAGCTCGAGCCGATCCCAACATAACGCTATGTTATGTTTAAAACCCACTGTTCAGTCGGGGCCCGGGTATCACAGGTCAAAGGTAAAGATGAATAATCATGGAGGTAAAGATACAAAGAATGTAATGAAAGCAACATACATGGTTTCCAAAGTGCAGAATAGTGACTCATCTACATTGTGACTTATCTATATTGGTTATGCATTTGAACTTGAGGTCTTGACATATTTTCATATCTTACAAGTTCTATATGACCTTACATACTCAGTACATTCTTCGTACTGACCCCTCTTGGGGAATTTACCTTACTTGCTGCAGGCGCAGGTACTAGTAGGCCTCCACAGTAGGTTGCCAGTGTTGAAGATCTTTGGTGAGCTCCAGTTAGTTCGGGGCTTCTCCGAGTCAAAGTTGTACATATGTTTTGGTGTTGTACATGTTATATAAAGCGGGGACTTGTCCCGACTTTTAGTTCATTTTGTTCGATGCATTTGTTAGAGGATTTTGTAGACGGATGTGGGTGTGTAAATGTAAAAAGGGATATGTCGTTCTTGACTTGGTGGCCTCAACGGCCAAGTTTCACATATGTATATGTATATCATGTTCCATGAATTCCATTGTTGGTATCTATAGCTATTATGTGATTGGGTTTCTTATGGAATGCATATGATTGAATAGAAACAAAGCTTGGTTCTCTCGAGCCTTGTCGGCTACGAGTGCCAATCCGTCCCGATGGGATTCGGGGCGTGACAAAAGTGGTATCAGAGCAAGTCATTCTAAGGGTGTTTACAAAGCCGTGTCTGAGTAGAGTCTTACTTATCAATGTGTTGTGCACCACATTTATAAGTAGGAGTCTACGGGACATTTAGGATGTTTTTTCTTTTCTTCACTTCTAGATCGTGCAATAGAGCCAGTGTTGTAAGTTGAATTGTATCTGATCATGGTAATTGTTTTTCTTTGGTATAGTCAAAATGTCAATCACGAGAAGAGGTAAAGGTAAAGGGAAGTAGGTAGATGTGCCTGTGGAAGAAGGAATGAGTAGACTACCACCTGACCAAGCTAGTCAGGGTGGGGCAAATGCTGAAATTTTATCGCGGTCATCATCTACTTTTCCAGCTTCGGAGGAGCCAGTTGGTAGAGAAGTGCCCGCAGAACCACAAATGAATGCCATAGATCAGGATCTTAGAAATGCAGTTCATATGTTGACGCAGTTAGTGGCAGCACAAAGTCAAGGACGAGCTGGTCCAATGACACATGATGATGATGCGGCTAGAGTGGCGAGTCGCAGAACACAGGATTTCCTAAAATTGGACCCTCCTATATTCACTGGGTCAGACCCGAAAGCAGATCCACAGGACTTCGTGGATCAAATTCAGAGGGCTTTGGAAGTTATGCACGTGACGGGGGTAGAAACAGTTGAACTTGTTGCGTACAGATTGAAAGGGGAGACAATATTGTGGTACGAGGATTGGAAGAAATCCCGTGATATTGGTGCTAATCCACCTACGTGGGAAGAGTTTAAAGTGGCTTTCCTTGATCATTACTTGCCCTATGAGATCCGTGAGGCACGTGCGGATCAGTTTCTAAATCTCCGTCAAGGAAATTTGAGTATCAGAGAATATAGCTTGCAATTTAATTCCTTGGCTCAATATGCGCCAAATGTTGTGGCTACGATGACAGACAGGGTCCATAGATACGTGGACAGACTAGAGCCATATTTGGTAAGGGATTACACTATTGCGGCCTTGAATAAGGACATGAACATTGCTCGAATACAAGCCTTCGCCCAGAAAATGGAAGATCAAAGAGAGAGACGAAGGGTACATGAATTTGATAAGGGACAGTCCAAAAGGGCTAGACCTATGGGACCACCTATGATGTCCCAAAGAGGATCTAGGCCCCGTATGTTTCCTAGACCACCTAGGCCATCATTCTCCTATTCCACAGGGGGTGCTCATTTTCAGTTTCGAGGGTCGAGAGGTGGACCATCTGGGCAGAGTAGTGGAGGTCACGGATCACAGGCAGTAGGTTTTCCCCATCAGCAGTGTCAGCACTGCAGGCGTATTCATGCAGGTACATGCAAAGTGGGGACAAATGCTTGTTTCTGGTGCGGCATGAAAGGACACATGATGAGGGAGTGTACCTAGAGAAGTATGGGTGGTGTAGCACGACCGGCAGGATCGGCCGTTGCATCATCAACATCGGTCCCTTCTTTGGGCCGAGGTGTTCAGTCTGTTGGCTGGGGTAGAGGTGCCAGAGGAGCACCCAGTACTAGTGGGGTCCAGAATCACACTTATGCTTTAGTGGACCGATAGAATTCAGAGGCTTCCCCTGATGTTTTCACAGGTACATTATCCATATTCTCATATAATGTATATACAGTGATTGACCCTGGTTCTACATTTTCCTATGTTACTCCATTGGTTGTTGCAAAATTTGCAAAGGCACTAGAATTATTAATTAAATCAATTGAAGTGTCCACACCGGTTGGTGAAAGTATTGTTGCAAAAAGAGTATATCAAAATTGTGTGGTAACGGTGTGTGGTCATGATACGTTGGCCGATCTCATTGAATTAGACATGGTGGATTTTGATGTGATCATGGGAATAGATTGGTTGGCCTCTTGTTATGCTATGGTAGATTGCCGGGCCAAGAAGGTGCAATTTTGTTTTCCGCAAGAAAATGTTCTTGAATGGCAGGGTAATGTAAGGGCACCACGAGGAAGATTTATTTCCTATTTGAAAGCCAAAAAAATGATTGCTAAGGGTTATATATGTCATTTGGTACGGGTGAAAGATACTAAAGTAGAACCACTAACTGCACAGTCGGTTCCAGTGGTCAATGAATTTCTAGATGTGTTCCTAGAGGATCTTCCAGGTTTACCCCCAGAACGGGAAGTAGAATTTGGCATTGATGTGATTCCAGGCACTCAGCCTATTTCTATTCCTCCATATAGAATGGCTCCAGCAGAATTACGTGAATTAAAGGAGCAATTGAAAGATTTGCTGGACAAAGGCTTTATTAGGCCTAGTATGTCCCCGTGGGGTGCACCGATATTATTTGTAGGAAAGAAAGATGGCACATTGAGAATGTCCATCGACTATCGACAATTGAATAAGGTAAAGATCAAGAAAAAATATCCCCTCCCTCAAATTGATGATTTGTTTGATCAGTTACAGGGTGCCAAGTGTTTTTCCAAGATCGACTTGAGGTCGAGTTACCATTAAGTCAGAGTTAGAGAAGAAGATGTGCCCAATACAGCTTTCCGAACACGGTATGGCCATTATGAATTTTTAGTTATGTCATTTGGACTAACAAATGCACCAGCTGTGTTCATGGATTTGATGAATAGGGTGTTTAAGCCATTCTGGACGTGTTCGTCACGGTATTTATAGATGACATCTTAGTTTATTCAAGATCACCAGAGGACCATGCTAATCACTTACGAAAAGTGTTATAGATTCTCCGTGAGCGGAAGTTGTATGCCAAATTCTCTAAGTGTGAGTTTTGGTTAAAATCAGTTGCATTCATGGGTCACATTGTGTCGGATGAAGGGATACAGGTTGATACACAGAAGATTGAAGCAGTGAAAAATTGGCCAAGACCTACGACACCCACAGAAATTCATAGTTTTCTTGGACTGGTAGGTTATTATCGGAGATTTGTGGAAGATTTTTTTTCCATTGCTGCACCGTTAACAAAGCTTACACATAAGGCAGTAAAATTTTAGTGGAATGATGCATGTGAGAAAAACTTCCAAAAGTTGAAAGATAAATTAACCTCCACACCAGTTTTAGTGCTTCCCGAAGGTATCGAAGGTTATGTAGTGTATTGTGATGCTTTCGGGGTTGGCCTCGGATGTGTATTGATGCAACATGGTAATGTCATAGCATATGCCTCATGACAGTTGCGGCCACATGAGAAAAATTATCCCACACATGATCTTGAATTAGTAGCGGTGGTCTTTGCTTTAAAGATATGACGTCATTATTTGTATGGAGTTCATGTTGATATTTACACTGATCACAAAAGTTTGCAATATATTTTTAAGCAGAAAGAACTCAATTTGAGGCAGCGAAGGTGGTTAGAGCTCTTGAAAGACTATGATATTGATATTCTTTATCATCCAGGCAAAGCAAATGTAGTAGCTGATGCATTGAGCCGCAAGGCAGTAGAAAGTACTAGTGGCCAGTTGATGGTGAATCAAGAGATAATCAAAGATCTGAATCAATTAGCCAGCTTGGGAGTTCGCCTTATTGAATCCTCAGATGATGGAGTTATTGTGCAGAATGCAGCAGAATCCTCCTTAATAGCTGAAGTGAAAGAGAAGCAGTTTGTGGATTCTATGTTGTTGCAGCTAAAGGAAAATGTACAACAGAATTTGACAAAGGCATTTGATCTTACACAAGAAGGGGTACTCCAATGTCAAGGGAGATTATGTGTACCGGATGTAGACAAGCTCAGGCAACAAATTATGACAGAGGCACATCATTCGCGTTATTCTATTCATCCGGGTGCTACTAAAATGTACCATGAATTGAAAGAAGTGTATTGGTGGGGAAATATGAAAAAGAACATTGCAGAATTTGTCGCGCAATGCTCGATTTGTCAACAAGTAAAAGTGGAACATCAGAAACCGGGAGGTTACATGCAATGTATCAATCTTCTAGTCTGGAAATGGGATATGATTAATATGGATTTCATTACAGGTTTGCCTCGTACATTGCAGAAGTTTGATTCTATATGGGTTATAGTGGACAAGCTTACCAAGTCAGCGCATTTTATACCAGTCAATACGACCTATACAGCTGAGGATTATGCGAAGTTATATGTGAAAGAGATAGTACGATTGCATGGCATTCCACTTTCCATTATATCAGACAGAGGAGCACAGTTCACAGCATAATTTTGGAGATCTTTTCAGCAGAGTTTGGGTACACAGGTGAATTTGAGTACGACTTTCCATCCTCATACTGATGGACAAGCAGAATGTACTATTCAGACACTTGAAGATATGCTACGAGCATGCACGCTAGATTTTCAAGGCAGTTGGGATGACTATTTTCCTCTTATTGAATTTTCGTATAACAATAGCTATCATTCAAGTATTAAAATGGCACCTTATGAAGCTTTGTACGGAAGGAAATGTAGATCACCAATTGGATGGTTTGAAGCGGGTGAAACTGCTTTACTTAGGCCAGATATTGTTCATCAGGCTATGGAGAAAGTTAAAGTGATTCAACAGCGGTTACAAACAGCTCAAAGTCGTCACAAGTCATATGCCGATGTTAGAATAAGAGGGCTTGAATTCGCCATAGGTTATTGGGTGTTTTTAAAGGTGTCACCGATGAAAGGGGTAATGCAGTTCGAAAAGAAAGGGAAATTGAGTCCACGTTACATAGGCCCATATGAAATCATTAGAAGATTTGGGCAAGTTGCGTATGAGTTGGCACTACCCCAGGAACTTTCCTCAGTCCATCTGGTATTTCATGTTTCGATGCTTCGAAAATGCATAGGAGATCCATCTCGTATTGTTCCCATAGAGGCTGTTCAAGTTATGGAGGATCTTACTTATGAAGAGGTACCCATTGCTATTCTAGAGATACAAGTAAAGAGATTGAGGAATAAAGACATAACTTTCGTGAAAGTCCTTTGGCGAAATCAACAAGTAGAGGAGATCACATGGGAAGCGGAAGAAATGATGAGATCCAAGTATCCCTATCTATTTCCAATGGATGAAACAATTCAAAGTGCGGGAATGGGGTCATAACAAATAAGTATCCATGAACCTTAAGTGTTTATGTATATGTATGTTAGCATAGAGATGCACATGTCGTAATTGAAACAATATTGTTCACATTCGAGGACGAATGTTCCTAAGGGGGTATTAAAGTGTAACACCCCGTACCTTCCTAACCCTAATTGACGACATTTAATAATGTTGACTTAGGTGTCGAGAGCTATACGCATGTATTTTGTAATATTGACGATGAGAAAATTTAAATTTGGCCTCGTATATGTGATTAAACCTTCATAGGAGGTGTTTTGTGATTTTCGTGGAACAATTGTGGGGTTCAAAATGAGGCTAAGAGGACCTCTAAACAAAGTATATTAAGGCTAAGAAGTAAGTGAAAGAATAAGACTTGAAGTGTCTAACCAAACCCGCGAAGAAAAATCGAAAAACAAAATTTTCAGAAAAATTTGGGCCCAGGCGCGCCAGAGGGCATGCCAGGACGCTTTGGTCCAAAAATTTTATTTCAAAGGAAGCAACCTGGCGCGCCCAAGGGCGTGCCAGGATGGAATTTTTAGTTTTTCAAAAGTTGGAAAGTTTCTAAGTCCCAAGGGTACCCGGGGTCGTACCGAGCCGATTTTTGTCACGTTTCTTCTACAACCACGAGTATATACATGAAATGAATGAAATATTATATTGGTATGATAAAATTACTCAATAACTAATTTGGCATCAAAATGACAGTTTTGCCCTTATGGTCAAAATAAGCCATACGTGGCTAGAATCACTTGTTTTTGGGATTGAGGCTACGGATATGAGTAGCATGAGTGGGAATATTGTTGTAACATGTATAAGATGACTTAAACATGAGAAATTATTGATTTTATTGGGTTAAGTGATTTGGGCTCAATAAAAGCCCAAAATGGGGCAAAAGACATGGGTCACATGACCCAATCTTCTATTGACTAAGTCAAATATAACATTAAATGCCAAGAATGGATAAGGATGACCCCAAGGACTATATAGACCCAAAAATCAGATTTTATTCATTTGGAACTCTCATTCCCTTTTAGATATTTTCTCAAACATTTCTCTCAAACCCTAAGAACTCAAAGTAAATTTTGGAGCAAGATCATCACTTTTCAAGCTTGGGTAAGTGATTCTTGTTATGGATTGATATATTATATGCATGGGAGAGTATGTAAATTATGTTGGTTATGCTTGGAAATCTTGTACATGATACTTTGAGTTTTTATATAAGATTTGTGATCCATGAGGTTCAAGCTTGAATTATGACTTGTGCCTTTGATGAAAGAGCATGGTATGGATAAAATATGACCATGTATGGTGTGATTTTGTTATTAAAATTGTTTTTTTTCTCTAATTGTAAATTGTGGAATTTCGGTCGATATGTGCTATGAGGTGTATTAAGGTAAGTTGATGGATTATTTGTGATGTGGTGTGGATAAGAAAGTGTAAAGGAGAAGTGTTGTGGTGAAATTATTGATTATCATGTATTGGTCAATGTTGGGAATATTATGGGATTTTTGGAATAATAATTTCATCAATGGTTTTGTCAAAGGAAAATGGCATGTTTAAAGGCAAACATGTAACTCATTGACGTTATATGAATTTGTAAAGTAGTTGGTGGTTAATGTAAATCCCGTTATGTATTTGTGTTGTAGAGTGACACATAAAGAAGGAGCGGGACTATTGTATGCACATCTAAGATTGTATATCCATATTGAGAGTACAAGGTATGTAAGGTTACTCTGTCCGTATCCTTCTGTGGCAAATAGTATTCACATTGACATTTCACTAGTCCTATCCCAAAATGTGCTAAGGTATCCCATATCCGGTTATCTATGATCATTTTTATATATTTCCTACTCATTGATCATTGATGAATCTCATGTCTCATATTCATGGTTAATGTTCCAAAAGCTCAAATAAGGTTATGTTCCAATGTTCCAATAGTGATTATACTTATGTCTCTTGTTCATGGAATATTATCCAATGGTTCCAATGGTATTATGGTTCTAATAATGTTATGTTTCTCACAATGTTTATTTACATGCCTCTCACTCATTGGTTAATGATCCAAAGCTTCAAGTAAAGTTGTGACTATCATGGTATCAATCTCAAAGTAATAAACAAAGTAATGCACATGTGGTCAATGATCAAGTATGGGTGGCAGCTTTGGGGGAAAAATGCCTAGCTCAAGCCGATCCCGAGGTTTTTGGATCAGTGGGCAGTCCTGGGGGCATAAGCCTAGCTCAGACCGATCCTGACAGGGGGCAGCTCTAGGGGTAATAACCTAGCTCGAGCCAAACCTGAAATGTGGTATGGGTGGCATCTCTAGAGGTACTAACCTAGCTCGAGCCGATCCCGATATATATATTGATTCATAGGGTGGCAGCTCTAGGGGCATAAGCCTAGCTCGAGCCGATCCCAATATAACGCTATATTATGTTTAAAACCCACTGTTCAGTCGGGGCCCGGGTATCACAGGTCAAAGGTAAAGATGAATAATCATGGAGGTAAAGATACAAAGAATGTAATGAAAGCAACATACATAGTTTCCAAAGTGCAGAATAGTGACTCATCTACATTGTGACTTATCTATATTGGTTATGCATTTGAACTTGAGTTCTTGACATATTTTCATATCTTACAAGTTTCATATGACCTTACATACTCAGTACATTCTTCGTACTGACCCCTCTTAGGGAATTTACCTTACTTGCTGCAGGCGCAGGTACTAGTAGGCCTCCACAGTTTGTTGTCAGTGTTGAAGATCTTTGGTGAGCTCCAGTTAGTTCGGGGCTTCTCCGAGTCACAGTTGTACATATGTTTTGGTGTTGTACATGTTATATAAAGCGGGGACTTGTCCCAACTTTTAGTTTATTTTGTTCGATGCATTTGTTAGAGGCTTTTGTAGACGGATGTGGGTGTGTAAATGTAAAAAGGGATATGTCGTTCTTGACTTGGTGGCCTCAACGGCCAAGTTTCGCATATGTATATGTATATCATGTTCCATGAATTCCATTGTTGGAATCTATAGCTATTATGTGATTGGGTTTCTTATGGCATGCATATGATTGAATAGAGACAAAGTTTGGTTCTCTCGGGCCTTGTCGGCTACGAGTGCCAATCCATCCCGATGGGATTCGGGGCGTGACATAAAGATTCTCCTATCTAGGGTAGAGTTGGGTAGATGCCCGTACAATCCTTGAATTGGGTCATGACATACACAGACAATTATGATGAGTTACAGAGACATTTGGTGATATATAGAGGGTATATGCTTATGGAATAAGAAGATTTTGGGGGTGATCGATGGTTTTTTTCTAAATTTTGGCATGAGAATATGATTGTTAGAATATTAGTCGAAGCACGATATTCGAAGTTTTGTATAGAATCAAATATCAATTTTTGACTCAATAGCTTTAGCTTGATGAAACAATACTATCAGACTTGGAATTAGCGGTATCAACCTTGGATAAAGCTAGTTTCTGATTGAAAATTTTTAGAGTTAGTTCAGAACAGCCAGAGGTCCTTTTTTAGGAACAACAAAAGTCATAATACAGAATTGTAGTGAGTGGTAATGTGTTTTTTAAAGGATTTTTTGTACTAATAACGATTTTGGAAGTGTTAATAGAAAATTTGTAAGGTCATGGTATTCTTTGGTATAGAATTGACACTAAATTTTAGCTACAATTATCGAGTTATGGTGACTATGATAGATTTTGGTGAATTAGGTATGTTCAAAATTATGATTATGATTAGCTTAGTTATTTTGTACAGAGAGAGTTCAAATATATGTAAATCAGATATTGTTTTGGTTTTAGATATCACAAATGTAGTCTTAAGAGTTAAAAAGGGATATTTTGACAGTTAGGGTGAACAAGTGGTATTACAGATGTAACTTTGCTTGGGAGTGCTTATATGGGGTCAACTATGGATATTTGCATTTTCTCGACAATCTTGATACTTTTCTTTCCTATTCGAGGACGAATGGATGTTTAAGTGGTGGATGATGTAAGAACCCTCATAGTTTTTGTCACGCCCTGAGCCTAAACCCAAGAAACAACTGTATTCTTGTATGACAAAACTATAGAATGACATGAATACCAATACAGATGCGGAAGTAAAAACATGAGCTAAACTTTTATGATAAAAATAAAATAAGATAAAATAAACTTTTATTGACTGAGAACAAAGTTATTTGAAAACTGAATATAATTGTCTTACTAACTGTCTATGAAGCTTCTACTAATATACTAAATACGGTTAATCGGGACAAGACCTCCAGCTATCCCTAACTAATATAAGTGTCTGAAATAAAATCAGAGAAACTAAAGCTAACTCTGAGCCCCCGAATGAAAGGAAACCAAAGCTAACTCTGAGTCCCCGAATGAAAGGAGGACTCACTAGTGATGAATGCAGAAGCTGCAACTGTCCAATAATGAGTTAGAGATCGGGCATTGGAATCTACATCAATGAAAGGATGTAGCACAAAGAAAAGTTTGCGGTCAATACGTGGGAATGTACTAAGTATGTAAGATTAAAGCTAAGTATTTTAAACCAGTATATCTTACAAGCTTTTAGAAACTAATTAGGATAAATAAGCATAAGTCAAGTGAAATAGATAAGCTGAAACATAAGAGATAATTATTTAAAGTCCTTCGATAATCTGATAGCATAAAATAAGATCATAACTGAAAAGCTGGGACATGTTCTAAAACTAATTAACTCAAACATAATAGCCGAACAACTGAGACTGAGAAATATGTAAAATAGTTTGTAATTATTTTAAAGCACTTTCTAGAAAACTGGTGGCCTGGATTCAGAAATCATGCTTTAAAAATTTACTAAAAACTGAGGACTGAGTAGCTAAAAATTTGTGTAACTGAACTGAATCTGAATAATTGAAGAACTTAATGACTAAATCATGTTATCTGAAATCATAAGAGGAATTGAATAATAAATCTTAGAGGAAGTCTAAAAACAAAATATTTCAAATAAACTTGTCATGGCCCAAGTGGGCGTGAGTGGCACCCATACTAACCCCTCAGTGAGAGAATCATCTAACCCGAACCCCTAATCAAATAATTAACCATTTTAAAGTAATTCCTAACCAAGAATAATGAAATATCCAATAAAAATGATCCATAGAATAATATGGAGAAAACAACTACCTATTATATCATCCCAAGGACTTGAAAGTCATCGTACAAGAACATTCTGAAACAAAACCGAAGTCTAAAATGAATATCTCAAAATGAATAATAAAGAAGTGTCTTTATCCGAATGAGTGAACATGATAAATGAGAAGATCCAATGGCTGCCTGAAGGTAGGTGCTCACCCTTGGATCAAAAAGTTGCTGATCACGAACTAACTTTGAGGTCCCATCGTAGTCGCTACAATACTTTCTGCACTCAACAAAAAGAAGAGCACATGTAGTATCAATACAAACACTATGTACCGGTAGGTATCATCGACCTACTTAACTTAAAACTCATACATAAACATGTCAACTAAGAGCAACTAGCACTCAGGACATAACAAGCAATTACACCAAAACACTACCATCCACAAAATAATCTCCTACCAAATCAATTAACGTAATAATACCAACCGTCGTCCTATCAATGCATGCATTCTACCACCTTAAATCTAAGAACAACCACAACAAGGGGAGTGTCTATGACTCTCTACTTATCACAAGTGTAACATACCAAGACACATTTATTTAACCACGTCACAAGTAGTATCATGTCATTTTTATTAGTCACAACACTCGTGCAATGCAGTTAAACAATCAATAAATTTATTAATATGAAATAATGCATCAAAAACATCAAATCAATCATAGAATGTGTACACACATACTAAGGGTCTTATTTGCCCATTAGTCATGACCTGTAGGGGACAAGCTCAGTCTATGTACCGTACCAGTGAGGTACCCAACCCTCCGATTATTAATTTGTAAACAATATCAATCGGCGAGGTACCCAACCCACCGAATATCATGACATATGAATAACTCAATCAATATCAACATGAATATGATGAGGTGCACCAATTACACAATTGATCTAAACACTTATTTTACTTCAAGGTTCAACATGTCATGTATACAATAGACTACCAATTTAATTCACCAATCATAAGTATGCAGAAAGGCCAATTCACAATCATTTAACTCATGGATAGGCACAAAATTCAATTAAGACTATAACCACAATTTAAACCATACCCTACCTCAGATCAAGCCCTGAAATGCACTACTTCATTTGAGCCTTTCCTTTTCTTATAATTTTTGCTTGTTCTTGGTTTAGAAATAATAAGGAATAATTAAATAGTTCATTCTTATAATCTAGGAATTAAGAACCTAAACCCACTGATTTAACCCATAATTATAGCCTAAACTATCATTCTTGGGATTTTCACCCTTTAATTCACTCTAATTCCCTGTAATTCATGATTACTAGAACAAATTCTACTCTAGAGGTATATTCTAGCAACCTAAAGCCATTAACAAGTGATTTCACATCACCTAAAAGAAATTCACATCAGATTATTCAAACTAGGGTTCCCATAATTTCCACCATGAACGTGATTCTAACAATCTTGAGTATTAAAAAAATAGAATATTGAAATAAACTTTCCTCAATGGTAGAAAACACCCAAGAATGCAGAAAATCACCTCTCTCTTTTCCTTAGATCGATACTTGGAAGTTTTGGAAAAATAATGCTAAGGGTTACATTTTTGGGTAAAATTATCTCGATGTTGCTGCATCAGTCACTTTGTTGCTGCAGCAACATCGCTGCACTAGTAACCTTCCACTACGGTTGAACTGCGATTATATGAAGCTCCACTGCAGCAACTTGAATCTCGCTATAGCGATGTTGATGTGTCATGTTCACATGGCACTTTCGATGCTTAAAACAAAGAAAATATGCAATAACTTGGGTATGTTTTGTAGGTATGATGTGTGTTCTATTCTATAACGCAGGAGAATAGGTTTTTGGAGGCAAAATTATCAATACGGAAGAATCATGCTTGAAAATGGTGTATCTAAAGATGAAAGAACCAGGACCTGCACCTGAGAGTGACCCACGACAAGACTTACGTGCCATGAGTCTACTCACGTGACGTGAGTGTGTGTCGTGAGTAAAATTCTGAAGATGCCTAATATTTCCTGATTTCCACAAAACTGTTCTACGTGGCGTGACTTGTTTCCACGACACCAAGTCACGATACCGTGGAAAGTTGCCGACTCTATTTTCCTGTTTTGTTTAGGATAGGATTCATCTTGTATCTATAAATACCCCTGTATTGTCCTATGTTTAGGAGTTAGCCAGTACATTTTTTTGAGAGATATTTTCCATTATTTTGGTTGGAGAACATATTATTGATTTTGTAATCTTGGAACATCGATTCTAGGATTGTTTATTGATATTGAGATTTCAGAGTTTTCTTTATTATTGTGAGTTTAAAACTATGTTTTCATCTTTGAATTCTTTTTGTGTTCTTGCAATTATGAGTAGCTACACCCATCAACTAGGGTTGTGTGAACCATGAGGAATTAACGAAATGGGTTAAGTGCAAAGCAATTCAGAACCGTTGTGGATGTATGTATTGTTATTACCTTCATTATAATTGATCTTCTAACGGCTGCAAATGTTAGAAACTCGCCTGGATTCTAGACTTGCTCGAGAGAGAGGTAAAAATTGGGAAAAGGGAATAACAATAGAGATTTGAAGCTATCAACCTTCATCTAATAACTTGAGCGATAACAGGGAAAGTTATCTGATATCCAGGATAAGGGTTAGTAGTATGACACTTGGAGATCGAGAGGGGAAGAGTTAAATTCATCTAACTAAGGTCGAGAGATATTTAGATGAGCTTAACTTGTTATATTTTGCATGCAACGCAGCGGGATAGTCTTGCTAAGCACAAGTAACAGGTGGAGTTAAGGAATCATTGGGGATCACAGTCCTAGTGTATTTATCATATTATAAACAAATCCAAAAATCAGCAATCATTACTGTTACCACTTATTCACAAAAAAACCCAGTTTTACGTATTTTCCAATTACTTAGACTAGCATGCTATATAATTCCGTCCTCTTCCCCGTGGGATCGACCCCAAGCTATTTGAGTTCTATATTTGATACAGTGACCACATTGTAACTTTTCTAAAGTTATATTTTGGGCGACATCAAATCTTGGCGCCTTTGCTGGGGAAGTACAGTTACGGAGTTGAGTATTTTCCTTGTTGGAGTTGATTGGTTTTATTTTATTATACTTTTAAGGGCACACCCTGATGTATGCCCAACACTAGGAGTCAAGGCAATCCCCTGATTCCACTGGATCCTGAAATAGAAAGAACTCTGAGAGCTAATCGAAGAATGGTGAATATCGACAGAGTTCAGGAACCCGCAACTGCGGGAGACATTCATAACCAACCAATTCAGCCAGTTGGTCATGAAACAATGGACCAAACTACTGTGACCAAACTACTGCTCGATTAACAGGGAAGAGCAAGCTAGGCAAGCTGCTCAGGTAAGCAGATAGAGATAATCGAGCTATGCAAGAAGCAGCACAGCGTCTGGCTGATGCTGAAGAAATACAAAGAAGACTAAGGGCACACCAACCACCTCAAAGACCTCATATACCAGTTTATGATGATCCTGAGGAAGAAGATATGGCTTATTTTGAGCCGATAGAGGCTGGTGCCATTATTCCATCAGAATTACCTCAGGGCACTAAGTATGACATTACAAGTGCCATGATCCACCTGCTTAATTTGAAAGGTGTATTCGCCGGTCTTCCTTCTGATGATGCTAATATGCATGTGATAAACTTTTTAGGGGTTTGCACTTCTTATAATTTGCCCGGAGTGGACCAAGAGGCCATTCGGTTGAGATTGTTTCCATTCTCTTTAACAGGAGAAACTGCTTTGTGGTTGGCCGAGTTACCACAAGGTTCTATCACTACTTGGCAAGAATTGAGAAATCAATTTTTGGAGAGATTTTTCCCACCTTCTAAGATGCTGCAGTTGAAGGATGAGATTTATAATTTCAGATAACTACATTCTGAATCACTTTACGAAACATGGCTAAGGTTCAAGAAGAAGCTGCAGAATGTACCAAATCATAGGATGAGTGGTAGGAGTTTACTTGAAATTTTCTATAGGGATTTGAATGCAAATACTAAGGCTATAGCAGATACTATCACTGGCAAAGCATTTATGAGTTTGAGGTGGGAACAAGCTTCGGAGATTTTAGATCGTGTCACTAAGACCAACCAAGGATAGCATACTTGGGAGGTAGATACACCTACTAAGACATACATTATTGGAGCATCAGCAGGACAACGGGCGTTGGATAAATCTGTAGCTCAAGAGGTTGCACAGCTGAGGACAGAAATTGGTTTGTTAGCCAAACAGATTGTGGCTAGAGATGTTGAGAAGGTGCATGTTGTAGGCCCACAAGGCAAAACATCCAAGCATGACGATTATGAATTTGATGAGGAAGCTAAGTACTTGGATCAAGAAGTGGAGGGTTTTCGAGCCAAGGGCCAAGGGTCTAATCAAGACTCTTGGAACTCGAGGCAAGGGAATCAAGGTCGGAACTATTATGGAGACAATTACAACAGGTCAGGATATAGAGACAGAGAACGAGATTGTGATGGAGTTTAGCAATGAATGATTACAAAGAGAAGAGCGGTGCTTATGTTCCACCAGGGAACCGTGATGCTGACTACGAAAATTCACGAATGGAAACTCTTCTTAATAATGTCACAACCCAAAATCCCATTCGGGCCGGACTGGCATCCGAAGCCGATATGGCCCGAGAGAACCAATCTTTGCTCATGAACCTTCGTAGGCATGTCCTCGAATGAAGCTTATTCTTCCTTATGCAACTATGCGGTCCTAGACATGGAAACATATGACATAAATATATATACAAAACTTGGCCGTTGGAGCCATTACGTTGAAATGAATGTACATATCTTACATTCATATACCCACATAGGTATACAAAGCCTCTAACCGATACATGAACACAACAACCTATAGTTGGGACAAGTCCCTGCTTTATACTATAATTACAGAACCAAAACAATATACACATCTGACTAAGAAAGTCCCGAACCAACTGGAGCGCACCAATGATTCGCGGATAACTCGTAGCCTATTGTGGAGGTCTACTAACACCTGTGCCTGCAGCAAATAAAGTAAGTCCCCCAAAGGGGTCAGTACGAAGAATGTACTGAGTATGCAAGGCTATAAGAAACTTCATGAAACTTAAAAACCTCAATGAACTTGATTGCAAGAGAATAGTCAATGTGGATAAATCATCGTTCAGTATGTGTGGAAATATTACCTTACGTTCATTATTCCATTTGCCTTTATGTTCGTTACCGTTAGTAGTTAGAACCGTCATTAGATAATCGTCAATAATATATAACCGTTAATATGCAACTGTCAATATACAACCGTCAATAAATAAATAAAGCAGGTTCGGCTCTTAGGGCCACCCCCTGTCAGGTTTGGCATCAAGCTAGGCTTTTTCCCCACTGAGCTTCTGTCACGCCCCAAATCCCATCGGAACGGATTGGCACTCGTAGCCGACAAGGCCCGAGAGAACCAAGCTTTGCTTCTATTCATTCATATGCATGTCATAGGAAACACCACCATACCTAAGAACATGAGAGGAGAAATACTGAAAACATGGAACATGGGACATATATATACATATGTGTACCTTGGCCATTGAGGCCATACAGTCAAAAATGTCATATACCACCTTACATTCATACACCCACATACGTCTACGAAAGCCTCTAACATAGACATTTACCAAAACCAACTGAAAGTTGGGACATGTCCCCGCTTTATACAACATGTAAAACATCAAAACATATGTAAAACTGTGACTCGGAGAAAGCCCCGAACAACTGGAGCTCACCAAAAGCTGTAAATATCCTGCAACCTACTATGGAGGTCTACTAGAACCTGCGCCTGCAACAAGTAAGGTAAATTCCCCAAAGGGGTCAGTACGAAGAATGTACTGAGTATGTAAGGCTCAAATGAAACTGTATGATATGTAAGTATGTCAATGAAATCAAATTCAAATGCATAACCAACATGGATAATCATTGTGCTGTACTTTGGAGACCATGTATATTGCTTTCATTACTTTCTTTGTATCTTTGCTTCTATGATTATCCATCTTTGCCTGTGACCTGTGATACCCGGGCCCCGACTGAACAGTGGGTTTCAAACATAACATATCGTTATGTTGGGATCGGCTCGAGCTAGGCTTATGCCCCTAGAGCTTTCACCCTATGAATTAATATATATATATATATATATATATATATATTGGGATCGGCTCGAGCTAGGTTATTACCTCTAGAGCTGCCAACCATACCAATACATCAGGTTCGGCTCGAGTTAGGTTACTACCTCTAGAGCTGCCCCCTGTCAGGATCGGTCTGAGCTAGGCTTATGCCTCTAGGACTGCACCCTGATCCAACAATCTCAGGATCGGCTTGAGCTAGGCATTTCGCCCCCAAAGCTGCCACCCGTACTCAATCATTAACCACATATATGCTTTACTTTGTTCTTTACTTTGAGATTGATACAGTGATAGTCATAACTTCACTTGAAGCTTTGGATCATTAACCAATGAGTGAGAAACTTATGAATAAACATTGTTGGAAACATAGCCTTATTGGAAACATAACACTATTGGAACCATTAGACAATAATCAATGAACGAGATACATGAGTATAACCACTATTGGAACTATGAAACATAACCTTATGGGAATTTTGGAACATTAATAAATGAATATGAGACATGAGGTTCAAAATTTATCAATGAGTAGGAAACATATGGTAATGACCATTGATAACCAGAAATAAGATACCTTTGGACATTTCAGAATGAATTAGTGCAACATCAATGTGAATACTATGAGCTGCAAAAGGGTACGGAAAGAGTAACCTTACATACCTTCACTTCGAAGTATGAATTCACAAGCCTATGTATGAACACAATAGTCTAGCTTCTTCTTTACGTCTTACTCTACAATACAAGTACGTATCGGAGCTTACATTAGCAACTAGTTACTATACGGGTGTACAAGACGACAATGAACTATATGACTTCCTTATAACGTCATATCACCCCTTATAATACAATCCACTGCATTTCCATATCAACAACACCATAACATTACACACATTGACCAAGAGATCGCACATCGATAGCATTTCACACCACACTTACCCTTTACGCACTTCTCTTTATCATTCCGTCACAATTACTCCTTCATAACAACATATGAACAAGTATCCATACTTAATATAGTCTAGTAGACCTCCATACAATACTTACAGTCATTAAAACGATATCACAAGTTGATAATTACATTCAAAAAGGGTATAGGGGCCTTCGGGGACCAAGACGATACGAAAACATTCAAAACCAAACCTGGTGCTGACCTGCAAAGCCACCTGCGCCCACAGGTGGTTGAGGTGCGCCCGCAGGTGGCTGGTGGAAGATGCCAGTGGCACCTGCGCCTGCAGGTGCCCTTGTCTGCGGGGGAGGATGCCCGTTTTTGTCCGAAATGGCCCCTTTTGGGTCTTTTAATGCCATGAATGGTCAATGATCATAACCAAACTTATTTTGACATATTATTGATCATATTGAACACCAAAGATCAGCCATGGTCTAATAATACACATAACAACATCCAAAATGACACTTTACAGTCAATACGTCACCAAATCCATAACCAATTTCACAACAACAATTCCAAACATTATTCACAAGGATAAAACAAAGCAAGACTATAATAACATCTCACGTGTCAATATTTACTCCATCAAGTTCACTTACTCCAAGACCATGAGTACATATTCAAGTTTACAAGACAATACCATCCTCCGATTAACAACCATGTAACATTTCACACATTGTGAACTTCTCAATATTCCACCAACATAACCAACATAATATAAACCATATATAATGCATAAAATATATTAAACCATAATAAGAAACACTTACCCAGTCTTACAAGTTGATGATCTTGGCCAAAGGAATGACTTAGGGTTCTTAAGTGATAAAAAGAAAATTTTGGTAAAGTCTAGAAAGTGGGATGAGAGCTTAAATGAAATAAAATCTGATTTTCTCTCTTTATATAGTCCCTCAAGTCACTCTTATCTCTTTCTTAGCATTAAATGCAAGGTTTGATTTGTCAAATGGAGAAATATTGGAAGAATGGGTCAAATTCCTATATTGGGCCATGTCTTCCTTATGATTTTGGGCTTCATTTAAGGCCCAATGGTGTAAGACTTATTAATGACCACAATCTTAATTCATAATTCATCACATATCTTATGTTCCCATACTTCCATAAATGTTACGGTAGCCAACTAGACTCGAAAACATGCAGGGTGTTTCATTCTTCCCCCCTTAGAAACATTCGTCCTCGAATGTTAGTGTTATTATTCAAGTAAGCAATCACAAATATAGAAGAATCCTTCATGTCATCATTTAGAGATATGCACTCAAATCTTACAAATACTTACTTGTCATTCTTCCCTTTGGTACAAATGAGGGTACATGGATCGCATCTTTTCTTCAGCTTCCTATGTGACCTTTTCTTTTTGCTGATTTCTCCAAAGTACCTTTACAGATGCTACATGTTTATTCCTCAGCCTTTTCACTTGTCTATCCAGAATGACAGTAGGTACCTCCTCATAGGTAAGATCCTCTGTAACTTGGACATCTTCAACGGGAACAATACGAGACGGATCCCCTATGCACTTTCGAAGCATCGAAACATGAATTATGGGATGGACTGAGGAAAGTTCCTGGGGTAATGCTAACTCATACACAACTTGCCCAAATCTTCTTATAAGTTCATATGGTCCTAAGTAACGTGGACTCAATTTTCCTTTCTTTCCGAACCGTATTACCCCTTTCATCGGTGACACCTTTAAAAATACCCAATCACCTATGGCGAATTCAAGTTCTCTTCTTCTAACATCAGCATATGACTTGTGTCGACTCTGGGCCATTTGTAATCATTGTTGAATCACTTTAACTTTCTCCATCGCCTGATGACAAGATCTGGCCCAAGTAAAGCAGTTTCACCCATTTCAAACAATCCAATTGGTGATCTACATTTCCTTCCGTACAAAGCTTCATAAGGTGCCATCTTAATACTTTAATGATAGCTATTGTTGTAAGCAAATTCAATAAGAGGAAAATGGTCATCCCAACTGCCCTGAAAATCTAACGTGCAAGCTCGTAGCATATCTTCAAGTGTTTGGATAGTACGCTCCACTTGTCCATCTGTCTGAGGATGGAAAGCCGTACTCAAATTCACCTGTGTACCCAAACTCTGCTGAAAAGATCTTTAGAAATGCGTAGTAAACTGAGCTCCCCTATCTGATATAATGGATATCGGAATCCCATGTAATCGTACTATCTCTTTCACATACAATCTTGCATAATCCTCCGCTGTATAGGTGGTCTTGACTGGTAGAAAATATGCTGATTTGGTAAGCCTGTCCACTATAACCCATATAGAATCAAATTTTTGCAATGTACGAGGCAAACCTGTGATAAAATCCATATTAATCATATCCCATTTCCAGACTGGAAGATTGATACATTGCATGTAACCTCCTGGTTTCTGATGCTCCACTTTGATCTGTTGATAATTCGGGCATTGAGCGACAAACTCTGCAGTATTCTTCTTCATATTTCCCCACCAATACACTTCTTTTAAATCATGATACATTTTAGTAGCACCCGAATGAATGGAATAGCACGAGTGATACGCCTCTGTCATAATTCGTTTCCTCAGCTCATCTACTTCTGGAACACATAATCTTCCTTGACATTGAAGTACCCCTTATGGTGTAAGATCAAAAGCTACAGTTAGACCCTGTTCTAAATTCTCTTTCAGCTGCAGTAACATAGAATCCGCAAACTGCTTCTCTTTTACTTCAGCTATTAAGGAGGATTCCGCTGCATTTTTTACAATAACTCCCTCATCTGAGGATTCAAGAAGACGAACCCCCAAACTGGCTAATTGATGTAAATCTTTGGTCATCTCCTGCTTTTCAGTCAACTGGCCACTAGTGCTTTCCACTGCCTTACGGCTCAATGCATCAGCTACTATATTTGCTTTGCGTGGATGATAAAGAATATCAATATTATAGTATTTTAGAAGCTCTAACCACCTTCGTTGCCTCAAATTGAGTTCCTTCTGCTTAAATAGGTATTGCAAACTTTTGTGATCCGTATAGATATCAACATGAACTCCATATAAATAATGACGCCATATCTTTAAAGGAAAGACCACCGCTTCTAATTCAAGATCATGTGTGGGATAATTTTTCTCATGTGGCCGCAACTGTCGTGAAGCATATACTATGACATTACCATGTTGTATCAATACACATCCGAGGCCAACCCCGAAAGCATCACAATACATTGCATAACCTTCGGTACCTTCGGGAAGTACTAAAACTGGTATGGAAGTTAATTTATCTTTCAACTTTTGGAAGCTTTTCTCACATGTGTCATTCCACTGAAATTTAACTGCCTTATGTGTAAGCTTTGTTAACGGTGCAACAATAGAGGAAAAACCTTCCACAAATCGTCTGTAGTAACCTGCCAGTCTAAGAAAACTATGAATATCTGTGGGTGTCGTAGGTCTTGGCCAATTTTTCGCTGCTTCAATCTTTTGTGTATCAACCTGTATCCCTTCATCTGACACAATGTGAACCAAGAATGCAACTGATTTTAACCAAAACTCACACTTAGAGAACTTGGCATACAACTTACGCTCACGGAGAATCTACAACACTTGCCGTAAGTGATTAGCATGGTCCTCCGGTGATCTTGAATAAACCAGGATGTCATCTATAAATACCGTGAAGAACACGTCCAGAAATGGCTTAAACACCCTATTCATTAAATCCATGAACACAGCTGGTGCATTAGTTAGTCCAAATGACATGACTAAAAATTCATAATGGCCATACCGCGTTCGAAATGCTGTCTTGGGTACATCTTCTTCTCTAACTCTGACTTGATGGTAACCCGACCTCAAGTCGATCTTTGAAAAAAACTTGGCACCCTGTAACTGATCAAACAAATCATCAATTCGAGGGAGGGGATATTTGTTCTTGATCGTTACCTTATTCAATTTTCGATTGTCAATGCACATTCTCAAGATGCCATCTTTCTTCCGTTCAAATAATATCGGTGCACTCCACGGGGACATACTAGGCCTAATAAAGCCCTTGTCCAGCAAATCTTTCAATTGCTCCTTCAATTCACGCAATTCTGCTGGAGCCATTCTATATGGAGGAATAGAAATAGGCTGAGTGCCTGGGATCACATCAATGCCAAATTCTACTTCCCGTTCTGGGGGTAAGCCTGGAAGATCCTCTGGAAATACATCTAGAAATTCATTGACCACTGGAACTGACTGCGGAGTTAGTGGTTCCACTTCAGTATCTTTCACCCGTACTAAATGACATATGTAACCCTTAGCAATCATTTTCCTAGCTTTCAGATAGGAATTAAATTTTCCTCGTGGTGCCCCTACATTACCCTGCCATTCAAGAATATTTTCTTGCGGAAAACAAAAATGCACCTTCTTGGCCCGACAATCTACCGTAGCATAACAAGAGGCCAACCAATCCATTCCCATGATCATATCAAAATCCACTATGTCTAATTCAATGAGATCGGCCAACGTATCATGACCACATACAGTTATCACACAGTTACGATATACTCTTTTTGCAATAATATATTCACCGACCGGTGTAGACACTTCAATTGATTTAATTAATAATTCTTGTGCCTTTGCAAATTTCGCAGCAATCAATGGAGTAACATAGGACAATGTAGAACCTGGATCAATCAGTGCATATACGTTATATAAAAATATGGATAATGTACCTGTGACGACATCAGGAAAAGCCTCTGAGTTCTGTCGGTCCACTAAAGCATAAGTACGATTCTGGACCCCACTAGTACTGGCTGCTCCTCTGGCACCCCTACCACGGCTAACAGACTGCACACCTCGGCCCAAAGAAGGAACCGATGCTGATGATGCAACGGTCGAGCCTGCCGGTCGTGCTATACCACCCATGCTCCTCTGGGGATATTCTTTCATCATGTGTCCCGTCATGCCGCACCAAAAACAAGCATTTGTCCCCACTCGACATGTACTTGTATGAATACGCCCGCAGTGCTGACACTGCTGATGAGGAAAACCTGCTGCCTGTGATCCGTGAACCCCTCTACTCTGTCCAGATAGACCACCTCTAAACCCTCGGAACTGAGAGTGAGAACCTGCTGTGGAATGAGAAAACGATAGCCTAGGTGGTCTAGGAAATATACGAGGCCTAGATCCTCCTTGGGACATCATAGGTGGTCCCATCGGTCTGGCCCTTTTGGATTGTCCTCTGTCAAATTCATGTACCCTTCGTCTCTGCCTTTGATCTTCCATTTGCTGGGCGAAGGCCAGAATTCTCGCTATATCCACATCCTTGTTCAAGGCGGCAATAGTACAATCTCTTACCAAATATAGCTCTATTCTGTCCACGTATCGATGGACTCTGTCTGTCATAGTCGCAACCACATTTGGAGCATATCGAGCCAAGGAATTAAATAGCAAGCTGTATTCTCTGACACTCAGATTTCCTTGATGGAGATTTAAAAATTGATCCGCACGTGCCTCACGGATTTCATAGGGCAGGTAATGATCAAGGAAAGCTGTTTTAAATTCTTCCCAATTAAGTGGATTCGCACCAACATCCCGAATTTCTTCCAATCTTCATACTACAATATCGCCTCTCCTTTCAATCTGTACGCAGCAAGTTCAACTGTTTCTACCCCCGTCACATGAATAACTTACAAAGCCCGCTAAATTTGATCCACGAAGTCTTGTGGATCTGCTTTCGGGTCTGACCCAGTAAATATAGGAGGGTCCAATTTCAGGAAATCCTATGTTCTGCGACTTTCCACTCTAGCCGCATCATCCTCATATGTCATTGGGCCAGCTCGTCCTTGACTTTGGGCTGCCACTAACTGTGTCAACATATGTACTGCATTTCTAAGATCTTGATCTGTGGTGTTCATTGGTGGTTCTACGGGTACTTCTCTACCAATTGGCTCTTCCGGAGCTGGAGAAGTAGAAGAAGACCGCGATGAAATTTCAGCATTTGCGCCACCTTGACTAGCTTGGTCAGGTGGTAGTCTACTCATTCCTTCTTCAGCAGGCATATCTACCTGCTTCCCTTTTCCTCTACCTCTTCTCGTGATTGGCATTTCGACTTTACCAAAGAAAAACAATTACCATGATCAGATTCAATTCAACTTACAACACTGGCTCTATTGCACAATCTAGAAGTGAAGAAAAGAAACAACATCCTAAATGTCCCGTAGCCTCCTACTTATAAATGTGGTGCACAACATATCGATAAGTAAGACTCTACTCAGACACGGCTTTGTAGACCCCCTTAGAACGAACTGCTCTGATACCACTTTTATCACGCCCCGAATCCCATCGAAACGGATTGGCACTCGTAGCCGACAAGGCCCGAGAGAACCAAGCTTTGCTTCTGTTAATTCATATGCATGTCATAGGCAACACCACCATACGTAAGAACATGAGAGGAGAAATACTAAAAACATGGAACATGGGACATATATATACATATGTGTACCTTGACCGTTGAGGCCATCCAGTCAAAAACGTCATATACCACCTTACATTCATACACCCACATACGTCTACGAAAGCCTCTAACATAGACATTTACCAAAACCAACTGAAAGTTGGGACAAGTCCCCGCTTTATACAATATGTGCAACACCAAAACATATGTACAACTGTGACTCAGAGAAAGCCCCGAACAACTGGAGCTCACCAAAAGCTGTAAATATCCTGCAACCTACTGTGGAGGTCTACTAGAACCTGCACCTGCAGCAAGTAAGGTAAATTCCCCAAAGAGGTCAGTACGAAGAATGTACTGAGTATGTAAGGCTCAAATGAAACTGTATGATATGTAAGTATGTCAATGAAATCAAATTCAAATGCATAACCAACATGGATAATCACTGTGTTGTACTTTGGAGACCATGTATATTGCTTTCCTTACTTTCTTTGTATCTTTGCTTCTATGATTATTCATCTTTGCCTGTGACCTGTGATACCCGGGCCCCGACTGAACAGTGGGTTTCAAACATAACATATCGTTATGTTGGGATCGGCTCGAGCTAGGCTTATGCCCCTAGAGCTTCCACCCTATGAATTAATATATATATATATATATATTGGGATCAGCTCGAGCTAGGTTATTACCTCTAGAGCAGCCACCCATACCAACACATCAGGTTCGGCTCGAGCTAGGTTACTACCTCTAGAGCTGCCCCCTGTCAGGATCGGTCTGAGCTAGGCTTATGCCTCTAGGACTGCCCCCTGATCCAACAATCTCGGGATTGGCTTGAGCTAGGCATTTCGCCCCCAAAGCTGCCACCCGTACTCAATCAAATCACATATATGCTTTACTTTGTTCTTTACTTTGAGATTGATACAATGATAGTCATAACTTCACTTGAAGCTTTGGATCATTAACCAATGAGTGAGAAACTTATGAATAAACATTGTTGGAAACATAGCCTTATTGGAAACATAACACTATTGGAACCATTAGACAATAATCAATGAACGAGATACATGAGTATAACCACTATTGGAACTGTGAAACATAACCTTGTTGGACTTTTGGAACATTAATCAATGAATATGAGACATGAGGTTCACAATTTATCAATGAGTAGGAAACATATGGTAATGACCATTGATAACCGAAAATAGGATAGCTTTGGACATTTTAGAATGAACTAGTGCAACATCAATGTGAATACTATGAGCTGTAAAAGGGTACGAAAAGAGTAACCTTACATACCTTCACTTCGAAGTATGAATTCACAAGCCTATGTATGAACACAATAGTCCAACTTCTTCTTTACGTTTTACTCTACAATACAAGTACGTATCAGAGCTTACATTAGCAACTAGTTACTATACGGGTGTACAAGACGACAATGAACTATATGACTGCCGTATAACTTCATGTCACCCCTTTCAATACGATCCACTGCATTTCCATATCAATAACACCATAACATTACACACATTGACCTAGAGATCACACATCGATAGCATTTCACACCACACTTACCCTTTACGCTTTTCTCTTTATCATTCCGTCACAATTAATCCTTCATAACAACATATGAACAACCATCCATACTTAATATAGTCAAGTACACCTCCATACGACACTTTAAAGTCATTAAAACGACATCACAAGTTGATAATTACATTCAAAAAGGGTATAGGGGCCTTCGGGGACCAAGATGATACGAAAACATTCAAAACCAAACCTGGGGCTGACCTGCGAAGCCACCTGCACCCGCAGGTGGCTGAGGTGCGCCCGTAGGTGGCTGGTGTCAGATGCCAGTGGCACCTGCGTTGGCATCTGCGCCCGCAGGTGCCCTCGTCTGCGGGGGCGGATGCCCGTTTTGGTCCAAAATGGCCCCTTTTGGGTCTTTTAATGCCATGAATGGTACATGATCATAACCAAACTTATTTTGACATATTTTTGATCATATTGAACACCAAAGATCATCCATGGTCTCACAATACACATAACAACACCCAAAACGACACTTTACGGTCAATACGTCACCAAATCCATAACCAATTTCACAACAAAAATTCCAAACATTATTCACAAGGATAAAACAAAGAAAGACTATAATCACATCTCACATGTAAATATTTAATCCATCAAGTTCACTTACTCCAAGACCACGAGTACATTTTCAAGTTTACAAGACAATACCTTCCTCCGATTAGCAACCATGTAACATTTCAAACATTGTGAACTTCTCAATACTCCACCAACATAACCAACATAATATAAAACATATATCATGCATAAAATATATTAAACCATCATAATAAACACTTAGCCAGTCTTACAAGTTAACGATCTTGGCCAAAGGAATGACTTAGGATTCTTGAGAGACAAAAAGAAAATTTTGGTAAAGTCTAGAAAGTGGCATGAGAGCTTAAATGAAATAAAATCTGATTTTCTCTCTTTATATAGTCCCTAAAGTCACTCTTATCTCTTTCTTAGCATTAAATGCAAGGTTTGATTTTTCAAATGGAGAAATATTGGAAGAATGGGTCAAATTCCCATATTGGGCCATGTCTTCCTTATGATTTTGGGCTTCATTTAAGGCCCAATGGTGTAAGACTTATTAATGCCCACAATATTAATGCATAATTCATAACATCTCTCATGTTCCCATACTTCCAAGAATGTTACGATAGCCAACTAGACTCAAAAACGTGTGGGGTGTTACAGCTTCCCCCCTGCTATCACTCAAAAATCAGTGAAGCAGGTTCGACATCAACTTTGTCTTTTGCTTCACTGAGCTTTCCCCCTGATCCAACAATCTCAGGATCGGCTTGAGTTAGGCTTGCGCCCCCACAAAGCTATCACCCGTACTCAATAAGTATAAAGAAAGTATAAAGTAACCATAAGGAAAATATAAAGAAACCATGAGAAAATTATAAAGGAACCATGAGGGAATTACTTCCTTCCTTACTTCATTGCATTAATTCTCTCTTTTTACTTTTATGAGATTGATACATTGGGGATCTTAGCCTTATTGGAAACACATAGATGCATTACTCCCATCTTTTATGTTCATGAGATTGGTACTTGGTAGTAATTATAACATTATGGAAGTTTTGGAATTTCGATCAATGATTAAGAGACGTTTGAGTCATGATTGGTCCCTGATTAAGAAACATGAGAGTAATAACATATGACAACCTGAAATGAGATACCTTTTCATATTTCGAAATGGAACAAGGAGAATGACAACATGAACAATATGCTTCAGGAGGATACGAAAAGAGTAACCTTACATACCTTATCTCCTCAATACGAATATACAATCCTATACGTGAATACAATAGTCCCTCTCCTTCCTTATGTTACACTCTACAACACAAGTACATAACGGAGTTTACATTAACCACCAACTATCTTACAAATGCATACAACGATAATGAGTTACACAATGGCCTCAAAATGTCATTTCCCCCTTGACAATACCATGTATGAAACTACCATACCAACAATACCACAACATTCCCAACACTGACCACAATATCATAAACCACTATCATGTCACACCAAGTTCATACTTTCCACTCTCCATTATCACAACATCACAATAATTCCATCAATTCACTTCAATACACCTCACAACAACAAATCGGCCAAAATCCCATAATTTACACTTATAAAAAAATAACAAGTTTAATAACATAATCACACCATACATTTTTATATTTCATCCATACCATGCTCTTTCATCAAAATCACAAGTCATATTTCAAGTTTAAATTCCATAGATGGCACATCTTTTACAAAAACGCAAAGTGCCATGTTCAACACTTCCAAGCATAACCAACATGATCTACATACACTTCCATGCATATAATATATTAATACATAATAATAATCACTTACCTAGGCTTGGAAAATGATGATCTTGCTCTAAAGATGACTTAGGGTTTGAAGAGCCCAAAGGGGTGTTCTCTTGAAACTTCTAGAAAATGAGAAAATGTGATGTGTGTCTTTATGAAATAAAATATGATTTTATGCCCCTTTTATAGTGCCACAAACTCATCCTTAGCCACTCTTTATAGTAATAAATACTATATCTAGAAGGTCAAGGGAAGAATGGGTCATTTGACCTATTCTTGGCCCATGTCTTCTTCTCATTTTGGGCCTCTTTTGAACCCAATTCACTTGATCCAAAAAAATCAATAATTTCTCATGTTTAAGTCATTTCATACGCGTTACAATGATATTTCCACTCACGGGATTTATATTTGTAGCCTTAATCCCAAAAATAAGCGATTCTAGCCACGTATGACTTAATTTGACTACAAGGGTAAAACCGTCATTTTGATGCTAAATTCGTTCACTAGGAATTTTACCATACCAATTTAATATTTCAATCATTCCATGCATATGCTCGTGGTTGTATAAGAAACGTGACAAAAATCGGCTTGGTACATCCCCGAGCACCGTTGGGACTTAAGAAAAATTTCCAACATTGAAAGGTGGCCAAAACCAACCTGGCACGACCTTGGGCATGCCAGCTTGCTGCCTCTGGGCTAAAAAGTTTTTCCCATAGCGGCCCGGCACGCCCTCTGGCGTGCCCCAACCCTTTTTTTAAAAAAATTTCGTTTCTTCGACTTTTCTTCGCGGATTTGGTTAGATACTTCAAGTCCTATTCTTTAACTTACTTCTTACCCTTAATATCCTTTGTATGGAGGTCATCTTATACTCATTTTCAACCCCACAAATTCTCCACGAAAATCCCAAAACACCTCCTACGAAGGGCTAACCACATGTACGAGGCCAAATTTCAATTTTCTCATCATTAATCATTACCAAATACATACTTATAGCTCTCGACACCTAAGTAAACATTATTCACCGTCGTCACATAGGATTGGGAAGGTACGGGCTGTTATATTCACACACCCCCTTAGAAACATTCTTACTCGAATATTAACGATGTCACTTCAGTTATAACAAATGCTTCTCTATATTAGCATGCGTAGACATAGACTCTTAATACTCATAGATACTTACTTGTTATTGGTCTACTTCCTCATGTTGAACTTTTTCCTTCGGTATGAAACAAATATGGGTACGTCGATTTCATCATCATTTTTTTTCCTAGCTCCCAATGTGATCTCTTCGACTTGTTGATCTCTCTAAAGAACTTTTATAGACACTACATCTTCATTCCTCAACCTCTTTACTTGTCATTATAGAATAACAATGGGTACCTACTCATAGGTAAGATCCTCCGTAAATTGTACATCGTCAATGGGAGCAATACAAGATGGATTTCATATGCACTTTCAACGCATCAAAACATGTGGAGAGTTCTTGGGGTCGTGATAGTTTATATGCGACTTACCCAACTATTCGGGTACTCTTATATGGTATATTATATAGGGCCAACTTTCCTTCCTTCCATACAAAGCTTCATAAAGTGTCATTTTGATACTTGAATGATGGATATTATTGTAGGCAAACTCAATAAGCAATAGATGTTCATCCTAACTACCTTTAGAATACAACGTCCAACTCGTAGCATATCTTCAAATGTTTATATAGTACGTTCTGCCTAAAGATACATTGCAAACTTGTGCGATCAGTATATATATATCAACGTGAACCGCATACAAATAATGGCACCCTATATATATATATATTGTTTTCTCAAGCAACTCTCGTATCTGCTAACTCAATATCAAGTGTTGGCTAATTCCTCTCGGGTGGTCACAACTATCTGGAGGTATAAACTACTACGTTACCATGCTGCATCAATACATGCCCAAGAATGGCTTGACGTCTTATTATTTATTTATTTATTCCCAAATCTTACCTGATGATATCCCCATCTCAAGTTATCCTTGGAGAAACATTTGAACGTGCCATCTTTCTTTCGTACACGTAAGTCTAGTGCATCTCAAGGAAACATACTAGGTTTGATAATGATTCCCCTTAGATATCATTTGCCTTATCCTAAGATAGGAACTAAATTTACCCTTTCGGTACTCTAATGTTACATCTTCATTCATGGACTTTCTTAGCTCGGCAATCCACCATAGCATGCTCACAAATAGGTTCTATATAGTTACGATATAACCTCTTAACTATAGTGGATTCACCAACAGGCGTAAATACTCTAGATGGTCTAACTAATAATGCTAATGTTCCTTCAATTTTGTCACGGTCAATGGAGTAACATATGATACTGTAGAACCCAGATCAATCAATACATATATAGATACATTATGAAAACAACAGATCATATACCTGTAGCTACATCAGGATGGGCCTCCACATTTTGTTGACCCACTAGAGCATAAGTACGGTCCTGTATTCCACTAAAACTGGCTGCCCCTCTAGTACCATTACCACGACCAACTGGCTGCACACCTTGGCCTAAGAAAGGAACCGATGATGATGGTGCAACGGTTGGTCCCGTAGGTCGCATAATAATGCCCGTGCCCCTTCTTGGGCAACCTCTCACCATGTGCCCGGACATACCACATCAAAAGCAAATGTTGGTCCCAAACCGACATTCCTTTAGATGAAGCTTCCCACAGTGTGGACACGACTGACGAGGAAACCCCAATTGGTTCATACTTTCTTGCTCTTGATACCCCACTGGTTGTGAACCTTGAATTCCACTACTTTGTCCAACGTGACTGCCACTAAACCCTTGGAGCTGGGGTTGAGTGCCTGGTGTGGGCTAAGAAAATGATGTTCTCGGCGGTCTACTAAAATCCTGAGGCCCAAATTCTCCTTGGGACTCCATGTACTGTCCCATAGGTCTAGCTTTCTTTGATGGCCCCCCTTCAGCTTTGTGCATCTTTCTTCTCTTCTTCTGATCCTTCATCTTTTGGACAAAAGCCTATATTCTGGCTATATCCATATCTCTGTTCTGAGCAGAAATGGTACAGTCTCTGACCAATGATGGATCCAATCGATCCACATATCGATGAACTCTATCAGCCATAGTGGCTACCATAAGGGGGAGCATATCTGGCCAAAAAATTAAATCGAAGACTGTACTCCCGGACTCTCATATCCCCTTGACGAAGATTTAGAAACTGGTATGTGCGTGCCTCCTAAATCTCATATGGAAGGTAGTGATCCAGGAATGCCATTTGAAATTCTTCCCAGCTAGTCGGGGGTACACCAACACCCCTAGCTCATTTTCAATCTTCATACCATAAAATCGCCTCCCTTTTCAATCTATACGCCACGAGTTCAACTGTTTTTACACCAAATATGTGCATAACATCCAAATCCCTTTTGATTTGATCTATAAAATCTTGCGGGTCCTCATTAAGATCCGATCCAGTGAATATAGAAGGGTCTAGTTTCAGGAAATCCTGCGTCTTTCGACTGGCTGCCCTAGCCTCACTGTCATTACTTGTCATTGGACCAGCTTGTCCTTGATTTTGTGCTGCAATTAGCTAAATCAAAATATATACTGCATTTCTTAAATACTGGTCAGTGCCATTAACAGGTGGCTCAACAGGTTCTTCTCTCCTTCTCGGCTCTTCTGGAGCTGGAAAAGTAGAAGAAGCCCGCGATGCAAACTCACTTTCAGCTTCATCTTGCTCAACCCGTTCAGGTGGTAAGTTACTAGTTCCTTCTCCGCCAATCCTGTCTAGCTTCTTAGTCTTACCCTTGCCTCTTCTTGTAATCGGCATTTCTTACTATACCAAAGAAAAACAATTCCCATGTTCAGATACAATTCAACTTACAACTGGCTCTATTGCACGATCTAGAAGTGAAGAAAATAAACAACATCCTAAATGTCCCGTAGCCTCCTACTTATAAATGTGGTGCACAACACATCGATAAGTAAGACTCTACTCAGACACGGCTTTGTAGACACCCTTAGAATGACCTGCTCTGATACCACTTTTGTCACGACCCAAAATCCCATTCGGGCCGGACTGGCACCCGAAGCCGATATGGCCTGAGAGAACCAATCTTTGCTCATGAACCTTCATAAGCATGTCCTCGCATGAATCTTATTCTTTCTTATGCAACTATGCGGAAATCATAGACATGGAAACAAATGACATAAATATATATACAAAACTTGGCCGTTGGAGCCATTACGTCGAATTGAACGTACATATCTTACATTCATATACCCACATAGGTCTACAAATCCTCTAACCGATGCATGAACACAACAACCTATAGTCGGGATAAGTCCCCGCTTTATACTATAATTACAGAACCAAAACAATATACACATATGACTAGAAAAGCCCCGAACCAACTGGAGCGCACCAATAATTCGCGGATAACTCATAGCCTATTGTGGAGGTCTACTAGCACCTGTGCCTACAGTAAATAAAGTAAGTCCCCCAAAGGGGTCAGTACGAAGAATGTACTGAGTATGCAAGGCTATAAAAAAATTCATGAAACCTAAAAACCTCAATGAACTTGATTTCAAGAGAATAGTCAATGTGGATAAATCATCGTTTAGTATGTGTGGAAATATGTACCTTACGTTCATTATTCCATTTGCCTTTATGTCCGTTACCGTTAGTAGTTAGAACTGTCATTAGATAATCGTCAATAATGTATAACCATTAATATGCAACCGTCAATATGCAACCGTCAATAAATAAATAAAGCAGGTTCGACCCTTAGGGCTACCCCCTGTCAGGTTCAGCATCAAGCTAGGCTTTTGCCCCATTGAGCTTCCCCCCTGCTATCACTCAAAAATCAGTGAAGCAGGTTCGGCATCAAGTTTGGCTTTTGCTTCACTGAGCTTTCCCCCTGATCTAACAATATTGGGAATGGCTTGAGTTAGGCTTGTGCCCCCACAAATCTATCACTCGTACTCAATAAGTATAAAGAAAGTATAAAGTAACCATAAGGAAAATATAAAGAAACCATGAGAAAATTATAAAGGAACCATAAGGGAATTAATTCCTTCCTTACTTCATTGCATTACTTCTCTCTTTTTACTTTTATGAGATTGATACATTGGGGATCATAACCTTATTGGAAACATAAAGATGCATTACTCCCATCTTTTACGTTCATGAGATTGGTACTTGGTAGTAATTATAACATTATGGAAGTTTTGGAATTTTGATCAATGATTAAGAGACGTTTGAGTCATGATTGGTCCCTGATTAAGAAACATGAGAGTAATAACATATGACAACCTGAAATGAGATACCTTTTCATATTTCGGAATGGAACAAGGAGAATGACAACATGAACAATATGCTTCAGGAGGATACGAAAAGAGTAACCTTACATACCTTATCTCCTCAATACGATTATACAATCCTATACGTGAATACAATAGTCCCGCTCCTTCCTTATGTTTCACTCTACAACACAAGTACATAACGGAGTTTACATTAACTACCAACTACCTTACAAATGCATACAACGATAATGAGTTACACAATTACCTCAAAATGTCATTTCCCCCTTGACAATACCATGTATGAAACTACCATACCAACAATACCACAACATTCCCAACACTGACCACAATATCATAAACCACTATCATGTCACACCAAGTTCATACTTTCCACTCTCCATTATCACAACATCACAATAATTCCATCAATTCACTTCAATACACCTCACAACAACAAATCGGCCAAAATCCCATAATTTACACTTATAAAAAAATAACAAGTTTAATAACATAATCACACCATACATTTTTATATTTCATCCATACCATGCTCTTTCATCAAAACCACAAGTCATATTTCAAGTTTAAATTCCATAGATGGCACATCTTTTACAAAAACACAAAGTGCCATGTTCAACACTTCCAAGCATAACCAACATGATCTACATACACTTCCATGCATATAATATATTAATACATAATAATAATCACTTACCTAGGCTTGGAAAATGATGATCTTGCTCTAAAGATGACTTAGGGTTTGAAGAGCCCAAAGGGGTGTTCTCTTGAAACTTCTAGAAAATGAGAAAATGTGATGTGTGTCTTTATGAAATAAAATATGATTTTATGCCCCTTTTATAGTGCCACAAACTCATCCTTAGCCACTCTTTATAGTAATAAATACTATATCTAGAAGGTCAAGGGAAGAATGGGTCATTTGACCTATTCTTGGCCCATGTCTTCTTCTCATTTTGGGCCTCTTTTGAACCCAATTCACTTGATCCAAAAAAATCAATAATTTCTCATGTTTAAGTCATTTCATACGCGTTACAATGATATTTCCACTCACGGGATTTATATTTGTAGCCTTAATCCCAAAAATAAGCGATTCTAGCCACGTATGACTTAATTTGACTACAAGGGTAAAACCGTCATTTTGATGCTAAATTCGTTCACTAGGAATTTTACCATACCAATTTAATATTTCAATCATTCCATGCATATGCTCGTGGTTGTATAAGAAACGTGACAAAAATCGGCTTGGTACGTCCCCGAGCACCGTTGGGACTTAAGAAAAATTTCCAACATTGAAAGGTGGCCAAAACCAACCTGGCACGACCTTGGGCATGCCAGCTTGCTGCCTCTGGGCTAAAAAGTTTTTCCCATAGCGGCCCGGCACGCCCTCTGGCGTGCCCCAACCCTTTTTTTAAAAAAATTTCGTTTCTTCGACTTTTCTTCGCGAATTTGGTTAGATACTTCAAGTCCTATTCTTTAACTTACTTCTTACCCTTAATATCCTTTGTATGGAGGTCATCTTATACTCATTTTCAACCCCACAAATTCTCCACGAAAATCCCAAAACACCTCCTACGAAGGGCTAACCACATGTACGAGGCCAAATTTCAATTTTCTCATCATTAATCATTACCAAATACATACTTATAGCTCTCGACACCTAAGTAAACATTATTCACCGTCGTCACATAGGATTGGGAAGGTACGGGCTGTTATATTCACACACCCCCTTAGAAACATTCTTACTCGAATGTTAACGATGTCACTTCAGTTATAACAAATGCTTCTCTATATTAGCATGCGTAGACATAGACTCTTAATACTCATAGATACTTACTTGTTATTGGTCTACTTCCTCATGTTGAACTTTTTCCTTCGGTATGAAACAAATATGGGTACGTCGATTTCATCATCATTTTTTTTCCTAGCTCCCAATGTGATCTCTTCGACTTGTTGATCTCTCTAAAGAACTTTTATAGACACTACATCTTCATTCCTCAACCTCTTTACTTGTCATTATAGAATAACAATGGGTACCTACTCATAGGTAAGATCCTCCGTAAATTGTACATCGTCAATGGGAGCAATACAAGATGGATTTCATATGCACTTTCAACGCATCAAAACATGTGGAGAGTTCTTGGGGTCGTGATAGTTTATATGCGACTTACCCAACTATTCGGGTACTCTTATATGGTACATTATATAGGGCCAACTTTCCTTCCTTCCATACAAAGCTTCATAAAGTGTCATTTTGATACTTGAATGATGGATATTATTGTAGGCAAACTCAATAAGCAATAGATGTTCATCCTAACTACCTTTAGAATACAACGTCCAACTCGTAGCATATCTTTAAATGTTTATATAGTACGTTCTGCCTAAAGATACATTGCAAACTTGTGCGATCAGTATATATATATCAACGTGAACCGCATACAAATAATGGCACCCTATATATATATATATTGTTTTCTCAAGCAACTCTCGTATCTGCTAACTCAATATCAAGTGTTGGCTAATTCCTCTCGGGTGGTCACAACTATCTGGAGGTATAAACTACTACGTTACCATGCTGCATCAATACATGCCCAAGAATGGCTTGACGTCTTATTATTTATTTATTTATTCCCAAATCTTACCTGATGATATCCCCATCTCAAGTTATCCTTGGAGAAACATTTGAACGTACCATCTTTCTTTCGTACACGTAAGTCTAGTGCATCCCAAGGAAACATACTAGGTTTGATGATGATTCCCCTTAGATATCATTTGCCTTATCCTAAGATAGGAACTAAATTTACCCTTTCGGTACTCTAATGTTACATCTTCATTCATGGACTTTCTTAGCTCGGCAATCCACCATAGCATGCTCACAAATAGGTTCTATATAGTTACGATATAACCTCTTAACTATAGTGGATTCACCAACAGGCGTAAATACTCTAGATGGTCTAACTAATAATGCTAATGTTCCTTCAATTTTGTCACGGTCAATGGAGTAACATATGATACTGTAGAACCCATATCAATCAATACATATATAGATACATTATGAAAATAACAGATCATATACCTGTAGCTACATCAGGATGGGCCTCCACATTTTGTTGACCCACTAGAGCATAAGTACGGTCCTGTATTCCACTAAAACTGGCTGCCCCTCTAGTACCGTTACCACGACCAACTGGCTGCACACCTTGGCCTAAGAAAGGAACCGATGATGATGGTGCAACGGTTGGTCCCGTAGGTCGCATAATAATGCCCGTGCCCCTTCTTGGGCAACCTCTCACCATGTGCCCGGACATACCACACCAAAAGCAAATGTTGGTCCCAAACCAACATTCCTTTAGATGAAGCTTCCCACAGTGTGGACACGACTGACGAGGAAATCCCAATTGGTTCATACTTTCTTGCTCTTGATACCCCACTGGTTGTGAACCTTGAATTCCACTACTTTGTCCAACGTGACTGCCACTAAACCCTTGGAGCTGGGGTTGAGTGCCTGGTGTGGGCTAAGAAAATGATGTTCTCGGCGGTCTACTAAAATCCTGAGGCCCAAATTCTCCTTGGGACTCCATGTACTGTCCCATAGGTCTAGCTTTCTTTGATGGCCCCCCTTCAGCTTTGTGCATCTTTCTTCTCTTCTTTTGATCCTTCATCTTTTGGACAAAAGCCTATATTCTGGCTATATCCATATCTCTGTTCTGAGCAGAAATGGTACAGTCTCTGACCAATGATGGATCCAATCGATCCACATATCGATGAACTCTATCAGCCATAGTGGCTACCATAAGGGGGAGCATATCTGGCCAAAAAATTAAATCGAAGATTGTACTCCCGGACTCTCATATCCCCTTGACGAAGATTTAGAAACTGGTATGTGCGTGACTCCTAAATCTCATATGGAAGGTAGTGATCCAGGAATGCCATTTGAAATTCTTCCCAGCTAGTCGGGGGTACACCAACACCCCTAGCTCATTTTCAATCTTCATACCATAAAATCGCCTCCCTTTTCAATCTATACGCCACGAGTTCAACTGTTTTTACACCAAATATGTGCATAACATCCAAATCCCTTTTGATTTGATCTATAAAATCTTGCGGGTCCTCATTAAGATCCGATCCAGTGAATATAGAAGGGTCTAGTTTCAGGAAATCCTGCGTCCTTCGACTGGCTGCCCTAGCCTCACTGTCATTACTTGTCATTGGACCAGCTTGTCCTTGATTTTGTGCTGCAATTAGCTAAATCAAAATATATACTGCATTTCTTAAATACTGGTCAGTGCCATTAACAGGTGGCTCAACAGGTTCTTCTCTCCTTCTCGGCTCTTCTGGAGCTGGAAAAGTAGAAGAAGCCCGCGATGCAAACTCACTTTCAGCTTCATCTTGCTCAACCCGTTCAGGTGGTAAGTTACTAGTTCCTTCTCCGCCAATCCTGTCTAGCTTCTTAGTCTTACCCTTGCCTCTTCTTGTAATCGGCATTTCTTACTATACCAAAGAAAAACAATTCCCATGTTCAGATACAATTCAACTTACAACTGGCTCTATTGCACGATCTAGAAGTGAAGAAAATAAACAACATCCTAAATGTCCCGTAGCCTCCTACTTATAAATGTGGTGCACAACACATCGATAAGTAAGACTCTACTCAGACACGGCTTTGTAGACACCCTTAGAATGACCTGCTCTGATACCACTTTTGTCACGACCCAAAATCCCATTCGGGCCGGACTGGCACCCGAAGCCGATATGGCCTGAGAGAACCAATCTTTGCTCATGAACCTTCATAAGCATGTCCTCGCATGAATCTTATTCTTTCTTATGCAACTATGCGGAAATCATAGACATGGAAACAAATGACATAAATATATATACAAAACTTGGCCGTTGGAGCCATTACGTCGAATTGAACGTACATATCTTACATTCATATACCCACATAGGTCTACAAATCCTCTAACCGATGCATGAACACAACAACCTATAGTCGGGATAAGTCCCCGCTTTATACTATAATTACAGAACCAAAACAATATACACATATGACTAGAAAAGCCCCGAACCAACTGGAGCGCACCAATAATTCGCGGATAACTCATAGCCTATTGTGGAGGTCTACTAGCACCTGTGCCTACAGTAAATAAAGTAAGTCCCCCAAAGGGGTCAGTACGAAGAATGTACTGAGTATGCAAGGCTATAAAAAAATTCATGAAACTTAAAAACCTCAATGAACTTGATTTCAAGAGAATAGTCAATGTGGATAAATCATCGTTTAGTATGTGTGGAAATATGTACCTTACGTTCATTATTCCATTTGCCTTTATGTCCGTTACCGTTAGTAGTTAGAACTGTCATTAGATAATCGTCAATAATGTATAACCATTAATATGCAACCGTCAATATGCAACCGTCAATAAATAAATAAAGCAGGTTCGACCCTTAGGGCTACCCCCTGTCAGGTTCAGCATCAAGCTAGGCTTTTGCCCCATTGAGCTTCCCCCCTGCTATCACTCAAAAATCAGTGAAGCAGGTTCGGCATCAAGTTTGGCTTTTGCTTCACTGAGCTTTCCCCCTGATCTAACAATATTGGGAATGGCTTGAGTTAGGCTTGTGCCCCCACAAATCTATCACCCGTACTCAATAAGTATAAAGAAAGTATAAAGTAACCATAAGGAAAATATAAAGAAACCATGAGAAAATTATAAAGGAACCATAAGGGAATTAATTCCTTCCTTACTTCATTGCATTACTTCTCTCTTTTTACTTTTATGAGATTGATACATTGGGGATCATAACCTTATTGGAAACATAAAGATGCATTACTCCCATCTTTTACGTTCATGAGATTGGTACTTGGTAGTAATTATAACATTATGGAAGTTTTGGAATTTTGATCAATGATTAAGAGACGTTTGAGTCATGATTGGTCCCTGATTAAGAAACATGAGAGTAATAACATATGACAACCTGAAATGAGATACCTTTTCATATTTCGGAATGGAACAAGGAGAATGACAACATGAACAATATGCTTCAGGAGGATACGAAAAGAGTAACCTTACATACCTTATCTCCTCAATACGATTATACAATCCTATACGTGAATACAATAGTCCCGCTCCTTCCTTATGTTTCACTCTACAACACAAGTACATAACGGAGTTTACATTAACTACCAACTACCTTACAAATGCATACAACGATAATGAGTTACACAATTACCTCAAAATGTCATTTTCCCCTTGACAATACCATGTATGAAACTACCATACCAACAATACCACAACATTCCCAACACTGACCACAATATCATAAACCACTATCATGTCACACCAAGTTCATACTTTCCACTCTCCATTATCACAACATCACAATAATTCCATCAATTCACTTCAATACACCTCACAACAACAAATCGGCCAAAATCCCATAATTTACACTTATAAAAAAATAACAAGTTTAATAACATAATCACACCATACATTTTTATATTTCATCCATACCATGCTCTTTCATCAAAACCACAAGTCATATTTCAAGTTTAAATTCCATAGATGGCACATCTTTTACAAAAACACAAAGTGCCATGTTCAACACTTCCAAGCATAACCAACATGATCTACATACACTTCCATGCATATAATATATTAATACATAATAATAATCACTTACCTAGGCTTGGAAAATGATGATCTTGCTCTAAAGATGACTTAGGGTTTGAAGAGCCCAAAGGGGTGTTCTCTTGAAACTTCTAGAAAATGAGAAAATGTGATGTGTGTCTTTATGAAATAAAATATAATTTTATGCCCCTTTTATAGTGCCACAAACTCATCCTTAGCCACTCTTTATAGTAATAAATACTATATCTAGAAGGTCAAGGGAAGAATGGGTCATTTGACCTATTCTTGGCCCATGTCTTCTTCTCATTTTGGGCCTCTTTTGAACCCAATTCACTTGATCCAAAAAAATCAATAATTTCTCATGTTTAAGTCATTTCATACGCGTTACAATGATATTTCCACTCACGGAATTTATATTTGTAGCCTTAATCCCAAAAATAAGCGATTCTAGCCACGTATGACTTAATTTGACTACAAGGGTAAAACCGTCATTTTGATGCTAAATTCGTTCACTAGGAATTTTACCATACCAATTTAATATTTCAATCATTCCATGCATATGCTCGTGGTTGTAGAATAATCGTGGCAAAAATCGACTCGGTACGTACCCGAGAACCCTTGGGACTTAAGAAAAATTTCCAACATTGAAAGGTGGCCAAAACCAGCTTGGCACACCCTTGGGCGTACCAGCTTACTGCCTATGGGCTAAAAATTTTTGCCCAGAGCGTCCCGGAATTCCCTCTGGCGCGCCCCACCCCTTTTTTTTGAAAATTTTCGTTTCTTCGACTTTTTTTCGCGGATTTGGTTAGATACTTCAAGTCCTATTCTTTAACTTACTTCTTACCCTTAATATCCTTTGTTTGGAGGTCCTCTTAGACTCATTTTGAACCCCACAAATGCTCCACGAAAATCCCAAAACACCTCCTACGAAGGGCTAACCACATGTACGAGGCCAAATTTCAATTTTCTCATCATTAATCATTACCAAATACATACTTATAGCTCTCGACACCTAAGTAAACATTATTCACCGTCATCACATAGGATTGGGAAGGTACGGGGTCTTACAAATAAATTGATTAAAGGATCATAAAACCAAGAAAATTGCTTGAAAGAAATTAGGGCAAACATTTCAGGAATAAGTCAGAAAGTTGAATCTCACTCAACTGTAATAAAATAGTTGGAGCAATAGTTTGGGCAGATATCGGTGGCACTAAACCAACGTCAACCAGACACTCTTCCAAGCAACACCATTCAAAATTCAAAAAATGGCGGTCAATGTTTGGCCATCACTACAAGAAGCAAAAAGAGCACGACCAACCCATCTAACCCATCTATCCCACGACCTCCTTCTCCCTTTCCTCAAAGGTTGAAAAAGAAGGCCGAGAAAGGTAAGTACCAGAAGTTTATTACGATGTTGAAAGAGTTATTGGGGGTTGAGGCTTTGGAGCAAATGCTCGATTACGCAAAGTTCATGAAAGACTTAGTGACGAAGAAGAGAACTGTCAGTTTTGAGCCGACAGATAAATTGCATCATTGTAGTGCAGTTGGTTCGCGTTCCCTAGTTGAAAAAAGGAGGATCCAGGGGCTTTCACAATCCTTTGTACTATCGGGTCTTACAACTTTGCAAAGGAACTATGTGATTTGGGTGCTAGCATTAACTTAATGTTGCTAGCCGTGTTCAAGTAGTTAGGGTTGGGAAAACCAAAACCGACATCTATGAGGCTTCTAATGGTAGATAGAACTGTGGAAAAGCCGATAGGCATTCTGTATGATGTTTTGGTGAAAGTTGCATCTTTTATCTTTCCAGCTGACTTTGTAATTTTAGATTGTGAAGTTGACTTCGATGTTCCTATCATCTTGGGGAGACCATTCCTTGTCACTGGCAATGCTTTGGTTGACATAGAAACTGGGCAGATAAAATTCAGGTTAAATAATGAACAAGTTACTTTCAATGTTTGTCATTCCATGAAGCAACCAAAAAATATGCAGGTAATTTTTGTAATTGATACGCTTGATGAGAGTGCCATAGTCATTCCAATTGAACAAAGGTTCGGTGTAGAAGCTCTTGCAGCTGTGGTTATGAATTTTGACAGTGATAGTATTGAGTATTACGATGAGATGGTAGGAACGCTTACTGGTAGGGGATCCTACACTTATGCTCCAAAGAAACTTGATCTCGATTTGAAGAATAGGGTGAACCCACTGGCTCGCCCTTGTTGAGGAGCCTCCAGTCTTAGAGCTTAAGGCTCTTCCTTCTCACTTTCGCTATGCATTTTTGGGAACAACTAACACCTTGCCTCTAATCGTTTCTGCTGAGTTAGCAGAATGGCAGGTAGAAGCTCTGGTTTTGGTATTGAAGAAATTTAAAAGGGCCATTGGTTGGTCTATTACTAATATTATAGGGATTCCACCTGGCATTTGCACTCATAAGATCTAGCTTGTTCCTGAGTGTATATCAAGCATTGAGCACCAACGTCGCCTGAACCCACCTATGAAGGAAGTTGTGAAGAAAGAGATCATTAAGTGGTTAGATGCAGGCATAGTTTACCCCATTGTTGATAGCAAATGGGTAAGCCCAGTGCAGTGTGTACCAAAGAAGGGAGGAATCACTGTGGTTCCAAATGATAAAAATAAATTGATCCCAATGAGTCCAGTAATCGGATGGAGAGTTTGCATGGATTATCGGAAGCTGAATTCTTGGACTGAGAAGGACCATTTTTCTATGCCCTTCATGGACCAAATGTTAGACCGCCTTGCTGGTAGAGGATGGTATTGTTTCCTCGATGCTTATTCGAGTTATAATCAGATTTTTATCACTCCCGAAGACCAAGAGAATACCACTTTCACTTGTCCATATGGGACGTCTATGTTCAAAAGGATCCCTTTCAGATTATGTAATGCACCAACAACTTTTCAACGTTGCATGATGTCCATTTTTTCTGACATGGTGAAAGACACTATTGAGGTATTTATGGATGATTTTTTGCTTGTAGGAGACTTTTTTAATGATTGTTTGGCTCACCTTGCTAAGGTATTGCAAAGATCCGAGGAGTGCAACTTGGTGCTAAATTGAGAAAAATGTCACTTTATGGTAATAAAAGGTATTGTGTTGGGGCATCGAATCTCAAAGAGGGGTATCGAAGTAGACAAAGAAAAGATTGAGGTTATTGAAAAATTACGCCCACCTGTTTCTGTAAAAGGGATTCGAAATTTTTAGGTCACGCTGGCTTTTATAGAAGATTCATCAAGGATTCCTCTAAGATTGCACATCTGTTATACATAATTTTGGATAAAGAGGTAAAGTTCGTATTTGATGAGTCATGCCTAAAAGCCTTCGAGTGTCTAAAAGGGAAATTGACTTCAGCCCCCATTATTGTCTCACCAAACTGGACGATGCCATTTGAGGTTATGTGTGATGCTAGTGGAGTAGCTTTGGGTGCAGTCCTTGGCCAAAGATATGAAAAGATTTTACATCCAATTTATTATGCTAGCAAAGCACGTAATCCAGCTCAAAAGAACTACTGTGACTGAACAAGAGTTGTTGGCAGTGGTCTTTGGTTTCGAGAAATTTTGTTCTTACTTGATTGGCACAAAGGTAATTGTGCATACATACCATACAGCACTTCGGTATCTTATGTCGAAGAAGGATGCTGAGCCAAGATTTATTCGGTGGGTGCTTCTACTGCAAGAATTTGATTTTGAAGTCAAGGACCAAAAGGGAATAGAAAATCAGGTCGTTGTCCATCTATCACGCCTTGAGGAGGAGGCCGTGCTTAAATTAAGGGATGATCTTGATATTGATGATACATTTCTAGATGAGAAAGTATTGGCAGCATCACAAGACCTAATCCCTTGGTTTGCAGATTTTGCCAACTTTTTGGGACCTAGGCCCGAAAGATATGTCATACCAGTAATGGAGGAGGTTCATGCATGAGGTGAGAAAATTTTTCTGGGATGAGCCTTACCTGTTTAGAGTATGTGCGGATGGTATGATTCGAAGGTGTATCCCAGCGGCTGAAATGATGAGTATCTTAGAAGCATGTCATTCATCTCCAGTTGGGGGTCATCATGGTGGTACGCGGACTGCGCACAAGTTTAAAGGATATAGGTAATGAACCAAGTTTCTTAAGTGATTAGCGGTGGGTTAAAAAGGATTTAAAGGATATTATAATGGCCCAAACATTTCAGCATGTATACGCCAAGTTAACCTAAACGAAAGTGCTTAAACGTGACATAGTAAGGTGGTATTCTATCTCAAGGATTAAAGTGTCCAAGTGTATATAAGTATTAAGTTAATATAAGGGGTTAAGACTTAAAATATGGAATAAAATAAGTGAGTTGCTTGCTTGACTTAAATTAAGCTAGTAGCTGACAAGTAGGTGCATCACCTACTTTGACTTATTGACCAATCTAAGAACCAAGTAGGTGCATAACCTACTAAGACTCATTTGACCATCTTATTGGGCCAAGTACACTACCACCTACTTGAATAAATTCTGGCCCAAGTTAAAAGAAAGGAAAGGAGAAGAATAGGCAGCCAAAGCCCAACAGTTTTAGATCCACAAAGGCCCAAGTATAATGGGCAAGTAGGTGCACCAAATACTTGATATTTTATGGCCAAAAATGGGCAATAAAGTCGGCCAAGAGCTGGTCCCTTTAAAGGGATTGAAAACAGCTCATTTTATTCATTTTAACTTAGGCAAAAAAATCAGCTTTCAAGGGTTTTCTCTCTTTCTCTCTAGTAGCTTCTACAGCAGCCCTATAATTCCATTAGGGTTCTTGGGATTTACCTTCCTTCCAAGCTAAAGGAAAGTGAACAAATCATGAGCTTATCTCAAAAAGACTATGGAAATTATGTTCTTCATGTTTATATTATAAGACATCCCTCTATAAGTTTGGCAGTCCCATCTTTCTTGGTTATTAAGAGATTTTTCTATTCTCCTTTGGTTTGTGTGTGAAGGAACCAAGATATTGAAGAAATACAAGTTAAGAGAATAAATTATCACAAAATTAAGGTAAGGCTACTGCCCATTTTTGCCCCCTTCCTATATACATATTTTGGTGGAGAATTGTGTATATATTGTTGTCAAGAACTCAAGGGATGATGAGTTCAATATTTGGTTGCTATGATAAAGGATATTGGGGCTGTTTTAGGAATTGTGTTATGTGTATACGTTGGGGACATCCTTGTTGATGTTGGGAAAGGATTTAACTAACTTGTATTGAATTATAGACGGAGGATGTGGTGATACACCACCAAACTGAATATTATATAAACCTACTGCCCACTCTACTTTGTATACTGTTTTGAGGGTATAATGAGGCTAACGTTGTTTCGGGGGACGTTATAGGATTTGTATGGTATGTGAATGTATTTAGAGGAGTAACTATTGAAAGAACACCCTTGAATAAATTAATTACGGGCTTACTGCCCGGCTACTGCTTTGATGAGGTTAAGTGGCTTAAATATGTTAATTAGATACTAATACTAGTTTTACGAATCACTTTATTGTAGATCAGTAGTCCGAGGGGCAGGAGGTTAAGTTGGGATAATAACGGAGTTGTACAGCAAGGTATGTAAGGCTCTTTGTATTCTATGTTCTTTGGCATGAAATCTAATACATTGATATTACATTCACTCCCTTATGTCATTATTACCTCCTTAAATGCATATTCATATATCTCTCACTACTGGTCCATAGTTTAAAACTCAATAATGTTATGACCACCAAAAGAACTATCTCAAAGATTAAAGAAATGATGTAAAGAGAATCTGTATATTCTTGGGTGGTATCCCAGGGGTGGAAGGAACACCTAGCCTGGGTCGATCCCAATATCACGGGTAGTATCCCAGGGGTGAAAGGAAATCCTAGCATGGGTTGATCCAGATTTGTGTCTTTAAGAGGACCGTATCCCAGAGGTTAAAATACCTAGCATGGGTCATCCTCTTTTACCACTGATCAGCTGGTTATTTTTTTATCATATACTTTACAATTTTACAATGCAAAGAAGGATAAAGTAAAGTAAAAGATGTAATGTACATGATCCCATAAATACAAGAAAAGGTGGTCTATTATTCTTATTTATACAGTTATATATTGATATCTGATTTTGTTAAGATCTTGTCTTACCTATGGTCACTTATTGCCTTACATACTCAGTACATTCTTTCATACTGACGTCCCTCATGGGGGCACTATGTTTCATGCCATAGGTACAGGTACTCCAGCTAGTAGACCTTCTCAGTAGGAGCACAAGATACTCAGCTGTGGTTAGTAAGCTGTAAGTTAATTCAGCGCTTTACCGAGTCTTTGGTATATTTTTTGGTATTGTATAATAGTTAAGGGTAAGGTTGGGCCTGTACCGACCTAGACCATGTTTGTCGATCTTATAGAGGCTTTGTAGACCAGTGTATAAAGTGCAGTTATGTTTGGTTCCTTAACAGTTGTTGCCTCAACAGCCAAGTCACGTATATATGTTTTGGGCCTATCTTTATGTTAGTATTTTCTCATTACTATAGCTTGTATATATTTGTCAAAGCCCCATTACTGTTATAGTTATTTGTTTGGACAATAAGATTATAAGTTGGTTCTCTCGAGTCTTTAGGGTATCGGGTGCCTGTCCATCTCAATGGGATTTGAGGTGTGACAAAAGTGGTATCAGAGCAGGTCATCCTAGGGAATCTACAAAGTCGTGTTTATGTAGAGTCTTGCTTATGGGTGTGTTGTACACCACATCTATAAATAGAAGGTTACGAGACATTTAGGATTTGTTTCTTTTTCTTCATTTGTTAGATCGTGCGATAGAGCCGATGATGTAAGTTGATTTGTATTTAACCTTGAATAATTAATTTTTTTTATAAAGTGAAGATGCCGATTATAAGAAGGAGTAAGAATAAAATTAAGAAAGTGGATATGGCTGCTGGAGAAGGGACCAGCAGGTCACCACCTAGACAAGTTAATCAAAGTGAGGCTCAGGATGAGTTTGCATCAAGGACTTCTTCTACTCCTCCATCTCCAGAAGAACTAAGAAGGAGAGGAGTACCCCCAGAATCACCTATTAATGCTACTGATCAAGATTTAAGAAATGCAGTGCAATTGTTGACTCGCATAGTTGCTGGACAAGGTCAAGGACAAGCTGGTCCGACTATGGGTACTAGTGGTGAGTCTACGGACACAGGATTTTCTTAAATTAGACCCTCCCACATCCATCGGGTTAAATCTTAACGAAGACCTACAAGATTTTATTGATCAAATCCAAAGGGCTTTTGATGTCATGCATGTATCGGGTAAAGAGGCGATTGAGCTAGCAGCGTATAGATTAAAAGGAGAGGCTATATTATAGTATGAAGACTGAAAACGATCTAGGAGTACAGGTGCACCTTCAGCTAATTGGGAAGTGTTCAAAGCAATATTTCTTAATCATTACCTTCCATTTGATATCCGAGAGGCCCGGACAGATCAGTTTTTAAATCTTCACCAAAGGAATATGAGTGTGAGGGAGTACAGTCTTCAGTTTAACTCTTTGGCCAGGTATTCTCCTAATGTAGTAGCTACCATGGAAGATAGAGTTCATCGATATATGGATAGATTGGATCCGTATCTAGTTAGAGATTGTACTATTGGTGCCTTGAATAAAGACATGGATATAGCAAGGATACAAGCTTTTGCACAGAAAATGGAAGATCAAAGACAAAGAAGAAGGACACAAGAGCCAGAAAGAGGGTACTCCAAGAGGGCTAGGTCTATGGGGCAGCTTGTGCCATCCCAAAGTGAGTCCAGGCCTCGATTTTTAAATAGACCACCTAGGCCACCATCTTCCTACTTTACAGCTAGTACTCCACCCCGATTTCAAGGATTTAGGGCCAATCAATTTGGGCAAAGAAGTGAGAGCCAAGGTTCAGTAGCACAGAACCAAGAGCATGGAAGCATGAGCCAATAAAAACCTCCTAGACAGCCTTGTAAACAATGTGCGAGACATCATCTAGGTGCATGCTGGTTTGGGATAGATGCTTTTTATTGGTGTGGTACACTGGGCCATATGATGAAAAATAGCCCTCGAAGGGGAATAGGAGGTGTGGGACAAACTACTGGATCATCTATTGCATCATCATTATCAGTGCCTCCTTTAGGTAGAGGTCAACAAATGCCTGCTGGTCGTGGTACAGGTGGTAGAGGAGCAACTAGTTCTAGCGGAGTCCAAAATCATACATATGCTCTAGCGGGTCGACAAAATTTGGAGGCTTCTCCTAATGTAGTTACAGGTACATTGTCCATCTTTTCACATAATGTATATGTATTAATTAAACTGGTTTCTACGCTATCATATGTTACTCCATTAATTGCGGGAAAGTTCAAAAGAACACCGGAATCACTGGTTAATCCATTTGAAGTGTCTACACTAGTTGGTGAATCTATTATAGCTAGAAGAGTTTATCGTAATTGCATTGTTACTGTTTGTGATCATGACACATTGGCCGACCTTGTTGAGCTAGAAATGGTGGACTTTGATGTTATAATGAGTATGGATTGGTTGGCTTCTTGTTATGCCACAGTAGATTGTCGAGCTAAGAGGGTGCATTTCCATTTTCCAAAAGAGATAGTACTTGAATGGAGAGGTAATATTGGAGCACCAAGGGGTAAGTTTATTTCTTATGTCAAGGCAAAGAAGATGATGTCCAAAGGGTACATATGTCATTTAGTAAGGGTGAGAGATATAGAAGCGGAGCCACCGACTCTTCAATCCATTCCAGTGGTAAATGAATTTTTTAATGTGTTTCCTGAAGAGCTTCCTGGTTTACCTCTAGAACGAGAAATAGAGTTTGGTATTGATGTGGTCCCAGATACTCAACCTATTTCTATTCCTCCATATAAAATGGCCCCGACAGAATTACGTGAATTGAAGGAACAATTAAAAGAGTTGTTAGAAAAGGGATTCATAAGGCCTAGTATGTCTCCTTGGGGCGCACCCATGTTATTTGTACGTAAGAAGGATGGCACATTAAGAATGTGTATTAACTACTGACAATTGAATAAGGTGACAATCAAGGACAAATATCCCCTCCCTAGAATTGACAATTTGTTTGATCAGTTACAAGGTGCTAAGTGTTTCCCAAAGATCAACTTGAGGTCAGGTTATCACCAAGTGAAAGTGAAGGAGAAAGATATACCCAAAACGGCTTTTCGAACACGATATGGTCATTTTGAGTTTTTAGTTATGTCATCTAGGCTAACAAATGCACCAGCAGCTTTCATGGATCTGATGAATAAAGCATTCAAGCCATTCTTGGATGTGTTTGTGATAGTATTTATAGACGATATTCTGGTGTATTCAAGATCGAAAGAGGACCATGCTAATCATTTGAGATAGGTATTACAGATTCTTCATGATCGTAAGTTATATGCAAAGTTCTCTAAATGTGAGTTTTGGTAAAAATCAGTGGCATTCTTGGGGCATATTATATCCGATGAAAGGATAGGGTTGATTCTCAAAAGATAGAAGCCGTGAAGAACTGGCCAAGACCCACAACACCTACGGAGGTTCGTAGTTTCCTAGGCTTGGCAGGTTATTATAGAAGGTTTGTTGAGGGATTTTCTTCTATTTCTACCCCAATAACCAAGTTAACACACAAAGTAGTCAAGTTTCAATGGAATGATGCCTGTGAAAGAAGCTTTCAAGAGCTGAAGAATAAGTTAACTTTCACACTTGTATTGGTACTTCCAGAAGGTATAGAGGGGTATGTAGTATATTGTGATGCTTCAGGAGTGGGTCTAGGATGTGTATTGATGCAGTATGGTAAGGTAATAGCCTACGCCTCAATACAGTTGTGTCCACATGAGAAGAATTATCCAACACATGATCTTGAGCTAGCAGCGATTATATTTGCTTTAAAGATATGGCGCCATTACTTGTATAGGGTTCATGTTGATATATATACTGACCATAAGAGTTTACAATATATCTTTAAGCAGAAGGACTTGAATATAAGGCAGCGAAGATGGCTTGAGCTATTAAAAGACTATGATGTTGATATCTTGTATCATTCGGGGAAAGCAAACGTGGTAGCCGATGCTTTAAGTTGTAAGACAATGGTAAGCACTTATGGGAAGTCCATGGAAATACAAGGGATAACTAAAGATCTACACCAACTAGCTAGCTTGGGAGTTCGCCTTTTTGAATCTCCAGATGAAGGAGTTATTGTGCAAAATACGGTAGAATCCTAATTGGTAACTGAAGTGAAAGAAAAGCAGTATGCAGATCCTATTTTATTATAGCTTAAGGAAAATGTACAACAAGGTATGACGTAATAGGGAGTACTTTGGTGCCACAAAAGATTGTGTGTACCTAATATTGATGGACTAATGAAGAGGATTATGGAAGAAGCACACCATTCAAGGTATTCTGTCCATCAAGGGTCAACCAAAATGTATCATGACTTGAAAGAAGTGTATTGGTGGGGAGACATGAAGAAGAACATTGCAGAATTTGTATCCCAATGTCCAAATTGTCAACAAGTTAAAGTAGAGCATCAAAAGCCAGGAGGTTATATGCACTGTATGCAGCTCCCTATTTGGAAGTGGGACATGATCAACATGGATTTCATCACTGGTTTGCCTCGCTCCCCCTCGAAAGTTTGATTCCATATGGGTAATAGTTGATAGACTCACCAAATCAGCCCATTTCCTACCAGTTAAGACTACTTACACAGCTGAAGAGTATGCAAGGTTATATATTAAAGAGATAGTTCAGCTACATAGAGTCCTAATTTCTATTATATCTGATAGGGGAGCTCAATTTACTGCAAACTTTTGGAAGTCATTTCAGAAGAGTTTAGGAACGCAAGTGAGTTTAAGTATAGCTTTTCACCCTCAAACGGATGGTCAGGCAGAACGTACCATCCAAACACTTGCAGATATGCTGCGAGCTTGTGTATTGGACTTCAAAGGTAGTTGGGATGATCATTTGTCACTTATTGAGTTTGCATATAATAATAGCTATCACTCAAGTATCAAAATGGCACCTTATGAAGCTTTATATGGGAGAAAGTGTAGATCACCAATTGGGTGGTTTGAAGCTGCTGAAACTACCTTATTTGGGCCAGATCTTGTTCATCAAGCTATGGAAAAAGTTAAGGTGATACAAAAACAGCTAGAAATAGCTCAAAGTCTACATAAATCATATGCAGATATTAGAAGAAGAGGGATAGAGTTTGCTATAAGAGATTGGGTATTCTTAAAGGTGTCACCAATGAAAGGGGTAATGAGGTTCGGTAAAAAGGGAAAACTGAGTCCACGCTATATAGGGCCATATAAGATTATTCAAAGATTTGGCCAAGTTGAATATAAGTTAGAGCTTCCCCAAGAGCTTTCAATAGTACATCCAGCGTTTCATGTCTCAATGCTCCGAAAATGCATAGGAGATCCATCTCGTATTACTCCTACTGAAGATGTACAAGTTATAGAAGAACTTACTTATGAAGAAATGCCTATTACTGTTTTAGATCAGCAAGTCAAGAAGTTAAGAAATAAAGAAGTAGCTTCTGTAAAAGTACTTCGGAGGAACCAACAAATAGAAGAGATCACATGGGAAGCCGAGGAAGCAATGAAATCCAAGTACCCTCATTTATTCGAATCTGAAGTGAAAGTCCAAGATGCTGAATTGGATCATTAACAAGTAAGTATAACTATGTCAGTGTTATATGGTAACATGAAGATTAACCTTGGGCTTGAACGTGTTTAAGCAAGCTAATTATGCAGGCATTCGAGGACGAATATTCCTAAGGAGGGAAGGATGTAACATCCCGTATTTTGCGTGTACTTATTCTATTGATATGGTACTTGAGGTAACCTTTATTTATAGATAATGAACCAAGTTTTTAAGGTGATTAGCGGTGGGCTAAAAAGGATTTAAAGGATATTATAATGGCCCAAACATTTCAACATGTGTACGCCAAGTTAACCCAAACAAAAGTGCTTAAACGCGACATAGTAAGGTGGTATTCTATCTCAAGGATTAAAGTGTACAAGTGTATATAAGTATTAAGTTAACATAAGGGGTTAAGACTTAAAATATGGAATAAAATAAGTGAGCTGCTTGCTTGACTTAAATTAAGCTAGTAGCTGACAAGTAGGTGCATCACCTACTTTGACTTATTGACCAATCTAAGAACCAAGTAGGTGCATAACCTACTAAGACTCATTTGACCATCTTATTGGGACAAGTACACTACCACCTACTTGAATAAATTCTGGCCCAAGTTAAAAGAAAGGAAAGGAGAAGAATGCGCAGCCAAGGCCCAACAGTTTTAGATCCACAAAGGCCCAAGTATAATGGGCAAGTAGGTGCACCAAATACTTGATATTTTATGGCCAAAAATGGGCAATAAAGTCGGCCAAGATCTGGTCCCTTTAAAGGGATTGAAAACAGCTCATTTTATTCATTTTAACTTAGGCAAAAAAATCAGCTTTCAAGGGTTTTCTCTCTTTCTCTCTAGTAGCTTCTACAGCAGCCCTATAATTCCATTAGGGTTCTTGGGATTTACCTTTCTTCCAAGCTAAAGGTAAGTGAACAAATCATGAGCTTATCTCAAAAAGACTATGGAAATTATGTTCCTCATGTTTATATTATAAGACACCCTCTATAAGTTTGGCAGTCCCATCTTTATTGGTTATTAAAAAAAAATTCTATTCTCCTTTGGTTTGTGTGTGAAGGAAACAAGATATTGAAGAAATACAAGTTAAGAGAATAAACTATCACAAAATTAAGGTAAGGCTACTGGCCATTTTTTCCCCCTTCCTATATACATGTTTTGGTGGAGAATTGTGTATATATTGTTGTCAAGAACTCAAGGGATAATGAGTTCAATATTTGGTTGCTATGATAAAGGATATTGGGGATGTTTTAGGAATTGTGTTATGTGTATACGTTGGGGACATCCTTGTTGATGTTGGGAAAGGATTTAACTAACTTGTATTTAATTATAGATGGAGGATGTGGTGATACACCACCGAACTGAATATTATGTAAACCTACTGCCCACTCTACTTTGTATACTATTTTGAGGGTATAATGAGGCTAACGTTGTTTCGGGGGATGTTATAGGATTGTATGCTATGTGAATTTAATTAGAGGAGTAAGGGTTGAAAGAACACCCTTGAATAAATTAATTACGGGATTACTACCCGGCTACTGCTTTGATGAGGTTAAGTGGCTTAAATATGTTAATTAGATACTAATACTAGTTTTACGGATCACTTTATTGTAGATAAGTAGTCCTAGGGCAGGAGGTTAAGTTGGGATAATATCGGAGTTGTACAGCAAGGTATGTAAGGCTATTTGATTCTATGTTCTTTGGCATGAAATCTAATACATTGATGTTACATTCAATCCCTTATGTCATTATTACCGCCTTAAATGTGTATTCATATGTCTCTCACTACTTGTCCATAGTTTAAAACTCAATAATATTATGACCACCAAAAGAACTATCTCAAAGATTAAAGAAATGATGTAAAGAGAATCTGTATATTCTTGGGTGGTATCCCAGGGGTGGAAGGAACACCTAGCTTGGGTCGATCCCAATATCACGGGTAGTATCCCAGGGGTGAAAGGAAAGCCTAGAATGGGTCATCCTCTTTTACCACTGATCAGCTGGTTATTTTTTTAGCATATGCTTTACAATTTTACAATGCAAAGAAGGATAAAGTAAAGGAAAAGATGTAATGTACATGATCCCATAAATACAAGAAAAGGTGGTCTTTTATTCTTATCTATACAGTTATATATTGATATCTGATTTTGTTAAGATCTTGTCTTACTTATGGTAACTTATTGCCTTACATACTCAGTACATTCTTTTGTACTGCCGTCCCTCATGGGGGAACTATGTTTCATGCCACAGGTATAGGTACTCCAGCTAGTAGACCTCCTCAGTAGGAGCACAAGATACTCAGCTGTGGTTGGTAAGCTCTAAGTTAATTCGGGGCTTTATCGAGTCTTTGGTATATTTTTTGGTGTTGTATAATAGTTAAGGGTAAGGCAGGGCCTGTCCTGACCTAGACTATGTTTGTCGATCTTATAGAGGCTTTGTAGACCAATGTATAAAGTGTAGTTATGTTTGGTTCCTTAACAGTTGTTGCCTCAACGGCCAAGTCACATATATATGTTTTGGGCATATTTTTATGTTAGTATTTTCTCATTGCTATAGCTTTTATATATTTGTCAAAGCCCCATTACTGTTATAGTTGTTTGTTTGGACAATAAGATTATAGGTTGGTTCTCTCGAGTCTTTAGGGCGTCGGGTGCCTGTCCATCTCAATAGGATTTGATGTGTGAAAGTTAGGGCATTCCCGCATGGAGAAATTGAGCTAAAAGGTGATAATGATGTCCTTTTTAAGGTCAATGGTCAGCGTGTAAAGCACTATATGGGAATCACTCAAGAAATAAAGATATGTGAGGAGCTTAGTCTTGATGAAGTCTGAGTAGTCAAGCTATCCATATCGTGCCGCGATGTTAAATCAGGCGCTTCATGGGAGGCAACCCATGGGATGGTTGGTGAAGTCTGAGTAACCAACCTAGCCAAGTCGTGTCGCAACGTTAAATCAAGCGCTGCTTGGGAGGCAACCCAAGGTCTAAGTTGGTTGTGATCTAATTGGTGGAGGATAAGTAGCTGGAGTTTGTAATATTGAACTACATATGATAAATATAACCCATGACACTAATTCACGGGACGTAAGTTCATCAACGTAATGTGGGGTGGTACCGTAGAAGTCAGAGGAAATTACATGCTAGCTGAACTTGACCTACGCCAGTGACCCACGTGACATAGGTCAACCCACGTCATGTGGGTGGTGCCATGAAAATCAGAGGCCATTAGCAACCTGCAGGACCCTACCTACGATAGGGGATCCACGTGACGTAGGTCGACCCATGTCACGTGGGTGGTGCCGTGAGAAGCAAGAACCCTCTAATTACCTGAGATCCGACCCGACTCGACCCTAAAATTATATATCTATCGGTATACTCCTTAAATCCGACCCAATTTCAAATCCAAACTAAACCTTTTCAAAACCAAATCCTAACATAAACCCTATTTTCAAAATTTCAACAAATTCCCATGGACCAAATCCAAAATTCTTTAAATTCCCAAATACCAACTTCCAAATTCATCAAATCCCAACTACCTAAACACCACAATCCCCAAAATCTGACCCACCCAATCGTAAAACAAACCCACCCGACCCAAATCAGGACCTACCCAACCCAATATCTAACCCACCCGACCCAAAATCCGATCAAACACCTTACCCAATGCCACCTAAGTCAAACCCCAAATGTGGAGATATGGGTTCTTCATCAAGAATCCACACTAAAAACCCCGAATTTATGACTAGGTTGCATGATGAACCTTTGGGGTCCAATAAAAATAGGTCTGAAGTGGTATACAAGCTTGCTACTGCTGATTCTACACTGGTACCTCATACCACAACTGTAACACCCCGTAAGTTTCTGTGTCTAGTTAATTCCCGTAACATTTATGGAAATAGTGAAACATGGGATTTTTGAGGATTTATGCATTTAAAATTTGTGGGCTTAAGTTATTAGGCCCAAATGAAGCCCAATATTAATAAGTAGACATGACCCAAAAGGGGTCTTTGACCCATTTGTGACCCATTATTGTGGAGACAAGTTGTTATATTATTATTGGACCAAGTGGGTGGTTCAAGAGGACCATTAGGGGACTATATAAGGGGAATAAATCAGATTTTATTGATCAAAATTCTCATGCCAATGTTGGAAATTTCTACAATACTTTTCTCTCAACTCAAACCCTAAGTCTTTATCCCTTTGGTCAAGATCACCTTGGAGAAAGACTTGGTAAGTGTATATTATTATGGTTTAATATATTTTATGTATGGAAGATGGTTTATATCATGTTGGTTATGTTGGTGAAGTATGAGGAATTCACTATGTGTAAAACAACTTATGTGTGCTTAATCGGTAAATAGTTTTATCTTGTAAACTAGAGCATGGACTTGTGATCTTGAAGGAAACAAACTCGATGGATTAAATATTGATATATTAGATGTGATTATAGTCTTGAATTTTTTTGTCATGGTGTATAATGTTTGGAATTTTCATTGAGAAATTGGTTATGGTTTTGGTGGCGTATTGGCCGTAAAGTGTCATTTTGGGTGTTGTATGTGTGTTGTGAGACCATGGCTGGTTGTTGGAATATTATATGATCATAAATATGTGAAAATAAGTTTGGTTATGATCATGAACCATTCATTTCATGAAAATACCCAAAATAGACCCTTTCGGACCAAAACGGGCATCCGCCCCCGCAGACGGAGGCATCTGCGGGCGCAGATGGCTCTGGCTGCTTCCAAAGGACATATGTGTGCGCAGGTGGCAGCGCAGGTCAGCCCAGATTCTCGATTGGTATGTTTTCGACTCTAGTTGGTTCCCCGAAGCCCCCGTACCCTTCATGGATGTAATTATCAACTTGTAATGTCGTTTTAAGGACTTTAAAGTATCGTATGGAGGTATGATGGACTGTATTAAGTATGGAATATTGCTTATATGTTGTTATGAATCAAGTTTATAGGAGTAACTGTGACGGAAGGATAATGGAATGACATAAAGGGTAAGTGTGATGCGAAATGCTATGGTTGTATGAAATCTTGGTAAATGAGTGGAATGTTATGGTAGTGTTGGCACATGATGTGATAAATGACATTGTAAGAATATGAAATGACATGTTAAAATACCTATATGATGCATGGTCATCTTGTGTACTTGTAAGGTAGTTGGTTGCTAATATAAGTTTCGTTATGTACTTGTGATGTAGAATGAAACATAAGGAAGAAGCTGGAACATATATAGACTTGTGTACTCATACTTGGAAGTAAAGGTATGTAAGGTTACCTTGTCTGTATCTTTCTGTAGCATCTAATGTTCATATTGACGTTACACTTGTCCTATTCTGAAATGTACCAAGGTATCCTATTTCCGGTTATTGGTTATCAATGGTTATTGTCACATGTTTCCTATTCCTTGTACAATGGAGAATCTTGTCTCATAGTCAGTGCTAAGGTTCCAAATGTCCAACAAGGTTGTGTTTCAAACAATGTTATGGCAAGTGAATATACCAATCTCTCACAAGTGAATGAATCAATCCCTCACAAGTAAAGATACCAATCTTCTATAAGTAGAGGTACCAATCTTATAAGAGCATTGAAGGAAGTAATATGTAAGCTAGTTTAACCATCCCTCATAAGTTAAGGTATTGATCTCATGATGTTGAAGAGAAGTGAGGTAATATATATTTGTGTGCTACAAATAGTGTCTCAGTATGTAAATTCTCAATAGATGAAGTATGTATCTCTCATAAGAAGATATGTGCTAGTGATCTCATGAAGTGAAGGAGTGAATTATAAGTGGGTGACTTAATGTCTTGATCCTTAACGTGTCATTCTCATAACCATAAGATTGTAAAGTAGTAATGTGCGTGGTTGTTATATGTTTCATTGAGTAGGGGTCTCAATCTAAAGGGTATAAGTTCAATAGAGGAAATCCCAATATTATGCTATGTTAGTTAGTGCATTCCACCAAAGGTGGAGGCCTAGTATCATAAGATCTCATAAGAGTAGTGAAGAGGTAATAGACAAGGTAATACCTATCTCTCACAAGGTAAGGTGTTGATCTCATGAAGGCAAGAAGTGGTATACTATTTGTGTTTCAAATAATGTCATGATCATGTTTGTACCAATCTCTTATAAGTGAGTACACCAATCTCTCATAAATGAATGTATAAATCCCTCATAAGGAAGGAATAAAGTAATGTATAGTTGAATAGCATTATTCCAATCATGACATGAGTCTAAGTACCAATAGAGTTAGATACACGTCTCATATTCATTCGTAATGTTCTAAAAGTCCAATGAGGTTATGTTCCAAGGTTTCAATAGAGGTTATACTCATGTGTTTTGTTCATTGATCATTGTCCAAGGGGTCCAACAGTGTTATGTTTCCATATTTATTTGCATGTTTCACTCATTGATTATGGATCCAAAGCTTCAAAGAAAGTTGTGACTATCATAAGCAAAGCAAAAGTACCAACCTCTCACAAGTTAATGTATCAATCTCAAAAGTAAAGGAATGAAGTAAGAACAAAGTAATGATGATGATGATGTTAATTTATCCATGGGGTACAAATACCTGCATGATGGTTCTCTATACATTATCCATGGGGTGAAATGAACACCTGCATGATGGTTCTCTATACATTATCCATGGGGTGAAATTAACACCTGCATGATGGTTCTCTATACAACATCCATGGGGTGAAATTAACACCTGCATTATGGTTCTCTATACAGCATCCATGGGGTGAAATTAACACCTGCATGATGGTTCTCTATACAGCATCCATGGGGTGAAATAAACACCTGCATGATGGTTCTATGAATTTCCCACTGATCAGTTGGGCCCGGGCAGTATATGGTTAATAAGTTATAAAGTAAAGTAAAGTGAAGGCAAGGAAAAGAAAGAACGTAATGCATATGGTATCCCACATACAGACAGAGAGCTTATTCACATTTGTTATTTCTCTTATATTGATTCCATAGTTGTTGTTGTTATGTACGTATCATTGAAGATGATAATAAAGAAAGAAAGGTACATGGTTCCACATATAGAGTTCTTCTTATAATTATTTCCATTGAAGTTCTTACGTACTGACATAGTTCTTATGGCCTTACATAAGCAGTACATTCTTCGTACTGACCCCTCTTGGGGACTTTCCTTACATGTTGCAGGTGCAGGCATTAGTAGACCTCTTCAGTAGGCTGCGGATTGTATACAGGTCTCTGGTGAGCTCCAGTTGCTTCGGGGCTTCCCAAGTCACACGTGAACACTAGGTTTTGGTATTCTGTAAATATTGCATAGACATGGGCATGTATTTGTAGAGGCTTTGTAGACAGTTGTAGGAAGACAAATGTAGGAGACGTATGTCCATGATGACTTGATGGCCCTGTCGGCCAAGTTTCACATATGTATATATATTTAGCACATGTTTCATGAATTTTCGTTATTAACATGATAAGTTCTTACGTGATAATGGTATTTCTTATGGCATGCATATGAACAAACATAAGCAAAGATTGGTTCTCTCGGGCCTTATCGGCTTCGGGTGCCAATCACGCCTCGTATGGATTCGGGGTGCGACAACGACGCTACAAACTAGGGCACAAGCTACTGTCGGGGCCGCATTTTAGTCTATTCTGCAACCTGCCAAGCCGACTGCTCCTGTTCAGTCTTCTAATTTTGCCCCCCAGTCTGAAGAGGGGGTGGATGCCTCGGCAATCGGTGATGAACAGGAGGTTGATGTATCTGATTCTGAGGAAAATGCTGCAGGTCTGGATGATTCCTCGGTTGAGGCGACAACATCAATTTCTGGCACTGAGGGGCAAGATTCCACGACTTTCTCCTAGAGAAGGGAAAACAAACGTTGGTGTGTTCAGGGGATGAGGAACTTTTATGACAAGGATGCTGAACTTACTGATCGGGGCGTGTGTAGACCTAGTATTACTGTGGAGCCTCGGTATCGGCTAGAAGATTTAAAGGCACTACCTGACATTAAGACAGTGTTTGATCATTATGGATTTGGGTGGATGACAGAGCCACCTGGTCACTATATATGATAAATATAACCCATTGCAGAAAAACCTCCTATTGTTGCAGCGGTATCTAGGCAGTGAGTCGGGATGTTTTCCCAGCCTAGTCCATTTGACAACACAATTCCTAGTTTTTTTTTTATTATGGAATAACACCTTTACGACAATCACTATAACTGGAGTTCTATGAACGTGATTTTTGTTGCGAATGTTTCTATGAATTTCTAAACCTCTTGGCTAACATAATATCATCTTAAATCCACCAAATACTACATCACAAACCACCATAATTCTCTAGACCACACAACACTAAAAATATGCTCAAAATTAGCCTAGCCTAAGATTTTCTAATTTTTGTCCAAGGGAAAATTTAACCCGAACCTTCATATGCTAACCAACACTATAATGAAGGGATTTTTCATTACGTTAGATATTAATTCATACACCATTCATCTATGAACAACAACAAGAGAAAAAATAGAAAAGCTAGCAAAAGGTTATTTGAATTAGCGAATAACTGAGGATAATGCTTGTGCATGTCTGCTTCAATCTCCCAAGTGGCCTCTTCAATAGGATGGATCTTCCACTGGAATTTCAGCGATGAAATCACTTTAGTCCTCAATTTTCAGACATCTCTATCAAGAATGGCAATATGTTTCTCTTTGTAGGAAAGGTTCTCATCAAGCAACATTGAATTCCATGAATGATGTAATCATCATCTCCATGATACTTCTTGAGCATCGAAACATAAAACACTGGATGGACTCCTAACAAAATTAGAGGTAGAGCCAACCTATAATCCACTGGTCCCACACTCTTCAAAATCTCAAATAACCCAATGTAAATAAGCCTAAGCTTAACCTTCTTCCCAAATTCCATCACACCCTTCATGGGTGAAACATTGAGCAATACTTGCTCACCTTTCATTAAATTCACATCACACACCTTTCTATCTACATACTCCTTTTGCCGGCTTTGAGCCACTACAAGTTTCTCTTGTATAAATCTAACCTTCTCCATCGATTCCTTTAGCAAATTGGTGCCCTAAGGTCTCACCTTAAAGGAATCAAACCACCTAATGGGAGATTTACACCTTCTCCCATATAAACCCTCAAAAGAAGTGATGTCTATACTCAAATAATAGCTTTTTTTAGATGCAAACTCGCACAATGGTAGAAACTAGTCCAATGACCACCAAAGTCCATGACACATGCCCAAAGCATGTCCTCCAACACTTGAATTGTCCGCTTAGACTGCCCATCAGTCTAAGGATGAAAGGTTGTACTTAAATCCAATTTAGTTCCCAACTCTTCCTAAAAAATTTTCCAAAAGTTAGAGGTAAACTGCATACCTCTATCCAAAATAATAGAAATCGGTACCCTATGCAGTCAGAAAATCTCCTTAACATAAATTTTGACTAACTTGGTTGCATTATAACTCACCTGAACTAGAATGAAGTGTGCAAACTTAGTCAATCGATCTATAATCACCCATATAGAATCATATTTTCCCAAGGTCTTGGGAAAGCAAACAATGAAATCCATGGCTATCCTTTCCCACTTCTATTTGGGAATGGGCATTCTTTGAAGAGTACCAACACGCCTTTGATGTTCATAGTTCACTTATTGGCAGTTCTAACATTTATTCATAAAATCCATTATATCCCTCTTCATATGGTGCTACCAATAGTACTGCATCATGTCACAGTACATCTTGGTTGCACCAGGATGTATGGAGTACCTTACACTATTTACCTCATCAAGAATGGTCGGAAGTAAATCATTTACAAAAGGCACATAACTCATCCTCTAATCCTCAACGCATATTCATCATTAAGAATGGACTCTTTGGCCTTACCTTGCAACACCTTGTCATAAATCTTACTCAACTTCACATCTTCAAACTGTCTAGCCTTGATATGGTCAAGGAAAGTAGACCTCGCCTCTACATGAGCTAGTAGTCCTCCTCTCTCAGTCGCCTGCAATATCATAAAGTTGTTAGGTAAGATCTATACCTCCCTAGCCAACGAATGTCTAAAAAATCAAAATATGCCAAACTACCCATACTATCCGCCTTCCGACTCAATTCATCCGCTACCACTTTGGCCTTGCCCAGATGATAGAAAATTGAATTGTCATAATCCTTGAGTAGTTTCATCCACCTTCGCTATCTCAGATTCAAGTCCTTCTAAGTGAGAACATACTGCAATCTACGGTGATCAGTGAATACCTCACATTTCAACCCATATAAATAATATTGCAAGATCTTGAGAGTAAACACCACAACTGCCAACTCCAAATCATGGGTGGGGTAATTCTTCTCGTGAACCTTCAGATGCCTTGAAGCACAGGCAAGCACATTCTTATCCTGCAAAAACACAGCACCCAAATCAAAATGTGAAACATCACAATTGTAACACCCCGTACCTTCATAACCCTACTTGACGATGTTGAACAATGTTTACTTAGGTGTCGAGAGCCACAAGTATGTATTTGGTAATGTTATTGATGAGATGATTGAATTTGGCCCTCATACATGTGATTAAACCTTCGTAGGAGGTGTTTTGTGATTTTCGTGGAGCATTTTTGAGGTTTAAAATGAGGCTTGGAGGACCTCTAACCAAAGGATATTAAAGGTAAGAAGTAAGTTAAAGAATAGGACTTGAAGTATCTAACCAAATCCGTGAAGAAAAGTCGAAGAAACAAAAATTTTCAAAAAAAAAAGGGGGGGGGGGGGGGTAGGGCGTGCCAGACCGCTATGGTCTAAAAATTTTAGCCCAGAGGCATCAATCTAGCATGCCCAAGGACGTACCAGGCTGGTTTTGCCCACTTTTCAAAAGTTGGAAATTTTCTAAGTCCCAAGGGTGCCCGGGGGCGTATCGGGCCGATTTTTGCCACGTTTATTCTACAACCACGAGCATATGCATGGAATGATTGAAATATTATATTGGTATGGTAAAATTTCTCGTGAACAAATTTAGCATCAAAATGACGATTTTACCCTTGTAGTCAAAATAAGCCATACGTGGCTAGAATCGCTTATTTTTGGGATTGAGGCTACGAATACGAATATCGTGAGTGGGAATATTGTCGTAACGTGTATTAAATTATTTAAACATGAGAAATTATTGATTTTATTGGGTTAAGTGAATTGGGCTCAAAAAGGGCCCAAAATGAGACAAAAGACATGGGCCAAACATAGGTCAAATGACCCATTCTTCTTTAACTAATCAATCATTGAGAAAGGGACTTCAAAGGCCTATAAAAGGAGGCAAAAATCTTATTTTTAATCCATAAACACACACATGCTTTTCTTGCTTTTTCTAGAATTTTCAAGAAAACCCCTTTAGGCTCTTCAAACCCTAAGACATCTTTGGAGCAAGATCATCATCTTTCAAGCTTAGGTAAGTGATTATTCTTATGGATTAATATATTATATGCATGGAAAAGTATGTAAATCATGTTGGTTATGCTTGAAAGTACTGAACATGGTACTTTGTGTTTTTGTAAAAGGTGTGTTATCCATGGGATTTAAACTTGAAATATGACTTGTGGTTTTGATGAAAGAGCATGGTATGGATGATATATCAACATGTATGGTGTGGTTATGTTGTTAAACTTGTTATTTTTCTATAAGTATAAATTATGGTATTTTGGCCGATTTGTTGTTGTGAGGTGTATTGAAGTGAATTGATGGAATCATTGTGATGTTGTGGTGATGGAGAAGTGTAAAGTATGAATTTGGTGTGACATGCTAGTGGTTTATGATATTGTGGTCAATGATGGTAATGTTATGGTATTGTTGGTATGATAGTTTCATACATGATATTGTCAAGGGGGAAATGACATGTTAAAGCCAAACATGTAACTCATTGTCGTTATATGTCATTGTAAGGTAGTTGGTGGTTAATGTAAATTCCATTATGTATTTGTGTTGTAGAGTAAAACATAAAGAAGGAGCGGGACTATTATATGCACCTTTAAGATTGTATATTCATATTGAGAATACAAGGTATGTAAGGTTACTCTTTCCGTATCCTTCTACGACGTATTGCTCCTATTGACATTGGGCTTGTTCTATTCCAAGGGGTTTTGAAGTATATCAATTCAGGTTGACATATATTGTTATTCATATGTGTCCTATTCTTAGATGACTTATGAGTAACTTATCTCTTATTAATTGACTGAGGTTCCAAAGATGTCTTGACGTTGTAATTTCTAAAAGAACTATCTCAAGAGAGTAAGGTATAAAGAGAATCTATTTATGCTTGAAAAGCATTTTCCAATCATGTCATGTTCCAAAGTCTAATATTATGATTATGTTTGTACCAATCTCCCATAAGTGTAAAGGTACCACTCTCGTAAGATCTCATAAGAGTAATGAAGAGGTAAGGTGTGACCTAATATATCTATCCCTCACAATTTAAGATATCAATCTCATGAAGTCAAGGAGTGAAGTAATTTATGTGTTCTTCAAATCATGTCATGATCCTCAATGTATCAATCTTTCATAGGTGAAAGTATCAATCTCTCACAAGTAAAAGAACTAACCTCGCAAAAGTTAAAGAATGAAGTAAGGTGATATTATGAGTGTATCCATAGGGTGAAATGAACACCTTCATGATGACTATCCCAACACTATGGGTGTATCCATGGGGTGAAATGAACACCTTCATGATGACTATCCCAACACTATGGGTGTATCCATGGGGTGAAAGAACACACCTTCATGATGATATTATTAATTTTCCCACTGATCAGTTGGGCCCGAGCAGTATAATTAATGATTGACAAATAAGTAAGAAGAGGTATAGAAGTGAAGAGAATAACGAAAGTAATATGCGCGGTTCCTCATATTCAGAAAGACAGTTACTTTTATTGCCGGTTACTCATACTAACTGCTGCGTATATTGATGGTTATGTATTCTCCGGTAATGTGAATAGCAATGTACATAAGGCAAGAGATTAATGAACATAAAATACATGGTTCCAAGTATTCAGATTGATGGTTTGTCTATATTGGCTATTCCTTCATATATTGATTCCGTTGACATTCTCATGTATGATGTAGTTCTTGTGAACCTTACATACTCAGTACATTCTTCATACTGACCCCCTCGGGGGACTTACCTTATATGTTGCAGGTGCAGGCACTAGTATACCTCCACCGTAAGTTGATAGTATTTGCAGATCTTTGGTGAGCCCCAGTTGGTTCGGGACTTTCCGAGTCACAGTTGTACAGTTGTTTTGATGTTGTAGATGTTGTATAAAGTGGGGACTTGTCCCAACTTTAAGTTGGTATTGTTGATATATCTGTAGAGGCTTTGTAGACTTATGTGGGAACAGAGTGTAAGATATGTTGTTCATTTTGACTTGATGGACCTGACGGCCAAGTTTCTTATATGTATATAATGCTCCATGATTTCGGAACTTAGAAACTTATGTCTTTACGAGGTGGTAATGATTCTTATGGTATGCATATGATTGGGCATGAGTAAAGATTGGTTCTCTCGGGCCTTGTCGGCTACGAGTACCAATCCGTCCTGATGGGATTAGGGGCGTGACAACAATACATAATAAAGTCATTACCTTTAATGGGCAAGGAAAAAATAGGATCCAAAGTCAGCAAATTCTTGAGCTTTTGGAAAATTTTGTCATACTCATCAATCCATACAAAAGTACCTCTTTCTAATTCAGTCGAGTCAAGTGTGAAGCAATAGAAGCGAATACTTTCATAAACCGATGGTAGTAATTAGCCAGCCCCATAAAGCTATGAATTCCAGTCACCGAGGTAGGCCTAGTCCAATTCTTAACTGCTGCAATCTTTGCAAATCCACCATAATTGCTTCTTTAAAAACCATGAGTCCTAAGAAGGACACTAAAGACAAACAAAACTCACACTTAGAATATTTAGCATAGAGTTTCTTTTCCTTTAGCAACCCTAAAAAAATACACAAGTGAACCTCATGCTCCTCCCTACTCTTGGAATACACCAAAATATATTCAACAAAAACAATAACAAAGGAATCCAAATACGGCTTGAACACCCAATTCATCAGCCCTTTAAATGTAGCTGGGGAATTAGTTAAACCAAAGGGTATCATAAAAAAATTCATAATGACCATAACGAGTTTGGAATGTGGTCTTTGGTATGTCCTCAGCCCCGATCTTAAGCTGGTGGTAACTGAACCTCAAATCTATTTTAAAGAACACCAAAGCACCTTGTAACTGATCAAATAAGTCATCTATCTAGGGCAATGGGTACTTGTTATGAATTATAACTTTTTTCAGTTGCCCATAGTCTATGCACATACGAAGACTATCATTCTTCTTCTTAACAAACAAGATAGGAGCACCCCATGGAGAAGCACTAGGACAAATGAATCCTTTACCTAATAATTTCTGCAACTAAGCCTTTAGATCTCTTAGATCAGCTGGTGCCATTCTATAAGGAGAGATAGAAATGGGTTAAGTGCTCGGCTCTAAGTCTATGCAAAAATTGATATCTTGATCAGGTGCCATCCTAGGTGGATCATCAGGAAACATTTCTAAGAATCCATATACCACCCAAACTAACACAACAGGAGGGACCTCAGCACTAGTATCCCAAAGATGATCTATAAAAGCCTAGTATCCCTTCCCAACTAACATCTTGGCATGAATCAAAGGCATAAGTTTCAGAGGAGCAGGCTTATAATCAACCTCCCACTCTAATCTATCCATACCAGGCATAGCTACGGTGACTATCTTAGAATGATAGTTAAGAATCGCATGGTATAGAGATAACTAACTCATCCCCAAGATTATGTCAAAATCCACCATTTCTAGAATTACTAAATCAACCCAAGTCAGATATCCCATGAACAATACATAATAAGCCCGATAAACCTGATTAACAACTATCAAAACCCCAACTAGCATAGACATATACATAGTAGTATCAAGCATTTTACAAACTATATCTAAACCTAAAGAAAATTTAACAGTAACATACAAGAATGTGGAACTCGAATCAAACAAAATAGTAGCCATGTTTTCACAGACAAGAATAGTACTTATAATCTCCATATCTGAAGCCTCAACCTCGGTTCTTCCTGTAAAAACCTAAAAGTGGGTCTTATCACTCGTCTGATCACCACTCCTGCCAGCCTGTGCACCACTTAGATCAATATGTCCCACACATTGATTGGCTTGGTAGTCATCTCTATCCGTCTAGTGACCATCATGCCCACCCTGTGGATGACCCCTACCATTACCTCCACCTCTCTTACTTATTGGGACCAAAACTTGAGAAGTCTGATGCTGGACTTTCTGACCTGAGATTCTGATATTAGGGCAATACCTAGTAGACATAGGCATCACAGACTGAATAGGTCGGGTAGGCTAGCCCTGCAAACTCTGGCCTCTAGAATAAGAACCACTATAATTGCCCACTTTGTGAACTTTCTTCTCCCCCATATTGACATAACCCTCCTGCCTCACACCTTCTACCTTTTTTATAAAATCAATCATCTCCTAGAAGGTCTTACCCAAAGATGTCATTTGAAGTGTAAAAATCTGAAGACTGGTATTCAACCCTTTCATAAATAACCAAATTCTCTCCTCCTTAGTAGTCAACAACTATAAAGAATATTTGGAATAGTCATGAAATTTAGCCTCATAGTCCATAACCGACATATTTCCCTACTCAAGTCTAGTGAACTCATCCTTCTTTCTATCCCTCAGAGTGTGTGGCACATATTTCTCCAAGAAGACAAATGGAACTGAGCCTAAGTCAATGGAGACAAACCTGGATCTAAACTAAATGAAAGCCCTCCACCACATCTTGGCATCCCTCTGTAACTAAAAATAAACAAATTCTATACCATACTTCTCTACCACTCCTAATTTGTGAAGCCTTTCATGATAATCAATGATAAATTCATAAGCATCTTCTGACTCAATATCATGAAAAACATTCGACTTCATCTTAAGAAATTTGTAAAACAAATCATATTTATCTCCGGTCATTACCCGACTCAATTCCTGGCATGGAAAAGCACCAGTCTTTGACCCCACGTCCATTTTAGATGCCATGGCAGAGATAGGCTATAACACTATATGCTAAAAGATCAAAACTACTAGTATAACACTTGTACTAGCTAACCCACTCAAAAATCCCAGAACCTGCTGAATTAGCTTAGAAGACATCGAAACTTATGTTGTACCCCCATGAATTAGCACATCATCTGACTAAACTAGTACCTCTCCATCCTCTAGTACCACCTCCTCATTCTGAACCATGTCTGGAACATTCTCAGGTGGGGAAGAGACTCTGAATTCTATCTCACCATACCTCTAGTGGACCGAGCTCTACCCTTAGAAGGTGTTGCTTCATGTCCTCTTTCCTTCTCTCTCCCTCTCCCTCTGACTCTACCCCAAGTCACGGCACCAGCAGCTGGCTCAGGTGTTGTTGCTGCTGCTGTATTATTAGTGCATGTATTCACCATCTATGAGATAAGAGTGAAATAGTTAAGATACTAATTTGGATCACTAGATACAAATTGGAATCAGGTACTAGCATGAAAGAAAAAAGAAGAGTGAAATTTTCCTAACATCATGTAGCCTCTCAAAGAAAAGTACAGAAATCTCCATACCATTCCATAAGACTCTACTAGGATTATTCGTGTATGATGAGATCGATGAACCTAGGGCTCTGATACCATCTTTGTCATGACACAAGTTGTCGCTAGTGGAACCCATACTAACCTCTTGGTGGGAAAACCATCTAACGCAAACCCTTAATCAAACAATTAACCATTTTTAAGAAATTCTAGACCAAGAATAATAAAATCTCCAATAAAAATGATTAATAGAATAATATGCGGAAAACAACTACCTATAACATCACCCTCAAGGACCCAAAAGTCACCGTACAAGAATATTCTAAAACAAAATTGAATATCTCCAAATAAATAATAAAGAAGTGTCATTGTTTGAAGGAGTGGACATGATAAATGAGAAGATCCAATGGCTACCTGAGGGTTAGTGCTCACCCTTGGATCAAAAAGTTGTTGGTCATGAACTAAATCCGAGGTCACCTCTTAGTCACTGGAACACTTTCTACACTAAAAAAAAAAAAAAGCAAAAGTAGTATCAGTACAAACACTATATACTGGTAGGTATCATCGACAGAGTTAACTTAAAACCTATACATAAACATAAGTCAAATAAGAGCGACTAGAGCTCAAGACATAACAAGCAATTATACCAAAACACTACTATCCATATAATAATAATTAATGCCATAATACCAACATTTGTCCTATAAACGAATGTATTCTACCACCTTAATCTAAGATCAACCACAGCAAGGGGAGGGCCTATGACTCTCTACTTATCACAAGTGTAACATACCAAGACACGTTTATCTAACCATCTCACAAGTAGTCTCATGCCACTTTTATTAGTCACAACACTTATGAAATGCAGTTAATTAGTCATTGAATAGATTAATATGAAATAATGCATCAAAACTATCAAATCAATCATAGAATGTGTACATGCATACTAAGGATCTTATATGCCCATTAAAAGTCATGACCTGCAGGGGACGATCTCAGTCCATGCACCTTATTGATGAGGTACCCAATCCTCCAAATATCAGTTAATCTAAGATCAACCACAGCAAGGGGAGGGCCTATGACTCTCTACTTATCACAAGTGTAACATACCAAGACACGTTTATCTAACCATCTCACAAGTAGTCTCATGCCACTTTTATTAGTCACAACACTTATGAAATGCAGTTAATTAGTCATTGAATAGATTAATATGAAATAATGCATCAAAACTATCAAATCAATCATAGAATGTGTACATGCATACTAAGGATCTTATATGCCCATTAAAAGTCATGACCTGCAGGGGACGATCTCAGTCCATGTACCTTATTGATGAGGTACCCAATCCTCCAAATATCGGTTATCAAATATATATACCAGCAAGGTACCATACCTACTGATTATTATGATATATGAATAACTCAATTAATATCAACCAGAATAAGATGAATTGCACCAAAAATATAATTACACAATTTATCTAAACACTTATTAAATTTTAAGGTTCATCATTTCATGTATACAATCAACTGTCAATTTAATTCTCTAATCACAAGTATACCCGTAGGCCAATTCACAATCATTCAACTCATGGATAGGCATAGACTTCAAATTAAGTCTATAACTACAATTTAAACCATAACCTACCTCGGATCAAGTACCAAAATGCAATACTTCACTTGTGCCTTGCCTCTCCTTGCAATTTTTGCTTATTCTTGATCTAGAAATAACTACAAGGAATAATTCATCAGTTCATTCTTTAACTCTATGCATTAAGAACCTAAATCCACTGATTTAACCCATAATCATAGCCTGAACTATCATTCTAGAGTTTAACCCTTTAATCCACTCTAATTCTCCAAAAATCATGATTACTAGTAGGGGTGTACAGACCAAACCGCCAAGTCAAACTGAACCGACGAACCAAACCAAACCGAGAAAAAAACCCAACTTGTGGTTTGGTTTGATTGGTTTGGTCTTAGAAAAAAAAAATCGACCATTCTTGGTTTGGTTTGGTGTTAACCAAAGAAAAGTCAAACCGAACCCAAACCAAACCGACATAATATATACATATAATTTTAACTTTTTATACATAAAAAATATTAATTATAATCTATTTTCTAAATACTTTTTAAATTAATTTTATTAATTTTTAATATTTAGAAAGTAGATGTAGATATATATTCAGATTTGGGCCATTAAGTTGTAATATTTATCCATTAATTGATAACTAAATGATTAGTAACCCAATATAAACTTAAAACCTAAAACTTTTCACTCTTCAGTCACTTTTCATGTTACTTTTTAGTTTTTTGAGAGTTCTCTGCTCCTCCTTTCCACTCCTCGTTTTTCATAATTGTGGTTTTCCACTAGTACATGAGTTAAAATATACTTGATTTTGTCTACAATAACAATATAATTGTAAAAACTAAAGATTATAAAAAAAACCGAGAAAAACTGAAAACAGAAAAAACCGATTTTATGTTGGTTTGATTTGGTTTATAGATTTAATAAACCGATATAATTGGTTTGGTTTTTTTTAGTAAAGAACCAAACCAACCCGACCTATGTACGCCCCTAATTGCTAGAATGAATTCTACTCTAGGAGGTGTATTCTTGGAACCTAAAGCCATTAATAAGTGATTTAAAGCCCCCATAAGAAATTCACACTAGATTATTCAACCTAGGGTTCCCATAATTTCCACTATGAACATGATTCTAACGATCCTAAGGATTAAAAGAAGTAATCACGTGTAAAAATGGTGAAATAAACTTACCTCAATGGTAGTAAACACCTAAGGATGCAGAAAATTGCCTCTATCTTTGCCTTAGGTCAAAACTTCAATGTTTTGAAAAAATAATGCTAAGTCTCAGATTTCTGGGTTAAAACTGTCCCGATGTTGCTGCAACAAAACTATGATTATGTTGACCTTCGCTGCAGCAACACGATTCTTGCTATAGCAGCATCGCTTCAGTGGAACCTTCTACTAATACAACTGTAGCTAAGCAGTGAGTCGGGATATTTTTCCAGCCTAGTCCATTTCACAGGACACTCATCAGATTTTGACATTACAGAACAACCACTTTATGGCAATCACTATAACTAGAGTTCTACAAATACGACTTTGGTTCCAAAAGATTTTATGGATTACTAAAAGGTCTTGGCTAACATAATATCATCAATCCACCAAATACTATACCGCAAACCACCAAAATTCTCTAGACAACACAATACTAAAAATATCCTCAAAACCAACCTAGCCTGAGATTCATAATATTTTTCTGAGGGGAAACTTAACATTGAATTTTGCATGCTAACCTACACCATAACCACTGGATGGATCATTATAAAACTCTTCTCAAAATTGAAAGCTTTATGCCAAAATATCTTTCTTGAAAATGGCTAAAATTTTAAATTTGGCGAGTTTCTTACAACCGACAGACACCATATGAGCTCATGATGTCCAACATATAATCCCAGTTTGGAGGGTTCCTTATACCTTTCTAGGGTATAAAACCTATCTATATGTGGGTCCACTACTAAGCCCTTTAGGTTATGAAGAGTTGACCGACTTGTGATGCACTAAAAAATCCTATGTTGGCAATGTAGTTATGGGACATGAGTTAGTTGAACCCTCATCCTCTCAGTGCTAAATAATCATCCCAAAACTATATGTATAATTATATGCTCATAAATAGTTCAATTTTTATCTATCTAAAAGTCAGCTGTGAGACTTAGCTACAATCATTCTTCTAAAGGACTGTGCTCAAGCTTTAAACTTTATAAATTTTAAATTATGCTGAAATCCTACTTTAAATCATCAAGGTTAAGGGAGACTATAAAAATCATGCTTTACTATATCTATACAATGTTAAGAACCATTGAGTCAACTAAAATTAAAATTAAGGAAATATGTAAATCTTGGGGTACAAACCCTAACTTTTAAAATCATGATACTATAATACTTTAAAGTCTTGACATAAAGATGAAAGGATACCCTCTTTGAACTCTTACATATCTGATGGAGAAGGCATGGACCTAGTGAAGAGTCTGAAGGAATATTGCTTAAAATCCTAGGCTTAATTCCTTGAGGAACTTGTTCTTGCTTTGGGGTTTGAGAGAGGAATGAAAGAATATAGATTAACTTATGAAACTAGCCTTATAAAGGATTTTAAATGTTGTCGGATAGGGTTTTGGGGGAAGGAATGGACAAAATACTCCTTTTAAAATATGCTAGAATTTTGGGGAATATCAATCCACGAGTCATTCCACGAATGGTGGATTGATGATACAGATGGTGGTTTGATTCCACGAATGGTGGATTAATTCTACGAATTGTGGTTTGATTTCACAAATGGTGGACTAGTTCATGAATACTACTGTTATTAGTGGTTTCCAAGAAAAATTTTCAACTCTCAGGCAATATACCATGACTTGATTTGGGATTTGTGGTTCCATTCCACATATCATACTATCAATCGTGGAAACCTGGAAGTTTAATGGATTTTAGGAACTTGTTAAAAAAATGGGTTCATGATTAGTGGTTTGGTTCCACAGATTATGAACCACATACGTGGTTCACTAAAAGCTGAGGAGGGTTTCACAAATCATGGACCTGGTTCACAACTTGTGAACCAATCCGCGGTAACCTGGAACTTAAGTTTCAATTTTTTTTCTTTTCTATGTGATGAATATTCATAGGCTCAAAATCTGAGGTGTTACAATATCTCCCCTTTGGGATCATTTATCCTCGAATGAAAGCTAAAGCTAGGTTGAAGAAGAATGGAGCTACTCTTACTATCTATTTGATTTCTAAAACTTGCCTACTACATAGATGGAACTGATTCATACTAAGAATTTGGAACTTGACTAGAGCACATATGGCAAGAACGTACACATAAGAACATAAGGTGACAAATCATGACATGAAGTTTCTAAGAGCCTCTGCAGGAGGAAAACTATTACCTCAAGCATTCTTATCACAATTTCTCATAACATTCAAGGGAAATAATCACGAGCATGATTCGTGAGAGATATCTAAATATGAAGCACTAACAGGGTCTTGGTATTTTAGTCAATTGACATAAGTTCATAAAGTAGGAATTATACAGATTTAAACATAAGTCACACTCTATCTGAAGCTATATGACATGAAACATGGGTACCTAGGGCATGGAGTAAGAATAGGGCTACTATTTCCTTAAGCGGTATGATTGGTAGCTTTTAAGCTTATCAACACTTGTCAACTATGATTATCCTTCTAAATACTACACTTTATTAAATATAACTTATAACTCTCACAAGGGTACATGTGACTACTCCTACTAAATTCTGAGTCTAACTGCATTCTCTTACCATGTTCAAGCCTAACTCGGAGTCACAAGGTACTACACATAAGATGATCATACCAACTTAGACCACGGGATTTATACTCTATATCTATGTAGGGATTTTTATTCCAAGAATACTACTTCTTCTTACCACCTCATTCAACTAACCTCGAGTTCTAATCAAAAAGCTACTAGTGCATGATGCACTCATCCACACATTATCAACACAATATTCAAGTATATCACTATAACCAACTCATGGACTTCTAGGTAACCAACTCTTCTAAGAATTTTCCACCTTTCTAACATCTCTACCAGTTGAAATTTTCAAGGACTACTACCAAGAGACACACTAGATATTCTCATCTAACTATTATAATTAACAAATCATTGTATTGATGTTCCTCCACACTTAAAACCTTAGGTGGAATAAGCATACTACAATTTTCACAAATAAAGATATCTACCCTCTCTTCTAAACCACCACTTAGATACTATCAATACCACTAATGCAACTTAAGGAGGATTATTGAAGGACAAGGGTATGAGAATCTCGGATAAAAGGGATACTACTAAATAAAGAATTATACTCATCATAACCTTGACACTCAAATGGAGCCTGCGGAGTAAGGTATAATAAGCATGAATGATTTGTATATCAGGCACATAAAGCATAAAATAGTGTTGTTCTAGACATAGGCATGTCATAATCGTCCATTATCATCATAGGTGGACATACTTAGGGATTAAAGAAAAAAGACCATAGCATGAACCGTTCAAGAAATCTGATCTAACAACATACATGATGTAGTGTGATTTCACTAGCCATTAAGGTCATATCATGAGTTCACAAAACTGAGCGTAGTGAGAAACATGATTTCATATCTCACAAACTATTTAATGTAAGGTTGGAGTTTCTTAGATTCATAAAGTAAGATTGAGATCGTTGTTCTGAGACTATTGATTCTTATCCTAAGAATGAGCATGGGTATAAATATTGATGGAGTGCATGGACCAGGGTCATGGGCATGATGCTGATATGTGAGACCTGAGTAAAGTGTCATAATGACTAAAGTTTGAAAAATATGCTAGAGTAGAAATGGATCGTTATCTCATCATAACTCTTTCTGAAACACATCATTATCTGATTATCATGAATTGATTTGGTTATCCACCCTATCATCTCCCCCTTAGATCAAAAGTTGAAATTCTAAGTCTATGGACCTCTTTAATATTCCCTGAACTGAACTACACTCTCTTTACTCTAATGATCGGGGAATCACTATACATATGAATGCTAAACTCTCCCTCAAGACTACATTTATAAATACAAAACCCTTGCTAAGAATTTTTTCTGGGGTACTTCTCTTAAGTTTCTATATCCCCTATGACCATCATTCTATAAATTCTACTCTTATTGGCGTACATAACCAATTTTCTCTAGCACTTAATAATATAATCTCTTTTTCTTAGTCTACCAACATCACACCTCTAAATTCATATCCATCCAAATCCTTGAAAATAAGACTATACTAAGGGACTCAACATCGTCCATCTATAATCCCCTTAATTAAGCTCTTAAGGACACCATAAAATATGTAACTAGCACTCTTCACACTTAGCAACCCAAAAATACTAAACTAGGTACATATAGCACTTAATAACTTAGAATATCATGCAATAACATGCTAACTTGGGTACACATTTATCTTCTTGTTACTTAAGGCTCTCTTTTATCTAATGACTTAGTCGTAATTTATTGTTGCATCTAAGGATCACATATATGTCATACCTACACCACTACACTTTGCAAGCTTATTAACTTATATTCACGCATACTCTATGTCAGACATACTAATTTAATCCCATAAATCTAGCGTTATCATCTCTAAACTACTGTTCTTTCCACCCCGGTCATCATACATAATTCAAACTTAGTGTATAGTACTAAACACAGATAGCAGCATAACTTCTCACACGCTACCCAAATTTATAACTACAAGATAAAATTCAAGACACACTAGTCCATTGAAAATTTATGACAGAAATCAACCTTAACAATACTTCCTATCTAACTTCAGTCTTCAAGCACATTCTTGTTCATAGCTTTACTACTCTTTCTTACTACCTCAATGTACATCTCTTTCTCCTAAACTGGGTTCATAACCTGGCAGAAATCATGGGTCCTCTCTTTAACTAATAAGGTACATCTACCAATTTCTTAACCACTTCATACCAACCTAGACTTGATCTTTCCTGTCATAATGTCATACTCTAATCTCCTTAACTAGTAACTCTTTCTCTATATACTACCATGAAGCCTACACAACTCCTTACACTTAAAGGGGATATCACCTCATTACCAACTTAATGGGTACATGGGTCTAGCTACTTACTTCGGTCAATCAATATCCCCACTCTTTAGGCTACTACACTTCTAAATTCACACTCCTAACTCTGGGTCATTCTACTACTTATGGTTCATAAAACCCAAAATCACACTATCTATTGAGTGACAATACTACCCAAGCACTCAAAGACATACTTCCTGTAACACCCCGTACGTTCCCAACCCTACTTGACGACGTTAACTACTATGTACATAGGTATCGAGAGCTATAAGTATGCATTTGGTAAGGCTATTGCTGAGATAATTGAATTTGGCTCTTGTTATGTGGTTAAACTTGCATGGAAGGTGTTTTGCAATTTTCATTGCACATTTGTGGGGTTCAAAATAAGGCTAAGAAGACCTCTAAACAATGTATAATAAGGTTAAGAAGTGAGTTAAAGAATAGGACTTGAAGTATCTAACCAAACCCGCGAAGAGAAGTCGAAAAATGGAATTTTCAGAAAAAATTAAAGAGGGGCGCATTTGGGACCATGCCACGCCGCTCTGGGCTAAAATTTTTAGCCCATAGGAAGCAGGTTGGCGGGTCCAGGAGCGTGCCACCTTGGGTTTTCCACTTTTTTGAAAGTTGGAAATTTCTAAGTCCCAAGGGTATCCGGGGATGTACCGAGCCAATTTTTGCTACGTTTCTTCTACAACCAAGAGTATATACATGAAATGAATGACATATAAAATTGGTATGATAAAATTACTCGAGAACGAATTTGGGGTCAAAATGACAGTTTTGCCCCTAAGGTCAAAATAAGCCAAACGTGGCTAGAATCACTTATTTTTGGGATCGAGGCTACGGATATGAATATTATGAGTGGGAATATTATTTTAATACGTATAAATATGAGAAATTATTGATTTTATTGGGTTAAGTGATTTTGGCTCAATAAAAGCCCAAAATGGGATAAAAGACATGGGTCACATGACCCAATCTTCTATTGACTTGGTCAATTGAGGCATTAAATATCAAGAAAGGCTAAGGATGACCCAAGGACTATAAATAGACCCACAAATCAGATTTTATTCATTTAACCTCTCATGCTTTCTAGACATTTTCTCAAACATTCTACAATATTCTCTCAAGAACCCTAAAGAATCAAAGGCAATTTTGGAGCAAAATCATCCCTTTCCAAGTTTGGGTAAGTGAATATTATTATGGATTCATATATTATATGCATGAAATAGTATGTAAATCATGTTGGTTGTGCTTGGAAATGTTGGATATGGTATTTTGTGCTTTTGTATAAGATGTGTGATCCATGGGATTTGAACTTGAATTAGGACTTGTGCCTTTGATGAAAAATCATGGGATGGATAAAATATGAACATCTATGGAGTTATTTTTGTTTTTAAACTTGTTCTTGTCTATAAGTGTACATTGTGGAAATTTGGCCGATATGTGCTATGAAGTGTATTAAGGTGAATTGATGGATTGTTTGTGATGTGGTATGGATAAGGAGGTGTAAAAGAGAATTATTATGGTGAAATGCAATGATTATTATGTATTGGTCAATGTTGAGAATATTGGAGGATTTTTGGAATAATGATGCTATCAATGGTTTTGTCAAGGGGAAATGACATGTTTCAAAGCAAACATGTACCCCATTGATGTTATATGCATTTGTGAAGTAGTTGTGGTTAATGTGAATTCCATTATGTATTTGTGTTGTAGAGTGACACATAAAGAAGGAGCGGGACTATTGTATGCACATCTAGGATTGTATATCCGTATTGAGAGTACAAGGTATGTAAGGTTACTCTGTCTGTATCTTTTTGCTGCAAAACGTACCCACATTGTGATTTCACTAGTCTTACCTCGAAATGTGCTAAGGTATCCTATATCCGTTTATCAATAGTCATTGTCATATATTTCCTACTCATGGATCATTTGTGATCTCATGTCTCATAATCATGGTTAATGTTCCAAAAGCTCAAATAAGGATATGTTCCAATGTTCCACTAGTGATATTACTTATGTCTCTTGTTCATAGATTATTGTCCAATAGTTCCCATGGTGTTGTGACTCTAATAATGTTATGTTGCCAAGTTATTCTCATGTCTCTCATTCATTGGTTAATGGTTCAAAGTTTCCAACAATGTTATGTTCCAAAGTTCAAGTGATGTTATGACTATCAAATAGCAATCTCAAAGTAAAGATCAAAGTAATGCAAATGTGGTCAATGATCAAGTATGGGTGGCAAGTCTAGGGGCATAAGACTAGATCGACTCGATCCCGATGTGTTGATTTATGGGTGGCAAGTCTAGGGGCGCAAGCCTAGCTCGACTCGATCCCGATGTATTGATTTATGGGTGGCAAATCTAGGGGCATAAGCCTAGCTCGACTCGATCCCGATGCAGTGCTTTATGGGTGGCAGGTCTTAGGGGCATAAGCCTAGCTCGACCCGATCCCAACATGACGATAAGTCATGGAAATACCCACTGATCAGTAAGGTCCCGGGTACATTATGACACATGTATTGACAAGCAAGCATTGGATGTAAAGAAAGTAATGAAAGTAATGAAAGCAATTCACATGGTTCCCAAAATGCAACATGGTGACTTATTCACATTGTCTAGTCATTTGTATTGAGTTCATTGGTATGTTCATGTGTTTCAAAGTTTCATTTGAGCCTTACATACTCAGTACTTATTTCGTACTAACCCCTCTCGGGGAATTTACCTTACTTGCTGCAGGCGCAGGTCCCAGTAGGCCTCCTCAATAGATTGCCAGTGTTAGCGGTTCCTTGGTGAGCTCCAGTTAATTCGGGGTTTCTCCGAGTCAGAGTAGCTATATGTTTTGATGATGTACATGTTGTATAAAGAGGGGACTTGTCCCGACTTTTGGTTGGTATTGGTCAATGCTCTTGTTAGAGGCTTTTGTAGACGGAGATGGGTGTATCAGTGTAAAATACATATGTTATTTTGACTGGATGGCCTCAACGGCCAAGTTTCATATACATGTATAACTATGTCCCATGTTTTCCTTTATTCGTCTTTCATGTTCTTACCCAATGGTGGTTATGATTATAATATGCATTTGATTGAACATAGGCAAAGGTTGGTTCTCTCGGGCTTTATCGGCTACGGGTGCCAATCATGTCTCGATGGGATTTGGGGCGTGACAAAAGTTGTATCAGAATGGGTCGTTCTAAGGGTGTCTACAAAGCCGTGTCTGAGTAGAGTCTTACTTATCGATGTGTTGTGCACCACATTTATAAGTAGGAGGCTACGGGACATTTAGGATGTTGTTTCTGTTCTTCACTTCTAGATCGTGTAATAGAGCCAGTGTTGTCAGTTGAAGTAGGACACTTCCCCCTTAAGGTGGCATCTATAGTAAAAATTAGAGAAGAATCTGAATATACACCATATTCAGGCTCAACATCATTATTTATATAAATAAAGGTGGAAGCTTTCAAATTAATAGGCTTTAATGCACTAATGTGCTTCTCACAAGACCTTATTCAAACTCTAAACTTTCCAAGGGCTCTATCTAGAATCATAAGCACCACAATGACCAGAATCTAAAATTTATTGCTCCTACCACCTTGAAGATGCTACATAATTGGATGAATTTAGAGAAATGCATGAATCTTCATAAATTTTTTATAGGATAGGCCTATTGCATGATCTATATGATGAAGGAAAAGGACACTTTTTGTAAATGTCCATAGTCCCTCATTTATAAAAATAAGGGCGCCTCACAACTATAAATAAGATCCTACTGACACAACTTTATAGACTCCCTAGGACACTTAAACTTTGGTCTCTGATACCAAGTTTGTCATGCCCTGCACCTACACCCAAGGCGCAACAATATTTTGGTATGGAAAAACTATACAATGGCATGAATACCAACACTGATGTGGAAGAAAAAACATGGGCTAAACTTTTATTATAAAAATAAAATAAGATAAAATAAAATTTTATTGACTGAGAACATAGTTATTTGAAAACTGAAAACAACTATCTAAGTAACTGTCTATGAAGCCTCTAATAGTATATTGAATGCGGTTAGTCGGGACAAGACCCCAACTACCTCTAAAAAATAAAAGTGTATGAAATAAAATATGAGAAACCAAAGCTAACTCTGAGTCCCCGAATGAAAGAAGGACTCACCACTGTTGAACATAGAAGTTGCAGTTGTCTAACCATGAGCTTGAGATTAGGCACAGAAATCTACATCAATGAAAAGATGTAGCACAAATAAAATTATGCGGTCAGTACTTGGGAATGTACTAAGTATCTAAGATTAAAGATAAGCATTTTAAATTAGTATATCTAACAAGCTCTTAGAAACTGATTAGGATCAATAAACATAAGCCAAGTGAAATAGATAAGCTGAAATATAAAAGATAATTATTAAAAGTCCTTCGATAAACTTATAAAATAAAATAAGATCTTAACTGAAAAGCTGGGACATGTTCTAAAAGTGATTCACTCAAACATAATTATTGAACAGCTGAGACTGAGAAATATGTAAAATAGTATGTAATTATTAGAAAATACTTTCTAGAAAACTGGTAGTCTGGAGTAATAAATCACACTTTAAAAATTTACTTAAAAACTGAGGGTTGAGTAGCTACAAATTTGTGTATCTGAACTGAATCTGAATGGTTAAAGAACTCAATGAATAAATCTACTATTTGAAATCATAAGCTAAATTGAATAGTAAATCTTAGAGGAGACTGAAAACAAATGTTTAAAATAAACTCATCTTAAAACTAAAATCTTAATGCCAAATTAGACTTTCTTGATCATAGCTATGTTTTTTGGTTTGGAGAGTTTCTTACAACCGACATACACCATGTGAGATCATGATGTCCAATGTATAATCCCTATTTGGAGGGTTGCCCTATACCTTTCCAGGGTATAGAACCTATTAATTATATGTGGATCCACTATTGAGCTCTTCGATCTAAGAGGAGTCAACCAACTTGTGGTGCGTTTAAAAATCCTACAGTGGTAACGTAGTTATTGGACTTGGATTAGCTAAGCACGTATCCTCTCAATGTAAAATAATCCTCTCAAAACTATCTGTATACTCATATACTCATAAATAGTTCAATAAGTTGTGAGACTTTGCTAAAATCATTCTTCTAAAATTCAGTGCTCAAGCTTTGAACATAATAAATACTAAATTCTTCTAAAATCATAATTTAAATCATTAATGTTAAGAGAAGACTATACAAATCATGCTTTACTATAGTTATACAATGTTAAGAACCAATAAAATCAACTAAAATAAAGAAAATCTGCGAATCTTGGGGTACAAACCCTAGCTTTGAAAATTATGATACTAAATACTTTTCAAAACCTTGACATGAGTATAAAAGGATACCCTCACTAAACTCTTACATACCTGATGGAGAAGACATGAACTTAGTGAAGATTCTGAAGGAATCTTTCTTGAAATCCTAGGCTTGATTTCTTGAGGAACTTGTTCTTGCTTTGGGGTTTGAGAGAGGAATGAGAGAATATATTTTAACTTATGAAAATATCCTAATAAAAGAGTTCAAACATCATGGGATAGAGTTTTGAGGATAAGGAATGGACAAAATACACCTTTTAAAATGTGCTAGAATTTTTAAGAATTTTGATGGGATAGGGTTTTGGGGATAAGGAATGGACAAAATACACCTTTTAAAATGTGTTGGAATTTTTAAGAATATCGATCCACGAGTCATTCCATGAATGGTAGATAGATTCCACAAATAGTGGTTGATTCCATGAATAATGGATAAATTTGATGAATGGTGGTTTGATTCAATGAATGGTAGACTTGTTTCATGATTATTATTGTCATTAGTGGTTTTCAAGGAAATTTTTCAACTCTCAGGTAAGGTACCACAACTTAATTTACGATTCGTGGTTCCATTCCATGAATCATGCTGTCAATAATGGAAACTTAGGAGTTTGATGGATTTTTGGGACTTGTTCCACAAGTGGGTTCATGATTCATGGTCTGGTTCCACAGATTATGAACCATATCTAAGGTTCACTAAAAATTGAGGAGGGTTCCACAAATTGTGGACCTGGTTCACGACTCGTGAACCAATCCGTGGTAACCTGGAACTTATATTTTAAATTTTGGTTTACTATGCTAAGTGCTGAATATTCGTAGGCTTGAAATTTGGGGTAATACAGTTGCTTTTCATATTTTACTCATTTTGACCATTTTATCCTTTTTCATAGTTGCTTTATGATATTTGTGGTATACGAGAAGAGTGAAATGGTTTCTGAGGTGGTTGGTTGATTATTTTGAGAGATTTTCACTTTGGAAGAATTTGGAGTTGAATGGTCGACTTTAGTCAATATTTATAGAAGTTTAGTTGGTCAAAATTCCGCTAGTGCCATCAACTTTGGAACATGATTTTTGGGTTAGTAGGACTATTGGTTCGGGTCTTAAGATATCCAAATGAGTTTTGAAAGTGTTTTTGTATTTTGAAAGTTCGAAACTTAAGAGAGTTGACCAAAGTCAACAATCGAGGTTAGAGAAATCAATTTTGGGTTTTGATGATTCCAGAGGTACGAAGGAAGATTTTATGTCCAGTTGAAGGCTTAGTTCAATTCCCGAGGCTTTTGAATGAGTTTTGAGTCATTACTTGGAAATTTAAAGATTTTTAAATTAAGAGTTGGTTTCGGTTAACATCTGGTCAAGAGGACCTCATTTGAGTATTTTGATGATTTCATTAAGTCTGAAATGCCATTTTCAAGCTAGTAGCATATTTGGTTTGTTTACGGAAGGTTCCAGATGAGTTTTGATTGAGTTTTTTAATATTTTGGGTGTTTTGGCCTTGTTTAAGAAAAAAATTATCGACTAAAAGGTTCGTTATTAGTTCAAAAGATCAAAAAATTATTTTGAGACTTCTAAATTGTCACGATCGAAGACTACCCCCTGAAAGTAACATGGTGCTTATAACCATAAGTGGTCCCAAGCTAACCCAAGGTAATGACATAATTCATGAACAACAGAACAAAAACATATAAAACTGGAAATACTAAGCGGAACCAAATATTATGAGCTAAACTTCTCCAATAAAATACAATAATTAGGATTTACAACAACAGTACTAAGGTAAACTAGAACTAAATACATTGTGTTGACTGACTGTCTATGAAGCCTCTACTAACACTGACTACAGTTAGCCGGGAACATGACCCCACCTATCTCTAATCACTGTATAAGAAGTGAAATTAACTGATATGACCACTAACTGGCTGGATATTCAGAAATAGGAGAACACATCACCTGCTGACTGGAGGTTGCAATATAAACTAGCCACGAGCATGAGAATGAGCACCTGAATTTCCATCACATGAAAAATATAGGCAGAAGAGGTATGCGATCAGTACTTTGAATGTACTGAGCATGTGAGATATGCAATAATCATTAACAACACTTAAAACACATTTTAAAACTGTGTTTGAATGCAATAAGAAAAATCATGAAAAAATTACATCTAAAATCTGAGGATGCAAACATTCAATGAATATGTTATAGAAAATAGTAAGACATAAATAATAAGCTAAAACAATTCAAAACTGGAAAGATGAGGAAAGCATAAGTATTTCATATGATTTAAAACTTATGTTGTGGAAAATATCAAGTTGTAGTCCAATGACCCGAAAGTAAATCACAAACTATAAACATGAAGTATAATTGTAAGTCATGAAGTAACTCAATTTAACTAAAACATCGGTGAAGTGCAAAAGTCTTTTTAAAACTATCTCTGTGGGAGGTTCTTTTAACTGACATAAACCATGTAAGTAATATGGAGTCTAACTTGTAACCCTAGTTGGAAGGGTGTTCTATACCTTGCCAAGAGTAAGAATCATGACTGGCATAAATTCACTCATGAGCCCATTTAGGGCAAAAGGAGTCAGTCTGAACTAGAGAGCACCCTCTCCTTACCTACGGTGGCACATAGTTGTGAGAATTTAGGGTTTTGTCTAAAACCTACATTCCCTCGATGCTAAATACAACTCCCAAAACTGTATACTATTTGTCCATATACATAACTGAAAAGTGTTTGTCTTAAAATAAGCATGAAACTAGTTTAATTTATCTGAATAACTGAAGTTCTGAAATATCGAAACTAGTTATGCTCAGTTTCTACTAACTTCTGAGATCATGTGTTCATAACATGCCAAGTAGCACTTAAACAAGTTGAAATCCTCCAATCCATGCTAATTCATTGTCCAAATCTTGGGAATAGGAAACACTTGGAAAATTTCATGCATAATTACTTTAACAAGAACTAAAACATATAATAACATAAAGAAACTGACTTTCAAGAAAATATGCATAATTGGGCATAAACCATAACTCATGAAATTTTATGCTAAGCCTACAAATGCATAAATCATAGGTTTTAAATCATGTGTGGGATATAATAGGTAAGCCATGAAAATCACAAGTTTTTGCAAAAGGATAGATTATGAACCATAAGGAGGCAACATACTTCAAAACCAGAAAATCTATTAAAAAAACCAATTGGGTAAATTCATAAACTTTTAAGAAAACTAAATTTTAGGGCACGAAGATGAAAAGAGAATCCTCATTGAATATCCACATATCTGAAACTAGAGATTCTTTGGAGAGATTCTTGAATTCAAAACTGTCACGCCCCAAATCCCATCGGGACGAATTGGCACCCGTAGCCGACATGGCCCGAGAGAACCAAGATTTGCTTCTGTTCATTCATATGCATGTCATATGTAAGAACATTATGTAAGAACATGAAAGGCGAAATACGAAAGACATGGAACATGGGACATATATATATATATATGTACTCATATGCGAAACTTGGCCGTTGAGGCCATCAAGTCAAAAATGACGTGTATCATCTTACATCCATACACCCACAAACGTCTACAAAAGCCTCTAACATAGACATTTACCAAAACCAACTGAAAGTCGGGACAAGTCCCCGCTTTATACAACATGTACAACACCAAATCAATGTACAACTCAGACACGGAAAGCCCCAAACCAACTGGAGCTCACCAAAGATCAACAGAAGTCATGTAGCCTACTGGGGAGGTCTACTATTACCTATGCCTGCAGCAAGTAAGGTAAATTCCCCAAGAGGGGTCAGTACGAAATAAAGTACTGAGTATGTAAGTCCATAAGAAACAGTACATTACACCGATACTTAAATGAAATCAACTGTAAGTGAGTAACCAATGTGGATAAGTCATCATTTCGTATATATAGACGTATGTACATTACGTTTATTGCGTTGGTTGCATTTACATCCATTAACCATCATCTATTCATATCATGCCCGGGCCCCGACTGATCAGTGGGAAAATAACATACTATTGGGATCGTTCCAGCCAGTCTTATGCCCCTTAGATTGCGATCACTCATAGCATAATTTTGGGATCGTTCCAGCCAGGCTTATTCCCCTTAGATTGCGATCCATTCCAATAAAAATAGGTTCGTTCCGACCAGGGTATTCACCCCTCTGGATTGCCTCCTGTGCTCAACAATAACCAATTAAGCATTACTTAATTCTTTTACTTTTGTTTGAGAGTGATACAATGGATATGGTACATTATTGGAATTTTTGGAACATTAACCAATGAATATGAATCATGAGAATCACCATTGACCAATGAATAAGGAACATGTGAGTACCACTAGTCAACAACCAGAAATAGAATACCTTAGAGCATTTCGGAATCGAATAAGTATAATGACTATGTGATACTATGTGCTGCAGAAGAATATGGAAAGAGAAACCTTACATACCTCGTATTCTCAATATGACGATACAATTCTATACGGGAACCCAATAGTTCAGCTTCTTCCTTATGTCTTACTCTACAACACAAATACATACCGGACTTACATTATCAAATGGTCTCTTTACAAGTGTACAAAACGACAATAAGTTATATGACCGCCGTATAATGTCATTTAGTCCCTTACAATACCATTTACGGCATGGTCATACCAACAATACCACAACATGCCCAACATTGACCAATATATCACAAACCAATAGCATGTCACACCAAGTTCATACTTTCCACTCTTCATCACCATAACATCACAATTATTCAATTAAATCACTTCAATACACCTCACAACAACAAATCGACCAAAATACCATAATCTACACTTATAGAAAATAACAAGTTTAGGACCTTAATCATACCATACATGTTGTTATTTCATCCATACCATGCACTTTCATTAAGACAACAAGTTATCTTTCAAGTTTAAATCTCATGGATTTCACATCTTTCACAAAAAACACAAAGTGCCATATCCAATACTTCCAAGCATAACCAACATGATTTACATGTTTTCCCATGCATATAATATATTATTCCATAAGAATAATTACTTACCTAAGCTTGAAAATTGATGATTTTGCTCCAAGAAGTTGGCTTAAGGTTCTTGAGAGTTGAGAGAAATTTTGGGAAATTTCTAGAAATATGTTGGGTGTTACTTTGAATAAAATCATATTTTTCCATGTATATATAGTCCCTCAAGTCTCCTTGGCATTAAATGTCATGTACAAGTGGTCAAAGATGAAGAATGGGTCATTTTTTGCCTAATTGGGTCATATCTTTTGTCTCATTTTGGGCTTGTGTTGAGCCCAATTCAATCGACCCAATAATTCCTCATGTTTAAATCATTTCATACACTTTACAACAATATTCCCACTCACGCTATTCATATCCGTAGCCTCAATTCCAAAAACAAGTGATTCTAGCCACGTATGGCCTATTTTGACCAAAAGGTTAAAATCGTCATTTTGACGCTAAATTCGTTCTCGAGTAATTTTATCATACCAATATAATACTTGACTCATTTCATGTATATACTCATGGTTGTAGAAGAAATGTGGCAAAAATCGGCTCGGTACGACCTCGGGTACCCTTTGGACTTATAAAATTTCCAACTTTTGAAAAAGTGGAAAAACCAGCGTGGTACGCCATTGGGCCCGCCAACTTGATTCCTCTGGGCAAAAAAATTTGGCCCAGAGCAGTGTGTCACGCCCTCTGGCGCGCACCTCCCTTCAATTTTTCGAAAATTTTATTTTTCGACTTTTCTTCGCGGGTTTGGTTAGATACTTCAAGTCCTATTCTTTAACTACTTCTTAACCTTAATATCCTTTGTTTAGAGGCCTTCTTAGCCTCGTTTTGAACCCCACAACTGCTCCACGAAAATCATAAAACACTTCCTACGCATGTTTAATCACATATATGGGGCCAAATTTCAATTTTTCTCACATTATTAACATTACCAAATACATGCGTATAGCTCTCGACACCTAAGTAAACATTATTGAATGTTGTCAAGTAGGGTTGGAAAAGTACGGGGTGTTACATTCTTCCCCCCTTAGGAACATTCGTCCTCGAATGTGAACAATATCGTTTCAATTACTACAAATGTATCTCTACATTGGCATACATACATAAACACTTAAGGCTCATAGAGACTTACTTGTTATTGCTCCACTTCCGCACCTTGAACTTCTTGGTCCCTTTGAAATAGATGGGGATACTTGGATTTCATCATCTCTTCCACTTCCTATGTGACCTCCTCTACTTGTTGATTTCGCCAAAGGACTTTCACGGAAGCTATGTCTTTATTCCTCAATCTCTTTACTTGTCGATCTAGAATAGCAATGGGTACCTCATCATAAGTAAGATCTTCCGTAACTTGGACATCTTCAATTGGAACAATACGAGATGGATCTCCTATGCATTTTTAAAGCATCGACACATGAAATACCGGATGGACTGAGGAAAGTTCTTGAGGTAGTGCTAATTCATACGCAACTTGCCCAAATCTTCTAATAATTTCATATGGGCCTATGTAACGTGGACTCAATTTTCCTTTCTTTCCGAACCGCATTACCCCTTTCATCGGTGACACCTTTAAAAATACCCAATCACCTATGGCGAATTCAAGTCCTCTTCTTCTGACATCAGCATATGACTTGTGGCGACTTTGGGCCGTCTGTAATCGCTGTTGAATCACTTTAACTTTCTCCATAGCCTGAAGAACAATATCTGGCCCAAGTAAAACAGTTTCACCTGCTTCAAACCACCCAATTGGTGATCTACATTTCCTTCCATACAAAGCTTCATAAGGTGCCATTTTAACACTTGAATGATAGCTATTGTTGTAAGCAAATTCAATAAGAGGCAAATGGTCATCCCAACTGCCTTGAAAATCTAATGTGCATGCTCGTAGCATATCTTCAAGTGTATGAATAGTACGCTCTGCTTGTCTATCAGTTTGAAGATGGAAAGCCGTACTCAAATTCACCTGTGTACCCAAACTCTGCTGAAAAGATTTCCAAAAGTGCGCTGTAAACTGTGCTCCTCTATCTGATATAATAGAAAGTGGAATACCATGCAGCCGCACTATTTCTTTAACATACAATCTTGCATAATCCTCAGTTGTATAGGTGGTCTTGACTGGTAGAAAATGCGCGGACTTAGTAAGCCTGTCCACTATAACCCATATTGAATCAAATTTCCACAGTGTACGAGGCAAACCTGTGATGAAGTCCATATTAATCATATCCCATTTCCAAACTGGAAGATTGATACATTGCATATAACCTCCTAGTTTCTGATGCTCCACTTTCACTTGTTGACAATTTGGGCATTGAGCGCCAAATTCTGCAATGTTCTTCTTCATATTTCCCCACCAATACACTTCTTTTAAATCATGGTACATTTTTGTAGTACCCGGATGAATAGAATAGCGTGAATGATGCACCTCTGTCATAATTCGTTTCCTCAATTCGTATACATCTGGTACACATACTCTACCTTGGCATTGAAGTACCCTTGCTTGCGTAAGATTGAAGGCAGTAGTTAGACCTTGCTGTACATTCTCTTTCAGCTGCAATAACATAGAATCCGCAAACTGCTTCTCTTTTACTTCAGCTATTAAGGAGGATTCCGCTGCATTCTACACAACAACTCCATCCTCTGAGGATTCAATAAGGCGAACTCCCAAGCTGGCTAATTGATGTAAATCTTTGATTATCTCTTGCTTTTCAATCAACTGGCCACTAGTGCTTTCTACTGCCCTGAGGCTCAACGCATCAGCTACCACATTTGCTTTGCCTGGATGATAAAGAATGTCAATATCATAGTCTTTTAAGAGCTCTAACCACCTCCGTTGCCTCAAATTGAGTTCCTTCTTCTTAAAGATATATTGCAAACTTTTGTGATCCGTATAGATATCAACATGAACCCTATACAAATAATGACGCCATATCTTTAAAGCAAAGACTACTGCTGCTAATTCAAGATCATGTGTGGGATAATTTTTCTCATGTGGCCGCAACTGTCGTGAGGCATATGCTATGACATTACCGTGTTGTATCAATATGCATCCGAGGCCAACCCCGGAAGCATCACAATACACTACATGACCTTCGGTACCTTCGAAAAGCACTAAAACTGGTGTGGAGGTTAATTTATCTTTCAACTTTTGAAAACTTTTCTCACAAATTTCATTGCCTTATGTGTAAGCTTTGTTAACGGTGCAGCAATAGAGGAAAAACCTTCCACAAATCTCCGGTAATAACCTGCCAATCTAAGAAAACTACGAATCTATATGGGTGTCGTAGGTCTTGGCCAATTTTTCACCGCTTCAATCTTTTGTGTATCAACCTGTATCCCCTCATCTGACACAATGTGGCCCAAGAATGCAACTGATTTTAACCAAAACTCACACTTGGAGAACTTGGCATATAATTGACGTTCACGAAGAATTTACAACACTTGTCGTAAGTGATTAGCATGGTCCTCTGGTGATCTTGAATAAACTAGGATGTCATCTATAAACACCGTGACGAACACGTCCAGAAATGGCTTAAACGCCCTATTCATCAAATCTATGAACGCAACTGGTGCATTTGTTAGTCCAAATAACATAACTAAAAATTCATAATGGCCATACCATATTCGGAAAGCTGTCTTGGGTACATCTTCTTCTCTAACTCTGACTTGATGGTAACTCGACCTCAAGTCAATCTATGAAAAACACTTGGCACCTTGTAACTGATCAAAAAAATCATCAATTTGAGGTAGGGGATATTTGTTCTAGATCGTTACCTTATTCAGTTGCCGATAGTCAATGTACATTCTCAATGTGCCATCTTTCTATCGTACAAATAAAACCGGTGCACCCCATGGAGACATACTCGGCCTGATGAAGCCTTTGTCCAGCAAATCTTTCAACTGCTCCTTCAATTCACGCAGTTCTGCTGGAGCCATTCTATACGGGGGAATAGAAATAGGCTGAGTGCCTGGAATTACATCAATGCCAAATTCTACTTCCCGTTTTGGGGGTAAGCCTGGGAGATCCTCTGGAAAAACATCTAAAAATTCATTGACCACTGGAACTGACTGCGGAGTTCGTGGTTCCACATCATTATCTTTTACTCGTACTAAATGACATATGTACCCCTTGGCAATCATTTTTCTTGCTTTCAAATAGGAAATAAATCTTCCTCTTGGTGCCCCCACATTCCCCTGTCATTCAAGAGCATTTTCCTGCGGAAAATAAAAATGCACCTTCTTGGCCCGACAATCTACCATGGCATAACAAGAGGCTAACCAATCCATCCCCATTATCACATCAAAATCCACCATGTCTAGTTCAATGAGGTCGGCCAGTGTATCATGACCACACACAGTTACCACACAACTACGATATACTCTTTTTGCAACAATACATTCACCAACCAGTGTAGACACTTCAATTGACTTAATTAATAATTCTGGTGCCTTTGCCAATTTCTCAGCAACCAAAGGAGTAACATAGGAAAATGTAGAACTTGGGTCAATCAGTGCATATACATTATGTGAAAATATAGATAATGTACCTGTGACAACATCTGGAGAAGCCTCCGAATTCTGCCGGTCTACTAAAGCATAAGTGCGGTTCTGGACCCTACTAGTATTGGCTGCTCCTCTGGCACCTCTACCATGACCGGCAGGCTGTACACCCCTACCTAGGGAGGGGACCGATGATGATGATGCAACAGATGACCCCGTATGTCGTGCTACACAACCTGTGCCCCTGTGTGGGCAGTCTCTCACTATGTGCCCTGATAAACCGCGCCAGAAGCAAACATTCATCCCAATACGGTATACACCTAAATGATACTTCCCGCAACGCTGACATGGCTGACGAGAAGATCCCGCTGTCTGTGATCCACGAATCCCACTACTCTGCCCCATATTACTTCCTCTAAATCCTCGAAGATGAGCTTGAGTGCCCGCCGCAGAATAAGAAAATGATGGTCTCAGCGGCCTAGGAAACATTCGAGGTCTCGATTCTCCTTGGGACACCATAGACTGTCCCATAGGTCTAGCTCTTTTGGACTGTCCTCGCTCAGCTTCATGTGCCCTCCTTCTCTGTCTTTGGTCCTCCATTTTCTGGGCGAAGGCCTGAATTCTAGCTATATCCATGTCTTTGTTTAGGGTAGCGATAGTGCAATCTCGCACCAAATACGGCTCCAACCTGTCCACATATGTATGGACTCTATCTGTCATCGTAGCCACAACATTGGGAGCATAACGGGCCAAAGAATTAAATTGCAGACTGTATTCCCTGACACTTAAATTTCCTTGACGCAGATTCAAGAATTGATCCGCCCGAGCCTCACGGATCTCATAGGGAAGGTAGTGATCAAGAAAGGCATATTTAAATTCTTCCCAATTAGGTGGATCTGCACCGACACCACGAGATTTCTTCCAATCTTCATACCACAGTATCGACTCTCCCTTCAATCTATATGCAGCAAGTTCAACTGTTTCTACCCCAGTTATATGCATAACATCCAAGGCCCTTTGAATCTGATCTATAAAGTCTTATGGATCTTCATTCAGATCTGATCCAGTAAATGTGGGAGGATCTAGTTTTAAGAAATCTTGGGTCCGTCGGCTAGCTGCTCTCGATGCACTATCGTCACCTGTCATGGGACCACCTTGTAGAGGTACTGCAACAATATCTTACTAAGGATGTATGCAGTCACATAATGAACAATGTGAATTATAAGGAGGAACCAGGAGAATGGGATAAGCCTTGGTGGATGTTGAATAGTTCAGGGAAATTCTCATTAGGGTCTGACTGGGAGTGTGTTAGGGAAAAAGGTCAATCTCAGCATATTTTCAAACAAATTTGGATGAAAGGAGTTCCCTTTAAGGTTTCTTTCTTCTTGTGGAGGTTATGGAAGAATAGAATACCTATTGGTGAAGTACTTGTTAGAAACAGAATCAGTGACAATGTTACTTGTTGTTGTTGTGGTAATGGGGAGCAAAAATCTATTCAGCACTTGTTTATGAATTTTACTGTTTCTAATAATACTTGGAATGATTTTACAGTAGCTACAGGGGTGGATGGTCCATTTATTCAAGTTAAAAAAAGTGTTTTCAAATAGTGGGAACCTGATTGTGCACCAAAACTTAAGCCTTTGTTTAAAGTTGTGCCTTTGTTTATATTGTGGCAGATTTGGAAGAGGAGAAATGCAATAAAACATGGAGGAAGGATGACACAAGGTAGCATGAGAATGGAATTAATAGGAATTTAGTTTTGGTATGATCTAGTAAAGTTCATAGAAGACTATACCCTTAGGATTTGTAGTCAGATTGTGTATTGGAAGTTACCTAATTTGGGTTTCTTTAAATGCAGTTCTGATGGAGCCTCTAAGGGTAATCCTGGACCTTTCTCAGTGGCTTTCTGTATAAGAAGTGATGCTGGGAACCTAATCCATGCTGAGGTGACAAGGCTTGGAGACAATTCAAACTTAATTGCTGAAATTCTTGCATTAAAGATGGGATTGGAGAACTATGTTGACCAAAATTATCTTCCTTTCATCCTAGAAACAGATTCCCTGGCTGTTAGGAAGATATTAGATGGGAGTTAGGAAATTCCATGTAATTTGGCAATGGAGATTAAGAAAATCAAAAACTTAATAATGGAAGTAGATGCAGTGGTGGAACATGTGTACAGAGAAGGCAACAAACTGACCAATTGTTTTGCTAACCAAGTATTCATTTTTGTAGGAATAGAGAGAATTACATATTTATCAGAACAGTAAATACCAAGGGAGGCAAAAGAAATCCTAAATATGGACAATCCTCAAATACCAAACCTTAGAATCAAAAAGTTTCAAAATGGAACTTTTGATAATAGGGGGAGGTAAAACCAGTGAAGCAGGGGCAATAAGTTAAAAGGATGATTTCAACAACTGGTAAAGATAAAATCATGGCTCAACATAAAAAACAAACAAAAAAGCATGTAGAACAAGATAATGTAATATGTGATATGAGTGCTCTAAAAATAATAGCAGAAAATAAAGCATATGGGTGGTATAAAATTACAGGTTAGGAATTACACAAAGCAGGTACCAATAGCAGACAACAAAAGAACAATCAAATGCATGTAGAGATTGAGTCCTGGTACATACCTGATAAGGCTGGAAATGGAACCTTAATTTTGATCTTTTTAGACAATGTTATTAACTCCCTCCTAAGCTCAACCATCAACAAGATAAGATTTTGGTGAAATCGATAGTCACAATCGGGTAAATTTGAATCTAATGGAGGGTGAATTGTACTTATCTTGGTCTTAAGAGCTCAGATTTGTGGATAGTGGAGTTGAAGAGGTCTTTATTTGGGTGGATTTTGCATTTGTGAGATGATATAAATTCCTAGAGAGAAAACACCCAAACCTCAGCTATTTTTCATCGATCATGGGAGCATCTTAAAAATCGAGGAGAGCTACGCCATCATCTTCCTTGTGTTACTAGAATCTTTCATGGAGATGAAGGAGTTGTAAGAATCGTTGGGAGAAGATGAAGAGTTGACATTTGTTACTTTCCTTTTTTGATCTATATAGTTCCTTGTTTTTTTTCAATCTTTGTTTTGTTTTAGGATTTATATTGGGTATGGGCTTTAGCCTGAACCGATTTTGGGCTTCGGCCTTTTTTATACATAATTTTGATTTCTAATAAAATGGCCTATATGGCCACTTTTGATTAAAAAAATATACCTTTATGCATATTTATTAGTCTTCTATTAATATCGGTAGGTACTCCCTCCATTCCTTTTTATATGCTCCTTTTTCTTTTTTAGAGTCAAGCAATACAAACTTTGACCAACATTTAAGATGTATTCTTAATAAAATTGAAAAAAGAAAATTGTAATTTATAGTACTTTTCATATAGTGTTTGAATATCTGAATTTGAATTTTAAAAAATTAAATTAAACTAATTTATTTTTGTCACGACCCGATTTCTCGAGTCATGGGCGCCTACCTTATCCCATCAGTAGGAAAGCCAAGCTATAGCCCAGAGTGGCAAGCAACAGGCTAACGGGTGGGAACCAAAAAGACAAGATGAAACGGTATTACTAACAATAATAGGAAGCAGAAACATAAATATAACATAATAAAGTATACCAGAACGGTAGAAGGAAGAGGAAAACATACTCAAATGAATCCCTCTCGAGACCTGGTAAGGTCGGTACTAGATCCACTACTAAGACAAAACCAGAGTATTAGACAGAACCCAAATGGATATAAAATATACAAGCAGTATCAAAAGCAAAAGACTAAACTGGAATACATGGAGAAGGATCAGCCTCGAATGCTAGTAAGGTCACCCTGCTCTAGATCAATACTGGGATAGGAGGATCACGTCAATGCCAATGGCTGGTACCCGGATCTGCATCAAGAAAAAAATGCAGAAGTGCAGTATGAGTACCAAAGTAAGAGGTACTCAGTAGGCATCATCGGTTGACTAAGCTCAAATACCAAAAAAGTATAACTAAAATGTGTGGGTATAATCTAAGTCAGCATTAAATAGGGATAGAAAGGTAACAGCTACCGAGCTATGCAAATACGATAAAGGAATAAGTAAAAGCGATACAGAAAGATAAATAATGCAGAAATAAGAAAGCAAACCAAACATAACCTAACTGGGGGCCCATAAGCCCTTTAGGCACACTGAAGAAGAAAATTAACCCAATCGTGCCCCTATAAACCTCTGAGACACACAAGAAGTAATTAAAGAAAAAGCGTAAATAATCTGTAACTAAAACATTCCCAAGAAACCATAGTAGCCATCTAGATGTGCACCGGGCTTGAACCGGCACTAATGGGTAATAATGAGAGGTCAGACGCCGGGCTCGAACCTATAGTAGTGGATAATAACAAGAGGCCATACGCCGGATTCAAATCAGAAATAGTGGGTAATAACGAGAGGCCGCATATATGATATACAATAGAACTCATAATCAGATGTCGGACTCAAACCGAAACTCAGAGGAACTACAACTCCCAGAAAAACATTAATCAGTACCAGAACTCCCAGATCATGTCATATCCAGATGCCAAACTCGAACCAGAACTCATAATAAATAACAGAAATAAAGTATATATTGGCCCTGAACCATAACTGAAATGTATTTAAATAAACATACGCATAACTTAGCTAAAAGGAAGGAATTCAAGGTTTCCAAGCTTAATACCACGCCCTAAGCTCATAAATATTACACCATACTAAGGGATAACGGGATCGAAATCTACCAAAACGGTGCCCTAACTAGCTAAGTAAAGCATGCAATATTTCAAATGATACCCAGTCTACAACTACCTGACTAAAACTAGCATAATAGTATACTAATACCATAAATAAACTCAGTCTAGGGATAGGGTAAGCCTAGCTTACCTGGACGCCAAATCCAAAAGCCTCGGAAGCCTCTCCGAGAAGCCTCCGAATAGTGTTCCACTAGAACCCAAGCTTAAACAACTTGATGTAGATAATTAATTTTTGTTGGGATAAAATATGATATCACAATATTTTCTAAAGTATTAACTTGGTTTAGACATTCATATTTGGAACTTAATTTGTATATTAATGAAAATTGAATGGATTCCGTAGTATATATATGATTTGGTTAATAAAGAAAAGTTTAATAAACTTTGCATGAATCAATATGACTCATATTTTCATATACTTCACTTGATGCCACCTTTGACCTAATAGTGGTGATGAGTCCTCCCTCCACTTCTACGTGGGAGTGGAGGTGTCCTCTCCTATCCCTCTCGATTATCTCTTTACTTTTTTTTTTTTGGGGTATTGCATAGGTTCGTGGTAAAATAAATATCATATTTTAAATATACCATAATTAATAAAAAATTATTTTCAATAAAGCCTCTATTATATAATAATAATATTTTAACATATCTAGATTCACTATCTCCGCTTAAATGTTAATAAGTTATAAAATAATATAAATGTATCGTAACTAAAAGTTTTTCATAAACATCTAAAATATTTTAGAAAGGTAATTAACTATATCTTTTTACCAAATTCTAATCTAATTTAAATATTTCACAACACGCTTGCTTTTAGTGAAATTCTCAAACGAACTGCCCAGAAACTAAACTGTCAGTCCCAGCAAGTCATAAATAACTTGGGGCAGTTATAGTAAAGCTCTAAACGCCGAGAACGCACAAAAATAAGAAAAATGACCAGGAGGATCATTACAAATTTAGCTTTGAAACTTAGTCAAATTAACTAACAAAAAACGAAGGGAGTGTATAAAAAGGAATGGAGGAAGTATAATTTATAGACATTAATTTAAGATGATTCACATTAATGATCTCCTCCTTATTCCTTACACCCCTGCCCCCACCTATTGTCCTTGGACCCTATTTTTATTAGAAAGTCATTTTTAATTACCTAAAAAGAATTTTTATTTTTTTTTACCAACTAAAAATGAAAAAATAGAAAAATATTTGCCTCCATACCAAACACATCCTTATGTAACTAGTTTTATAACATGGAATGCATGATTAAGACCCGCTCTTTTCAACATTTCAAAATACTTTTAAACTAAAATGATGAGGAATTTGAGGTACCTAAAGTGGATGAATATTAGAATATGTGTATGCTTATGTGTTCGCCTTTTCAGAATTATAAATTTTTGTGATTATAATCAAGAAACTATCATATGGAAGACAAAAAATGTACTACGTGAGCCTAATAACTTTAGGGCTCGAGCAAACTAACTGTAAGCAACTAAGTTTCTTTACTGAAAAATAACAATCAAGACAAGGAAAATAGCGATAAATAATAATATTTTATTTCAATAATATGCATGAGGTTGCAATCTATATAAATCTTAAATAAAAAGATGTAATCCTTTGATTCTTCTCCTCACGTTTTTTGTTTTGTTCTTGATACGAAATATTTTTTGGAGTTTCACCACGAATACGGAGCCAAGCTTTGTTCACAATCGCGGAGGTATGGTGGCTTGTGGCTCACCACTTGGAGACAAAGACTTCTTGGTATACGGAAGACTTACAGATCACCAATGAAGAAGAAAGCTTCTCTCTACAGGTATATGTATTTTCGTATGTCTTTGGTCATATGAAGACCTCTTTATATAGGCATAAACTAGGTCTTGGGGATATTTTGGTCTCCAAGTAACCCTAACGAACCTTGGGCTTGAAGAGCATGAGTTGGACTCGTCTTCTCAACTTAACAGACTGACCCAAATGTAGTTGGACTTCATTTAAGTTATATAATTTTAACTTAAAACTCAATCCAACTTTATTAACCAATCATTTGACTTGGTCAACATATCATGAATTTAAGATTTTATCCAAATTTAATATGAATTTATCCAATAAAATTTTGCTGTCTACAAATACCCCCAGCTTCAAGCCTTGTTGAGGTACATGACTTGTCGAACCTTCAAAGACAAGACTTGAAGTATTCGCAAAGCAAATGTTTTTTTGTTACTTGATTGATTTCTTGCAAAATATTTGAAGCTCACAAGGAATGACTAAGTCAATATGTTGAATCTCTGCAATTCTGTCGCGATTGATGTGTTGAAGCTATCCAAATTAATAAATACCAAAGTCTCTTGTTTCCTGTGGTGGAATTCCAAAATCCCACTTTTGGATCGTTTCACTCTTTCACAGTTTGTGATACAGACACCATTAAGATTTGATAAATTGTTGATTTCTTATTGAAAAATCTTTCATACGTATACAAGAAAATTGTTTTTCAAAGTTTTTCATATTTGACCTCAATGGAAACTTTCCATAACTTGGTTCCAATGAAACTTTCCATAATTTGGTTCCATTGAAAATTTACCATAATTTGGTTCCAATGGAAATTTACCATAACTATAATTTAGTAACAATGAAAATTTTTCATAATTTGGTTCCAATGGATACTTTCCATAATTTGTAGGAATAAAATTTAGGTCAACTACTTTTGACATCTATAAATATATGTGTTTTCACTATGGTTGATTGTCGATAATCGGCATTGTCAAGCTCGATCGGATCCACCTCTATCAGGTTAAAAAAAATTTAGTCTATTTCCGTCACTTTCTTCACAGCTCAGCACACTGTGGTAGAAAATTCATATCTTGCCATATAAATGAAGAAATTATGATTCGTCTGATTCTTCAAAAATTAGACTCGTAGATCTATGACATATCCAAAAATTAAAGCTAAAATCCATTTTCATTAAAAACAATTAATTTTTGAAGTTGGTGATGAATCTGGCTATTTTTTTTCTAATATATTTGTGCAGTCCCTACTAAAATGTCCCCGTCTTGACGTAGAAGCGTCTAGTAATGTTGTCTCAAATCTCTATACATCTTAGATGTTCCAGGGTGAATAGAATACTTGGAGCTATGATCCTCCTGAAGAATCAACTAAATCAAACCTCCTACCCTTGAAACACAAATGCGACCGTCGAATCTCAAAATGCCCTCTGACTCTAAGGTAGCACTCCTAGACTCACCCCTCAATACCTGATCTAGAGTGCCACGTAACCCTTCATCCTTAAACTGACCACCCCGAATCTGCTCCAATAAAGTAGATCTAGCCTAAACATAAGAAACTCCCGAGGTCTGAAATATTAAGTCGGACCATCATATCGGCTAAGGAATGGATGTCCAAGGCCAAAGGTCACTCTGAAACTGAAATGAAGGCTGAGCTACCCATACTCACTGCCTTCCAGCTCAAGGCATCTACTACTACATCCGCCTTGTTCGAATGGTAGAGAATAGATAGATCATAAACCTTCAGCAACTCAATCTACCTGTGTTGTCTCGAATTAAGGTCCCTCTGAGTCATAATATGCTGAAGACTATGATGTAAGTGAAGATCTCACAACGAACACCATACAAGTAATGCCTCCAAATCTTAAGCACAAAAACTACCACTGCCAACTCCAACTCATGAATGGGTTAGTTTCCCCCGTGCATCTTCAGCTGTCTCAAAGCACAAGCAATAAATCCACCCTGCTGCATCAGAACACACCCGATACCAACACTAGAAGTATCACAATATACAGTAAACCCCCCGCCCTCAACTGGAAGAGTCAGAATAGGAGCTGAAGTGAGCAAGTCCTTGAGCTTAAGAAAACTCACCTCACAACTATCGGACCACTGAAACGGGACCTTCTTCCTTGTCAACCTGATCATGGGTGTTGCAATTGTGGCAAAAATCTCGACGAACCACTTGTAGTAGCCTGCCAACCTAATAAAACTACAAACCTCAATCAGAGACATAGGCCTGGCCTAATCACGAATAGCCTCAATCTTCACCTAGTCCACCATAATCCCATCCTTGGACACCACGTACCTTTAGAATGCTACAGAATCAAGCCAGAACTCATACTTTGAGAATTTGGCATAAAGAAGATAATTTCTCAAAGTGTGGAGCATAGTCCTCAAATGTTGTTCGTTCTCTTCCCTACTCCTTGAATAGATAAGAATATCATCAATGAACACAATTACGAGAAGGTCTAAATAAGGCCTGAATACATGGGTCACCAGGTCCATGTGTGTTGTTGGGGCATTGTTCAACACAAAAGACGTCACCAGGAACTCATAATGGTCGTAACGAATCCTGAAAGCTGTCTTAAGGATGTCCTTAGACCTAATCCTCAACTGATGGTAACCAAACCTTAAATCAATCTTATAAAACACCAGCACCTTGAAGTTTTTCAAATAGATCATCGATACGAGGCATAGGATACTTATTCTTCATTGTCACCTTATTCAGCTACCTGTAATCGATACACATATGCATAGAACTATCCTTCTTTATTACAAACAAAATTAGAGCACCCCAAGGTGATACACTTAACCTAATAAAACCCTTACCCAGAAGATCTTGAAGTAACACATTAGGCTTCTTAAGCTCGACAGGAGCCATACGGTAAGGTCCTATAAAAATAAATCGGGTGTCACACTCAGAAGGAAGGCCAGGTAGGTAAGTAGGGAAAACATCAGAAAATTCATGAACTATAGGAACGGAGTCAAGCGAATGACTCTCAACACTGACATCACAAACATAAGCTAAATAGTCCATACAACCCCTCGATACCAATTTTTTAGCCTAAATATAAGAAATAATCCCCATTGGTGCGCGGCTATAAGAACCCTACCACACAATCGGGGGTATGCCAGGCATGGCTAATGTAACAGTCTTGGCAAAGCAATCCAAGACCGCATGATGGGGGATAACCAGTCTATGCCAAGAATCACATCGAAATCAACCATGTCTAGCTCAATAAGGTCAGCCTTAGTGTCATACTCTTGTATAGTCACAACACACAAACTATAAACCCGATCCACTACTAAAGAATCACCCACGAGAGTAGATACACATAAAAGCATAGATAATGGCTCCTAAGACAACCCCAATCGTGGTGCATAATAAGTAGAAACATATAAATATGTGGAGCCGAATCAATAATGCAGAAGCTGGATGATAGCATACTAAAATCGTACCTGTAATAACAATATTCATACCTCAGCCTTCGGCCTACCAAGAATAGCATAAAAATGACCTTGTCCATCTCTCCGGTCTGGGTGCCTACCTAACCACCTATCCAACCTGTCTGAGGACCTTTTCTAAAACCCTGGGGACTACCCCTACTACCCTATGCACTACTCTAAACTGGAAGCACTGATCTGATCGACAAAACACTCTGTGCAGCAGGCTCAACCATCCCTTAGTGGGGACACTTTCTGGCAAAGTGACCAACAACCCCATATTTATAACATGCCCCGGGCACTCTAACTTGATAAGAAATTCCAGCTGAATTGAAATGACCGCCTCAGTATAATGACCCTGACTGAACACCCCTCGATGGCTGGATACTACCTTGATCATTGGAACCACTATAACTGGGCTGACCCCCATCTGAAATCTGAAGCACTAGTTGAATGGGCCTACTAGACTGATTCTGATGCAGATAAATATGATGTTGGGGGTACCTACCCTAAAATCCTCTACCCCTGAATTGAGCATCATTTCAGGTCCCACTGTAACTGCCTTGATAACAGGGTCTCTTGTCACTACCCCCTTGGGCCTCGTAATCCATCTCCTCTATAGTGTAGGCGTGATTAGCAATGCTAGTAAAGGACCTATCTGAAGTCACAAAACTCTAAGTATCCCTGTGAAGTGACATTCTTAACCCTCTGACAAACCACAAAATCCTCTCGTACTCTATAGACAGAATTATGGCGGCATGCCTAGCTAGCTCGTGAAACCTTGCCTCAAACTCTACCACTGTAATATTATCCTGCCTCAACCCAGTAAACTCATCCCTCAGGCGCTCGTGCATACTGTGAGGCATGTACTTTTCCTAAAAATCTTTGAAAAATTGAGTCAAAGTCATAGAATGAGATCTAGCTGGCCTGAAATCAAGATAACCCCTCCACCACTATCTCGTTGCTCTGTCAAGCTGATAAGTCATACAATCCACTCCGCATGCCTCCACCAGCCCCAAATTACATAACCTCTTCTCACAGCTGGTAATGAACTCATAAGCATCCTCTTCTGGGGCCATGACAAACTTGGGTGGATTCAATCTTATAAAATGGCCCAGCATCTTCTGCTCCTCAGAAGTCATAGCCGACTAGGCTACTCCTGACTGTGAAACTACAGGCACTGGCAGAACCTCTACTTTGGGAGTTGCTCCTACAGGCTGTGCTCCTATACCAAATCTACCCTGGGCTACCCCCTGAGCAGATGTCTATGCCCCATCTGCCGGTAGGCCACGAACCAAACCCAAATGCTAAACCATGCATCACGGAGAACCAAAGAAGATATAAATCCAGGTGGGGACTGTTGTGGCAGCGGAACCTTTAGTGTTAACTCAGGTGCGTACTCTGGCTCTAAATCAATGTACGACTTAGGTGAAGGCTCTCTGGCCTGGCCTCGAGCTGGGGCTATAGATCTAGCCTAACCTTGACCACGGGGTCGACTTCTACCTTTAGCTGGCGCTCTAGCAACAGATGCCCGAGGTCCCCATCCTTGGCTGCCATACCCTGCATCCTAGTCATCTGCAAAAGAGTGAAACAAATAAGAATCTAGAAACCAATACAGATACAACGTATGGAAATGAACCAAAAAGATGAGATTTTTCCTAAGAGTGCCTTATAGCCTCCTGAAGATAGGATAAAGACGTCTCTATACCAATCTGTGGGACCCTACTAAACACTGGCTCTTGTCCCAATGATACCAGTGAACCTAGGCTCTGATACCAAGTTATCATGACACAATTTCTCAGGTCATGATGGCACCTACTTTAACCCACTAGTAGGTAAGCCAAGCTATAGCCCAGAACGGCAAGTAACGAGCTAACGGGCAAAAAATAAAGGGAAAGGAGAATGAAATCAACAACAATAAATAATAAGTGAAAGAAAAAAAGATATAAATATATAACATACTGTATAAGAGAGGGAAAAGGACAAAATATACAAAAGAATCCCTCCCAAGACCTAGTAAGGTCGGTACAAGTGCCACTATAACAAAAAAAAAGAGTACTAGACAGCATCCAATAAGTACATATACATAGTAGTCTCTAAATATACAAAAAGAATATCACTGAAGTAGAAGGAGAAGGATGAGCTCCAGACTCTAGAAAGCTCGCCCTGTCTTCGAATCAGCAGCACAACTTGAGGATGACATCAGCAGCATTGGATCGTACTCAGATCTGCATCAGGAAAAAGATACAGAAGTGTAGTATGAGTACCAAAATCATGGGTACTCAGTAGACTAGTGTAAATAAAGTGCGAGAATGTAAGCTAAAGTCAATAGTAAGGGACAAAAATGGAAATAATATGCTATACTAAGAAAATGCGATAAATAAGAAGTAAGTGACTCAAAAGAAAAAAATAAAGCCTAGCTATAACCTACCTGAGCCCCCATAAGCCCAGAAGGTGCACACAAGAAGAAATAACCCCACCGAGCCCTCATAAGCACGGTGGGTGCAAACAAGTGTAAAACTAAAGTAAGAACCATAGATAACAATATTAACGATAAAATAAACTAAGTTGGATGATATGTGTACCGAATACTCATCTCTCAGCTATAACTGTAAACTTTACTAGTTTCCAATAAATTTCCAATGCCAGATCCATAGCAAAAAAATGTATTGGAATTGAATCGGAACTAGTGGTTAATAACAAGAGGCCAGTTACCATACTCGAACCAGGAATAGTGGATAGTAACAAGAGGCCAGATGACGGACTCGAATCAAAACTCATAAACAGTAAACCATAACCATAAATCGATGTCGGACTCAAATCGAAACTCACAAAGAGTAAGCCATAACCATAATAGATGCCAGACTCAAATCAAAACTCATAATAATAGTAATAAAGCATATGCCTGACTCAAATCAGAACTCATAGATAATAATAACATAGTAATCATCGGACTTGAACTGGAGCTTAATAAGCATAAAGTACTTAACGATGTCCAAGGGGTCTTAACATATTTATTATCCATTTATTCATAAATTCAATCTTGGGTGGTCAAATTCGCTAAGTCCAGGCGGGTTCCAAATTATTAAATCAAGGAGACGCGATTAAAGATCAGTTTATGCCCTACCCGAGGATAATGAAGATACATAGGCGGGCAATCAAGTCTAAGTCAACCCAGACCCAAGGTAATAGCCTAAGGAAGTGGTCAAAAGCTCATCTAAGCCTAAATGTAAGTCATTCAAAGCATTCTATCTAGAAAGAGTAGTGGGGCCCACTATCAAACCCTGATAACCCAACCTAAGGCAAACACCTACCTGAACCTAGGCTAAGGCTTTTCAATCCTTTCCCACAACACTAAAAGGGATAAGTTTAATCCTAAAGGATATTTGTATACTAACCCAAGGGAAAATAGAATTCTACCAAAAAGGGGGTCTTATCTGGCTAAAATAGGGTGATCATGCTAAAAAGAACAATCAAACTATAATTACCACCCATAGATAGCACCACAACATACTAATATCATAAATAACACAGTCTAGGAGAAAGGTAAGCCTAGCCTACCTGGACACCGTCGAAAGCTCGTGGATCCTCTACACCAGGGCGTTTCCCTTTCGAGAAGCCTCCGACCACTGCCACACTATCAAAATAAAATTCTACACATCAATATAATAATATCGATACTCATATTACGTATAAATTCTCTGAGTCAGAAATCAGACTAAAAGTCCTACGTGGGGCCTGCTTGTGGAATTACAAAATTAAAACCGTCACAGCTTTCCTCTCAGCTCAAGGATCATTTTGCCCAAAAAGTGAGCATAATACGAGCCCCGATCAGTCCCAAATCAGCCCCACAAAGTTTGGAGAAACAAGGATTTCATCTACTAATTTAAATAGAAATTCAGCCAGATACTTACGAAATTAATACAAGAAGATGATAAAAAAGACAGCCCCAATGCAATCCCAGCTTCAATTCTATGATCTCCCATGAGTTTTGAGCTCTCTACTATCTACAATGGAGTTTATACTTAGAAGGAAAGTGCTGGAATTTTAGAAAGGACAAATTATATATATGCAACAGAGATTGTTGCTAAAGCGGTTACTTCTAAAGTGGCTAAGTGGTCGCTTTAGCAACCCAGCCTCAGCTGGCCAACCTATGCTAAAGTGGTCCAGAGTTGCTTAAGAGGATGCCTCTAAAGAAGTCCCAAGTAGCTAAAGTGGCTACCGCTAAAGCGGTCTCTAGGTCGCTAAAGCGGCTGCACCAGTAAATTTGGCACCAACCAAATTTTGCTAAGTCCTAACGGACTTCGATCGGGTGCTCGAGAATGATTCAGAATCCCGTGCATGCAAACAAACTATGCTATCCCACCAAATTTGGTATTTTGGACTCAATGGAACAATCAAAATTTTTATTCTAGGTCATTTCGACAAAATATGGGTCCCACACCCAAGGTTTCGATTTTATCAAAATCCACCCAATAGCCCAAAATAAGTTCAGAAGCCTCGGGACCCAGACCAAGGGTCCCCCTAGCCTAAAATCAATATTTTAGAGCTGAGAAGACTATCAGAACTGGTATCTGAGGCCGTTTAGCTGAAGTTTAGGCCCAAGACCCATTTCTCAACTTTAAAAGCTCTAAAGTAGGGAAATTGCTCTAAAAACCAAATGAACTATCCGGTAACCAAAATGTCAGTCCCTGTAAGTCATAAATGACTTGGGTCAGATATACAAAATCTCTAAATGTAGATAAGACAATAAAAAATTGAGAAATGACCTGGAGGGGCATTACAAACTCTTTCCAGGTCAGCTAGAACTGTTTTTTGAAGTTGATTGAGAGATGTCGAACTGATTTCTAGCTTTGGGTGCCCGATGACAACATATTCAAAGATCCACAACATATCCACAACTAAGGACCAAATTCCTTCTAGTTTGGCCGAAAATGATTTTTGAAGTTGATTTATAAATCTGACACGATTGCCTCACTGCTTTGCATGCTTTCGTTGAAAAAATCATAACTCGATGTAGGAGTGATGAAAATATGATCTTCTTATTTCATTGGAAATAGGACTTCAAGAACTGCAATTTACATAAAATTTATGGCCAAAGGCTTTACGCATCTATACAGATTTGTATTTGAAGTCGGCTCAAACTCTGTTGCGTTCATTTCTTCATATTTGTACGTCTGCGGTATAAAATCCATAACTTAAAGTAGGAGTGATAAAATCATACTCTTATTATTTTGTTGGAAAGAGGACTTTAAGAACTACAATTTATACAAAAATTATATCCAAAAGCTTCTCGAATTTGTACAAATTTTAGTTTGAAGTTGGATTAAATTTTGTCGTGCTCATTCCTTAAGGTTTGTACGTCTATGGTACAAATTCCATAAATCGGTGTAGGAGTGACAAAGTCATGCGCTTTTTATTTTGTTGGAATAAAGACTTCAAGAAATACAATCTATACAAAAAATTTGGCCAAAGGCTTCATGGATTTGTACGAAATTTTCTCTTACTAAGCAATCCTCAACATAATCTTGGAGTTTTTGACACATTCACTACTTGCTTTTCTAGAAACCAACCTGTACATGCCATAAATATGTCGATGATGGAGGTACAATTCTCATTAGGTTTACTGGTGCAAATTCCCCCCCCCCGCCCCCCTCATCTTTGTGGCTTGGAGAGAAAGAGGCCTAGAGTAGTCCTTCCTCACTTCGGCAAGCAACTACTCGATAGTATTTAAGACAAACTGCATCAATTTATGGATTTTTGTTTGAGAGAATTAATACAAAGATTGCATGATTCCGTATTTTTTTTGTACTTGTGTGACTGAACTTAGTATGAAACTCTAAGCACTACCTCGGTGAAGAGGATCAAGTCATAATATAGTTCTGAAAAAGTGATTTTTTTTATTTTTTTTCGTGTCCTAACTTTTGCCTAGGCTGTCTCTTTCAAGGTTTTCAACCTAGAGGACTTTTTTTTTTGAGTCCTAACTTTTGCCTAGGCCGCCTCTTTTGAGGTTTAAAACCTAGCAAATATTTTCTTTTTTTAGGGTCGTACACAGTTTATACTCTTGCGGGCCAGGAATGGACATGCAGATTTTGGTCATGCCTTAAGGAGAAACATCTTGCTTTAGGGGTAGTACTTCTTCAAGAATTTCCCATTGATGGGACCAATCCGCAAGCCATCTGTATCTACAAGCTTGTAAGAACCACTTGAATAGGCTTCTTGAACAACATATGGACCATCCCACTTTGAGGTGAACTTTTTCCCCGATTTATGAGAAATGATAATTGGTCTTCTTACCGCAAGAACTTGATCACCAACTTTGAAGGACCTCAGAAAAATATCTTTATTAAAAGCATGGGAAATACAAGCTTGATAACATTCAAGGCTTTATTAAACTTCCAACCTTTGCTCATCGAGGGCCTCTAACTTTTCAAGGTGTAGACGAGCATTTTATTCTTCAGTGAGTCCATCTTGGATATCCAGCCACAACGATGGTATTTGGCACTCAAGTGGAATGACTATTTCAGTTCCATAAACTAGAGAATAAAGAGTTGCTTGAGACGGTGTGCGAGGAGTAGTCCGGTAGGCCCAAAGTGCTTCTTCTATTCTATCATGCCAATCCCTCTTAAATTTGGAGATGACCCTTTAACAATTTGTAGAAGATCTTGTTAAATGTTTTGACTAGTCCATTTGTAGCAATTTAATACATTGAAGAATTATGTTACTGGAAGCCATAAAGGTCACAGATCTTATCCACAAATTTATTGGAGAATGGTTTGCCATTTTTTTTATTTATATAGTTGGGAATGTCGAAACGATAAATGATATTCACTTGAATGAAGTTGGCAACGTTCTCCTTCTTTACTTCTTTAAGGAATACCACCTCAGCTCCTATTTCAAGAAGTAATCTATTGCAGCTAAGATGTACAAGTGGACACCAGAAGATATCGGTAGTGGTCCCACCACGTCTAGCCCCCAAGCGTCAAATGGCCAAGATGCAACAGTCGGATGTAAACTTCTGGAGGTTGGTGCATAAAATTTGTGTGGAATTGGCATGATTTGCAAATTCGAGCATAATCCAAATAACCTTTCATCATTGTTGGCCAGTAGTACCCAAATAACCTTTCATCATTGTTGGCCAGTAGTACCTCATCCTCTTTATGTGAAAGTGAAATTTTGGCCCAGATTAGTGCGAACCATAAACAACAAAGTGCGCTTCTTGCATTGTTTGGGTTACCTCTTCCTCCCCTAAATTATGCAAGACAACTCCCTCGAATGATTTTTTATATAAAGTGTCTTTGTAATAAAGAAAACAAGGGGTACGATGACGAATTTCTATCTTTCTTTTTGGAGCCTCTGGAAGTATATTGTTACAAAAATAATCAATTAATATTTGTCATCAATCGACCTTCTCATCTTTGGATATGACTACAAGATGTTCAAGATCACTTTCTTCATCCTCATCCCCCTCTAACGGTACTATCCTTTTTTAGCAAATAGTGATTTGTGCTTGATAAGGCAAACTCAATGTTGAAGCCAAAATAGCTAAAGCATCAGCCTTCTTATTTTTCTTCCTTGGCACATGTTAAAGAGTTACATCGCTGAGCCATCCAATCAATTTTCATGCATAGTCATGATAGGGACGCTGTTCTGGCTTTTTGACCTCATAGCTACCCAAAAACTGATTGATCACCAACTCAGAGTCTCCAAAGACTTGTAGTTGTAATTGCTATATATCAACTGCCATTTCAAGATTGAGTATAAGTGATTGATACTCCACAACATCATTGGAGCAGTATTGTGTTAAAGTGAAAGAATATGGTAGCACTTCCTCTTGAGGGGTGACGAATACGACACAAACACCAGCTCCTTCACGATTTGAGGCACCATCAAAAGACATCTTACAAGGTGGTTTAATTTCAATAACCACGGAATCTTTATCAAGTAGTTCATTAGTTAGCTCCCAATCATTGGGTATCGATGATCTACTAAGAAGTCTGTCAATGCTTGCCCTTTCACAGCCTTTTGAGAAATATACACGATCTCAAATTGTTGAAACTGAAGATATCACCTTGCTAGTTGATCGTTGAGAACATGTTTCGATATCACAAATTTTATAGCGTTTGCCTTAGAAACAAGATAGACTATGTGAGCTTGAAAGTAGTGTTTCATCTTCTGAATGGAGAAGACTAAGGCCAAACATAATTTTTCAATCAGCATATACTTCAATTAATTTGGCGTCATCATCCTACTGAAGTAGTAAAGGAATTTTCTTTCCCTTTGCTTTCTTTTTGGCTAAGAGTGTTGACATCATACTTTCTTGCACTTATATGTAAAGTATTAATGGCTTTCTAGAAGTAGGGGTCGCTAAAAGCTACAGTTTCACCAAGTAAGATTTGATATTCTCAAAGGAATTACTACAAGCTTGGTCGCATTCGAAAAGAGTACCCTTCTTCATAAGGCGACTGAATGGTTGTCACTTCCCTGCTAGATTTGAGATGAATCTCCTAAGATACGAACTTCCCTTATAGGCTTTTCAATTCATGGATGTTTCTTGGCTCGACTATCTTCAGGATTTCATCTACTTTGACTTGATCAATTTCTATCCCTCGATATCATACAATAAAACCAAAAACTTTCCAAAGGTAACTCTAAATGCACATTTTAGAGGATTTATTCTAAGTTGGTACCTTCATAGTAGATCAAACACCATCCTCAAGTATTGCAACTGGTCACTCTTTTTTCTTAATTTCAGGACCAAGTCATCAACATAACATTCAACATTTTTGTGAAAAATGTTGTCGAAGATATTTTTCATGGCTTTTTAGTACGTTTGTCTAGTGTTCTTCAAGCCAAAAGGCATCACTTTGTAGTAATAAATACCCTTAGGAGTGCGGAATATGGTAAGCTCTTCATCCTTAGGTGATATGTGGATCTGATTGTAGCCAGACGACCCAAAAGACATCGCCTTATACCCAGTAGTAGCATCAATCATGAGCTCTGGAGTGGAAAGTGGATTTCATCCTTAGGGCATGCATTGTTGATATCCCTAAAGTCAATGCAAACTCGGATTTGCACATTCTTCTTCTTCTTCAGGGATAATGCTTGAAATCCATGTGGGCTACTTAACTTCATAAATGAAACTAGCTTCAATAAGCTTGTTAAATTAGGTTTCAATCATGGGAAACAATTCAGGCCTAAAGTGTCGTTGAGTTTACTTGATAGGACCTGCCCCTTTCTTGACCACAAGATGATGGACTGCCACCTTTGAGTCTAAGCCAGGCATTTTTTTTGTAACTCCATGCAAATACATCCTTATACTCTTTGAGTAAGTAAAAATAAGCCCTCTCTTCAACAGCCACAAGTAAGGCATTTACATAAGTGGGTCTTGGATCTTCATCAATGCCAAGGTTGACTTCTTTCAAAGTATCAACTGCGGTTTTCACCCCTTCTTTAAGATCAGGTGGCACATTCTTAGCATTTTCATCTTCTTGTGGTTCGCCATCATTAAAGATATATGGTGACACCATGAGATAACCTCCAAATCTTCACCAATATCAATTATCTATGATTTATCCCTTTCGTCCTGCGTCGAAACATGATATGAAGAGCCAACACTTTTTTCATCTTCATCATGTTCTTTGGTGTAGACCACAACCTGCGACTTTACTTTCAGTATTTGTCCACATGAAACCACAAGCTGTGTTTTCTGCCTCATTCTCGAAGGAATAAAACTTTGGAAATCCTTGGAGATATTTTGAGCTTTGGGCAAAACAGATGATTTCATACTCTTGTAGTTTCTCCAGGGCTTATTCTTTTTCTTCAACGGTCCTATCCTCTCAAATACATAAATTCTCACCATCAATCTTCCAAGTTGAAAGCAATATGTTCATCTTCTACAGTGACATAGTTGTTGCTTACCCTTCTTATGGAGATGCAAGCTGGTGGAGGTTGTTTATATCCCAAACCTTCATGTTTTTGCCTTTTAGCAGGCTCTAATGGAAGTGTCCCCAATTTTGATGGTTTGTTAGGATCATAGCCAGCCTTTGCAAATAGTTTGTACGCATTTGGATCAAACCCTTCATCTTTATGCCTAGTAGGGAGTGAATCATTATGCAAAGATTTAGAAGACATAAATTTTCCAAACAACTTTGCGGATGACTTCATTAAGTCAATTTGCTTAACAGGAAGAGTTAGTCCTTCTAAGTCATCTCCTTACAGTTTGAGGGGATGTCCTTTATCTTTCTTGTCCTTGAGAACGTAACGAAGGACGAGAATCCCCTTTTTACTTAAAAAAGAACCATTCACATCAAGCATCTTATTCATATTGTCTAGCTTTGGATCCTCATTGCTTGTAACCTTTGCCTTACCTATAACCACATTATCCTTCTTGTTTAAGAACTCAAAATTCTTGATTAATGCAATATCATATACTTTTGTGGCATATTTCTTTAAGTAAAACTTTGCATTAGCAAAGCACGCAGCCTCATTAAAGGGATTATCCTCTGCAGTAATCTTTCTTGCGACTCCATCATCATAATACTTCAAACATTGGTGGTAGGTAGATGGGAATACTTTGTTCTCATGTATCCAAGGCCTATCAAGCAAGATGTTATATGAAGTTTTTGCATCAATTACATGTAACCACACGCTTGATTGCAGTTCTTAGATAGTGAGGTCTACGTTGACGGCTCTCATGACCCTTTGTCCTCCTTGGTTAAATCTCCGAATCATGAAGTGGCTTTAAGTAAGATTGGTTATCGATTCCCCAGTTCCTTAATTATGTTAATTGGAAGGATGTTAACTCCAGATTCTCCATCAAACAGAATTTAGTTCACCCTCCGGTTACGTGCAAATCTAACCATGAATAAAGGGCGATTATGAGGGGTGTCTCCAAGTAGAAGGTCATCGTCAAAGAATGTGATTTTGGCTATGCACACATCCTCGACTTCAGGAGATGACTTTGGAGGGTCTTTTGAGGAAGGACAAGATAAGGTTGCATTTTTTTCTTCTTTCTCATTAATGTTACAACATAGAGCTTTTGCTCCATCACCTATAAACCTTATGAGAAACCAGCTTAATAGATATTCCTCTAACATTATCGGTCTACATGGCTCTTGATGGTGTTTCACCTCTATTTTCTTCTTCTTTAGGTTCCCAGTCAATCTTTTAATTTCAGGTCTCCTCACCACCTTTTCCCTAGGTCGTCTCTTAGGATGGTCCTTTTGGCAAACTTACTTTACGACGTCTTCAGCGAGTCACAAGAGTTCATACCCAATCATCATAATGGTCTACTTCTTCATATTTTTTTGATGATTCACCTTTTACGTATGTCGTATCATTATATCAAAAGGAAACAAAAGTTCATTCAGGTTAATGGGCTCAAAGTCTTCAAATTTAATCATTCCTGTTAGATTTATGTCTTAAACGCCTCTCTCTCTATATCCTTCAATAAGGTTACAGGTCATGATCGGATTGACCGATTCAAAAGTGTCACTAACTTGATTTGGAATTGATTTTTCATCTTCAAGTAAAATCTTTCCTTCACGGGCCAATTCCATGATTTTGTCCTCAAAGACAAAGCATTTCTTAATAGGATGGCCAACCAGCGGATGATATTTGTAATAATTCAGATTGTCACTCATCCCTACTTTATTTGGTCATTCAATATCCGGTAACTTAAAAGTTTGATACCAAGGAGTTCATCAAATACATCAGCACTATCTGAATTAAGAAATGGGTAATCCTTCTCTTTCATCTCCTTCAAAGTTTGCTTTTGGTTTCCCCTATCTTTGAAAGAAGTTGTCTTTACGCTCTACTTCTTGTTTAACTTAGCGGTGAAATTTATGAGAGAAGCGTTGACATTTATGGATTCTTTGTTTTCAGCCTTGGGCAAATATCTACCCATTTTTTTAATTTCTTGCTTATCTTTACCTTTGCGGGGTTCAAGGATAGGCGACCCTTCTTTTCCAACCAACGCCATGCTTAACTCCATGTAGTGAGCATGATTAGACAATTCTTCAAAAGTTTTAGGCTTTATGCCTTGCAAAATGTAGCGGAGACTCCAATGCATACTTTGAATGCATATCTCAATCCCTGAGTCTTCACTAAGTCTATCCTTATAGTTTAGACTTGCGTGCCTCCTTCGGTTAATAAAGTCAAAAACCGGTTCCTCATTCCATTAACACGTGTTTGTAAGCTCCACCATGCTTACAATATGTCTTATTCTATAAAAGTGGTTGAGAAACTCTTGTTCTATCTGTTCCCAACTATCGATAGAACCAGACTCAAGGTCTGTGTACCAATCAAAAGCATTATCTTTAAGGGAACGAACAAATTATTTGACTAGGTAATCGCCATAGGTTCCAGCATTGTTGTATATTTTTAATGAAGTTCACAACATGCTACTTCAGATTTCCCTTACTATCAAACTGCTAAAATTTTGGGGGTTGATATCCAGAAGGCACCTTCATGTTATCAATCCTTGCGGTATAGGGCTTAGCATATGTAAGAGAGGATTTTGTGGTAACCTCATACTTATCCTTGATGGTTCCCATAATAAAATCCTTTATTTGATCGATCGGAATCATTCCTTCATAGAAAACTTGGATCTCCTTAGCATGTTCCCCTTCCTTCGTGGAATGATCAATTGTCTCTTGTGCTTATGGATACTTTCCCGGTGCATGACTGGACTCTTCATCCATCATACCCTCCAGTCTATCTGTTAACTTAACAATTCGAGCATTTTGATCATGGACATATTTGGTCAAGCCTTCAATAGCTCTTGTTAAGCTCTCAAGTTGTTCCTCTACGGACAAAGCACTAGTAGTCATTGCATGTATCACCATCATAGATGACAGAGAATAAAGTCAATTTTATCAAGCATGAGATGTGGATATGTTATGCAGAGTTGATCTAGTGCTTAAGACATCATCGTCGGTCAAAGCGAGGGACTTCATGGACTTAGATTGGGAAAGAACCCTATCAACCATTTCAGCAAAGTCATTGCCTTGTTTTGAGATATTCGCAGGAGATTTCACACCTTTTGAAGATGAACCAAAGGTAACAGCAGATTCAGATTGCACTTGTGAAGCTTGTTGTCCTAACAATTTGGCTTGGTTCCTTGTGACAGGTCCCACACTTTCCTCAATAATATCTAGGATGTTTTCCACAGTAATAGAGAATTTGGATCCAGTAGTTTTTACGGATGCGGATTTTGAGTTGACCTTCTTTGAAGCTATTGTAGTGTTCTTGAACTTCGGTTGTTGGAGAGAAGAGATGAGAGATAAAGATTGTCCCACTGGGTGTGCCAATTTGTAAGCGACTAAGTTTCTTTCTTGAAAAATAGCAATAAAGATAAGAAAAATAGCGCCAAACAATAATATTTTATTTCAATAATATACGCGGGGTTACAATCTTTATAAAATCTTAAATAAAAAGATGTAATCCACTGATTCTTCTCCTCACGTTCTTTGTTTTATTCTTGATACTAAATATTTGTTGGAATTTCACCACTAATGCGGAGCCAAGCTTTGTTCATAATCGTGGAGGTATGGAGGCTTGCGACTCACCACTTGGAAAAGAAGACTTCTTGGTATGCGGAAGACTTGCAGATCACCAATGAAGAGGAAAACTTCTCTCGATATGTATATGTATTTTTGTGTGTCTATGGTCTTATGAAGACCCTTTATATAGGCATGAGCTAGGGCTTGGGGGTATTTTGGTCTCCAAGTAACCCTAACGAACCTTGGGCTTGAAGAGCATGAGTTGGGCTCGTCTTGTCAACTTAATAGACTGGCCCAAATGTAATTGGACTTCATTTAAGTTATATAATTTTAACTTAAAACTCAATCCAACTTTATTAACCAAAAATTTGACTTGGTCAACATATCAGGAATTTAAGATTTAATTCAAATTTAATATGGATTTATCCAATAAAATTTCACTATCAACACTAACGCAAGTTTTTGCATGGATTGTCCTTGAAATGAATTGATGTTTAATTTTTGCTTCTTGTATTTAAGGTATTTAATTTTTATCTATGCTACTCATATAATAAAGAATTTATGGATCAAAATACTTTTATTTATTCAGATTTAATTAACTCGGCTTACGTTTTGAAGAATTATTGGCTCATTCGATATAAATTTCATAGGAATTAAATTATGCGGCATACATTGTGCAATTTTTTATTTTTTTCAAAAATTTATTTTAGTGTTTAGAAACAGAGTTATGCCTTCTGGGGTAAATGTTTTTTTATCCTTTTTAGAATTTTTTTTTTTGAATATGTCCTCTGTGTTTTCTTGGAAATATATTATGCCCTCCTGGCATTATGACATAAATTGTTATGACTTTTACGACATAACTAGTGAAATATTATGATACAGACATATAAACTTAAGCCGCAAAAAACTTCTTGTTATTTCGGTGTCAGTGGCATACGGCATAACTCATGGGATATTATGATACGTACATATAAATTTATGCCACAAAAAAATTGTTTATTATTTTGGTGTCAGGGACATAATTTGTTTTGCATTTTACGACATAACTTATGGGATATTATAATACAAACATATAAACTTATATCTTGCAAAAATTTATTTATTATTTTGATGTTAGGGATATTATCAACCATTTATTTGTTGCTTGAAGTACTGAATAATAAAAATTAAAATTCACAAATTTAATGGGAAAAAATTAAACACCACACTAAAATAAAAGCATTTGTACAAATGACCCAAACAAAAGTGCAATTTATATACATCACTAGATATCGAGGGGCCCGTGTCCAATATATGTTACTTTTTTATCTCAATTTATGTGACACAAATAGAATTTAGATAATCAATCATATTTTTTTATATGTTTTTAGATATTTTAAGTTGTTAACTATTGTAATTTATAATATTTTTTATATAATTTTCAAATAAGTGGCACTGATGTTATTTCGAGAGTCACCCAAATATTTTATATCTTTTAAATATTTTAAGTTTGTTAATTATTGTAATTTATACTATATTTTAGGTATTTTTTTGAAGAATATAGCAGATTAAAAACAAGTATGACAAACAAATTAAAATCAAAAAAAAAATGAAGGCAAGGGAAAGGACCAATGAAATTGTGCCAAAGCGGGCATATTGACGTGTTGCCTGCTTTGGCATAATTTCATTGGTCCCTTCGTATACGATAACTTAAGAAATTATTTTATGCTATTTTCTAATGTATTTTTCATGCAGAAGCTATTTCATGAAATAACGGTGAAAAAAACAATAAGTTTATCGATACAATAAATAAAACTTAAATTATTATTATAACTGAAGTGACCATTTAAAAAATTAACTCAAAGAAAAGAAATACTCTCTCCGTCCAACAATACTTTTTCACTATACTAAAATTAGATGTCTAACAATACTTGTCCAGTTTTGAAAACCAATAGATAATTTACCTATTTTTGTCCATTTACCGTTGGTATTAAATATTATTCATTATCCAATATATTTTTTGAAGCAATAAATTAATTATATTCAAAGAGTGATATGGTAAAATAACCTCTATTATTTGTTGTTTCTTAACCTGTGTCTCAAATGTTGTTTCCTTCACCCGTAAAAACTAGAATATTGATGAAAATGGTAGTTCTAAGCCCACAGTTAAATTGTGTTTTCTTAAAGAATATAATCCCCTCACAATTGCCCAAGGTTTGGATTAATTCCTCCCAGGATAGAATAGAATACTATTCAGCAAAACCGGCAATGAAATTTGCTGAACTTCGTCGAGCTCAACTAATGGAGTAAATCACACTTACTTTGATTTATCTTGTAGAGAAGAAAGTTTTGACTTATGAAAATAATATATTTCATATATATCATTCATCTGAGGAAAACATAGGTATTTATAGCCTAAGAGGTGGTGCTTCAGAAGAGAAGCAATGGTTGAAGAAAAGACACAACTTTTTGAAACTTCACGTCACCTGCGCCCGCAGGTGGGTCACATGCGGCCGCAGGTGACACTTTGGCACAAACCAGTGAGTTCTGTCTCACCTGCGAAGCTCACCTGCGTCCGCAAGTCATCTCTGTCGTACCGAAACAGTGTGTTGCTTGCCTCGAAAGGTCGCCTTCCTTCGAGGTACGTTGTGACATGCGTTCACATATGGAGAAATGATTTCCTATCGAATTTTTTTTTATTAAACTATCAATAATTCTCAAGTTTTAAATGAACTTTGTTCAAAAAGATAGTCTCTCGATCGATCATTTGTCAAATTCAAATCCAAATCCAAATTCGAAGCCAAAGCCAAGCCAAGCCAAGCGAGTGACGACGACGACGGCGCGAGACTTGTCTTGTTCTTGCCTCACTATCCACATGAAGGAGTGTATTCCAATATATACACAAGAAAGTTTCTTTCTCTCACCAATGTGGGAGAACTTTACTTTATTAAAGTGAAGACTTACTCTTCACTTTTCTCTCCATGTTTTTTCCTCCATTTTCCACTCACTTCTTATCAACCAAACCCAATAATCCCCCACATGAATGGGGAATGGCTATTTTATTTAAATATTTATGTAATCTACAAATAAGGATCAATCGCATCTGGGTAAGTAGGTTTCCCTTTGAACTTTCCATAGTGAACATACGTCGGGTATCCTTGGTCAATCGGTAGATTTTATATCCTTGAACCGTCGAACTTTTACGTATACCTAGACAACATATGTCACACAATCAACCCTTAACCATTCTTGGTTCTCATTGTTTTGTTCATTTCATCCATGAACACGTCCAGGTTTCATGAGTGCATAGAGAACTGGCCTTACTCTTATTCTCTTTGAAGCGGCTCCCACTTTACACTCACATAGGTGATTCCTAAATGTTTTATCCTATAGACAAACTATTTTGGTCATACCTGCCAAACTTAGAAACCATTAAAAAGCCTCAAACCTTAAGCTTTATCCTTGTTTCTTGAACATTGTCATATCATGGAAATGAATATACTTTTAGTGACAATGTTGAACCGTCATTCGTAACTTTTTTTGATCTCATTAAACCTAGACCTTGGGATCTCCATTTAACTAGGTAGAGTTACCATTACAATGAATTTTTTTTGGCCATAAACCCATTCCCTTCGATGATTTATCAACCGTCACTCTAGTTAGGCCGTTTGTAAGTGGATCTGACACATTGTCCTTTGACTTCACATAGTCAACTGTGATGATTCCACTAGAGAGTAATTGTCTAACGGTATTATGTCTTCGTCGTATGTGACAAGACTTTCTGTTATACACAACATTTCTAACTCTTTCTATTGCCGCTTAATTATCACAATGTATGCATATAGGAGCCACTGGTTTTGGCCATAAAGGAATATCTTCTAAAAAGTTTCATAGCCATTCTGCGTCTTCACCGGCCTTGTCTAAGGCAATAAACTCAGATTTCATTGTAGAGCAAGCAATACAAGTCTGTTTGGATGATTTCCAAGAGACTGCTCCTCCACCAAGAGTAAACACATATCCACTTGTGGATTTCACTTCATTTGACCCAGTGATGCAATTTGCACCATTATATCCTTAATTACCACTGGATATTTGTTGCAATGCAAAGAATAATCTTGAGTATGTTTTAGATACCCCAAAACTCTCTTTATTGTCATCCAATGAGCTTGATCGGGATTACTTGTGTACCGACTTAATTTGCTAATAGCACATGCTATATCTGGTCGCGTACAATTCATGATATACATCAAACTTCCCAACACTTTTGCATAGTCCAATTATGACTTGCTTTGACCTTGATTCTTTGTAAGAGCAAAATTCACATCAATTGGAGTTTTGCAACTTTGAAGTCCAAATATTTGAATTTTTCAAGTACCATGTTGATGTAATGAGTTTGAGACAAAGCTAGACCTTGAGGATTCCTTAGAATTTTAATTCCTAAGATCAAATCCGCAACTCCTAAGTCCTTCATATCAAACTTGCTAATAAGCATACGCTTAGTAACATTTATGTCGGAAATGTCCTCACTCATTATCAACATATCATCCACATACAAACAAACAATGACAATGTGATTTGGAGTGTTCTTAATGTAAACACATTTATCACATTCATTTATCTTAAATCCATTTGACAACATGGTTTGATCAACTTCTGCATGACATTGCTTGGGCGCTTGTTTTAGTCTATACAACGACTTAACAAGTCGACACACCTTTTTTTTTTCCTGGAATTACAAACTCATTGGGTTGTTCCATGTATATTTATTCCTCCAATTCTCCATTTAAAAAAGTTGTCTTCACATCCATTTGATGAATTTGAAGATCATACACGACTGCTAACTCTATCAACATTTGAATAGATGTGATTCTTGTTACCGGTGAGTACGTGCCAAAATAATCAAGACCTTCTCGTTGTCTGAAATCTTTGACAACTAGTCTTGCCTTATATTTACCAATAGTACCATCATATTTCATTTTATTTTTGAAGATACATTTAGAACCCAATGGTTCGTTTCCTGGAGGAAGATCAACCAATTCTCATGTATGATTATTCAATATGGATTCTATTTCACTATTGATTGCCTCTTTTCAATATTGTGCTTCTAAAGAAGACATTGCTTCCTTGAATGATTGAGGTTCATTCTCAACTAAAAATGTCAAGAAATCAGGACCAAAGAATGTTGAAATCTTTTGACGTTTGCTACATCTTGGACTTTCCTCATTAGGTGTACTTCCCTTTGACACTTCCCGAGGTTGTTTAGATTTTTCACTAGACAACTCACATTCATTTTTATACGGATAAATATTTTCAAAAAATTCAACATTATCAGATTCAATTACCTATTCACATGAATGTCGGGATTTTTTGGTATATAAATCAGAAATCGATATGCTTTGCTATTGATTGCATATCCAATGAAAACACAATCAATTATTTTTGGTCATATCTTAACCCTTTTGAGTTTAGGAACTTGCACTTTATCCTAACACCCCCATACTTTGAAATATTTCAAGCTGGGTTTTCTTCCTTTCCATTGTTCATATGGAATGGACTTTGTTTTACTATGGGGTATACGATTGAGTATCCGATTGGATGTTAAAATAGCTTCCCCTCACAAGTTCTGTGGTTAAACAGAACTTATCAACAAAGCATTCATCATCTCCTTCAATGTTCTATTCTTTCTTTTCGCAACCCCATTTGATTGTGGAGAGTATGGGGAAGTTGTTTGATGAATAATTCCATATTCCAAACATATTTCTTCAAAAGGAGATTCATATTCACCACCCCTATCACTTCTAATCATTTTGATTTTCTTGTTAAGTTGTGTTTCAACTTTATTCTTGTATTGCTTGAAAGCATCAATTGCCTCATCTTGGCTATTAAGCAGATAAACATAGCAATATCGAGTGTTATCATTAATGAAAGTTATGGAGTATCTTTTTCCACCACGATAGACTTCATATCACAAATGTTTGTATGGATTAAGTCTAAAGGATTTGAATTCCTTTCAATAGACTTATAAGGATGCTTTGCATACTTGATTCCATATACTTGACATTTCACATTATTACTTTTAAACTTAGGCAATATTTCTAAGTTAATCATTTTCCGCATAGTTTTATAATTTACATGTCCTAAACGTGCATGCCATAAATGATTTGACTTAACCAAGTAAGAAGAAGCATAAATCTTATTCATATCAATAGAGATTACATTTAGTTTGAGGAGGACCTTGGTGAGGTAACCTTTTCCTTCATACATGTCATTCTTACTTATTACAACCTTATCGGATACAAACACACACTTAAAACCATTTTTAACTAGAAGTGATATTGAGACCAAGTTCTTCCGCATTTCAGGAACATGAAGAACATTAGTGAGGGTCATCATCTTGCCCGAAGTCATTTTCAAGCCAACCTTGCCCGTTCCTTCTATCTTTGCGGTTGCTGAATTTGCCATACAAATAGTCTCGTCTTTTTCAGAAGAAGTATATGATGAAAACAGTTCCTTGTTGGAACACACATGGCGGGTAGCACCTGAATCAAACCACCATTCATTTGGATTTCCCACCAAGTTGCATTCAGAGAGCATTGCACAAAGGTTGTCTACTTCTTCATTCAAGTTTGCTTGCTCTTTCTTCTTATCTTTCTTTGGAGCACGACAAACAGAAGCCATATGACCAACTTTGCCACAGTTGTAGCAATTTCCTTTGAACTTTTTCTTCTTGGGTGCTTCCTTCTCATCATCCGACTTCTTTCTCTTTTTTTTCTTTTGAGGAGTTTCAACATTGTTTGCTCCTGCGATTGAAGACTTTGCTTTTGCTCTCTTTTCTATATTTTTGTTGTCTTTTTCAATTCGCAAACGAACAATCAAATTCTCTAAAGTCATTTTCTTTGGCTTATGTTTCAAATAGTTCTTAAAGTCCCTCCATAAAGGAAGCAACTTTTTAATAAAAGTTGCTACTTGAAAATCTTCGTTGATGACCATTCCTTCCGTAACTAAATCATGTATGATCACTTGCAATTCTTGGACTTGATTCATGACGGATTTGTTGTCAACCATCTTGAACTCAAGAAACTTGGCTGCTACAAACTTTTTCAGTCCGACATCTTCTGTCTTATACTTTTTTGTCTAAAGCATCCCAAAGTTCTTTTGAAGTTTTGCAAACGTAGTAGACACTGTCTAGACTATCTTCCAATCCATTTAGGATATAGTTCTTGCATAGAAAATCAGAGTGATTTCATGCCTCAGTTACCATAAACCGTTCTTTCTCCAGAGTCTCATCTGGTAGAGTTGGAATGTTCTCCGCAATAAATGTCTGCAACCTTAGAATGGTCAGATAGAACAACATCTTTTGTTGCCACCTTTTGAAATCACTTTCAGAAAACTTTTCAAACTTTTTCGCTGTAGACATAGCGGGAGTAACACGGCTTGACGAACTAGCATTCGTTGCCGCAGATGAAGAAGTCATCACACCATTAGTTGATTCTTCCATTTCTATTTGATCACACATAAACAAAATTTAATGAAACTAGGTAACTATCAATGTGGTTTTATTCAGTCGATGAAATTTTTATGTACTTCGAATCGATAAAAATAACTTTGTTAACTCGATGAAGTTTTTATGTTCTTTGAACTGAGTTAAAAAGTGGAGTAGAAAGTCTTTTAACTTTAATCTCCAACCACACACAGAAATAGAGATGATGTAGAAAAATATAAATATAATACACTATTATATTCTTTAAGCTTGTTGTTTCCTTCATCCGTAAAAACCAGAATATTGATGAAAATGGTAGTTCTAAGCCCACAGTTAAACTGTGTTTCCTTAAAGAATATAATCTACTTACAATTGCCCAAGGTTTTGATTAATTCCTCCCATGATAGAATAGAACACTATTCAGCAAAACCGGCAATGGAATTTGCTGAACTTCGTCAAACTCAACTAATGGAGTAAATCTGTAACGCCCCGTACCTTCCCAACCCTACTTAATGACGATGAATAACGGTTATTCAAGTGTTGAGAGTCAAAATATTGATGAGATAATTGATATTGGGCCTAGTACGTGGGATTAGACCTTTGTAGGAGGTGAAACACCCATATGTTGTCGAACCTAAACAACTACGTGAACACTTATGGAATCAGTAAAACATGGGAGAATTTATGAATTATTCATTTATTTGTTGGGGCTTACATGAGTCATGAACCATTGGGCTTAAATGAGGCCCAACATCACATGGAAGACTTGGCCCAATGGAGCAAAGTGATCCAATCTTCCATTCTGACCAAATCAACCATGCATTTAATGCCAAAATTGGATAAGAGAGACTTAAAAGGCCTATATATATTAGGGAAATCAGATTTTTATTCACTTGTTACACCCATGCCTTTTCTAGAATTTTCTCTAACATTTCCATTATCACACAAACCCTAGACCTTCATCCTTTGGACCAAGATCATTGTCTTGCAAGACTTGGTAAGTGTATATTATTATGGTTTAATATATTTAATGCATGGAAGATGGTTTATATCATGTTGGTTATGTTGGTGAAGTGTGAGAAGTTCACTATGTGTAAAACAATTTGTGTTTGCTAAATCGGAGGATGGTTTTGTCTTGTAAACTTGAACATGGACTTGTGATCTTGAAGGAAATGAACTTGATGGATTCAATATTGACATGTGATATGTGAATATAGTCTTACCTTGTTTTACCCTTATATATAATGTTTGGAATTGTTGTTGTAAATTTGGTTACGGATTTGGTAGCGTATTGAAAGGAAAGTGAGGTTTTGGTGATGTTTTGTGTGTTGTGAGACCATGGCTAGTTTTTGGCATGTAATATGATCAAAAATATGTTAAAATAAGTTTAGATATGATCATGGATCATTCATTGCATGAAAAGACCCAAAAAGAGACCAATTTGGCTGAAAAGGGGCACCCACCCTCGCAGGTGAGGCACCTGCGGATGCAGTTCAGCCACCTGAGGGTGAAGGTGTCTTCACAGGTCACTTCCAGAACCCGTTTTGCATGTTTTTGTCCCCCTTTGACCCCCGAAGGCCCCTATACCTTTTTTGGATATAATTAGCAACTTGTGATGTCGTTTTAATGACTTTAAAGTGTCGTATGGAGGCATGTTGGACTGTATTAAGTATGGATTGTTGTTCATATGTTGTTATGAGGCAAGCTGATAGGAGACATTGTGACGGAATGCTAAGGAGAAGGCATAAGGGTAAGTGTGATGTGAAATTCTATTGATGTGCGATATTTTGGTCAATGTGTAGAATGTTATGGTGTTGTTGGTATGATAATGTAATGGAATGTACTGTGAAGGATGAAATGATGCTATGTAGCAGTCACGTAACTCATTGTGACATTTATACGTTTGTAAGGGAGTTGGTTGTTAACATGAACTTTGTTATGTACTTATATTGTAGAGTAAGACGTAAGGAAGAAGCTGGACTGTTGTGTTCATATATAGACTCGTGTACTCATACTTGGAAGTGAAGGTATGTAAGGTTACTCTTTCCGTATCATTCTGCAGCATGTATGTTCATATTGTCATAGTATTCGTTCGACTCCAAAATGCTCTAAGGTATTCCGTATCCAGTAGTTGGCTAGTGTTCCTCATATGTTCCTTACTCATTGGTAAATGGTGAATCATATGACTCATGTCCATCGGTTGTCTCATGTTCATTAGCTAATATGTCAAAAGTCTCAAAGTGTTATAGCCCAAAGGGGTTCTATAGTATTCCAACGAAGGCCGACATATATTGTTATTCATATGTGTCCTACTCTTAGATGATTGATGATTCACTTATCTCTTATTCATTGATTGAAGTTCCTAAGCTGTCATGATGTTGTAAGTTCTGAGAGAACTATCTCAACGAGAGTAATAAGGTAAAGAGAGCTTGTTTAGTTTGAATAGCATTGTTCCAATCATGTCATGTTCCAAAGTCCTATAGTATGATGATTATTTCTTGTACCAATCTTTCATAAGTAAAAGTACCAATCTCATAAGAGTAATAAGAGAGGCGATGTGCAAGTTAGTATAATTAGTGAAAGTAATTTCCCTTGAAGGAGAGTAATTATAAAAGATATTATATAAAATGATGGTTTATCCACATTGGCTATTCTCTCATATTTCATTCTATTGATATTCTCATGTATGATGCTATTTCTTATGAGCCTTACATACTCAGTACATTCTTCGTACTGACCCCCTCGGGGGACTTACCTTACATGTTGCAGGTGCAGGCATTAGTAGACCTCCTTAGTAGACTGTGGATCATTTGCAGAGTTTTGGTGAGCTCCACTTGGTTCGGAGCTTTCTGGGTCATAGTTGTACATTTGTTTTGATATTGTAAATATTGTATAAAGCAGGGACTTATCCCGACTTTAAGTTGATCTTGTTGATACATCTGGTAGAGGTTTTTGTAGACATAAGTGGGTATATGAATGTAAGATATGTACGTTCAGTTCAACGTGATGGCCCCAACGGCCAAGTTTTATATATATGTTTATGGCATATGTTTCCATGTCCATGATTTCTGCGTAGTTGCATAAGGCATAATCTGATTCATACGAGGTTATGCATACGAATGTTTCATGAGCAAAGATTGGTTCTCTCGGGCCATATCGGCTTCGGGTGCCAATCACACCTCAATGGGATTTGGGGTGTGACAAAATCTCACTTACTTTGATTTCTCTTGTAGAGAAGAAAGTTTTGACTTGTGAAAATAATATATTTCATATATCCTTCATCTGAGAAAAACATAGATATTTATAGCCTAAGAGGTGGTACTTTAGAACAGAAGCAATGGTTGAAGAAAAGACATAACTTTTTGGAACGTCACGTCACCTGCGCCACGACCTGCGCCCACAGGTGGGTCACATGCAGCCGCAGGTGACACTTCGGTGCAAACCAGTGAGTTCTATCTCACCTGCGTCCGCAGGTCGTCTTCGTCGTAACAAAACAGTGTGTTGCTTGCCTCGAAAGGTCGTATCCCTTCGAGGTGCATTGTGTCAATAATTCTCAAGTTTTAAATGAACTTTGTCCAAAAAGGTAGTCTCACGATCATTTGCCAAATCCGAAGCCGAAGTCAAGCCGAGCGAGCGAAGATGACGACGGCGCGAGACTTGTCTTGTTCTTGCCTCACTATCCACATGAAGGAGTGTATTCCAATATATACACAAGAAAGTTTCTTTCTCCCACCAATGTGGGAGAACTTCACTCCATTAAAGTGAAGACTTACTCTTCACTTTTCCCTCCATTTTCCATTCACTTCTTATCAACCAATGGAGGCAGGGGAAAGGACCAATGAAATTGTGCCAAAGCAGGCATATTGACGTGCTGTTTGTTTTGGCACAATTTTATTGGTCCCTTTCCCTTTTATAAGTAAATAGGAATAGGAATACACCAGCAAAATAGTATACTTATATGATAACTTAAGGAATTATTTTATGTTATTTTCTAATGTATGTTTCATGCAGAAGTTTCATGAAATAACGGTGAAAAAACCAATAAGTTTATCGATACAATAAATAAAACTTAAATTATTATTATAACCTAAGTGACCATTTAAAAAATTAACTCAAAGAAAAGAAATACTTTCTCCGTCCAACAATACTTTTTCACTATACTAAAATTAGATGTCTAACAATACTTGTCCAGTTTGGAAAACCAATAGATAATTTACTTATTTTTGTCCATTTACCCTTGGTATTAAATATTATTCATTATCCAATATATTTTTCAAAACAATAAATTAATTATATTCAAATGGTGATATGATAAAATAACTTCTATTATTTATTATTTCTTAACTTATGTGTCAAGTCAATAGTGGACAAATATTATTGGACGGAGGAAGTATGAAATATCATTGAAACGAACATACAATGTATTCGTTAAAAAAAATTATTTAGGGACAAACTTATTCTGTCAGTAGTTTTTTTAAATATTTAAGTCATTTGGCCAATCATGTTAAATTTTATGCTTTTTAGTTTAATTTTATTTGTCATTGAAAAAAGAAAAAAAAAAATCTAGCTGAAACAGTCACAAAACAAAAGGGCGCGCTATAACTGCAAAAGAAAGGGTATTTTGGTTGGACTGCGGCATAAGGTTGGCAGCCAGTCAGCAGAAATTACTCTCGTCTCAGAAATTCTGATACCAAAGCGAATTAAATATTTTAATTTGGGTAATCTTTAGAAGATTAGTTGGTTGGGTCTATAAATTTTTATTCTGTTGGTGAAGGTTAATTCTCTACCATGTAATCTCTTTCTCAGTTTCTCCTTCCCTACCCAATTTTCATTTTATTTTAACTTCAAATAATTATTTTTATCAAAAAATAATAATTATGCTTTTCATAAAACAACCCATAATATGTTTCGTGAACAACCTTATAAAAGAAGCACACAGTTTCAAAAAACAAACAAAAAAAAGAACAGGCACCACTAATTTCTAATCCGACAGCTACCTAAACATTAGGCACATGGCTAAACCATGTCATCACTCATGAGCATTTGTGGGCAGAATGCAAAGGCAAGCCAACAGTCCTCTCGTGATCCCAATGTCCAACATGTGGGGGATGTATAGTTAATATGTATAACGATATGACATTCGTTAGGCATCTTAAATTTCCGTTTCTCCTATCTTTTGATCAGCTCTATTTTAATTTGAGGTATTTTTTAATTTATTTAAATTTTGTCATTTATTTTTTGTATAATCAGAGCCTTGTTATTGGTATTTTTTTTCCATGTTACTGTTGTAGCGATTTCATAGACGCAATAAATATGTATCATGCCATCATAGTCTTTTCCTTTGGACCCTCATTCAGAAAGGAACATAATCAAATTTTGAATTATGTATTTACAAGTTCATGAAAGAAATGTATTTTTTTAAAAGGTTTTATTTTACATTATTGCATGAATCATAATTCATATAATAAGATCAGTCCGCTCGATCAAGTTAAGGCACCGAATTTCGTTCCGTCCTTCAAAATTTTAAGCCGGAACATACTTGTACTTAAATTTAGTCATAATTGCAAATAAACTTTAGTATTATCATATGTCTTATTAGGCAAAGCCATGTTACCTGTCATGGCAGACACTTCTGTCCCTTTCCATATGTAATGAAGATTGAGATTTGAAAACATATACACAAATAATTGGGGAAAATTTGTTTTCGTCCATGTGTTATGACTTTATTATGATTTTGATCCTTATGATATTGAACTTCTCACATTTAACCTTTAATTAATCAAATTCAATGATTTTAATCCTTTACTAACGATAATTTTCAATTTAAGCAGATTTAGCATTACTGTCAAGGGTAATTAGGATATTTCAAAACAATTTATTTTTTTTCAGTTTTCACAAAAACACTTCATTAGAATACCACGACGTATGATGAGTGAGGAGTCTGTAATGTAAGAACAGGTGCTGAATTTTGTCTCACGTGGGAAACATCATTTCCTTTAACCTTTACTTTAGTGAACTGTGTTCCTCTCTCCATCTCTCTTTTTAGCTTTTGATTTCTCTTCTTCTAATCTAATGCGGAACTTAATCAAATCTGATGAAATATCGAAGAGGAAATTCATGACGGAGCTCACATCGAGGTGATTTTTATTTCGATTATGTCAAATTTTGAGTTGTCTTCTCCATTTTTTTCACTTCGAGCTAGGGGTCTATGATTCTTTTTAATCCTCTTCGACCTTTTCTTACAGATCCCGGGTGAAGGAGTTTTGATTTTTGAAATTTTATTTCTATATGGTTTTTCGATTAAGTTCTCAATAAGTGTCTGATTTGCATAGCTGGAGGTTTTTTCTTGAATGATTGCTCAAGTTTAGTAGGTGATCTGTGAAGAATGTGTGTATGGGTCATTGAAATCTGTTACTCATCCATGGAACAGACTGTTGCATCCAGATGAAAGAAGGGGGAGGAGAAGGGCTGGGATATTGGTTATGAACGAGGGGACGAACGATTAGTAAACATGTTCTATATTTAGGTCTTTTTGTTTGTATAGAAGTGTTGTAAATACCCTTGACAGTAGTTACAAGTCGGTTTAAATTGCTAATTATCATTAGTAAAGGACTAAAATCATTGAATTTAATTAATTAAAGGCTTAATGTGCGAAGTCAAATACAATAGGAACCAAAATCATAATAAGGCCATAACACAGAGACAAACAATTTTTTCCCTAAATAATTTTAATAACGATTTTATCAGAGATTTTATGACCACTAACCTAATAAAATAATGTCTTAAAACCTAGAAACAATTTCCCAGATCTGCAAATCCATTCGTTAGAAATTAGAAGTAACTATTCTTCGCATTTGATGTTATGTTGTCTACGTTCATTCAACATCTCATTTAACGAAGAAAATATTGCGTTAAAAATTTGAATGGTTACTTGACTTTGGATAATTGATCATCGTGCTCAATTTTGTTTTGTTTTTAAAAAATCACTCAATTTTGTCAAGTTAGGTTCAATGATCATTTTGGTCAGAAATATAATTTCAATACCTATTGTTAAAAATAAAGATGCTTATATGTTGAATTTAATTTAAAATATTTATGTTACGCTAAGACTTAGAAATTGAAAACAAAAATGAGTTTGATACTCATGGTCAGGGATATATTGCCTATATCTTGGCCAAAACCACTAATTGGCTAAAGCTTTAAATTTTAATGGGTCATGGAAGTGCATAAAAAACCAAGACTACTTTCTTTGTTGGGTACAAGTAATTGAACTTATTAATTCTAAGAAACAAAAGGATTTGAAGTTGCTCAAACTATTTTAGTTAGTGATGAGTAATAGTTTCGTATAAGGAATTAGTACATCCATTTCTTTCTTTCACTCCTATATATTGCCTAGAGAAAAAATAGATTCAAGAAGCCTACTGTTTACGAAAAAAAATTATTTTATGCAGAATGTATATGTTATGGGGTTAAAAAATAAAAATAATTAGCTTACATATAATGAAATTAATGAATTATTATTCAAGATTTTTAATTATAAATATAAGATTGGTCACGCTCAATTATATTCAATTAGATGGAAGAGGTCACTATAAATAAATCTAGGATTTAAGTTGGGAATTGATCCCACGAAGATCTTAGGATTAGTATATATAAGAACTAGACGGCCCGTACCCGTGTGTACACACGGGCATAGCCCAAACAATGTTGCACAAAAGATATCCAAAGGTAATTTCATTCTTGTTTTAATTCTTTGGTAGGAAGATGCGATCAATGTATGCATTAAGATAATAAATATGCTTCATGTTATATACAATTATTTTGCGAAACAAAGTTATAGTTACATTTTTGAGCTTGCAAATAAGACAAAAGCTGATATAAAAGTTGAGGCTGCAATTTGTAAACAACTGGAGTTAGTAACTCATTTGATCTGGGTATCCACTGGGCAAAAAACGAGAAAAAACAAATATTAGAATTAGAAGATACTATCCCAAGGTAAATGGGTGATAAATAGTTGATAGCAATGGAAAATCATAACGCCGTGTGTATAATAAGTAAGAATTTTAAAAAAAGACCATAAAGCATAATAGCTAAAAATTTTGTAGGGGAAGAATGGTAACCTTTGTAACCTAAATCATACATGATGAAATTAAAATTTTCAAAGGATAGTAAATATGTATTTTAAACTGTCAGAAAAATAAACAAATGGATGATCTCAACTCTTAATAAGTTTCCTAGATCTGGCTTCTATTATAGGTTAATAACTCATACTTGTTTCAATAGTTTAGCAGAATTGGTGAAAAAGTAAGACTCCAGGGATAATTAGTCCATCTGAGGAAGAAATTTGTACGGGATATTCTTTAGAATTTTCGACAAAAGTATTGGTCCGAAGAAGCAGATTCATAATATTTGTATTAGACCATCAATACCAGATTTAGTAAATCAATTCCTTATCAAATGCAGAGTCTCCGAATTGGAGAACAAATCTACTATAACCCAGAACACGTTATTCAATTATCATTTTTAGCTAGAATTATGGAGATGTATGCTATTTCTTATTTATCAGAGAGTTTTGCCAACATCAACTTTCTGTTAATACTTTTAGCAAAAGGTTAAGAAATAACCCCTCCGTCCAATCAATGCAAAGACGCCAAACAGAAGCCATTAAGACTTAACTCAAGGTTGTCAAAGTTATGTATGCGAAACAGTAGGGGCAATTGAATTAATGATACAATTTCCATAACAAAATTCTCCCGAAGTGAGATGATGTGACTATGGATTCACAGTGAAATACTCAAATTTCAAAAATAATAATCAAAAAAATGTATTACAAGTACATGTGAAGTTAGCAAGCATTTACTATCTCTAACTCATAGAAAAACTCATCAGGAGAAGAAAACTCATTAGCTTGCAATAAACGACTAAATTATCAACTTATTTGGAAACAACTAATCACGCAAATGCATGCATGTTTCTAGTCATTTGCACAATGAATATACAAAAATCAAAAGCTGGGATAAACACAAAGGATCAAAATAAATGACTTGCAATAACCAGTAACCACTAACACAGAAGATATGCACTCCTGTATTTCTTATAAAAACATATAACAAGCTCATGAATTTCTTATAACACATATAGTACAAAAAAGATTAAAAAAAAAGGGCAGCCCAGTACACTAAAGCTACCGCTATGCGCGGTGTCCGGGGAAGGGCACCACCACAAGGGTGTATTGTACGCAGCTTTACCTTGCATTTCTGCAAGAGGCTTTTCCCATTTTCTCTCCACCTTTAAGCTGATGAAGTATCGTGAATATATATATATATATATACATATAATATCCTGTTATAACAGGTTTTGATCTACTTCATAATTTTGTTGTCATGTTTGTTAATGCAATACAACATGTCGTCATTAAAGACAACATATAAAATGGAGGGAAAGTACCTTTTAGAATTTTTTGATTAAACCATTTAGTTTAAGATATAATCACTCTTTAACTTTCACAAGAAGGTCATTAAGTGGCAAGGAAATATATTGTTTAGGCCATAATCTCATAGCATTTGTTGCAACTACTGAAATCTATGTCCACATCTAGTTAACCAGCTGTAAGATTAAGAGGGAGTTAACCATCTGGTTACTCAAATATATGACAACATGCTGCTCCCTTAATTGCAGCCATCCTTTATGATTCAAAATTTCATCATATAATAAATACACTATACCAAACAACATACATCAATATGTTGTCACCCCCACCCTCCTCTCCAAAAAGAAGTAGAAAAAGAACAATAACACACTGTTATATATAGTCAACTATTAGCTGGCACAGGAAAGCCCAACTCTATGGGGCACAGATGAGAACTCAAGATCCTTCACCTGCTCTATTTCTCTCTCATTTTTAAGCTATGGTAAGATTCTTCTTTGATCAAGCCTATGACATCAATCCTACCAATTACAGTGAAGGTCTAAAGTGAAAAGTGAAACCAACATAATGTATTGATTCAAGAAGCACCTGATACAATATAAGAATTGCTCAAAAGAAAATTATTCAAAATATAGTGGCAAGATGCAAATTCACAATTAACTTTCTTAAGAGGAAGAACAAACTTGTCCAATACATCACTCATCAGGCCAAATTCAAATTATGAACCACAAAGTTTATTCTTTTTTCGGCACTTATATGTGATACTCCATAAGCCAGAAAAACACATATATTTCAGATGCGGGTGATGAGGGCTTATTATATGATGACAATCCATAGGCATTTTTTTTCATCAACTCAAACCCTTTTGTGTTCAAATCGACCATAATCTATGCTTCAACTGTGTAGAAAACCTAAGAAATTGCAACAAAAGAAAGCTAGTTGAATGAAATAAACCCAAGATTGAAAGCTCACCAAAAGATAAACCATGCGAGATAACAGAGAAAGAAGAATGAAGATCAAATCTGAGAAAGCAGGAGTGCCGAGGAATGCACATAGAAATAACCAGCGAACACAAAACACCATAAGAAAAAGCAAAAACAAGTCCTCTTTTAGAGGAAAAACATCAAATGAAGAAGTCAACTCATATCAATCAAATAGATCACTCCCCCAAAATCAACATGCATACAGAAATGCAAGTTTTCCAAAAATTCAACTTCTCCGCTCAATAATCCAACATCATTTCGCGAAAGCGTGTATTATATCAATATGCAATAGCTCGAGTTGAAACCCCCGAGATGAAAAATCATTTACTACTATTTAATAATGTAAAACCAAAGGCAAAATTACCTTTTCAAGTTGCAACAGTGTTCCTCTGTCCCCTAAAGCAACTATCACTTTCGAAACTCTGCGCAATCAAAAAAAAGTCCAGACCATAACCATTAACCAATAAAATCCACACCAACAACTATAAAATAATTTCCAAAAGTTTAATACAATGAAGAATTGATAAGAATAGTTGTACATGTTTTAAAAAATTAGAGAATAAAGCAAAGAGTATGTCTAGGATGCATGAGGAAAGGAACGAACACAGAATCATTCGGTATTTGTCTCAGGAAACTAAAAGTCACAAGAAAAAACAAAAAGAAAACAAAAATAGAGAACACAAAAATTAAAAAGAAACCCAAAAGATCGAAAATAGCAAACTCAATAGAAAGGAAAAGGAAGAATATGAACCCATCTAAGAGAGTAGAAAAACTGCAGAGATGAGCGAAAAGAAAATTTTCAGAAAGAGAGTGAAAGATGAAAGTGAGACCAATTTACAAAGAAGCAACTTTAGGTGGGTGTGTCTTCCATTAACACATGGAAATAATAAGATAGAATTGATATGGGTAGAATCTGCCCTAACTTTTGGAATTATTTACGTATGATGCCCTTCGTTGTACCTAAAGCTTCACTTATTATTTGTTAGAAAATTAGAAAATTAGAAAATACTAGACAAAGAGAGAATTTCCTTTTTATCTTGTCCCTTTATTTTTTCAACTAGTTGGTTTCATATGTGATACTAGGGTTGACAATTAAGCGGGTTGGGATTAAATTTGGTCAGCTTAAAATGGGTCAAGATAACAAATGGATCAAGACCTAATTCGACCCAAATTTATTTGGATCAAAACGGGTTATAACTCAACTCGCCCAATTATTACTAAGTTTTAATTGCTTAAATTTTTCTTTTATAAATTTTTAGTATCGAATAAAATTATTTTTTTCTTTATTATGACTATTTATAACATAACAAATAAAAAAATCCTTTTAAAAATATTTTAACAAGATTTTTCAAAAATCAATTTGGTCAGCTTATCAACTCAATTTTTAACGGGTTGGGTTGACATGGGTTGAGCTAATAAATGGGCGGGTCAATAACCAATCCAAACTTGAACGGATTGGGTCGGGTTGGGTTTAATTTTGCCACCTTTATGTGATACGTCAATTTAAAAGTGTAAAGAAAACAAAAGTAAAGGTAAAGAGCATGTTTATATTATCATTCACATATAAACATCTTTATTTTTAACAATACAAGTTGAGCCAACGATATTTGAGTTCTAAATAAATTTAAATATCGATTTTAATTTTTAAAATGTTTGTAACAATTCTTTCATCTCTTCTTTAAAGCCTTTTCAATTGGCTCTTTCTTCCCTTCTGGTTTTTAAAAAGGTTTTTTCTAAAATTTATAGTTGTCAAGGGAAAGAGACCATAAAAGAGAGACCAGATACCCTTTCTGATGCAGTTCACTATGCGGAGCATTCTCATACTCAAGATTCAAGGTTATTCCTTTCACACCGCTGGCAAAATTCAACCATTTCTCTATTAGAGTTTTGAGTTTTAAAGATTGACAACTATTTTGCAAGAAAATAAGGAAAGCAAGAAGAAGGGACCAAATCAGAATTGAAGTCAAAAGAAGAGCTTTATGGAAGCAACTTCATACAAGTCGCATATATGAAAATAAATAAATCAAGGACCTGCAAAGGAAGTGTTGATATTACAACTGACCTAAAATTCCTTCATCAAAGGAACCTTAAGATGGAAAATGAAATTTTCCTCCAATGGAAAATGATCTTCCTTCACCAAAATCAAGGCATCAATGAGCTGCCTTATTTATGAGTCATTAATGACTCACCCTTATTCTTGGAAAGGGGATATTTCATTTTCTTTTTTCAAGGATCAAATCTCTTGAGTTACATCACCTTCAAACAGTCATAATTCTCTCTATTTAAAGGACTGTGAAGGATGAAGAAATTATACAACTAGTCTTTACAATCTATTGTTCTTTGCTCTACTTGTAATCAAACGTTGTATTTTTGAGTGATTTATCGTGTAACAAAATAAGAGAAGAGAGAAAAAAAATTATTGGTGAAGTTTTTGTATCAAAAGAATTGAGAAAAAAGATAAAGAGAGTAGACATAGGTGTTTCTCTCAAAAACAACCTTTGTACCAACCCAAATTTAAAAAAAGACTAATGGAGTACTTTTGCAACCCAATGGGACCGGACTAAGATTCATTAGGGATCCCAACCAATGTAAAAAAATTTGTGTTAATTTTATTTTCCTGTATTTCCTTTTTGCAAGTTTAATTTCTATTACTGTTTTTGACCATCAACATCTAGGTTCAATAGTTGACTGTGTAAGTGAAAATTTAAAAAGGAGCAATTTACCCCCCCCCCCCTTTCCTCCTCTTGCACTTTCAATTAGTATCAGAGCAAGGTCTCACAAAATATTACTTAACATCAAGTGAAAAAATATCATGGCTCAACAAGCTACTATTGGTGCTCTGTTTCAAGAGGGTACTTCTCAAACTAGAGCTCTTTATTTAATTGGCAAGGACTTATCTCTAGAAATCAGAATAAAGATGTTCATCAAATCCTATGATGTGAAGGTATGGAGTGTCATCAAACTTGGTGACACTCCAATTCCCTTATTGAGAAAGATGAAAAGAAAGATGATGATGAAGCTTCCACTATTGTCACTTCATCTCTGGAAAACTATACTGAAGAACAAATAACAATTATTCAAATAAACTCAAAGGAAAAAAATATTCTTTATAATGCTATCAACAGTGAAGAGTATGAAAAATCTCTTATTGTGAGACTGTCAAAAAAATATGGGATAAGCTAGAAGTGACTTATGAAGGAACTAGCAAAGTAAAGCAAATCATTGTGAGTTTGTTGGTTTATGAATATGAGTTATTCAAGATGAAAGACGGTGAATCTATTGAAAATACATATACTTTTTTCAAAAAAATTATTGGTGAACTCAAAGCTGCAGGCAAAATATATCCAATTTCTAATCACATCACCAGAATTCTCAGAAGTCTACCTTTTCCGTGGTTATCAAAGGTTGTGGAACTTGCGAGTGTGAACATAAACACTTTCACCTATAATGAGGTAAAGAGAAATCTCATTGCTTCTGAAAAGGCACATCTAACAAATCGAGCTCAAGATGACAACAAAAAGAAAATAGTTGCATTTAAAGCAACTGAGGTAGAGAAGGAGGACAAAGATAAGTTTGGAGAAGAAAAAGTTGCACCAATCACCAAATCAGTCATGGATAATATCAGGAGAACAAGGAACAATCGTAGAGGAAAGCAAAACTTCTCCAGAGGTAAGTCTATCACTGATAAAAATAGAAATGAAGAAAAATGCTATGGATGTGGAAGATATGAAAATATTACAAGTGAGTGTCCTAAAACAAAGAAGAGACAATCAGAAGGATATCCAAAGAATAAAACTTTCAACAGTTGAGTGATGAGGATAATTCTTATACTGAACATGAAGATTCTTCAATCACTTGTTTCATGGCCATTGGAGAATCCAGTAAGGTAATTACTGAAACTTGTGATAACTGTGAAAACTTGAAAAGTCTTTTGGATCGTGCTATAAATGATTTAAGTCACTTATTCAATAATTTTAAAAATATTCAAAAAGAAAAGAAAGATTGAATGATAAAACTAGAAGTTGTTGAAGTCGAAAGAGATCTTCTTCAAGAAGAAAGTTTTGAACTCAAAACTCAAATAAATTACTTAAAGAAATCTTCTAGTCAAGGCTCTATAAAATCTAACCAGTCAACTTATTCAAATAAGTCAACTGACAAGAAACTCATCAATAATTATCCTGAGTCTAGCAGAATTTTTTTGATAAATTCTACTAAAAATGAATTCCTTTAGTAGCAAATCATCTGCTCATAGGACTCAAGAAATCATTGATCAAGAGCCCTCACCCCATTCTTGTTATTATTATGGTAAAAGTAGTCATAAATCTTTTAGATTCAAGATTTTTTACTAATCCTCAGAGCTGGATCTGGAGACATAAGATTCAATCAAATGATACTAACAATAAAATATCCAAGAATTCTTGGGTACCTAAAAAGGAGTAACTATCTTGTTTTGCAGGAACACCATAAGAAAAAATCAAAAGAAAAGTGGTATCTTGATAGTGCGTATTCAAATCACATGAGATGAAATAATTACCTATTTTATCTGTTGCTGACTATGATGGAGGTGCTATTCATTTTGGGGATAATTCAATTGGAATAGTAATTGGTATAGGAACAATTACTTTTAATGAATCTTGTGATATTATCAATGTTTATCTTGTGAAGGGTTTAAAGTACAACCTACAGAGTATTAGTCAATTGTATGATGCAAATGTTGAGGTTCATTTTAGAAAAATTGGATGTGTTACTAAAGATGTGTTACTAAAGATGCCACTAGAAGAGCTTTGTTACCTGGAAGTAAAAAAAAAGTGTATGTTCTAGATTCTGTAAAGAACTTAGAAGAACACATACGTTTGATCGCTATCTCTGAATATCCTTGGAGTTGGTACAAGAAACTTGGTCATTCTAGCATCCGTCTCATAGAGAAACTCGCAAAAAATGAACTAGTACTTGGACTACAAAAATTGGACTGCACAAAGGATCATATATGTGACACTTGTCATATGAATAAGAAAACTCAAAGTTCTTTTAAATCTAAAGAAAATGTGTCTACTTCTAAACCTCTACAACTCCTACATATGGACCTCTTTGATCCCACTAGAACAACAAACATTGGTGGAAAAAGGTATACATTTGTAAGTGTTGAAGATTACTCTCATTTTACTTGGGTTATATTTTTAGCTAACAAGGATGATACTTTAAAAATTTTTGAGTTCTTTTGTGAAAAATTTCAAAAGGACAAAGGATACTACATTACTTCTATTATAAGCGATCATGGAGGAGAATTTAAAAACAAAGCATTTGAAAAATTCTGCAATGAATAAGGTTATTTCCACAACTTCTCATATCCTAGATCTTCTAAACAAAATGGTGTGGTGGAAGGAAGGAATAGGACTCTTCAAGGTATGTCACAAACAATGATCCTTGAATAATCCCTACCTCATCACTTTTGGGCAGAAGCTGTAAGTATAGCTTGTCATGTTTTAAATAGGTGTTTTATACGACCTATTCTTAAGAAGACTCCCTATGAACTATGGAATGACAATAAGCCAAACATTAAATACTTTCATCCCTTTGGATGCAAGTGTTTTGTGCACAATAATGGAAAGAATAATATTGGTAAGTTTGATCCAAGAATCGATGAAGGTATTTTTCTTGGCTATTCTAACTCTAGAAAATTATATAGAGTATTCAGTAAATGAACATTAAACATTGAAGAATCTATTCATGTTGTTTTTTATTATTCTAATCGCTTGGTCGAGAAAGGTACATGTTCAGATGGTGATGAATATTAGAATTGACAAGAAATTTAAACTACTACAAATGAACAAATTTCATCTAGCAAACCGACTGAGAAATCCAAGGAGCTAGCTAGTCAGGAAGAAATAATTCCACATGAATGGAAAAGTGAGACTGTCTATCCTAAGAAATTTATCATTGGAGATCCAAAGGATGGAATGAGAACTAGAGCATCGAGAAAAAACAAAGGCAACATGACTCTCATATCCCAATTTGAGCCAAAGAAAGTAGATGAAGCTCTTAAATATGACAATTGGGTCAAAGCAATGCAAGAATGGTTAAATAAGTTTGAGAAAAATCAAGTACGGACTCTTGTTCTAAAACCAGACAAAGTGTCTGTTATAGGCACTAAATGGGTATTTAGAAATAAGCGAAATAAAGTTGGAGAAGTGTTAAGAAATAAAGCTCGTCTAGCTGCACAAGGATATTCACAACAAGAAGAAGCTGATTATGATTAGACTTTTGCATCTATAGCTTGGTTAGAATCTATATAAATATTACTTGCATATGCATCTTTTAAAGGGTTCAAATTATTTCAAATAGATATAAAAAGTGCCTTTTTAAATGATTCATAGAAGAAGAAGTTTTTGTAAAATAACCTTTTGGTTTTGAACATTCAGTTTCCATATCATGTTTTTAAACTGTCAAAAGCAATTTATGGTCTTATACAATCTAAGAGCCTGGTATGATAGGCTAAGTGCTTTTTTTTAATCAATCATAGTTTTTCAAGAGGAAAAATAGATACTACTCTTTGTATTAAAAGAACATACTCTGAAAATTTAATCATTCAGGTTTGTATAGATGATATTGACACGACGCGAATCTACACCCTAGGTGTGACCAACACTTAGGACCATAAGTGATCCAAAGCAGACCCTTGGTACTGAAATGTTGTTAACTGAATTTAACTAATAAGGCAAAACTGAGTAGAAGTTTTAACAAAACTGAGATGAGCAAAATAAAATAACTGTTTCAATAGAAAGAAATAACTGAAAATCCAACATGTTTGAATATATATTGTCTGAATAAGCCTCTACTAATAAAGATGAGTTCCTGGGACAAGACCTCCCAACTAACTCTAAACCAACTGAAAGAAAGCTAGTAATGTCTAATAGAAGTAACAACTGCACAACTAAGCCCCCGAATAATGGGGGTTCACCAAGCTGACTGGAGATCCTGCTGAGCTAACTAGCCATGAGTCTAGAAGTGGGCAATTGAATCTATATCATAATAAGATGTAACATAAGAAAAAGGTATGCAGTCAGCACTTTAGAATGTACTGAATACGTGAGACATTCTAATAATATTTAAAGATATGTAATAAACAATTCATGGGAAAACATGCTTGAAATTTGAAAATACAAGTATTTAAAAATGAATGAAACAATCTCTGAGACATAAAACATTTTCTATGAGATGAGCTAAAACATGTCTAAGTTGTAAATATGTCAGATCATAAACAATTAATATAAGTTAAGGCTGATGTTGGAGAGTTTCATACAACCGATATACATCATGTGAGATCGTGAAGTCAAACGTATAATCCCAGTTGGGAGGGCTTCCCTATACCTTGCCAATGGTATAAAACCTATCTGATGTAGATCCACTACTGAGCACTTTGGGCTAAGGGAGTTGACCTAATTGATGGAATGACTCAAATAATATGGTGACAAAATAGTTTTGGAACTTGAATTTTTTGAACCAGCGTCCTCTCGGTGCTAAATACTACTCCCAAATATATTTTATTTACTATTTACTCATAGATAGATAAAAGTTTTGCCTATATAAAATTTGAGTATGATTCTCAGTTGAAAACATTTGTCTATGCCAAATTCTGAGTCTGTAAGGCTAAATCATAATAAATCATGTAAAAATCATTAATCAAGCATATAGTATAGAATGGGACTATTGAAATCATGCGTAATCATTAAAACTAGAACTTTAACAACATAATAATTTGCTAAAATTGAAATCACAATAGCTAGATAACTGGGTGTTCAACCATAATCTTGAAATATAAAATTTAAATTTAGGTTTCTAAACACGGGACTCGAGAGCAAAAAAAAACTCTCACTGAAGATCCCACATACCTGATTCCTTAAAAAGTATGGACTAATTTTGCTTGAATTGAGACTAAGAGATGAACCTTAAGATTTTATTTAAGAATTCTTGTTTCTGAGTTTCTGAGAGTGGGGCATGATTTTTTTAGAGATTAATTGATCGAATTAGTCTGATAAACCCTTCTTTAGACTCAAAACAATTAAGTTTTAGGCTTAGAGAATAGGGAAAAGACAAAATTGCCCCATTAAATATTGCTGAAATTTATGGTGTGGCATACCACGACTCATTTCATGAGTCATGATCCATGGTATGATTCATACTAACACTCGTGGTCATTGGGAGTTTTTCAACTCATGGATCACTTCTCTGATCCTAATCAGTATGAGTCAAGGTATAGCTTGTACCTCCTCCCACTACTCGTGGTATGAGTTATGGTAACTGGAGAGATAGGAACACTTTGGGACATGGTTCCATGAGTCATAACATGACTTATCATTAAAAGGTACGGATCATAGGTTGGGTCGTATTGTCTGGGGCTTCAAGTCTCAGACTTTGAGTTTTCGTATTATACTCTGAGTATTCATAGATTTGGAAATCCTTGGTGTTATAATATCTCCCTCTTAGGATCATTCATCCTTGAATAAAGACTAAAGCTAAACTGAGAGGAATAGAATTACTAGAACTATCTATCTGATTTACTAAAATTCGAATACTAGTATGACTCTGGTTGGTTTAGATTAAGAGTGGAAACTTAGTTGAAACGTATAAAGCACGAATGCATACATGGGATCGCAAGTAACAAATGAGTACATGAAGCTTACAGGAATAACTATAGGAGGAAAACTATTAACTCAAGCTGTCTTGGTGCTAGGAGGGAAAAGATGAGGATACTTGGCCTTCATGTCTGATTCTGCTTTCCAAGTAGCTCCTTCAACCAACTGATTTCTCCACAAGACCTTAACTAATGCTATATTGTTCCTTAACTTGTGGATCTACCTCTCCAATATCTCAACTAGCACCTCTTCATAAGAAAGACTATCCTTTACCCTAATACTTTCCAAAGGAACAATAAGGGATTTATCACTAATATATTTCTCTAACAATGACACATGGAACATTGAATGCACAGCTGCCAACTCCATGGGTAGCTCTAGCTCATATGCTACTTTTCCAATCTTTCTCAATATGCAGTAGGGACAGATGTACCAGGCACTAAGATTCTCCTTCTTACCAAACCTCATAACCCTTTTCATAGGTGAAACCTTCAGAAATACCTAATCATCTATCACAAATTCAAGGTCCCTTCTCCTTATATCCAAATAAGATTTTTGACAACTCTGAGCAATATTTAAACTTTCCCAAATCAACTGAAACATCTCCATAGCCTGATGAACTGAATCTAGACCTATAAGCATAGCTTTACCTACTTCAAACCAACCAATAGGAGACCTACACCTCTGCCCATAGAGAGCCTCAAAAGGATCCATCTAGATGCTAGAATGGTAACTATTGTTATAGACAAATTCAATGAGAGGTAAGTGGTCATCCAAGTTACTTTTGAAATTGATCACACAAGACCTCAACATGTCCTCTAAGGTCTATATGGTGTGCACTGTCTACAGATAAAATTTTATGCTAAGATCAACTCAAGTACCAAGACCCTTCTATAAAGACTTCCAAAACTGAGATGTAAACTGAGTACCCTTATCTAATATAATAAACAAGGTAATTCTATGCAATCTGACCAACTCTCGAATATTAAATCTGACATAGTCCTCTGCCTAGTTCGTAGTCTTGACAGGTAAAAAGTGAGCTGACTTAGTCATCCTGTAAACTATCACCCATATAATCATGCTGACATCGGGTACAGGGTAAACCTTAAATGAAATCCATATTGATCATCACCCACTTCCAAGTAGGAATACTGATATCCTGAGCCAAACCTCCTGGCCTTTGATGTTCAACCTTCACTTGCTGGCAATTTGGACACTTAGACACGAAGTCTATAATATCTCTCTTCATGCCATTCCACCAATAGTCCTCCCTCAAGTCTCAGTATATTTTAGTGGGACCGGGATGAATAGAGTATCTGGGACTATAAGCCTCTGTCAAAAGTCGTACTCTCAACCCATCTACATCTAGAACACATAATCTGCCCTGATAATAAAGAACACTATCTCTCTTTTGGGAAAACCCCTCTATTTTCTAATTACGAACAACATCCTTTAATTGGTGCAAAAGAAGATCACTATCTTTCTTTTCCTTATCTTTTATCACTAGTGAAAACTCTGAATCATTTTGTCTATTACACCACTATCCTCAGAATTTGTAACACGAACTCCTATATTAGAGAGTCTGTGAATATCCTTAGCCAATTCCTTTCTATCTTCATTCACATGGGCCATACTATCCATGGACAACCTACTAAGAGTATTAGCTACAACATTGGACTTACCCAGATGGTTAAGCACACCTATGTCATAATCTTTAAGAAGTTCAACCTATCTCCTCTACCAAAGATTAAAGTCCTTCTGACTGAACATATACTGTAGACTCTTATGATTTGTAAAGACATTTACATAGACCTCATAAAGGTAATGCTGTCAAATCTTCAAAATGAATACTATAGCTGCTAACTTAAGGCTATGAGACTGGTAGTTCTTCTCATGAACCTTGAGTTATCTAAAAGCATAAGCAATAACTTTACCATTATGCATAAAAATACAACGAAGGCCAAATCTGGAAGCATCATAATAGACCGCAAAACTATCTGTTCCCTCTAGCAAAGTCAGAACTGGATCCGAAGTCAATTGAGCCTTCAACTCCTAAAATCTCTTCTCACAAATCTCAGACCACTGGAACTTGACCTTTTTCTATGTCTGATGTGCCGTGAACTTATGGTACTTGAGATGCTTAAAATGGTGAATATTTGCAAGAACAAGGGTATTTTTCTATGGATATGATGGGTTTTCTGGTGTATACAGGATAAATAGGCTCGGAGAAGAAAAGTGCTGAAAATAGGACTTAAAGCTGATCAGATAAAAAAAGGCACGACCATGGGATCTAACCGCGGTAGTACAAAGGCTGTCGTACCAAGAACAAAAGGGTTGGTTCTCAGATGCCAATCAGACAAAAGGATTATTTTTAGGATGATTGTACAACCGTACAAAGCAATCGTAGGAGACCTACCTAAATTCAATCTACAGGAGTCAAGTGAAGTGAAGATTAGTCGAAGGCAACCCACGACCATGCTTTGAAGTTACGGTCGTACCATTATGTCGTGGGAAAGAAGGCCAATTTAAAGCTTGCAGAAAAATCAAGTACAGATCGATTAGACGACCACATTGTACGGTAGTGAGTATAAGATACGAGGCCGTATTGAGAGCCGTACTATTGAAAACCTGAAGATAAAATCTCATAATCCAAACCACGAGTACCAAAGGATTATCATGGGTTCTAGCCATGATCGTACCTTCCTCGCGTTAGAGGCAGCCGACCCAGATTTCCTATTTGTAATAGGATATGTTTTATTTTATCTATAAATACTCCTATAGGGTTATTTGTACAAGTGGACACTCTTTCATACTTTATAACATTATAATGTGAGATTCTAAGGCAAATTCTTGTAATTTCACGAACATCGATTGTAGGGTTTTAATTCAAGTTGAGATTTTGGAATTTTCTTATTATTGTAAGTTCATGTTTATGTTTTCATCTATGAATTCTTCTTATGTTCTTACAATCATGAGTATCTAAACACCAAAACTAGGGTTGTGGGAACCACGGCGGATTAACGACATAGAGTTCAAAGTATAAAGTTAATCTCAAAGGGTAGTTGGGCATGTATTGTTCTTTTTTATGGTTTGATTGCTTTTAAATGAGTACACACGTTGGGACTCATCCTATCTCTACCTTATACTATAGCAAGGGTAATCAGATAGGAATAGCGAATCAACAACAAGACTTGGAGTTATCTTTATTTAATTAGCCTTGAGCCGGTAAACGGGAAAAACTATATTGGGATCATAGATAGGGGTTAGTAATGCAACACTCATTACACATTAACCTTTGTTCTTAGGGATAGTCATCTATAAGAGGCATACTATAGTTGGTTAGATGATATAAAACCTATCGATTCTGCATGCAGACACCATGAGAGATCACTAAAGTATGGAGAACCTATGGAGTTATGAAGTTATTGGTGAACACAGTCCTAGTGCCTTTCTCATATTGATTACAAATCCAAAAAATCAACTCTTGTTACTATTGATCTTTTGTTTCACAAACGCCCCCTCTTTTACTTTTTGCTAATTGCTTAAATGAACACTTGATAGAATTTGGACCTATTTCCTGTGGGATCGACCCCAACATTGTTGGGTTCTATATTTGATTCAGCGACCGCTTTATACTTTTTGGGAGGTATAATTTGGGCGACATCAGTGTCAACCTAGTCAATAGAGGCAACAATAGATGAGAACCCCTCAATAAACCTCCTATAGTAACCGATTAAATCCAAAAATATCCTAATGTCTATAAAAGTAGTAAGCCTAGTCTAGTTCTTCACCGCCTTAAATTTTGAGTGTTAACCTGAATACCCTCACTAGAAATAACTTTCCCGATAAATGCAACTGATCTAGACCAAAACTCACATTTGAAAAACTTTGCAAACAACTGACAGTTCTTAAGAGTATGCAACACAATCCTTAAATGATCTGCATGCTCCTTCTTACTTTGAGAGTAAATAAGATGTCATCTATAAACACAATGACGAATGTATGTAGGTACTACTTGAATATCCTGTTCATAAGGTCCATGAAAACTACAAAAGCATTCATTAATCCAAAAGACAACTATAAATTTGTAGTGACCATATCGAGTTTTGGAAGCTTTTATAGAAATGTTATGCTCCCTGACCTTCAACTGATGGTACCCATATATAAGATCGATCTTAGAGCAGAAAGAGGTACCCTGAAGCTAATCGAACAGGTCATCAATTCTGGGGATAGGATACTTGTTCTTAATGGTGACCTTGTTAAACTAAAGGTAATCAATACACACCCTGAGAGAATCATCTTTCTTTCGCATGAAAATGAATGGAGCACCCCACGGGAAAATACTAGGTCGAAAGAAACCTTTATCTAGGAGATCCTTCAACTGTTCTTTCAACTCCTTGAGCTCGGCTAGAGCCATTGTATATGAAAGAATAGAAATATGTTGTATATCAGGATAAGATATATCCAAAAGTCAATCTCCTAGTAAAGAGGGACTCCAGGCAGATCCTCAGGTAATATTTCAAGAAACTCACTACTATAGGGACTGTCTGGAGAGATGGGGTCTCAAAATTCAAATCTTTAACACAAACTAGATAATAGATGCAATCCTTATAAACCATATATCTAGCCTTAAGGTAAGAAATAAAATGAACTTTAGGCACACAGGACTACTCTTTCACTCTAAGATAGGCTCATTTGAAAATTGAAACTTTACGACTCTCATTCTATAGTAAATTGATGCATAATAGGAATGTAATCAATCCATACCTAGAATAATGTCAAAGTTTGTCATGTCTAGTTTTACTATGCCAGCTGTGGTGTCTCTATGAAGGACTGAGACAATGCAACTCCTATACACTCTTCTATCTACGACTAACTCTTCAATTGGAGTGGAGACATAAAAGGGTTCTAGGAGTTGTTTAGGACTAAATCCAAACTTTACTGCAACATAAGGGGTTATAAAGGACAAAGCAACCATATGCCTAAGAAAGAATAAAAATCACCAGAGAAGACCTTCAACATACCTATAATAACAACTAGGGAACTCTCGTAATCCCAAAGAGTAAGCAATGCATAACAGCGATTATGACTTTGGCTACTGCCTGCACTAGATATGGCATGCTTCTGAATAATGCAACTTACTAAAGCTGCTGATAAAGTGGACTGAGTTTGATTACCCCTATTATCCTATGTAGCAGAGGGGTAATCCTTCATCATATGGCCTACCTGGTCGTACCTGTAAGAACCCTCTTTACCGATAAGACACTCTCCCATATGATTCTTACCATATTTGTTATAAGTAGGATAGGAGTATCCCTTTGCAATGCTCCTCTAAGAACGAGAGCCTGACACTCTACTCTTTTGATTTTCCTTGGGTCTAGGTTCTGGAGTACTGGCTAATGATGGAGCTACTACAAATGACCTCTTATTAAAGAAAGATCGGTCCCCACCATCGGTTCTCTGTTGGCTAAACTTAAATTTTTGTATTCTAGCTTTTTTGCTCTCTCTCTCTCTCTCAACTTCTCCTCCTCTATCTGCTGAGCATGGATCATCAATCTAAAAATTTCCAAGTCTCCAATCAGCATGGAACTCTTACACTTCTTTTTCATGAAATCTAAAACCCCTAAAACAAATTTTCTCATCCTCGCCCTTGGCTCGACTACCATCTCTGAAGCATAACAATATTATTGGGTGAATTTAAAACCATACTCCATAACTGACACTGACCCACCTTTCAAATTCTTAAACTCCTCACCCTTAGCCTCTTTCAACTCTCTTAGAAAGAAATGGTCAAGGAAAGCCCCAACAAACTCATCCCAATCTGCAAGAGCCATATTCATGCCACGAATCTTTCACTACTAAACAAACCAAAGATGAGCTACATCTATCACATACATAATTTGGAGGGTCTTTTACACTTTGTCAACAAGATTCTATGGGTCTTTATCAACCTTTGAAAAGATAAAACTCAGGTGGATTTATGCTGATAGAAGCCCTAACTCTAGAAGTGGCAAAATCACCATTTGGGTTAACATGGGCTACTTTTTGCTGATTAACTTGAGTTATAATGGCCTAATCTAGCATTTGAATTGAATTTTTGAACTCGATGTTGTTACATCACCTTGAGGGGGCTGATTCACTAGTATTGGAGGATTCGCATTGGACATTGGCACGAGCTCCATTTCTCTGTCTAGCATTTCTTCTAGGAGACATTTTCTAAAAAGTGTAAAGCATGAGTTAGAAGAGTATTTAGAGTTAAAATCTATCACACAACATAGAACATAAAAAATAAAATGTTTCTTAGACATCTCGTAGCCTCTCTCTTATAAGTGTGTTGTGCTTCACACCCATAAAAAAGACTCCACTGAATATGGGTGAGAGGGCTGGCCTATACCATGCAAAAGGCATAAGATCCTTCTAATGTGGATCTACTACTGAGCCCTTTAGGCTAAGGGGGTCGACCTAATGAAAGAAAGACTCAAATCCTATGGTGGCAAGATAATTCTAGGTCTTGGATTTTCTGAACCCGCATCCTCTTAGTGCTAAATACTACTCCCAAATTAGATTTTATTTAATATTTTCTCATAAATAGATAAAATTTAGTCTATTTGAAATTTGAGTATGATACTCAGCTAAAAACATCTATTTATGCCAAATTCTCAGTCTGTGAAGCTAAATCATAATAAATTATGTAAAAATCATTATTCAAGCATATAGACTAGAATGGGACTATTAAAATCATGCATAATAATTAAAATAAGAACTTTAATAATATAATAAATTGCTAAAACTGAAATCACAATAGTTGGATAATTGGAAGTTCAACCCTAATCTTGAAATAATAAAATTCATATTTAGGTTTCGAAAAATGAGACTTGAGAGAAATAAGAAACTCTTTCTAAAGATCCCCACATACCTGATTGCTGAAAAGTTTGGACTGATTTTGCTTAAATGAGACTAAGAGATCAACCCTAGGCTTTTCTTTAAGAATGCTTATTTCTGAGTTTCTAAGAGTGGGTCATGAGTTATGAGGGATTAACTGTTCTAATTAGTCTAATAAACTTCTCTTTAGACTTAAAATGTCTTAGTTTTATGCTTAAGGAATAGGGAAACGATGAAATTGCCCTTTTAAAATATTACTGAAATTTTTTGGTGTGGCATACCACTACTCCTGTCACGAGTCGTGGTTCATGGTATGATTCATACTAACCCTCATGGTCACTAGGAGTTTTTCAACTCCCTAATACCAATCAGTACGAGTCAAGGTACGACTCGTACCTCATCCCACGACATGTTGTATGAGTCGTGGTGACTGGGTGATGTCACCCAAATTACACCTTGTAATGAAGTATAATATGATCGTTGATCAAATATAAAATCCAACAAAAGTTAGGGCCGATTCCACATGGAATGTGGCTAGAATCTAAGTCAGTGCATAGCTATTAATCGATTATTTCCAAAGGGGTTTTTTAAAAGAACAAATAACAATTTGCAGACTTTAGTAACAAGTAATAAGTAACAGCTTTAGGTTGTTTATAGTGATAAGATAGAATGGACTAGGATTTTGTTCCCCATGATGTAACACCCTGTGACTTCCTAACCCTATGTGATGACGTTGAATAATGGTTATTTAGGTGTCGAGGTGCCATGAGTATGTGTTTTGTAATGTGAGTGATGAGAAAATTGAAATTTGGCTTAGATTAGCCCTTCATAAGAGGTGTTTTGTGATTTTTGTGGAACATTCATGGGGTTCAAAACGAGGCTGATAGGACCTCTAAACAAAGGATATTAAGGTTAAGAAGCAAGTTAAAGAATAGGACTTGAAGTATCTAACCAAACCCGCGAAGAAAAGTCGAAAAACAAAATTTTCGGAAAGTTTAAGTGTGGGGCGCGTTTGGGACCATACCAGGCCGCTCTGGGCCAAAATTTTGTGCCCATAGGCAGCAAGCTGGCGTGCCCCAGGCCGTGCCAGGGTGGTTTTTCCACTTTTTTGAAAGTTGGAAATTTTCTAAGTTCCAAGGGTTCCCGGAGATGTATTGAGCCGATTTTTGCCACGTTTCTTCTACAACCATAAGAATATACATGAAATGATTGTAGTATTATATTGGTATGATAAAATTACTCGAGAACGAATTGGGCGTCAAAATGACGATTTTACCCTTGTAGCCAAAATAAGCCATACGTGGCTAGAATTGCTTGTTTTTGGGACTGAGGCTACGGATATGAATAGAGTGAGTGGGAATATTGTTGTAACACATATGAGATGATTTAAACATGAGGAATTATTGATTTTATTGGGTTAAGTGAATTGGGCTCAAAAAGGGCCCAAATTTGTAAAAGAAAGCATGGGCCAAGAATGGGTCAAATGACCCATTCTTCCATTGATTAATGCAACACATTGCATTAAATGCCAAGAGTGGCTAAGGATGAAATTAAGGGCCTATATAAAGGGGAAAAAGGCTGATTTTATTCAAGAGAAATACACATGCTTTTTCTAGAAAATTCTCAAGAAAGCCTCTTTGGCTCCCAAAACCCTAAGCTTTCTCTTGGAGCAAGATCATCATTTTTCAAGCCTTGGTAAGTATTTATTCTTATGGATTAATATATTATATGCATGAAAGAGTATGTAGATCATGTTGGTTGTGCTTGGAAATGTTGGACATGGTACTTGGTGTTTTGTATGAGATTTGTGATCCATGAGATTCAAGTTTGAATTATGACTTGTGCCTTTGATGAAAGATAATGGTATGGATAAAATATGAACGTGTATGGAGTTATTTTGTTATTAAACATGTTATTTTTCTATAAGTCTAAATTATGGAATTTTGGCCGATTTGTTGTTGTGAGGTGTATTGAAGTCATTTGATGGAATAATTGTGATGTGGTGGTGATGGAGAAGTGTAGAATATGAGCTTGGTGTGACCTGCTATTGGTTATCATGTGTTGGTCAATGTATGGAATATTGTGGGGTTATTGGTATGATTACTTCATAAATGGTATTGTCCAGGGGGAAATGACATGTTAATGCTAAACATGTGACTTATTGTTACTGTATGCCATTGTAAGGTAATTGGTGGTTTCATTATGAGCTTGTGTTGTAGAGCGAAACACAAGGACGGAGCGGGACTATTGTATGCACACTTAAGATTGTAGAATCGTATTGAGAATACAAGGTATGTAAGGTTACTCTTTCCGTGTCCTTCCACAACATATTGTTCCTATTGACATTGGGCTTGTTTCAATTTCGAGAGGCTTGAAGTACATCAATTCATGGTGACGTATATTGTGTTATTCATATGTACCCTATTCTTAGATAAATTATGATTCATTTATACCTTGGTCATTGATTGAAATTCTTAAGACATCATAACGTGTTATTTTCTTAAAAGAACTATCCCAAGAGAGTAAGATGCAAGGGAATCTATTTAAGCTTGAATAGCATGTTCCCAATTATGTCATGATCCTCAATGCCTCAATCACTCTTAATAATGGAAGTAAGAATAACAAGAGAAATAAGAGATGTGTAATTAATAAGTAATCATGGGTGGTATTCCAGGGGTTAAAATACCTAGCATGGGTCGATCCCAATAACACAGGTGGTATCCCAGGGGCGACAGAATAACCTAGCATGGGTCGATCCCAATACATCCCAGGGGCGATAAGCCTAGCATGGATTATCTCACGACATCCCAGGGGCAACACGAAAGCCTAGAATGGGTTCACATAACATTCCAGGGGCGATAAGCCTAGCATGGGTTATCTCACGACATCCCAGGGGCGACACGAAAGCCTAGCATGGGTTCACATAACATCCCAGGGGTCAAGTACCTAGCATGGGTTAATCTCATCCCAGGGGCGACAGAATAGCCTATCATGGGTAGAACGATAAAGATGAATAAAAGATGAAGACAAGAGGAGTAAAGAACGTAATATACATGGCTCCCCACATACAACAAGAGAGTTTATTCACATTCATTAATTCTTTATATTGATTCCATTATTGATTATTTTTATATATGATGATTTCTTATGAGCCTTACATACTCAGTACATTCTTCGTACTGACCCCCACGGGGGAATTACCTTACATGTTACAGGTGCCGGCACTAGTAGATCTCCATTGTAGGTTGACAGTTGGTTGCGGATCTTTGGTGAGCCCCAGTTGCTTCGGGACTTTTCGAGTCATAGTTGTACAGTTATGTTTATGTTGTATAAAGCGGAGAATTGTCCCGATTGTTAGTTGGTCTGGTAAATCCATCTATTAGAGGCTTTTGTAGACATATGTTGGTATATGGATGTAAGATGTACGTTCAGTTTGATGTAGTTTTTATTTATATATATATGTATATGGCATATGTTACTAGATTTATGTCTTCCGCGTAGTTTCATGAGGTATAAGAAGATTTATACGAGGATATGCATACGAAGGTTCATGAGCAAAGATTGGTTCTCTCGGGCCATATCGGCTTTGGGTGCCAGTTCGGCCCGAATGGGATTTTGGGTCGTGACAAAAGTGGTATCAGAGCAGGTCGTTCTAAGGGTGTCTACAAAGTCGTGTCCTAGTAGAGTCTTGTTCATGGATGTGTTGTGCACCACATTTATGAGCAGGAGGCTATGGGGCATTTAGGATGTGGTTTCTTTTCTTTATTCTAGATCGTGCAATAGAGCTAGTACTGTAAGTTGAATTGGACCTGATTATGGTGATTATTTCTCTTTGGTATAGCTAAAATTCCAATCACGAGAGGAGGTAGAGGTAAAGGGAAGTAGGTGGATGTGCCTGCTGAAGAAGGAATAAGTAGATTACCACCTGATCAAGCTATTCAAGGTGGAGCTGACGCTGAGATTACATCGCAGTCTTCCTCTACCTTTCCAGCTCCAGAAGAGCCAAGAGGTAGGGGACTACCTGCGGAACCACCTATGAATACCACTGATCAGGATTTACGAAATGCAGTACATATGTTGACTCAATTAGTAGCTGTACAAGCATAAGGACGAACTGGTCCAATGGTAAATGAAGATGACGTGGCTAGAGCAGCTAGTCGGCGTACACAGGACTTTCTAAAATTGGACCCTCCTATATTCACTGGGTCAGACTTAAAACCAGATCCACAGGACTTCGTGGATAAAATCCAGAGAGCTTTGGAGGTAATGCATGTAACAGGTGTAGAAATGGTTGAGCTAGAAACTTATAGGTTGAAGGGCGAGGCTATATTATGGTATGAGGACTGGAAAAGATCAAGAGGCATTAATGCACTCCCAGCTGGTTGGGAAGAATTTAAAACGACATTTCTGGATCACTATCTTCCCTATGAGATCCATGAGGCTCGTGCGGATCAGTTTTTAAATTTACATCAAGGAAATATGAGTGTTAGAGAATACAGTTTGGAGTTTAATTCCTTGGCACGATATGCTCCAAATGTGGTGGCCACGATGGAAGAAAGAGTACATAGATACGTGGACAGATTAGAGCCATATTTGGTAATAGATTGTACCATTGCTACCTTAAACAAAGATATGTACATAGCGAGAATTCAGGCCTTCGCCCAGAAAATAGATGACCAAAAGCAAAGAAAGAGGACACAGAAATCTGAGGAAGGGCAAGCAAAAAGGGCAAGACCTACGGGGCAGCCTATGATGTCCCCAGGGGAATCTGGATCTCGAATGTTACCGCCTAGACCCTCATTTTCTCATTCCATAGTAGGTGCTCACTCACAATTTCGAGGGTCTAGAGGTGGTCCATCTGGACAGAGGAGCGGAGTGCAAGGCTCACAGACAGTAGGATGTTCTCGTCCTCCATGTCAGCATTGCGGGAGGTACCATTTAGGTGAATGCCGGATGGGGACAAATGCTTGTTTTTGGTGTGGCACAGAGGGGCACATGATGAGAGAATGACCACAAAGGGGTGTGAGTGGTATTGTACGACCTACGGGATCAACCCTGTATCATCAGCATCGGTTCTTTCCCCAGGCAGAGGCGTTCAGTCTATGGGTCGTGGTAGAGATATGAGAGGGGCAGCTAGTTCCAGTGGGGCCCAAAAAAGTACCTATGCTCTAGTGGACCGGCAGAATAAAGAGGCAACTCCTGATGACGGTACCCGTAGTTAGGTATATTACTATGTTTGACATGATGTATATATAACTACTTTATAGTATGTTACTCGATCAGTTACTATGAATCTAATGGGATACCGGAGTTATTAGTTAAGTCAATGGAATATTTCTATCAATTAGAAATTTTAGTGTATATCGAAATGATATCGTAGATATTTACATTCATAGATGATATGGAATTCAGAAAGAAAGAAAAAGTGACCCTATGCACCATGCCATGTGATATTGTTGAAAGTGTATAATGGTAAGCTAGAAAACAAATGATGAAATCAACGTACCCATATTTGTTTCAAATGAAAGAAAAGGTTCAAAATGTGGAAGTAGACCAATAACAAGTAAGTAGCTATGAGCTTCACGTGTCAATATAGGTATAGGCGAATATAGAGATGCATGTGTTGTAATTTATACGACCTTGTTAATATTCAAGGACGAATGTTTCTAAGGTGGGGAGAATGTAACACCCCGTGCCTTCCTAACCCTATGTGATGACGTTGAATAATGGTTATTTAGGTATTGAGGTGCCATGAGTATGTGTTTTGTAATGTGAGTGATGAGAAAATTGAAATTTGGCTTCGTACATGAGATTAGCCCTTCATAAGAGGTGTTTTGTGATTTTCGTGGAACATTCGTGGGGTTCAAAACGAGGCTAAGAGGACCTCTAAACAAAGGATATTAAGGTTAAGAAGCAAGTTAAAGAATAGGACTTGAAGTATCTAACCAAACCCGCGAAGAAAAGTCGAAAAACAAAATTTTGGAAAGTTTAAGTGTGGGGCACGTTTGGGACCGTGCCAGGCCGCTATGGGCCAAAATTTTGTGCCCAGAGGCAGCAAGCTGGCGTGCCCCAGGGAGTGCCAGGGTGGTTTTTCCACTTTTTCAAAGTTGGAAATTTTCTAAGTTCCAAGGGTTCCCGAAGATGTATTGAGCCGATTTTTGCCACGTTTCCTCTATCCATGAGAGTATACATGAAATGATTGCAGTATTATATTGGTATAATAAAATTACTCGAGACGAATTGGGCATCAAAATGACGATTTTACCCTTGTAGCCAAAATAAGCCATACGTGGCTAGAATTGCTTGTTTTTGGGACTGAGGCTACGGATATGAATAGCGTGAGTGGGAATATTGTTGTAACACGTATGAGATGATTTAAACACGAGAAATCATTGATTTTATTGGGCTAAGTGAATTGGGCTAAAAAAGGGCCCAAATTGTAAAAGAAAGCATGGGCCAAGAATGGGTCAAATGACCCATTCTTCCATTGACTAATGCAACACATTGCATTAAATGCCAAGAGTGGCTAAGGATGAAATTAAGGGCCTATATAAAGGGGAAAAGGGCTGATTTTATTCAAGAGAAATACACATGCTTTTTCTAGAAAATTCTCAAGAAAGCCTCTTTGGCTCCCAAAACCCTAAGCTCTCTCTTGGAGCAAGATCATCATTTTCCAAGCCTTGGTAAGTATTTATTCGCATGGATTAATATATTATATGCATGAAAGAGTATGTAGATCATGTTGGTTGTGCTTGGAAATGTTGGACATGGTACTTGGTGTTTTGTATGAGATTTGTGATCCATGAGATTCAAGCTTGAATTATGACTTGTGCCTTTGATGAAAGATCATGGTATGGATAAAATATGAACGTGTATGGAGTTATTTTGTTATTAAACATGTTATTTTTCTATAAGTCTAAATTATGGAATTTTGGCCGATTTGTTGTTGTGAGGTGTATTGAAGTCATTTGATGGAATAATTGTGATGTGGTGGTGATGGAGAAGTGTAGAATATGAGCTTGGTGTGACCTGCTATTGGTTATCATGTGTTGGTCAATGTATGGAATATTGTGGGGTTATTGGTATGATTACTTCATAAATGGTATTGTCCAGGGGGAAATGACATGTTAATGCTAAACATGTGACTTATTGTTATTGTATGCCATTGTAAGGTAATTGGTGGTTCCATTATGAGCTTGTGTTGTAGAGCGAAACACAAGGACGGAGCGGGACTATTGTATGCAAACTTAAGATTGTAGAATCGTATTGAGAATACAAGGTATGTAAGGTTACTCTTTTCGTGTCCTTCCACAACATATTGTTCCTATTGACATTGGGCTTGTTTCAATTCCGAGAGGCTTGAAGTACATCAATTCAGGGTGACGTATATTGTGGTATTCATATGTACCCTATTCTTAGATAAATTATGATTCACTTATACCTTGGTCATTGAATGAAATTCCTAAGACATCATAACGTGTTATTTTCTTAAAAGAACTATCCCAAGAGAGTAAGATGCAAGAGAATCTATTTAAGCTTGAATAGCATGTTCCCAATTATGTCATGATCCTCAATGCCTCAATCACTCTTAAGAATGGAAGTAAGAGTAACAAGAGAAATAAGAGATGTGTAATTAATAAGTAATCATGGGTGGTATCCCAGGGGTTAAAATACCTAGCATGGGTCGATACCAATAACACAGGTGGTATCCCAGGGGCGACAGAATAGCCTAGCATGGGTCGATCCCGATACATCCCAGGGGCGATAAGCCTAGCATGGGTTATCTTATGACATCCCAGGGGCGACATGAAAGCCTAGTATGGGTTCACATAACATTCCAGGGGCGATAAGCCTAGCATGGGTTATCTCACGACATCCCAGGGGCGACACAAAAGCCTAGCATGGGTTCACATAACATCCCAGGGGTCAAGTACCTAGCATGGGTTAATCTCATCCCAGGGGCGATAGAATAGCCTATCATGGGTAGAACGATAAATATGAATAAAAGATGAAGACAAGAGAAGTAAAGAACGTAATATACATGGCTCCCCACATACAACAAGAGAGTTTATTCACATTCATTAATTCTTTATATTGATTCCATTATTGATTATTTTTATATATGATGATTTCTTATGAGCCTTACATACTCAGTACATTCTTCGTACTGACCCCCACGGGGGAATTACCTTACATGTTGTAGGTGCAGGCACTAGTAGATCTCCATTGTAGGTTGAAAGTTGGTTGCGGATCTTTGGTGAGCCCCAGTTGCTTCGGGACTTTTCGAGTCATAGTTGTACAGTTATGTTAATGTTGTATAAAGCGGGGACTTGTCCCGACTGTTAGTTGGTCTGGTAAATGCATCTGTTAGAGGCTTTTGTAGACATATGTTGGTATATGGATGTAAGATGTACGTTCAGTTTGACGTAATGGCCCCAACGACCAATTTTTATTTATATATATATGAATATGGCATATGTTACCAGATTTATGTCTTCCACGTAGTTTCATGAGGTATAAGAAGATTTATACGAGGATATGCATACGAAGGTTCATGAGCAAAGATTGGTTCTCTCGAGACATATCGGCTTCGGGTGCCAGTCCGGCCCGAATGGGATTTCGGGTCGTGACACATGATTTCATAACTCAGTAAGGGTTGAGTACTAGTGATCTATCCTGGTGCTTAGCATGCTAAATCGGTAAGTTAGGTTCACCTAAATGGTTGGTCCCCTATCTAGATAAATATCACTACGCAACTTGGTTCGTCTTTGAGTGTTTGCTTTACTAACCCTTCCCTTTGATCTCAGATTATCTATCCCTAAACAAGGCTCAAGCTATTAGATGAGAGTTGATTGCATCAAACCTCCATTGTTATGTTTTTTTCCATTCGTTACCCCTTTGATCTAGCAACTGAGAATAAGGCGAGTTCTAACATTGGCCACCGTTAAAAAACAATTAATACGAAGGGAAGAACAATACATGCATGAACACTATTAAAGAATCACTAAGTACTTTAATCTACTCTGTAAATTCATCATAGTTCCCACAACCCTGGTTGTGGATTTAGCTACTTATGTTCATGAGATCACAATAAGAATTTGTAGAAGAATTCATAATTATAAACTCACGAAATTAGTAGGAGAAATTTAGAATCTTGAATAATCAATGAAAGCTTAATTTTCAAGAATCAAAGTATGAATAATCTCCAAAAACCAAGAAAAATATAGAACAAAAAAATTTAATACTTTTCTAAGGGTTATTAGTGCGTAAACAATAAAATAAAACCTAGGAAAGGTATTTATAGATTAGAACAAATCCTATCCTAACAATGGGATTGCAAGTTCGACATTACCTATGAGTCATACGGTAAAGTCACGACTCATACGTCAGATTCATGGCTTGTCCTTTATTGTTCTCTATCTTGACTGTAGTCTCAACGTATGACTCTTTAGTTGATCATATGTGTCGTACTATGCCGCGTGTTCACTGGGTTCTGATACACCCAAACTATAACTCCCTTTTGAAGAGTGAAAGCGGTCGTTGTCAAATATAGAACCCAACTAAGGTTAGGGTCGAATCCCACAGGGAATAAGGTGTTAAACAAATTTTAGGTAGTTTCAATGACGATTAGCCAACAATTTTCATAAAATGGGGGGGGGGGTTGTTTGACAGTTATGAATCAACATAGATTTTAGTAATGCAACGGTAAATTTTATAACACTTAATTCAATAGAGAAAGACAAACTAGGACTGTGTTCACCAAGGTTTCCAATCACCACTGGCTCATGAGTGAATATTAATTCTTGTGGAGATATGAGATTATAAGAAATCGATTCCTTAATTCATCAAACTATTTTCCAACCATACTAGATGAGTTTACACTTTAATTCTCTCGAAAATAAAGTGTCAAACATATATTACGATTTCAGTCTCAATGTGTTAACCTTGTTAAAGTGTTAATCGTTAATTTGGAGGTTAGAAACTCCAAGCTCTTGTTATGAATCCCTTATTTTAATAGTTAAAATCTTTGCTTAAGCAATTTAACAAAAGATATTTTCCCAATGCTTGCAACCATCAAGAATTAATTATAGTGAAGGGATTCATAATATAATAACTCAAACAACACAATTTCAACACCTATGAACCCTAAAGGTGATTTTCCACCTTGGATTCCACAATCCCAGTTAACGGGTTTTAGCTACTCATGATAAAGAACAAGATGAAACAAATAATTTTTGTATAGGAAAGAAGAATCCTTACAATGAAGAAATCACCAGTCTCAATCTTTGATGTTCAAAACCAAGAATAATAGTTAAAATGCCCTAAAAATCATTTCTCCAGAGAAAGATGCATACAAAATATCCCAAGTATGGAAGATGCCTCTTCTAAATCCTAAACTAGGTATTTATATGCTCCAAATAAAACAAGGTTTAAAATTCAAATTCTAGAATGTCGCGTCACCGCTGACGGCTAGACTGACGGCCTATTAAAGGGTTGACGGTCCGCTGCTAGAAAAGTCATGAAAGTCCTAAAAATCCCACAATATGCTTAAGGCTTGGTCGACCGAGTGACGTCCCACCCAGGTCTGACGGTTTGGCCCCTAGGCTGTTGCTGGACTCCATTTTCCAACCCATTTTGGATTAGCCGTGATGGTTTTGGTGATGGTCCGCCAAGGACTTGATGACCCTTCAGGGGAGATGCCACCAGTTTTCATTCTCAATCCGCATTCTGGTTAATACTGATGGACAGAGCGATGGTACGCCCCGTACATTTCCTAACCTATTTGATTACCAAACATTTATGGAATTATTTAAACCTGAGATGGTTGGTGTATTACCCACTAACTTTGTTGGGATGAATTAATATTATGCAAATGGGCTCAATTGAGGCCCAAAATAAAGTAAAGAAGGCATGGCCCAAAAAGAAAATGATCCATTCCAAAAGTTGACCAAGTAAACACCTCATTTATTGACCAAAAGTTTGGATAAGGATGAACATTAAGGGAGGTGATTTTAAGGGACTATATAAGGTTAAAAATCAGATCTTACTCACCAAAACACACGATTTTTCCAAGAGATATTTCTCTCCTCTTTCAAACCCTAAGAAATCACTCCCTTTGGACAAGATCATCCCCTTACATGCTTTGGTAAGTGCTTACTCTTATGGTTTAATATATTATATGCATAAGAGTGTGTGTAAATCATGTTGTTTATGTTGACAAAGTATTGAGCAGTCCACTATGTGTAAAACAATCCACTTTTGCTTAATCGATAAAGGACTTGCCTTCTATGTGGTTCAAACTTGAAAGGGGACTTGAGGTCTTGAAGGAAGTGAATTTGATGGATTAAATGTCAAAATGTTAGGATGTGGTTATGTCCCTAACTTGCTTTCTCTTTGTGTATGACTTGTGGAAATGTTGTTATGAAATTGTGCATGGAACCGATGGTGTATTGAAAGGAGAATATAGTTTTGTGATGTTCATGTGCATTTTGAAACCATAATTGTTCGTTGGCATCAAAGTTAACCTAAAATATGAAAAGATAAGCTTACTTATGGCCATGGACCATTTATTACAAAGATGGACCCAAAAATGACTCATTTTAGCCAATTCGAGCATCCGCCTTCACGGATGAGCCACCTGCCTGTGCAGGTGACTTCATAGGTGGCTCTGGACAGGGCTAGGAGGGAACCTGCAGCCGCACCTCATCACCTACGGGTGCAGGGTTCTCCACAGTTCCTTCCAAAAGTTCGTTTCACTTGTTTTTGCTTCTCTTTGACCATCCAAGGCCCCTCTACCCTTCTTGGATGTAATCATCAAATTATGGTACTCTTTAGATGGCTCTAAGGGGGTAGTCCAGAGGCATTTTGAATTGTATCAATTGTGTATTATTCTTAATGTGTTGTGGTGATAGGTATTCAGATGACTTGATGGAGTAAATGTGATGATATGTTAAAGAGGAAGTGTAAAGTATAAACTTGGTATGAAATTCCATCGGTTTGTGATATCTAGGTTGATGTGTGGAATGTTTTGGTGTGGTTGATATGGCGATGCAGTAAATTGTATTTTAGTAGGGTGAAATGACGTTATATGGCTGTCACGTAGCTCATTATCGTCTTGTGCACTTGTAATGTAGTTAGTTGTTAATGTGAGCTCCGTTATGTACTTGTGTTGTAGAGTAACACGTAAGGAAGGAGCTGAATTATTGTATTCACATATTGGGATGATAAGGTATGTAAGGTTACTCTTTTCCGTATCCTTTGGCAGCACATATTGTTCACATCGTTACCGCACTTGTTTCCATTTCAAAATGTTTCAAAGTATCTCATTTCAGGTTTGTTAGCAATTGTTATTCACGTGTATCTTATTCATTGACTGATGTTCCAAAGCTCCAATAATGTTATAACCACCAATGTATCAATCTCACAAAAGTAAAGAAATGAAGTAATGCATAGTTGTTTGAGTACGGGGTGGCACTTTGGGGGCGAAAGCCTAGCTTAAGCCGATCCCGAAATTATTGGATCAGGGGGAAGCTCTGGGGGCAAAAGCCTAGCTGGAGACGAACATGATAGGGGGCAGCTCTGGGGGTGAAAACTTAGCTTAAGCCGAACCTGATATATTGATTTATTGGTGGCAGCTTTGGGGGCATAAGCCTAGCTCGAGCTGATCCCAATGTTATTTCCCACTGATCAGTTGGGACCGAGCATTGTATGTTTGATGTTGATATTGATATGAACGTAAAAAAAAAAAGTAATGAATGCAATGTACATGGTTCCACACATACAAAACGGTGGTTTATCAATATTATCTATTCACTTGTATTTGATTCCATTGGAGTTCTTAAGTTTCATGCAGTTTCTTATAGCCTTACATACTCAGTACATTCATTCGTACTGACGTATCTTGGGGGACCTACCTTGCTGCAGGTACAGGAGCTAGTATACCTCCACAGTAGGATACGGGTCATCTACGGACTATTGGTGAGCTCCAGGTTGATTTGGGGTTTTTTGAGTCATTTGTATACACTTGTTTTTGTACTGTGTAACAGTTGTATAAAATAGGGACTTGTCCCAACTTTAGGTCTAGTTATGTATCCGTTAGAGGCTTTGTAGACTTTGTAAGTCAAACGAAGAAATGTCTTATCCAATTTGACTTGGTCGCCCTAACGACCAAGTTTCATATCTATTTGAATGTCTTTCCATAACTTCCGTCTTCACATCTTGTATCTTTATGACTAAATGTTGTTCACTCAGGGACATGCATATGAATGTACATGATCATAGGTTGGTTTTCTCGGGCCTTAACTGCTTCGGGTGCCAATCCGCCTCAATGGGATTTGAGGCGTGACAAAAGTGGTATCAGAGCGGGTTGTTCTAGGGTATCTACAAGCCGTGTCTGAGTAGAGTCTTGCTTATGGATGTGTTTTGCACCACATTTCTAAGTAGGAGGCTACGGGATATTTAGGAGTTGTTTCTTTTCTTCATTTCCTAGATCGTGCATTAGAGCCAAAGTTGTAGGTGAAATCATATCTGACCATTGAAATTGGTTTTCTTTTGTTATAGTAAAATGCCAATTACAAGATGAGGTAGGGGCAAAGGTAAGAAGGTAGACATGATTGCCGGAGAAGGAACTAGTAAATCACCACCTGACCAAGCTAGTCAAGGTGGGGCTGAAACTGAGTTTGCATCGCTGGCTTCTTCTCCTCTCCCATTTCTAGGGAGGCCACAAAGGAGAGAAGTATACGCTACTGAGCAGGATCTAAGGAATGCGGTGCAAATTTTGACTCATATAGTTGCTGCACAAAATCAAGGACAAGTTGGTCCAATTACAAGTAATGACAATGCGGATAGGGCAGCTAGTCGGCGGGCACAGGATTTTCTGAAATTAGACCCTCCCACCTTCACTGGGTCAGATCTGAATGAAGACCCACTAGACTTCATGGACCAAATTCAAAGAGCCTTAGATGTTATGCATGTATCTGGTACAGAAACAGTTGAACTTGCGGCATATAGATTGAAAGGAGAGGCTATATTATGGTACGATGATTGGAAATGATCTAGGGGTAATGGTGCACTTCCAGCTAATTGGGAAGAATTCAAAGTGGCATTCCTTGATCACTATCTTCCATATGAGATACGAGAGGTTCGTGCAGACCAATTCTTAAATCTTCATCAAGGGAATATGAGCATTAGAGAGTACAACCTTCGGTTTTACTCTTTGGCTTGGTATGCTCCTAATGTAGTTGCCACTATGGATGACAGAGTCCATCGGTATGTGGACAGATTGGATCCATATTTGGTAAGGAATTGTACTATTGCTGCGTTGAATAGAGATATGAATATAGCCAGAATACAAGCTTTTGCACAGAAGATGGAGGATCAGAGGCAAAGGAGAAGGGCGCAAGAATTTGAAAGAGGGTCGTCAAAGAGGGCTAGACCTATGGGAAAGTTCATGGCGTCCCAATGAGAATTTAGGCCTCGAGTTTTAATAGACCGCCGAGACCATCATTTTCTTACCCACGTGGGGCAGAGTAGTGGAATTCGGGGTTCACAGATAGTAGGATTTTCTCGTCAGCCATGTAAGCACTGTGGAAAGTTTCATTTAGGTGCATGCCGATTTGGAACGAATGTTTGTTTCTAGTGTGGTATATCAGGGCACATAATGAAAGAATTTCCACACAGGGGCACGGGTAGTATGATGCGACGTACGGGATCAACCGTTGCATCATCATCGTCGAGTGTACAGCCTATGGAGCATGGTAGAAGTGCTAGAGGAGTAGCCAATTCTAGTGGAGTACAGAACCGTACCTATGCTTTAGCAGATCGACAGAATTTGGAGGCTTCTCCAGATGTAGTTACAGGTACAATATCCATCTTTTCACATAATGTATATGCATTGATTGATCAGGGCTCTACCCTATCATATGTTACTCCATTGATTGCTGAAAAATTCGAAAGAACACCAAAATTATTAGTTAAGCCATTTGAAGTATCTAAACCAGTTGGTGAATCTAGCTAAAAGAGTCTATCGTAATTGTATAGTAAATATTTGTGGTCATGATATGCTGGTTGATCTTATTGAGATGGAAATGATAGGTTTTGATGTTATAATGGGTATGGATTGGTTGGCTTCTTGTTATGCCACGGTAGGTTGCCGAGCCAAGAGAGTACATTTCCATTTTCCATAAAAGACCATCCTTGAATGGAGGGGTAATGTTGAAGCACCGAGAGTTAAATTTATTTCTTATCTTAAAGAAAATGATATCCAAGGGGTACATATGCCATCTAGTAAGAGTGCAAGATATCGATGTGAAGCCACCAAATCGTCAATCGGTTCCAGTGGTAAATGAATTCCTTGATGTATTTTCTGAAGATCTTCCAGGTTTGCCTCCAGATCGGGAAGTAGAGTTTGGTATTGATGTGATTCCAGGCACTCAGCCTATCTCTATTCCTCTATATAGAATGGCCCCAACAGAGTTGTAGGAATTAAAGGAGCAATTAAAAGACTTGCAGGAAAAGGGATTCATAAGGCCTAGTATGTCCCCTTGAGGTGCACCAGTGTTATTTGTATGAAAAAAAGATGGCACATTGAGAATGTATTGATTATCGGCAACTGAATAAGGTGACAATCAAGAATAAATATCCCCTCCCCAGAATTGATGATTCATTTGACCGATTACAGGGTGCCAAATATTTCTCAAAGATTGACCTGAGATCTGGATATCATCAGGTAAGGGTTAGAGAAAAAGATATACCCAATATGGCTTTTCGAACATGGTATGGTCATTATGAATATTTAGCTATGTCATTTGGGCTAACAAATGCACCAGTAGTTTTTATGGATTTGATGAATAGGGTGTTCAAACCATTTTTAGATGTATTCGTGACCGTGTTTACAGTTGATATTCTGGTTTATTCAAGATCACAAGAGGACCATGCTAATCACTTAGGAAAAGTGTTACAGATTCTTCGTGATCGTAAGTTATATGCAAAGTTCTCTAAATGTGAATTTTGGTTAAAATATGTAGCATTCTTGGGTCATATTGTGACAGATGAAGGAATAAAGGTTGATACTCAGAAGATAGAAGCGGCGAAGAATTGGCCAAGACCTATAACGCCTACGAAGATTCGTAGTTTTCTTGGATTGGCAGGTTATTATCGAAGGTTTGTTGAAGGGTTTTCTTCCATTGCGGCACCTTTAACAAAGCTAACACACAAGGCAACCAAGTTTCAGTGGAATGATGCATGTGAGAAGAGTTTCCAAGAGCTGAAGGATAAATTGATATCTACACCCGTATTGGTACTTTCGAAAGGTACGAAAGGGTATGCGGTGTATTGTGATGCTTCCAGAGTTGGCTTAGGATGTGTATTGATGCAGCACGGTAACGTAATAGCTTATGCCTTAAGACAGTTACGACCACATGAGAGAAATTATCCGACACATGATCTTGAGCTAGCAGCTGTGATATTTTCTTTAAAGATATGTCGTCACTATTTGTTGGGGTTCATGTTGATATATATGCCAACCATAAGAGTTTGGAATATATCTTTAGGCAGAAGGACTTAAATCTGAGGTAGCGGAGGTGGCTTGAACTATTAAAAGATTATGATATTGATATCTTATATCATCTGGGGAAAGCAAATGTGGTAGCCGATGCATTAAGCCACAAAACACTAGGAAGCACTAATGGCCAGCTTACGGAAAAGCAAGGTATAGTCAAGGATCTACATCAACTAGCCAGCTTGGGGGTTCATCTTCTTGAAACTTCAAATGAAGAAATCTTGGTGCAAAATGCGGCAGAATCTTCTTTAGTAGAGGAAGTGAAGGAAAAATAGTATGCAGATCCTATTTTATTGCAGCTGAAGGGGAATGTACAACAAGGTTTGACAAAGGCATTTAATCTTACGCAAGAGGGAGTGCTTCAGTTCCAAAGTAGATTGTGTGTACCGGATGTAGATGAGTTAAGGAGATGAATTATGACAGAGGCACATCATTCACGGTATTCTATTCATCCGGGAGCCACCAAAATGTATCATGATTTGAAAGAAATGTATTGGTGGGGTAACATGAAGAAGAACATTGTAGAATTTGTAGCCCAATGTCCAAATTGTCAACAAGTAAAAGTAAAGCATCAGAAGCCTGGAGGTTATATACAATGTATAAATCTTCCATTCTGGAAGTGGGACATGATTAACATGGATTTCATCACAGGTTTGCCTCGTACATTGCAGAAATTTGATTCCATATAGGTAATAGTTGACAGGCTTACCAAGTCAGTACACTTCCTATCGGTCAAAACCACCTACACAGTTGAAGATTATGCACGGTTGTATGTTAAAGAGATAGTGTGACTACACGGAATTCCAATCTCTATTATATCAGACAGGGGAGCTCAATTTACTACACACTTTTGGAAATCTTTTCAGAAGAGTTTGGGAACCCAAGTGAATTTAAGTACGACTTTTCATCCTCAGACAGATGGACAAGCAGAACTTACTATCTAAACACTTGAAGATATGCTACGAGCTTGCACATTGGACTTTAAAGGTAGTTGGGATGATCATCTACCTCTTATTGAATATGCCTACAATAATAGATATCATTCCAGTATCAAAGTGTAGATCACCAATTGGATAGTTTGAAGCGGGTGAAATTGCCTTATTTGGGCCAGATCTTGTTCATCAAGCTATGGAGAAAGTTGAAGTGATACAAAAGCGGCTAAAAATGGCCCAAAGTCAACATAAGTCATATGCCGATGTTAGAATAAGGGGGATAGAATTTGCCATAGGTGATTGGGTATTCTTGAAAGTGTCACCAATGAAAAGGGTAATGAGATTTGGGAAAAAGGGAAAGCTGAGTCCACGTTATATAGGGCCGTATGAGATTGTCCGAAGATTTGGTCAAGTTGCGTATGAATTAGCACTACCCCAAGAACTTTCCACAATTCATCCAGTGTTTCATGTTTCAATGCCTTGAAAGTACATAGGAGATCCATCTCGTATTGCTCCCACTGAAGATGTACAAGTTACGGAGGATCTCACCTATGACAAAATACCTATTGCTATTCTGGATCGACAAGTGAAGAGGTTAAGAAATAAAGAAATAGCTTTCGTAAAAGTGCTTTGAAAAAATCAACAAGTAGAAGAAATCACATGGGAAGCCGAGGAAATGATGAAGTCTAAGTACCCACATTTATTTCAAACGGAAGAAAAAGTGCAAGATGGGAAATTAGAGCAATAACAAGTAAGTATCTATAAGCATTATGTGTATATAATAACATGAAGTATAAACTTAGACTTGAATTTGTTAGATTGGATAATGTTACTAACATTTGAGGACGAATGTTCCTAAGGGGGGAAGGATGTAACACCCCGTACATTTTCGAACCTATTTGATTACCTTAACATTTATGGAATTATTTAAACCTGAGATGGTTGGTGTATTACCCACTAACTTTGTTGGGATGAATTAATATTATGCAAATGGGCTCAATTGAGGCCCAAAATAAAGTAAAGAAGGCATGGCCCAAAAAGAAAATGATCCATTCCAAAAGTTGACCAAGTAAACACCTCATTTATTGACCAAAAGTTTGGCTAAGGTTAAAAATCATATCTTACTCACCACAACACACTTGCATATTCTATATTTTTCCAAGAGATATTTCTCTCCTCTTTCAAACCCTAAGAAATCACTCCCTTTGGACAAGATCATCCCCTTATATGCTTTGGTAAGTGTTTACTCTTATGGTTTAATATATTATATGCATAAGAGTGTGTGTAAATCATGTTGGTTATGTTGACAAAGTGTTGAGCAATCCACTACGTGTAAAACAGTCCACTTTTGCTTAATCGATAAAGGACTTGCCTTTTATGTGGTTCAAACTTAAAAGGGCACTTGAGGTCTTGAAGGAAGTGAATTTGATGGATTAAATGTCAAAATGTTAGGATGTGGTTATGTCCCTAACTTGCTTTCTCTTTGTGTATGCTTGTGGAAATGTTGTTATGAAATTGTGCATGGAACCGATGGTGTATTGAAAGGAGAATATAGTTTTGTGATGTTCATGTGCATTTTGAAACCATAATTGTTCGTTGGCATCAAAGTTAACCTAAAATATGAAAAGATAAGCTTACTTATGGCCATGGACCATTTATTACAAAGATGGACCCAAAAATGACTCATTTTAGCCAATTCGAGCATCCGCCTTCACGGATGAGCCACCTGCCTGCGCAGGTGACTTCACAGGTGGCTCTGGACAGGGCTAGGAGGGAACCTGCAGCCGCACCTCATCACCTACGGGTGCAGGGTTCTCCGCAGTTCCTTCCAAAAGTTCGTTTCACTTGTTTTTGCTTCTCTTTGACCCTTCTTGGATGCAATCATCAAATTATGGTACCCTTTAGATGGCTCTAAGGGGGTAGTCTAGAGGCATTTTGAATTGTATCAATTGTGTATTATTCTTAATGTGCTGTGGTTAGAGGTATTCAGATGACTTGATGGCGTAAATGTGACGATATGTTAAAGAGGAAGTGTAAAGTATAAACTTGGTATGAAATTCCATCGGTTTGTGATATCTAGGTTGATGTGTGGAATGTTTTGGTGTGGTTGATATGGCAATGCAGTAAATTGTATTTTAGTAGGGTGAAATGACGTTATATGGCTGTCACGTAGCTCATTATCGTCTTGTGCACTTGTAATGTAGTTAGTTGTTAATGTGAGCTCCGTTATGTACTTGTGTTGTAGAGTAACACGTAAGGAAGGAGCTGAATTATTGTACTCACATATTGGGAAGATAAGGTATGTAAGGTTACTCTTTTCTGTATCCTTTGGCAGCACATATTGTTCACATCGTTACCGCACTTGTTTCCATTTTGAAATGTTTCAAAGTATCTCATTTCAGGTTTGTTAGCAATTGTTATTCACGTGTATCTTATTCATTGACTAATGTTCCAAAGCTCCAATAATGTTATAACCACCAATGTATCAATCTCACAAAAGTAAAGAAATGAAGTAATGCATAGTTGTTTGAGTACGGGTGGCACTTTAGGGGCGAAAGCCTAGCTTAAGCTGATCCCGAGATTATTGGATCAGAGGGAAGCTCTGGGGGCAAAAGCCTAGATCGAGACAAACATGATAGGGGGCAGTTCTGGGGGTGAAAACTTAGCTTGAGCCGAACCTGATATATTGATTTATTGGTGGCAGCTCTGGGGGCATAAGCCTAGCTCGAGCTGATCCCAATGTTATTTCCCACTGATTAGTTGGGACCAAGCATTGTATGTTTGATGTTGATATTGATATGAACTTAAAAAAAAAAAGTAATGAATGCAATGTACATGGTTCCACACATACAAAACGGTGGTTTATCAATATTATCTATTCACTTGTAGTTGATTCCATTGGAGTTCTTAAGTTTCATGCAGTTTCTTATAGCCTTACATACTCAGTACATTCATTCGTACTGACGTATCTTGGGGGACCTACCTTACTTGCTGTAGGTACAGGAGCTAGTATACCTCCACAGTAGGATACGGGTCATCTACGGACTATTGGTGAGCTCCAAGTTGATTCTGGGCTTTTTGAGTCATTTGTATACACTTGTTTTGGTACTGTGTAACAGTTGTATAAAGTGGGGACTTGTCCCGACTTTAGGTCTGGTTATGTATCTGTTAGAAGCTTTGTAGACGTTGTAATTCAAACGAAGGAATGTCATCTATTTTGACTTGGTGGCCCTAACGACCAAGTTTCATATCTATTTGAATGTCTTTCCATAACTTCCGTCTTGACATCTTGTATCTATATGACTAAATGTTGTTCACTCAGGGACATGCATATGAATGTACATGATCATAGGTTGGTTCTCTCGAGCCTTAATGGCTTCGGGTGCCTATTTTTCAAATCAGATTCTTATGCCATAGACTACGCTAGGTTCTTTTTTTCTCTTTTACAAACATAAAAACAAAAACAACTCCTAAACATGTTAGTTCTACTAGATAGAACACCTGAGGGAAAAGAAACACAACAACAAATATTCCCAGGTTCAAAATATAAACCCATAAGTATACCCCCACCCCCATCAAGAAAAAGTGCATTGTCCCGAAATGCAATCCAAAAAATATAATACTAGTGGTAGGGACATACCCGTGGTGCCCTAGGCGCATGGGTCTGGTGCATTAATATGGGATTTAGAGGCATACTTAATATCAATAATAGTGGCATCGGCGTTATTCGACGTACTCAAGGGATCAATAGTGATAGTAGTGTTGATGGTGTTCGATATACTCAATGGAACAATATCAGTACTGGTCTCAGAAGACAAACTCCTAGATTCTCTAAGGGCCCACTTCTCCTGATCGATCGGGTACATTTGGTAATTAACTCTGTAAGCCTTAGAGGCCTTCCTGATATTGATATCAAAAACACTCATCTAGTTCGTCCCCATCAAACTCATCATTCCCTCTGACTTATGGCTAGCTCATAAGTGAAGAAATTAATCTTAGTATGGTCAAATTTGAGTTACTCCTCAATTATTGGAATAACCATCGATGGCGATACTATATGAGCCTATTGTGTCTATAACTCCATCCCATCCACTCGTAATGAAGAAAGATCCTCAAACTACTTTGCCAACTTGAGTTCTTGTATAGTTGCCATTCTCCTATCCATCCTCCTCTCAAAACCATCCAAGCAACCGTGTAAGATTCTTATAGTGTCAGCAATCTCCTGTGTCACCCATACTTTCACTTAGTTCATCAAGATGTCAACTTATTTGTCGATGCAAATCTATTTTGTCTTGGTTCGAATAAGCTGCCTAGTCATGTCATTCAGAAACTCCCATGAAACTGTGATTAGGACTTCAGGTGAAGGGCATAGAGTGGATGCAGATGGGGTAGCAGTAGGCAGAGTGGATATAAAAGTCAGTATTATGGAGGGGTAGTAGTGGTAACTACAGAATTGTTAGCCTTAGGGGATGTAGTCTCAACTTGTAAACCCACAGTAGTAGTGTCGATATCAATGTGAACCAAGGTCTCAACCTACTCACCTCTCTCGAACAACCCCGCAAGTAAGACCATACCAGATGAACTGGATGACTAGCTTTGGACTTGGACACGGGGTTTGTGTCATCTCTGATCAACCCGATGTCTATAGTCCTATTTACGTTAATAAAATGATCCATAATCAGCCACCTAGGAATGCTAGATTCTATACATAATCGGGATACCAAGTGCGGAAGAGGAATGCTCATGCTAACTAGTACTGCTCTATCCTGTAGCTCCTCCATAATGTACCTATGTATGTTTAATTCATACTTAGACAGGATACTAGATATGAGTGTTGCTTAGTCTGGAATCACGATGTTACCATTATTAGCAGGCCCCAATCATTGTCGCACTAACGACCGCCAGAATTTTGCATTGAAATTCAAAGTCACCTTTTTGATTCACGTCTCATTACCCGTGAGCCATTCACCTTAGTACTTTTGTTGGCAATGATGTCAGCCAACCAGGTATAATATAGTCTTTTATCATATACACTCAGCTTTTTTACCTTTTTCAATGCCTCTGCCCTGGAATTATACTCCATAGTGTCTGTCGAAGCCTCATTCATAGGACCATATAGGATACAGGAGATAGTTTACTTATATATATCCATGGATGTGACCTAAATTAGAACAATAGGTAATATGGGCTGAATCCTCCAATTTTCCCCTATAGAGTGTCATTTTTCATTGAAAATTTATAGGTAGGGTAGAACTCTTGAACCATCTCTGGGCTGTATTTTTCGAAGGCTTTCCCATCCAAATGAACTTGTACCTATTGAAAAATTCTTGGATTTCAAGCATATCTTTAATTCTGGCAGTCACTAATCGAGGCTCCTCGTAGATGCTCTAGTTTGGCTTCTCTTTTTCATTAGCAGCCAGATCTCTGAAATAAATGTTATGTATACCCCGTACTGTCCGCGTCTAATTTATCTATGAAAGAGTGGAAACTAAACTCTCTGACCCCGTATTTTTTGCATTGGAGTACTTAATACGAAACTCATTTCCATTCTATTCACCAAACTCTCTTCTGTATTCTTCATCAGATTCACTTCTATTTTCTTCGCTGGATGACTCCCTTCCTTCTTCAGACTGGGGAGAGGAAACCAGAGTACAAAAAATACTTTCTCTTGTTCCTGTGCCTATGACCTTTGCCTCGTAATGCAATGTTCCATTTGGTCGGTTTAAACTTCATAAATCTCCTCAGAGACACTTGACTCTTCAGAGCTGCTTCATTCATCTCTCAATTTTGTTTTTAAGGTTTCTATATGGTTCTTTCTTTTGGGTGCCTTGTCTCCACCCTTCTTTTCTGTATTCTTTGGAGGCTTAGTACTTGCGGGTAGAAGTATTAGTCCCAAAAGATCAAAACATGAAATACAGGAACTATGTTCTAAGCCATTAGTATGGGTCAAGGCACGAGTCGTTATTTGGAGTACAATTCTTACCTTGACTCGTTAGTTTAAACTCCAGAAAATTGTCAAACAACCTCACTTAGTACGGGTCAACCAACGTCTTGTGAGATGAACCTACAATTCATGGAGTGACTCGTACCTTAGAGTTCCTAAAATATTTTAATTTTATATTTTTTAGTATGAGTCATCCTACAACTTGTTAATTGAAGCCAGGATTCATCGTGTGACTCGTGAGGTGGAATTCTAAAGATGAAGTAGCAGAATAATGTTCAAGTTTGAAACTTGGTATTTTTATTCCACGTTAAGTTTACGACCATTAAAATTATCAGGTTTCCATCATGACACTCTATTTTAAACATCAATGTACGATCATTGGAATTGTGAACTCCATAAATTCCTCCTATTTTAAACATTACAATACGTGGGGTTACTCAAACTTCACCCATATTAAACAATTAATCAAGATTGTTGGGAGTTGGGCATGAAAAACAATCTTTGCTTTGTTTCTGAGGTAATTATGGATCGTAATGCCCGCCGACTCAATGGATGTGTATACCCAAACCAATATTCAACAAGACAAGCATCAAATTATCAGCTTTCAACACACTTAACAATTTAGAATCTCCCTCAATGGATTTAGAACAAACACAACCTTCAAACTAATAACAAAGTTATGATGGAATGATCATAGCTTATACACACAATAATTTCATCTGATAACCACCCTAGGGTTCATGAAAACAAGCAAATTAAGTGGGAAACCCATGGGTATGAATAAAATTCAACCACCAAAGCAAGTTAAATAGCTTTAGTTCAAGTGATATTTCGATGGTGGAGATATTAATGAAGCTAGCATTGTGTATGACTCTTGAACACAAATTCAATTATGGGACTAGGATGTTGTACGAGTGATTTAGCTGTAGGGGAGAAATTTCAGTCTTGATTATGGAAAGAATTTGAATCGAGTACTATGGAGGGAGTGTTTATACACAAATTCAAATGAGAGAAGAGGGCAATTAGGTGCGGATTTAGGGTTAAAGGGAAAAGAGAAAATGACGCAGATCAGGTCGGGAAAATTTTAAAGTTTGACTAATAGAATCTGACCCCTTCCAACAAGTTGTGAGATGAAGCCATGACTCATATGACCATGTTACAAATACTCAGTTAGAAAACCTTACCTAAGACCTACATGTTCATGGTATGACTTGTGGGATAGTGACACAATTCTTACCTTGACTCGTAGATATATGCAAAAACCGTTAGTTTTTCCCAGTTCCCACTAGTAATGGTATGAATCATTGTGTAAACGTACGAGTCGCACAAAGACTCATGAGAAGAGGTTCCTACAGGATGACAATTTGGGTCAGTCAATACGGTTAGCCTCACGACTCATACTATAAATGTACGATTCCTGAAGACCAACAATAGGTTGACTCTACCTTATAACTTCTTCATTCCAGCAGCCATGATTGGAAATCGTGAGTTATGTCTTATTGATACGAATCATTTGTTGACGCATGGTCCCAACTTTTCCAGATTTCTCCAACTCCTTTTGCCTGGTTCAAAGCATACCTACACACTTCAGTAAATATTAACTTACACTAAAATCAAAGTAAAGGGAAAACAAAATATAGCCTCCCAAGAAGCACCTAATTTAATGTCACGACCTGACTCGGGTCCCTTGGTTACTCAGGCTTCACCAATGCCTAAATGTTAACTACCTTTATTTCCTCAGCTGTTCCTAAGTATGCGTTCACACGCTGACAAGTTACCTTGAACTGTTTACCATCTTGGTTCTCAAGTTCAATAACACCATATGAGAACACACATACTACTCGAAATGGTCCCAACCACTTGGACTTCAACTTGCTAAGAAATAAGTGAAGCGTTAATTTAAACAAGAAGACCAAATCACCCTGATTAAAGTCTCGCTTCTTAATATTTTAGTCATGATATATCTTCATCCTTTCTTTGTAAAATGCTACAATCTCATAAGCTCTCATTCAAAACTCATCCAATTCATTTAGTTGTTCAAGCCACAAGTAAGAGGCAATACTCCAGTTCAAATTCAGCTTCTTGAGTGCCCACATAGCTTTATGATCAAGCTGAGTCGGTAAATAATGTGCTTTTCCAAATATGAGCTAATATGGAGACATACGTGTAGGGGTCTTCAAGGCAGTTCAGTATGTGCATAAAGCATCATCCAACTTCCTAATCCAATCTATTTTATTTACATTCACAGTTTTACAAAGATTATCTTTATCTCCTAGTTGGAGACCTCAACCAGCCCACTAAATTACTGATGGTAAGGTGTTTCCACCCTATGCTTCAGACCATACTTCTCAAATAGGGCTTGAAATAACCAATTGCAAAAATGATAGCCTCCATCACTAATGATTGCCCTTGGTGTACCAAACCTAGAAAATACATTTTCCTTCAAGAATGTTGTTACACTTAAGCGCAACTATGTATACCCATTTGAAACATATTCAATAACTATAAGTGTGTATTTCATCCCATTTGACCTAACAAATAGACCCATGAAGTCAATACCCCAAACATCAAACAACTCAATAACAAAAATGAGGGAGAGAGGTAGTTCCTACTTTCTTGATATTCCCCCTTGCCTTTCGCATTGGTCACATGATTTCACATAATAATGAGAATATTGATGAATGGTTGGCCAACAGTACCCACATTGCAGAATCTTGTAGGCTGTTCGAATGCCACTATGTTGACCCCTAATTGGGGTTGAGTGACACGCTTCTAAAATACTCATCATCTCCACTTCAAGAACACACCTTTGACATATAGTATCATCACAAATCTGGAACAACTATGGCTCATCCTAAAAACATTTTTGCACATCAGAAAGAAACTTCTTTTGCTGATGGAAGGACAAGTCCAATGGCATCACATCACTCACCAAAAAATTACCAAAATCCATGAACTATGGAATCAAGTTCTGTACTGCAGCCTATACTTACTCATCAGAAAATTATCATTAATGTCAATCTCATCTTTCAATTTCATCATTGCCACTTCCTTAAGTCTGGACAAATGGTCAGCCGTTTTTGATTTTCGGTCCCCTTTCGATCCTTGACCTCAAAGTCAAATTCTTTCAATAAAACTACTCATTTAATCAATATAGGCCTTACATATTTCTTCGCCATTAGGTACCTAAGAGCCATGTGGTTAGTGTGCACAATCACCTTATTGCCAAGAAAATAGTGCCTAAACTTCTCAAAAGCAAAAGCCACAGCAAACAACTATTTTTCCGTCACAATATAATATTTTTGAGCCGCATTAAGTTCTTTACTAGCATAATAGATAGTATGGAGAATATTTTCATAACAGCATAACACATAATCTCAAAAGACATGGACCAGTCGGGTGCAAAATGATAGGGATCGAGATCAACTTCTCCTTAAGACACTCAAATGCCTTTAGACACGCATCATCAAACACAAACTTCACCTTTTGCACCAATAACTTGCACAAAGTATGTGCAAATTTACATAAATCCTTGATGAACTATGATAAAATCCAACATGCCCTAAAAAACTTTGAATACCCTTTATAGAAACAGATAGTGGTAATTTTTCAATCACCTCAATATTCGCCATATACCTCGATCCCCTTTTTCAGAGATCTTATGGCTAAGCACTATACCTTCTTTCACCATAAAATGATATTTCTCCCAATTAAGCACCAAGTTGGTCTTCTCACATCACCACAACACATTACACAAGTAAGCCAGACATGAATCGAATGAATCACCTACCACCAAGAAATCTTCCATAAATAATTCAATATTTTCTTCCACCATGTCAGAGAATATTGACATCATATAAAGCTAAAAGGTCTCCGGTGCATTATAAAATTCAAAAGGCATCTGCTTGAATTCAAATATGCCGTATGGACAATTTAAAGTGGTCTTCAGGAGCAATTGAAATATGATTGTATCCTGAATAACCATCAAGAAAATAATACCATCATTTACTAGCAAGACGGTCTAACATATGATCCATAAATGACATCAAAAAGGGATCCACCACTCATTCAACTTCCTATAATCCATGCACACTCGCCAACCTGTGACAGGCGTTATCGGAACAAGCTCATTATTGGCATTAGGAACCATAATGATTACACCCTTATTCGTCACACATTGAACTGGGCTTACCCATTTACCATCTAAGATAGAATAAACCATGCCTGCATCCAGCCACTTAATGATTTCTTTCTTCGCTACCTCTTGTATAGGTGGATTTAGCCAATGCTGATACTCAATGATAGGAATAAAATTAGTCTCAAGCTAGAATTTATGAGTGCAAATACCAGTGGAATACCTGTGATGTCAGTAATGGACAAACCGATGGCCATTTCTTCAATATAGATACTAGGGCTTCCACTTTCCATTCAACCAAATTTGCTGCTATAATTATCAACATTGTAAAACCCCATACATTTCCGACCTTACTTGCCAACTTTGAACCATGTTTAACTTAGTTTTGAGAGCAATAAGTACATATTTTTTATTGTTTTGAAAGAATATTTGATAGTGTGCTAATATCTGCAAAGAAAAGTCGAAGAAAGGAAGAAAATAGAAGTTTAAGTGTCAGGCACGCCAGGCAGCGTGCCGGGCCGCTTTTGACCAAAATTTTGATGGCATGGAAAGCAGAGGGGCTCGCCAGGCCGCTCATGTTCACCCTTTCAAGAGAAAAAATTTGGATAAGTCCCAGGCGCTCCCAGGGGCATGCCGGGATGCTTTTTGCCAAATTTCTTCTCCGACCACCAGTCTATAAATAGGACTCTTGGGTTATTGTATCATTATTCCATCTTGGTAGGCCTATTCTTGGGTGATTTTTTCATCCAAATTAGGGATAATTCTTCTTCCTTTTTATTTTTATTAATTAAGCCATGAGTGGCTAAAATCGCTTATTCTTGTGGGTTGAGGCTACGAACATGAATCTCGTGAGTTGAATATTGGCTTAAAATTTATGGAATTATTTAAGCATGATATAGTTGGTGGATCATGCATTAAATTTTTTGGTCTAAATTAATCTTGTGCTATTGGGCTCAATTGAGGCCCATAAAAATCAAACAAAAGACATGGCCCAAATGGGGCAAATGACCCACTCTTGTGTTGACCAAGTAAACATGGAATTTAATGACCAATAATTGGCTAAGGATGACTTTAGAGACTATATAAAGGCACAAAAATCATATTTTTATTCATATGAACACACATGCCATTTCTAGACATTTCTAAGATATTTCTTTTATCTCTCAAACCCTAAGCCATCTCTTTGCAAAAGATCATCACTTTGCAAGCTTGGGTAAGTGTTTAATCTTATGGTTTAATATATTATATGCATGAGAGATTGTGTATATCATGATGGTTATGTCTAAAAGTGTTGAGTAGTGCACTTTTGCTTATTGCTAAAAGATGTGTCATCTATGTGACTTGAACTTGAAAGGAGACTTGAGGTTTTGATGGAAGTGAATGGTGTGGATGAAATATAAACACGTATGATGTGGTTATGTTCTTAACTTGATTTTTCCTATGTGTATAACTTGTGGGATTGTTGTTATGAAACGTATTGGGGTGACTTGATGGAGTAATTGTGATGTAGTGCTAATGAGAAAGCGTAAAGGATAAACTTGGTGTGAAATGCTATCGGTTTATGATGTCTTGGTCAATGTGTGGAATGTTGTGGTATTGTTGGTATGACAATACCGTGAATTGTATTGTAAAGGGTGAAATGACGTTATAGGGAAATCATGTAATTCATTGTCGTCTTATGCGCTTGTAAGGTAGTTAGTTGTTAACGTGAGCTCTGTTATGTACTTGTGTTGTAGAGTAAAATGTAAGGAAGGAGCTGGATTATTGTATTCACATATAGGACTGTGTATTCACATTGGAAAGATATGGTATGTAAGGTTACTCTTTCTGTATCCTTCTGCAGCACATATTGTTCACATTGACATTGTACTTGTTCCATTCCAAAATGTCCAAAGGTATCTTATTTCAGGTTGTCGTATAGTATTACCCACAGGACCAATTGTGATTCACATGTATTATGTTCATTGACTAATGTTTCAAAGTTCCAATAATGTACAATCACCAATGTATCACTCTTATAATGAAAAAGTGAAGTAATGTATAATTGTTTGTATATTCTTGAGTAACATCCCAGGGGCGATAGAAAAGCCTAGCATGGGCTAATCTAACATCCCAGGGGCGACAGAAAATCCTAGCATGGGTTAATCTATCATCCCAAGGGCGACATAAAAGCCTAGCATGGGTTAATCTCATCCTAGGGGCGATAGAAAAGCCTAACATGGGTTAATATCATCCCAGGGTTTAAGATACCTAGCATGGGTTATCCTGTTTTACCTTTGAGAAGTTGGTCATTTGTTTATCATATGCTTTGCAATTTCTTAATGAAAAGAAGGATAAAATTAAGTAACGAACAATAATGATGAATGAACGTAAAGGCAAAGAAAGTAATGAATGTAATATACATGATTCCACACATACATAACGGTGATTTATCCATATTGACTATTCTCTTATATTTGATTCCATTGAAATTCTTATGTATGATGTAGTTTCTTATAGCCTTACATACTCAGTACATTCTTCGTACTGATATCCCTTAGGGGACTTACCTTACTTGCTACAGGCACAGGTGCTAATAGACCTCTATAGTAGGTTGTGGGTCATCTGCAGATCATTGGTGAGCTCCAGTTGGTTCGGGGCTTTCTGAGTCACATTTGTACATTTATTTTGGTATTGTAAAGTTTGTATAAAGCGGGGACTTGTCCCGACTTTAGGTTGGTTATGTCTATGCATCTGTAGAGGCTTTGTAGATGTTGTGGGACAAATGAAGGAAATGTAAGGAACGTATGCTTTTGACTTGATGGACCCAACAGCCAAGTTTCATATATCTCATATGTTTTTCCATGACTTTTCGCCTTTGGAATCTTATATCTATATGTGATGGTGATGTTCATTGAGTGACATGCGTATGAGTGTACCTGAATGAAAATTGGTTTTGTTGGGCCTTGACGGCTTCGGGTGCCAGTCCGCCTTGTTGGAATTCGAGGCGTGACAAAAGTGGTATCAGAGTAGGTCATCCTAAGGGTGTCTACAAAGCCGTGTCTGAGTAGAGTCTTGCTTATGGATGTGTGGTGCACAACATTTATAAGTACAAGGCTACAGGACATTTAGGAGTTGTTTCTTTTCTTTACTTCTAGATCGTGCAATAGAGCCAATGTTGTAAGTGGAATCATATCTGACCATTGGACCTGGTTTTCTTGTTTATAGTACAATGCCGATTACAAGATGAGGTAGGGGCAAAGGTAAGCAGGTGGATATGCTTGCTGGAGAAGGGAAGAGTAAATCACCACCTGACCAAGCTAGTCAAGGTGGGGCTAACACTGAAATTGCATCGCAGTCTTTTTCTACTTTTCCAGCTCCAAAGGAGCCAAGAGGTAGAGACGTACCCGCCGAACCGCCTATGAATGCCACTGATCAGGATTTAAGAAATGCAGTACATATGTTGACTCAGATAGTTGCTGTACAAACTCAGGGATGAGCTGGTCCAACGACAAGTGAGGATGACACGGCTAGAGTAGCTAGTCGGCGGACACAGGGTTTTCTTAAATTAGACCCTCCCATATTCACTGGGTCAGATCTGAAAGCAGATCCACAGGACTTCGTAGACCAAATTCAAAGGGTTCTAGATGTTATGCACGTGACTGGTGTAGAAACAGTTGAGCTTGCAGCCTATAGATTGAAAGGTGAGGCTATATTGTGGTATGAAGATTGGAAATGATTGAGGGTATTGATGCACTTCCAGCTAGTTGGGAGGAATTCAAAACGGCCTTTCTTGATCACTACCTTCCATATGAGATCCGAGAGGCACATGCAGACCAGTTTCTAAATCTGCGTCAAGGGAATATGAGTGTCAGAGAATACAATCTTCATTTTAATTCTTTTGCTCGATATGCTCCGAATGTAGTGGCTATAATGACAGATAGAGTCCATCGATATGTGGACAGATTGGAGCCATATTTGGTAAGGGATTGCACTATTGCTACTTTGAATAGAGATATGGATATAGCCAGAATATAGGCTTTTGCACAGAAGATGGAGGATCAGAGGCAAACAAGAAGGGTTTACAAATTTAAAAGAGGGTCTTCAAAGAGGGCTAGACCTATGGGACAGTCTATGGTGTCCCAAGGAGAACCCCAAATTTTTCCTAGACCACCTAGACCATTATTTTCTTCCCCTACAGCAGGGACTTCATCACAATTCCAGGGATTTAGAGGTGGCCACTTTGGGCAGAGTAGTGGGATTCAAGGTTCACAGATAGTAGGACTTTCTCATCCTTCATGTCAGCGCTGCGGAAGGTATCATTTAGGTGAATTCCGGTTGTGGACAAATGTGTGCTTTTGGTGTGGTATGACGGGGTACATAATGAGAGAATGCCCACGAAGGGGCACGGGTGGTATAGCACGACCTACGGGATCAGTCGTTGCATCATCATCATCGGTTCCTTCCCTAGGCAGAGGTGTGCAGTCTGCTGGTTGTGGTAGAGGTACTAGAGGAGCAGCTAGTTCCAGGGGAGCCCAGAATCGCACCTATGCTCTAGTGGATTGGCAGAATTCGGAGGCATTTCCTGATGTAGTTACAGGTATATTATCCATATTTTCACATCATGTATATGCATTGATTGATTTGGGCTCTACCTTATCATATCTTACTCCATTGATTGCTACGAAATTTGAAAGAACACCAGAATTTTTAGTTAAGTCAACTGAGGTATCTACACCAGTTGGTGAATCTATTGTTGCAAAAAGAGTATATCGTAATTGTGTGGTAACTGTGTGTGGTCATGATACACTGGATGATCTTATTGAACTAGACATAGGGGTTTTTATGTTAAAATGGGTATGGATTGGTTGGCTTCTTATTATGCCACGGTGGATTGCCGAACTAAGGAGGTACATTTTTATTTTCCACAAAAGAATATTCTTGAATGGAAGGGTAATGTAGGGGCACCGAGAGGAAAATTTATTTCCTATCTTAAGGCTAGGAAAATGATATCCAAGGGATACATATGTCACTCGGTAAGAGTGAAAGATACTGATGTGGAACCAACAACTCCTCAATCGGTTCCGGTGGTCAATGAATTCCTTGATGTATTTTCTGAAGATCTTCCAGGTTTGCCTTCAAAACGGGAGGTAGAGTTTGGTATTGATGTGATTCCAGGAACTCAGCCTATCTCTATTACTCCGTATAGAATGGCTCCAGCAGAATTGCGAGAATTAAAGGAGCAATTAAAAGACTTGCTGGATAAGGAATTCATAAGGCCTAATATTTCCCCGTGTGGTGCACCAGTACTTTTTGTACAAAAGAAAGATGGCACATTGAGAATGTGTATTGACTATAGGCAATTGAATAAGGTTACGATCAAGAACAAATATCCCATCCCCAGAATTGATAATTTGTTTGATCAGTTACAGGGTGCCAAATGTTTTTCAAAGATTGACTTGAGGTCGGGTTACCATCAAGTCAGGGTTAGAGAAAAAAATATACCCAATACAGCTTTCCGAACACGGTATGTCCATTATTAATTTTTAGTTATGTCGTTTGGACTAACAAATGCACCAACTATTTTCATGGATTTGATGAATAGGGTGTTTAAGCCATTTTTAGACGTGTTCGTGACGGTGTTTATAGATGACATCCTGGTTTATTCAAGATCACAAGAGGACCATGCAAATCACTTATGACAGGTGTTATAGATTCTTCGTGATCGTAAGTTATATGCAAAGTTCTCTAAATGTGAATTTTGGTTAAAATCCATAGCATTCTTGGGTCACATTGTGTCAGATGAAGGAATAAGGGTTGATACATAAAATATTGAAGTTGTGAAGAACTGGCCAAGACCTACGAAACCTACAGAGATTCGTAGTTTTCTTGGATTGGTAGGTTATTACAGAAGATTTGTTGAAGGGTTTTCTTCCATTGCTGCACCTTTAACGAAGCTAACACACAAGGCAATCAAGTTTTAGTGGAATGATCCATGTGAAAAAAGTTTCCAAGAGTTGAAATATAAATTAACTTCCACACCAGTATTAGTACTTCCCGAAGGCACAGAAGGGTATGCAGTATATTGTGATGCTTCCGGGGTTGCCCTCGGATGTGTATTGATGCAGCATGGTAATGTAATAGTGTATGCCTCACGAGAGTTGCTGCCACATGAGAGAAATTATCCAACACATGATCTTGAGCTAGCAGCTGTGATATTTGCTTTAAAGATATGACTCCATTATTTGTATGGGGTTCATGTTGATATCTACACTGATCAAAAAAGTTTGCAATATATCTTTAAGCAGAAAGACCTAAATCTGAGGTAGCGGCGGTGGCTGGAACTCTTAAAAGATTATGATATTGATATCCTATATCATCCAGGGAAAGCGAATGTAGTAGCCGATGCATTAAGCCACAAAGCAATAGGATGAACTAATGGCCAGTTGATGGAAAAGCAAGATATAGTCAAGGATGTACATCAACTAGCCAGCTTAGGAGTTCGTCTTCTTGAATCTCCAGATGAAGGGGTTATTTTACAAAATGCAGCAGAATCTTCCTTAATAGCTGAAGTAAAGGAGAAACAATATGCGGATCCTATTTTATTGCAGCTGAGAGAGAATGTACAACAAGAGTTGACAAAGGCATTTGATCTTACGCAAGAAGGAGTACTTTAGTGCCGAGGTAGATTGTGTGTACCGGATGTAGATAAACTAAGAAAATGAATTATGATAGAGGCACATCATTCACAATATTCTATTCATCTGGGAGCTACAAAAATGTATCATAATTTGAAAGACATGTATTGGTGGGGAAATATAAAGAAGAACATTCCAAAATTTGTAGCTCAATGTCCAAATTGTCAACAAGTAAAAGTTGAGCATCAGAAACGTAGAGGTTATATGCAATGAATCAATCTTCCTATCTGGAAATGGGACATGATTAACATGGATTTCATCACAGGTTTGCCTCGTACACTGCAAAAATTTGATTCCATATGGGTAATAGTTGATAGGCTTACTAAGTCAGCGCATTTCCTACCAGTCAAGACCACCTATACAGCTGAAGATTACACAAGGTTGTATGTTAAAGAGATAGTGCAATTACATGGGATTCCAATCTCCATTATATCAGACAAGGGAGCTCAATTTGCTACACATTTTTGGAAATCTTTTCAGAAGAGCTTGGGTACCCAAGTGAATTTGAGTACGACTTTTCATCCTCAGATAGATGGACAAGCAGAACGTACTATTCAAACACTTGAAGATATGCTACGAGCTTGTACATTAGACTTTAAAGGTAGTTGGGATGATCATCTACCTCTTATTGAATTTGCTTACAATAATAGTTATTATTCAAGTATCAAAATGGCACCTTATGAAGATTTATATGGAAGAAAGTGTAGATCGCCAATTGGATGGTTTGAAGCGGGTGAAACTTCTTTACATGGGCCAGATCTTGTTAACTAATCTATGGAGAAAGTTAAAGTGATACAACAGTGGCTACAAACAGCCCAAAGTCGACATAAGTCATATGCTGATGTTAGAAGAAGGGAGCTCGAATTTGCCATAGGTGATTGGGTATTCTTGAAGGTGTCACCGATAAAAGGGGTAATGAGATTTGAAAGAAAGGAAAGTTGAGTCCACGTTATATAGGTCCATATGAAATTATCAGAAGATTTGGGAAAGTTGCGTATGAATTGAAACTACCCCAAGAACTCTCCACAGTTCATCCAGTATTTCATGTCTCGATGCTTTGAAAGTGCATAGGAGATCCATCTCGTATTGTTCCATTGAAGATGTACGAGTTATGGAGGATCTCACCTATGAAGATATACCTATTGCTATTCTGGATAGACAAGTGAAGAGGTGAAGTAATAAAGATGTAGCTTCCGTAAAGGTACTTTGGAGAAATCAGAAAGTAGAAGAGATCACATGGGAAGCTGAAGAAATGATGAAGTAAAGTACCCGTATTTGTTTCACACGAAAGAAAAAGTTCAAAGTGCGAAAGGAGAGTAATAACAAGTAAGTATCTATAAGCATTATGTGTATATGTATATATTCTAACATAAAGGTACATTTATTATAAATGGGAAGATGTTATTAACATTCGAGGACGAATGTTTCTAAGAGGGGAAGGATGTAACACCCCGTACATTTCTGACCCTACTTGCCAACTTTGAACCACATTTACCTTAGTTTTGAGAGTAATCAGTATGTATTTTGTATTGTTTTGATGGAATATTTGATAGTGTGCTAATATCCGCAAAGAAAAGTCGAAGAAAGGAAGAAAATAGAAGTTTAAGTGTCAGGCGCGCCAGGAAGCATGCCGGGCTACTTTTGACCAAAATTTTGATGGTATAGACAGCATAGGGGCATGCCAGGCCGATCATGCTCACCCTTTCAAGAACAGAAATTTGGCTAAGTCCCAGGGGCGTGCCGGGCCGCTTTTTGACAAATTTTTTCTCCAACCACCAGTCTATAAATAGAACTCTTGGGTTATTGTATCATTATTCCATCTTGGTAGGCCTACTCTTGGGCGATTTTGGCATCCAAATTAGGGATAATTCTTTTTCTTTTTTATTTTTATTAATTAAGCCATGAGTGGCTAAAATCGCTTATTCTTGTGGGTTGAGGCTACGAACATGAATCTCGTGAGTTGAATATTGGCTTAACATTTATGGAATTATTTAAGCATGATATAGTTGGTGGATCATGCATTAAATTTGTTGGTCTAAATTAATCTTGTGCTATTGGGCTCAATTGAGGCCCCAAAAAATCAAATAAAAGACATGGCCCAAATGGGGCAAATGACCCACTCTTGTGTTGACCAAATAAACATGGCATTTAATGACCAAGAATTGGCTAAGGATGACTTGAGGGACTATATAAAGGAACAAAAATCATATTTTTATTCATATAAACACACATGCCATTTCTAGACATTTCCAAGATATTTCTTTTATCTCTCAAACCCTAAGCCATCTCTTTGGACAAGATCATCACTTTTCAAGCTTGGGTAAGTGTTTAATCTTATGGTTTAATATATTATATGCATGAGAGATTGTGTATATTATGATGTTTATGTCTAAAAGTGTTGATTAGTGCATTTTTTCTTTTTGCTAAAAGATGTGTCATCAATGTGACTTGAACTTGAAATGAGACTTGAGGTTTTGATGGAAGTGAATGGTATGGATGAAATATCAACACGTATGATGTGGTTATGTTCCTTAACTTGATTTTTCCTATGTTTATAACTTGTGGTATTGTTGTTATGAAACGTATTGGGGTGATTTGATGGAGTAATTGTGATGTAGTTCATGAGAAAGCGTAAAGGATAAACTTGGTGTGAAATGCTATCGGTTTATGATGTCTTGGTCAATGTGTGGAATGTTGTGGTATTGTTGGTATGACAATACCGTGAATTGTATTGTAAAGGGTGAAATGACGTTATAGGGAAATCATGTAATTCATTGTCGTCTTATGCGCTTGTAAGGTAGTTAGTTGTTAACGTGAGCTCTGTTATGTACTTGTGTTGTAGAGTAAAACGTAAGGAAGGAGCTGGATTATTGTATTCACATATAGGACTGTGTATTCACATTGGAAATATATGGTATGTAAGGTTACTCTTTCTGTATCCTTCTGCAGCACATATTGTTCACATTGACATTGTACTTGTTCCATTCTAAAATGTCCAAAGGTATCTCATATCAGGTTGTCATATAGTATTACCCACAGGACCAATTGTGATTCACATGTCTCATATTTATTGACTAATGTTTCAAAGTTCCAATAATGTACAATCTCCAATGTATAACTCTTATAATGAAAGAATGAAGTAATGTATAATTGTTTGTATATTCTTGAGTAACATCCCAGGGGTGATAGAAAAGCCTAGCATGGGTTAATCTAACATCCCAGGGGTGAAGCAAAAGCCTAGAATGGGTTAATCTAACATCCCAGGGGCAACAGAAAAGCCTAGCATGGGTTAATCTCATCCCAGGGGCGACAGAAAAGCCTAGCATGGGTTAATCTCATCCCAGGGTTTAAGATACCTAGATGGGTTATCCTCTTTTACCATTGATCAGTTGGTCATTTGTTTATCATATGCTTTGCAATTTCTTAATGCAAAGAAGGATAAATTTAAGTAACTAACAATAATGATGAATGAACGTAAAGGCAAAGAAAGTAATGAATGTAATATACATGGTTCCACACATACATAACGGTGATTTATCCATATTGACTATTCTATTATATTTGATTCCATTGAAATTCTTATGTATGATGTAGTTTCTTATAGCCTTACATACTCAGTACATTCTTCGTACTGACGTCCCTTGGGGGACTTACCTTACTTGTTGCAGGCACAGGTGCTAGTAGACCTCCACAGTAGGTTGCGGATCATTTGTATATCATTGGTGAGCTCTAGTTGGTTTGGGGCTTTCTGAGTCACATGTGTACATTTGTTTTGGTATTGTAAAGTTTGTATAAAGCGGGGACTTGTCCCGACTTTAGGTTGGTTATTTCTATGCATATGTAGAGGCTTTGTAGATGTTGTGGGACAAATGAAGGAAATGTAAGAAATATATGCTTTTGACTTTATGGCCCCAACGGCCAAGTTTCATATATCTCATATGTTTTTCCATGACTTCCACCATTGGCATCTTGTATCTATATGTGATAGTGATGTTCATTGAGTGACATGCGTATGAATGTACCTGAATGAAAATTGGTTCTCTCGGGCCTTGAAGGCTTCAGGTACCAGTCCGCCTCGTTGGAATTCGAGGCGTGACAAACATGGTATTGTTAGCTCCAAAAAAAATATATCAAAGGAGGGTTGGAAGAGCCTTGAACTCCCAAAATACAGGTTCATCTATAAAAGGCTTGGTCAGTAGAGTTGCATGATTCTTTAAGATGAGATCTTGCTTTTTTTGTGCATAAGTGTACGATCCCATAATGGTGAGTAAATTAACTATCTCATCATACTTATCTATATCACCTCCTTAAAAATTCATGATCATAACCTATAACACCCTAGAAGCCCCCAAGAGCCAATCTTAAACTTAGAATAGAAAGCAACAAAAAAATCTAATTTTTTTGTCACAAAATGACTAATCCTACGAGTATAGGGATGACTCATGGAAGACAATCCAGAAACCAACCCACGTCCCTAGTACTGATAACTCATACCATGAGTCATGATTTTCTAGTATGAGTCATGATTTGAATCATTCTGATCAGTAAAACCAAAAGTTCTAAAAAGATATAAATTCCACCAAGTGGTAACAACTTGAGGCCATAAGTTGTAGGACTAGAGTACGAGTCTTTAAGTGACTCGTACTGATGAGGAACTAGATAGAACATTTTTTTCTCAGGGGCCATAAGTCCTTATCATGACTCGTAGGTAGGCCTCACAATTCGTGAGGTGGAATCGTGCCCCAGGCTAGCAATCTGGTCTAGGAACCATTAGTTAGAGAACGACTCATAGGTTCCAGGCACGACTCATACCATAGACAAATAATGACTGAACCCAAATATTTCAGTTACATTTTAAATGTGTATTTTTGTAATTTTATTATTTCCTAAGACTAAACTACAAAGTTTTCAAGCATATTAAGGGGACGTTAAAATACCCTTAGTCGATTATTTCCCTTTCACTTCTCTAAAACATCCTAGACAAAAGAAATAAGTGATTCAAGTTCCCTCAAGGCAAGTTAGGGTTCTTCTTAAAAGTTTCAAAAATTCTCAAGTTCTTAGCCCAAATTCTCCAACTCCAGGTATGTGGGATTATCAGTAAGGGTTTTCTTTAACCTTTATGCCCAAAACTCAGGTTTAAACTGTGGTTTTAATTACAATTCCATAAACTCATGGTTTTAGGGCTGAGTCACTTTTATGCGAAAGCTATGATTTTAAGTACATTATGTGTCCCTCATGATCCTTATGTGGATATTACAATTATGCATGTCTTACATTTTTAGAAAAATATTAGCTTAATTCTTTACTGAGAACTAAACATGATTTACTCAATTTGAGCATATTTTTAGAATGATTCATTAGACGTTAATCTTATGATTCCAGAATCAGTTACAATATACATGACTAGTTCTAGGGTTTTAGTTATCTCAATAAATAGTATTTGAAATAGTTCATGTACACTTCTCAAACCTCAGTTATATCTATGAGCATATATATATATATATATATATATATATATATATATATATATACAGTTTTAGGAGTAGAATTTTGAACTGAAAGGATACAGGTTCAAACAACCCAAATCCCAAACTATGTTCCACCATAGGATAAGGGGTCCTTGCCAGTTGAGAGTGTTTCCCATCACCCGAATGGGCTCATGAGTGAATTCAATCTAATCATGTGTCACACCCTGAATTCCAATAGGGCGGACTGGCACCCAAAGCCGTTGAGGCCCGAGAGAACAAATTTGTGCTCATGAACCTCCATATGCATGTGTCTTTATGAATAGCATTCTATCTCGTGTAACTTATAAAATATAAAATGCCAATGGCGGAAGTCAAGGAAACATATGCTATATATGAAACTTGGCCGTTAGGGCCATCAAGTCAAAATGGACATACATCTCTTACATTCGTCTTCCCACATCCGTATATAAAGCCTTTATAGATACATAACCATAACTAACCAAGAGTCGGGACAACACCCCGCTCTATACATATAGACAATACCAAAACAAATGCACATAGCAACTCGAAAAGACCCGAACCAACTGGAGCTCACCAATAATCTGCGGATATCTCGGCCCTACTGAGGAGGTCTACTAGCACCTGTGCCTGCAGCAAGTAAAGTAAGTCCCCCGAGGGGGTCAATACGAAGAATGTACTGAGTATGTAAGGCTATAAGAAACTGCATCAATACATAAGAACTTCAATGAAATCAAATATAAGAGAATAATCAAGCAACATATCGTTCTGTATGTTTGGAATCATGTACATTACATTCATTTCGTTCTTTGCTTTTACATTCGATTGATTCATATCGTACCCGGCCCCCAACTGATCAGTGGGAAAATAACTTACTATTGGGATCATTCTAGCTAGGCTTATGCCCCTTAGATTGTGATCCATCATAGCATAATTTTGGGATCGTTCCAGCCAGGCTTATTCCCCTTAGATTGCGATCCATACCAATAAAACAGGTTCGTTCCGACTAGGGTTTTCACCCCTCTGGATTGCCCCCTGTGCTCAAACAGTAACCAACTAAGCATTACTTTGTTCTTTTACTTTTATGTAAGAGTGATACATTAATAGAAACACTTATATACATTACTCCATTCCTTTACTTTCATGATATTGGTATTTTGGGTGGTTATAATATGCTTGGAACTTTGGAATGTAACATTATTGAAATTTTGGAACAATGTCCATAACTATGTAACACATGAATAACAAATGATCAATGAATGAGGAATAGGTGACTAACAATAGATGACAACCTAAAATGAGATACCTTAGAACATTTTGGAATAGAACAAGTACAATGACAATGCAAACACTATGTGCTGCAGGAGGATACGGAAAGAGTAACCTTACATACCTTGTTCTCCCAATATGAATACACAATCCTATACATGAATACAATATTCCATATCCTTCCTTACATTTCACTCTACAACACAAGTACATAATGGTGCTCACGTTAACAATCAACTACCTTACGAGTGTATAAAATGACAATGAGTTACATGTTTGCCTTAAAATGTCATTTCCCCCTTTACAATACCATTCATGGCATTTTCATACCAACAATACCACAACATGCCTTACATTGACCACAACATCATATACCAATAGCATTTCACAACAATTTTCTCCTTTACACTTTCTCATTAACACCGCATCACAATTAATCCATCAAGTCACCTCAATACACCTCATAATAACATATCGACAACAATCCCACAATTTACACTGATAGAAAAATAACAAGTTAAAGAACATAATCACACCATACATGTTGGTATCTCATCCACACCATTCACTTTCATTCAAACCTCAAGTCTCCTTTCAATTTTTAATCACAAGGATGGCACATATTTTAGCAAAAACCAAAAGTGAACTATTCAACATCTTGCCAACATAACCATCATGATATATACACCATCTTAAGCATATAATATATTAAATCACAAGAATAAACACTTACCCAATCTTGCAAAGTGATGATCTTGTCTCCAAGAGATGGTTGCCTTAGGGTTTGTGTTGAGAGAAATATGTTTGGAAATATCTCAAAAGGCATGTGTGTTATAATGAATAAAATCATCCTTTTTTGACTTTATATAATCCTCATGGTCAACCTTATCCACACTTTAATCAATAATTGAGGTGTTTTACTTGGTCAAATGAAAGAATGGGTCATTTTGCCCTTTTGGGCCATGTCTTTTGTGTCAATTTGGGCTTTAAATTGAGACCAATAACACATGTCATATTAGCCCACTAAATTCAATGTGTAATCCATCATATATCTAATGTTTAAATAATTCCATAAACGTTACGACAATATTCAACTCACGTGATTCATGCTCGTAGCCTTAGTCCCAAAAATAAATAATTTTGGCCACTCATGGCTTAATTGAACATAATTTGATAAAATGCTTGTGACGAAGAATTAACCCCAACTTGGATACCAAAATCTCTCAAGAGTAGTCCTACTACCATGGAATAATGATACCATAACCCAAGAGTCCTCTTTATAGACTAAGAATCGTAGAAGAAATTCGACCAAAAGCACGCCGGCACGCCCCCGGGCGCCCTAGGGACTTAGCTGAATTTCAGCTCTGAAAAAGGTGTGCAAGGCCGGCCTGGAACGCCCCTGGGCGTGACCCCTTTCAGCCTTTCCCAAAATATTTTAGGCCAAAGCGCCCTGGCACGCCACCTGCAGCGCCCCACACTTAACTTTTGATTTTGACTTTTCTTTGCGGATTTGGTTGGATCTTTCAAGTCCAAATCTTTTTCTTCCCTCTTAGCTTTAAGATACTTTGCTTGGATGTCCTTTAAACCTCGATTTTCTCCCCACAAATGCTTCAAAAAGTCCCAAAGTCCTCCTACAAGGTTCTAATCACATTTACTAGAACAATATCAAATGTTCCATCAATAACACTACAAAATACATACTTATGGCTCTCAAAACCTAAGTAAGCATGGTTCAAAGTTTTCAAGTAGGATCAGAAGTGTACGAGGTGTTACATTCTTCCCCCCTTAGAAACATTCGTCCTTGAATGTTAACAACATCTTCCCAATTACAACAAATGCATCTCTATATTAGCATATATAAATATACATAAAAACTTAATGCTCATAGTTACTTACTTGTTATTGCTCCACTTCCGCACTTTGAACTTTTTCTTCCATTTGAAACAGATGAGGGTACCTAGACTTCATGATTTCTTCAGCTTCCCATGTGATCTCTTCTATTTATTGATTCCTCCAATGGACTTTTATGGAAGCTACGTCTTTACTCCTCAACTTCTTTATTTGTAGATCTATAATAGCAATAGGTATCTCTTCCTAAGTGAGATCCTACGTAACTTGTACATCTTCAATGGTAGTAATAGGAGATGGATCTCCTATTCACTTCCGAAGCATCAAAAACGTGAAATGCTGGATGAATTGTGGAGAGTTCTTGGGGTAGTTCCAATTCATACACAACTTACCCAATTCTCCTGACAATTTCATATGAACCTATATATCGTGGACTCAACTTTCCTTTCTTCCCAATCTCATTACCCTTTTTGTCGATGACACCCTCAAGAATACCCAATCACCTTTGGTGAATTCAAGCCCTCTCCTTCTAACATCAGTACATGACTTGTGTCGACTTTGGGCCATTTGTAACCACTGTTGTATCACCTTAATTTTCTCCATAGCTTGATGAACAATATGAAAGTAGTTTCATTTGCGTCAAACCATCCCATTAGTGATCCACCCTTTCTTCCATATAACGCTCTATAAGGTGCCTTTTTGATATTTAAATGATAGCTCCTATTGTAAGCAGATTCAACAAGAGGTAAATGATCGTCCTAACTATTGTTAAAGTCCTATACGCAAGCTCGTAACATATTTGTTTTTAAGTGTTTATATAGTGCGTTCTGCTTATCCATCTGTCTGAGGTTTAACTTTATTTGGATTCCCAAACTCTTTTAAAAAGATTTTTCCAACAGTAAGCAGTAACTTGAGCTCCCATGACTGATACAATAGCAATTGGAATCCCCTATAATCATACTATTTCTGAATATACAACTTTGCATAGTAGTCAGCTGTATAAGTGGTTTTGCCAGGTCAAACGTGTACTAAATTTTTAAGTAAATGTACGAGGCAAACTTGTGATGAAACCCATGTTAATCATAGCCTTCTTCCAAACTGGAAGATTCCTACATTGCATATAACCTCTAGTTTTTTTGGATGCTCTACTTTTTACTTGTTGACAGTTCGGATAATGAGTTACAATTTCTGCAACGTTCTTTTCATGTAACCTTACCAATGCATCTCTTCCAAACCATGGTACCTTTTGGTTACTCCCAAATGAATAGAATTTCGTAAATTAAGCATTACTGTACTCCCTCTTGCGTAAGATCAAATGCGTTTGTCATAGAATCCGCATACCGCTTTTGTTTTACCTCATCTACAAATAAAGAACCTGTCGCATTTTACACTATAATTCTTTCATCTAGAGTCTCGAGAAGACGAACTAGCCACCTTTACTATACCTTGATTTTCCATAACCTGACCCTTAGTGTTTCCTATTGCTTTGCGGCTTAATGCACCGATTATCACATTTGCTTTCCTCGGATGGTTTCATATATCAACATCGTAGTCTTTTAATATTTCCAACCACCCTTGCTATCTTTAGTTTAGATCCTTCTATTTAAATTGCAAACCCTTGAAATTAGTATATATATCAACCTGAACCCCATACGAATAGTGGCGCCATATATTTAAAGCAAATATCACCGCTGCTAACTCAAAATCATGTGTAGGATAAATGCTCTCTTGTGGGAGCAATTGTCTTGAGACATATGCTATTACGTTACTGTGTTACAGCAATACACATCCTATACAATGTGACCCAAGAACAATACAGATTTTAACCAAAAATCATGTTTAGTGAACTTTACCTATAGCTTACGGTCACGAAGAATCCGTAATACTTATCGCAAGTGATTAGCATGGTTCTCTTGTGATCTTGAATATCATTTCTAAACATGGTCCCAAACATATCTAACAATGGCTTGTATCACCCTATTTATCCCCCATAAAAACTACTAGTGTAGTCATTAGTTCAAATGACATAACTAACACTCAATAATGACCATACCGTGTTCGAAAAGCTGTCTAGGGTATATCTTTTTCTTTAACCCTTACTTAATGATACTGGATCTCAAGTCAGTCTTTGAGAAATCTTTGGTACTCTGTAATTGGTCAAATAACTCATAAATTTCGGGGAGGGAATATTTATTCTTAATTGTCACCCTCTTCAGTTGTCGATAATCAATACACATTCTCAATGTGCCATTTTTCTTTCGTACAAATAATACTGATGCACCCCACGGGAATATACTAGGCCGTATAAACCCCTTGTCTAGCAAATCTTTTAGTTGCTCTTTCAATTCTCGCAATTCCACTAGAGCCATTCTATATGGAGGAATAGAGATAGGCTGAGTGCCTGGAATCACATTAATACCAAACTCTACTTCCCGTGATGGGGGTAAGCCTGAAAGATCTTCAGGAAATACATCAAGAAGTTCATTGACCATAGGAATCGTTTGAGGAGTTGGTGGTTCCACATCAATATATTGCACTCAGACAAAACGACATATATACCCCTTGGCTATCATTTTCTTTGCTTTAAGATAAGAGATAAATTTTTCTCTCGGTGATCCCACATTACTCTTCTATTCACGGTCATTCTTTTGTGGAAATTGAAAATGTAACTTCTTATCTCAGTAAGCTACCATGGCATAACAAGAAGACAACCAATCCATTCCCATTATCACATCAAAATCCACCATTTTCAACTCAATAAGATCGGCCAATGTATCATGACCACACACAGTTACCACAAAATTACGATATACTCTTTTTGCAAAAATGGATTCACCAACTGGTGTAGATACTTCATATGACTTAAATAATAATTCTGGTGTTCTTTCACATTTGTTTTTTTTTTTTTTTCTAGCAAACAATGGTGTAACATATGATAGGGTAGAACCCTGATCAATCAATGCAAATATATTATGTGAAAAGATAGATAATGTACCTGTCACTACATCAGGAAAAGCCTCGGAGTCCTGTCGATCCGCTACAGCATAGGTACAGTCCTGAGTTCCACTCGAACTAGCTACTCTTATAACATATCTGCCACGATCAGCAGGTTGTGCACCTTTACCTAGAGGAGGCACCAATGAGGTTGATGCGACAGTTGGTCCCGTGGGTCGTGCCATTCCACCCATGTTCCTTCGTGGACACCCTTTTACCATGTTCCCTGGCACACCACAAAAATAGCAAATATTTGTTCCAACCCGACATTTATCTGCATGAATTTTTTTGTAGCGCTGGTACAGCTGACGAAAACACCCCGGTTGGTTCACTTATCCTTGTGCTTGATACCCCATTGTCCGTAAATCCTGAGTCTCACTTTTTTGTCCAAATTGGTTGCTTCTAAACCCTTCAAATAGAGGGGGGCATTTGTTGTAGAATGAGGAAATGATGGCCTAGACAGTCTGTGAAAACTCTGAGGCCCAAATCCTCCTTGGGACGCCATGAACTGTCCCATGGGTTTCGCTCTCTTTGACAATTCTCCTTCCAATTCTTGCATCCTTTTCTGCTGCCTCTGTTTCTTCATCTGCTGCGCAAAAGCTTGTCTTTGAGCTTGTGCAGCAACTACACGGGTCAATATTTGCACCGCACTCATTAAATCCTTCTCAATAGTATTAACAGGCAGTTCCAAAGATATTTATCTCCTATTCGGCTTTTTTGGAGCTGAAAAGTAGAAGAAGCCCGCGATGCAAATTCAGTGTCCGCTCCACCTTGACTAGCTTGGTCAGGTAGTAATCTACTCGATCCTTCTTCGGTAAGCCTAACTACCTGCTTCCCTTTATCTCTACCTCATATTGTCCTCAACATTTTACTACACCAAAGAAAAACAATTACCATGGTCAGCTATAATTCCACCTACAACATTGGCTCTATTGTACGATCTAGAAATAAATAATAGAAACAACTCCTAAATGTCCCGTAGCCTCCTACTTATAAATGTGGTGCACAACACATCCATAAGCAAGACTCTACATAGACACGAATTTGTAGACACCCTTAGGACGACCTTGCTCTGATACCACTTTTGTCACTCCCTAAATTCCAATGGGGCGGACTGGGACCCAAAGCCATTGAGGCTCGAGAGAACAAATCTGTGCTCATGAACCTCCATATGCATGTCTCTTTATGAATAACATTCTATCTCGTGTAACTTATAAAATATAAAATTCCAATGGCGGAAGTCATGGAAACATATGTTATATATGAAACTTGGCCGTTAGGGACATCAAGTCAAAATGGACATACATCTCTTACATTCGTCTACAAAACCTCTATAGATACATAACTATAACCAACCTAGAGTCAGGACAACACCCCGCTCTATACACATATACAATACCAAAACAAATGTACATAGCAACTCGGAAAGCCCCGAACTAACTAGAGCTCACCAATAATCTGCGGATATCTCATAGCCTACTGAGGAGGTCTACTAGTACCTATGCCTGCAGCAAGTAAAGTAAGTCCCCCGAGGGGGTCAGTACGAAGAATGTACTGAGTATGTAAGGCTATAAGAAACTGCATAAATACGTAAGAACTTCAATGGAATCAAATATAAGAGAATAGTCAATATGGATAACCCATCGTTCAGTATGTTTGGAATCATGTACATTACATTCATTTCATTCTTTGCTTTTACATTCGATTGATTCATATCGTACCCGGGCCCCAACTGATCAGTGGGAAAATAACATACTATTGGGATCGTTCCAGCCAGGCGTATGCCCCTTAAATTGCGATCCATCATAGCATAATTTTGGGATCGTTCCTGCCAGGCTTATGCCCCTTAGATTACAATATATACCAATAAAACAGGTTCATTCCAACTAGGGTTTTCACCCCTCTGGATTGCCCCCTGTGCTCAAACAGTAACCAACTAAGCATTACTTTGTTCTTTTACTTTTGTGTAAGAGTGATACATTATTGGAAACACTTATATACATTACTTCATTCCTTTACTTTCATGATATTGGTATTTTGGGTGGTTATAATATGCTTGGAACTTTGGAATGTAACATTATTGAAATTTTGGAACAATGTCCATAACTATGTAACACATGAATAACAAATGATCAATGAATGAGGAACATGTGACTAACAATAGATGACAACCTGAAATGAGATACCTTAGAACATTTTGAAATAGAACAAGTACAATGACAATGCGAACACTATGTGCTGCAAGAGGATACGGAAAGAGTAACCTTACATACCTTGTTCTCCAATATGAATACACAATCCTATATGTGTGTCACGACCCGAAATCCCATTCGGGCCGAACTGGCACCCGAAGCCGATATGGCCCGAGAGCACCAATCTTTGCTTATAAATCTTCGTATGTATATCCTCATGTGAATCTTAGTATACCCTGTGCAACTATGCAGAAAACATAAACATGGAAACGTATGCTATATATATAGAGTTAGGAAACTTAGCCGTTAGGGCCATCACGTCAAAACGAACATTTGTCTCTTACATTCATAACCCACACATGTCTACAAAAGCCTCTAACAACTAGATTTACCAGACCAACTAACAGTGGGGACAAGTCCCCGCTTTATACAATATGTACAATAACAACATCACAACTATACGACTATGACTCGGAAAGTCCCAAAGCAACTGGGGCTCACCAAAGATCCACAATCAACTGTCAACCTACAATGGAGATCTACTAATGCCTGTACCTACAACATGTAAGGCAATTCCCCCGAGGGGGTCAGTACGAAAAATGTACTGAGTATGTAAGGCTCATAAGAAATCACCATATACGATAACAACAATAATGGAATCCATATAAAAGAATTAAATGAATGTGAATAAACTCTCTTTCTGTATGTGGGGAGCCATGTATATTACGTTCTTTACTCCTCTTGTCCTCATTTTTTATTCATCTTTATTGTTCCACCCATGCTAGGCTATTCTGTCGCCCCTAGGATGAGATTAACCCATGCTAGGTACTTTGACCCCTGGGATGTTATGTGAACCCATGCTAGTCTTTCGTGTCGCCCCTGGGATGTACTGAGATAACCCATGCTAGGCTTATTGCCCCTGGGATTTATCGTGATCGACCCATGCTAGGCTTATCGCCCCTGGGATACCACCCGTGTTATTGGGATCGACCCATGCTAGGTATTTTAACCCCTGGGATACCACCCATGATTTCGTATTAATTATACATCACTCATTCTCTTGTTATTCTTACTTCCATTCTTAAGAGTGATACAATGAGGATCATGACATAATTGGAATCACACATATATTACTTCACTCTTATACTTCATGAGATTGACATCTTCACTTATGACAAATAAATATATTAACTTATACATCATTTCTCTTATTACTCTTATGAGATTGGTACTTTTACTCGTGAGAGATTGATACAAAGATAATCATCATAATATAGGACTTTTGGGATATGACATGATTGGGAAAAACGTTTCAAGGATTAATAGATTCTCTTACATCATTACTCTCTTGGGATAGTTCTTTTAAGAAATGACCACGTTATGACATCTTAGGAACTTCAATCAATGAACAAGGTATAAGTGAATCATACTTCATCTAAGAATAGGGTACATATGAATAACAATATACGTCACCCTGAATTGATGTACTTCAAGCCTCTCGAAATTGAAACAAGCCCAATGTCAATAGGGACAATATGTTGTAGAAGGATACGGAAAGAGGAACCTTACATACCTTCACTTCCAAGTATGGATATACAAGTCTATGTATGAACACAATAGTGCCGCTTCTTCCTTACGTCTTACTCTACAATACAAGTCCATACCGGAACTTACATTAGCAACTAGTCACTATAAAGGTGTACAAGACGACAATGAACCATACAACTACCATATAATTTTATGTCACCCCTTTACAATACAATCCACTGCATTTCCATATCAACAACACTATAACATTGCCCACATTGACCAAAAGATCATACATCGCTAGCATTTCACACCACACTTACCCTTTACGCTTTTCCTTTTATCATTCCATCATAATTATTCCTTTATAAGAACATATAAGCAATAATACATACTTAATACAGTACAAAACACCTCCATACAATACTTTAAAGTCATTAAAACAACACCACAAGCTGATAATTACATCCAAAAAGGGTATCGGGGCTTTCGGGGATCAACTAGAGACGGAAACATACAAAACCATTTCTGGAAGTGACCTACGCTGCCACCTGCACACGCAGGTGGATGAAATACGCACGCATATGGATCCTGGAAAATTCCAGGGCCTTCTGCGTTGGCATCTGCGCCCGCAGATGCCCTCGTCTGCGGGGGCGGATGCCCGTTTTGGTCCGAAATAACTTTTTTTGGATCTTTTAATGCCATGAATGGTCCATGATCACAATCAAACATATTTGAACATATTTGTGATCATCCTAAACACCAACATTCATCCATGATCTCACAACTCACATAACGACACTCAAAACCACATTTCACGGCCAATACAGCACCAAAACCACAATCAATTTCGCAATATCGATTCCAAATGTTATATACAAGGATTAAACCAAATAAGACTAAAACCACATTTCACATGTCAATATTTACTCCACCAAGTTCACTTCCTTCAAAACCACAAGTCCATCACCAAGTTTACAAGACAAACCACCCTCCGATTTAAGCAAACATGTAACCTTTCACTTTTGTGAACTTCTCAATATTCCACCAACATAAACAACATCATATACACCATGTATCATGCATAAAATATATTAAAACATAATAATATACACTTAAGTAAACATTGTTCAACGTCGTCAAGTAGGGTTTGGTAGGTACGGGGTGTTACATTCTTCCCCCCTTAGGAACATTCGTCCTCTAATGTTAACAATGCTGTCTTATGTGTAACAAATGCATTTATATACGTATACTCATTGAGATACTTACTTAGTTTTTCTCCACTTTCGCACTTTTGATATTTTTCCTTCCATTTGGAACAAATATGGGTACCTTGGTTTCATTATTTGTTTTTAGCTCCTTGGGTTATCTACTCGACTTACTGATTTCTCCAAACAACTTTTACGCCAGTTACATCTCTATTTACGAACCCTTGCACTTGTCAGTCTAGAATAGCCATAGGTATCTCTTACTTGCCAATCTTTGTGACATACAAAAAGCCAATCACTTCATACCCATTACAACATTAACAATCCTTCATTTCCATCTCCATAAGATCAACCATCATAACATGATCACAAACATCTACTATCCCATTACGATACGCCCTTTCAACTATATTAAAGTCACCAACTGATGTAAAAACCTCAAAGGACTTGACGAGGAAGTCTAGTGTTAGATCCACCTTGACTATCTTGGTCAGGTGGTAATCTACTCATTCCTTCACCAGCAGGCACTTCAACCTACTTACCGTTACCTCTTCCTCTTCTAGTGTTCGGCATTGTTACTATATCAAAGAGAAACAATTACCATTGTCAGACACAATTCAACTTACAACATTGGCTCTATTGCATGATCTAGAATGAAGAAAAGAAACAACATCCTAAATGTCCCGTAGCCTCCTACTTATAAATGTGGTGCACAACACATTGATAAGTAAGACTCTACTCAGACACGGCTTTGTAGACACCCTTAGAACGAACCGCTCTGATACCACTTTTGTCATGACCCGAAATCCCATTCGGACCGGACTGGCACCCGAAGCCGATATGGCCCGAGAGCACCAATCTTTGATCATAAATCTTCGTATGTATATCCTCATATGAATCTTATTATACCTTGTGCAACTATGCGGAAAACATAAACATGGAAACGTATGCTATATATAGAGTTAGGAAACTTAGCCGTTGGGGCCATCACGTCAAAACAAACATTTGTCTCTTACATTCATAACCCACACATGTCTACAAAAGCCTCTAACAACTGCATTTACCAGAACAACTAACAGTGGGGACAATTCCCCGCTTTATACAATATGTACAATAACAACATCACAACTGTACGACTATGACTCGGAAAGTCCCGAAGCAACTGGGGCTCACCAAAGATCCGCAATCAACTGTCAACCTACAATGGAGATCTACTAATGCCTGCACCTGCAACATGTAAGGCAATTCCCCCGAGGGGGTCAGTACGAAAAATGTACAGAGTATGTAAGGCTCATAAGAAATCACCATATACGATAACAACAATAATGGAATCCATATAAAAGAATTAAATGAATGTGAATAAACTCTCTTTCTGTATGTGGAGAGCCATGTATATTACGTTCTTTACTCCTCTTGTCCTCATCTTTTATTCATCTTTATTGTTCCACCCATGCTAGGCTATTCTGTCGCCCCTAGGATGAGATTAACCCATGCTAGGTACTTTGACCCCTGGGATATTATGTGAACCCATGCTAGTCTTTCGTGTCGCCCCTGGGATGTACTAAGATAACCCATGCTAGGCTTATTGCCCCTGGGATGTATCGGGATCGACCCATGCTAGGCTTATCGCCCCTGGGATACCACCCGTGTTATTGGGATCGACCCATGCTAGGTATTTTAACCCCTGGGATACCACCCATGATTTTTTATTAATTATACATCACTTCATTCTCTTGTTATTCTTACTTCCATTCTTAAGAGTGATACAATGAGGATCATGACATAATTGGAATCACACATATATTACTTCACTCTTGTACTTCATGAGATTGACATCTTCACTTATGACAAATAAATATATTAACTTACACATCATTTCTCTTATTACTCTTATGAGATTGGTACTTTTACTCATGAGAGTTTGATACAAAGATAATCATCATAATATAGGACTTTTGGGATATGACATGATTGGGAAAAACGTTTCAAGGATAAATAGATTCTCTTACATCATTACTCTCTTGGGATAGTTCTTTTAAGAAATGACCACGTTATGACATCTTAGGAACTTCAATCAATGAACAAGGTATAAGTGAATCATACTTCATCTAAGAATAGGGTACATATGAATAACAATATACGTCACCCTGAATTGATGTACTTCAAGCCTCTCGAAATTGAAACAAGCCCAATGTCAATAGGGACAATATGTTGTAGAAGGATACGGAAAGAGGAACCTTACATACCTTCACTTCCAAGTATGGATATACAAGCCTATGTATGAACACAATAGTGCCGCTTCTTCCTTAGGTCTTACTCTACAATACAAGTCTATACCGGAACTTACATTAGCAACTAGTCACTATAAAGGCGTACAAGAAGACAATGAACCATACAACTACCATATAATTTTATGTCACCCCTTTACAATACAATCCACTGCATTTCCATATCAACAACACTATAACATTGTCCACATTGACCAAAAGATCATACATCGCTAGCATTTCACACCACACTTACCCTTTACGCTTTTCCTTTTATCATTCCATCATAATTATTCCTTTATAAGAACATATAAGCAATAATACATACTTAATACAGTACAAAACACCTCCATACGATACTTTAAAGTCATTAAAACAACACCACAAGCTGATAATTACATCCAAAAAGGGTATCGGGGCTTTCGGGGATCAACTAGAGACGGAAACATACAAAACCATTTCTGGAAGTGACCTGCGCTTCCACATGCGCATGCAGGTGGCTGAAATGCGCACGAAGATGGCTCCTGGACAATTCCATGGCCTTTTGCGTTGGCATCTGCGCCCGCAGATGCCCTCGTCTGCGGGGGCGGATGCCCGTTTTGGTCCGAAATGACTTTTTTTGGATCTTTTAATGCCATGAATGGTCCATGATCACAATAAAACATATTTAAACATATTTTTGATCATCCTAAACACCAAAATTCATCCATGATCTCACAACACACATAACGACATTCAAAACCACATTTCACGGCCAATACGGCACCAAAACCACAATCAATTTCGCAATATCGATTCCAAATGTTATATACAAGGATTAAACCAAATAAGACTAAAACCATATTTCACATGTCAATATTTAATCCACCAATTTCACTTCCTTCAAATCCACAAGTCCATCACCAAGTTTACAAGACAAACCACCCTCCGATTTAAGCAAACATGTAACCTTTCACTTTTGTGAACTTCTTAATATTCCACCAACATAAACAACATCATATACACCATGTATCATGCATAAAATATATTAAACCATAATAATATACACTTGCCAATACTCACCAAGTGATGATCTTTGGCCAAAAGGATGAAGGCTTAGGGTTTGAGTGTAGAGAGAATTGTGGAAAATTCTAGAAAATGGCATGTGTCTTTTTATGAATAAAAATATGATTTATGGCCTTATATAGTGCCTCATGGTCCTCCTTATCCATCCACTTAGTCAATAATTGAGGGTCTTCTTTGGTCAAGCAAGAATGGATCTTTTGTTTCTCATGTTGGGCCATGTTTTTCTTGGAACTTTTGGGCCTCATTTAACTCATTAACAAATTGTTAATTGAGCCCACCACATTTTGTGTATAATTCCTTATATATATATATATATCCCTCAAGTCACTCTTATCAATTTCTTGGCATTAAATGCATGGTTGATTAGTCAAGTAGAAGATTGGATCATGTTTTGCCCCATTGGGCCAAGTCTTCTTCATGATCCTTGGGCCTCATTTGGCCCAATGGCACAATACTCATATAAGTCCCAACAAATAAATGAATAATTCATCAACTCTCTCATGTCTAATTAATTCCATAAATGCACACGTAGTCGTATAGGTTCGACAACATACGGAGTGTTACACCTCCCACGAGGGTCTAATCCATTGTACTAGGCCCAATATCAATTAACTCATCAATACCATTACATAATACATACCTTTGGTTCTCGACACTTAAGTAAACATTGTTCAACGTTGTCAAGTAGGGTTTGGTAGGTACGGGGTGTTACAATGTGAATACAATAGTCTAGCTCCTTCCTTACGTTTCACTCTACAACACAAGTACATAACAGAGCTCACGTTAACAATCAACTACCTTACTAGTGTATAAAACGACAATGAGTTACATGTTTGCCTTAAAATGTCATTTCCCCCTTTACAATACCATTCATGGCATTGTCATACCAACAATACCCCAACATGACTTAAATTGACCACAACATCATATACCAATAGCATTTCACAACAAGTTTCTCCTTTACACTTTCTCATTAACACCACATCACAATTAATCATTCAAGTCACCTCAATACACCTCATAAAAACATATCGACAACAATCCCACAATTTATACTGATAGAAAAATAACAAGTTAAAGAACATAATCAAACCATACATGTTGGTATCTCATCCACACCATTCACTTTCATTCAAACCTCAAGTCTCCTTTCAATTTTTAATCACACGGATGGCACATCTTTTAGCAAAAACCAAAAGTGCACTATTCAACATCTTGCCAACATAACCATCATGATATATACACCATATTAAGCATATAATATATTAAATCACAAGAATAAACACTTACCCAATCTTGCAAAGTGATGATCTTGTCTCCAAGAGATGGTTGCCTTAGGGTTTGTGTTGAGAGAAATATGTTTGGAAATATATCAAAAGGCATGTGTGTTATAATGAATAAAATCAGACTTTTGTTCCTTTATATAATACTCATGGTTATCCTTAGCCACACTTTAATTAATAATTGACGTGTTTTACTTTGTCAAATGGAAGAATGGGTCATTTTGCCCTTTTGGGCCATGTCTTTTGTTCCAATTTGGGCTTTAAATTGAGCCCAATAACACATGTCATCTTAGCCCACTAAATTCAATGTGTAATACATCATATATCTCATGTTTAAATAATTCCATAAATGTTACGACAATATTCAACTCACGCGATTCATGCTCGTAGCCTTAATCCCAAAAATAAACAATTTTGGCCACTCATGGCTTAATTGAACATAATTTGATAAAATGCTTGTGACGAAGAATTAACCCCAACTCGGATACCAAAATCTCTCAATAGTAGTCCTACTATGATGGAATAATGATACCATAACCCAAGAGTCCTCTTTATAGACTAAGAATTGTAGAAGAAATTCGGTAAAAAGCACCCCGGCACGCCCCCGGGCGCCCTAGGGACTTAGCTGAATTTCAGATCTTAAAAAGGTGTGAAGGGGCAGCCTAGCACGCCCCTGGGCGCACCCCCTTACTGCATGTGCCAAAAAAATTTCAGGCCAAAGCGGCCTGGCACGCCACCCGCAGCGCCCCACACTTAACTTTTGATTTTGACTTTTCTTTGCGGATTTGGTTGGATCTTTCAAGTCCAAATCTTTTGCTTGCCTCTTAGCTTTAAGATCCTTTGCTTGGATGTCCTTTAAACCTCTCTTTTCTCCCCACAAATGCTCCAAAAAGTCCCAAACTCCTCCTACAAGGGTCTAATCACATTTACTAGCATAATATCAAATGTTCCATCAATAACACTACAAAATACAGACTTATGGCTCTCGAAACCTAAGTAAGCATGGTTCAAAGTTGTCAAGTAGGATCGAAAGTGTATGGGGTGTTACATCATGGTTCTTAACCTTGGCAAAAGGTACATTACACCCTTCCATCTAGGGTTATAGGTTGGATTCCATGTGGCTTATATGGTCTATATCGATTAAGAGAACCTTCGACTATTACAATTTTTAGTATTTGTACATGACCCTCTCCTTCAAATCTTACTTGCATTGAATTAATATCTAATTTTACCTTTGCATCTCAGTATACATATTGTGGGTCATTGTACCATATCTCAGTATGTTATTTAGTTTTGCACTAATCTTTCATCCAGTACAATTTCATCAGTATTCAGTATTTTCTTGCATGTTAAGTATTTTATAGTGCATTTATCATATGCTCAATACATTTAATGTACTAATTGCATACTTCTTTTACACTGTATCATATTATAATATAGGTTTAGATGTTCTAACTCAGTATCGTATAATACATTCTAGTGACACATCAACAACTTCCAGTAGTGAGTCCTTATCATCTGAGGATGAGTAATCACTTTTATTATGTTTGATTAGCATTTTATTTTTAATATTTAGAGTTAGCCAGGGGCTTTTCCCAATAGCTCGTCAATAGTAGAAATCAGCCTTAGAGTCCGACTTTTTAGCTTATTTTAAACTTAGTTTCCTTTATTGATTATGCAGATTATTGTCAATTTTTTTAAATCTAGTTAAACTTCTGCACAATCTTATTTATACAAAATGATTAGTATTATACCATGCCATGGGTTAGCTTAGAGTCATTTGTGGCTCCAAGCACTGTGTTACTTCCAAGGTGTAGACTTGGGTCATGACAAACTTGATTTCAGAACATCAGGTTTAAGGTGTCCTAAGGTATCTAGAAGTTGCATTATGTAAAGTTTTTTTTATGGGTGTGAAGTGCGCCACACTTATGAGGGGGAGGCTATGAAATATTTTGGAAAACTTTACTTCTTTCATGTTGATATTGTATGATAGAGTATAACTCAATTTACACTTCTAATTCATGCTCTATATGTTTACATAATATGCCTCCCAAAAGAGCCAATGGAAGAAGGAACAAAAACAAACCAGCCCCACCAGCACCTGCAAACCCTTTGAATGAACAAGTCACCATGCAAAGTTCAGGGCCGCTTTTTAAATGGTTGCTCAAGCCATTACCAAATAGGTCAATCATTAAGTGGTTGCACCTATGAACCCAAATGGAATACAACAACTATTAGAGTCTGTGTCTTCACTTCGATGAACCCTCCAGAGTTTCATGGTTCGAAAGTGAATGAGGATCCATAAGACTTTATAGATAAGGTGCAGAAGATCACTCAGATTATCGGTTTTACACTAGTTGAGAGTGTAGACCTGACCTCCTATTAGTTGAAAGGGGTGTCTCAACTATGGTTTAAGCAGTGGAAAGATAGTCAATGTGAGAATGCAACCCCAGTTGTCTGGGATAAATTTGTTAAAGATTTTGTAGACAGCTTCTTTCCCGATGAGTTAAGAAAACCTACGGTGGAGGATTTCATCATCCTGAAGCAGAGTAATAGGTCCATAAATGAGTATTCTCTAAAGTTTACATAGCTCTCCAGGTATTCCCCAGAGATGGTTGCTGAGTCGAGGTCTCAGATAAGTAAGTTTGTTTCTGATGTTTCAAAATTAATTGTCAAAGAGTACAAGACAACTATAATTATAGGAGAAATAGACATCTCTAGAATTATGACCCATGCCCAGCAGATAAAGAAAGAGAAGATAAAAGAGAAAGAGAGGGATTATAAGAGGGAAAGGACTGGAATTTTTTACTACTCTCAGTCGAGGTCAGGCAGTGGAAATGTCTCTCGGCTTTACCAGAGATCTTCAGTCCAAGCACCTCTTTATCTAGTGCTCCATTTTTCAGACCTCGACATGTTCAGAAGAATAGAGAATCAGGCTCTAAATTTCAAAGTAGTAATTTTGGTGTTTGTACCTTTCCAACTTGTAAGAAGTGTGGACGAAACCACCCTGGAGAGTGCTTGATAGGTGGAGATAGGTGTTTTGGTTATGGTAAACTAGGTCATAGACTCTGAGATTGTCAATCAACCAAGTAGGGTGACATTAATGGTTGAATTCAAGCTACCCCCTCAGTAATTCCAATAGGTTGCCTAACCAAATAGGGTGACTCCTCTAGTGTAGGCGGCGGTCAGTGCCAGAACCACTCCTATGCCTTATTTTCCCGTCAATATCAGGAGAGCTTACTAGAAATAGTCACTGGTATGTTATGAATCTTTCATATTGATGCGTGTGAATTGTTAGATCTAGGGGAAACACTTTCCTTCAAGACTCTTTTATTGCTATAAATTTTAACATCAATCCCAAAACCATTTTATAACCTTTTTTAAGTCTCTACTCCTATTGGTGACTTAGTTATAGCCAAACAGATATACATAAATTGCCCAATCTTAGTTTTCCTAAAACACACCATTGTTGATCTAGTTGAGTTAGACATGACTAACATTGGTTTTATTCTTGACATGGATTAGTTATACTCCTATTATGCCTCAGTTGATTGCAGAACAAGAGTCATTAAGTTTTAGTTTCCTAATAAACTGGTCCTAAAATGGAAGAGTAGTACCTCAGCACCTATATGTCGGTTTGTCTCTTAGTTTAAGGCTAGAAATATGATCTCTAAGGGTTGCATATATCACCTAATTTATGTTGACTCTAACTCTGAGACCCTAACCCTTCAGTCAGTTCTAATTATTAATAAGTATCTAGAAGTATTTCCTGAAGATCTGCTCGGAGTCCCTCCGAGTGGGAGATCGAAGTTTGAATAGATTTTCTTATAGATATACAACCTATCTCAATCCTTTCGTATAAAATGGCTCTAGCTGAGCTTAAGGAATTAAAGGATCAGTTGAAAGACTTCTTTGACTATGGTTTTATTAGACCCAACATTTCCCCATGTGGTGCTCCAGTTCTCTTCATATGTAAGAAAGATGGTTCCCTCAGAATGTGAATTAATTACCTTAGTTGAACAAAGTCACAATCAAGAATAAGTATCCTATTCCTAAAATTGATGACTTGTTCGACCAACTTTAGGGTGCTTGTTACTTCTCGAAGATAGACTTCAGATCTGACTATCATCATCTCAAAGTCAGAGAATATGACTTTCCAAAAACAGCCTTCAGAACTTATTATGGTCACTATGAATTTGTTGTTATGTCTTTCGGACTAATGAATGCTCCTGCATCTTTTATGGACATTTGGAATAGAGTGTTCAAATAGTATTTGGACATATTTGTCATTATCTTTATAGATGACATCCTCATTTATTCTCAGAGTAGGGATGAACATACAGACCATTTGAGGATTGTTTTATAGACTCTTAAGGATCACCAGTTATTCACAAAGTTTAGTAAGTGTGAATTTTGGTAAAAATCAGTGTCATTCCTCGATCATTTCATTTCCAATAAGGGCATTCAGTTTGATCCTCAAAAGACTAAAGTAGTTAGGAATTGTCCTTGAACCATCTATCCATCAAATAATAGAAGTTTCTTGGGCTTTTACGGTTACTATAGGAATTTTGTTGAAGGTTTTTCATCCATTGATTCTCCTATGTCTAGATTGACTCAGAAGAAAGAAAAATTCAAGTGGTTCGAAGCTTGTGAGAAGAGTTTTTAGGAGTTAAAGACTCACTCATTTCTTCTCTAATTTTGAATCTACCAGAGGGTCCAGATGGGTTTTTTGTATATTGTGATACTTCCAGATTTCAACTTGGGTGTGTATTGATGCTACACGGTAAAGTCACAATTTATGCTTATAGAATGCTCAAAATTCATGAGAAGAATTACCCAACTCATGATCTTGAGTTGGCAGGTGTATTTTTTTTCTTAAATATTTGGGGGTACTATATCTATGGAGTTCATGTAAATGTGATTATAGATTAAAAAAAACCTTCAATATGTGTTCATCCAGAAGGATATAAATCTTTGTACCATTTAGGTAAAGACAATATAGTGGTTGATGCTCTTATAAGACTTTGCATTTGTAGTGTTGCTCATGTGGAGGATGAAAAAAAGGAGTTAGTTTGTGATATTCACAGACTTGCTTGGTTGGGAGTTCGTTTTGTTGATTCATCCGATGGTGGAGTTATAGTTTAGAATGGTTAAGAATCTTCATTAGTGATGGAGGTGAAGGAAAAGTAGGGTAGTGATCCTATTTTTCTTAAGCTGAAGAAAGCTGTCCACAATCAGAAAGTTGAGGTTTTCTCCCAAGGGGGAGATGATGTTCTTTGTTATCACAGCCACTTGTGTGTTTAGATGTTGATTATTCAAGATAATGGATGTTGATAAATCTTATAGTTCTTCTTATTCTATTCACCCAGGTCACACCAAGATGTATTATGATCTACAAGAAGTCCATTGGTGGAATGGCATGAACAAGGATATCGCAGAATTTATAGCTAAGTGTCCGAATCTCTAATAGGTAAAGGTTGAGCATAGAGACTGGGAGGTATGACTCATGATATCAGAATTCCTACATAGCAGTGGGAAGAGATAAATATGGACTTTATTATAGGGTTACCTCATATACGCCGACAATATGATTTGATATGGGTTGTTGTAGACCAAATGACTAAGTCAATATATTTCCTGCTAATTAAGACTACATATTCAACTGAGGATTATACTAGGCTCTACATTTGGGAGTTGGTTAGGTTGAATGGATTTCCCTTGTCTATTATCTCAAATAGCGGTACTCAATTCACATCACATTTCTGTAAGTATTTTCAAAAGGGCATCGGTACCCAAGTTAATCTCAGCACAGCTTTCCACCAGCAAATAGATGGTCAGGTAGAGTATACCATTTAGACCTTAGAGGATATGTTGATATATTGTATGATCGACTTTAAAGGTGGTTGGGATGATCACTTTCCTCTCATTGGTTACTTACAATAATAGTTTTCACTCTAGTATTTAGATGGCTCCATTTGAGGCACTTTACTATAGGAGATATAAATATTTTACTGAATGGTTTGAGGTTGGTGAAGCTATTTTGATAAGCCCTGATTCAGTTCATAAGGCTATGGAGAAGGTTCATCTAATTAGAAAAAGGCTGAAAATGGCTTAAAGTCATCAGAAATCATATAAAGACGTGAAGAGAAGAGAACTTGAGTTCGTAGTAGATGATTGGGCCTATTTGAAAATTTTACCCATGAAAGGGCTGATGAGATTTGGCAAGAAGGGGAAGCTTAGTCCTTGATATGTTGGTGTTTATAGGATTTTGAAGCGCATTGGCAATGTAGCCTATGAGTTAGAGTTGCCAGTAAACTTAGCATTTGTGCACCTGGTATTTCATATGTCATTGTTAAAAAAGTGAATTGGTTATCTAACATTAGTAATAACCTCAGGAAGGGTGGGTGTGAAGGATAGTCTTTCATATAAAGAGGTCCTAGTAGAGATTATTGGATGTCATGTTCATAAGTTGAGCAATACGGAAGTCGCTTTCGTGAAAGTCCTTTGGAGAAACCAGTTAGTCAAGGGACCTACTTGAGAAGCAGAAGCAAATATAATGACCAAGTACCCTCATCTCTATCCTGCTAGTTCAGTGCCAACTTGAGGTAATAGTTTCCTCATTAGTACTCTTACTAGTTTAGTATGCATACATGTCTCATGAATTCAACTCAACTTATAATCCAGCCAAAAATTAGTTACTATTCTAATATTTTAGCTTTTAGAACTCAATTTTTGGAATTGCAGCTCTTTCCCTACTTCTTCAGCATAGTTAATCTTCATTCAAGGAATGTTCCTAATGGGAGATATTATAACACCCCAGAGTCCCCAATATCCTATCTCAAACTTAGATTAGAAAACAACAAAAAAATCCAATTATTCTATCACAGAATGACTTACCCCATGAGTCGTGGAGTGAGAATACGAGTTGATGGATGACTTATGGTAGACATATCAGCAACCAACTCAAGTCTCTAGTACCCACGACTCAAACCATGAGTCATGGTTTGATTCGTTCTAAGTAGTAAAACCAAAATTTCTGTAAACACAGAAACTCCACCCAGTGGTCATAACTTGAGGCCATGAGTGATAAGACCAGAGTACGAGTCTATAAGTGACTCTTATGGATGAGGAACCTGAGTTACAACATTTTTCTCTCATGGGCCACGAGTTGTTATCATGACTCGTAGGTAGATCTCATGAGTCGTAAGGTGGAATCTCCTTAAGGCTATCATCAGTAGATTCTACCTTCTTTTACACCTTGGCTATGATGTTTTCCAATCTATAATTTCTAGACTCTTCTTCATGGCTACCCTAAAGAACATACAAATAACTTTTATCATTTTTGTGTGCATCTCGCTTCTTCCAATCACTATCTCTGTATCTACCTCTACTCCTATTTCTATTCCCAAATCGGTTATAGTTGTTGTTTTTGTAATAGTTCCAACTTTAATTCCCTTGACCTTAGCACCAAGGGTCTTGATTAGACCCTTGGGTATTGGCCCAGAAACCCACCACCTGATCATTCAAATAATTTGCCTCCTCCTCAAAATTATAATTATGACTATCATGTCTTGGCACTTTACCTTGTGAACTAACTGCATTTACCTTTTCAGCCCTATCCCCCATGACATGTTTTGTAATGATATCTAATTGAGCTTTCATGTGGTCTATGCCTTGATCTCAATCTTCATATTTCCTATGCTGCTCTATAGACATACCTATTACATAAGTGCCAGTAGGAACTTTAAATTCCTGTGTACGCCATACCCTATTAGTTTTAGTGACTCTATCAAGCATCATTGCTGGATTTATGTAAGTATGACTCATCAAAGATCCTCTAGTAACAATGTCAACAACTACGTTGGTATTGACATTTCAAGACTGATAGAATATCTCCAAAAAACTCTCATCAGATATCTTGTGATTAGGGAATTGCTTCAGCTTCTTTATGAACCTCAACCATTCCTCATGCAGATCCTTAGTACCCATCTGTATGAAGTTATAAATTTCATATTTTGGTTGCAACATTCTAGATGGAGGGAAAAACCTCTTATTAAAGCCTTTTTTAACTTCCTCAAGGATCATTAGACAATTCTGCCAACAAAAATATTAATTCACCTACCAATGAGTATGGAAATAATTGCAATCTGATAGCATCTTCGCTAATACCAGGTAGTTTATATGCTTTAAAAATCCCCACAAAGTTCATTAAGTGAAAATTTGCATCATCAGAAGTGTTTGCATTGGATACTCCCTTCATGTTCATAAGCTATATCATTGTACTGGTGAAGTCAAAATTGACCCCAACAGGTAGTAGGGGGGGACTACGGCCCATGTTGCACCTACTTCATCTAAGTCAATAGCATATTCATCCTTAAACTAGGAGGCATATCAATAGATTTGCTAATCATGTCCCCTATTCCTTCTTTTTCTGGTAGCGTTGGCTTCAATTTCATGAACCCTAGCCTGTTTACTTAGTGCAGCCTAATGGGTTGCCTCATCATGTCTAGCTTGATCATTATCTATATCTGGGACTTGCTCTTCAGTTAGCCAAGATTCCTCACGAAGTTGAGCTTTGTAAACTTGAAGTTGCTCCTCAGCCAACATCCAGGATGTGGCTTGTTTCGGAGTCTCTTGGTTACCTTGTTTATACATTCTTTTCAAGGTTCTTTCAATTTCAAGATAAATTAGAATCAGGGTATTGCCTTGACTCCGAGTGTTAGGCATAAACAAGCCTGTACCCTAACAGCAAAACAAAAACAATAGAAAAATAAATTAGGAAATAAGGACTAATATTCAAATAAACACAATTGATCTAATTCTAAACCGTATTCCCCGGAAATGACGTCAAATTTTGATGTGACCTAAATTACACCTTATAATGAAGTATACCATGGTGGTTGATAAAATATATAACCCCACCGAGGTTACGGTTGATCCCACAGGGAATATGGCTAGAAGCTAGGTCAATAGGTTATTGTAACTATTAATTGATTATTTTTGAAGGGGGTTTTAAAAGAACAAATAGCAGTTTGCAGACTTTAGTAACAAGTAATAAGTAATAACTTTAGGTTGTTTGTAATGATCAGAGAGAATGGACTAGGATTGTGTTCCCCATGATTTTATAACTCAGTAACCATAGTGTAATATTGAATTATCCTGGGGCTTAGCATGCAAAATTGGTAAGTTAGGTTCACCTAAATGGTTGGTCCCCTATCTAATGAATATCACTATGAAACTTGGTCTATCTATGAGTGTTTTCTTTAATAACCCTTACCTTTTTTCTCTAATTAGCCATCCCTAGACAAGGCTCAAGCTATTAGATGAGGGTTGATAGCCTCAAGTTTCAGTTATTAATCCCTTTCCCCATTCGTTACCCCTTTGATCCAACAAGTAAGAATAAAATGAGTTCTAACATTGGCCACCATTAAAAAACAATTAATATGAAGGTTAAAATAATACATGCATGAACACCGTTCAAGAATCACTAAGTATTTTAACCTACTTTGTTAATTCATCATGCTTCCCTTAATCCTAGTTGTGCATTTAGCTACTCATATTAATAAGATCACAATAAGAATTGTAGAAGAATTCATAATCAAAAACATATAAAATCAGTAGAAGAAATATGGAATCTTGAATAATCAATAAAATCTTAATTTTCAAGAATCAAATTATGAATAATCTCCAAAAATCCAACAACAATGTAGAACAAATAATGTAATACTTTTCTAAGGCTTAATAGTGTGTAAACTGTAAAAGAAAACCTAAGAAAGGTATTTATAGATAAAACAAATCCTATCCTAAACATAATGCGATTGCAAGTTCGACAATACCTATGAGTCATACTGTAAAGTCATGACTCATAGGTCAGAGTCATGGCTCATCCTTTTCTGTTCTCCATCTTAGACGTTGTCTCAACATATGACTCGTTAGTTGATCATTCAAGTCATACCATGCCTCGTGTTCACTGGGTCCCTGTTGTACTGTTCCATTATTTTCTTCACACGACTCTCAGTATGGGTTAGCTTAACTCGTACCTTCATCATACGGGTCATAACTTCCTTTCATGTTGACTAACTTAATATCTCAACCTTTCTATTCTTTCTTCTCATGATTCATATGGACTCGTATGTTCCTTTCACGAGTTGTCTCTTACATTCGTGATCACAGAGCTAATTTTACATCTCTTTTTCTTTTTGACTACTTGGCTCTTAGACCTACGACTCATAAGAAGAGTTATATGTTGGATATGAACTGCACCTCCTCTAGAGTTCAACTCTGATCATCAGGACGAGCCATGGTACGACTCGTGCATTGATTCACGGATCGTACCTTGGCTTCACGAATATGTACTTTGCCATTTTTAGCCTTTTTTTAACTTTTATTTTTTAGGGCCTATTTTCCTGTACAAACTCACAAAAACACATGAAATCTACCAAAACGTGCATAAGAATGTACAACAATTCCATGTTTTAAGCGTAAAAGTGTCGTAAAACCACAACACATCAGTGGGGAGCTAGGAACACTTTGGAACATGGAGCCACGAGTCATACCACGACTTGTGATCAAAAGGTATGGACCATAGGTGGGTCATTGTATCTTGTACTTCAAGTCTCATACTTGATTTTTCATACTAAAAGCTGAGTATTCATAGGTTTGGAAACCCGAGGTTTTACAAATAATATCCTTGGTAATACTAGTCCTCTTCTGTGCAAGGAATTCTCTAACCTCATGCAAGGTGAGCGTGAAATGAGTATGATATTTCATATGATGGGGGAGTTAAATTTCTTCTTGGGATTGCAAATTATGCAATCAAATAAAGGAACATTCATATGTCAAAGTAAGTATACCAAAGAACTTATTCATAAATATCATTTGTCTAAGGCCAAAGCCACCAATGAGTTCTACATGTTCACTTGACTTAGATGTAAGAGGTAAAATGGTTAATGAAACCAAGTATCGTGGAAATATTGGGTCATTACTTTATTTAATTGCAAGCCAACCGAATATAATATTTAGTGTTTACAAATGTGCTCATTTTCAATCCGGTCCTAAAGAATCACATCTTATTCCTGTAAAATGTGTTATCAGATATCTTGTGGATACTACTCATTATGGACTATGGTATGAGAAAAGAAAATATTTTACACTTGAAGGTTTTTTTGACACAGACTATGCAGGTGATAAGTGTGACAAAAAAAGTACAAGTGGGACTTTGTCAACTTCTAGGAAAATCTCTAATCTCGTGGAACAGTAAGAAACAAGGAACTATTTCTGTTTCCACTACTAAAGTAGAATACATTGCAATTGGGCAGTATTGTGCTCAAATTTTATGGATGGTACATTAATTAAATGATTATGATCTTTCTTTTAATTTTGTGAAAATATTCTATAATAAATTAAGTAAAATTTGTCTAACCAAAAGCTTTGTGCATCATTCCAGAGCTAAACACATTAATATTAAGCATCATTTTATCCCTAATAATGTTCTAAATAGAGAAATTGAAGTAGCATTTAGAGCCCAACCCAATAGGGATAGTACACCAGCGTACCTCTATATTGACTGAATCACTTTTTTGGTCTAGTCGTTGGAACCGATGAACCAAGCGAGCTGGTTAGATGCATGGGGAAGAGGGATCATATTACCCCTTTTGATTGATCCAACCTTTTCTCTACTTCAGTAGTGAATCACCTACTAAAGGGGATTGACTGATCTTTTTACAAAACCGCTTCTTGAAGACAAGTTTTGTTTCTTCGAGAATCCCATAGAATTGTCCAAAATCCTTTTTAAACACTGCCTGATTTTTTACATAAGTTCTTTTTTTAAAATATTTTTATTATTTTGTTTCCTTAATTATTGTGTGCATTAATTGTTTTCACTATTGTCGTGTTATCTCTCTGCCACCTCTTTCTCTTCTTTTCCAATTTCATCATTCTGCCTCTTCATTTTCTCATTCTATTCATTGCATTATCTCCTATCAGTCCTTTAGTTTCAATTTTTTCTTTTTATTCACCCCTTCACCTTTCTTGTTTATTTTTTCTTCCCTATTCTCTACACTCACCCATGGCTAAAGCTCATACAAATTCACCTTTTTTGGTTTAAAAAAGTTTCAGAACCAAAGGGAAAGGAAAAGCCTCATCCCCTGTGCATGTTGACTCTGATTTTCAAATCACTCCATGTCCTCACATTCTTCTTTTCTTAAATATGCATTCAAATGCTCTTTTGACCAAGAATAAAATGTTGATTCTAAGAAAAAAATGAAAGATTGATTTTGAAATATCTTTGGACAGAAAAGTTGATTTTTGAGAACCCTCAAATTGATCCCTATTTCATTCTTTGAAAGACAAAACCCTTGTTCATGGTAGGGTTGTTGATCTTATTTTCTCTCATCCATTCACGGTTAAGTCAATGAATTCTTTGAGTTTCAAGGTTGAGAAAATGTTTTCTATACCTCTTCTCATGTGGTTTATGAGCCTCTAATTCGTCTGTTTTACTTAAACTTTTGTTCCTCCAAGCGAAATGAATTTGAAATCTGTAACAAGAAAGCGTATTTATCTTGATTGTGCTATTTTTGATAGTTTCTTTTGTATTCACTCTTCTAGTATCTCCATCCCCTATAAAAGTATTTGGCCCTCTAATTTTGTTTTTTTTCTTGAGTAGGATCGAAAGGCCATAACTTTAGATAGCCCCAATCTTCCTTCTCAATTGGTCTCCAAAGACTTGTCTTTTGGAATAAGGATTATTGATCACATTGTTACTACCACCTTAATCCCTCGGGCAGGTTCTCTTTCCACTCTCACTTTGAGAGATAATTTTCTTACCTACTATTATGTGTCCAAATGTTAGTTTAAGCTTTCTTTTCTCATCATTAATTACATGATTTATGTTGTTTCTGATCCTCTAACTCTTCCCTATGGTATGGTCATTACTCAAATTTTGGAAGTCAATAACATCAATTTGATAGAAATCTCTCCTCTCATAGTTAAATAAAGCTATAATTCTAGGGGTTTTGGAAGCATGAGATATATTCGAGTTGGTGGCTCTTGGATTCTAAAAGTTGAATCTGGAATTCCTGTTCCTATCGTTCATCCTTGTGTTTCCTCCTCTCTATCCACTATTTATGCTCCTAGCATAGATCTATCTGAGGTTATTAGAAAGCTTGCTGCTATTAATGAAAAGGTTGATACCTTCAAGGATATTCTTCTCTCCACTCAATTTCAGATGAAACATGTTCACGACGTTATTAAAGAAACTGGCAGTGATGTTGCAAGGATTCACATCAAGCTCAACAAGGTTATTCAGGAGGCTGTCAAGGTAGACCACAAGATTCAAGCAAATGGTAATCGTGTGATTGAAGCTCTGGATGCAACAACTCGATTACAAATCCCCACTGTTAACACCATCTGCTATCTCTTCCCATTAAAAATCCCCAATCTAAGCCCTTTATTTGATTGTGTGATCTAGACAACATTTTGTTTTGGTCTGTAATTTTTGCTATATTTTGATCCCTCTGAACTGATGCTCAGATGACATTTTATGCATTATCTATGTTGCTATATGTGTTATCTTAGTTCTTTGTTTTCCTTTTTGATTGGTGTCAAAGGGGGAGAAAGTTACAAGACAGGTTCATGAGTCAACTAGACAAGGGAGTTAAAACACATCAATTCACAAGTCAAATAGACTGGGGGGGGGGGACAACTACAAGTCAGCTACACTTCAAGATAAAAGATGTCAAGATAAATTCATAAGTCAACTAGATAGGGGGACCAACAACAAGTCAGCTGAACTTCTAAGGGAATTTGACTACATTCACACTCATATGGATTATCCAAACGGGGGAGATTGTTAGTGTTTTGAGTTTTAGTGATTGGCAACTATTTTGCAGAAAAATAAGGAAAGAAACAATAAGGGACTAAAACAGAATTAAAGTCAAAAGAAGAGCCTTATGGAAGTAACTTCTTACAAGTCACATATATGGAAGTAAATAAATCAAGGACCTGTAAAAGAAGTGTTGATATTACAACTGGACGAAAATCCATTCATCAAAGGAACATGAAGATGAAAAATGGAATTTTCCAGCGAAAAAAGATTTTTCTTTAGCAAATCAAGGCATTAAGGAGCTTCCTCATTTATGAGTCATTAATGGCTCATCCTTATTTATGGAAAGAGGAATTCCATTTCATTTTCCAAGGATCAAATAGACTGGGTTGCATCACCTTCAAATGATCATAATTCTCTCTATTTAAAGGACCGTGAAGGATGACAAAATCATACAACTAGGCTTTACCATTAATTATTCTTTGATCTACTTGTAATCAAGTATTGTATTTTTGAGTGATTTACTGTGTAACAAAATAAGAGAGGAGAGGAAAGAGATTGTTGGTGAGGCTTTTGTATCAAGAGAATTGAGAGAAAAAGAAAAAGAGAGTAGACGTATGTGTTGCTCTCAAAACCAACCTTTGTACCAACCCACCTTTGAAAAAGACTAGTAGAATACCCTTATAATCCAAGGGAACTGGACTAAGATCCATTGGAGATCCTAAATAGTATGAAATTTCTTGTGTCAATTTTATTTTCCTTTATTTCCTTTCTACAAGTTTAATTTCTATTACTACTTTTGATAGTTGATTTCTAGGTTCAATAGTTTTCTATGCGAGTGAAAATTTAAAAAAAGTAATTCACCCCCCTCTTGTACTTTCATTCCCCAACTTGAATCTCATACAATCTATAAACACGTGTAAGTCCATCCCCAAGAGTGACTTGTGCTAGTGAAGATTGCTTCCAATGATCAGGAAATCAAAAATACGTGTGGTTAACCGAATGGATTACAGATTACTCTTCCATAGTTTGAGTTCCTTGGTTCACAGTTACAGGATTGGTTCCAGTCTCTACAGGCTTAACAACAGCTTCTTGATCGGTGCCACTAGGTACCATAAATTATATTTCCTGCTAAAATAACTATGGAAGCTAACTTGGCAAAGTTGAGTGACTTTTCAAAGACAAAATAAAGTTGAGTGATTATAATGACCAATTACCTAAAGTTGAGTGACCGTCAAAACTTTTAACTCAAACAATATTTTTAATAATTTGTTAAGCACGGTTGATTGCTCACAATTTGAATTCAACTACTTTAAAGTAAGGACTAGCTTTGATCTTACAAATATTTACATTTAATCTTTGCTCTTTTCACCCACACACTAACAATTCTCGTTGGTACTCTCTCTTATTTCTCACTTACTCTTACATGAATTTTTATTTGCTTTTTTTTTTTTTTACATGATCACACATATACATCTCAATAATCACCTCTATTTATAGGTAGTGATAAAAGAATATAGTTGAAATTTGATTCTAGAATTATACCTTTCACTTATATTTATAACTACCTTTTCTAAAATATTTCTAGATTTTTCTTTCTAAAACTCTCATTTTAGAGCTCATTTTTAATGTACAAGTCATGAATATTCTAAATTCTTCTTTGAAATATTTTATATATTAATTTGTTGATAAGTACTTTTCGATACTAATTTAGTTCATTCTTTGTATTCATTTTGAGAGATTTTTAAGACTATGCTATCATCTTGATATTAAGGTCCTTTGCGAATCTCTTCCTTCATTGACTTTCCACACTCACTACTTTTGAAGCTTCTTCAAAGGTAGCTTAATCTTGACCACCTCTACTAATGCTACATCTATATACTTGTCTAGGCATTTTGGTCGTGTAGGCCTCTTTAACTATGATTGTAGTACTTCTTGGACTTCTTCTTGCAACACTTCTGAAGTTTCACATGCTTCAATATAAAAAACATCATTTTTTTTATGGAGATACCTCTATGCAGATGATTCAAGTCTTACCTCTTAATTAGTTTCTATCTTTTTCTGTTATTACTTTTGAGTTTATTTTGCAGATTTTGTTCAAGTTCTATTTTCTTGACCACCATGTAGATATTACATTTAATACCATATTTTTTTGATATCTATGTCTTATTAGTGGTAGGTTCATAATATTCTTATTCTTTTCCTTGTTCGTGTAATAGACAAAGATGCAAAGAACAACTATTTTATCAAACTTGTTGTGAAGATAATATGATACAAATAAATAACACATACATCTTAATACTCCAAAGTAATTTATGGTAGGTATCATATTCTGAATCTTCTTAATAATGAGAGAAATGTCAATCTCATTTATAGTAGTCTACTAGTAATATGAACGATAATGTTAACACAATTTGCCCAAAACTTTACCAATATGTTCATACCGTGCACCATACTTTAGCATATCTATGCCAGGTGTCTATATTTTTTCAACTACTTCATTTTATTGTGAAGTATTTTGGAAATTTGACTGTCACTTTATCGTCCTCTCGCTAAGGTAATCATATTACATTTCATGTATTTCACCTCAGTGTCTGTATACGCACACCCACACTACATATATATATATATATATATATATATATATGTATATATGTGTGTGTGTGTATTTTACTTTCTTGGATATGTTGTTGTAATGACCTGTTCCATCGTTATAGTTTTGTTTAGGGTGTTAGTACCCGGGTAGAGTTTTCCCTAAGATTAGGGTGATAAAATCTCAGACTGGAGCAATTTCCAATGAAAATCAAGTGTTGTATGATATAGAGATCTCTTGTACCTCGTGGATTAGCGACTGATGTTTCCAAGCTTAGTATGTAATAACTGAGGGGCATAGTTGCTCATATAATCTCTTGAAATGGTATTCGGGAGCGTAGAACTCCGGTTATGGTGGTTACCACGATAGGATAAATTAGTGTTGTCAAAAGACCAAGGGTATGTCATAAAATAAGGGAGTTATGGAACCTCTCCTAACTTTCTGCCAATCACCACTGCAGCAGGACCCTCTTCATCATAGCCAGTCCGCTGTAGCAGAGAGGCGACCGCTATAGCGGTCGGTGAATGAATTATTGGGACCACTGTATTGGGTCTCAATAAACTATATTAGGACTGCTGTAGCGGGTCCCTGTCTGCTATAGTAGGCACCAAAAATTAAAATGCTGAAACTCTAATTATTAGCCTTATTTTTGTTCCAAACCTCCATACTTTGTCCTAGAACCCTAGAGAGGCAATTTTTCATTAACTTGGGGTGACTTCCATTATTGAGGTAAGTCTATTACTCTGTTTTATCAATAATTAATCCATTCTTCTTATATAATAATTAGATTGGGAATTATGGTGTAATTTTTGTGGGTTAAAATGTAGGTCCATAAAATTTTGGGGAAAATATATGGGTAGGTGTATTATCACCTAGAATTACTTTTATATGGTTAACTAATACTTCCTAGTATGAATTGGTTGTTAAAAACATGACTTTTGGTGGTTGGAAACCTTGAGTTCAATAAAGATGGGATCTTTAGCATTAAAACTCCATTAATTGAGATGATGTGAGTATGATAGAACTAGTTAATGGTTAATTGACCCTTGAATAATGTTATATACTGTGAATAATGGTATAATTAGTGTGTTTGAATTCTCAAAGTATTTATTTGAAGAGTAATTAATTTATTACTCTTATAATTGCTTGTTTATTAGATGGTTGAATATTCTGAGGCATGAAAGAAGGAAAGGAGCATCCATTGTATGGATTTCTTATTCCATGATCTTTGGTTGAGGTAGGTTATGGTTTATGAGTAACAGACTCTGATTATCTAGACATATATACTATGTACAATTTACAGGAGAATGTATAATTAGGCCTTCATGTATGGTGTTTGGATGGATAAAACATGAAATTAATGTTATAAAGATCTAAAATGTGAGGTAATATGCTTATATATGAATCCCTTGAGGAATGATGTGTATTTTTATGAGTTTTATGATGTGTTGTAATATAAATAGGGTTAATGTGGATAACGGTGGATTGATTGAGTAAACCACGTAAGCTATAATATGGAGTTTAGTAGCATAATTGTATTTTTATTGCGCTAGGTGTGTTCTGAATTATGTGTTCTTCTTGTTGTAAATTAATCTTGTGCGTTGAGTATGAAGGGAAAAAAGGGAAATGATTTCCTAACATAAAGATTACTATTTAGTAACTGAATCCACCAATCTTGATATAAATAAAATAGGGTTGGTTAAGTGAATAAACTTAGGTATGTTGAATTAGAGTTTGGACCCAATTTGGTTGAATGTGCACTCCTAAATGGAATACTTGTGGATTGGTCTTTGGACATACTTGTGCTTACTGATTATCCTAAGATATAGCAGAGTGCGGAATCATATCATAGTATGTTTAGAAAGATAAGGATATAGAGATAAACCTTTTGATAATGATGAGTGGCTCGAGTCCGAGGTTAGCATCTGAACGAGAAATTATGATGCATCGGGTACCATGCCGGTATGATGTTCACATAATATATATATATATATATATATATATATATATATATAGAGAGAGAGAGAGAGAGAGAGATACATATATATATATATATATATATATTACAGAAGGTCGGGTACCATGCCAGTATGGTTATTTATTTACGTATTCATAGGTCCTTGGGTTGTGATATTATTGCTTATTGTAGCAGGGTTATACTTGATGACTTAAATTCCTACTGGATGACTTGAATGTCTATTTAATGACTTTAATTTCTACTTGATGACTGGAATATCTACTTGATGACTTGAATGTCTATTTTATGACTTGAATGTCTACTTGATGACTAGAATTCCTACTTTATGACTTTAATATCTATTTGATGACTAGAATGTCTACTTGAAAATTGGAATGTCTACTTGTTGAGTTGAATGTCTATTTGATGACATTAATGTCTACTTGATGACGAGAATGCCTACTTGATGGCTTAAATATCTATTTGATGACTTGAGTTCTACTTGATGACTGGAATGCCTACTTGATGACCTAAATGTCTATTTGATGACTTGGATGACTACTTGATGACTTAATATGCCTACTTGATCACTTGAAAATATACTTAATGATTTCATATGTTTTAATTAACAGTTGCATGTAATGGTTTGTTATACTTAATGTGGCCTGTTAAATAATTATTAGTGGCTGTTGTGAATAACCTAACCTTTGCATTACTGAATTGGTAGTTGTGGGTGGAATGTTATGATGGTTGAAATTTGACGTGAGGAGAGATGCTTAATTAATAAGGTTAACTATAGAATGGTAATAATGGGTGTATAGGTAGTATACATCGTCTATGAATGATAATTTGGGTTGATTAAACCAACAAGAGTAATAATAAAAATCCTCTTTCATAGTAAGAGAGAGAGATAATATAAGTGTGTGAAATTGATGCGAACTAAAATTTTAATTGTCATGTCTATCTTGTTGATTTTATGTGATATATCCTAGTCAGCCAATGATACCTATTAGTACATATGGTTGTACTAATACTACTGTAATGACCCTCCCAATCATTTTCCTCATTTTCATGTTTTTACTGCGTTTAGAGCTTCCCTAAAGCTACCCCAGGTCATTTATGACTTGCTGGGACTGACAGTTTTGTTACCGGGCAGTTCGTTTGGTTTTTAGAGCCATTTCCCTATTTAGGAGCTTCAAAAGTTGAGAAATGGGTCTTGGGCCTAAACCTCAGGTAAACGGCCTCAGATGTCATTTCTAACAGTCTTTACAGCTCCAGAACATCAATTTTAGGCTGGGGTTCCCTTGGTTCGGGTCCTAAAACTTTCAAACTCATTTTGGGATATGGAGTGTAATTTGGAAAAATGGCTCCTTGAGGTTTGGGCCACACTTTTTATCAAAATACTATCGCATGGAAATTTTAATGATGCCGTTGGGTGAGAAGTGCCAAATTTTGTAGGGTGGCATAGTTTGTTTGTGTTCACGAGATTCTAAACTAATCCTGAGGGCTCGGTTGGATATTTTTCAACTTTAAAAGTTGCTGGTGCATCAGAACCTCGTGTAGGCCAAGGTTTTTCATCGCGATCGCGATGAAGACCCTACGATTGCGAAGGGGCCTATGATCTTAGTCACCGCAATGGCAAGGCTTGAGGGCTCACGATCGCAATGAAGTAGGTCATGGGGCCTGGCCAGCTTGCTCATCGTGACATGTGGCTGGGACACTACGATTGCGATGGTGCCGTTAGTGGGATGTCGCGACTGCAACCAGGGGACGTTGCTACCACTATGAGGAAACCCCTGGCAGTATAAAGAACTTCTCTTTCGTTTTTCATTCATTATTTCTTAGTGTAAAACGCCATTAAAGGCTATTTAGGGCTCTAAAATTGTGGGGATCTTATCTTATTGAGTTGGAAGTTGCTAAGGAACGCAATTGTGAGCCCGGTATCTTTGAGTTCCCATAAGTTTTCCATCATTTTCTCTGTTAATTCCCCATTTTAGTTGTCTATTTTGGGATTATTGTGTGACTGATTTGAGGGCTGTTTGAACTCAAATTTAGCTATAGTTTTATGGCAGTTGATCCTTGAACTGCGTGGGACGCTGTGATGGTTTCAATTTTGTGATTTCATAAGTGGACCCCATATAGGATTTTTAGCCCAATTTTTGACCCGAAGTACTTATAAATAATATAGGTATCATTTTTCTTGTGTTGTCATGTAGACTATTATTTTGATAGTGTGGCAGCTGTTGGAGACCTCTCGGAAGGGTAAAAATTCGATTTAGAGGATTCGGCGAGTGTTCGGCTGCGTCCAGGTAGGCTACGCTTACCCTATTCTTAGACTGAGTTTATTTATGGTGATTGTGTGTTATTATGTTAGTTTTGGGCTGGTAGTTGTAGTCCGAGCTCCATTTTAGTATTTTTATGCCTTGTTTAACAGGTTAGGGCCCATACTGGTAGTTTTCGGGCCTATTATCCCTTAGAATGATGTACTATCATCTTGTAGGGATAGGTTAGTGGTTTTAGTACCTTGAGTTTGGAATGGGAATCCTTAGACTAGTTTAGACTAGGTTTCGGCTCGAACTTAGTTTTTAGGACCCTGTAGTGGGCCCTACTACCTTTTATGGTTAGTACACTTGGCGTTAGACTCTGTTGAGCTTAGTTAAGATTTTGGCTACCCCTTTTAGGCTCTCACTTTGGGTTGAGTTGACTTAGACTTAGTTTTTAGCCTACTTTAGCTCTTTGTCCTCGGGTATAGTAGTATTTTGACTTGGACCGTTAGTGCTTGTCCTAGTTAGTGGGGAACGGTCTTGCCTTAGCAGACCTGCATGCTTGAGTTTAGTATTTATGACTTGTGGCGAGGTATTAAACTTAGAGACCTTGGGTTGCTTCTTTCAGCTAGGTTATAGGTATATTTCTATCAATGTATTTTATTTTCGATTTGGAACCGACGTATATTGTATTCCTCTCTATCGATTATGAGTTCTGGAACATTTTTGACCTTGGTTATGGTATGGCATTGATATGGGTTTGGTTTTAATGAGGAGATTAGTTGTGTATGGGACCTCTGGATTTTAGTTACAATGTGATTGGGGAGTTCATGTACTAATTATGGTTATTCTTGGAGTTGTGGTTACTATGAGTTTCGGTTCGAGTTCGTCATCTAGATATGAGTGCTGATGTATATGATTTATGTGGCCTCTCGTTAGTACCCACTATTTTTGGTTCAAATTCAGCGTATGGCCTCATTTTATTATCCACTATTATCGATTTGAACCAGGCGTCTAGCCTTTCGTTATTACCCATTGGTCCCAGTTTAAGCCCGGTGCACACCTAGATGGTTATATCATGGATTGGGATCATATGGATACTTGAGATTAGTTCAGTTATGGGTTGTTATGCTTTTACTGTAGTTATTTCTTGTGTTTACCCACTGGCTCATGGGGGCATGGTCGGGTTGATTGTTTCTTTCTGTGTGCCTTCTGGGCCTATGGGGGCCTAATTAAGTTATGTTTGGTTTGCTTTATTATTATCGAGTTATTTACTTTCCTGTGCCACTCTTATTTATTTCTCTTATCTTACCTGCTTAGTCCAGTTGCTTCTACTGACATAGATCATACTCTCACATTTAGTTATACTTTTACTATACTTGAGCTCAGTCGGCCGATGATGTCTACTGAGTACCCATTGTTTTGGTACTCATACTACACTTCTGCATCTTTTCCCTAATGTGGATCTGAGTACGAGTCGTCGGTGTTGACTTGATCCTCTGACCCAGTACTGATTCGAAGTAGGGTGAGTTTTCTAAAGTCCGAGGCTGATCTTCCTCCATCTGTTCTAGTATAGTCTTTTGCATTGGAGATTACTTTGTATATATATATATTATGTATATGTTGGATTCTGTCTAGTAGTCTTATTTGGTAGTAGTGGATCTAGTACCAACCTTACCAGGTCTTAGGAGGGATTATCTATATATTTTGTCCTCTTCCTCCTTTTGTATGGTATGCTATATATGTATATTTCTTTGCTTCTACTTATATTTATGTAGTTGTCAGCTTTATTTTTATTTCTTGTTATCTTCCGCTCGTTAGCCCATTACTTGCCATTCTGGGATATGGTTTGGCTTGCCTACTGGTGCGTTAAATTAGGCACCATCACCACTTAAGAAATTTGGTCGTAATAGTTTTATATCAAAGCCCTAGGTTCACTGGTATCGTTGGTACATGAGAAAATATTTAGTAGAGTCCCACGGATTGATACAGAGACGTTTGCATCCTATCTTCGGGAGGCTACAGAACCTTTTTAGAAAAATCTCATCTGTTTGGTTCACATCTGTGCGTTGAGTCTGTATTGGTTTCTAAATTCTCATTACTTTACTCTTTCGCAGATGGCTAGGATGAGAGGAGCGGTAGCCAAGGATCAGTACCCTGAGCTCGATGTTAGAGCTCCAATTAGGGGCAGAGATTGACCCTGAGGTCGAGGGTAGGCTAGAGCAGTAGCCCCAGTTTGAGATCAGGCTAGGGCTCTATCACTAGACCCTATTTTAGCTTCTAAGCCTGAGATAGCTCCAGACATTCCATAGCCACAATAGTAGGTGGGCTGGGGGCAACCCACACCCTACCCAAGTTTATATCTTCTTCAATTCTCCAAGATACATTGGTGCAGTTGTTGGGATTAGTTGGTGGTCCACCGACCGATGAAGCTCAACCAGCAACACAAGGTGGTATAGATTTAGAGGTGCAGCCTGCAGTTGTGGACCCCAGAGCATAGGTTTTGCCAACACTGGTAGTTCCACAACCGATAGCAGCCCAACCAGTTATGTCAATAGAGGAGCAGAAGATTCTGGGTCAATTTTTGAGATTTACTCCACCCAGGTTTGTCGAGAGAGCCCAGGAGAGGATGCTTATAAGTTCTTGTCCAACGGTGAGGAAAAGTTATAGAATTTGGGGTTGGTTGAGTCACACAAAGTGGATTTTGTTGTCTATCAGCTAGACACAGCAGCGAGGAGGTGGTGGAGAGGTTATCTTGATTCCAGACCATCTGGATCTCCATCAATGACTTGGACTCAGTTCTACGAGGTTTTATTGGAGAAATTTATTCCTTGCAGCATGTGCAAGTGTTTTTGGGATGAGTTTTTTTGGTTGAGGTAGGGTTGTATGTCGCTGACTGAGTATGAGGTGAGATTTCACGAGTTAGTCAGACATGCCACTATGATTTTGCCTAATGAGTATGAGCAAATTCGATGCTTTGTTGGGGGTTTGAGATTACCGTTGCGTAGGGCTACACATAGTTTGGTGACATTAGAGAAGTTTTTTTCTGAGATTGCAGAGCATGTCTATTCTATAGAAGAGATGGATCGCAAGGCCCAAGGGGCAGCGATAAGAGTCCTCGATATCAAGGTAATTTCAGTAGGAACCACAGTGGCTTATAGTTTAGAGGCAGCGAATTTCAGAATAGGTACCCCTTACTGCAGCCTTATTAGTATCAGGGTCAGTCTAGTAGGCTCGTTCAGGCAGAGCTTCAGGTATTGGACGGGGGTCAGCCCGATTATAGCGGTTTTGGTAGTCAGAGTGGTAGCTATCCTTAGAAGGGTGTTTAGTTAGGATCGTTGGGTCGAGGTGGTCATTCCGAATCTGCTAGACCTTCTAAATAGAGTAGAGTGCCAGGGGCATTTTTTGAGTATTGTGTTATAGGTAACTTTGCTCGTGAGTGCCCCAGGCATGGGATAAGTGAACCTGCAGTTCAAAGCGCTCAGCCGATCAGATCAGTGCTGATGTCGGTTAGGGGTGGCATGCAGGATTGCAAGGGTGGTCCCTATGGTTGTCAAGGTAGTCATTAGGGAGGTAGGATAGGTGGTCAGACAGGCACCCTATTTAGTAGTGGGCAGGGTCAGTTATATGTTGTGTCGGGTAGACTAGAGGTTGAGGCTTCAGACGCTGTGATTATAGGTATAATTTTTGTATGCCATCTTTCAGAGTTGTTATCTGTGCCATTGGATGTAGCTACCCCTACGGGTGATTCCTTAGCAGTGGATCGGGTATATAGATCATGTTTGGTGACTGTGCGAGAGTATGACACTCAGGTGGATCTCATTGTGTTTGATATGTTAGATTTTGATGTGATTCTAGGTATGGACTAGTTATCCCCCTGCCATATGGTCTTAGATTGCTTCGCCAAGACCATTACCTTAGCCATGCCTAGCATACCCCTGATTGTGTGGCAGGGTTCTTGTATTCATGCGCCGATGGGGATTATCTCTTATGTTTGGGCTAGTATATTGATATTGAAGGGTTGTGGATCTTCCTTGCTTATGTTCGGGATGTTAGTGCAGTGAGTTCCTCGCTTGACTCTATTGCTATTGCCTATGAGTTTCCCGATGTTTTTTCTATCAACCTACCTGGCTTTTCTCCTGAGCATGATATTGAGTTTGCTATTGACCTCGAGCCAGGCACCCAACTTATTTCTATGGCTTCTTATTATATGGCTCCTGCCGAGCTAAAGGAACTAAATTCTTAGCTTCAAGATCTTTTGGGTAAGGGTTTCATCAGACCTAGTGTATTCCACTAGGGTGCTCCAGTTCTGTTTGTAAAAAAGAAGGATGGTTCTATGCATATATGTATCGACTACAGGTAGTTGAATAAGGTGACGATGAAGAATAAGTATCCTATGCCTCGTATCAATGATTTGTTTGACTATATTCAGGGTGCAGCGGTGTGTTTAAAATTGATTTATGGTATGGGTATCATTAGTTGAGTATTAGAGTTGAGGACATCCCTAAGACAGTCTTTAGGACTCGTTTCGGCCATTAAGAGTTCCTGGTGATATCTTTTGGGTTGACTAATACCCCAACAACATTTATGAATTTGATGAACCGCATTTTCAAGCTTTATTTTGACTCATTCTTGATCGTGTTCATCGATGACATTCTGATTTATTTGAGGAGTAGGGAGGAGCACAAGCAACATTTGAGGACTATGCTCCACACTTTGAGAGATCATAGGCTTTATGCCAAATTCTCAAAGTGTGAGTTGTGGATTGAGTCTATAGATTTCTTGGGACACGTGGTGTCCAAAGATGGTATTATGGTGGACCCAACAAAGATTGAGCTATTCGTGGTCTACGACGCCTACTGAGGTTCGCAGTTTTATTAGGTTGGTAGGCTACTACAGGCGGTTCATCAAGAGTTTTTCTTCTATTGCAGTCCCTATGACTAGATTGACTAGATTAAAGGGCATTATGAGATATGATGGTCCCATTTATGTTTTGAGGGTTTGGGATTTAATTCAGTTGATTCTTCGCGAGGCTCATAGCTCCTGATACTCTATTCACCTCGGGATAACTAAGATGTATAGGGATTTGAGGCAGCACTATTGATGGGATGGTATGCAGAGAGATATAGAGGGGTTTGATGCTTGTTGCCTTTGTTATCAGTAGTTAAAGGCCGAGCATCAAATATTGGGTGGATTGCTTCAGAGGCTACTCATTCTCGAGTGGAAATGGGAACGGGTTACTATGGACTCCGCAGGTGGTTTGCCTTGCACTACTCATGGTTTTGATAGCATTTGGGTCATCATGGATTGGTTGACCAAGTCTACTAATTTCATCCCTGTTCAGTCTTCCTATAGTGCCGAGAGGTTGGCCTGTATCTACATTCGAGAGGTGGTTCCCTTTCACGGGGTACCTATGTCCATAATTTCAAATCGAGGCCCCCAGTTCACTTCTAGATTTTGGATGGAATTTCAGGAGAAGTTGGGTACCCAATTTGATCTTAGTACCGGTTTTCATCCCAGACTAATGGGCAGTCGGAGCGAACGATTCAGGTTTCAGAGGATATGCTCCGTGCTTGTGTGTTGGATTTTGGAGTTCAGTGGGATCGGTTTTTAGTTTAGCCATAGTTTGCGTATAATAACAGCTTCCATTCAAGTATTCAGATGGCTCCATTTAAGGAGCAATATGGTAGGCATTGTCGGTCTCCAATTGGTTGGTTCAAGACTTCTGAGGTTAGGCCTCATGGTACATATTTACTTCATAAGTCATTGGACCGGGTTCAGGTGATTCAGGATAGGCTACGGATAGCCCAGAGTAGGCAGAAGAGCTATGCTGACCGTAAGCATCGTGCATTGAGGTTTAGAGTTGGTGTTGACACCCAATTTTCGGTTCTCCGTACTTAAAATTAACGTCTTCAGGCTTCCTGATAGTTAAAGAGCACAAAATACAATTTTACACAATTTATTGATAATTATCGTTATTTTCATAAATATTATGATTTTTATCAATTTATTGTCATTTTAAATTTTTTCACAGTCATTTGCACATGTACACAACATAATACTACAATTCTTTGAAGTGCACTACATTTTTAATTATTTACATCATAATACATTTTTCATGATAATTATATTTTTATTGTTATTGATATTTTCTGTATTTACATATCGATATTTACACATTTTGTATATTATCTAATACAATCCGCGAATAGTAAGTCGGATAAATTATTTTAATACACAAAGAAATAATTCGATCAAATCAAGGTCTTGTCACCTTTGTTAAAGGTGACATTTGACATGACTATATATATACCTTTATCTTTTGGATATTTACACTTTACATGTTGGTTTAAAGGATGAAAAAACCTTTGAATAATAACCAATGGATTAAAACAGTATTTAAGGGACATGAGGGGATAGCTTATTATTTTTTGGTTAAAAGATAAAATCTTTTTCCATTATAAATAACGAGGAAGAAAAAACAAAACAAAACAAAAAACACCCACACTTGCAAAATCATATTTTTTTCTCTCTCCCCTCTCCCTCTCTTCACTGCCGCAACCCCACCGCCGCTGCTCCTTCTCTGGTGATGCTCCGCCGAAGTATATCACCACCATAATACCACCACCAAAATACCCCTCTTCCCTCCCTCGTCTCCCTTCTCATCTCTACCTCTCTCCCGTTTCTCCACTACTTCTGGCTCGCCGGAGTTGACAACCGACGAGCTCCAGCCAAACACCACCAACGCCGCCTATCTCCTCCTCTTCTTGCTTCTCACTCATCCCTCTCTCCTCTCTTTCCCATTGCCTCTCGCCAGAGGTGTTGAATGGCGAGCTCTGACGTGCCGCCTCTGCATTGCTCCCTTTACCCCATTTTATTTAAAATCATTTTTTTTGTAGATCTATATGGTTATTGTATTTTCGGTGTTGCTCCGACATTCACCATGGAACCAACGCCTCCCCTTCCCCCATTCAACACATATCTGGCCGGAAAATGCCATCTCCGACAGCTTCGTTTTGCTACTATATTTATATAGGTTGTATCTATATGCTTCCATCTTGGTTATTGTTATTTTGACTATCACTATGTCATTTTATTTGGCATCCTCCGACGACCTCCGTGTTGCTCCATTAATTTCGGCTATCTTCATATTTATTTGTTCTTATTCTTGCCTTTGTGTTGTGTATTATCGTGATTTTGTTGGAGATTTTACTGTGAACAATAGTGTTTTAATTGTTGCATTATTTTCCTGATTGTTCTTGTTAATATTGTTGCTTACTGCCATCATATTGTTGGCTGCTTTAGAGACGATTTTGGATTGATTTTGTCCTCCACATCTTATTAAATTGATAATGAACACATATTACATAATCATGGCTAATGAAAAAAATTTCCATCGATTTTTGAGGCCTCCACAAATAAAAAGATGGACATTATGTATACAAATACGTAACAAAAATAAATAAATTTGGGCGATGACGAAATCTTTATATTATCACGACAACATAAAAAGTTTTGCGATTCGTATCTTGGCAAAGCAATTTAGGACGACCGATAATTTGAGCAACCACTTCGTATCCATGGCGTTTCTAAAGCCTCATCTAAGCCCACTATATATATATATATATATATATATATATGCCTACATGTTTATATTTGGATAATTATTTATTCATCACTAATGTTTCTACTATGTGTTTATACAGGTTCTCGGAGACACTTTTAAAGACGATGTTTAGAAGGAGATCTGCTTAAACTCATTGTTTGTATTTACTTTTATATTCTTACAATTGTACAAATATTAATTATAGTGAAACTTTACTTTTGGGGTATCGGGCAGGGAGTCCTTTACTTATATATTCATTATCATGCGTTTATACAAAACTTAGGCCGTTAATAGTTATTCAAAGAATTAAATCAATTTAGGTATCTAATTAATTAATTTACATTTTTTACTTTTAGATAGTATTATAGTCTTTTCTTTAAAAATAACTCTATTTTTTTTAATCCACAACTAATTATTTTTTCATTAATTTGGTTAAGTTAAAATCATTTGAGAATACTTTTTAATACAAACAATACTCTATTCTCCACACATTACAAAGTGTTTTCCTTTTCAAAAGATTACTTTCTTTTCACACATATTCTTAAACATCTTTTTATATTGCTTATATATTTCTATACACACATTTATGATAATATGTATTATTTATTTAATTACTAAACACTTCACACATAAACTTCTTTACATTATTTTTAATATGTATTTTGTATATTTATACTTTGGAAGATTAATTTTTACCTCCTCCCTCCTTGATAAATTTAGTCTAGTCGGGTACCACCTTTTGTGGATTCTGCAGGATGCCTAATCTCTTTCCTTCGGAATAATTTGAACCCTTACCTAGAATCTAAATTGGTTTTCACAGATTAAAACACAAGTCATACATGTCAATAATTAAATAGGTTTCCTTATTTTTCTTAAAAATTAGGTGGCGACTCTATACAAAATCAATTCTTTTAGAGTCCAAAAGTCGTGCTTGTTTTAACTTTGGTGAAAAATAAGGCATGACAAAATGGCGACTCCGCTGGGGATGAAGCAGGTTCTAACCATAATAGACTCAATTTTTCAATTGAGGGAGGTACTTTTATATTTTGCATATGCTAATTATTTAATTTATTGATTCTTTATTTAATTCACATACTGCAAATTGTGTGAATTATCTGTGTTTTGCTCATAAATTCTTTACATTATTTACACAAATTAATTTTACAGTCTTACCAATTTTTTGATTTATTATTTATTTATAAACATTGTATTTGTATATTCTAAAAATTGTTGCACATTATTTTCACTTTATTTAATCGTAATCATGATTCTAGCGAGTCTTTGGCCGTACACTTCACACACTGTAGTTTACGCGGGGGGTGTATCGCACTCCCCCAAGCCTTCTTTGGATTCCTTAGTTTCATAGTTGGGGCATTTAGATTACCACGTGCCTTCTCGCAGTTGTCCGAATATGCTCTACGAACCTGGGTGAATCTACTCTTAGAATCCTTAGGTCGTTTGTAGACACAATTTTGATCATCACTTCGGCCGGATGAATTTTTATACTTTATTTGTTACACATTCTTTATTTGATACATGTTTATGAGATATTATACATTTATTATATTCACTGTACATTCTTTAGTTATACATATACTTTACACGTCATGTTCAACATCATCCGCTCTGTCTGATAATTTTTGTTGACTTGTGTTGAATTTAGAAAATTTTTAATTCCTCACACTCATTTTCGGTCTCGACACTCATCCTTTACCGTTATATCACTTTACATCCATTTTTTATCCTTACAATAATTCTTTTGGACTCTATCATCTTTTTCCAAGAGCTATTAACATATTTCTTGTACATTCTTTTCATTCTCGAAACATATTTTTTGGATCCAAACTCTCAGTCATACCACACTTCTTTTTTCAATACCATCAGCGATCCATAATAATCATAAAAACCACCAATGACTGTGCATCTATCTGAACTACGTTTTGATCTGATTCTTGTCATGACAAGATACGTAGGCAACCCTATATTAGGGTTCGGTCTCTTCACTGTTTCAGAATAATTTCTCCGGTATTAAAACTAAGAATTTTTTTTGAAACAATTCAAAGTCGCTCTTAAAATGTCTTCTAAGAGCGCAAATTAATAACCCCTACAAATTCAAATCTCAATGACATTAATGCTTAGCTGTCCTACCTCTAAATTCTCACCTGATTTTGGTTCTAGAATATCAAGATTTCTCCTTCCGAATGTCGTAAACCATTAAATTTATGATGATAGATCCTCACTTTCAAAAGCAAGGGTTCAACATCCTTTCAGCCATAACAATCCTTCCAACTGTGACGAAGTAATGCATAACTTCTCCAATGTCTGACCTTCTCAATGTTGTCAACATACTAAAATAATGTCAATGTTGTATCTACACTTGGAATCAATCCTCTCGGTTGTCTGACCGGAGTAATTTCAATATTTCATGTCTACGAGAAGTTCCCACTCGATCGCCTTTCACATCAATTTTAAGGATGGACATCACTTTATGACAATAATACATGCCACATACAAATCCACGAGTTTGCTCGAACTACGTACTGACCTAATTCTCCTCTTGATTCATCTTGATGAGATATGTAGGTAACCCTACATAAGGGTTCGGTCTTTCTACTGTTTCAAATAATTTTCCCAGGACTACAAACTGGGGTAAATTTTTGAAATAGTCCAATGACGCTCTCAAAAAATCCTCAAAAGCATCGACCAATTTCCTTAAATCCAAAATTCAAGAATATCAATGTCGGCTTGATCACAATATCCATCCGACTTTCATCTCAATGTAATGAGACATAAGTCTTTCTTCACACCTTTCCCCTTTGCCTTTCAATTGCCCCGCTAGTCGAAGGCTCTTACATTACATTCACCCCACCAGTCGAGGGCTCTTATAATCGTGCTGCCTCACTAGTTGAGGGCTTTTACATTTCAGTCGCCTCGCCAGTCAAGGGATTTTTACATTTCAGTTGTCCCGCCAGCCAAGGGAATTTACATTTTATCTACCCCGCCAATCGTGGGCATTAACATTTTAGTTGCTCCGTCAGTAGGAAATCTTCTACATTACACACTATGGGTCATGGAACTACGATGAATCACTTCCACTTTCCCAAAACTAAAGATTCAACATAAGTTAACCTTCTTTCTTTATAGGGGAACTTATCAGGGAGCATCATGCAATAAAATAAAGGGAAATGAGTTTCAAGTCCATAGAAGCAAACACCCCCCCTAAAACTAAGAAGTTTTCTTTGAATGTAGGAGGAACAACATCATTCCCAAAACTCGCGGGAGAACCTCATTGGTCTCTTATTTCAAATGTATCACTTGGCGACAGGGCCTAACTCTATCGTTTTGATCTGAGAACAACTCTAACACTCTTTTCTCTTATTTTTTCAGGATAAACATTCCATGGAATAAACATGGGGCATCGAATTCCACAAGGCATCCACACACAGTAGAATAGACAAATAAGGGGATTCTTTGACCGAACAATTATACTTTTCCATTCTATCATTTTCTTGACTTCCCTACTTTCACTAATTTCTCATATTTTTATAGGAAAATCGTCCCCTCCAACAGGTAGGTATGATCATAATAATTCACATAAAGGCATCTCAAGAAGCAACAAAACAAAAGGTGTCCTCGAAAACAATCGGGAGGCCGCAACATGTCATACCCCAAAACAAATAGGAGACGATCACCACAACGAACGATCCCCACAAATAATTGAGAGACTGCAACAATGATTCTGTCCACAAACAATCAGAACCACTCTCTCACTAAAGATGTCAGCCAACATCAGTCTTATGAGGCATCGCTCCGAGTTTGTCTATACCTTCGCATTAATTTTGTATATATGTTTATATTCAGTAAATATCTTTGTCTTTCATTTCTTTAACACATGAATCCATTTTTGTGCGTACATTTTATCCCTTACCTTCACAAACTACGCGAACCTGACTCTCATATCAATGAGATACGTAGGCAGTCTTTTTGGATTCGATTTTCCTTATTAAAAAAAAGAAAAAAAAGGAGTCTATTTTAGTCTATATCATTCCGAACTACGCGAACCCCGTTCTCACTTTCATGAGATACGTAGGCAGCCCTTTCGGGTTCGGTATTCCTTGTTGAAAAAAACAAAAATTTCATTTTCCTATTTCACATTTTCTATCTCCATGAACTACGCATACCTGATTCTCATCTCGGTGAGATACATAGGCAATTCTTTTCGGGTTTGATACTCTTTTACCAAAAAAAAGAAGAAAAAGTTTTTTTTCCTACTTCACATCTTATACTCTATCTTCCTGAACTACGCAGACCTGATTCTTATTTTCACAAGATACGTAGGCAACCCTCATTTGGGTTCAGCCCCATTTTTTCCAAAATAATAATAATAATAATAATCAAAGTTTTACTTGGTTGGTACCAACATAGTTAGGAGTTTGCATGGGAAAGATCAACTGGTATAATGGATAGAATCAACTTCATGGTAAACCATAGATTCATTTGGTACCTCTTAATCACACCTAAGTGACACTTGAAAAATTCTCTTGCATACATCCAAGACAAGAACGAAGCAAACCTCATTTCATATGCATTGTGTGGTGAACTTTAGATTAATTTATTATATTGCATTGTTGATCTAGAACTTGGCATAAATGTTTATTGAGCTTAAATTATGAGTTACAATTGATTAAGAAAAGGATCGTAGTCCTTCTTTGACTCGATTGTACCTTCCATAGCCCACCAAATGACATTAATCCCTAGCATTCCCCTTTTGAGCCTAAAGACTTTTCTTTGGACAACCACATCTTAGCCTATACCTTTTGAGTGCTTACATGCACTATCCCTCTCTTGGCCCAACCTCCTTGAGCGCACTAAATATATGCAAATTTTGAATGAAGATTCAAGATCAAATATGTCAAAGGCAAAGAACACAAAGTCCCAGATGAACAAAAATGAAAATATGACTTCGAAGAAAAAGGAGCAAAAAACCCCTCGAAAAGAAAAAGAAAAAAAAGAGAAATGAACTCCAACAAAGGTGGAGAATCTTCAAAAATATATGTATATATTGAAAAGAAAAGGCAAAATACTCTAACGCAAAATGCAAAAAAAGTCATAGAAAATACAAATGACGGGCAACAAAGCAAGCCAAAGAAGATCAGACGAGACACAATAAATATCAAAAGAACAGGTACAGTGTGACACTCATTGAGGGATTAGTCACTTTCATCCTAAATGTCATCCTACCCATCCCCAAGCCTATATTACAAGCTGATAACAAGTCCTACATGATCGTATTTCAAATGTTCTCACATTAGTAGATATTTACATGAAGACCAAGCCTATGGTATCACAATTGCATGCATTGAATTTCTTTCTGAGTGTGAGTGTGTTTCTCTAGAAGTCCCCAAATTCAAAAATAAAACTACTTAAATATGTGTGAGAATGGGACTTTCTTTCTGGAGAGGGAACGTGAAATATGAGGATAGATATAGTTCAAAACCTTTGTTTGAAGCAAGATGAACAAATCTTGTCTATACTTAGGTATGTCTGAGGTACCACTTGAAACTATAGGAATTACCTCAAAATCGATCTCGATAAGCTGGGAAGAAAATGAGAGAATTCTTATGCACACTACTAATTGTTGGTACCAACTAAAGTCAAGACACGATTATGTCTTTTTCACAGGTCAGCATTTTTACAAAGAAAATACAAAATAATTTTCATTCTTTTTCAAAGCGCCCACCTCCAAATACAAATAAATTTTCTTTCTTTTTCAAGATTTCCACTTTCGAATACGGGTATTTTACTTTTCATTCAAGGCGTCCACCTCTAAATACGAACAATTGACTTTCCTTCTCAATCACTCACCTTTAAATATGGACATTTCACTTCTCTGTTAAGTGTCCTCCTTCTAATTTGAGTATTTTACATTTCAATAGCCCCACCGGTCAAGAGGCTATTACATTTTAATAACCCCGCCAGTCGAGAGGCTATTATATTTTAATGGATCCACCAATCGAGAGCCCCTTGCATTTCAATAGCCCCGCCAGTCGAGAGGCTATTACATTTTAATGGCTCTGCCAGTTGAGAGTCCTTTGCATTTCAATAGCCCTGCTAGTCGAAAGTCTATTACATTTAATGGCTCCGTTAGTCTAGAGCCTCTTCCATTTTGATAGCCCCACCAGTCGAGAGGCTATTACCTTATAATTGCTTGGCCAATTGAGAGCTTTTTACATTTCAATAGCCCTACCAGTCGAGAGGCTTACATTTCAATTGTCATCCAGTTGAGAGACCTGTGCATTTCAATAGCCCCGCCAATCAAGAGGCTATTACCTTCTAATTGCTCCGCCAGTTGAGAGCTCTTTACATTTTAATAGCCCCGCTTGTCGAAAGGCTATTCTATTTTAATTTCTCCGCCAGTCGAGATCTCTTTACATTTCAATCACCTCGACAGTTGAAGGCCTTAGTCTTCGTAGACAATCGAAAACGTCATTCATCATCAAGTCTCCATAGACAATAAGAGATATCACGCATTAAGTCCCGGTAAATAATTGGAGGACTTTACAACAATCAACATTAGTCTCCGTAGACAATCAGAGATATTATCCATTAAGTCCTCGTAAAAAATCAGAGGACTTTACAATAATCAACATTAGTCTCCGTAGATAATTGGGGATGTCAAGCATTAAATCCCCGAAGATAATCGGAGGACTTTACATTAACATCAGTCTCCATAGACAATTGGAGGTGTCATGCATCATAAGTCTCCGAAAGATAATCAAAGACAATCGGAGATGTCATGAATCATGTCCCTATAAACAATCAAAGACATCATTCATCACATAATCTCCGTAGACAATCAAAGGCATCATTTATCATCAAGTCCCCGTAGACAATCGGAGACGTCATGCATCTTTTCAATCAGAAATACAATTCACAACAACAAGATTTTTTTTAAGGTTCCTTTTAGAGAAGCCAGTGTTACCACAAATCATATATTAGGGCAAAATTTTGAGAACCGCATCAAAATTTACCCTATTTCTTTATTTAGAACTATATTGACCTAATTCTTGTAACACGCGAGATATGTCGGAAGCTCTATACAGAATTCGGTCATCACAACCAAATAATCATTCTTTCTCTCTAGCAAGTACATAATTTTGCATCCCCAGCATCTCACAACTCGATACTGGGGCAATTTTGAAAAGACATCGGGAACATCCGAACAGTTTCGTCCCCAAACCGCTCTTCTCTCATAATCATTTTCACAGGATCTTCCACCTATAAAAATAGGATAAGAGGCAATTTGCCTAATCTTTTGAACTACACCTGACCTGATCCTCATACTACTCAAGGTATGTAGGCAACTCTAAATTGGAGTTCGGTCAAATTTTTTGTCAAAAAGTAAATTTGTAGAGAAAAATTGGCTACACGTCAACGTTTTTGTATGAAGACTTCTACATTGTATTCAAACGAAAAAAGCAAGCTGTTGACACCCAATTTTGGCTCTCCGTGCTTAAAATTAACGTCTTCAGGCTTCCTGATAGTTAAAGAGCACAAAATATAATTTTACACAATTTATTGATAATTATCCTTATTTTCATAAATATTATAATTTTTATCAATTTATTTTCATTTTAAATTTTTCATAGTCATCTGCACACGTATACAACATAACACTACAATTCTTTGCAGCACACTACATTTTTAACTATTTACATCATAATGCATTTTTCAAGATAATTATATTTTTTTTTTGTTTATATTTTGTGTAATTACATATCGATAATTACATATTTTGTATATTATTTAATACAATCCGTGAATAGTAAATCGGATAAATTATTTTAATACACATAGCAATAATTTGGCCAAATCAAGGTCTTGTCACCTTTGTTAAGGGTGACATTTGACATGACTATATATGACCTTTATATTTTAGATATTTACACTTTACATGTTGGTTAAAAGAATGGAAAAACCTGTGAATAATAACCAATGGATTAAAACAGTATTTAAGGGACAAGAGGGGATAACCTATTATTTTTTGGTTAAAATATGGCATATTTTTCCATTATAAATAAAGAGGAAGAAAAAACAAAACAAAAAAAAAACACCCACACTTGCAAAATCATATTTTTTTCTCTCTCCCCTCTCCCTCTCTTCACTGCCGCAACCCCACCGCCACTGCTCCTTCTCTGGCGAAGCTCTATCAAAGTAGATCACCACCACAATACCACCACCAAAAGACCCCTCTTCCCTCTCTCCTCTCCCTTCTCATCTCTACCTCTCTCCCTTTCCTCCACTGCTTCTGGCTTGCCGAACTTGACAACAGACGAGCTCTAGCCAAACACCACCAAGGCCGCCTCTCTCCTCCTTTTCTCGCTGCTCACTCTTTCCTCTCTCCTTTCTTTCCCATTGCCTCTCGCCGGAGGTGGTGACCGGCGAGCTCTGACGTGCCGCCTCTGCATCGCTCCCTTTACCCCATTTTATTTAAAATCATTTTTTTGTAGATCTATATGGTTATTGTATTTTCGGCGTTGCTTCGGCATTCACCATGGAAGCAATGCCTCCCCTTTTTCTAATCAACACAGATCTGGCCAGAAAATGCCATCTCCGGCAGCTTCATTTTGTTACTATATTTATATAGGTTGTATCTATATACTTCCATCTTGGTTATTGTTGTTTTGACTAATACTATGTCATTTTATTTGGCATCTTTCGACGACCTCCATTTTGCTCCATTAATTTTGGCTATCTTCATATTTAATTGTTCTTATTCTTGCCTTTGTGTTGTGTATTACCGTGATTTTGTTGAAGATTTTACTATGAACGGTAATGTTGTAATTATCGGACTGTTTTCCTGATTGTTCTTGGTAATATTGTCGCTTACTGCCATCATATTGTTGGCTGCTTTATAGCCGATTTTGGACTGATTTTTTTCTCCACATCTTATTAAATTGATAATGAACACATATTACATAATCATGGCCAATGAAAAAAAATTCTTCAGTTTTTGAGGCCTCCACAACTAAAATGATGGATATTATGTATACAAATACGTAACAAAAATAAATAAATTTGGGCGCTGACAAAATTTTTATATTATCACGACAACATAAAAAGTTTTACGATTCATATCTTGGCAAAGGATTTAGGACGACCAATAATTTGAGCAACCAATTCGTAGCCATGGCGTTTCTAAAACTTCATCTGATCCCACTATCTAATAAAATATTTTATATTTATATATATATATATATATATATATATATATATATATATATATATATATGCCTACATATTTATATTTGGATAATTATTTGTTCATCACTAACGTTTCTACTAAGTGTTCATACAGGTTCCCGGAGACACTTTTAAAGATGATGTTTAAAAGGAGATCTTCTCAAACTCATTGTTTGTATTTACTTTTATATTCTTACAATTGTATAAATATTAATTATAGTGAAACTTTACTTTTGAGGCATCGGGTGGGGAGTCCTTTACTTATATATTCGTTATCATGTGTTTAGGCAAAACTTAGGTCGCTCATATTTATTCAAAGAATTAAATCAATTTGGGTATCTAAATTAATTAATTCACATTCTTTACGTTTGATAATATTATAATCTTTTCTTTAAAAATAATTCTATATTTCTTATCCAAAACTAATTGTTTTTCATTAATTTGGTTAAGTTAAAATCATTAAAGAATAATTTTTAATATAAACAATACTCTATTTTCCACACATTACAAAGTGTTTTCCTTTTCAAAAGTGTACTTTCTTTTCACACATATTCTTACACATCTTTTTATATTACTTATATATTTCTATACACACATTTATGATAATATATCTTATTTATGTAATTAATACACACTTCACACATAAACTTCTTTACATTAATTTTAATATATATTTTGTATATTTATACTTTAAATGATTGATTTTTACCTCCTTCCTCCTTGATAAATTTAGTCTAGTCAGGTACCACCTTTTGTGGATTCTGAAGGATGCCTAATCCCTTCCCATCAAAATAATTTGAACCCTTACCTAGAATCTAAACTAGTTTTCGCATATTAAAATACAAGTCATAAATGTCAATAATTAAATAGGTTTTCTTATTTTACTTAAAAATTAGGTGGCGACTCTGTACAAAATCAATTCTTATAGAGTCCATAAGTCGTGCTTGTTTTAACCTTGGCGAAAAATAGGGCATGACCTGGTCTTCTTACGAGTATCGCCTATGAAGGGTGTGATGAGGTTAGAAAGGAGGGGAAAGCTTATCCCCAGGTATATTTAACCATTTGAGATCCTTCGGACTGTTGGGGACGTAGCATATGAGTTAGCTTTGCCCCTGACCTTTCAGCCATTTACCCGGTGTTTCATGTATCTATATTGCCTATTCATATTACTCTCATTGTTGAATGATATTTATTGGTTGATTTTGCTCATTGAGCTAATTATGAAATTTATATTCTTATTGTGCCAATAGAAAATGGCACCGACGAGTGTTATTGTGCTGATTGGAAATGGTTCCGATAAGTGTTATTATGCCGATGGAAAATGGTTTCATTGTGTCAATGGGAAATGGTTTCGGTGAGTTTCTATTGGCGACTTACATGCCCTTATAATTGTTGACTTGATTGGTATGACTGTTGGCTACCATATTTTGTTGTGGACTATATAATTTTTGTGTGGTTGAGTAAAGCTTACATTACGTGGGCATGCCTAAGTGATTGATTAAATCATTAATTTGTGTCCTATTTTTGGAGTTTAAATATATTTACTGTTGTGCCTGTTGCTGTGTTTCTTGGGGTATGTGAGTGAGGAATCCGAATTAAATGTTGGGAGAGGCGAGAGTAATAATTCATATTGGTTGGAACTGCTAAGTGGTGATTGTCGAAATCTTTGAGAGTGAAGTAGAATGCTTAGTTATACCTGCTAGGCTTAAAACTAAAATAATAATATAATTGTAACCTACAGACTTATAAAGAAAGTTATATAAGTGGTTGAAACCAGAGTAAAAGATTATTGTTTGAGATTGTTTGCTCACTTTTTTTGAACTCGCCAGACTGATTGGGAAACATTTAGTTGTACTAGGAAATTATAAGTTTCTTGAATGATATAAGTAGAGTTGTAAATCTGTTTGACTAGGCATATCTGAGGTGCATTTTGATACTTTCAGTAGTATAATTAGTGGTAAAAGTAATACATGTTTAAACTATGTTATTGTGAAGGCTTAGTTATGACATAGTAATATCGGTGGGGAAAAATGAACTGGTAGCTACCTTAAATTGAGGGGTTCATGAGTTGAGGTCTAAGGAGAGTGCACCTATAAAGGTATAGTGGATGAACCACCCTATTGACGAGGCAACTTGGGAGATCGAAGTAGACATGCGTAGCAAATATCCCCATCTTTTCACAGAGTTAGGGAAAGCTCTTTTTCTTTTGTTTCCTTTCTCGTCTATTCGAGGACAAATGGTGGGTAAATTATTATCTAATGTAATGATCTATTCCGTCGTTATAGTTTTGTTTAGGGCATTAATACTTGGGTAGAGTTTTCCCTAGAACAAGGGTGATAAAATCTTAGGCTAGGGCAGTTTCCAACAAAATCAGGTATTGTGTGGTTTAGAGATCCCTTGCACCTCTAGGATTAGCGATTTATATTTTCGAGCTTAGTATGTGATAGTTGAGCGGTGTAGTAGCGCATAGAAACTTTCAGAATGATATTCAGGTTCAAAGAGTGTTTACTGTGATAGGATAAATCTGTATTGTCGGAAGAGCAAGGGTGGATTATGAAACGGGAGAGTTTTAGAACCACACCCAACTTTCTGCCTGTCACTACTGCAGCAGAACCCTGCTTATCATTGCGGGTCTGATATAGTGGAGAGCTAATCGTTGCAGCAGTCAGTGAGTAAATCACTGAGACCACTATAGTAGGCCCCAATATGCTATATTAGGACCACTAGAGTGGGTACCTACCAATTGTAGCAAACCACTACAGTGGGTCCCTATCCGCTATAAGGGGCACCGACAGTTGAAATACTGGAACTCTTGTTTTTAGCCTTATTTTCATTCAAAACCTCCATACTTCAACCCAGAACCCTAGAGAGACAATTTTTCATTATCGTGGGGTGACTTCTACTATTGAGGTAAGTCCATTACTCCTTCTATCAACAGTTAATTCGTTCTTCTTGTAGAATTATTAGAATGGGGAATTATGGTGTAATTCTTCTTGGTTAAGCCCTAGGTTCATAAAAGTTTTAGGAAAACATATGGGTAGGTGTATTATTACATAGAATAACTTATAGATGGTTAACTAATGCTTCCTACCATCAATTGGTTGTTCTAAAACATTAGTTTTGGTGGTTGGAAACCTTGAATTCAATAAAGATGAGATCTTTTGCATTAAAACTCCATTAATCTAGAAAATATGACTATGTACAACTAGTTAATAGTTAATTGACCCATGGTTAATGTTATAGACCATAAATAGGGTAGAATTAGTGGATTTTAATTTCTAAAACATTTATTTAAAGATTAAATGATTAATTTCTCTTATAATTTCTTATTTATTAAATGATTAAATATTCTGAGGCATAAAGGAAGGGAAGGAGCATCTGTGATATGGCTTTATTGTTCTAAGATCTTCGATTGAGGTAGGTTATGGATTATGAGTAGTAGACTTGGATTAGCTAAATGTATACACTGTGTAAAATTGATGGGAGAATGCATTATTAGGTATTCAGGCATGGTGGTTAGATGGATAACACATGAAATTAATGTTATAAAGATCTAACACATATGGTAATATGCTTATATATGAATTTCTTGAGGTATGATGTGTATTTGTATGATTTTCATGATGTGTTGTAATAAGAATAATGTTAATATTGTTAACAGTGGAAGGATTGAGTAAATCACATAAGCTATAATCTGTAGTTTAATAGCATAATAGTATTTCCATTGTGTAAGTTATGTTCTGAATCACATGTTCTCCTTGTTGTAAATTGATCTTGTGTGTTGAGTATGAAGGGGAAAAGGAAAATAATATCCTAGTATAAAGCTTATCATTTCGCAACTAAAACCTCCAATCTTGATATGAATAAAAGAGGGTTGGTTAAGTGAATAAACTTAGGTATGTTGAATTAGAGTTTAGACCCAATTTGGTTTAATTTGCACTCCTAACTGGAATACTTATTTGTTGGTCTTTAGACATACTTGTGTTGACTGATTTGTTGGTGTGATGATGCTTGAGTGAACAAGCAGTTGATGGTTGAACTTGGTTGTATTTGATATATGATTGTGAATTGTAACTGTGAAATTGGGTGCTCTTATAATATTATCCTAAGAGATAAGAGTGTAGAATCATATTATGATATGTTGAGAAAGGTAAGGATAGAGAGATAAACCGTTTGATGATAATGAGTGGCTCGGTCTGAGGTGAGCATCCAGATGAGCAGTTATGATGGATCGGGTACCATACTGGTATAATATTTATATATATATTAAAGGGTATGGTTCCAGGACAATATGGAACATAGACTGAGCTCGTTACCTACAAGTCATATCTATTGGGAAAAAATAAAACCCTTTAGCAGTGCATGTACAAACTTACAAACCGTACTGACTGTTATGACATGATACTAACTATTATGAGTTGAATATGACTTGGGTACGAGATAAGAGATATGATGATGCATTATGAGGTTGGTATGGATATAAGTCCTTGGGTTGTGATATTACTTCTTATAATAGTATGGTTATACTTATTGACTTGAATGCCTACTAAATGATTTAAATGTCTTTTTGATGACTTTAATGTCTACATAATGATTGGAATGTCTACTTGATGACTTGAATGTCTATTTGATGACTTAATGACTTAAATGTCTACTTGGTGGCTGGAATGCCTACTTGATGACTTTAATGTCTATTTGATAACTTGAATGTCTACTTGACGACTAGAAAGTCTACCTGATGACTTGAGTGTCTATTTGAAGACTTGAATGTCTACTTGATGACTTGAATTCCTACTTGATACCTTTAATGTCTATTTGATGACATGAATGTCTATTTGGTGACTTGAGTGTCTACTTGAGGAATAGCATGCCTATTTGATGACCTGAATGTCTATTTGATGACTGATATGTCTACTTGATCACTTGGATGACTACTTGATGACTTGATATACCTACTTGATAACTTGAATGTATACTTGATGACTTCACATGTGTTAATTGAAAATTGCATGTCCTGGTTTTTTGTACTTAATGTGGCCAGTTAAATGAGTATTAGTGGCTATTGTGAATAGCCTAACCCGTATATTGCTAAATTGATTTGAGTTGTGAGTGGAGAGTTATGATGGTTGACACTTGATGAGAGGAGCAATGCTTAATTAACAAGATTAACTGTGGAATGTTAATAATGGGAGTGTAGGTAGTATAGATTACCTACTAATGATAATTTGGGTTTATTAAACAATGAGAGTAATAATGGAAATTCTCTTCCATAGTGGGAGAGAGAGAGAGAGAGAGATAATATAATTGTGTGAAATAAATGTGAACTAAACTTTTTATTATTAGGTTTATTTGTTGATTTTATGTGGTACTGCGTGATTTAATCCTTGTCGGCTAATGATACCTACCAGTAATTGTTATTGTGCTGATATTACTCTTGCTACATCCTTTTTAGGTGAAGTTGTGTTGCAGGATCAGTTGAGTTTCTTATTTCAGATGGCAAGTATTCATCAGCAGCTTCTGCTCATCCTATTCTTGCAGCTGGAGTTGTGTTTTTTTGATTTTTTCCTTCTTTGTATTAAAAGCTCTTGTATATGTGTAGACTAGGTTTTAGGAGGTTGTTTTATTTTGTTAAGATATCTTTCTTGTAAAGGCTTTGGATATTGATCATAACATGGGAATTGAATTTTAGTTATTTATTATTCAAAAAGGTTGTAATTTTCTGCAAATACTTGGTTGTGTGATAAGGGATCTCCTATCTAGTTAGAATAGAGCAGGTTTCTGCACGATCTTGTAATTTGGGATGTGAGAGTTGGTATCAGAGTACTAGGTTACCGATCTCACAATTACAAGATCAAATGTCGAGTAGAGTACTACAGATTAGTGTAGACATTCACATCAAATCCTCAGGGAGCTGTGAGGCATCTGGGAGTCATTCCTTTTCTTCTTTCCTAGCATGCTACCTCAATTTGTTGTCTACATGGGTTGAACCTAATTTGTATCTAGTTGATTTCAATTGGTATCTCTACAACCATAATTGGAATCTAGTCGATTCCAATTGGTATCTTGAGGAGTTCAGAATTGGAACTTAGTCGATTCTAATTGGTATCTACCTGTGTTTTCAAAGGCATTTTTGAGGCGAGTCCTAGGGAAGGGCACAATAAAAATACTCCGTGGCACAAATAAAAAATACAGATCCATGGGGCGTAAGTCCTAGAATTTTGGGCATAAGCCCCAGGCGTAAAAACATAAGTCCCAGGCATAAAAGCGTACGCTCGGGCGTTAAATTTGATTTTTATTATTTAAATATATTTTTTGCTATAATTATATTTTTTATTATTGATGTAATCATATTTATACCTTATATTATCATATTGTAGTAATTTTTTCTAAAATATGTAAATATAAAAAGCAAGTTTCATAGAAAATGACACAACCATAAATAAGATTTTAGATAATTATGCTTGAAAATTGACAAAACAGAATTTCTTCAAGTTACTAGTTTCAAAAAGAAATTGATAGGACACAGAGTTCATAGCACTATGTTCCCAAGGTAACTTTCTTCATTTGCCATCAATGATCTTACAATTTTTATCATTCTCCTCCTTTAAAATAAATAAACATTAATAAGTGCAATATTAGTTGATAGTAGGAACGACTAGTAGATGTGGAGATGAATGTTGATTTTGATTTTAGATATTATCTCGGCTATATCATTTTTTGTGTTGTCACCTTTCTCAAATAATAATTGTAGTATATTTTTCTATATTATTGGTGATTTACTTGAATTATTTGTAAAATCATTGGAAATTTTGCTTTTACTTATATTTTTAGTAATAAAATTACAAAATGAAGATATATGAGATATACACCCCAATAGATCCATGGGACTTACGCCCCATATCTTGGGGATTATGCCTCACCCCATGCTACATAAAACACCTCGCCTCATGCCCCATCCTTTAAAACACTGGTATCTACCGATAAGAGTCAAGACTTACAACTGCTGGCTGAATTATATTAAAATTATTTGGTTAGTCCTTAATTCTGTACATTGATTATAAGAAACCAATGTACGTACATTTATGATGATATGTGGTGCATTGATGTATACTAATGCATGTGTGTGCTGATTATATGAATTATGGTGAAAGTAGTTGATTACCCGATGCTTGTGGAGTCAATTAATTGGCATGTGATAAGATTGCAATAAATTGTGGTGTATCGGTATGATGCTAAATTGTTCAATGTATTGGTGTGGCGAATTCTATTTCTTTGAAGTAGTAGTCATGACATAGTATATAAATTAAGGGTAATGGGTAATAAAGGGCACATATAGATGAGATAATGAGCATTTACTTGGGTATTGATGCCATGTTATAGGAAATTGTATGAAAATAACCAGCTAATAGTATCCCTTAAGTTATGGTATAACTGAACTGCTATGGCTTGTGAACTAAGTGGACTTGATTATGATTGATGATCCTTAGTTGTAGGGTTAATTGATGAAGTAGAGTTATCATATGTGTTTATACATATTCCTACCACTCTCGTTGTTGCATGATAATTATTGGTTGATTTTACTTATTGAGTTAATTGTGAAATTCATATTCTTATTATGCCGATGGGAAATGCTTCGGGCGAGTGTTATTGTGTTGATGGGAAATGGTTTCGGCGAGTGTTATTATGCCGATGGTTTTGGTGAGTGTTATTGTGCCAATGGAAAATGATTCCGGCAAATGGCTATTATAGACTTTATTGGTATGACTGTTGGCTAACATATGTTGTTGTGGACTATAGATTTCTGTGGGGTTGAGTAAAACTTAAATATAGGTATTGTTTTGCCTATTTTTGTGTTGCTTGGAGGCTGTAATTGAGGAATCCAAATTAAATGTTGGGAGAATTGACAGTAATAATTAATGTTGGTCGGAACTGCCAGGTAGTGATTGTTGAAATCATTGAGAGTGAAGCTAAATGCCTAGTGATACCTGCTAGGGTTAAAACTAAAATAAAAAGATAATTGTAACCTATAGACTTGTTGAGAAAGTTATATAAATGGTTCAAACAAGACTAAAAGGGTTATTGTTTAAGATTGTTTGTTGGCTTTTGTTGAACTCTTCAGACTGGTTGGAAAACATTTTGTTGTACAAGGAAATTATAAGGTTCTCAAATGATTTAAGTAGGGTTGTGAAGATCTTTGACCTGGCATATTGAGGTGCATTTTGATACTATCAGGAGTATAGTTAGTGGGAAAAGTAATGCATGTTTAAACTATGTTATTGTGAAGGCTCAGTTATGACCTAGAAATATCTATGGGGAAAGTGGAATCGATGGATACCTTAGATAGAGGAGTTTATAAGTTGATGTCTAAGGAGAGTACGTCTGTAAAAGGTCCAATTGATGAACCATCCTGTTGAGGAGGCCATGTGGGAGTCCGAAGCAGATATGCGTAACAAATATCCCCATCGTTTTACAGAGTTAGTGGAAACTCTTTTTCTTTTGTTTCCTTTGTCATCCATTCAGGGATGAATGGTGGGTAAATTAATATCTAATATAACAACATGTTCCGTCATTATAGTTTTGTTTAGGGCATTAGTACCCGAGTATAGTTTTCTGTAGGATGAGGGTGATAAAATCTTAGGCTAGGGCAGTTCCAATGAAAATTTGGTGTTGTGTGGTTTCAAGATCCCTTGTGCCTTAGGGATTAGCAGTTGATGTTTTTGATATTATTATGTGATAGCCAAGGGACATAGTAGCCCATAGAAACTTTTCGAATGCTATTCGGGTTCATAGAACTCTGGTTGTAGTGTTTGTCGCGAGAGGATAAATCTATGTTGTTAGAAGACCAACTGTGCATTGTAAAATGGGGGAGTTTTGGAACCTCCAAATTTCTGCCAGTCACCACTGCAGCGGGACCTTTCTCAGCATAGCAGGTTCACTGTAGAGGTCGGTGAGTGAATTATTGGGACCACTGTAGTGGATCCTTTATAGTGAAACCACTGTAGTGGGTCCCTACTCTTTATAGCAGGACCGCTGTAGTGGACCCTGTCCACTATACCATGCACCAACAGTTAAAATGATGGAACTCTATTTTTTTGCCTTCTTTTAATTCAAAACCTCAATACTTTGTCCCAGAACCCTACAAAGGAGATTTTTCATCATCTTTGGGTGACTTCCATGGTTGAGCTAAGTCTATCACTCCCTTCTATCAATAGTTGATTCGTTCTTCTTGTAGAATCACTAAGATGGGGAATTATGGTATAATTCTTGTTGGTTAAATCCTAGGTTCATAAAAGTTTGGGGAAAACATATTGGTAGGTGTATTATCACCTAGAATAACTTCTAGATTGTTAACTAACACTTCTTAGCATGAACTGGTTGTTCTAAAACAAGAACTTTGGTGGTTGGGAACCTTGAGTTCAATAAAAATGGGATATTTAGCATTAAAACTCCATTAATTGAGATAATGTGAGTATGATAGGAATAGTTAATGGTTATGTGACCCTTTGGTAATGTTATAGACCATGAATAAAGGTAGAACTAGTGGGTTTGAATTCTCAAAGGGTTTATTTGAAGAGTAAATAATTAATTACTTTTATAATAGCTTGTTTATTAGATGATTGAATATTCAAAGGCATGAAAGAAGGGAAGGAACATCCATGGTATGGCTTGCTTTTTCCAAGATCTTCAGTTGAGGTAAATTATGGTTTATGAGTAGTAGACTCGGATTATCTAAAAGTATACACTATGTAGAATAGATGGGAGAATGCATGAATAGGACTTCGGGAATGGTGTTTGGATTGGATAACACATGAAATTAATATTATAAAGATCTAACAAGTGTGGTAATATGCTTATATATGAATCCCTTGAGCTATGATGTGCCTTTGTTTGACATTCATGATGTGTTGTAATATGAATAGTGTTAATATGTTTAATGGTGGAAGGATTGAGTAAATCACATAAGCTATTACTTGGAGTTTAAGAGCGTAATATTATTTCTATTGTGTGAGGCGTGTTCTAAATTATTTCTTCTCCTTTTTGTAAATTGATCTTGTAAGCTAAGTATAAAGGAGAATGCCATGACCCAAGCCCTGTCGTGAGTGGCACCCATACTAACCCTCCGGTGGGAGAACCATCTAACACGAATAACCACTATTAACACTTAGTGATTTTTAATGTGAAAGAAAGCAATTCTATATTAATAGCCAATATATGAAATAGTTTACTAAAAAAATACAAAATAATATTAATAAGTCCAAAATGACCCCAAAAACTGAAGGTCATCATACCAAAACATCAAAACAAGACAATCCACGAGTACAACCCAGAAAACTAGCAATAAACTAAAGTTATCTGTGTATGAAACAAGTGGACAAGAACATAATGCAGGAAAAATCCATGGTTTCTCAGAAGATGATGCTCACCCTTGGATCAGAAATAAGTCACTGCCTACAGGTGAGGTCTCGTCTGAGTCATTGGAATATGCTCTGCACTCAACAAAAAGAAGAGAACAGGTAGTATCAGTACAAAACTACTATGTACTGGTAGGGTCATAGCCCATAGGCCAACTCAACTTAACAAATGTGAACACTCAACCAACAATTTGTAAAAAGAAGCAACCATGTAACATTAACAATTATCCATTCAATTGGGCTTTCCTTCACAGATTCACTTAAACAAGCAATCAAGTAACAAAGAAAAGCATATTACAAGTACAAAATATTCAACTCCTGTCAGCTACCAAGACTCATAAAACAGATAGCTCAACCTTGTTACAAATACTCTTTACTGAACTTCAACAACATTAACTCAGTTCAACTACTATATCAATAGCCCCGACCAAAAAAGGATACAATAATAACAAATAATAATATAACTCGGTTTACTCAAGAAACCATCAAATACTCTAATACTGTGTACACACATGCTAAGGGTCTTATAAATTCCCACTAGACATGACCTACAGGGGATGAGCTCAGTCCATGTACCAAAATAACCCAGACAACAAGTGTCTACCCCTTTATCCCAAACCAAGTGTCATACAACTCTTATTCCAATGTCCCCAACCCTTATACTCCTTTAAAATCCACCAATTTTGTGATGATCAACCCATACTGGGTCATCTCACAATATAAAACAATGCTACAACATATACAATAACTTAATGAGATAGTTTAACCACACTTGCATATTCAAACAAGCCCTTTTATATAATCTTATTTTAGGTGAATCAAAACCAACTTGTATAATTATCAAACAAGTTTAATATTCAATAGCATGCATTGCAACAAGTAGACAAATATGCAGTTAACATGCACACATATGTCAATTTAAGTTTTAACTCCAATTCAACCGTAACCTACCTCAATCCAAGCCCTGCAATGCTCTAATGAACTTAAGCCTCGCCTTTACTGGAAGCTTCATCTAGATTGTGGTCTAAAAATAACATAATAAGCACTAATCAGATAATTCTCTAACAGTTTTAAGGATTATAACATAATCCCATAACCCTAAGGCCAATTTAATAAATCATTCCCTTATTCTAGGATTTTCCTACCTTCATTCCTGTTTAATTCTATCAATTTCACACTTACAAGAGCAAATTCTAATAATATAATCAAAACATGTCAACCTTTGGCCAAAACCTAAGGCTTTACACCCTTTTTTACTACTTTACACCAAAAAATCCACCTAGGTTAAGTTAATTCCTCCATCATGATCAAAACCTAGAGATTCTATGATTAATCAACTAAAAACTAGTTAAATAGGTGGATTAACTTAACTCAATGATGAAATTTGGTTAGACTCTGGTGAAATTCGTTCTAGATCACCCTCTCCTGGACTTGGATGAGTTTGGAATGAAAATAACATTTTAAGTCTAAAAACTGCTATTTACTGTGCATAACCTACTATAAAGGCCCAATTTCCACTATAGCATCCCTGCTATAGCGGGACTGACCATTATTGACTTCTACTATAGCAAGAAAATTCCTGCTATTGCGGGCCTATGGTAGCAGCCTGCCTTCTGCTATAGTGGTGTAGGCACGATATTAACTCCAATTAGTCCCAATTTTTCCTAATTTTAAAACACACTCCCAGATTTTGACATCCCAAACTAACCCCTTTACGTCAACTGCTATATCCAGATTTCTACTAACTCAATGTCATGCCTCAAATCCCATTGGGGCGGACATGGCACCCGAAGCCGTTAAGGCCCGAGAGAACCATTCTATACGTTCACATACTTGTCGTCAATGGGCTAGCACTCAATCACTTATGGTCACCACATATCAATAATAGAAATCTAATAAGAACATTTATATAAACATGAGACATGGACGTTGGAGCCATATGGTCAAAAAAGTACAACGTTCCTTCCTTTAACTATATAACGTCTACAAAGCCTCTAGCAGATACAAACCAAAAAATATAGTCGGGAAAATTTCCCACTTTATATACAATGCTTATGCAGTACCAAAACCACATATACATATAACTCGAAAAGCCCCGAACCAAACTGGAGCTAACCAATGTTCTGTAGATGACCCGCAGCCTACTGAGGAGGTCTACTAGTACCTGTACCTGCAACAAGTAAGGTAAGTCCCTCAAGGGACGTCAGCACAAAAGAATGTACTGAGTATGTAAGGCTATAATTAACTGTATGAGATATAATAACTTCAATGGAATTAAGTACAAGTGAACGAACAATATAAATAAACTACCATATGGTGTATGTGTGGAATCATGTGCATTGCTTTCTTTACTTTATTGTACTTTAATTTACTTTACTTTACTATACTGTACATCATCAATCATCAATCATATCATGCCCGGGCCTAATTGATCAGTGGGAAATAACATAATAATTGGGATCGTCATCCATGCGGATGTTCCTTTCATCCCATGGGATAACACCCGTAATAGTGAGATCGACATTCATGCGAGTGTTTCTTTCACTCCATGAGATACCACCCATCCTCAACATTAACCATTACACAATTACTTCATTCTTTAGCTATAAGAGTGATAAGTGAATAACAAGTGCTACTAACTCTGAAATGAGATACTCTAAACCACTTAGAGGAAGGAGACACTGTACAACCCTTTGGGGATAGGACAAGTGTTATGATAATATGAACAATAGATGCTGCAGAAGAATGCGGAAAAGAATAACCTTACACACCTTATCTTCCCAACACGTAACTACAATGATTCAACTCCTTCCTTATGTGTTACTCTACAACACAAGCACATAATGGAGCAAACATTAACGGCTAGCTACATTACAAGTTCACAAGACGGTAAGTAGGTGCTTAACGGAAACTAGAAACCGTCCAACCTCCAAAACACATGGTGCATCACTCCCCCCTTCATTATACTACCAAATAACATTATTCCACCACATTACACTATAACTTACTGCTTTTTCAATAAAACACCACCAAATCAGTCCACACACCACCAAAATAGTCCACACATCAACGTAGACATCGCAAACCGATAGAATTTTACACCCAGTTTATACTTTACATTTCCACCTAAATAGAACTCCACATATTTATTCCGTCAAGTCACATAAATACCTTCCATAACAATATACAAAAAACAGTCCACAATAGTTCCAAAATTCAGTTTAACATACCAAGAGAGTATTCTCTTTTCACTACACCAAACGTTCCATTTATAAACACGTATAAACATTCCCATCAAGCCATACATAAAAGTAACAATTTAGGGGCAGAGCCACACTTTAATATACTGAAATTTCATCGTCATAACTTAATTTCTTCAACACCTTAAGCCCCTATACAAGTCCAAACCACAAGGAAGACAAATTCATCAAAACCAACACAAGTGGACTCCCAACTAATTAAGGGACTGCCCTATATATTTTAAACATAAACAACCTGATTTCCACAACCTATTATACATATATTACATCAATATATAAGGGTAAGTACTTACCAAATCTTGCAAGTGGAAGATTTGTCCAAAGGGGTGGTTGGTTAGGGTTTGAGAGAGAAGAGAGTAATTTAATTTAAAAGCTGGAATTTGGCAAGTGAATTGTGAAGAAAATAAGCTGCATTTCAGCTTTATATACTCCCTCTTGGAACCGACTTTCTAAGGCTATACTTAGCCAATTCTTGGTCAAAAATAGTCCAAGTAGGTGATGCACCTACTTGGCTATGCAAGCTGTCCAAAACAGTCCACTTTCTCACTTATTTCTACTTGGATAATGTCTTGTTGGGCCTGAATTAATAGTATGTGTTGGGCTGGTCATCTTTAAATTTTTATGTACTTACTTTGGGCCTCAATTGATTCCATTAACTTATATCCAAATTCAGCCCAATAGTTTAATTAGGTGATACACCTACTATCTTAATTAAGTCACGGAAGCACCTCATTTATGTTCTCCCCTTTTTCCAACGTCTTAATCCTTCTACCTTAATCCACCACTTAACTTTAACTTTACACTCAAGTATTTACTTATTATCTCAAGTTTAAATACTTTTATCCATGCTAGGTTGATCATATAAGTTTTGAAAATGTACGGGGTGTTACATCCTCCCTCCCTTAGGAACATTCGTCCTCGAATGGTAGTATCATCACTATTCAGCTTAAACGAGTTCAAGCTTAAGTTTAATCTTTATACTACCATATAACACTTATATATTTATATACTTACTTGTTATTGCTCCAATTCAGCATCTAAGGCTTCCACTTCGATTTCAAATAATTGAGGATACTTAGATTTCATCAGTTCCTCAGCTTCCCATGTGATCTCTTCTACCTGTTGATTCCTCCAAAGCACTTTTATGGAAGCTACCTCTTTATTTCTTAACTTCTTAACTTGTCGATCCAGAATAGCAATAGGTATCTCTTCATAGGTAAGATCCTCCATAACTTTTACATCTTCAATGGGAGTAACATGAGATGGATCTCCTATGCATTTTCAAAGCATCGAAACATGAAATATCGGCTGAACAGTGGAGAGTTCTTGGGGTAGTTCCAACTCATACGCAACTTGCCCAAATCTTCTAATAATTTTATATGGTCCTATATAACGTGGACTCAATTTTCCTTTCTTTCTGAATCGCATTACCCCCTTCATCGGTGACACTTTCAAAAATACCCAATCACCTATGGCGAATTCGAGCTCTCTTCTTCTAACATCAGCATATGACTTATGGTGACTTTGGGCTGTCTGTAGTTGCTGCTGTATCATCTTAACTTTCTCCATAGCTTGATGGACGAGATCCGGTCCAAATAGGGCAGTTTTACCTGCTTCAAACCATCCGATAGGTGATCTACACTTCCTCCCATATAATGCTTTGTAAGGAGCCATCTTGATACTTGAATGATAGCTATTATTGTAGGAAAATTCAACGAGAGGTAAATGATCATCCCAATTGCCTTTAAATTCTAATGCGCACGCTCGTAGCATATCTTCAAGTGTCTGGATAGTACGTTCTGCTTGTCCATCCGTCTGAGGACGGAAAGCCGTACTCAAATTTACTTGTGTACCCAAGTTCTTCTGAAATGATCTCCAAAAATGTGCAGTAAATTGTGCTCCCCTGTCTGATATAATGGAGACCGGAATTCCATGTAATCGCACTATCTCTTTAACATACAATCTTGCATAATCTTCTGTTGTATAGGTGGTCTTGACAGGTAGGAAATGTGCTGACTTGGTAAGCCTGTCAACTATGACCTATATAGAATCAAATTTTTGCAGTGTACGAGGAAAACCTGTGATGAAGTCAATATTAATCATATCCCATTTTCAAACTGGAAGATTGATACATTGCATGTAACCTCTAGGTTTCTGATGCTCCACTTTAACTTGTTGACAATTTAGGCATTGAGTTACAAATTTGGCAATGTCCTTATTCATATTTTCCCACCAATACACTTCTTTCAAATCATGGCACATTTTGGTAGCTCCCGGATGAATAGAATATCGTGAATGATGCGCCTCTGTCACAATTCGTCTCCTTAGCTCATCTATATTCAATACACATAATCTACCTTGGCATTGAAGTACCCCTTATTGTGTAAGATCAAAGACCTTAGTCAGACCCTGTTGTACATTTTCCTTTAGCTGCAATAACATAGGATCCGCAAACTGCTTTTCTTTCACCTCAGATATCAATAAAGATTCAGCTACATTTTGTACAATAACCCCTTCATCTGAGGATTCGACAAGACGAACCTCCAAGATGGCTAATTGATGTAGCTCTTTGACTAAATCTTGCTTTTCTGTCAAGTGGCCACTAGTGCCTCCTATTGCTTTGAGGCTCAATGCATCAGCTACCATATTTGCTTTTCCTGGATGATATAGAATATCAATATTATAATCTTTCAATAGCTCAAGCCACCTTCATTGCCTCAAATTGAGTTCCTTCTGCTTAAAGATATACTGTAAACTTTTGTGATCAGTATAGATGTCAACATGAACTCCATACAAATAATGACGCCATATCTTTAAAGCAAATACCACCGCTGCTAATTCAAGATCATGCGTGGGATAGTTTCTCTCGTGTGGCCGCAGCTGTCGTGAAGCATATGCTATTACATTACTGTGCTGCATCAATACACACCCTAGGCCAATTCCAGAAGCATCACAATATACTGCATACCCCTCTATGCCTTCCAGAAGTACCAATACCGGTGTAGAAGTCAATTTATCTTTCAGCTCTTGGAAACTTCTCTCACATGCATCATTCCATTAAAATTTGACTGCCTTGTGTGTAAGCTTCGTTAAAGGTGCAGCAATGGAATAAAACCCTTCAACAAACGTTCGATAATAACCTGCCAACCCAAGGAAGCTACGAATTTCTGTAGGTGTCGTAGGCCTTGGCCAATTTTTCACCGCTTCAATCTTTTGCGTATCAACCCTTATCCCTTCATCTGATACAATGTGACCCAAGAATGCCACAGACTTCAACCAAAATTCACATTTAGAGAACTTTGCATATAACTTACGTTTAGCACCTTGTAATTGATCAAACAAATCATCAATTCTAGGAAAGGGATATTTGTTCTTAATTGTCACCTTATTCAATTTCCGATAGTCAATGTACATTCTCAATGTGCCATCTTTCTTCCGTACAAATAATACCGGTGCACCCCACGGGGACATACTAGGCCTGATGAAGCCCTTGTCTAGCAAATCTTTTAATTGCTCCTTCAATTCACGCAATTCTGTTGGAGCCATTCTATACGGGGGAATAGAGATAGGCTGAGTGTCTAGATTTACAATGATACCAAACTCTACTTCCCATTCTGGGGGAAAACCTAGAATATCCTCTGGAAATACGTCAAGAAATTTATTGACCACTGGAACCGAATGAGGAGTTGGTGGTTTCGCATCAATATCATGCACTCTCACTAAGTGGCATATATATCCCTTGGATATCATTTTCCTAGCCTTAAGATAGGAAATAAATTTGTCTCTCGGTGCTCCTACATTACCCTTCCATTCAAGAACATCCTTTTGTGGAAAATGGAATTGTACCCTCTTGGCTCGACAATCTACCGTGGTATAACAAGAAGCTAGCCAATCCATTCCCATTATAACATCAAAATCTATCATTTCTAGATCAACAAAATCAACCAACATATCATGACCACCAACAGTGACTATGCAATCACGATAAACTCTCTTTGCTATAATAGATTCACCAATCGGTGTAGTTACGTCAATTGACTTAACTAGTAATTCCGGCGTTCTTTCAAATTTTTCAGCAATCAAAGGAGTAACATATGATAATGTAGAATCCGGATCAATCAACTTATATACATTATGTGAGAATATGGATAAGATACCTGTAACTACATCAGGAGATGCTTCCAAATTCTGACGGTCTGCTAGAGCATAAATACGATTTTGAGTTCCATTGGAATTAGCTGCTCCTCTAGCACCTCTACCGTGTCCAATAGGCTGCACTCCTCTACCTAAGGAAGGCACCGATGATGATGATGCCACAGTGGATCCTGTAGGTCATACCATGCTTCCCGAGCCTCTTCGTGGGCATTCCCTTATCATGTGCCCCGTCATGCCATACCAATAACAAACATTCATACCCAGTCGGCATTCACCTGAATGATATCGCCTGCAATGCTGACACAGTGGGAGAAAAGATCCCGATGTCTGTAAACCATGACTCCCACTACTTTGCCCATCTTGATTACTTCTAAACCCTCAAAATTGAGATAAAGTGCCTACCGTGGAATGAGAAAATGGTGGCCTAGGTGGTCTATTTGTAATGACCCTCCAGGTCATTTTATCGATTTCCATATGTTCTGACACTTCGAGCCTTCCCACAGTGGCTACATGTCATTTATGACTTGCTGGAACTGTCGGTTCGATTATCGGATAGTCCGTTTGGATTTTAGGCTCATTTCTCTGTTTTGAAGCTTTCGATGTTAAGAAATTGGTCTCGGACCAAAAGTCCTAGTAGATGATCATAGATGGAAATTCTGACAGTGCCATCAACTCAAGAACGTTGATTTTAGGCTAGAGGGACCCTTGGTTCAGGTCCCAAGGCTTTCAGACTCATTTTGGACTGTTGGTTGAAAATTGGTTAAAATGGAACTATAGTTATGGGCCCCACATTTAATTGAAACGACCTCAAATGGAAATTCCAATGATTCCATTGGATCCGGGACGTGTTTTATGATCAATTTGAACTATTGGTTCATGTTCATAGGGCTCCGGATGAGTTCCGAGGGTCAAAAACAAGTTTTGGAATTTGTTGGTGCTGGTGTGACCGCTTTAGTGGTAATTATTCCCTCTGATCAGGCCCCTTTAGCGGTCAAAGTTCTGCTTTAGCGGCCATCGCGGATTATAAGACCCAAACCGAACCCATTTTGTATTTTTGACATTTCGGGAGCTAGGAAGCTCCGTTTTAGGCGATTCTCAGTGCGTTGGTCTCGTATGATCATTGTCTATGTGAATGTACCCTTAACTTATCCCATTTTACAATAATATACATTTTGTTATTCCTAATTTCCGATTAAAGTTTCGATTCAAAAACCCTTTTTCCGCCATTGTTGGAGCTTAGAGCGTGGGAAGTGTGGGTAACCATTCTTAAGACTAAGGTAAGTTTTTTTAACGTCCTTTGATCATTCCCATTATTTTTCCTCACAGAATTATGCTCTTTTCCTTGTTAATTCTTAGAATTTAGGTGTTGGAAATCCATAACTTTAGGGACTGATTTGAGCCTCGATTTACGCTCCATTTGTGCTCAACTTTTGAGCACATATTCCTTATAGTTTGAGGGACCTCATGACTGATTCACTTTTGGGATTCCATTAGCGGGGCCCACGGACCCATTATTAACCCTATTTTGGGCCCAAAGTTTTATATTACAATATGGGTATCGTTTTAATCATAGTGAAGTGTAGGTTACTATTTTGATAGTGTGGCATCGATTCGGGATCGTGGAGCAAGGTTGAGCGACTTGTGTACACTTCAAGAATTGCGGTTCGGCATCGAGGTAGGCTCCGGTCTACTTTTCTCTTTGAGATTGTGTATAGTATAGACTACATGCTAGGTAGGGAATATAGGATATGCTTATAGCTCGTATAGCATGACTTATCCTATTTTATGGAATTTGGGGTAGAGATGTTACCTGAACCCTAGTATGAGTACTTGTTATGTCCATAGAGCCCTATTGCCCTTGATTATAAGCATGTTAACAACATTTAATGATTAAGGATACTTTGGTATGAGACTTACCATTTGATTAGCGATTCAGGAGGTTTGTGGTGGCTTTATGCCTTAATTATTGTGGTTGCCCGAATTGTGGGACCTTGCTTTATTGGTTACATGCTATTGGGCCTGAGACTGTGTTTGGGAGGCTAGTTGGACTCTGGTGAGTATTCTTCCCTTAGTAAGGGTAAGATTATCATTTATAGACATCGAGGCGCTTATGATTATGTTGTTTGGATACTAGTGATGGCATGCATACTATCTGGTGCATTCATGCTCATTAAGGGGTACGATTCCAACCAAATCCTTGATTTTACTACTATTTCCAAAAAGGGATTTATTCCCACTTTTCACTTTTAAAAAGGGTTATTTTATAATAGGAATCGTACCACCTCATTTAATGGATTACGAGCTTTGGAACTGAAAATGATGTTTTAGAACTTCGACCGAGGATGATTTTGGTCTATTATTTACCCACTCACTTTGTGACTATTTGCTCCGATCGAGGGATATTCCGACCCTTTGTACATGATTTAGTCCCGGGTATGATCTCGGGCAATGGATTTACGGATTTATATCCTTTTTGAGACGGTTCGAGTCCGTGCATTGCATTATTTATTTAAGACCGGTTTGAGTCCGACATTATGATATTAAGACCGATTCGAGTCCGACATGATGATATGTAAGATCGGTTCGAGTCCGACATTATGATATTATGATCGGTTCGAGTCTGGCATGATGATATGTAAGATCGGTTCAAGTCCGGCATTATGATATTTATATACCGGTTTGAGTCTGAAAACTATTATATATATATATATATATATATATATATATATACCAGTTCGAGTCTGAAATTATGATATTTAAAGATCGGTTCGAGTCTGACACTTTCCATTCGGTTTATATTGCATTCATCCATTCACATACATTGCCTATCACCAGTATAGTTGTTTGGTTCCTGTATCTATCGATCGTATGAGAGGCTGTATAGGTACGAGTTATGGTTGCTGTTTGCTGAGTGTTTCTGTGAACCTTCAGGGCTTATGGGGGTTCGGTTAGGTACTTATATGGCCGGACTAGTCGGCTACTTCATTATGGTTTATTACGGTTAGTTCATGGCAGGTTGGTTTTGGACTGGTACCTGAGATTAGAGGTACGTTTCTGATCCTTTTATCCTTTCATTAATTTATATTATGGTTAGTTTATCCCTGGATTTATCACCCTTTTTGGGTTATAGGCTTGATGAGGCTAGTGTTGGCTCCTTTACTGGGCAATGGACCTTGAGATGTTAGGTTGACTCCCGTAGGTAGTTACCTTTGAGTTAGACCTATATGTATACTTATATGTATGGTATCACCGTATATCCCTCTCTTTCCTTATCTATATACATTGTATATGTATCCTTTGGCCTTGTACTACAATTATATATCCTTCTTTTATTCTTCATTTGTATATTGGCCAGTGATATACGATATTGCACTTTAGTTCCTGAAAGATGTCAGGATAGAGTAGTTATCCCTATGGATCCATTAGCATTGTTATGTCTAGTTTCATGGATAGTTGCCTGTAGTTACTTTCATGCCTTCATGTTATTTATGCTTACATTATTTCTGGAGCTCAGTCAGCCGTTGCCTACTGAGTACCACGTATTGGTACTCATACTACACTTCTGCAGCCTGCAGGCCATACTGTGCCATTGATGTGTGTATACCGTGGGAGCAGCTATGGATCGGAGATATGGGTTAAGCTCCCCACATTTTGGAGTATTCCTACTCTCCCTCTTATTGTTAGACTGTTCTCTATGTTGTGTCAGAGATGGCTTGTATACATACATTTTTCCTGTATTTCACTTGTACTCCTGATGTATTAGAAGCTCTTGTACTGGCTCCACCAGGTCTTGGGTTTATATTAGCTTTATTATTATATTTATTTTGTTATTTCCTTTATTTCTTTTGGTAGTCTGTTACTAGCTGTTTCGGACTATGGGTTGGCTTACCTACTGGTGGGTTATAGTTGGTGCCATCATGACCTGAGAAATTGGGTTGTGACAAACTGGTATCAGAGCCTAGGTTTACTAGTGTTGTTGGTACAAGAGCTAAGTGTTTAGTAGAGTCCCACGGATCGGTGCGGAGACGTCCGTATCCTATCTTCGGGAGGCTACAGGGCATTCTTAGGAAATTATATTCTTGACTCCTTGTCGTGTGTCCATACTTCTATGAACCTCTAAGTACTTCTTTTGACTCCATTCTATATCAAAGTGAAAACACGAGGCCATCGATAGATGCGGACGGTATTTTGGCTCGTGTTACCAGAAATTATTTTCAGCATTGGGCTAGAGAGTTAGAGGTTTACAACAAAGATCTCCAGAGTCAACCATAGGGTCTGGGGTCAGCCAAGGTTTCGACAAAGGTTGTGGCTGCCTCAGTTTTTAAAGATTCGGTGTTGTAGGTTCCGAGTCTATTTCTGGATACCTCTCAGCTAGAGGAAATATTGGGTCCATCGAGTAGTTCTCAGACTAGAGTTGGAGTGATTAGTGCTCAGCATGGTTCTCTGTCTGTTTCAGCATTCTCTATCTATTTCAAAGTATGAAATTGGGTTTCTCGAGTGTGCCAGGCATACTCCTATGTGAATTCCCACTGAGCATGAGATAGTTCAGGGATTTATCAGAGGGTTGACTTTACCACTCCATTGGGCATTGGAACATTTGATAAAAGTTGGGCCTTCCTTCCCTGAGGTTGTTGATCACGCGAGGGCTACAAAGAGGCTTGCTTTAAGAAATATGAAAATGGTTGTAAGAGCCCATGTCAGCAGTTCAGTGCTAGGGGTATTCCGTTTGGAAGTCGAAATCTTCTCAGAAGAAGTAAGCATAACTTGCCACCTTTTAGGCATGTTCATATGGCACCTCAGCTTATGGATAGCTCTAGGGTTGATCATGGCAGTATCAGTGGATAGAGTCTTGTTAAGAAATCACGGAGTATTTGATCTAGGCCTTCAGGCTGTGGCGCCCATCGTGGATCAGCAGATTTGGGTATCTGAGAGTCCCCGGTGCATGTTTTGATTATGGTAAGTGTGGTCACTGGTATAAAAATTGCCCAGGCGTGAGTTGGTTGGCCAGTTGGGGTTAGCTCGTGTTACCTACCTAGATTAGAACTTCAGGGGTTGTTGTGACCACAGAGAGACCAGTCAGTGGTCCAGAAAGTGTCTCTGACAGGGGATCATAGTCATTCAAATCATCTAGATCAGTCTCACAGTGTGTTCGCACCTTCAATTAAAGGCAGTGCACCTAGTGCCTCAGTTGATCATTCAGACGCTCAATCTGAGTTCGGATATGCTTAGATTTATACTCTTTCGGGCACACCAAACTTATGATGTCGGATTTCCACGGTATGAAGTGCGCCTTTAATTCTATGTCTTTAGTTACTATTTGAGTTGTGTTGGGGTTTTTATACCCATCGATGATTATATGCCATGGTATTTCTATATTGGTTGTTGTATGCCTTGGCATTTTCATGGTGATTGATGTATGCCTTCGTGTAGGTTTAGGCATGTATGACTACCCCCGTAGATAATTCTTTAGTAGTGGATCAGTGTAGTATTGTCCTAGGGGTGTAGCAATTGGGTTAAAGTCCCATTTTTCCTTGGCATATTGGCCTTGTTATGGCTATAGAGTGGATCAATATCATATTTCCCTTGGGGTATGGCATTTGGATTAAAGTCCCATTTCCTTGACATTTTAGTCTTTTTGTGACCCTAGAATGGTACTTCGGTTGATTTTTATTTTAGTACCACCTGCTTCTTATGCGGTTGATATTATGGTCATTAGTTTGACATTGACTGATTTTGATTTGGTAGACGGCTAGACTAGCGTTATCTAGTTAGCATTTTCCCTTCCTTACGATTCTTATTTCCTTGGCATAGTTGGATACCTCGGTTGGTTAGCCTTCCCTTTCTGTTAACAAGATCGGTTGTAGAGTGGATTGTGAGTATGAAGGTAAGCTTGACCTTACAGGGCTTTATTATGACTATAACATTGATAGTCTTCTTCCATAGCCCGTTTCTTTGTTGATGCATTTGGGAGTTGTCCTTCAATTTTGGATAGGTCATCACCCGGTAGTGGTCTTGATCTTGAGGTTCACTTTGATTTGGGGTTGGCAATTCAGTTCTATCGCACGTTTCTGAGACTTATTTTTGGATTTATGGATTCGTCTCCTGGTGAGCGTGTTGATCTAGGTTTTGGTGTGTAGTTGGATACTCCATTCTTCCTGTGCTATGGTATATGGTTCAACCGAGTTAAAAGTTGATGTAATTGGGAGAATTCAGAAAATTCTCATTTCGGCACTTGTTCGGCCTTGCATGACTTTGCAGAGTGCTTCTGCTTGATGATATGCGCCGATGGGAATTCTTCGCCATAGATTGAGTAGTGGTTTGACCAGATGCAGGCTAAGGTTGTATTCCCTCCGAGTTACTCGAGTGTTGACTATCAGTAGCACTTGTTACAGCCTTGGTGAGTTCTTGGTTATGCCGTGATACAATCTGACCTTAGCGAATTGGGTCTTGATTGCTCGTATCTTCATCATATTGCTTTTCCCCAGTTGGGATTTTGTTCTTCGGCGACATTTCAGTTTCAACCTCGCGGAGATTGTTGGGCATGTGCTTGATCTTCTAATAGCAAGGTTGGTTGGGGCAATTGGCCTTTGTAAGTACATGTTGGCTCCAGTTTTAGATTTTGAAGCCTTCAGATGATGGCTTGGGAGTCCTGATAGATTTCGGCTTATGGATGCCTACTCGTCATCATGATCAGTTGGATAGTTGAGATCGAGTAGTTCAGCTTCAGTGCTGGAACCTTGGCTTGGGTTTGCATACCTTTGTTGCATCCCCGTTTCCAGATTCGCCTAGGTTGGGCATTCATTTCTAGGCTGGCTAAGCCTACTCCTTGCATACCGGTTCATTTTTCTTCAGTTTTGATAGACCGTGTATGGCAGATGGTCAGAAGACGGTCCATCGGTATATGGTATTGGTTTCTACTATTTCTGACCTTAGTTCTCTATTTTGGGTCAGAATAAGGAATTTTCTCCTCAGTAGGAGAAGTGCGCCTAAGTTGGGCTTAGCATGGCTTTATCCACAGTTGGTGGGACATCCTAGAGCTGACCGTTCAGTTTCATGAGATTGGTGCTTCGGATTCTTGACTTTCAGTTTCAAGAGTCATCCAGGCCAGTTGTAGCTTTGGCCTAATTGTGCAGACCTTGGTCACCTCTATTTGTGAGTCTTGGTAGCACCTTATGGGCTTATTATTGCGCTTGCCATCATGGGTTTTTGGCAAGTCAGCTTCGACCTTTCGAGATCAGTGTGTGGTGAATGCGCGGACGGGACTCAGATGATATCTTGAATGATTCGGAGTAGGTAGCAGGTTTGGAAAGGCAAAAGAAGGTTAAGTTTGGATGTTGGAGTTGTAGCATGATTCTGACCTTGGATTGCCTTTAGCCTGGCTGAGTTTCCACCTAGTTAGGCTGGTATTAGTGTTGTCAGCATGTTGTGGTCTGGATGTGCGAGCATCAGTCGTTCTCGATTCAGTTGGAGGCCAGTTGATTATTGAGGTTGAGTTTTGGTTATTTGGAAAAGTGAAGTAAGGAAGTTGGTTGAAAAAGGGATACCTTTGGCAAAATCCCTTGGAAGAGTTGTCTTTTCTTTGAGGTTGTCTGGGGAGTCATGTTCGAAGAATGTGGGCCCAGTACCTCATACTTTTGAGCTTTCGGGCTCTTTCTATCCATTGACTTTCGCCACAAAAAGTCCTTTTAGTAGTGGATATTGTAATGACCCTCCAGGTCATTTTCTCGATTTCCATGCGTTCTGACACTTCGAGCCTTCCCACAGCGGCTACATGTCATTTATGACTTGCCGAAACTGTCGGTTCGGTTATCGGACAGTCCGTTTGGATTTTAGGTTCATTTCACTGTTTTGAAGCTTTTTGTTGTTAAGAAATTGTTCTCGGACGTAAAATCCTAGTAGATGATCACAGATGGAAATTCTGACAGTGCCATCAGCCCCGGAACGTTGATTTTAGGCTATAGGGACCCTTGGTTCAGGTCCCAAGGCTTTCGGACTCATTTTGGACTGTTGGTTGAAAATTGGTTAAAATGGAACTATAGTTCTGGGCCCCACATTTAATTGAAACGACCTCGGATGGAAATTCCGATGATTCCATTGGATCTGGAACGTGTTTTATGATCAATTTGAACTATTGGTTCATGTTCACAGGGCTCCGGCTAAGTTCCGAGGGTCAAAAACAAGTTTTGGAAGTTGCTGGTGCAGGTGTGGCCGCTTTAGCGGCCATTGACCGTTTGACCGACCGCTAATGCAACCATTTGACTGCTTTAGCGGTAATTTTTCCCTCTGATCAGGCCGCTTTAGCGGTCAAAGTGCCGCTTTAGCGGCCATCGCGGATTATAAGACCCAAACCGAACCCATTTTGTATTTTTGACATTTCGGGAGATAGGAAGCTCCGTTTTAGGCGATTCTCAATACGTTGGTCTCGTATGATCATTGTCTATGTTATTGTACCTTTACTTATCCCATTTTATAAGAATATACATTTTGTTATTCCTAATTTCCGATTAAAGTTTCGATTCAAAAACCCTTTTTCCGCCATTGTTGGAGCTTGGAGTGTGGGAAGTCTGGGTAACCGTTCTTAAGACTAAGGTAAGTTTTTTTAATGTCCCTTGATCATTCCCATTATTTTTTCTCATAGAATTACGCTCTTTTCCTTGTTAATTCTTAGAATTTAGGTCTTGGAAGTCCATAACTTTGGGGACTGATTTGAGCCTCGATTTACGCTCCATTTGTGCTCAAATTTTAAGCACATATTCCTTATAGTTTGAGGGACCTCGTGACGGATTCACTTTTGGGATTCAGTTAGCGGGCCCCATGGGCCCATTGTTGACCCGATTTTGGGCCCGGAGTTTTATATTACAATATGGGTATCGTTTTAATCATAGTGACGTGTAGGTTACTATTTTGATAGTGTGGCATCGATTCGGGATCGTGGAGCAAGGTTGAGCGACTTGTGTACACTTCAAGAATTGCGGTTCAGAATCGAGGTAGGGTCCAGTCTACTTTTCTCTATAAGATTGTGTATAGTATAGATTACATGCTAGGTAGGGAATATAGGATATGATTATCGATAGTATAGCATGACTTAGCCTATTTTATGGAATTTGGGGTAGAGATGTGACCTGGACCCCAGTATGAGTACTTGTTATGTCCATAGAGCCCTATTGCCCTTGATTATAAGCATGTTAACCATAGTTAATGATTAAGGATCCTTTGGTATGAGATTTACCATTTGATTAGCGATTCAGGAGATTTGTGGTGGCTTTATCCCTTGATTATTGTGGTTGCCCAAATTGTGGGACCTTGCTTTATTGGTTACATGCTATTGGGCCCGAGACTGTGTTTAGGAGGCTAGTTGGACTCTGGTGAGTATTCTTCCCTTAGTAAGGGTAAGATTATCATTTATAGACATCGAGGCGCTTATGATTATGTTGTTTGGATACTAGTGATGGCATGCATACTATCTGGTGCATTCATGCTCATTAAGGGGTACGATTCCAACCAAATCCTTGATTTTACTACTATTTCCAAAAAGGGATTTATTCCCACTTTTCACTTTTAAAAAGGGTTATTTTATAATAGGAATCGTACCACCTCATTTAATGGATTACGAGCTTTGGAACTGAAAATGATGTTTTAGAACTTCGACCGAGGATGACTCCGGTCTATTATTTACCCACCCACTTTGTGACTATTTGCTCCGATCGAGGGATATTCCGACCCGTTGTACATGATTTAGTCCCGGGTATGATCTCGGGCAATGGATTTACGGATTTATATCCTTTTTGACACAGTTCTAGTCCTTGCATTGCATTATTTATTTAAGACCGATTTGAGTCAGGCATTATGATATTAAGACCGATTCGAGTCCTGCATGATGATATGTAAGACCGGTTCGAGTCCGACATTATGATATTAAGACCGGTTCGAGTCCGGCATGATGATATGTAAGACCGATTCAAGTCCGGCATTATGATATTTATATACCAGTTCAAGTTCGGAAGCTATGATATATATATATATATATACCAGTTCGAGTCCGAAATTATGATATTTAAAGACCGGTTCGAGTCCGACACTTTCCATTCGATTTATATTGCATTCATCCATTCACATGCATTGCCTATCACCAGTATAGTTCTTTGGTGCCTGTATCTATCGATCGTATGGGAGGCTGTATAGGTACGGGTTATGGTTGCTGTTTGCTGAGTGTTTCTGTGAACCTTCTGGGCTTATGGGGGCCCGGTTAGGTACTTGTGTGGCCGGACTAGCCGGCTACTTCATTATGGTTTATTACGGTTAGTTCGTGGCAGGTTGGTTTTGGACTGGTACCTGAGATTAGAGGTACGTTTCTGATCCCTTTATCCTTTCAGTAATTTATATTATGGTTAGTTTTTCCCAGGATTTATCACCCTTTTTGGGGTATAGGCTTGATGAGGCTAGTGTTGGCTCCTTTACTGGGCAATGGACCTTGAGATGTTAGATTGACTCCCCCAGGTAGTTTACCTTTGAGTTAGACCTATATGTATACTTATATGTATGGTATCACCGTATATCCCTCTCTTTCCTTATCTATATACATTGTATATGTATCCTTTGGCCTTGTACTACAATTATATATCCTTCTTTTATTCTTCATTTGTATATTGGCCAGTGATATACGGTATTGCACTTTAGTTCCTGAAAGATGTCAGGATAGAGTAGTTATCCCTATGGATCCATTAGCATTGTTATGTCTAGTTTCATGGATAGTTGCCTGTAGTTACTTTCATTCCTTCATGTTATTTATGCTTACATTATTTCTGGAGCTCAGTCAGCCGTTGCCTACTGAGTACCACGTATTGGTACTCATACTACACTTCTGCAGCCTGCAGGCCATACTGTGCCGTTGATGTGTGTATATCGTGCGGAGCAGCTATGGATCGGAGATATGGGTTAAGCTCCACACGTTTTGGAGTATTCCTACTCTCCCTCTTATTTTTAGACTGTTCTCCATGTTGTGTCAGAGACGGCTTGCATACATACATTTTTCCTGTATTTTACTTGTACTCCTGATGTATTAGAAGCTCTTGTACTGGGTCCACCAGGTCTTGGGTTTATATTAGCTTTATTATTATATTTATTTTGTTGTTTCCTTTATTTCTTTTGGTAGTCCGTTACTAGCTATTTCAGACTATGGGTTGGCTTACCTACTGGTGGGTTATGGTAGGTGCCATCATGACCTATGAAATTGGGTCGTGACACTATTAAAACTCCGAGGCCTGAACTCTCCTTGGGACGCCATAGACTATCCCGTAGATCTAGTTCTCTTTGACGGCCCTTCTTCAAACCCTTGTGTTCTTCTCCGTTGCCTCTGATCTTCCATTCTCTGCGCAAAGGCCTATATTAAAGCTATGTCCATATCCCTGTTCAACACAGCAATAGTGCAATCTCGAACCAAATATTGCTCCAGTCTGTCCACATACCGATGAACTCTATCGGTCATCGTAGCTAGCACATTTGGAGCATAACGGGCCAAAGAGTTAAATCGAAGGCTATACTCTCGGACGCTCATGTTACCCTGCCGCAGATTCAAGAACTGGTCTGCATGAGCCTCTCGGACCTCATATGGGAGATAGTGATCAATGAATGCCATTTTAAATTCTTCCCAACCAGCTGGGAGTGCATCAATACGCCTCGACTGTTTCTAATCTTCATACCATAAAATAGCCTCGCCCTTCAATCTATAGGCCACAAGCTTAACTGTTTCAGAACCGAACACATGCATAACCTCCAAAGCCCTTTGAATTTGATCTGTAAAATCTTGAGGGTCCTCATTTGGATCTGATTCAGTGAATATGGGAGGATCTAACTTCAGAAAATCCTGTGTCCGTCGACTAGCTGCACTATCATCACTTGTCGTTGGACCACCTTGTCCCTGAACTTGTACAACAACTATTCGGGTCAACATTTGCACTGCATTCTATAAATCCTGGTTAGTAGTATTTATTGGTGGTCCTGCAGGTACTTTTCTTCCTCTTAACTCTTCTGACAATGGAAGAGTGGAAGAAGCCTGTGATGCAAACTCACTTTCAGCTTCACCTTGATTAGCTTGTTTAGGTGGTGATTTACTGGTTCCTTCTCCGGCATCCATGTCTATCTTCTTACCTCTACCTCTACCTCTTCTTGTAACCGACATTTTTACTATAACACAAGTAAACAATTTCAATGGTCAAATATGATTTCACCTACAACTTTAGCTCTATTGCACTATCTAGGAAATGAAGAAAAAAAACAACTCCTAAATGTCCCGTAGTCTCCTACGTATAGATGTGGTGCACAACACATCCATAAGTAAGACTCTACTCAGACACGGCTTTGTAGACACCCTAGGACTACCTTCTCTGATACCACTTTTTTCACGCCTCAAATCCCTTTGGGGCGGAGGTGGCAGCCGAAGCCATTAAGGCCCGAGAGAACCATTCTATGCGTTAACATACTTGTCGTCAATGGGCTAGCACTCAATCACTTATGGTCACAACATATCAATAATATAAATCTAATAAGAACATTTATATAAACATGAGACATGGCCGTTGGAGCCATATGGTCAAAAAAGTACAACGTTCCTTCCTTTAACTGTATAACGTCTACAAAGCCTCTAACAGATACAAACAAAAAAATATAGTCGGGAAAATTTCCCACTTTATATACAATGCTTATGCAGTACAAAACCACATATACATATGACTCGGAAAGCCCCAAACCGAACTGGAGCTCACCAATCTTCTGTGGATGACCCGCAGCCTACTGAGGAGGTCTACTAGTACCTGTGCCTGCAGCAAGTAAGGTAAGTCCCCCAAGGGACGTCAGTACGAAAGAATGTACTGAGTATGTAAGGCTATAAGTAACTGTATGAGATATATACTGAGTATGTAAGGCTATAAGTAACTGTATGATATATAATAACTTCAATGGAATTAAGTACAAGTGAACGAACAATATAAATAAACTACCATATGGTGTATGTGAGGAATCATGTGCATTGCTTTCTTTACTTTATTGTACTTTACTTTACTTTACTTTACTTTACTATACTCTACATCATCAATCATCAATCATATCATGCCCGGGCCTGACTGATCAGTGGGAAATAACATAATAATCGGGATCGTCATCTATGCGGATGTTCCTTTAATCCCATGGGATACCACCTGTAATAATGGGATCGACATTCATGCGAGTGTTTCTTTCACTCCATGAGATACCACCCATCCTCAATATTAACCATTACACAATTACTTCATTCTTTAGCTATAAGAGTGATAAGTGAATAACAAGTGCTACTAACTCTTAAATGAGATACTCTAAATCGTTTAGAGGAAGGAGACACTGTACAACCCTTTGGGGATAGGACAAGTGTTATGATAATATGAACAATAGATGCTGCAGAAGAATGCGGAAAAGAATAAACTTACATACCTTATCTTCCCAACATGTAACTACAATGATTCAGCTCCTTTCTTATGTGTTGCTCTACTACACAAGTACATAATGGAGCGAACATTAATGGCTAGCTACATTACAAGTTCACAAGACGGTAAGTAGGTGCTTAACGAAAACTAGAAACCGTCCATCCTCCAAAACACATGGTGCATCACTCCTGTCACAACCTGAAATCCCATTCGGGCCGGACTGGCACCCAAAGCCAATATGTCCCGAGAGAACCAATCTGTGCTCTTATTCACTCACAAGTATACCTTAGTATCAATCTTATTATACTTCATGCAACTAGGCGGAAGTCATGGAAAACTTATACAATATATGAAACTTGGCCGTCCATCAAGTTAAACAGAACACACATCTCTTACATTCACTTTCCCACATATGTCTACAAAGCCTCTAACCGAAACATGAACACAACATCTATAGTCGGGACAAGTCCCCGCTTTATACAATGATTACAAAACCAAAACAATATACACATGTGACTTGGAAAGCCCCGAATCAACTAGAGCTCACCAATGATCCGCGGATGACTCGTAGCCTATTGTGGAGGTCTATTAACACCTGTGCCTGCAGCAAATAAAGTAAGTTCCCCAAAAGGGGTCAGTACAAAGAATGTACTGAGTATGCAAGGCTATAAGAAACTTCATGAAACTTAAACACCTCAATGAACTTGATTTCAAGAGAATAGTCAATGTGGATAAATAATCGTTCAGTATGTGTGGAAATAGGTACGTTACTTTCATTATTCCATTTTCCTTTAAGTCCGTTACCGTGTCTCACAACACACAAAAACATCAACAAAACCTCACTTTCCTTTCAATACGCCACCAAATCCGTAACCAAATTTACAACAACAATTCCAAACATTGTACATAAGGGTAAAACAAGGTAAGACTATATTCACATCTCACATGTAAATATTGAATCCATCAAGTTCATTTCCTTCAAGATCACAAGTCCATGTTCAAGTTTACAAGACAAAACCATCCTTCGATTTAGCAAACATGTAATATTACACACATAGTGAATTATCAATACATCACCAACATAACCAACATCATATATGCACCCTCTCATGCACATAATATATCAAACCATGAGAATAAATACTTACCAAGGCTTGAAAAGAGTTGATCTTGGCCAAAGGGATGAAGGCCTAGGGTGTGTGTGTAGAGAGAAATTTTGGGAAATTTCTAGAAAAAGCATGAGAGTTCAAAATGAGTTAAAATCTGATTTTTGGCTCTATTTATAGCCCCTCACTAATGATCCTTATCCACACACTTAGTGGTTTACTTGGTCAATGAAAGAGTAATAAAAGCATGGGTCAAATTTCCATTTGGGCCATGTGTTCTTATTAATATGGGGATCCATTCTTAATCCCACAAATTTTAATGCATAAATCATCAAAGCTCTCATGTTTCATTATTTCCATAAATGTTACGGGAATTAATTAGACCTAGAAACTTACGGGGTGTTACCACTTCCCCCCTTCATTATACTACCAAATAACATTATTCCACCACATTACACTATAACTTACTGCTTTTGCAAAACACCACCACCAAATCAGTCCGCACACCGCCAAAACAGTTCACACATCAACGTAGACATCGCAAACCGATAGAATTTTACACCCAGTTTCTACTTTACATTTCTGCCTAAATAGAACTCCACATATTTATTCCGTCAAGTCACATAAATACCTTCCATAACAATATACAAAAAACAGTCCACAATAGTTCCAAAATTCAGTTTAACATACCAAGAGAGTATTCTCTTTTCACTACACCAAACGTTCCATTTATAAACACGTATAAACATTCCCATCAAGCCATACATAAAAGGAACGATTTAGGGGCAGAGACACACTTTAATATACTGAAATTTCATCATCATAACTTAATTTATTCAACACCTTAAGCCCCTATACAAGTCCAAACCACAAGGAAGACAAATTCATCAAAACCAACACAAGTGGACTGCCAACTAATTAAGGGACTGCCCTATATATTTTAAACATAACCAACCTGATTTCCACAACCTATTATACATATTTTACATCAATATATAAGGTTAAATACTTACCAAAGCTTGCAAGTGGAAGATTTGTCCAAAGGGGTGGTTGGTTAGGGTTTGAGAGAGAAGAGAGTAATTTAATTTAAAAGCTGAAATCTGGCAAGTGAATTGTGAAGAAAATAAGCTGCATTTCAGATTTATATACTCCCTCTTGGAATCGACTTTCTAAGGCTATACTTAGCCAATTCTTGGTCAAAAATATTCCAAGTAGGTGATGCACCTACTTGGCTATGCAAGCTGTCCAAAACAGTCCACTTTCTCACTTATTTCTACTTGGATCATGTCTTGTTGGGCCTGAATTAATAGTATGTGTTGGGCTGGTCATCTTTCCATTTTTATGAAATTCCTTGGGGACTCAATTGAGTCCATTAACTTATATCCAAATGCAGCCCAATAGTTTAATTAGGTGATACACCTACTATCTTAATTAAGTCACGAACGCACCTCGTTTATGTTCTCCCCTTTTTCCAACATCTTAATCCTTCTACCTTGATCCACCACTTAACTTTAACTTTACACTCAAGTATGTACTTATTATCTCAAGTTTAAATACTTTTATCCATGCTAGGTTTATCGTATAAGTTTTGAAAATGTACGGGGTGTTACATCCTCCCTCCCTTAGGAACATTCGCCCTCGAATGGTAGTATCATCACTATTCAGCTTAAATGAGTTCAAGCTTAAGTTTAATATTTATACTACCATATAAAGTTTATATATTTACATACTTACTTCTTATTGCTCCAATTCAGCATCTAAGGCTTCCACTTCGATTTCAAATAATTGAGGATACTTAGATTTCATCAGTTCCTCAGCTTCCCATGTGATCTCTTCTACCTATTGATTCCTCCAAAGCACTTTTACGGAAGCTACCTCTTTATTTCTTAACTTCTTAACTTGTCGATCCAAAATAGCAATAGGTATCTCTTCATAGGTAAGATCCTCCGTAACTTGTATATCTTCAATGGGAGTAACATAAGATGGATCTCCTATGCATTTTTGAAGCATCGAAACATGAAATATCGGATTAACAATGGAGAGTTCTTGGGGTAGTGCCAACTCATACGCAACTTGCCCAAATCTTCTAATAATTTTATATGGGCCTATATAATGTGGACTCAAATTTCCTTTCTTTCCGAATCGCATTACCCCTTTCATCGGTGACACTTTCAAAAATACCCAATCACCTATGGAGAATTCGAGCCCTCTTCTTCTAACATCAGCATATGACTTATGGCAACTTTGGGCTGTCTGTAGTCGCTGCTGTATCACCTTAACTTTCTCCATATCTTGATGGACGAGATCCGGTCCAAATAGGGCAGTTTCACCTGCTTCAAACCATCTGATAGGTGATCTACACGTCCTCCCATATAATGCTTTGTAAGGATCCATCTTGATACTTGAATGATAGCTATTATTGTAGAAAAATTCAACGAGAGGTAAATGATCATCCCAATTGCCTTTAAAGTCTAATGCACACGCTCGTAGCATATCTTCAAGTGTCTGGATAGTACGTTCTGCTTGTCCATCCGTCTGTGGATGGAAAGCCGTACTCAAATTTACTTGTTTACCCAAGTTCTTCTGAAACGATCTCCACAAATGTGCAGTAAATTGTGCTCCCCTGTCTGATATAATGGAGATCGGTATTCCATGTAATCGCACTATCTCTTTAACATACAATCTTGCATAATGTTCTGCTGTATAGGTTGTCTTGACAGGTAGGAAATGTGCTGACTTGGTAAGCCTGTCAACTATGACCCATATAGAATAAAATTTCCGCAGTGTACGAGGAAAACCTGTGATGAAGTCCATATTAATCATATCCCATTTTCAAACTGGAAGATTGATACATTACATGTAACCTCCAGGTTTCTAATGCTCCACTTTAACTTGTTGACAATTTAGGCATTGAGTTACAAATTCGGGAATGTCCTTCTTCATATTTTCCCACCAATACACTTCTTTCAAATCATGGTACATTTTGGTAGCTCCCAGATGAATAGAATATCGTGAATGATGTGCCTCTGTCACAATTCGTCTCCTCAGCTTATCTACATCCGGTACACATAATCTACCTTGGCATTGAAGCACCCTTTCTTGTGTAAGATCAAAGACCTTAGTCAGACCTTGTTGTACATTTTCCTTTAGCTGCAATAACATAGGATTCGCAAACTGCTTTTCTTTCACCTCAGCTATCAATAAAGATTCAGCTGCATTTTGTACAATAACCCCTTCATCTGAGGATTGGAGAAGACGAACCCCTAAGCTGGCTAATTGATGTAGATCTTTGACTAAATCTTGCTTTTCTGTCAAGTGGCCATTAGTGCCTCCTATTGCCTTGCGGTTCAATGCATCAGCTACCACATTTGCTTTTTTTGGATGGTATAGAATATCAATATCATAATCTTTCAATAGCTCAAGCCACCTTCGTTGCCTCAAATTGAGTTCCTTCTGCTTAAAGATATACTGTAAACTTTTGTGATCAGTATAGATGTCAACATGAACTCCATACAAATAATGACGCCATATCTTTAAAGCAAATACCATCGCTGCTAATTCAAGATCATGCGTGGGATAGCTTCTCTCGTGTGGCCGCAGTTGTCGTGAATCATATGCTATTACATTACCGTGCTGCATCAATACACACCCTAGGCCAATTTCGGAAGCATCACAATATACTGCATACCCCTCTATGCCTTCCTAAAGTACCAATACCGGTGTAGAAGTCAATTTGTCTTTCAGCTCTTGGAAACTTCTCTCACATGCATCATTCCACTGAAATTTGACTGCCTTATGTGTAAGCTTCGTTAAAGGTGCAGCAATGGAAGAAAACCCTTCAACAAACCTTCGATAATAACCTGCCAACCCAAGGAAGCTACAAATTTCTGTAGGTGTCGTAGGCCTTGGCCGATTTTTCACCACTTCAATCTTTTGCGTATCAACCCTTATCCCTTCATCTGATACAATGTGACCCAAGAATGCCACAGACTTCAACCAAAATTCACATTTAGAGAACTTTGCATATAACTTACGTTCACGAATAATTTGCAACACCTGTCATAAGTGACTAGCATGGTCCTCTTTTGATCGTGAATAGACAAGAATATCATCTATAAATACTATCACAAACACGTCTAAAAATGGATTAAACACCCTATTCATCAGATCCATAAAAGCTGCTGGTGCATTTGTTAGCTCGAAGGACATAACCAAAAACTCATAATGACCGTACCGTGTTCGAAAAGCTATCTTGGGTATATCTCTTTCTCTGACCTTACTTGATGGTAACTCGACCTCAAGTCAATCTTTGTGAGACATTTAGCACCTTGTAATTGATCAAACAAATCATCAATTATAGGAAGGGGATATTTGTTCTTAATTGTCACCTTATTCAATTGTCGATAGTCAATGCACATTCTCAATGTGCCATCTTTCTTCCTTACAAATTATACTGGTGCACCCACGGGGACATAATAAGCCTGATGAAGCCCTTGTCCAGCAAATCTTTCAATTGCTCCTTCAATTCACGCAATTCTGCTGGAGCCATTCTATACGGGGGAATAGAGATAGGCTGAGTGCCTAGATTTACATCGATACCAAACTCTACTTTCCGTTCTGGGGGCAAACCTAGAAGATCCTATGGAAATACGTCAAGAAATTCATTGACCACTGGAACCGATTGAGGAGTTGGTGGTTTCGCATCAATATCATGCACTCTCACTAAGTGTAATATATATCCCTTGGATATCATTTTCCTAGCCTTAAGATAGGAAATAAATTTGTCTCTCGGTGCTCCTACATTACCCTTCCATTCAAGAACATCCTTTTGTGGAAAATGGAATTGTACCCTCTTGGCTTGACAATCTACCATGGCATAACAAGAAGCTAGCCAATTCATTCCTATTATAACATCAAAATCTATCATGTCTAGATCAACAAAATCAACCAACGTATCATGACCACCAACAGTGACTATGCAATCACGATAAACTTTCTTTGCTATAATAGATTCACCAATTGGTGTAGTTACTTCAATTGACTTAACTAGTAATTTCGGCATTCTTTTAAATTTTTCAGCAATCAAAGGAGTAACATATGATAATGTAGAACCCAAATCAATAAACGGCTATACATTATCTAAGAATATGGACAAGATACCTGTAACTACATCAGGAGATGCTTCCGAATTCTGACGGTCTGCTAGAGCATAAATACTATTTTGAATTCCACTGGAATTAGCTGCTCCTCTAGCACCTCTACCGCGTCCAATAGGCTTCACTCCTCTACCTACAGAAGGCACCGATGATGATGATGCCATAGTGGATCCCGTAGGTTGTACCATGCTTCCCGAGCCTCTTCGTGGACATTCCCTTATCATGTGCCCCGTCATGACACACCAATAACAAGCATTCATCCCCAGTCGGCATTCACCTGAATTATATCGCCTGCAATGCTGACACGGTTGGCAAAAAGATCCCGATGTCTGTAAACCATGACTCCCACTGCTTTACCCTGCTTGATTACCTCTAAACCCTCGAAATTGAGATGAAGTGCCTGCCGCGGAATGAGAAAATAGTGGCCTAGGCGGTCTATTAAAACTCCGAGGCCTGAACTCTTCTTGGGATGCCATAGACTGTCCCGTAGATCTAGCTCTCTTCGACGGCCCTTCTTTAAACCCTTGTGTTCTTCTCCGTTGCCTCTGATCAACCATTTTTTGTGCAAAGGCCTGTATTCTAGCTATGTCCATATCCCTGTTCAACACAGCAATAGTGCAATCTCAAACCAAATATGGCTCCAGTCTGTCCACATATCGATGAACTCTATCGGTCATCGTAGCTACCACATTTGGAGCATAACGGGCCAAAGAGTTAAATCGAAGGTTATACTCTCGAACGCTCATGTTACCCAGCCGCAGATTCAAGAACTGGTCTGCACGAGCCTCTCGGACCTCATATGGGAGATAGTGATCAATGAATGCCATTTTAAATTCTTCCCAACCAGCTGGGAGTGCATCAATACCCCTCGACCGTTTCCACTCTTCATACTATAAAATAGCCTCGTCCTTCAATCTATAGGCCGCAAGCTCAACCGTTTCCACACCGGACACATGCATAACCTCCAAAGCCCTTTGAATTTGATCTATAAAATCTTGAGGGTCCTCATTTGGATCTGATTCAGTGAATGTGGGAGGATCAAACTTCAGAAAATCCTATGTCCGTCGACTAGCTGCTTTAGCTGCACTATCATTACTTGTCGTTGGACCACCTTGTCCCTGAACTTTTGCAGCAACTATTCGGGTCAACATTTGCACTGCATTCTATAAATCCTGGTCAGTAGTATTTATTGGTGGTCCTGCAGGTACTTATCTTCCTCTTGACTCTTCTGACGATAGAAGAGTGGAAGAAGCCTGTGATGCAAACTCACTTTCAGCTTCACCTTGATTAGCTTGTTTAGGTGGTGATTTACTGGTTCCTTCTCCGACAGCCATGTCTATCTTCTTACCTCTACCTCTACCTCTTCTTATAACCGACATTTTTACTATAACAAAAGAAAACAATTTCAATGGTCAAATATGATTTCACCTACAATTTTAGCTTTATTGCACTATCTAGGAAATGAAGAAAAGAAACAACTCCTAAATGTCCCATAGTCTACTACGTATAGATGTGGTACACAACACATCCATAAGTAAGACTCTACTCAGCAACGGCTTGTAGACAACCTAGGATGACCCGCTCTGATACCACTTTTGTCACACCATAAAATCCCATTGGGGAGGACATGGCAGCCGAAGCCGTTAAGGCCCGAGAGAACCATTCTATACGTTCACATACTTATTGTCAATGGGATAACACTCAATCACTTATGGTCACAACATATCAATAATAGAAATCTAATAAGAACATTTATATAAACATGAGACATGGTCGTTGGAGCCATATGGTCAAAAAAGTACAACGTTCCTTTCTTTAATTGTATAACGTCTACAAAGCCTCTAACAGATACAAACCAAAAAATATAGTCGGGAAAATTTCCCACTTTATATACAATGCTTATGCAGTACCAAAAACACATATACATATGACTCGGAAAGCCACGAACCGAACTGGAGCTCACCAATGTTCTGTGGATGACCCGCAGCCTACTGAGGAGGTCTACTAGTACCTGTGCCTGCAGCAAGTAAAGTAAGTCCCCCAAGGGACGTCAGTACGAAAGAATGTACTGAGTATGTAAGGCTATAAGTAAATGTATGAGATATAATAACTTCAATGGAATTAAGTACAAGTGAACGAACAATATAAATAAACTACCATATGGTGTATGTGTGGAATCATGTGCATTGCTTTCTTTACTTTATTGTACTTTACTTTACTTTACTTTACTATACTCTACATCATCAGTCATCAATCATATCATGCCTGGGCCTAACTGATCAGTGGAAAATAATATAATAATCGGGATTATCATCCATGCGGATGTTCCTTTCGTCCCATGGGATACCACCCGTAATAATGGGATCGACATTCATGCGAGTGTTTCTTTCACTCCATGAGATACCACCCATCCTCAACATTAACCATTACACAATTACTTCATTATTTAGATATAAGAGTGATAAGTGAATAACAAGTGCTACTAACTCTGAAATGAGATACTCCAAACCATTTAGAGGAAGGAGACACTGTACAACCCTTTGGGGATAGGACAAGTGTTATGATAATATGAACAATAGATGCTGCAGAAGAATGCAAAAAAGAATAACCTTACATACCTTATCTTCCCAACACGTAACTACAATGATTCAGCTCCTTCATTATGTGTTACTCTACAAAACAAGTACATAATGGAGCGAACATTAACGGCTAGCTACATTAGAAGTTCACAAGATGGTAAGTAGGTGCTTAACGGAAACTAGAAACCGTCCAACCTCCAAAACACATGGTGCATCACTCCCCCCTTCATTATACTACCAAATAACATTATTCCACCACATTACACTATAACTTACTGATTTTTCAAAACAACACCACCAAATCAGTCCACACACCACCAAAACAGTCCACACATCAACGTAGACATCGCAAACCGATAGAATTTTACACCCAGTTTCTACTTTACATTTCTGCCTAAATAGAACTCCCCATATTTATTCCGTCAAGTCACATAAATACCTTCCATAACAATATACAAAAAACAGTCCACAATAGTTCCAAAATTCAGTTTAACATACCAAGAGAGTATTCTCTTTTCACTACACCAAACGTTCCATTTATAAACGCGTATAAATATTCCCATCAAGCCATACATAAAAGGAACGATTTAAGGGCAGAGCCACACTTTAATATACTAAAATTTCATCCTCATAAATTAATTTCTTCAACACCTTAAGCCCCTATACAAGTCCAAACCACAAGGAAGACAAATTCATTAAAACCAACGCAAGTGGACTGCCAACTAATTAAGGGACTGCCCTATAAATTTTAAACATAACCAACCTGATTTCCACAACCTATTATACATATATTATATCAATATATAAGGGTAAATACTTACCAAAGCTTGCAAGTGGAAGATTTGTCCAAGGGGTGGTTGGTTAGGGTTTAAGAGAGAAGAGAGTAATTTAATTTAAAAGCTGGAATTTGGCAAGTGAATTGTGAAGAAAATAAGCTGCATTTCAGCTTTATATACTCCCTCTTGGAACCGACTTTCTAAGTCTATACTTAGCCAATTCTTGGTCAAAAATATTCCAAGTAAGTGATGCACCTACTTGGCTATGCAAGCTGTCCAAAACAGTCCACTTTCTCACCTATTTCTACTTGGATCATGTCTTGTTGGGCCTGAATTAATAGTATGTGTTGGGCTGGTCATATTTCCATTTTTATGTACTTCCTTGGGGCCTCAATTGAGTCCATTAACTTATATCCAAATGCAGCCCAATAGTTTAATTAGGTGATACACCTACTATCTTAATTAAGTCACGGAAGCACCTCATTTATGTTCTCCCCTTTTTCCAACGTCTTAATCCTTCTACCTTAATCCACCACTTAATTTTAACTTTATACTCAAGTATGTACTTATTATCTCAAGTTTAAATACTTTTATCCATGCTAGGTTGATCATATAAGTTTTGAAAATGTACGGGGTGTTACACTCAAGTTCAAAAGTTTTTGTGAACTCCTTAACCTCCTAGCTTAGATATTATGGTCTGAAATCATATATTCATCAACCTATCCATTACTGGAATTACCTAGATCATACCACACTTGGAATTCATCCAAGACTAGACTAGTATGAAATTTTTAACACTTCATTCGGGGAGAATCTTAACCCAAATTTTGGCATGCTAAGCTATAGCGTAATGATAGAAAGGGTCACTATAAAAGATACTAATTTACCCATCATACATCCCCAAATGATAAATCAAGAAAAAGAAAAGGAAACTAACAAGAGGAGTACCTAATTCCTCAAACAAGTGAGGGTATTGTTGTGCATATCTGACACAGTCTCCCAAGTGTCCTCCTCAATAGGATGGTGCTTCCATTAGACTTTCACATATCTAATATCTTTGTTCTACAACTTTAGAATATCCCAATCAAGTATTGCTACTGGTTCCTCTTCGAAGAAAAGATTCTTATCAAGTAATACCAAGTCCCAATGAATTATGTAAATGCCATCCATATGGTATTTCTTAAGAATAGAAACATAAGGCACCAGATGGGCTCTTGACAAGCTTGGAGGCAATATAACTTTGTAAGCCACTGAACCCACATCCTCAAGAATTTCGAGTGGAATGATATACCTGGGGCTAATCTTATCCCTCTTACCAAACCATATCACTATTTTCATGGGAGATACCTTCAATAATACATGTTCACCTAGCTTCACATATATGTATTTTACCTTATGATTAATGTATTCCTTCTGTCAGCTTTGGAATGCCAACAACTTATCATGAATGAACATCATCTTCTCTTGAGCATTCTTTACTTAGTCTGTGCCTAAAGGTTTCATATCACCAACCTCAAACCAACCTATGGCTGATCTAGATCTTCTCACATAAAAAGTTTCAAATGAAGCCATGTAAATGCTCGAGTGATAATTGTTGTTGTAGGAGAATTCGTACAATAGTAAGAACTGATCCTAATGACCCCCAAAGTGTAATGACCCTCCAGGTCATTTCCTATTTTTTTGTGCTTTTACTGCATTTAGATCTTTCCTAAAGTTGTCTCAGGTCATTTATGACTTGTTGGGACTGATAGATTGGTTACCAGGCAGTTCATTTGGTCTTTAGAGTCATTTTCCTAATTTGGAGCTTTTAAAGTTAAGGGATGGGTCTTGGGCCAGGACAAAACCTCAACTAAACAGCCTTGGATGTTATTTATGACAGTCTCATCAGCTCCAAAATGTTGATTTTAGGTTAGTGCGACCCTTGTTCTGTGTCCCAAGGCTTTCAGACTCATTTTGGGCTATTGGGTAGAATTTGGCTAAAATGGCCCCTTGGGGTGTGGGACCCACTTTTTATTGAAATAATCCCAGAATTTTTTTTGATAGAGTCGTTGAGTTTGTAATATCAAATTTGGTAAGATAGCATAGTTTGTTTACAGGCACAGGATTCCAAACCAATCCCGAGAACCCAATTGGAGTCCGTTGGAACTTATTGAACTTGTCTAGTGCTAAGTATCTAGTACAGACGCTTAAGTGGACAAGAGACCGCTTTAGCGGTTGGGTACCGCTTTTGCAGTAGTTAATTTAGTCACAGATGCTTTAGCTGCTCTGGACCGCTTTAGCAAAACCTGGCCAGCCAAAGCCTAGTCGTTTTACCGACCAATGGGCGCATTAGCGGTGACCGCTTTAGTGGTCATTTAGCTGCTAAAACATCCATTGCTGGCATTATATATATGTATATTTTCTTTCAATTTCCATATTTTCACTCTAAGTATCAGCCACTATTTTAGACCACTGTAAGCTCTGAAATCTCGAGGGATCGTATTTTGGTGCGAGGATTCGCATGGGGGACGTGTTTGTAGGCACGTGATCATCATAATATCTGTAAGTTTTGCTTGATTTCTAGTTTATTTACCTAGGTTTGTTTCTTTAATTCTCGATGGTGTTGGGACTTTTTGAGCTCGAATTTAGATAAATTTATGCGATAATTGATCCTTGAGTTGCGTGGGACGCTCTGATTGTTTCTATTTTGGGATTTTGCAATCAGGCCCCATGTGAGATTTTTAGTCCAATTTGTAACCAAAATCAGTTATACGTAATATGGGTATTAATTTTACTCATCTTGGTGCATAGATCTTTGTTTCGATAGCATGGCAGCTCTTAGAGGCCTCTCAGAAGGGGAAAAATCTGATGTAGAGGATTGAATGAGCATTCAGCGGTGTACAGGTAGGCTAGGCTTACCCTCCTTTTAAATTTAGCTTAATTATGGTATTAGCTTACTATTGTGCTAGTTTTGGGCGGGTAGTCTTGTCCCGGTTATTTTTTTATCATTTTTTTGTCTTATTTAGCTAGTTCGGGCCCCTTGTTGTAAATTTTGGGCATGTTCTCCCTAGCATAGTGTATAATTATCCTTTAGGACTAGGATTAGTGATACTAGTACCTTGAGATAGGAATGGGAAGCCTTAGCCTAGACTCAAGTAGGTTCTGACCTAAGTTAGCATTATCGGGACCCCGTAGTGGGCCTCATTGCCCCTTTATAGATAATATATTTCATATAAAGCTCCTTTAGGCTTAGTCAGACTCATGGTTTCTATCTTAGGCTATTTCCTTTGCTTGGGGTTAATTTAGACTTGATTTTTGGGCCTATTTAGCTTATTTTCCCCGAGTAGAGTAGTAATTGACCCTGGAATGTACCTCCTTGACCTAGTAAATAGGAACCCACTTTGACTTAGTGTACTTAACCGCCCAAGATTAGTTTATATGACTTTAGGGAGTGGATATATGTATACTCATTTCAGTTTCGGTTCAAGTCCGACGTGTGCTCTATATCTACTATTATGAATTCTGGTATGAAACTGGCATCAATTAATGTGTAAGTTTACTATTTATGAGTTTCGATATGAGTTTGCATCAGTTTACCATTGAGGTTGGCTTCTTATAGGATCATCTTTTTTTTGTTACGATATGGTTACTATGAGTTCGATTCGAGTCTGACATCTGTCTATGTTTATGGATGGGATGTTCTAATGTTAATTATGGTTTTTACTGGGAGTTCTGCCAATTGTAATGGGTTCTATTGTATATGCATCATTCATCCTCTTGCTATTATCAACAATTTCCAATTCAAGTTCGATGTCTGGCCTTTTGTTACTATTCATTATTTTTGGTTCAAGCCTGGTACACACATACACTTTCATTACCAATTTTGGATCAGGAATTTACTTGGACTAGCATAGCTAAAGGTTATTTATGCTTCTTACCTTAGTTTTCTCTTGTTTACACCCACCTACTTTTGAGGGCTCAGTAGGGTTAATTGTCTTCTTGTGTGTGCCTTCTGGGCTTATGGGGGCCCAGTTAGGTTGTAGTTAGTTCATTGCTCCTATTTTTGGGATTATTTATTTCCTTTATCGTACTTGTTTAGTATAATGGATATTTACATATTCTACTCTTTTTACTGTTGACTTAGCTTAAACTCTCACACTTTATCTATGCTTTTACTATATTTGAGCTCAGTCGATCGATAATGCCTACTAAGTACCCATTGCTTTGGTACTCATAATGCACTTCTTCATCCTTTCCCTAATGCAGATCCGAGTATGAGCCACCGGCGTTGACGTTATTCTCATTCCCTGCTATTGATCCGGAGACTGGGTGAGCTTTCTAGAGTCCGGAGTTGATCCTCCTCCATCTATTTCAGTTATAGTCTTTTGTATTTCTAAGAATACTGTGTATATGTATATTTTAGATATGTCTAGTACTCTTATTTTTTATCATAGTGGCTCTTGTACCGGCCTTACCAGGACTTAGGTGAGAATCCTTTTTGTATATTTTGTCCTCTTCCCTCTTTTATGCAGTATGTTATGTATGTATATCTTCCTGCTTCCACCTATTTTGTTGTTATTATTGATTTAATCCTTATTTTCTTTTATTTTCTGCCTATTTACCCATTACTCGCCAATCCGGGCTATGTTTGGCTTACCTACTGGCGGGTTAAAATAGGTGCCATTATGACCTAAGAAATTAGGTTGTGACATCATGGTATCAGAGCCTAGGTTCACCGGTATTATTGGTATGAGAGTTGATGTTTAGTAGAGTCACACGGATCGGTACAGAATGTTTGTATCCTATCTTTGAGAGGCTACAAGACATTTTTAGGAAAAATCTCATCTTTCTTGGTTCACTTCCATGCGTTGTGTCTGTGTTGGTTTCCAAATTCTTATTTTTGTTTCACTCTTTTGCAGATGGTTAGGATACAAGGTATGTAAGTCGGGGATCAGGACTCCAAGCCTACTACTAGAGCTCCAGTTCAGGGTAAAGGTTTACCTAGAGGTCGATATCAAGCTAGGGAGCCATCGTCAAATCATATTGTTGCTCCTAAGCTAGAGATAGCACAAGAGGTACCACCACCATAACAACAAGTGGACCAGGGGATAGCTCAGGTCCCACTCAAGTTTATATTCTTTGTAGTTCTCAGGGATTCTTTGATCCAGTTTTTTGGATTAGTTGGTGGTCCACCGATAGATGAGGCTAAGACAACAGCCTAAGGTGGTATTAGTTTAGGGGCACAACCTGTAGCTGCGGCTCCCAGAGTAGAGGTTCCGTCATCACCGGTAGTTCTGCCATTGTCAGTAGCCCAACTAGTTATGACCGTGGAGGAGAAGAAGATGTTGGGATGATTTCTGAGATTGACTCCACCCAAATTTTTCGAGGCCCCAAAGGAGGATGCTTATGAGTTTTTGACCATTTGTGTGGAGAGGCTTCGTAATTTAGGGTTAGTTGAGTCGCGCAAAGTGGATTATATGACATATCAGCTTACCAAGGTAGTGAGACAATGGTACAGAGGTTATCTTGATTCCAGGCCATCTGAATCTCCTCTGGTGACTTGGGTTCAGTTCTCTAAGGCTTTCATGGAGAAGTACATACCTCGCAGCATGTGCAAGATCCTTAGATATGAGTTTTTTAGATTGAGGTAGGGTTCTATGATAATGATCGAGTATGAGGTGAGGTTTCACGAGCTAGCTAGGCATGCCATTATATTTCTTCCTACAGAGTATGAGAGGATTCAGTGTTGTGTTAGAGAGTTGAATTTACCTCTCTGTAGGGCTACTCAAAGTTTTGTGACTTTGGGGAAGTCATTTACTGAGATTACTGATCATGTATATACTAAAGAAGAGATAGATCATGAGGCCTAAGGGGGCATCGATAAGAGGCCTCGTTATCAGGGTAGTTATAGTGGGAGCCATAAAGGCTCACAGTTCAGAGGCCGAGAAGTTCAGGGTAGGTACCCCCAGTGTCAACCTTATTAGCACTAGGGTCAGCCTAGTAGGCTCATTCAGGTAGTAATTCAGATCTCAAGTGGGGATCAACCCAGTTATGGTAGTTCGGGTAATCAAAGCAGTAGTCATCAAGTGAGGGGTGTTCAGTCAGGGTTATCAAGTCGAGATGGCCATTCTGGGTCTGCCAGACCTCTTATACAGAGTAAAGTGCTCGAGGCTTATTATGAGTATGGGGTCATCAGTCATTTCTCTCGAAAGTGTCCCTGGAGCGGGATGATTGAGCCTTTGGCCTAGAGTGCTTAGTCAATCAGATTTGTGCTACTACCAGTTAGGGGTGGTGCTTGGGGTCACAGGGTTGGTCCTCAGGAAGGTAGGATAGGTGGTCTGGCAGGCACCCAATTTGGTATATGATAGGGTCATTTGTATGTTATTCCTGGTAGGCCAGAGGCTGAGGCTTTGGATGCTGTGATCATAGGTATGATTTCAGTTTTCCATCAGTCAACTTTTGCTTTATTTGATCCTGATTCTATATATTTGTATATTTTGGCTTATTATTCATCGTAATTGGGTTTGTCTTTGGAGCCATTATTTATTCCATTATGTATAGCTACCCTCGTGGGTGATTCTTTTATAGTGGATAGGATATATAGATCATGTTTGGTGACTGTTTGAGAGTTTAACACTTAGATTAATCTCATTATGTTAGATATGATGGATTTTTATGTGATTCTGGGCATGGACTAGTTATCCTTCTATTATGTAGTCTTGGATTGCTTTGCCAAGACCGTTTCCTTAGCCATGCTTGGCATACCCTCAGTGGTGTGGTAGGGTTCTTTTAGTCGCACACCAATAAGGATTATTTCTTATATTTTGGCTATGAGACTGGTATTGAGGGGTTGTGAATCATTCCTTGGTTATGTTCGAGATGTTAGTATTGAGAGTCCTTGCTTGACTCTATTCCTATTATTTTTTACTTTCCTGATGCTTTTCCTACCGACCTACCTGGCCCTCTTCTTGAGAATGATATAGAGTTTGCTATTAACCTCAAGGCAGACACCAGACCTATTTCTACGGCTTCTTACTGTATGGCTTCTGCTGAGCTAAAGGAGCTGAATCTATGCATATGTGCATCAACTACAAGCATCTGAATTAGGTGATAGTGAAGAATAAGTATCTTATGCCTCGTATCGATGATTTGTTTGACTAGCTTTAGGGTGCAATAGTGTTTTCAAAGATTAATTTGAGGTTTGGTTACCATCTATTGAGGATCAAGGCTGAGGAAATCCCTAAGAGAGCTTTCAGGACTCATTACGACCATTATGAGTTCCTGGTGATGTCTTTTGGGTTGACCAATGCCCCAACAACATTTATGGATTTGATGAACTGCGTATTCAGGCCTTATTTGGACTCCTTCATGATCATTTTCATTGATGACATTCTAGTATATTCGAGGAGTAGGAAGGAGTACGAGAAACATTTAAGGACTGTGCTCCACACTTTGTGAGATCATAGGCTTTATGCCAAATTCTCAAAGTACAAGTTCTGGCTTGAGTCAGTAGCTTTCTTGGGGAACGTGGTGTCTAAGGATGGTATTATGATAAACTCGATGAAGATTGAGGCCATTCATAATTGGGCTAGGCCTACGTCTCCTATAGAGGTTCGCAGTTTTGTTGGGGGTACTTCATCGAGAGATTTGCTACTATTGCAGCCTCTATGACTAGATTGACTATGAAGGAGGTTCTGTTCCAGTGGTCCACAAGTTGTGAGGCGAGATTTCTGAAGCTTAAGGACTTGCTCACTTTAGCTCCTATATTAACCCTTCCAGTAGAGGGCGAGGGGTTCATCACCAATTGTGATGCTTCTAGTGTTTGTTTGGGGTGTGTTCTGATGTAGTGGGGCTGTGTTATTACATATGCATTGAGGCAGCTGAAGGTGCACGAGTACAACTACCCCACCTATGATTTGGAGCTGGCTGTGGTAGTTTTCGCACTTAAGATTTGGAGGAATTACTTGTATGGTGTTTGTTGTGAGATCTTCAGTGACCATCATAGTCTTCAGTACATTATGACCCAGAGAGAGCTTAATTTTAGGCAGCGTAGATGGATTGAGTTATTGAAAGACTATGATATCTCTATTTTATACCATCCGGGCAAGGCGAATGTGGTAGCAGACACCTTGAATCGGAAGGAAGTGAGTATGGGTAGTTTGGCCTTGATTTTAGTTTTGCAGTGGTCGTTGGCTTTGGATGTCCAGTCCTTAGCCAACATGATAGTTTGTCTTGATATTTCTGACTCTAGAAGGATCTTACTAGTGTTGAGGCTAGATCAACCTTATTAGAGCAGATTCGTGGTCGTCAGTTTGAGCATGACAGGCTTCATAGAATTCGAGGTCAGGTGTTGAGTGGTGAGTCAAGGAGAGGTACCTTAGATTTTGAGGGTGTTGTAAGATTTGAAGGTCAAATTTTTGTTTTGAGGGTCAGAGATATGATTCGGTTGATACTTTGAGAGGCTTATAGCTCCAGATATTATATTCAACCTGGGAAAGCTAAGATGAATGAGGATTTGAGGCAGCATTACTAGTGGAGTTATATGAAGAGAGCTATAGTAGAGTTTGCGGTTCAGTGCCTATGTTGTTTGCACATGAAGGTCGAGCATTAGAGACCTGGTGGATTGCTTAAGAGGTTACCAATTCTTGAGTGGAAATGAGAGTGGGTCATTATGGATTTCATAAGTGGTTTACCTTCATGAGGTACCTATGTCTATTATTTCAAATTGAGGCTCTCAATTCACTTCTAGCTTCTAGAGTACATTTTAGGAGGAATTGGGTACCCATGTTGACCTTAGAACCGCCTTTTATCCCCGAACCAACGGGCAGTCTGTAACACCCCGTACACTTCCGATCCTACTTGAGAAATTTGAACCATGCTTACTTAGGTTTCGAGAGCCATAAGTATGTATTTTGTAGTGTTAATTGATGGAACATTTGATATTGTGCTAGTAAATGTGATTAGACCCTTGTAGGAGGCGTTTGTGACTTTTTGGAGCATTTTTTGGGTGAAAAGTGAGGTTTTAAGGACTTCCAAGCAAAGGATATTAAATCTAAGAGGCAAGCATAAGATTTGGACTTGAAAGATCCAACCAAATCCACAAAGAAAAGTTGAAAACACATTTTTGGGGTGGGGCGCGCCAAGGGGCGTACCAGGCCGCTCCTGGCCAAAATTTTTGTGGCACAGGAAGTAGAGGGGTGCGCCTGGTGGCGTGCCAGGCCGCTAATGTGCACCTGCTCATGTGCTGAAATTTTTCTAAGTCCCAAGGGTGCCCGGGAGCGTGCCTGGGTGCTTTTTGCCCAATTTCTTCTATGATTATTAGTCTATAAAGAGGACTCTTGGGTTATGGTATCATTATTCCATTGTAGTAGGAATACTCTTAAGTGAGTTTGGCATCCGAGTTGGGGTTAATTCTTCGTCAAAAGCATTTTATCAAATTATGTTCAATTAAGCCATGAGTGGCCAAAATTGTTTATTCTTGGGATTAAAGCTATGAGTATGAATCGTGTGAGCTGAATATTGTTGTGACATTTATGAAATTATTTAAACATGAGATAGATGATGGATTACACATTGAATTTGGTGGGCCAAGTTTACATGTGTTAATGGCCTCAATTTGAGGCCCAAAAAGAAGCCAAAAGACATGGCCCAATGGGTCAAATGACCCATTCTTCCTTTGACTAATCAATAATTGATCAAAGTGGCTAAGGATGACTTCAAGGGCCTATAAAAGGCACCAAAAAAATCAGATTTTATTCATAAAAAGGCACATGCCATTCTAGACTTTCCCAAGAAAGGAAAAAGAGATATTTTCTCTCAAACTCTCAAACCCTAAGCCATCTCTTGGACAAGATCATCATTTTACAAGCCTTGGTAAGTGTTTATTCTCATGATTTAACCTGTTATATGAATGAGAGATTATGTAGATCATGTTTGTTATGCTTGTAAGTGTTGAGTAGTGCACTTTTGGTTTTTTTATAAAAGATACATCATCCATGTGATTTGAACTTGAAAGAGGACTTGATGTTTTGATGAAAGTGAATGGTGTGGATAAGATATCAACACGTATGGTGTGATTATGTTCTTTACCTTGTTATTTTTCCATGAGTATAATTTGTGGGATTGTTGTTGAGATGTTGTTATGAAATGTATTGAGGTAACTTGGTGGATTAATGATGATGTGGTGTTAATGAGAAAGTGTAAAGGAGGAACTTGGTGTGTAATGCTATCGGTATATGATGTTATGGTCAATGTGTGGAATGTTGTGGTATTGTTGGTATGACGATGCCGTGAATTGTATCGTAAAGGGGGAAATAACGTTATAAGGCAATCAGGTAACTCATTGTTGTGTTATACACTTGTAAGGTAGTTAGTTATTAACGTAAGCTCCGTTATGTACTTGTATTGTAGAGTGAAACGTAAAGAAGGAGCTGAATTATTGTATTCACATATTGGATTGTGTATTCATATTGGGAAGATAAGGTATGTAAGGTTACTCTTTTCGTATCTTTATGTAGCACATATTGCTCACATTATTATCATACGTATTCCATTCCGAAATGATCTAAGGTATCTCATTTCAGTGTGTTCCAAAATTCCAATAATGTTACATTCCAAAGTTCCAAGCATATTGTAACCACCCAAAGTACCAATATCATGAAAGTAAAGGAATGATGTAATGTATCTAAGTGTTTCCAATAATGTATCACTCTTATAGCTAAAGAATGAGGTAGTGTGAATAATTGTTTAATGGTCAATGTTGAGAATGGGTGGTATCTCAAGGGGTCAGAGGAACACCCGCATGAATGTCGATCCCATTATTACGGGTGGTATCTCATGGGATGAAAGGAACATTCGCATGAATGTCGATCTCGATTATTAGAGCATGGGTGGTATCTCATGGAGTGAAAGAAACACTCGCATGAATGTCGATCCCAATATTATGAGTGGTATCTCATGGGATGAAAAGAACATCCGCATGAATGGCGATCCTGATTATGATGTTATTTTTCCCACTGATCAGTTTGGGCCTGGGTATAGTATAGCACAAACAAAGATGAATGAACATAGAAGCAAAGAAGCAAATAAAGTATTAAAAGCAAAGTACATGATTCCAAACATACAGAATGATGGTTTATCCATATTGACTATTCTCTAATATTTGATTCCATTGAAGTTCTTATGTAATGATGCAGTTACTTATAGCCTTACATACTCACTACATTCTTCGTACTAACCCCCTCGGGGGACTTACTTTACTTGCTGCAGGCACAGGTGCTAGTAGACCTCCTCAGTAGGCTACGAGATATCCGCAGATTATTGGTGAGCTCCAGTTGGTTCAGGGCTTTTCGAGTTGCTATGTACATTTGTTTTGGTATTATATTTGTATATAGAGTGGGTGTTATCCCGACTCTGGGTTGGTTATGGTTATGTATCTATAGAGGCTTTGTAGATAGATGTGGGAAGACGAATGTAAGAGATGTATGTCCATTTTGACTTGATGGCCCTAACGGCCAAGGTTTATATATAGCATATGTTTCCATGACTTCCGCCATTGACATTTTATATTTTATAAGTTACATGAGATAGAATGCTCTTCATAAAGAGACATGTATATGGAGGTTCATGAGCAAAGATTGGTTCTCTCGGGCCTCAACGGCTACGGGTGCCAGTCCGCCTCATTGGAATTTGGGGCATGACAAAAGTGGTATCAGAGCAGGTCATCCTAAGGTTTTCTATAAAGTCGTGTCTGAGTAGAGTCTTCCTTATGGATGTGTTGTGCACTATATTTATAAGTAGGAGGCTATGAGGCATTTAGGAGTTGTTTCTGTTCTTCATTTCTAAATCGTGCAATAGAGCCAATGTTGTAAGTGAAATTGTATCTGACCATTGGAATTGATTTTCTTGTTTATAGTAAAAATGTCGATGACAAGAAGAGGTAGAGGAAAAATTAAGCAGGTAGATATTCTTATCGGTGAAGGAATGAGTAAATTACCACCTGACCAAGCTAGTCAAGGTGGGGCTAACACTGAAATTGCATTGCGGTCTTCTTCTATTTTTCCAGCTTTGGAAGAGCCAAGAGGTAGAGAAGTACCCGTAGAACCGCCTATGAATGCCACAGACCAGGATTTAAGAAATGCAGTGCATATGTTGACTCAGATAGTCGCTGTACAAAGTCAAGGGCGAGCTGCTCCAACAACAAATGAGGATGATGCGGCTAGGGTAGCTAGTCGAAGGACACAGGATTTCCTAAAATTAGATCCTCCTACCTTCACTGGATAAAATCTTAATGAAGACCCGCAAGATTTTATAGATCAAATCCAAAGGGCTTTGGAGGTTATGTATGTGTCCGGTGTGGAAACAGTTGAACTTGCAGCTTATAGATTAAAAGGTGAAGCTATATTGTGGTATGAGGACTGGAAAAGATCCAGGGGTATTGATGCACTTCCAGTTAGTTGGGAAGAATTTAAAATGGCATTCCTTGATCATTACCTCCCATATGAGATCCGGGAGGCACGTGCAGACCAGTTTCTAAATCTCCAACAAGGGAATATGAGTGTTTGAGAATATAATCTTCAGTTTAATTCATTGGCTCGATATGCTCCGAATGTAGTAGCCACAATGACAGACAGAGTCCATTGATATGTGGACAGATTGGAGCCATATTTTGTAAGGGACTGCACTATTGCTGCTCTAAATAGAGATATGGACATAGCCAGAATTCAGGCTTTCTCACAGAAAATGGAAGATCAAAGGCAAAGAAGAAGGGTACACGAATCTGAAAGAGGACAGTCTAAGAGGGATAGATCTACGGGACAGTCTATGGCATCCCAAGGAGAGTTTAGGCCTTAGAGTTTTAATAGACCGCCGAGGCCATCATTTTCCACGACAGGCACTCAATCCCAATTTCGAGGATTTAGAGGTAGTCAAGTTGGGCAAAGCAGTAGGATGCAAGATTCACAGACAGCAGGGTCTTCTCGCCCGCTGTGTCAACTTTGTAGACGATTTCATTTAGGTGAATGCCAGCTAGGAACGAATATTTGATATTGGTGTGGTATGACGGGGCACATAATGATGGACTGCCCACGAAGAGGCTTGAGAAGTATGGTACGACCTGTGGTCCCCACTGTGGCACCATCAACATCGGTTCCTTCCCTAGGTAAAGGAGTACAACCTGTGGGACGTGGTAGAGGTACTAGAGGAGCAGCTAGTTCCAGCGGAACCCAAAATCTCACTTATGCTCTAGTGGACCTGCAGGATTCGGAGGCATCTCCTGATGTAGTTGCAGGTATATTGTCTATATTTTCACAAAATGTATATGCATTAATAGATCCGGGTTCTACATTGTCATATGTTACTCCATTGATTGCGGCAAAATTTAAAAGAACGCCGGTATTATTACTTAAGTCATTTGAAGTATCTACACCAGTTGGTGAAACCATTGTTGCAAAGAGAGTATATCGTAATTGTGTGGTAACTGTGAATGGTCATGATACACCGGCTGATCTTATTAAATCAAAAATGGTGGATTTTGATGTGGTAATGGGAATGGATTGGTTGGCTTCTTGTTATGCCACGGTAGATTACCGAGCTAGGAAGTTACATTTTTCATTTCCATAAAAGAATGACCATGAATAGAAGAGTAATGTGGGAGCACCGAGAGGTAAAGTTTCTCATCTTAAGGAAAAGAAAATGACACCCAAAGAGATACATATGTCCCTCAGGAAGAGTGAAAGATACTGATGTAAAGCCACCACCTCTTTAATCGGTTTCGGTGGTAAATGAATTTTTTAAGGTCTAGTATATTCCTTTGGGGTGCATCAGTATTATTTGTACAAATGAAAAATGGCACATTTAGAATGTATATTGATTATCGACAACTGAAGAGGGTGAAAATTAAGAATAAATATCCCCTCCCCAGAATTTATAAGTTATTTGACCAATTACAGGGTGCCAAAGATTTCTCAAAGATTGACTTAAGATCGAGTTATCATCAAGTAAGGTTTAAAGAAAAAGATATACTTAAGACAGCTTTTCGAACACGGTATGTCCATTATTAAGTGTTAGTTATATCATTTGAACTAATGACTGCACTAGTAGTTTTATGGGGGATGAATAGGGCGATACAAGCCATTGTTAGATGTGTTTGAGACCATGTTTAGAAATGATGTTCAAGATCATGAGAGAACCATGCTAATAAGTTGCGACAAGTGTTACAGATTCTTCGTGACCGTAAACTATATGCAAAGGTAGCTAAACATGATTTTTGGTTAAAATCCGTATTGTTCTTGGGTCACATTGTATAGGAGGTGTATTGATGTAACACAATAACGTAATAGAGTATGTCTCAAGACAATTGTTCCCACAGGAGAGCACTTATCCTACACATGATTTTGAATTAGAAGTGGTGATATTTGCTTTAAAGATATGGCGCCACTATTCGTATGGGGTTCAGGTTGATATATATACTGATTACAAGAGTTTGCGATATATCTTTAAATAGAAGGATCTAAACTAAAGATAGCAAAGGTGGTTGGAAATATTAAAATACCACGATGTTGATATATGACACCATACGGGGAAAGCACATGTGATAATCGGTGCATGAAGCCGCAAAGCAATAGGAAACACTAAGGGTCAGGTTACGTAAAAACAAGGTATAGTCAAGGTGGCTAGTTCGTCTTCTTGAGACACTAGATGAAAGAATTATAGTGTAAAATGCGATAGGGTCTTCATTTGTAGCTAAGGTGAAAAACAAGCGGTATGCAGATTCTTTGAGAAACGCATTTGATCTTACATAAGAGGGAGTACTGTAATGCTCAATTTACGGAATTCTATTCATTCAGGAGAAACCAAAAGGTACCATGGTTTGGGAGAGATGTATTGGTAAGGTTACATAAAAAGAACGTTGCAGAAATTGTAACTCATTGTCTGCATTGTCAACAAGTAAAAAGGTAGAGCATCAGAAACCTGGAGGTTATATGCAATATAGGAATCTTCCAGTTTGGAAGAAGGATATGATTAACATGGGTTTTATCACAAGTATACCTCGTACATTTTGAAAATTATTCCATGTGGGTGATAGTTGACAGGCTTACAAATTTAGTACACGTTTTACCCGTCAAGACCACTTATACAGTTGAATACTATGCAAAGTTATATGTTAATAATAGTACGATTACAGGGGATTCCAATTGCTATTGTATTAGTCAGGGGAGCTCAAGTTATTGCATACTGTTGGAAAAATCTTTTCAGAAGAGTTTGGGAATCCAAGTAAAGTTAAAAATCTTCAGACAGATGGACAAGCAGAACACACTATATAAACACTTAAAAAAAAATATATGTTACGAACTTGCATATAGGAGTTTAACAGTAGTGAGGACGGTCATTTACCTCTGGTTGAATTTGCTTACAATAGTAGCTATCTTTTAAATATCAAAAAGGCACCTTATGGAGTGTTATATGGAAAGAAAGGAAAATTGACTCCACGTTATATAGGCCCATATGAAATTATCCAAAGATTTGGGCAAGTTGCATATGAATTGAAATTACCCCAAGAACTCTCCACAACTCATCCAGTATTTCACGTTTCGATGCTTCAAAAAAGCATAGGAGATCCATCTCCTATTACTACCATTGAAGATGTACACGTTACGGAGGATCTCACTTAGAAAGAGATACCTATTGCTATTCTAGATCGACAAATGAAGAGATTAAGAAATAAAGAAGTAGCTTCCGTAAAAGTACTGTGGAGGAATCAATAAGTAGAAGAGTTCACATGGGAAGATGAAGAAATGATAAAGTCCAGGTACCCTCATCTGTTTCAGATGGAAGAAAAAAAAATTCAAAGTGCCGAAGTGGAACAATAACAAGTAAGTATCTATGAGCATTAAGTGTATATGTATGTATATGCTAATATAAAGATGCATTGGTTGTAATTAGGAAGATGTTGTTAACATTCAAGTACAAATGTTTCTAAGAGTGGAAGAATGTAACACCCTATACGAGCTATAAGTATGTATTTTGTAGTGTTAATTGATGAAACATTTGATATTGTGCTACTAAATGTGATTAGACCCTTGTAGGAGGTGGTTGTGACTTTTTGGAGCATTTTTTGGGTGAAAAGTGAGGTTTAAAGGACTTCCAAGCAAAGGATATTAAAGCTAAGAGGCAAGCAAAAGATTTGGACTTGAAAGATCCAACCAAATCCACAAACAAAAGTTGAAAACACATTTTTGGGGTGGGGCGCGCCCAGGGGCATGGCAGGACGCTCTGGCTAAAATTTTTATGGCACAGGCAGCATAGGGGCGCGCCTGGTGGCGTTCCAGGCCGCTAATGTTCACCTGCTCATGTGCTGAAATTTTTCTAAGTCCCAAGGGCGCCCGGAAGCTTGCCGGGGTGCTTTTTGCCCAATTTCTTCTATGATTATTAGTCTATAAAGAGGACTCTTGGGTTATGGTATCATCATTCCATTGTAGTAGGACTACTCTTGAGTGATTTTGGTATCCGAGTTGGGGTTAATTATTCGTCACAAGAATTTTATCAAATTATGTTCAATTAAGCCATGAGTTGCCAAAATTGTTTATTCTTGGGATTAAAGCTACGAGTATGAATCGCGTGAGTTGAATATTGTCGTGACATTTATGGAATTATTTAAACATGAGATAGATGATGGATTACACATTGAATTTGGTGGGCCAAGTTTACATGTGTTAATGGCCTCAATTTGAGGCCCAAAAAGAAGCCAAAAGACATGGCCCAATGGGTCAAATGACCCATTCTTCCTTTGACTAATCAATAATTGATCAAAGTGGCTAAGGATGACTTCAAGGGCCTATAAAAGGCACCAAAAAAATCAGATTTTATTCATAAAAAGGCACATGTCATTCTAGACTTTTCCAAGAATGCAAAAAAGAGATATTTTCTCTCAAACTCTCAAACCCTAAGCCATCTCTTGGACAAGATCATCATTTTACAAGCCTTGGTAAGTGATTATTCTCATGATTTAACCTGTTATATGCATGAGAGATTATGTAGATCATGTTTGTTATGCTTGTAAGTGTTGAGTAGTGCACTTTTGATTTTTTTTTATAAAAGATACATCATCCATGTGATTTGACCTTGAAAGAGGACTTGATGTTTTGATGAAAGTGAATGGTGTGGATGAGATATCAACACGTATGGTGTGATTATGTTCTTTACCTTGTTATTTTTCCATAGTATAATTTGTGGGATTGTTGTTGAGATGTTGTTATGAAATGTATTGAGGTAACTTGGTGGATTAATGATGATGTGGTGTTAATGAGAAAGTGTAAAGGAGGAACTTGGTGTGTAATGCTATCGGTATATGATGTTGTGGTCAATGTGTGGAATGTTGTGGTATTGTTGGTATGATGATGCCGTGAATTGTATCGTAAAGGGGGAAATAACGTTATAAGGCAATCATATAACTCATTGTCGTCTTATACACTTGTAAGGTAGTTTGTTATTAACGTAAGCTCCGTTATGTACTTGTGTTGTAGAGTGAAACGTAAAGATGGAGATGAATTATTGTATTCACATATTGGCTTGTGTATTCATATTGGGAAGATAAGGTATGTAAGGTTACTCTTTTCGTATCTTTCTGTAGCACATATTGCTCACACTGTTATCATACGTATTCGATTCCTAAATGCTCTAAGGTATCTCATTTTAGGTTGTCATCTATTATTAGTCACATGTTCCTCATTAATTGATCATTTGTTATTCATGTGTTACATAATTATAGACATTATTCCAAAATTCCACTAATGTTACATTCCAAAGTTCCAAGCATATTGTAACCACCCAAAGTACCAATATCATGAAAGTAAAGGAATGAAGTAATGTATCTAAGTATTTCCAATAATGTATCACTCTTATAGATAAAGAATGAGGTAGTGTGAATAATTGTTTAATCGTCAGTTTTGACAATGGGTGGTATCTCATGGGGTGAAATGAACACCCGCATGAATGTCGATCCCATTATTACGGGTGGTATCTCATGGGATGAAAGGAACATCCTCATGAATGTCGATCCCGATTATTAGAGCATGGGTGGTATCTTATGGAGTGAAAGAAACACTCACATGAATGTCGATCCCAATATTATGGGTGGTATCTCATGGGATGAAAAGAACATCCGCATGAATGGCGATCCCGGTTATGATGTTATTTTTCCCACTGATCAGTTGGGGCCCGGGTATAGTATAACACAGACAAAGATGAATGAACATAGAAGCAAAGAAGCAAAGAAAGTATTAAAAGCAAAGTACATGATTCCAAACATACAGAATGATGGTTTATCCATATTGACTATTCTCTTATATTTGATTCCATTGAAGTTCTTATGTAATGATGCAGTTTCTTATAGCCTTACATACTCAGTACATTCTTCGTACTGACCCCCTCAGGGGACTTACTTTACTTGCTACAGGTACAGGTGCTAGCATACCTCCTCAGTAGGCTACGAGATATCCGCAGATTATTGGTGAGCTCCAGTTGGTTCGGGGCTTTTCGAGTTGCTATGTACATTTGTTTTGGTATTGTATATGTGTATAGAGTGGGTGTTATCCCGACTCTAGGTTGGTTATGGTTATGTATCTATAGAGGTTTTGTAGACGGATGTGGGAAGACGAATGTAAGAGATGTATGTCCATTTTGACTTGATGGCCCTAATGGCCAAGGTTCATATATAACATATGTTTCTACGACTTCTGCCATTGGCATTTTATATTTTATAAGTTACATGAGATAGAATGCTCTTCATAAAGAGACATGCATATGGAGGTTCATAAGCAAAGATTGGTTCTCTCGGGCCTCAACGGCTACGGGTTCCAGTCCGCCTCTATGGAATTTGGGGCGTGACACAGTCGAAGCAGAATATTTAAGTTTTTGTGGATATTCTTCGTGCTTGTGTGTTGGATTTTGGAGGTCAATGGGACTAATTTTAATCTTTGGCAGAGTTTGCTTATAATACCCGCTACCATTTGAGCATTCAGACGGTTCCATTCAAGGCATTGTATTATAGGCATTGTTGGACTCTAGTTGGTTGGTTTAAGACTACTGAGGTTAGGCCCCGTGGAACAAATTTTCTTCATGAGTCTTTTGACCAGGTTTGGGTGATTGAGGATAGGCTATGGGCTGCTCAAAGAAGGCAAAAGAGTTATGCTGACTGTACACTTCGTGCCTTGAGGTTTAGAGTTGGTGACTGGGTCTTTCTACGAGTATCTCCCATGAAGTGCGTGAAGATGTTTAGAAGGAGGGGCAAGATCAGCCCAAGGTATATCGAATGATTTAAGATCCTACGAACGTTTGGGGAGGTAACATATGAGTTAGCTTTGCCTCCAGTGTTAGCTTTGCCTCCAGCCTTTTCAGCCATCCATCTAGTTTTCATGTATCTATATTGTAGTGCTACATTTTGGATGAGTCTCACTTGCTTCTCTAGGACTCGGTTCAGTTGGATGAGAGGTTGACCTTACAGAGTAGCCCGTGTCTATTTTTACCAAAGATGTTAGACGGTTGCGCTCCAGAGACATTTATTTGTTTAACGTTAAGTGGTGACACCATCCGTCGAGTAATCTTCCTAGGAGACTGAGTGTGATATGCAGACCTAGTACCTTTACCTGTTCGAGCCTTCAGGTACATATTACTCCTTTTCTTTCACAGACGAAAGTGCTTTTAGTAGTGGACATTGTAATGACCCTCCAGTTTATTTCCTATGTTTTTATAATTTTCTATATTTATAGATTTCCTACAGCTGCCCCAGGTCATTTATAACTTGCTGGGATTGATAGTTTGATTATCGGGCAGTTCGTTTGGTTTTTAGAGTCATTTTCCTATTTTGGAGCTTATGAAGTTAAGGGATGGGTCTCGGGCCAAAACACTAGGTAAACAACCTTGGATGTCATTTTTGATAATCTCATCAGCTCTAGAATGTTGATTTTAGGCTAGAGGTACCCTTGGTCCAGGTCCCAAGGCTTTCAGACTCATTTTGTGCTATTGCGTAGAATTTGGCTAAAACGGCCCCTTGGGGTGTGGGACCCACTTTTTATCAAAATGACCCCGGATGAAAATTTTGATGGCGCCGTTGAGTTTGGAATGTAGATTTTGGTAGGGTAGCATAGTTTGGTTACGATAACGGGATTTTGAACCAATCCCGAGCCTCCGATCGGAGTCCGTTGGGACTTAATGAACTTGGCTGGTGCCAAGTATCTGGTGCAGCCGCTTAAGAGGCCAAGTTACCTGGACCATTTTAACAGATCCTGGGCAGCCAAAGCCTAATTACTTTAGCAACCAATGGGAGCTTTAGCGTAGACAACTTTAGCGATCAATTGCTAGCATTATATATATATATATATACTCTTTCAATTTCCATCTTTTAACTCCAAGTGTTTGCCACCAATTTAGACCTCTCTAAGCTCTGAAACTACGAGGGGTTCGTACTTTGGTGGGGGGATTCGCGTGGGCAGAGTGTTTCTGGGCACATGATCATTATAATATCTGTAAGTTTTGCTCAATTTCTAGCTTATTTGCTCGGGTTTGTTTCTTTATTTCTCGATGGTGTTGGGACTGATTTTGGGAATATTTGAGTTCGTATTTATCTAAATTTTTACGGCAATTAATCCTTGAGCTGCGTGGGACGCTGTGACGATTTAAATTTTGGGATTTTACAAGCAGGCCCCACATGGGATTTTAGTGTGATTTCTAACTCGAAGCATTTATATGCAATATGGGTATTGATTTTCTCGTCTTGATGCGTAGATTGTTATTTTGATAGTATGGCATCTCTCGAAGGCCTCTTGGAAGGGGAAATCTCCAGTGTAGAGGATTAAGCAAGCATTTAGTGGCGTCCATGTAGACTAGGATTACCCTCATTTTAGATTGAGCATAATTATAGTATTAGTGTATTATTGTGCTAGTTTTGGGAGGGTAGTCTTAGCCCGGTTATTGTTCTAGTATTTTTTTGTCTTATTTAGCCCGTTAAGGCCCTTTTTGGAAGATTTCGGGCTCGTTCTCCCTTAGCATAGTGTATTATCATCCTTTAGGACTAGGATTAGTGCTATTAGTACCTTGAAATGGGAATGGGAAGCCTTATTCTAGAGTCAGGGTAGGTTCTGACCTAAGTTGCATTTATCAGGACCCCATAGTGGGCCTCACTGCTATTTTATAGATAGTATATTTGATATGAAGCTCCTTTAGGCTTAGTTAGACTACTGGTTGCTATCTTAGGCTATTACCTTGGGTTGGGGTTGACTTAGACTTGATTTTTTTGGCCTATTTAGCTTCTTTTCGCCGAGTAGAGTAGTAACTAATGTTGGACCTCACCTTCTCGACCTAGTAAATATGAACCTGCTTTGACTTAGTGTACTTAACCGCTCGAGATTGGTTTATATGACTATAAGGAGTGGAGATAGGCCTGAAACCCTTAGAATTCTTCCCGCTTGCTAGTTTTACTTATATATTTATACTCATTTCAGTTTCGATTCAAGTCCGGCGTGTGCTCTATTGAAACTATTATGAATTCTAGTACGAGACTTGCATCGGTTTACATGTATGGTTTACTATTTATGTGTCTTATATGAGTTTGGAATCAATTTACCATTGATGATGGCTTCTTATAGGATTACATGTTTCTAGTTGCGGTATAGTTACTATGAGTTCCAGTTTGAGTCTGGCATCTTTCTATGTTTACGGTTAGGATGTTCTGGTGTTAATTATGGTTGTTAATGGGAGTTCTGGAAGTTGTACTGGGTTCTATTGTATTTGCATCATTTGGCCTCTAATTATTATCTGTTATTTCTGGTTCGAGCCTAGTGTCTGGCCTCATTTTACTATCCATTGGTTTCAGTTCAAGCTCGATACACATATACACTTTCATTATTGATTTGGGATTGGGAAGTTACTGGGACTGGAACAGCTAAAGGTTATTTATGCTTCTTACCTTAGTTTCCTCTTGTTTGCACCCACTGGCTTATGGGGGATCGGTAGGGTTAATTTTCTTCCTGTGTGTGCCTTCTAGGCTTATGGGGCCCCAGTTAGGTTGTAGTTAGTTCATTGCTCCTATTTTTGAGTTTATTTATTTCCTTTATCGTACTTGCTTAGTATAGTGGATATTTACACATTCTACCCCTTTTTACAATTGACTTAGCTTACAATCTCACACTTTATCTATGCTTTTAATATATTTGATTTCAGTTGGCCGATGATGCCTACTGATTGCCCGTTGCTTTGGTACTCATATTGCACTTCTGCATCCTTTCCCTGATGCAGATCTGAATATGAGCCACCGGTGTTGACGTTATTCTCATGCCCTGCTACTGATCCTGAGACGGGGTGAGCTTTCTAAAGTCCTGAGTTGATCCTCCGACATTTGTTTCAGTTACAGTCTTTTGTATTTTCAAAACTACTATGCATATATGTATATTTTGGATACTGTCTAGTACTCTTATTTTTTGTCATAGTGGCTCTTGTACCGGCCTTACCAGGTCTTGAGAGGGAATCCTTTTTGTATATTTTGTCATCTTCCCTCTTTTGTGCAGTATATTATGTATACATATCTTCCTGCTTCCGCCTATTTTATTGTTATTATTGATTATATCCTTGTCTTCCATCATTTTCAGCCTATTTTCCTGTTGATCGTTATTTTGAGCTATGGCTTAGTTTACCTACTAGTGGGTTAAAGTAGGTGCCATCAAGACCTGAGAAATTGGGTCGTGACACAAAGTCAGTAACACATGCTCTTAGCATGTCCTCAAGCACCTGAATGGCCCTTTCAGACTAGCCGCTAGTCTAAGGATGAAATGCAATACTAAGATTAAGTCTTGTGCCCAACTCTTCATAAAATTTATCCCAAAACTTAGAGGTAAGCTGCGTACCTCTATTGGGTATAATAGATAATGGCACCCCATGCATTCTTACAATCTCCTTAACATAAATCTTGGTTAACTTCTCCGAGTTTACGACCCAGCTAACTAGATCATGCGGGCGCCTACTCTAATCTTCCTTAATAGGAGAACCCTTACCACCCATTCAAAACACATGCGGAAGTTAAAAAAGAATGCCATTAATTTCTTCAAAATATTGATAAACTTATTACAATTTCATTTTAAAACATAACAAGAACAATCCTTTACCTCGAGGATCTAGTCTAGACATGTACCAGAGCTACTAAAAGACAAGGATAATATACAAGAATCATCTTCCACCATAGGAATGAGAACACAGAAGCCGCTAAAGATCACTAAGTAATGAAACCTCAACTGTTCCTTCAACAGGATATACCCAAAAAGGATATATCAAGACTTGTATCAGTAAAACCACACGTATTGGTAAGCATTATCTACTGACCCAAGTTGAATCATGTAAGCACAACATAAATATTTAAAATCAAAAATCAAGCTTATAAAATAAACCAGTTATACTTTTTGACCCACTTCCTAGTCACTACTTCCTTACGATTCTCTCTCTCTCTCTCAAACACTAATTTTACTTAATACTCTTACTAACCTCTAGCCGATCAACTATACAATGTTCATGTCATGCCCCGATCCTACACCCTGGACATAACACCACACTTGGAATCACGAGTGATCCCAAGCGGACCCTTGGCCTGACAAACTGTTCATAAAACTCAACTTTGAAAATATGCGAAAGAGTTGAAATACTGAATGTCAACTTGAAAGACAACAAAATAACAAACTGTCTAATGTCTAATAAAGCCTTTATAACTCATCAACTGAAAGAGTTGCTGGGACATGGCCCCGAGCTACCTTTAGTGGGAGCTAACAACAGAAACTGAAACTGTCTAATAAGCTGGAAATTTTAAAAATCATCAATAAGTCCTATGGATGCAAGGAGGACTCACCACAAGTTGATACTGGATGGTCTAACGAAAGTACTAGTGGCGGTCCTAAATCTGTATGCCAGTATTGACATCATGAAATGATATAGCGCAAAAAGAGCATTAATACTTTGAATGTATTGGTATATAAAAGCGGAATAAAAACTGAAACTGACACTTTTCTTAAAAAGTTGTCAGGACTAAAGTAGTGCAAGGAATGAGTTATTTAAAAACATGTAATAACTTAAATAGTAAACTTCATAAAATGTAATAAAAAAATAAATTTAAATGTTGTAGAACAACAACTTTAATACAAACATCATATATAATAAGTAACTTGAACAAATATTAAGTTTTTCTAAATTGGGGGAGTTTCTCTTAACAGACATAAACCATGTGAGCAACATGAAGTCCTATGTCTTGCCCACATTGAGAAGAGTCGTCCTACGATGGTGATGTAGTTATGGGGAATATGACCTCGGACTCATACCCAACTCGGTGCTAAATAATCCTCCCCAAAACATAATAGTTGCTCATAACATAAGTCTGAAAACACTTTCAAAATTCATGCTTGATTCTAAATATTGTACCATAAACATGTCGTTCTAAGTGAGCCTTGGCTCTAAATCTTCATAACTGTAACACCCCGTACATTTCTGAGTTTAGCTGACAATCGTAACATTTAGGGAAAAATGAAATCATGAGAGGATTGATGAATTTTGTATTGAATTGTGGGCATTTAATGTCTTGTATAATTGGGCCCAAAAATGAAGCCCAAAATAACAAGAAGACATGGCCCAACATGGGTTTTTGACCCATTCTTCCAAATTTGATCCATTTTACCAATCAACATTGCATTAAATGCTAAGGAAAAGATAAAGGATACATGAGGGACTATATAAAGAGGAAAATCAGATTTTTTATTTCATTAAGCTCTCATGTTTTTCTAGACTTTACTAAAAATATCTCCTTTGCTCTCAAGAACCCTAAGTCACTCTTTTGGCCAAGATCATCAATTAGTAAGACTTGGTAAGTGTTTATTATGATGTATTAATATATTTTATGCATAGTATATGGTGTATATTATGTTGGTTATGTTGGTGGAGCATTGAGAATTTCACAATAAGTGAAGTGTACATGTTGCTAAATCGGAGGGTGATTTGTCTTGTAAACTTCACTATGGACTTGTGGTTTTGAAGAAAGTGAACTTGGTGGAGTAAATATTGACATGTGATATGTGATTATAGTCTAACTTGGTCTTATTCTTGTGCATAATGTTTGGAATTGTTGTTGCGATATTAGTTATGGTTTTGGTGTCGTATTGGCCGTGAAATGTAGTTTTGGGTGTTGTTATGTGTGTTGTGAGACTATGGATGAATGTTGGTGTTTAATATGATCAAAAATATGTTCAAATATGTTTGATTGTGATCATGGACCAATCATGGCATTAAAAGACCCAAAAAAAGTCATTTCGGACCAAAACGGGCATCCGCCCCCGCAGACGAAGGCATCTGCGGGCGCAGATGCCAACGCAGAAGGACCTGGAATTTTCCAGGTCCCATCTGCGCATGCATTTCATCCACCTGCATGCATAGGTGTCAGTGCAGGTCACCTCCAGATTTGGTTTTGTGTGCTTCCGTCTCTAGTTGATCCCCGAAGGCCCTTATACCCTTTTTGGATGTAATTATCAACTTGTGATGTCGTTTTAATGACTTTAAAGTGTGGTATGGTGGTGTGTTGGACTATGTTAAGTATGGATGATTGTTCATATGTTGTTATAAAGTAATAATTACGACGGTATGATAAAGGAAAAAGCATAAAGGGTAAGTGTGGTGTGAAATGCTATCGATGTATGATATTTGGTCAATGTTTGTAATGTTATGGTGTTGTTGATATGGAAATGAAGCGGATGGTATTTTAAGGGGGTGAAATAACGTTATATGGTGGTCACATAGTTCATTGTCGTCTTGTATGCCTTTATAGTGACTAGTTGCTAATGTAAGTTTTGGTATGAACTTGTATTGTAGAGTAAGACGTAAGGAAGAAGCTGGACTATTGTGTTCATACATAGGCTTGTGTATTCATACTTGGAAGTGAAGGTATGTAAGGTTCCTATTTCCATATCCTTCTGCAGCATATAGTGTACACTTTGTTATGGTACCTACTGATTCTCAAAATGTACTAAGGTATCCTATATCCGATTATCAATTGTCTCTACCACATGTTTCCTACTTATTGATCAATTGTGAGTCTCATGTCTCATGTCCATGAATAGTATTCCAAAAGCCCAATAATTTTGTGTTCCAAAGTTCCAGTAGTGATTATACTCATGTATCTTATCCATTAATTATTGTCCAATAGTTCCAATAATGTTATGTTTCCAATAAGGTAATGTTTCCAATAATGCTATTCACATGTATCTCACTCATTGGTTAATGATCCAAAGCTTCAAGTAAAGTTATGACCATCATTGTATCAATCTCAAAGTAATGAATAAAGTAATGCAAATGTGGTTAATGTTTGAGTACGGGTGGCAGCTTTGGGGGCGAAATGCCTAGCTCAAGCCAATCCCGAGATTATTGGATCAGGGGGCAGCTCTGGGGGCGAAAGCCTAGCTCAAGCCGAACCTGACAGGGGGCAGCTCTAGGGGTGAAAACCTAGCTCGAGCCGAACCTGATATGTTGATTTATGGGTGGCAGCTCTAGGGGCATAAGCCTAGCTCGAGCCGATCCCAACATAACGATATTTTATGTAAAGACCCACTGATCAGTCGGGGCCTGGGTACATTGTGACACATGTATTGACAAGCAAGCATTGAAGTAAAGAAATCAAAGAAAGTAATGAAAGCAATACACATGGTTTCCAAAATGCAAATTGGTGACTTACTCAGATTGATTAGTCATTTGTATTGAGTTCATTGATATGTTCATGTGTTATATAGTTTCATTTGAGCCTTATATACTCATTACTTATTCTGTACTGACCCCTCCTGGGAATTTACCTTACTTGCTGCAGGCGCAGGTACCAGTAGGCCTCATCAGTAGATTGCCAGTTGTTAGCGGTTCATTGGTGAGATCCAGCTAATTCGAGGCTTCTCCGAGTCAGAGTGTATATATGTTTTGGTGATGTACATGTTGTATAAAGCGGGGACTTGTCCCAACTTTTAGTTTGTTTTGGTCAATGCATCTGTTAGAGGCTTTTTTAGACGCATGTGAGTATATGTATATAAGATGACTCATGAAGTCTTATTTTGATGGCCCAACGGCCAAGTTTCTCAAATGTGTATATATATATGTCACATGTTCCATGATTTCCGATATTAGCCATTCATGTTCTTATGTGATAGTGGTGTTTACTATGGCATGCGTATGAATGTATAGAAGAATAGCTTGGTTCTATCGGGCCTTATCGGCTACGGGTGCCAATCACGCCTCGTTGGGATTCGAGGTGTGACAAAAGTGGTATCAGAGCAGGTCGTTCTAAGAGTGTCTACAAAGCCGTGTCTGAGTAGAGCCTTACTTATCAATGTGTTGTGCACCACATTTATAAGTAGGAGGCTACGGGACATTTAGGATGTTATTTATTTTCTTCATTCTAGATCGTGCAATAGAGCTAATGTTGTAAGTTGAATCGTGTCTGACCATAGTAATTGTTTCTCTTTGGTATAGTAACAATGCCGAACACTAAAAGAGGAAGGGGTAAAGGGAAGCAGGTTGATATGCCTGCTGGGGATGGAATGAGCAGATTACCACCTGACCAAGCTAGTCAAGGTGGAGCGAATGCTGAAATATCATCGCGGTCTTCATCTACCTTCCCAGTTCTGAAAGAGCCAATTGGTAGAGAAGTACCCGCAGAACCACCGATGAATGCCACAGATCAAGATCTTAGAAATGTTGTACATATGTTGACACAGTTAGTGGCGGCACAAAGCTAGGGATGAGCTAGTTCAATGACACATGATGATGATGCGGCTAGAATGGTAAGTCGCAGGACACATGATTTCTTGAAAATGGACCCTCCTATATTCACTGGGTCTGATCCAAAAGCAGATCCACAGGACTTCGTGGATCAAATTCAGAGGGCCTTGGAAGTTATGCACGTGATGGGGGTTGAAACAGTTGAACTTGGTGCGTACAGGTTGAAAGGAGAGGCAATATTGTGGTATCAGGATTGGAAGAAATCCCATGACATTGGTGCAAATTCACCTACATGGGAAGAGTTTAAAGTGGCTTTCCTCGATAATTATCTTCCTTATGAGATTCGGGAGGCACGTGCGGATCAGTTCCTAAATCTACGTCAGGGAAATCTGAGCGTCAGGGAATACAGTGTGCAATTTATTTCCTTGGCTAGATATGCGCCAAATGTGGTGGCTACGATGACAGATAGAGTCCATTGAGATGTGGGCAGATTAGAGCCATATTTGGTACGAGATTGCACCATTGCTGCCTTGAATAAGGACATGGACATAGCGAGAATCCAGGCCTTCGCTCAGAAAATGGAAGACCAATGACAGAGGAGAAAGTGCATGAATTTGACAGGGGACAATCCAAAAGGGCTAGACCTATGGGACCACCTATGATGTCCCAAGGAGGATCTAGGCCTCGTATGTTCTCTAGAACACCCAGACCATCATTTTCTCATTCCATAGCGGGTGCTTATTCCCAGTCTTGAGGGTTTAGAGGTGGTTCAGCTGGGCAGAGTAGTGGGGTTCACGAATCACAGGCAGCAGGTTTTCCTCATCAGCAGTACAGGCGTATTCATTCAGGCACATATCGGTCAGGGACAAATGTCTTCTTTTGGTGTGGTATGCCAGGGCATATAGTGAGAGATTGTCCACAGCGGAGCATGGGTGGTATAGCATGACCGGTTGGGTCGATAGTTGCATCATCAGCATTGGTTCCTTCACTGGGATGAGGTGTATAGCCTATTGGCCGTGGTAGAGGTTCCAGAGGAGTAGCCAGTACTAGCGGGGTCCAGAATCACACTTATGCTTTGGTGGACTGCCAGAATTCAGAGGCTTCCCCTGATGTTGTCACAGGTACATTATCCATATTCTCACATAATGTATATGCACTGATTGACCCAGGTTCTACATTTTCCTATGTTACCCCATTGGTTGCTGCAAAATTTGTAAGGGCACCAGAATTATTAATTAAATCAATTGAAGTGTCTACACCAGTTGGTGAATATATTATTAAAAAGAGAGTATATCATAACTGTGTGGTAACTGTGTGTGGTCATGATACATTGGCAGATCTCATTGAACTAGACATGGTGGATTTTGATGTGATCATGGGAATGGATTGGTTGGCCTCTTGTTATGCTACGGTAGATTGCCGGGCCAAGAAGGTACGATTTTGTTTTCCGTAGGAAAATGTTCTAGAATGACAGGACAATGTAGGGGCACCACGAGGGAGATTTATTTCCTATTTGAAAGCTAGGAAAATGATTGCCAAGGGATACGTATGCCATTTGGTACGAGTGAAAGATAATGATGTGGAATCACTAACTCCACAGTCGGTTCCAGTAGTCAATGAATTTCTTGATGTATTTCTAGAGGATCTTCCAGGCTTGCCCCCAGAACGGGAAGTAGAGTTTGGCATTGATGTGATTCCCGACACTCAGCCTATCTCTATTCCTCCATATCGAATGGCTCCAGCTGAATTGCGTGAATTGAATGAGCAATTGAAAGATTTGTTAGACAAGGGCTTCATTAGGCCCAGTATGTCCCCGTGGGGTGCACCGGTATTATTTGTACGAAAGAAAGATGGCACATTGAGAATGTGCATTGACTATCGGCAATTGAATAAGGTAACGATCAAGAACAAATATCCCTTCACTCACATTGATGATTTGTTTGATCAGTTACAGGGTGCCAAGTGTTTTTCAAATATTGACTTGAAGTCGGGTTACCATCAAGTCAGAGTTAGAGAATAAGATGTGCCCAAGAACGCTTTTCAAACACGGTATGGTCACTATGAATTTTTAGTTATGTCATTTGGACTAACAAATGCACCGGCTGTGTTCATGGATTTGATGAATAGGGTGTTTAAGCCATTCCTAGACGTGTTCATGACAGTATTTATAGATGACATCCTGGTTTATTCAAGATCACCAGAAGACCATGCTAATCATTTATGGCAAGTGTTACAAATCCTACGTGAGCGTAAGTTGTATGCAAAGTTCTCCAAATGTGAGTTTTGGTTAAAATCAGTTGCATTTTTGGGTCAGATTGTGTCAGATGAAGGGATACAATGCCTATAGAGATTTGCAGTTTTCTTGGTTTGGTAGGTTATTACAGAAGATTTGTGGAAGGATTTTCTTCTATTGCGACACAATTAACAAAGTTAACTCACAAGGCAATTAAGTTTCAATGGAATGATGCATGTGAAAAAGGGTTCCAAAAACTGAAAGATAAGTTGACTTCCACACTAGTGTTAGTACTTCCTAAAGGCACAGAGGGCTATGCAGTGTATTGTGATACTTTTGGGATTGGTCGCGGATGTGTGTTGATGCAGCATGGTAAGGTGATAGCATATGCCTCACGACAGTTGCGGCCATATGAGAAAATTTATCCCACTCATGACCTTGAATTGGCAGCGGTAGTATTTGCTTTAAAGATATGGCGTCATTATCGATATGGAGTTCATGTGGATATTTACACTGATCACAAAAGTTTGCAATATATCTTTAAACAGAAGGAACTCAATTTGAGGCAACGAAGATGGTTAGAGCTTTTGAAAGACTATGATGTTGATATTTTATACCATCTAGGGAAGACAAATATGGTAGCAGATGCATTGAGTCGCAAGGCAATGGGAGACACTAATAGCCAATCGACAGAAAAGAAAGAAATAATCAAAGACCTATATCAGTTAGCCAGCTTGGGAGTTCGTCTACTTGAATCCTCAGATGAGGGAGTTATTATGCAGAATGCAGCGAAATCCTCCTTAATAACTGAAGTAAAAGAGAAGCAGTTTACGGATTTTGTGTTATTGCAGCTAAAGGAAAATGTACAGCAGAATTTGACAAACGCATTTGATCTTATACAAGAAGGGGTGCTCCAATGCCAAGGTAGACTATGTGTACCGGATGTAGACAAATTGAGGAAGCAAATTATGACAGAGACGCATCACTCGCGCTATTCTATTCATTCGGGTGCTACGAAAATGTATCATGATTTAAATTAAGTGTATTGGTGGGGAAATATGAAGAAGAACATTGCGGAGTTCGTCGCTCAATGCCCGAATTGTCAACAAGTGAAAGTAGAGCATCAGAAACCAGGAGGTTATATGCAATGTATCAATCTTCTAGTCTGGAAATGGGATATGATTAATATGTAATTCATTATAGGTTTGCCTCGTACATTACGGAAATTTGATTCTATGTGGGTTATAGTTGATAGGCTTACCAAGTCAGTGCATTTTCTACCAGTTAAGACCACTTATACAGCTGAGAATTATGCAAAATTGTATGTGAAAGAAATAGTACGATTGCATGGTATTCCACTTTCTATTATATCAGACAGAGGAGCACAGTTCACAGTGCACTTTTGGAGATCCTTTCAGCAGAGTTTGGGCACACAGGTGAATCTGAGTACGGCTTTCCATCCTCAGACTGATGGACAAGCAGAACGTACTATTCAGACACAGATATGCTACGAGCTTGTGCATTAGATTTTAAAGGCAGTTGGGATGACCATTTGCCTCTTATTGAATTTGCTTACAACAATAACTATCATTCAAGTATTAAAATGGCACCTTATAAAGCTTTGTACGGGAGGAAATGTAGATCACCAATTGGGTGGTTTGAAGCGGGAGAAATTGCTTTACTTGGGTCGGATATTGTTCATCAGGCTATGGAGAAAGTTAAAGTGATTCAACAACGATTACAAACGGCCCAGAGTCGACACAAGTCCTATGCTGATATTAGAAGAAGAGGACTTGAATTTGCCATAGGTGATTGGGTATTCCTAAAGGTGTCACCGATGAAAGGCGTAATGCGGTTTGAAAAGAAAGGGAAATTGAGTCCACGTTACATAGGCCCATATGAAATTATTAGAAGATTTGGGCAAGTTGCGTATGAATTGGCACTACCCCAGGAACTCTCCACAGTTCATCCAGTATTTCATGTGTCAATGCTTCGGAAGTGCATAGGGAATCCATCTCATTTTACTCCTGTCGATGATGTACAGGTTACAGAGGATCTTACCTACGAGGAAATACCTATTGCCATTCTGGATAGACAGGTGAAGAGGTTGAGAAACAAAGATATTGCTTCTGTAAAGGTACTTTGGAGAAATCAGCAAAGAGAAGAGGTCACATGGAAAGCTGAAGAAATATTGAAATCTAAGTATCCTCATTTATTTCAAAAAGAAGTATGACAAGTAAGTATTTATAAGCTTTGAGTGTATATCTATAAGATGACATGAAGAATGCTCCTAAACTTGTAATTGTCTACTTTGAAATGATAACACTAACACTCGTGGACGAATGTTTCTAAGGGGGGAAGAATGTAACACCCCGTATGTTTTTGAGTTTAGCTGACAATCGTAACATTTAGTGAAAAATGAAAACATGAGAGAATTGATGAATTTTGTATTGAATTGTGGGCATTTAATGTCTTGTATAATTGGGCCCAAAAATGAAGCCCAAAATAACAAGAAGACATGGCCCAACATGGGTTTTTTGACCCATTCTTCCATATTTGATCCATTTGACCAATCAACATTGCATTAAATGCTAAGGAAAAGATAAGGGAGACATGAGGGACTATATAAAGAGGAAAATCAGATTTTTTATTTCATTAAGCTCTCATGTTTTTCTAGACTTTACTAAAAATATCTCCTTTGCTCTCAAGAACCCTAAGTCACTCTTTTGGCCAAGATCATCAATTAGTAAGACTTGGTAAGTGTTTATTATGATGTATTAATATATTTTATGCATAATATATGGTGTATATTATGTTGGTTATGTTGGTGGAGCATTGAGAATTTCACAATAAGTGAAGTGTACATGTTGTTAAATTGGAGGGTGATTTGTCTTGTAAACTTCACTATGGACTTGTGGTTTTGAAGAAAGTGAACTTGGTGGAGTAAATATTGACATGTGAGATGTGATTATAGTCTAACTTTGTCTTATTCTTGTGCATAACGTTTGGAATTGTTGTTGCGATATTAGTTATGGTTTTGGTGTCGTATTGGCCGTGAAATGTAGTTCTGGGTGTTGTTATGTGTGTTGTGAGATTATGGATTAATGTTGGTGTTTAAGATGATCAAAAATATGTTCAAATATGTTTGATTGTGATCATGGACCATTCATGGCATTAAAAGACCCAAAAAAAGTCATTTCGGACCAAAACGGGCATCCGCCCCCGCAGACGAGGGCATCTGCGGGCGCAGATGCCAACGCAGAAGGCCTTGGAATTTTCCAGGGCCCATCTGCACATGCATCTCAGCCACCTGCGTGCACAGGTGTCAGCACAGGTCACCTCCAGATTTGGTTTTGTATGCTTCCGTCTCTAGTTGATCCCCGAAGGCCCCTATACCCTTTTTGGATGTAATTATCAACTTGTGATGTCGTTTTAATGACTTTAAAGTGTGGTATGGTGGTGTGTTGGACTATGTTAAGTATGTATGATTGTTCATATGTTGTTATAAAGTAATAATTACGACGGTATGATAAAGGGAAAAGCGTAAAGGGTAAGTGTGGTGTGAAATGCTATCGATGTATGATATTTGGTCAATGTTTGTAATGTTATGGTGTTGTTGATATGGAAATGAAGCAGATGGTATTTTAAGGGGGTGACATAACGTTATATGGTGGTCACATAGTTCATTGTCGTCTTGTATGCCTGTATAGTGACTAGTTGCTAATGTAAGTTTTGGTATGAACTTGTATTGTAGAGTAAGACGTAAGGAAAAAGCTGGACTATTGTGTTCATACGTAGGATTTTGTATTCATACTTGGAAGTTAAGGTATGTAAGTTTCCTATTTCCATATCCTTCTGCAGCATATAGTGTACACTTTGTTATGGTACCTACTCATTCTCAAAATGTACTAAGGTATCCTATATCCGGTTATCAATTGTCTCTACTACATGTTTCCTACTTATTGATCAATTGTGAGTCTCAGGTCTCATGTCCATGAATAGTATTCCAAAAGCCCAATAAGTTTGTGTTCCAAAGTTCCAATAGTGATTATACTCATGTATCTTATCCATTGATTATTGTCCAATAGTTCCAATAATGTTATGTTTCCAATAAGGTAATGTTTCCAATAATGCTATTCACATGTCTCTCACTCATTGGTTAATGATCCAAAGCTTCAAGTAAAGTTATGACAATCATTGTATCAATCTCAAAGCAATGAGTAAAGTAATGCAAATGTGGTTAATGTTTGAGTACGAGTGGCAGCTTTGGGGGCGAAATGCCTAGCTCAAGCCGATCCCGAGATTATTGGATCAGGGGGCAGCTTTGGGGGCGAAAGCCTAGCTTAAGCTGAACCTGACAGGGGGCAGCTCTAGGGGTGAAAACTTAGCTCGATCCGAACCTGATATATTGATTTATGGGTGGCAGCTCTAGGGGCATAAGCCTAGCTCGAGCCGATCCCGATGCATTGATTTATGGGTGGCAGCTCTAGGGGCATAAGCCTAGCTCGAGCCGATCCCAACATAACGATATGTTATGTAAAGAACCACTGATCAGTCGGGGCCCGGGTACATTGTGACACATGTATTGACGAGCAAGCATTGAAGTAAAGAAATCAAAGAAAGTAATGAAAGCAATACACATGGTTTCCAAAATGCAAAATGGTGACTTACTCAGATTGATTAGTCATTTGTATTGAGTTCATTGATATGTTCATGCGTTATATAGTTTCATTTGAGCCTTATATACTCAGTACTTATTCCGTGCTGACCCCTCTTGGGAATTTACCTTACTTGTTGCAGGCGCAGGTAACAGTAGGCCTCATCAGTAGATTGCCAGTTGTTAACGGTTCATTAGTGAGCTCCAGCTAATTCGGGGCTTCTCCGAGTCAGAGTATATATATGTTTTGGTGATGTACATGTTGTATAAAGCGGGTACTTGTCCCAACTTTTAGTTTGTTTTGGTCAATGCATCTGTTAGAGGCTTTTGTAGACGCATGTGGGTATATGTATAAAAGATGACTCATGAATTCTTGTTTTGATGGCCTCAACGACCAAGTTTCTCAAATGTGTATATATATATGTCACATGTTCCATGATTTCCGATATTAGCCATTCATGTTCTTATGTGATAGTGGTGTTTCCTATGGCATGCGTATGAATGTATAGAAGCATAGCTTGGTTCTCTCGGGCCTTATCGGCTACGGGTGCCAATCACGCCTCGCTGGGATTCGGGATGTGACAATAACGTTTCCTTTACTTTTCAAGATACGATAATTTCTTTACTCTTCAATTCATGGTATTATGCATAAGGGTTTTCATAAACTTTTCATGAACTTGCTACATTCAAACATACTTCATAGTAATATTATAGATGAATCTATAAGGACATGAAATAAATTCTCAATACAAGATTCCCCGAGTCATAAACTTTATGTAAAACAAATCTTGGATATATGACTTAAAGTTAAATTAAAGAACAACCTTGATTTGGGAGGTAATTGAAAACACTCCGGAAAATATTGACTAAAATGGTAACAAAAAGCAAGAACAACACTTAGAGTATTCAATCTTAAAGTCCTAACTTTAAATCATGGCTTAACATGGAACTATAACTCAATTATGGGTATGAACAGGGTTCCCCACAAAAATATATTTCTATTACATACCTCAGAGATGAATGATGGGGGAGAATCCTTTGGATTTGGATCCCTAGCTTGATTTCTCTTATAACTTGAAGGTTGAGAGTTTGAAAGGATAAGTAAGGGTTTTTATTTGAAAGGGTAAGGGTTTCCGATGTTGTGAGGCATATTTAACATTTGAAGGACAGTTTCTAAAAGAGAAATGACCTTTGTACCCCTAAAATAAAATGAAAACTAAAAATATAAAATCGGGGAGGGGGGGTCTATGGTGTGGAGTCCACATCTCCATATATGTCTGCAAAGCACACCACCTAGTGCGGGGGTCTTCTAGTGGCTTCTCCTTCCCCACTCCACGGTGCAAGGCTCATCGTAGGGGTTCCCGGAGTGCATCACATAATAGATCTTTTTGTCTAAAAACTTACTTTTAAGTATCAAAAGGCATCCTTATTGATTTAGCTTGATTCAAGGGACTCAATACTTGATTTTTGAAGCTTAAACTAGTCTATAGAGTACTAAGATCATGGAAAACTTTCTGGGGTGTTACATTATCTCCTCGTTGGAATCATTCGTCCTCGAATGATGGGTAACTCTAAGATGAAGGAACAAACCAAACCATCAATGACCCTATCCTACACTTAGCCTGTAAACGTGACTTAAGATGTTTCAATTCAAGGTGAAGATATTTATAAAACGTACAAAACACAAATTCTTTGAGCACAAAATCTGTGACTTAGAAGACATGAAACGTGATTAGGAGTTTACAACATAGGTAAGGCTCCCTCTTCTTTTCCTAGGGACTGATCATGGATTCGGAGAGAAAGTGTTAACACACCAAAAGCTAGAGTAAAGTAGCGTATCAACTAACGTAGAGAGGAAATACACAAGCAAGTTAAAACAAGGTCATGCACAAGCCCAAATATCTGAAAGAAACTCAATGGCACTAAGACTAGCCTTTGCTTAACAATTCACCATCTCCCCCTTATACTAAAGTCAATAACTTAAGATTGTAACTATTCCCTTTTTCTAAGCCATCCTAACTAAATCCACGGAAACAACGTCATATCAAAAGTTCAATACTAACTATCTATAGACCCCACAAAATTAGCATTACTACCCTAATACTACTCACCCATCTAGGTTCTAAGATAAGACAACTAACATCAAGCAACAAGGCCTGGGGATACTAACTTTACTACACATGAGGGAAGTTAAAAAATGTACCAGTCACGACATCGAGAGAATTATCTGAATAATGCTGACTAATAAAGGAATACAATTAGTTTGGATATCCACTTGTTCCTAAAATAGTTCTCTTCTAGGCCACTTGCCCTGCTGGAGCAAATGGTATGGAACTATGAGTCTTAACCTTATCATTTTGCCTTAAAAACAGAAATTCCTTCAAGAAGTGACCCACTTTCCGCATCAAAAACACCCGTCTATACCAATCTTACACTCTCCCGAGTGAGGCATACCACACTTTCCACAAGAAGGATAATTATAAAACCTCCGAGAAACACTACAGTAGGACTGGGATTCAGGTACAAGTGTACTAGCTAAAGATAGGGTTGGACCAGAAGGTCTCTTAGGAAAGAAAGATTTATTACCATTCTTATTATGGTTTACCTCATAGTCTGCTGATTTTTTTTTTTTTACTTTGACGCTTTACAACCTCTATTTTTTTTCCCTCCCCTACTTGCTGAGGATGCACCACCAACCTGGAAATATCCATGTCATGGGTCAACATTTCCCCCTTACACTCCAGTTTAACATCATCAGACACACCAGACATAAACTTCCTCATTTTGGCTCTCGTAGAAGACACCAAGTTCGGAGCATAGAGAAAACTGAGTAAAATTCAAAGTATACTCCTTAACACTCATAGTTCCCTACTTCAAGTTCACGAATTCCTCAACTCCTGAGGAAAGAACTGATTAATAAAGGATGCAAAAAAGTCTTCCCAAACTGTAGGTTCGATATCTTCACCCCTAAGCTCTTCCCACTCATCATACCACAGATATTCCACACCCTTCAGCTAATAAGATGACAAATCCACTCCCTTTGTGTCACTAACATGCATAACCCTAAAAATATTTTCCATCTCATCAATAAATCTTAGGGATCCTCCTCAACTTTGGACCCACTGAAAATCTGAGGGTTCAATCGCATAAACTGATCAACACTAGTATCATATGTGAAATCATTAGCAGAACCAACACTATCTGACCGGTGAGACTAAGATGACACAATTTGAGCAAACATCTGAATGGTCTGTTTAAACACAGCATTAGAAACTTTACCCTGAGGGGTGATGTATGTATGTCAAGCCAAGATAAAAAGTTCAAAAACTTTGAATTGAGTCAGTACTTTGAAGGATTGAAAGGATTTTGGAACAAGGGATTGAAGCTTAGGAACATGCTAAAATAGAAGTACAAGGCTCCAAGAGAAAGACTACTCGAAGAAAGGAAAAGAGGCTATGTACACAAAGTGGCTATTATTTAAATGCATGCCTCTCGACTAAGAATACCCTTAATTCATTAAGGGTATTTTTATAATTAGTAGTCTAGTCTATAAATAGTGGAGCATAGCTCATTTTAGAGATAGATTATATTGATGAATATTGAATATTAAATACTCTTTTGAGAGTTTGAGAGCTTGTTGAATCTTTTGATTGTTTCATGTTTAGAAAGGAGGCTTGCTTGGAAATCTAATTCCCTTGAGGTATTTCTCATAGGTTTAGGTGTTTATTTGGATATTTGAAGGAGGTCTTTTCTTTTTATAGAATAGGTTGCCTTTGATTCCACTTTTGTGTCTACCTTTCTATCCATTTTATCTTTGTTTATCTTGTTTCTTTGGTTCTTTTAACTTTCACCTTTTCTTTCTTGTATCACTGAGGGGACTGGGTACGAGTAAACTCAGTTTTGGGAGCCCTTGAAGGAATAACTGGGGCAGGTGGGACCCCAATATATGCAGTTGGGCTAGAAGTGCGGATTTCATTACGGGTCTGCATACCATGAGTAGAAGGTACGGATATGGCATTGGACCCAGTTGGGGCCCTAGAAGTTCTTGTTGCTCACTAGCCAGAAGTTCGTTTTAGAGGCATGATCTAAAATATGGAAGAGTAGGAGCATTCCCAAATTCTTTGTAGCCTCTTAATTATAAATGTGGCATGTTTCACACCCATAATTAGGACTCTACCAGACACGGCTTCATGGACACCCTAGGACACTTGAAATCTGGTCTCTGATACCAAGTTTGTCACGTCCCGAGCCTGCACCCTGGACGTAACATGGAACTTGGAATCATGAGTGATCCCACATGGACTCTTGGCCTGGCAAACTTTTCATAAAACTTAACTTTAAAAATATGCAGAAGCTAGAAATACAGTTATGAGCTAATTTGCTAGAAATACGATAAACTTTAATTTGAAATATTGAATGTCAACTTGAAAAACAACAAAACAACCAACTGTCTAATGTCTAATGAAGCCTCTATAACTCATGAACTAAAAAAGTTGCCAGTACATGGCCCCGAGCTACCTTTATTGGGAACTAACAACTGAAAATGAAACTATATAATAAGCTGGAAATTTAACAAATCATCACCAAGTTCTCTGGATGCAAGGAGGACTCACCACAAGATAATATAGGATGGCATAATGAAAGGACTGGTTGAGGTCTTGAATCTGTATGCTAGTATCTACATCATCAAATGATATAGCGTAAAAAGAGTGTCAATACTTTGAATGCATTGATACATAAAAGTTGAATGAAAATTGAATCTGACATAACTTTTGAATTTAAATATAACATATGACATGAGTAAGGAGATGTGAAACAAAAGACTTACCGACTCTTATCTTGCAAAGTTTCCAGGACTAAAGTAGTGCAAGGAATGAGTTATTTAAAACTATGTAATAACATAAATAGAAAGCTTCAAGAAATGTAAACCCAAAAATTATAAATTGAAATGCTATAGAATAATAACTTTAATACAAACATCATAAATAATAAGTAACTTGAGCAAATATTAAGTTTTTCTAAATTGGGGGAGTTTCTGTTAACCGACATAAACCATGTGAGCAACATGAAGTCCTATGTCTTGCCCACATTGAGAAGAGCTGTCCTACACCTTGCCAGGGTATAAGACAAAACATAACCTATGAATCAAAGTCTTAGCCCCAAGGCAAAAGCTACGGTGGTGACGTAGTTATGGGGCATGTAACCTCGGACTCATACCCAACTCGGCGCTAAATAATTCTCCCCAAAACATAATAGTTGCTCATAACATAAGTCTTAAAATACTTTCAAAATTCATGTTTGATTCTTAATATCGTATCATAACCATATCGTTCTAAGTGAGCCTTGGCTCTAAATCTTCATAACTTTTTCTTTACTTTTCAGGATACGATAATTTCTTTACTCTTCAAGTCATGGTATTATGCATAAGAGTTTTCATACACTTTTCATGAATGTGCTACCTTGAGACATACTTTATAATAAAATTATAGATGAATCTATAAGGACATGAAATTAATTCTCAATAGAAGATTCCCAAGTCATAAGCTTTATGTAAAAACAAATCCTGGATATATGACTTAAAGTTAAATTCATGAATGACCTTGATTTGGGAAGTAATTGATAACACTCAGGAAAATATTAACTAAAATGGTAACACAAATCAAGAACAACACTTAGAGTATTTAATCTTAAAACCCTAACTTAAAATCATGGCTTAACATGGAACTATAACTCAATTGTGGGGATGCGCAGGATTCCCCCTGAAAAGGTATTGCTCTTGCGTACCTCATAAATGAACGATGGGGAAGAATCCTTTGGATTTGGATTCCTATCTTTATTTCTCTTGTAACTTGAACGTTGAGATATTTGAGAGGATAAATGAGGGTTTTGATTTGAAATGGTAAGGGTTTCTGATGTTTTGAGGCGTATTTAACATTGAAAGGATGGCTTTTAAAAAGGAAAGGACATTGTAACCCTAAAATAAAATAAAAACTTAAAATATAACATCGGTAAGGGGGGTCCATGGTATGGGGCCCATAGCACCACACATGGTTGCACATCGTGCCACACAGCTTGGGGGTCTTCCATTGGCTTCTCCTCCCCTGCTCTGCAGTTCAAGTCTCATTGCACAGGTCCCCAGGGTGAGTCGTACGATCGATCTTTTCATCTAAAAACTAACTTTTAAGTATCGAAAGGCATCCTAATCGATTCGGCTTGATTCACGGGACTCAAGATTTGATTCTTAAAGATTAAACTCGTCTATAGAATACTAAGATCATGGAAAACTTTGAGGCGTTATAGTTCATCTCTAATGAACCACCCCTTAATATTACATACCACTCCTAGACATCTATCGATCATTTATTCAATTAACATACCCCATAACATATATTTTATTCAAGAATACTAAGGTAATTAACAATCATTTTAGTTAGACTCATAAAACCCACCTAACACACCACTTAATATTAAGCATTTATCCAACAATCTGGTAATAATTCCACTTATAACAAATCAAATCAATCAATTATGATTCATATTTTACTAAGCAATCAAGTAGATCAGAAATCCTTTACAAGTACAATATTCAACTAAAGTTAACTACCACAACTCATATGAATAGAAAACTCAACCTCTTTATTGAACTTTAACAATATTAACTCAGTTCAACTACTATATCAATAGCTCGGACCACACAAAGATCCAATATGAACAAACAACAATATAACCCGGTTCATTCAAGGAATCGTTAAACTCTCCAATACTATGTATACACATGCTAAGGGTATTATAAATGCCCACTAGCCATGAACTGCAGGGGATGAGCTTATTCCATGTATCAAAATAACCCAGATAACTAGTATCTGCCCCTCTTATCCCAAAAAAAATGTCATGCCACCCTTATTCCAATGTCCCCACTATTATACACTCTGAAATCCACCAATTTCGTGATGATCGACCTTTACCGGTTCATCTCACAATATCAATCAATGCCATAATATGTAAAATCACATAATGAGATAATTCAACCACACTTGCATATTAAAACAAGACCTTTTTTTGTACTACTTCTCATTTCAGGTGATCAAAAAACAACTAGTATATATATCTAATAAGTTTAACATTCAGTAACATGTATTGCAATAAGTAGAAATATAGGAAGTTAACATGCACACATACATCAACTTTAGTTTTTAATGCCAATTCAACCATTACCTACCCTTGTCACAATAATTCCCATGGTCGAGCAAAACCTATAAGTGAGTAAGCAAACGTTTAATTTAAGTTGACCTTCCATTTATAAATACCAAGGATACCTACAAATCCCTTTAGCTACAACACAATTTCTTTCTCAACTCCATCTTAACACTAAGTCACCACTATACCACTCAACCCGCCCAGTTGAACATGGATTAAGGCCTCCACATCTACCATATTAGCATTTATCTTGATTAAAAACAATGAACAAGTGTAACCAACCATCTTTCCTTAATATTAAATTAGCATGCATAATAATAGCAAACCAATATTAATAATAATTCACCACAACAATTTAGGAATACTAACTTTATTCGCATGACCTTCGTTTATCTTGTTTTATCTATCCAATCACCTCGCATGCAGACCTAAATATGGAATCTCCTGTCCATCTATGTCATGCATATATTTTATAATTGAGGTATACTACTCAAATTAAACTGAGCCTACATGGGTGCCAAGCAGCTGCTATAGAGGCATGAACTTGTAATCCTTACTCTATTCTAGTAATCTCCAACATGAAGTGCACAAAAATCATTGAGTTTTACCCCTTCTAAGCATCTTCCTTTTTCTCCATTATTACAGAGACTTGAGGCAACCCTAAGGGTTTTTAAAAATAAATCCTTCTTCTAGTTTACAACTAAAAAGAAAAAAGAGTTCTAAAATTTGGAGGGACTACTTTTTGGTATCGTGTTATAGCGGTCGGCAGACCGCTATAGTGAAAAAATTCTCCCTATAGCGAGATAACATCAGCCTGCTCTTGAAATATCTCTTACTCCGAATTCATCTAATATTAGTCTTTACAAACACTTAAAGATTTTAAAAGAAATTTCCCATACCCAGTGCCCTTCGAATAGGATAATTTTAGTAACAATGGAATGGGTCATTACAGCAAATACAAATTTACTCTTCGTTCATCCCTGAATGGTCAAAGTAGGACAAGAACTAGACGGGTGTGTACCTCTAATAACTAATACTCACCTATCTATTTAATTTTTTTTGATTTCAAAGCCTCGCTCATCGAACTTATAATAAGGTTCGCTCAAATTATACCGCACCTATATGATATGAACACCCTTACCTAACAAGAGCCTTAGGAATACCCAATATAACTAGGCCTTACCAACACAATAAAAAAAATTAATAAATAACTCAAAATTGAGAGAACGAGAATTTTTTTTCCCGAGAGTTGATGGGCCCCTACTATAGCAGAACCCCTTCCACTATAGCATCATCAATATAGTTGGCTACAAGCTTCTATAGAAATATAGAGAAGATTTAAAGGTTGAGAAATGGCTTTCTTACCTATTTCTCAACTTTTCAAAAACAAAACTCCCCTCCCCTTAACCGATCAACTCGCTCTCAATGTCGTGACAAGGTAAATGGCATTCTAACTCTATCTCCTCACTCTATTACTCATATTATTGTAGTTTAGCACTTGAAAGTATAGAAATAAATTGGTTTGGGGTTGGTTTCTTGAAATCATAATTTTTGTTTGAATTTGAAAAAATTTCCAAATCATGTTTGCTTCTCTTATGTTTACAACGGTCCTATGGTATTTTAGGAATAACATTGATGGAATTCATGGATGAATTGGGCTTGAATAAGGGTATAATATGAAGAGTCAATTTTCAAAAAATTTCTTGGTCATTGGGGCTTGAATCGGGGTTTAAACACCCAAATTTTAGTGTATCATAGTCCCATTTCACTTTACCAATCCTGATCTATGACAAAAAGTCAAAAAAGAACAATTTTAGTGAAAATACATCATTAGAGCATCAAGGTTGGTTGGAGAATATGAATGTCGCTATAACGGCCTATCTTGCTATAGCGGTCCTGATATAGCAAAAAAATTCCCATTATAGTGGTATGTGGTAGCGGGATTCCTTCTGCTATAGCGGGAGGCAAACAGTAGCCTCCCTTAAATTTTGAACTTGGATTTTTCTAAAACTTTGCAATTGATTGATAACTTTCATGGATTCATAGTTTCATACAATTTTAGTAGGACTACTATCTTCATAGCTAAAAATCAAGACAATGCTCTCCTCCCTCCCAGAGATTTTATAACTTAAACTGTCAGGAGAGATATCGGGACTATCAGAAAATGTGTTTTTGCTATGATAAGGGGTTCATAATGAACGAGATTGAGAAGAAGGCATCGAAGTTTTGTACCTGGATTTAAGAATTTGGGTGGTTTCCATCGGTGGTGCCTGCTCCAGATGGGGTCTTGTGCTAGGCGAGAGAGATCTATGGCATACTCCCGATCATACGCTAATATGACTCTCACTCTAATATCTGCATTCAAGAGCTACAGGTTCCTGTGAATGCAACTACAATTAATAAGGTCTTGGGGGTACTAGATGTCCCTAATACCGAGTATGAGGCCAAGTCTAGGGTGATATATATGTAGTGGCTGAGGGCCACCATGATTGCAGAGGCTGACTGGGGGAGAGTCTACATGATCGATCTCGAGGGGATTAGGAGCACATTCTTCAGTGTAGATGCTTGGAGGATGCTAAAATTTGTGACTCAAAGGATTCATCCATCATGTACCACTATTGATGTGACATACCCTCCAGCTCTGGTGATGGCTTGTGCTATGCGGGGGATTCAACTGAATGTGAGGTCACAAATGGTGTCAGAGTGGAAAGACTTCTACCATGGCAACATTAAAGCTCCCTACCTTCCTGATCTAATTATTGAGCTATGCCTCCATGCAGGGGTGCCTAGGGAGGAGGTTGACAAGGACATGAAGGGTGACACATACTTCAATCCTCTGAAAGTAAAGGGTACAAAGGAACAAAGCCAGAAAAAGAGGAAGGTATGGATATAAGGAGAGAGAAGTAGAGTACAAGGAAGAGGATACCCCTCCCATCTATTCCCCCTATGTCCCTTGAGTGCTTGGAAACTGGTATGGCCATTGTAAGGAAGTACTTGGAGCGGTCCTACTTGACGCATTGGGGTTTATCTCCTTCCAGTTCCACTGCATTACCAGACTTATTTTAGGAGTAAATAGAGCTCCAGAGGGAGTTAGATCAAGTGAAAAAGAAGAGGTGATCCGGGATTGCATGCTTGCCCGAATATGGAAGATTGTAAAGGTCTTGTTCAAGTGCATCGTCCCTGATCAGAAGCTCCCTAAGATGAAGAAGGAGGTTGTGTATGAGTTCTCCTTTATAAGATGTATGGAAGAGGAGGGCTCCGATTCATGGAGCCTCAAAAAAAATGGGGCCTCCAACTAGATTCCCTAAGCCTGCCCGCCTGCCTCCTTTCCCCTTACTTTATTACTATTTTTAGATCACTGGTTGTCCTAATATGAGGCATGTAATAAATAATCTCTACCTTTGTCACACATTTGGATGCTCTATTTTTATATTTCTAGCAATGAATGCATTGCTATTATCTAATACCTCACAAGTTAAACTGATTACTTAATTAATATCAACTTACAAATGTGTTCTGATAGGTTGTAAAAGAGATGCAAAAATAAAGGAAAACATGGCAGGGATTCTGCCCTGTCCTACCCCGCTATAACGACCTTTATGCCACTACTACTGCACCACTATAGTGTAAAAATTCTAGCTATATAAGGGTCACAGTAATGGGGTAGTGCCACTATAGCATCCCACTAAAAGTGGCAGGGAAAATCAATTCCTGTTGTTTTTTCATCCCCATTCCCTTCTTTCTACACTTTCAATCTAATAGTACAATAGGTAAACCATAACTCTAAGATAGAAACCCAGTGATTCAAAAGGTTAACAACTAATTAAAGAATCAACTATGCACTCTAGCTATCAATTACTAATCCAACATCAAGACACACATTAAACCTTCTCAAACATTCAACACTTATCATCCTTAGACATTTTGTATGACAATTCCCATAAAGCAAGAGTGGTCTTAACAATTAACCAATTTTATTTACCACCTTTACATGAATTATACATAGTGGCTAGCACTCGAGCATCAAAATTTCATTTGAATAACACATCATTCAAGTTCACAAACAATAACATGTGGTCAATTAACAACCATTTCACATATCACAAATTCTCAAGACCATCATTTAAGTTGAAACATACACAAACATCAAATATTGAGAAATTCATTAAAAATCAACTCAACTTAGCACTCTTATTTCTCTAAACACATCATTAAATACCATGTTCTTGATGACCATTTGTTGGTCATCATAATATATTGATCACAACCTTTACGACTAGATACCAATTGGAACCTTCAAAGTTCTTATTGCAATGCATATTATTGAATGTTAAACATGTTGTATAATTATACAAGTTGGTTTTGATCACCTGAAATAAGATTATGAAAAAAGGGCTTGATTTAATATACAAGTGTGGTTGAACTATCTGATTATGTGATTATACATATTTTAGCATTATTTGATATTGTGAGATGACTTGATAAGGGTTGATCATCGTGAAATTGGTGGACTTCAGGGAGTATAAGGTTAGGGACATTATAATAAGAGTGGCATGACATTGGTTTGGGATAAAAGGGCAGACATAGTTGTCTTGGTTATTTTGGTACATGGACTAAGCTCGTCCGCTGAAGGTCATGGATAGTAGGTATTCATAAGACCCTTAGCATGTGTGTAATGGTATTGGAGAGTTTAACTATTCTTTGTGTGAACCAAGTTATATTGTTGTTTGCTATTGTTGGATCCTTGTATGGTCCAGGCTATTGATAGAGTAGTTGAACTGAGTTAATGTTGTTGAAGTTCAATAAAGAGGTATTTGTGATAAGGTTAAGTTATATGTTCTATGAGTCTTGGCAGTTGATTTGAGTTGAATATTTTGTACTTGAAATATGCTTTCCTTGTTTACTTGATTGCTTGTTTAAGTTAATCTGTGAAGGAAAGACTAATTGAATGGATAATTGTTAATATTACATGGTTGCTTCCAGTTTACAAATTACAGGTCGAGTGTTCATATTTGTTAAGTTGAGTTGTCCTATGACCCTACTAGTACATAGTGATTTTGTACTAATACTACCATGTGCTCTTCTTTTTGATGAGTGCAGAGCATATTCCAGCAGCTCAGATGAGACCTATGTGTAGGCAGTGACCAATTTCAAATCAAAGGGTGATCATCATCTATTGAGCAACCATGGATCTTTCCTGCATTATGTTTTGTCCACTTGTTTCTGACACCGATAACTTTAGTTTATATCTAGTTTTTTGGGTTTTACCCGTGGATTGTCTTGTTTAGATATCCTGGTATGATGACCTTCAATTTCTTGGGGCATTTTAGACTTATTAATATTATTCCACACTATTTTGGTTGAACTATTTCAAATATTGGCTATGAATATAGAATTTCTTTCTTTCACATATAAAATGACTAAGTGTTGATAGTGGTTATTCGGGTTAGATGGTTCTCCTATCGGAGTGTTAGTATGGGTGCCACTCATGACAGGGTTTGGGTCATGAAAAAGGTTGTATCAAAGCCCTAGGTTTTTTGATCTCATCATACCAGTACAAGTCTAGTAGAGTCTCGCAGAATGGTATGGTGACATCTATACTTTTCTTTGAGAGGCAACAGGACTTCAGGAAAACAACACTTTCTTTCTTGTTTCGTGCTATGACTTAATTCTAATTGGTGTCTTGCATTACAAATTGGTATATGACCTCTTCATTATATTGTTTCACCGATGGAAATACAAGAGAAAATGAAGTTAGAGCAGAGCTCTCGTACCAATGATTTCAGCCCTGGAGCCCACAACCAGGGGTAGAGAAAGAGTAGGAGGTAGAGCAATCCCTTCTAGAGGTAGAACCTGGGTTGCAATCAATCTAGACAGGCCGAGATCTGAGTCATCTCCCCTACCCAAGGATCATCATGATGAGGTTATGAATGAGGAGATTCCAAAATAGAAAGAGGTCATACCAGTTCTTGGAGGTGCAACCCCTCCCGAGTTGTCTTTTGAGCTTATTCATCAGGTCCTTCATTTTCTAAGTTGGCTTGCCGATGCTTGAGCTATGCCTATAGTACTTGTTCACCAACATTTAGGGTGCGACATGCTAATATGGTATCCCTTAGGATGGATGATCTTTTGGGATAAAAGTTTTCCCTCATTCGGTATTAGGTTCTGTTATGACTATGATTGAGCATGATATATATATTAAGTCTTGAAGATGAAGCCCTCATCTTTCCTTAATTCTAAGACAGAAGATGCCTTTGAGTTTATTATAGATTGTGATAAGAGGTTGCACAAGATGGGTATTATGGATCAGCATGGTGTAGAATTTGTGACCTTCTAATTGTAGGATGATGCTAAGTAGTGGTGGAGGGATTATATGGAGAGTCAGTCTTCAACTTTACCTTAATTGACATGAACTCAGTTCCATACCCTACTTTTTAGAAAAGTATATGCCACGCACCTTGCGTGACAAAAAGAGGGTTGAGTTTCTCCCCTTTTAGCAGGGAAAATGTCTATTGCAGCCTACGAGGTTAAGTTCCATGCCTTATAAAGATATGCCACCCAGTTTCTTGATACTAAAGAGGAGAGGATTCACCTCTTTATGAAGGGTTTGAATACTGGCATGTAAGTTTTAAAATTGTAAATGACTTCTTCAAGAAAGACCTTTAATAAGGTGTCTGATTTTGCAAAGAAAATGGAAGGAGTTAAATGTGTTGGGCATGCAAAGATGGTGGTGAAGAAGGCCCAAAATGCAGGAAACTTTAGTGGATCTTACTATAGAGGCCATGGTTGTTACGCGTACCTAGAACATCTAATATAGTTAGCTCTTCCAGTATCTATAAGGGGTCCGTCAGGGAGGCCACTCAGTAGATTTCAGGTATGGGAAGCTAAGGGGCTTCGTATTCTTCTACTAATTATCCTTCATTGGATCGAGCTTCTTATAGCTGTGGTGGTGTTGGGTATTTCAAAAGGAATTATCCTAATGGTAATGTCACACCTTAAATCCCATTGAGGTGGACTGGCACCCGAAGCCGTTAAGGCCTGACAGAACAAACCGATGATCATGTACTTTCATATGCATATCCCTGAGTGAACAACATTTAGTCATATAGATACAAGATGTCTAAGGCGAAAGTTATGGAAAGACATTCAAATAGCTATGAAACTTGGCCAGTAGGGCCGCAACGTCAAAATGGTCATACATTCCTTCATTTGTCTTACAATGTCTACAAAGCCTCTAACAGATATATAACCATGCATAAATTCAGGACAAGCCCCCATTTTATACAACTGTTAAACAGTACCAAAACAAGTGTATACAAGTGACTCGAAAAGCCCGAACTAATCTGGAGCTCACCAATAATTCGTAGATGACCCGTGTCCTACTGTGAAGGTCTACTAGCTTCTATGCCTGCAGCAAGTAGGGTAGGTCCCCCAAGGCAGTTCAGTACGAAAGAATGTACTGAGTATGTAAGGCTATAAGAAACTGCATGAAATATGAACTCAAATTGAATCAAATACAAGTGAATAGAAAATATTGATAAACCATCATTCTGTCTATGTGGAATCATGTACATTGCCTTTATTACATTCCTTTTATGTTCATATCAATATCAACATCAATCATATAATTCCCGGGCCCAATTGATCAGTGGGAAATAACATTGGGATCGGCTCGAGCTTGGTTTATACCCCCAGAGCTGCCACCCATAAATCAATATATCAGGTTCGGCTCAAGCTAGGTTTTCACCCCCAAAGCTGCCCCCTGTTAGGTTCGGCTCGAGCTAGGCTTTCTCTCCCAGAGAAGCCCCCTGATCCAATAATCTCGGGATCAGCTTGAGCTAGGCTTTTGCCCCCAAAGCTGCCACCCGTAGTCAAACAAATATGCATTACTTCATTGTTTTACTTTTGTAAGATTGATACATTGGTGGTTATAACATTATTGGAGCTTTGGAACACCAGTCAATGAATAAGAGAAATGTGAATAACTATTTCTAACAAACCTGAAAAGAGATACTTTGAAACATTTTGAAATGGAAAGAAGTGCGGTAACAATGAGAACAATAGGTGCTACCAAAGGATACAGAAAGAGTAACCTTACATACCTTATCTTCCCAATATATGAATACAACAATTCATCTCTTCCTTACGTGTTACTCTATAACATAAGTACATAACGGAGCTCACATTAACAACTAACTACATTACAATTGCACAAGACGCCAATGAGCTACATGACTACCATATAACGTCATTTACCCCTCCTACAATACAATTTACTGCATCACCATACCAACAACACCAAAACATTCCACACATCAACCTAGATATCACAAACCGATGGAATTTCATTCCAAGCTTATACTTTACACTTCCTCCTTAACATATCGTCACATTTACGCCATCAAGCCATCTAAATATCTTTCACCACAACACATTAAAAACAATCCACAATTAATACAATTCAAAATACCTCTGTACTACCCCCTTAGAGCCATCCAAAGGGTACCATAAGTTGATGATTGCATCCAAGAAGGGTAGAGAGGCCTTGGGGGGCAAAGAGAAGCAAAAACAAGTGAAACAAACTTCTGGAAGGACTTGAGGAGCAGTCTTATCTCACAGGTGGTGAGGTACGGCCACAAGTGTCCTTTTGTCCTTGTCCAGGGCCACCTACGAAGTTACCTGCATGGGAAGGTAGCTCATCCGCGAAGGCGGATGCCCGATTTGGCTAAAATGAGTCATTTTTGGGTCCATCATTTTAATAAATGGTCCATGGCCATAAGTAAGCTTCTCTTTTCCTATTTTAGGTTAAATTTTATGCCAATGAACAATTATGGTTTCAAAATGCACATGAACATCACAAAACTATATTCTCCTTTCAATACACCATCGGTTCCATGCACAATTTCATAACAACAATACCACAAGTCATACACAAAGAGAAAGCACGTTAGGTACATAAATACATCCTAACATGTTGACATTTAATCCATCAAATTCACTTCCTTTAATACCTCAAGTCCCCTTTCAATTTTGAACCACATAGAAGGCAAGTCCTTTACCGATTAAGCAAAAGTGGACTGTTTTACACATAGTGGACTGTTCAACACTTTGTAAACATAAACAACATGATTTACACACCCTCTTATGCATATAATATATTAAACCATAAGAGTAAACACTTATTAAACCTTGAAAGGGGATGATCTTGTCCAAAGGGGATGGTAGCTTAGGGTTTGAGAGAGGAATGGATATTTTTGGAAATATCTAGAATTATGAAAGTGTCTTATGGTGAATAAAATCTAATTTTTAGCCTTATATAGTCCCTCACGGTCATCCTTATCCAAACATTTGGTCATAATTAATGTGTTTACTTGGTCAACCTTTGAATGGATCAATTTCCATTTTGGGCCATGCCTTCTTTACTTTATTTTGGGCCTCAATTGAGCCCATTTGCATAATATTAATTCAGCCCAACAATGTAAGTGGGCAATACACCAACTATCTCAGGCTTAAATAATTCCATAAATGTTAAGGTAATCAAATAGGTTCGGAAATGTACGGGGTGTTACATCCTTCCCCCCTTAGGAACATTCGTCCTCGAATGTTAGTAACATTATACAATCTAACAAATTCAAGTCTAAGTTTATCCTTCATGTTATCATATACACATAATTCTTATAGATACTTACTTGTTATTTCTCCAATTCCGCATCTTGCACTTTTTCTTCAGTTTGAAATAAATGTGGGTACTTAGACTTCATTATTTCCTCGGCTTCCCATGTGATTTATTCTACTTGTTGATTTCTCCAAAGTAACTTTATGGAAGATACTTCTTTATTTCTTAACCTCTTAACTTATTGATCCAGAATAGCAATAGGTACTTCCTCATATGTGAGATCTTTCATAACTTGCACATCTTCAATGGGAGCAATATGAGATGGATCTCCTATGCATTTTCGAAGCATTGAAACATGAAACACTGGATGAACTGTGGAGAGTTCTTGGGGTAGTGCTAATTGATACGCAACTTGACCAAATCTTTGGGTAATCTTATATGGACCTATATAACGTGGACTAAATTTTCCTTTCTTTCCAAATCTTATTACCCCTTTCATTTGTGAAACTTTCAAGAATACCCAATAACCTATGGAAAATTCTAGCCCCTTTCTTCTAACATGGGCATATGACTTGTGTAAACTTTGGGCCATTTGTAGCCGCTGTTGTATCACCTTAACTTTCTCCATAGCTTGATGAATAGGATCTGGCCCAAATAAGGCAGTTTCACCCACTTCAGACCATCCAATTGGTTATATACACTTTCTTACATATAAAGTTTCGAAAGGTACCATCTTGATACTTGAATGATAGCTATTATTTTAGGAAAATTCAATACGCGATAAATGATCATCCTAACTATCTTTTAAGTCTAATGTGCAAGCGCGTAGCATATCTTCAAGTGTTTGGATAGTACGTTCTGCTTGTCTATCTGTCTGAGGATGAAAATTCGTACTTAAATTCACTTGGGTTCCCAAACTCTTCTGAAAAGATTTCCAAAAGTGTGCAGTAAATTGAGCTCCCTTGTCTGATGTAATAGAGATTGGAATTCTGTGTAGTCGCACTATCCCTTTAACATATAACCGTGCATAATCTTCAGCTGTATAGGTGGTCTTGACCGGTAGGAAGTGTGCTGACTTGGTAAGCCTGTCACCTATTACCCATATGGAATTAAATTTCCACATTGTATGAGGCAAACCTGTGATGAAATCCATGTTAATCATGTCCCACTTCCAGACTGGAAGATTTATACATTGCATATAACCTCCAGGCTTCTGATGCTCTACTTTTACTTGTTAACAATTTGGACATTGGGCTACAATTCTGCAATGTTCTTCTTCATGTTACCCCACCAATACATTTCTTTCAAATCATGATACATTTTGGTGGCTCCCGGATGAATAAAATATCATGAATGATGTGCTTCTGTCATAATCGGTCTCCTTAGCTCATCTATATCAGGTACACACAATCTACTTTGGCACTGAAGCACTCCCTTCTGTGTAAGATCAAATGCCTTCGTCAAACCTTGATGTACCGTCTCTTTTAGCTGCAATAAAATAGGATCCGCATACTATTTCTCTTTCACCTCAGCTACTAATGAAGATTTTTCTGCATTTCGTACAATAACCCCTTCGTCTGGAGATTCAAGAAGGTGAACTCCCAAGCTGGCTAGTTGATGTAGATCCTTGACTATACCTTGCTTTTCCGTCAACTGGCCATTAGGGCCTCCTATTGCCTTGTGGCTTAATGCATCGGCTACCACATTTGCTTTCCCCGAATGATATAAGATATCAATATCATAATCTTTTAATAGTTCAATCCACCTCCACTGCCTCGGATTTAAGTCCTTCTGCTTAAAGATATATTGCAAACTCTTATGGTCGGTATATATATCAACATGAATCCCATATAAATAGTGGCGCCATATCTTTAAAGCAAATATCACAGCTGCTAGGTCAAGATCATGTGTTGGGTAATTTATCTCATGTGGTAGCAACTATCTTGAGGCAAAAGCTATTACATTATCGCGCTGCGTCAATGCAAATCCTAAGCCGACTCTTGAAGCATCACAATATACCGCATACCCTTCTGTTCCTTTTGAAAGTACTAATACCGGTGTAGAATTCAATTTATCCTTCAGATCTTGGAAACACTTCTCACATACATCATTCCACTGAAACTTGGTTGCCTTGTGTGTTAGCTTTGTTAAAGGTGCCGCAATGGAAGAAAACCCTTCAACAAATCTTCTACAAGAACTTGCCAACCCGAGAAAACTATGAATCTCTGTAGGCGTCTTAGGCCTTGGCCAATTCTTCACCGCTTCTATCTTTTGTGTATCAACCCTTATCCCTTCATCTGACATAATATGACCCAAGAATGCTACAGATTGTAACCAAAATTCACATTTGGAGAACTTTGCATATAACTTACGATCACGAAGAATCTGTAACACCTGCATAAATGATTAGCATGGTCCTCTTGTGATTTTGAATAAACCAAAATATCATCTATAAACACGGTCACGAACACATCTAAAAATGGCTTGAACACCTTATTCATTAAATCAATAAAAACTGATGGTGCATTTGTTAGCCCAAATGATATAACTAAAAATTCATAATGACCATACCGTGTTCGGAAAGCTGTCTTGGGTATGTCTTTTTCTCTAACCCTTACTTGATGATATCCCGATCTCAAGTCAATCTTTGAGAAGCATTTGGCACCCTGTAATTGGTTAAACGAATCATCAATTCTAGGGACGGGATATTTATTCTTAACTGTTACTGTATTCAATTGCTGATAATCAATACACACTCTCAACATGCCATCTTTCTTTTGTACAAATAACACTGGTGCACCCCAAGGAGACATACTAGGCCTTATGAATCCCTTTTCCAGCAAGTCTTTTAATTGCTCCTTCAATTCTCATAACTATGCTAGGGCCATTCTATACGGAGGAATAGAGATAGGCTGAGTGCCTGGAATCACATCAATACCAAACTCTACTTCCCGTTCTGGAGGCAAACCTGGAAGATCTTCAGGAAATACATCAAGGAATACATTTACCACTGGAACAGATTGAAGAGTTGGTGACTTCACATCGGTATCTTGCACTCTTACTAGATGGCATATGTACCCCTTGGATATCATTTTCCTTGCTTTAAGATAGGAAATAAATTTACCTCTCGGTGCTCCAACATTACCCCTCCATTCAAGCACGGTCTTTTGTAGAAAATGGAAATTTACCTTCTTAGCTCGGCAATCTACCGTGGCATAACAAAAAGCCAACCAATCCATATCCATTATAACATCAAAATCTACCATTTCCAGTTCAATCAGATCAGTCAACGTATCATGATCACAAACAGTTACTATACAATTACGATAGAATCTTTTAGCTACAATAGATTCACCAACGGGTGTAAATACTTCAAATGTGTTGACTAGTAATTCCGATGTTCTTCAAAAATTTTCAGCAATCAATAGAGTGACATATGATAGGGTAGAGCCCGGATCAATCAATGCATATACATTATGCGAAAAGATGGATAATGTACCTGTAACTATATCAGGAGAAGCCTCCAAATTCGTCCGATCCGCTAAAGCATAGGTACAGTTGTGTACTCCACTAGAATTAGCTGCTCCTCTAGCACCTTTACCACGCCCCATAGGCTGTACACCCGATGATGATGATGTAATGGTTGATCCCGTAGGTTGTGTCATACTACCCGTACCCCTCTATGGACACTCTCTCATTATGTGCCTCGATAAACCACACCAAAAGCAAACATTCATTCCAAAATGGTATGCACCTAAATAAAACTTTCCATAGTACTGACACAGCTGACGAGAAAATCCTGCTGTCTGTGAACCCCGAATTCCACTACTCTAGCCCACGTGGTCGCCTCTAAACCCTCAAAATCAGGATGGAGTACCTGCTGTAGGGTAAGAAAATAATGCTCTAGGCGGTCTATTAAAAACCCGAGGCCTAAATTCTCCTTGGGACGTCATGAACTGTCCCATAGGTCTAGCCCTCTTTGAAGGGCCTCTTTCAAATTCCTGTGCCCTTCTCCTTTGCCTATGATCCTTCATCTTCTATGCAAAAGCTTGTATCCTGGCTATATCCATATCTCTGTTCAACGCAACAATGGTACAATCCCTCACTAAATATGGATCCAATCTTTCCACATACCGATGGACTCTGTCGTCCATAGTGGCTACTACATTAGGAGCATACCTAGCCAAAGAGTTAAACCGAAGACTGTACTCTCTGGCACTCATATTCCCTTGATGAAGATTTAAAAATTGGTCTGCACGAGCCATTCGGATCAAGGAATGCCACTTTGAATTCTTCCTAATTAGCTGGAAGTGCATCGTTACCCCTAGATCATTTCCAATCTTCGTACCATAATATAGCCTCTCCTTTTAATCTATATGTTGCAAGCTCAACTGTTTCTATACCATACACATGCATAACATCTAAAGCCCTTTGAATTTGGTCCATGAAGTCTTGCGGGTTTTCATTCAGATCTAACCCGGTGAGGGTGGGAGGGTCTAATTTTAGAAAATCCTGTGTCCGCCGACTAGCTGCCCTATCCACACCGTCATTACTTGTAGTTGGACCAACTTTTCCTTGATTTTATGCAGAGACTGTATGAGTCAACATTTGCACCGCATTCCTTAGATACTGCTTAGTAGAATTAACATGTGGTTCTGGGAATACTCCTATCTTTTGTGGCCTCCCTAGAAATGGGAGAGGAGAAGAAGCCCGCGATGCACACTCAGTTTCAGCCTCACGTTGACTAGCTTGGTCAGGTGGTGATTTACTAGTTCCTTCTCCGGCAAGCATGTCTACCTTCTTGCCTTTGCCCCTACCTTGTCTTGTAATAGGCATTTTTCTATAACAAAAGAAAACCAATTTCAATGGCCAGATATGATTACACCTACAACTTTGGCTCTAATGCACGATCTAGGAAATGAAGAAAAGAAACAACTCCTAAATGTACCATAGCCTCCTACTTATAAATGTGGTGCACAGCACATCCATAAGCAAGACTCTACTGAGACATGGCTTTGTAGACACCCTAGGAAGACCTGTTCTGATACCACTTTTGTCACGCCTTAAATCCCATTGAGGCGGACAGGCATCCGAAGTCGTTAAGGCCCGAGAGAACCAACCTATGATCATGTACTTTCATATACATGTCCCTGAGTGAACAACATTTAGTCATACAGATACAAGATATCAAAGACGAAAGTTATGGAAAGACATTCAAATAGATATGAAACTTTGCCGTTAGGGCCACCACGTCAAAATGGTCATACATTTCTTTGTTTGTCTTACAACGTCTACAAAGCCTCTAACAGATACATAACCATGCCTAAAGTTGGGACAAGTCCCCATTTTATACAACTGTTACACAGTCCCAAAACAAGTGTATAGAAGCGACTCGAAAAGCTTCAAACCAACCTGGAGCTCACCAATAATCTGCAGATGACCCGTGTCCTACTGTGAAGGTCTACTAGCTTCTGTACCTGCATCAAATAAGGTAGGTCCCCCAAGGGACGTCAGTACGAAAGAATGTATTGAGTATGTAAGTCTATAAGCAACTGCATGAAATATGAACTCAAATTGAATCAAATACAAGTGAATAGAAAATATTGATAAACCATCGTTCTGTCTATGTGGAATCATGTACATTGCCTTTATTACATTCCTTTTATGTTCATATCAATATCAACATCAATCATATAATGCCCGGGCCCAATTGATCAGTGGGAAATAACATTGGGATCGGCTCGAGCTTGGTTTATGCCCCCAGAGCTGCCACCCATAAATCAATATATCAGGTTTGGCTCGAGCTAGGTTTTCACCCCCATAGCTTCCCCCTGTCAGGTTCGGATCGATCTAGGCTTTCGCCCCCAGAGCTTCCCCTTGATCCAATAATCTTGGGATCGGCTTGAGCTAGGCTTTCGCCCTAAAAACTGTCACCCGTACTCAAACAAATATGTATTACTTCATTTCTTTACTTTTGTGAGATTGATACATTGGTGGTTATAACATTATTGGAGCTTTGAAACATCAGTCAATGAATAAGAGACACGTGAATAACAATTGCTAACAAACCTGAAATGAGATACTTTGAAACATTTCAAAATGGAAACAAGTGCGGTAATAATGAGAACAATAGGTGCTACAAAAGGATACGAAAAGAGTAACCTTACATACCTTATCTTCCCAATATGTGAATAGAATATTTCATCTCCTTCCTTACGTGTTACTCTACAACACAAGTACATAACGAAGCTTACATTAACAACTAACTACATTACAATTGCACAAGATGACAATGAGCTACATGACTGCCATATAACGTCATTTCACCCTCGTACAATATAATTTACTATATCACCATACCAACAACAACAAAACATTCCACACATCAACCTAGATATCACAAACCGATGGAATTTCATACCAAGCTTATACTTTACAGTTCCTCCTTCACATATCGTCACATTTACGCCATCAAGTCATCTAAATACCTTTCACCACAACACATTGAAAATAATCCACAATTGATATAATTCAAAATGTCGTCGTACTACCCCCTTAGAGCCATCCAAAGGGTACCATAAGTTGATGATTGCATCCAAGAAGGGTAGAGGGGCCTTGGAGGGTTAAAGAGAGGCAAAAACAAGGGAAACAAACTTTTAGAAGGACCTGCGGAGCAAACTGCACTAGAAGGTGGTAAGGTGAAGCCACAAGTGCCCTTTTGGCCCTGTCCAGGGCCACCTGCAAATCTCCTGCATAGGCAGGTGGCTCATCCGCAAAGGTGGATGCCCGATTTGGCTAAAATGAGTCATTTTTGGGTTCGTCTTTGTAATAAATGTTCTATGTCCATAAGTAAGCTGATATTTTCATATTTTAGGTTAAATTTTATGCCAACAAACAATTATGGTTTCAAAATGCACATGAACATCACAAAACTATATTCTCTTTTCAATACACCACCGGTTCCATGCATAATTTCATAACAACAATTCCACAAGTCATACACAAAGAGAAAGCAAGTTAGGGACATAAACACATCCTAACATGTTGACATTTAATCCATCAAATTCACTTCCTTCTAGACCTGAAGTCCCCTTTCAAGTTTGTACCACATAGAAGGAAAGTCCTTTACCGATTAAGAGTGGACTGTTTTACATATAGTGGACTGCTCAACACTTTGTCAACATAAACAACATGATTTACACACCCTATTATGTATATAATATATTAAACCATAATATTAAATACTTAACAAACCTTGCAAGGGGATGATCTTGTCCAAAGGGGATGGTAGCTTAGGGTTTGAGAGAGGAGTGGATATTTTTGAAAAAATCTAAAATTATGCAAGTGTCTTATTTTTAATAAAATATTATTTTTAGACTTTTATAGTCCCTCATGTTCATCCTTATCCAAACATTTGGTCATAATTAATGTGTTTACTTGGTAAACCTTTGAATGGGTCAATTTCCATTTTGGGCCATGCCTTCTTTACTTTATTTTGGGCCTCAATTGAGCCCATTTGCATAATATTAATTCAGCCCAACAAAGGTAGTGGGCAATACACCAACCATATTAGGTTTAAATAATTCCATAAATATTAAGGTAATCAAATAGGTTCGGAAATATACGGGGTGTTACAGGTAAGTAGTTGGATTTTTAGGGACAACAACAGTCTAGAGCTATAGTTTTGACTGGTAGAGGAGGTGACGAAAAGGTAAAGGTCATCCCTAGAGTGGGCGTAGTGTTATCATGGGAGCTCTAATTGTAATGATGGTTGTGGTAATGCAGGTAGACGTGGTGCACAACCTACTAGAGAGGTTGCTCTGATTGATGACATAGCCTATTGCTATGCCTTTCAAAATAAATCTGAAGTGGAGGCTTGAGATATAGTCATTACAGGTACAATTCTTGTCTGTGACCAGATGGCACGATCTTGTTTTATTCGGGTTATACTTATTAGTATATGTCTATTAAATTTGCCTTAGGTATAGACATAGTTTGTGATATGCTGGATTCAGATGTAAGTGCATCTACTCCAGTTGGAGATTCTATGGTAGTGACTCAAGTATATCATGCTTGCTTTGTGATGTTTATGGGCTTTCAAACTTGGATAGATTTGGTGATTTTGGATATTCTAGATTTTGATATCATCTTAGGTATGCATTGGTTGTCCCAGTATCACGATGTTCTAAATTATAGTGCTAAAACTGTATCCTTAGACATGTTGGGGATGGATAACTTAGAGTGGGAGGATGTTTATAAGTCTGGTCTCATGAAAATAATTTACTTTCTTTTTTCTAAGAAGTTAGTGGGTAAGGGATGTTCAGCCTTCTTTCCATATCTTTGGGACACTGGTGCAGAGGTTCCCACTATTGAGTCAATCCCCGTGGTATCTGAATTTCAGGAGGTACTTTTTACTGACTTTCCTAGTATGCCTCCAAGTCAACACATTGACATTTGTATTGATCTGGAGCTTGGCACTCATCCTATCTCCATTCCTTTCTATAGGATAGCTCTAGCTGAGTTAAGAGAGCTTAAAGCTAAATGACCCAAAACATCGTTATGTCAAAAATAATGCATAAAAAACATTACGACAAAGAAAATCCTCTTGCTGGACTAGATAGAAATTTTTTTGGTGGGAAAAAGTGGGACCCAACATTAATCAGGCCAAAAAATTAAAAGAAGTAGGCCATGCCTACTGCCCACCACTATAGTAGTACTCAAGCAGTAGCCAACCTGAGTTTATTTTAAAACCTCTTTTTAATTAAGCCTCTTCCCTCCAAAAACACACAGAGAAAACCTAACACATAGAATAATGAGGTTTTGAAGGCCACACTTCATGAGAGAAATTTCGAGGCATACCCAGTGAGATTCCAATACGGGAAGAGGCCCTGTGCATGCGGGATAACTCTCCACACTTCATAGCAGCGTATTTTTATACAAGGTAGGTTATGGTTAATTATATTAGATTTACGTTAGATACATATAATAATAGTAGTAATGTTGGGAGATTTCATGCCATAGGCCTTCGGGCATAATTTTTGAGTGGATGGATTGATAATCACCGGTTTAAGTGAAATTGAACACCCTGAATAAATATGTTATCAAATTGGTTTGCTTTTTACGTTGCCCAAGAGTATACTTTCATATGAATTAGAGGTATTGGAGAGTTGTATGTGCGTTGGTAGCTTAGAAATAGGGTAAGTATGACTGACTAGTGAGATGAGCATAAAAAGGGGGGCAAAATTGAGCAGGTACTTGTGGGCTCTTAGAATTTAGGTGGAGTTGTTTTGGGAATGGAAATAAAGAAAATGTGAGACTTGAATATAGTGGCTTGTATTAGTTGTTTTAAAAGAGAACGGGGATATACTTATGTAGTTATGATTGGTTGGATAATAGTGTGATGGTTAGGGTCAGGATAAGTGAGAATATGACCTATAGGGAGAGAAACTAGAGTCCAGAATAGTGAGCACTAAGTAAGAAAAGTGTAAGAGTTAGGGTTACACACCATAATTAGACTGAGGAGTTAGGTGAGGGATTGAGAGATGACCTGAGGGTATAAGTGGTTTGGTGTCATTTGGAAGGTGTGTTTAATATGGCATCATATATGGTTATAGGTGTTTTGGGCATACGAATGTATAAATAGAGGTCTGAATAACCTTTGGTCTTGTAGGGATTATGAGGTGGTAAAGTTTTGCTTGACTCTGTGCTTATATGTAAATTAAGTGTTCGTGATTGTTTTTCAAGCACAACTTGAGATGTTCTGAATGCATACTTCATGTACATCTGTATGCGATATTCAGTATAACATAGAAGTAATATTGTGATACTGATGTTGATTTATTATATGATGGTGATGAGGTGATAATGTGATGATATTGAGATCATGATGATGATAATGATATTGAGAATGATATTGATAATGATATTGAATGATGATGAGATGAGATATACATATTGCATGCATTCATTTATCATTCTTATGGGGTGTCTATATTTGAGTATTGTGGTGAACCTAATTGTGGTACCTATTTGATCTAATTAGCTCAATTAGTATTGAATGTTTGTGAAAGGGAAGAGTGTTGGCTAGACTTTGTTGTATATAGTGTCATAGAGTTATAAAGAATAATGGGGCCACTTGGTCCAGTACTTTTGTATGCTAGATTAGGAAGGTCCATAAGATTTTTTGTAATGTATTAGAAGTGAACTTTTAGGATTGATTAAAGAGAGATAATATAAGACTTAGGAAATATAAGGTAGCAGCCAAATTGTCAAAGGACAAAGATACACTAAAATGTTAAAAGATAGTTAGCTCACAGAGATTCTAAAGGCAACATGCCAACTATAGTATGGATAAGAGGCTTAGTAACCAAAACCTTACTTGATGTCATGATTTCCTTCTTATTTGCTATTATTAATATTTATTTCTAACCCTGATTTGCTGATGATACATACCAATACTTATGGTTGTGCGATACTACACGTACTATACATCATTTAGGGGGTATAGCCATGTTGCTGGTCAGTTGGGGTTTCTATAGAAGCGACGGTGATCACTTTCCAATAGCTCCTGTCCTCTCACTCTTACATGGAAGTTGTGTCCTGGATTTTTTGGTTCCTTGCTTAGTTCTCTTGTACTAGTTTCAATTAGGTTCAGGGGATTCATTGCTTATTATTTTCCATATTTTTCTTACTTATCAAATGTACTGAACATAAGTTGATTTTAGAATTAAAAGATCTCCTTGTTTTCTTCAAAAGAGTTGTATTTATCCCCGCAATGTATTAATGTAGTAAGTGTGATTTAAATAAAAGGTTTACTTAATTATGTATACCTGAAACTATCTTAAATGTCTTCCGTATTAATTGAATGGTTGGGTGGTAAGGGTTCTCCTATCTAGGGTAGATTTAGGTAGGTGTTCACATGATCCGTGATTAGGGTCATGATAAGATGATATAAGAGCCCAGGTTACTAGTCTCCCAGTATAAGAGCAAATGTCCATATCAAATCTGTAGGATACTACAAGGCATCTATGAATCTATCTCACTTTCTTTTCTCCAATAGTGCCATCTCAGAGTTGTCTCCTCCAGTTGAGTCCAATTGGTATTTAGAAGATTTCAATTGGTATCTCAACCATAAATATTGGGATTAGTTGGTCCCAATTGGTATCTTGATAACATTCAAAAGGTTGAAATAGTATATTCTAACCAGCAAAGATCAATAAGAGGCATAGGACTTGTATTCTAATATTGTGAATTATGTGTTGAATGAGTGATATGTGCATCTTTTAGGTGGTTATGTTGCTTGATGTAGTGAATATAGTAGTGTCGGTGCAGTTCGTAAGCATAACTCTTCATATAATTGATCAGTTATGCTTACCAGAAAAATAATTGTGCTTCAAATATTTGGTTAGGTTATGATAGCCTGCTACGTGCATTTCTCGTGTAAAGTTTTTCGAATGGATTATTATTATTGCTTTATTGTGTGATGTCTGAACTCCTTATATGCAAGTTCCTAGCGTGTTTGAGTTAGAATTAATTGTTACTAGGGACTTAGGAATCACAAGGGTTGGTTGTGATATCGGGGTGTATCTTTATTTCAGCGATTTGAGACACGTCTCATTTGTCTATGATTTGAAGTATTCCTTAATTTCCATCTAAATCCTGATGAATTACCGAGTTACCTTGCTTTTTATGGGGAAGTGTTGTGTGGGTTAGATTACTTGGTATAGTTAGAAAGGAGAATTGTCGGTGTAATTAATCTAGTTGAGGGATTAATACCGCATTAACAATAGCTTAGGTTTATAAATTTAAGCATTTTGATTCTAAAATTTTAGAGACGTGAGAGTAGAAGCCATAAAAGTATTTTGTCGGATAGCATCATTTGGAAAAAGGACCAAGGACATGGTAGAAAATTAGTGTCGCTATAACAGTAAACACACCACTACAGTGGCTCCTAGGTAGTAAACTTCTAGGGAACTCCCTTGTTTGGTGATTTCGCATTTGTTGCAAAATTGACCCTGTGTTCATAATATTTAAAATAAATATCACTTCTGACATGCATACTAAGCTAATATGTTATTAATAGAGGTGTTGCAACGATAGATGTCCTAAAAATATGAGAAATAAAAAAAGAAATTGTTTGATACATGTACCAAATAGGGGCAACCCAAAACCACTAAATAAAATAAAGGGGTAGGGGAGGAAAGATCTAGTTGGTGGCATCATCTCTAAGGCTCGAGGCATCTGAACCCTCCTCCTCTATCCTGCTGAGGAAAGAGAACTCCTTGGTGTCCTTCTTCATCAGCTTTGGGAGTTTCTTGGTGTGGGAGGCACATTTGAACATCTCTTACACAACCTTCCACATCCTCACCAGCATGCGGTCCCAGAAGCGGCGCTTCTTCTTCTCCTCATCCATCTCTCTTCGCAGCTCTACATATGCTTGGACTAGATCCAGTGGAGCAGTAGAGCTCAAAGGAGCCAACCCTAGTGGAGGCAACTAAGTCCTCATCAAATAAATCACACAGTAGCAAGGTCAGCCTCCCCAGCCATAGAGAGATACAAGAGCCTGAGTGGAAGAGGTTCTATACACCTCGTCCCCACCATACTTGATACTCCCGCCCTCTTCCCCTACCTTTTCTTCTTTATTCATCTTTCCTGCATACCCCTGCCCCTTAGTGGGTTGAACGCCACATCACACTCTTCTAAGGTTTATGATCCTCCTTGGGCACGTCCATTCTCTTGCATAAATCGGTAATCAGGAAGGTCAAGAACAGATCCCTCCTGGACCTCTCTCTAGTATAAAACCGCCACCACTCATCCACAATCTGCACCCCTATGTTCATCTCAATCCCTGAAAAAGTACATTCCACCACCATAGCCCTGTGAAAATTCACATCTATCACATTTCTTAAAGGAAAAATACTTTGGGATACCAGCTGCAACAACACCCTGGCCTCTACTGATAAGCAAGTGCTCTTGGTCCCTTTAAGGGTGGACCACTTAACCTTACCCACCTAACCCTTCGGCACCAAGACCCTGGTCGCTCACTTCTAATACGACTCCCTACCTTAGCCTCAAGAATGGAATTGGAGGGGTTTGGACCCCCAGAGTGTCATTGATGGTGGCAGCATCCACTGGAACGTCCTTCCCTTAAATATGAATTGTAGGGAGGGCTACCGACCCCTCTACAATTGGGAGTATGGCATAAAACTCTCAAACCATGGCCAGGTTTCACTCGAGGACTGATCATAATATTTCATTATCTCATCCTCCATGTCCCTCATCGCAAAAACCCTCTCACAGAAAAAAACCCTATTTTCTTTCCCCTTCTCATAACGGTCATGGCTAGCAGAGTTAGGGAACCTTTAGTATTGGGATTGGTGCTCCATGATAATCTTGCAATCACTGCAAATATAGTGTTAGGGACCAAGTTGAGATACTATGAAAGGGAAGGAATTTCTAAAAATCAGGAAAAAATCAAAAACCTGAAGCCACTGCCAGGTACCGCTGCAGCATCAACCTACCGCTGCAGCAGTACCATTATCCCCAAACATCTAACCTCCCTCCCATGGCAGATTTTTTGACTTCTCTCCATATTTTTAAATTCTAAGCATAGATCAGGCTCGGTAAAGTTCGTATGAACTTTTCTAAACTAAAATAGGGGTGATAAACAGTTAAATTCAATACCAAAATGTTCAAAATCATTGGAAAGGGTGACCTCTTGTCTTCCACATTTCTATACCCAAAATTCACTATGAACTACATCAATCTTAAGTCTAGAATGTTGTGGTATTTTGCAATGTCCTGAGTATTTTAAAATAACACTCTATGTAGAATATGGTTCGTAATTCCTTTCAGGATTTATAGTAGTACTTGTGTCTTAGGCTAGAAAATTCAAAAGCCTTCTAATGAGCACGTTAGACATTGACATTGATTCTAAGGTGAAATTAAATGGGGTTCGATGAGATGTTGGATAGTTAATGAGAAGTAAGAATCATTGTCTTTTGACACATCAGGTACATGAAATTTGAAGTCATGCCTTAAATCGTATTATCTCCTTTATGTAGCCGTTCGGGGATGAACAGTGGGTAAATTGGTTTCTAATGTAATGACACAAAATGTTATTAGGTTAAAAACCATCCCAAAAAAACTTTTCAATGAATAAAATCCTTTTTTCAAACTTGATAGAAATTATTTCTTGGGAAAAAGTGGGACCCAACATTAATTCGGCCAAAGAATTAAAAAAGGTGGGACAGGCCTACTGCCCACAGCTGTAGTGGTAGATCCACCACTACAATGGTAGATCCATCACTACCACTTCAATGGTGAATCTACCATTGTAGTGGTACTCAGGCAGTAGCCAACTCGAGTTTATTTTCAAAACTTTTTTTATTTAAGCCTCCTTAAGGCGTCTCCTTCCTCCAAAAACACCCAGAGAAAACCAAACACCTAGAATAATGAGTTTTTGAAGGTCACACTTCATGAGAGAAATTTTAAGGCATACTCGGTGAGATTCTGATGAGGGAAGAGTACCTGTGCACGCGGGACAACTCTCCACTCTCTGTACCAGCGTAATTTATTTACAAGGCAGGTTATGGTTAATTATAGTATATTGGGGCTAGATGCATGTACTGATAGTAGTAATGTTGGGAGATTTCATACCTTAGGCCTTCAGGCACAGAGTTTAGGTGGATGGAATGATAATAACTGGTTTAAGTGAAATTGAATGCCCTAAAGTTAATGCCCTAAATAACTATGTTATCAGATTGGTTTGCTTTTTACATTGCACAAGAGTATACTTTCATATGAATTAGAAGTAGTGGAGAGTTATAAGTGCATTGGTAGCTAAGAAATAGGGTAATGTGACAACCTAGTGATTTGAGCATAAGGGAAGAGGGGAAATTAAGAGAAATAGGTTAATGTGACAACCTAGTGAGATGAGCGTAAGGGAGGACAAGAAATTAAATAGGTACTTGTGGGCTCTTAGGATTTAGGTAGAGTTAATTTAGGAATGGAAATAAGGACAATGCGAGATTTGAGTATAGTGGCTTGTATTAGTTGGTTGAAAAGGGCATGAAGGTATAATTATAAAGTTATGATTTGTTGGATGATAGTGTGATGGTTAGGGTTGGGATAAGTGAGAATATGAGCTATGAGGAGAGAGACTAGAGTCTAAAATAGTGAACAATAAGTAAGAAAGGTGCAAATGTTAGGGTTACACACCATAATTAGTCTAAGGAGTTAGGTGGGGGCTTGAGAGATTACCTTAGGGTATGAGTGGTTAGGTGTCATTTGGAAGGTGTGTTAGATATGTCCTTATATATAGTAATAGGTGTTTCTGGCATACGAATTATAGATAGAGATCTGAATAACCTTCGATCTTTTAGGGATTATGAGGGTAATAAAGTTTTGTTTGACTCTGTACTTATATATGAATTGAGTGTTCTTGATTGTTTTTCAAGTACTACTTGAGATATTCTGAATGCATACTGCACATACATCTATATACGACATTAAGCATAGCATGAAGGTGAGATTGTGATGTTGATGATGTTGATTTATGAAATAATGGTGATGAGATGATGAAATGATGATATTGAGATTATGATGATGATGATGATGAGATGAGGCATACATATTGCATGAATACATTTATTAGACTTATAGGGTGCCTATATATGAATGTTACAGTGAACCTGATTCAATTAGTACTAACTGTATATGGAAGTAAAGAGTGTTGGCTAGTCTTGGTTGTATTTTGGGTCATAAAGTTATGAAAGATAATGGGGTACTTGGTCTAGCACTTTAATTTAGTATGCTAGAATAGGAAGGTCCTTAAGATTTTCAGTAATGTGTTAGAAGTGAACTTCCAAGATTGATTTAAGAGAGATAAGATAAGACTTGGAAAAAATAAGGTAGCGGCCAAATTTTCAACGGACGGGTAAGTCACAGAGATGCAAAAAGTAACATGCCAACTATCCTATGGATAAGAGACTTAGTAATCGAAACCTTACTTAATGCCACGATTTCCTTCCTATTTGCTATTATTGTTATTTGTTTATAACTATGGTCGGCTGATGATACCTACCAGTACTTGTAGTTATGCTGATACTACACTTACTATACTTATTTTTTGTGGTATAGCCATATTACATGTTAGTTGGGGTTTCTAAAGAAGCGACGATGATCACTCTCCAATAGCTCATGTCCTCTCGCTCTTACATGGAAGTTGTGTCTTGGATTTTCTTGTTCCTTACTTAGTGCTCTTGTACCTTTTAGATTAGGTTCTGGGGATTCATTGCTTATTATTTTCTACATTGTTCTTACTTATCAAATGTATTGAATATAAGTTGATTTTAGAATTAAAAAAATCTCCTTGTTTTCTTCAAAAGAGTTGTATTTATCCCCACAATGTATTAATGTAGTAAGTGTGTTTTAAACAAAAGGTTTACTTAATTATGTATACTTGAAACTGTCTTAAATATCTTTCGCATTAATTGAATGATTGGGTAGTAAGGGTTCTCCTATCTAGGGTAGAACTAGGTAGGTGCCGGCACAATCTGTCATTGGGGTCATGACAAAGGCTCAGTTACAGGAGTTGCTTGATAAGGAATTCATTCATCCTAGTGCCTCGCCTTGGGATTATCTAGTGTTGTTTGTTATGAAAATGGATGGTAGCATGACAATATGTATTTAGACTATCGATAGTTGAATAAAGTAACCATCTAAAATAAGTATCCATTGTGTAGAATATATGATTTATTTGACAAGTTGTAGAATGGTTCGGTGTTTTCCAAGATATATTTTAGGTCAGGGTATCATCAGTTGAAGATCTGGCTTGAGGATATTACCAAAGTAGCAACATTCATGAGTTTAATGAATGGTATCTTTTAATATTTCATGGATTTGTTGTTATTGTATTTGATGATGACATGTTGGTTTATTCTAAGAGTAAAGTGGAGCATGTTCGGCATTTGCGCATAGTCTTAGATATTTTGAGGAAGAAGAGGCTTTATGAAAAATTCTCTAAGTGCGAGTTTTAGATGTCGTCCGTGACCTTTTAGGGGCATGTGATTTCTGAAAAGGGGGTGATGGTGAATCCCCAAAAGATTGATAATATTAAGAGTTGGGCTAGGCCTATCTCGGTGATAGAAGTTTGAAGCTTTGTAGGCATTACTAGATATTATCAAATATTTGTCAAGAACTTTGCCTCCATTGTTATGCACTTGACAAGACTAACACAAAATGAGGTACCATTTGTTTGGTTTGACACGTGTGATGAGAGCTTTCAAAAGCTCAAGTCTCTTTTGACCACAGCTCCTAACCTTGTTTTTCCCGTTGAAGGCAAGGATTTTATAGTATTTTGTGATGCTTCACTTTCTAGTTTGGGTGTGTTGTGTTGACGTAGGATAAAAATATAATAGCCTACGCTTCAAGGCAATTAAAAGTTCTTGAGAGGAGTTATCCAACTGATGACTTGGAGTTGGAAATAGTGATTTGCACTTAAGATATTGAGACACTAACTTTATGGTGTTAAGTGTTAGGTTTTCGTAGACCATCACTGCTTATATCATCTTTTCACTTAGAAGGACTTGAATCTGAGACAGAGCTAGTGGATGTAGTTACTAAAATACTATATATGATGTGATCATCCAGTATAATCCAAGAAATGCCAATCTAGTGGCAGACACATTGAGCATAAAATCGATTAGTATGGGCAGTTTAGCTTGTTTGAGAAAAACAAGGTGACCTTTTGCTGAAGAGATCCAAACTCTAGCAATGTGGTTTATGCAGTTTGGGGTGTCCAAAAGGGGTGGAGTTTTGGATAGTATTGACTCAAGGTCAACATTTTTTTATCAAATCGAGGGAAAGCAATTTAAAGATACAAAGTTGAACAAGATTTGACACAAGGTGGTGTGTGGTGAGGCCCAAGAAGTCACATTTGATGCTAGTGGTGTGTTGAAGGTTAGGGGGTAAGTGTGTGTGCCCCGTGTTGATGATATAATTCCTTGTTTGATGATAGAATATCATGGTTCCCAATATTCTATACATCCTGGTGCTACCAAGATGTATCATGAAATGAGAAAACTCTATTGGTTGCCCTAAATAAAGAGAGAGATAGTATAGTATGTGGACAAATGTCAGAATTGTCAGTATGTGAGATATGAACATAAAGGACCTACAAGTTACTTCAAAGGACACTTATTCTCGAGTTGAAATTGGAGAGAATTGCTATGGATTTTGTGGTGGGTTTTCATAAGACCTTGGGATAATATAACTCAATTTGGTTCATTGTTGACAGGCTAACAAAATTTGCTTATTTCATTCTGGTTAAAGTGAACTACTACTCGGAGAATTTAACTAAGATTTTTGTTAAGGAGATTGTGAGATTGCATGGGGTGCCAATATCCATTCTATCCGATAGAGGTACGCAGTTTACCTCTAAGTTTTGGCATAAGTTGCATATGGAGTTGGGCACTAGACTTGATCTTAGCATTGCATTTCATCCTTATACTGACGACCAATCTGAGATGACCATTCATGTGCTTGAGGAAATTCTATGAGCATGTGTTGCTGACTTTAGTGGTCATTGAGATTAGTTCTTACTATTGTCCGAATTCTTATACAACAATAATTATCACTATAGCATTGAAATGGTTCCATTTGAAGCTCTTTATAGGAGAATATGTAGATAACCCATAGTCTGGTTTGAGGTGGGTGATATGAAACCTTCGGGCATAGACTTAGTATAGGACTCAAGAGGAGGTGAGGTTCATTCATACCAAGTTATTGGCAGCCTAAAGCCTATAGAAGGAATACTCCGATTGCAAGGTAAGTTACATGTACTTCAAGCTGAGTGAACATATGTTACTGAAGGTGTCTCCTATGAAGAAAGTGATGCGGCTTGGTAAAAGGGGCAAGCTTAACCCTACGTATATCAGTCCATTCAAAATTCTTGAGGATGTGGGTCCAGTGGCTTACAAATATACATTGCCTCCAAGCTTGTCAGGAGTCCATCTGGTGTTTCATATCTCTATGCTTAAGAAATACCATGGGGATGTCAATTACATAAATCATTGGGACTCGGTATTACTTGATAAAAATCTTTCCTTCGAAGAGGAACTGGTAGCAATACTCTAGCGAGATACTCAAAAGCAGAGGACCAAAAAGATTAGATCCTTCAAAGTCTGGTGGAAACACCATCCTGTTGAAGAGGCTACTTGGGAGATGGAGTCGGATATGCGCAACAAGTACCCTCACTTGTTTGAGGATTCCGGTATTAATCTTGTTAGTTTCCCCTTTTTTTTCTTGATTTATCATTTGGGGAAGAACGATGGGTAACTTAGTATTTTTTGCAATGACCATTTCTATTGTTACGGTATAGTTTAGCATGCCAAAATTTGGGTGAAGATTCATCTCGGATAAAGTGCTAAAAATTCCAAGCTAGGCTAGCCTTGGAAGAATTCAAAGTATGGTGTGGCCTAGGTAAATATGATAATAGATAGGTTGATGATTATATGATTTAATACCTTAAGGTGTTAGCTAAGGAGTTAAGGAGTTTGTAAAATCTTTTGGAATTGAATTTGGGTTAGTAAAACTTCGGATATAGTAGTTGACATAAAAGGGTTAGTTTGGGATGTTGAAATCTGGGAGTGTGTTCTAAAATTGGCCAAAGTTGGAGTTGTTTGGAGTTACTGCCTCACCTACACAACTATAGCAGGAATTTTCCCTCTAGATCCAGCTATAGTGGGAATTAGGCCAGTATAGCGAGCTATGCGCAGTAAATAGCAGTTTTTAGACTTAAAACGTTATTTTCATTTCAAACTCGTTCAAGGTCATGAGAGGGCGATTTAGGCCTAATTTCACCATTTTCAACTTAATTTCATGTTGACATAAGCTAATCCGCCTAGTTAACTAGTTTTTCGTTAATTAATCCCTAAAATCTCTAGGTTTTGATCATGGTGGAGGAATTTACTTGACTTAGAGGTGGATTTTCTGGTGCAAAGTAGTAAAAAAGGGGTGTAGAACCTTGGGCTTTGGTCAAGGACTGACAGGTTTTAATTATATTGTTAGAATTCGCTCTTTTAAGTGTGAAATTGATAGAAAAAAACCCTAGAATAAGGGAATAATTTATGAAATTGGCCTTGGGGTTATGGAATTTGGTTATAATCCTTAAAATTGTTATTGCATTGTTTGATTAGTGCTTATTATGTTATTTTTAGACCACAATCAAGACGAAGCTTCAAGAAAAGGCAAGGCTCAAGTTCGTAAGACCATTGCAGGTCTTTGATTGAGGTAGGTGATGGTTGAATTGGAGTTACAAACTCAAGATGATTTTGGTGTGCATGTTAAATACCTATTTGTCTACTTGTTGGAATGCATGCTATTGAATGTTAAACTTTTTGGATGATATCCAACTAGTAGACAAATAAGCAGTTAATATGCACACATAAATCAACTTTTGTTTTTAACTCCAATTCAATAGTCATGTACCTCAATCTAAGCCCTGCAATGCTCTAACGAACTTGAGCCTTGCCTTTTTTGAAGCTTCGACTTGATTGTGGTCAAAACATAACATAATAAGCACTAATCAAACAATTCTCTAACAATTTAAAGGATTATAACCTAATCCCATAACCCCAAGGCCAATTTCATAAATCATTCCCTTATTTTAGTGGTTTTCTACCTTTATTCCACTTTAATTCTATCAATTTCACACTTACAAGAGTGAATTCTAACAATATATCTAAACCTTTCAACCCTTAGCCAAAACCAAGGCTTTACTCCCTTTTTACTACTTTGAACCAGAAAATCAACCTAGGAAGTTTAACATTCAATAGCATGCATTGCAACGAGTATAAAAATAGGATGTTAACGTGCACACATTAATCAACTTGAGCTTTTAACTCTAATTCAATTATCACCTGCCTTAGTCCAAGCCTTGCAATGGTCTAACGAACTTAAGCCTTACCTTTTCTTGAAGATTCGGCTTGATTGTGATCTAAAAATAACATAATAAGCACTAATCAAACAATGCCCAAACAATTTGAAAGATTATAAGCTAATCCCATGACCCCAAAGACAATTTCATAAATCTTTCCCTTATTCTAGGATTTTTCTACCTTCATTCCACTTTAATTCTATCAATTTCAAACTTACAAGATAAAATTCTAACACTATAATCAAAACCTATCAACCCTTGGGCAAAACCCAAGGCTTTACACCCTTTTCTACTACTTTGCATCAGAAAATCCACCTAGGTCCAGTTAGTTCCTCTATCATGATTAAAACCTAGAGACTCTAGGAATTCTTTAACAAAAAACTAGTTAAATAAGCAGATTAACTTACCTCAATGATGAAATTTGGTTTGAAACTGGATAAATTCGCCCTAAATCGCCCTCCTGGCCTTGAACGAGTTTGAAATAAAAATAATATTTTAAGTCTAAAATTTTCTATTTTGCGGTGCATAGCCTACTATAGCGGCCCAATTTACACAATAAAGGCCTCGCTATAGCGGGATCTGCCTGCTATATTGGGACTGACCATTATTGACTTCTGCTATAGTGGGAAAATTCCCAGTATAGAGGGCTCGTGAAAGTGGCATGCGTCCCACTATAGCAGCATAGGTGAGGTAGTAACTCCAGACAATCTTAATATTTTCCAATTTTACGACACACTCCCATATTTCAACATCCCAAACTAACCCTTTTATATCAACTACTATATCAAGAGTTCTACTGACCCAAATTCAATTCCAAAAGTTTCTAGGAACTCCTTAACTACTTAGCTAAGACCTTATGGAATTAAATCATATAATCATCAACCTATCCATTATCAGATTTACCTAGACCACACCACACTTGGAATTCATCCAAGACTAGCCTAGCCTAAAATTTTTAACACTTTAGTCGAGAAGAATATTAATATAATTTTTGGTATGCTAATATATATGATAATGACGAAAAGGGTCATTAAAGGTAAAAAGGAAGCAATTTCCTATCATAAAAGTTACAATTAAGTAACTTAATACACCAATTTTGATATGAATAAAAGAAGGTTGGTTAAGTGAATAAACTTAGGTATGCTGAATTAGAGTTTGGATCCAATTTGGGTTAATGTGGACTCCTATATGGAATACTTGTTGATTGGTCTACGTACATACTCAAGTTAACTACTTTAGTAGTTTGATGATTCTTGAGTGAATTGTATTTGATACATGATTATGAATTGTACCTATGAAATTGGTTACTCGTATGATATTATGCTAAGAGATTACGGAGTGTGGTATCATATTATGATATGTTGAGAAAGGTAAGGATATAGAGATAAATCTTTTAATGATGATGAGTAGCTCAGTTTCGAGATGAGCATCCGAATGAGCAATTATGATGAATCGAGTACCATGCCTGCATGATATTTACATTATATATACATTACGGAGAGTTGTGTACCACACTGTTATAGTTATTTATATACATATTCGGAGGGTCCAGTACTACACTAGTATGGTACATGGACTAAGTTTGTGCCATGTAGGTTATGACTATTGGGTAAAAACAAGAGGCCTTAGCATATGCGTATAAACTTACAAACAATACTGACTATTATGACTTTATATTGACTATTATTAGTCGACTTTGACTCGAGTATGAGATAAGAGATATGATGATACATTGTGAGACTAGTATGGATATACGTCCCTAGGTTGTGATATTACTACTTATAATAGTAGGGTTATACTTGATGACTTAAATGCTTACTGGATGAATTAAGTGTCTATTTGATGACTTGAATATCTACATGATCACTGGAATATATACTTGATGACTGGAATGTCTATTGATAACTTGAATGTCTACTTGATCACTGGAATGTCTACTTGATAACTTAAATGTTTATTTGATGACTAGAACTCCTACTTGATGACTTTAATGTTTGTTTGATGACTTGAATGTCGACTTTAGGACTGGAATGTCTGCTTGATGACTTGAATGTTTATTTGATGACTTGAATGTATATTTGAAGACGGGAATGCCTACTTGATGACTTTATTGTCTATTTGATGACTTGAATGTCTATTTGATGACTTTGGTGTCTACTTGATGACTGGAATACCTACTTGATGACCTGAATGTCTATTTGTTCACTAATATGTCTACTTGAGTACTTAGATGACTACTTGATTACTTGATATGCCTACTTGATGACTTGATTATATGCTTGATAATTTCATATGTTTTAATTGATAATTTTGCATGTCCTAGTTTGTTGTTCTTCATGTGGCTAGGTAAATAAGTATTAGTGGTTGTTGTGAATAACCTAACCCTTGTATTGCTTAATTGATTTGATTTGTGCGTGGAGAGTTATAATGGTTGACATTTGACGTGAGGAGTGATGCTTAATTAATAAGGTTAACTGTGGAATGGTAATAATGGGAGTGTAGAAAGTATAGATCGCCTACTAAAGATAATTTGGGTTAATTAAACCAGCAGAGTAATGATGGAAATTCTCTTTCGATACGAGAGAGAGAGAGAGAGAGAGAGAGAGAGAGAATATAAGTGTGTGAAATTCATATGAATTAAATTTTTAATTGTCATCTAATGATAATGATACCTACCAGTACGTGTAGTTGTATTGATACTACTCTTGCTACATCCTTTTTGGGTGTAGTTGTGTTGCAGAATCAGTTGAGTTTCTTATTTGAAGTGTCAAGTATTCATCAACAACTTTTTCTCATCCTATTCCTACGGTGGAAGCTTTGTCTTTTGCTTTTGTCCTTCATTGTATTAGAAGTTCATGTACATGTCTAGACCAGATTTTGGGAGGTTGTTTTGTTTTGTTATGATATCTTTCTTGTAAAGTCTTCAGATTTTAATCAGAACATTGGTATTGAAGTCTAATTGTTTATTATTCAAAAAGGTTGTAAATGATTTTTTGCATATACTTTTGTTGTGTGGTAAGGGTTCTCCTATCTAGTTAGAATAGTGTAGGTACCCGCAGGATCTTGTAATTTGGGTTGTAACAGTTGTTGTATATTTGACTTTCCTTCCAATATAATTATCCTCCATACTATGTTGAAATTCTTTAAACTATTAAAAACTTCAAGTTTTTTAAGAATTAAATTGACATGTACTTTGAGAATTCATCAATGAATATTATAATGTATTAATAACCACTTATAGGAGGTTGTTTGACTAGATCAAGCACATCTCAGAGTACCAATCCCATTGTAATGATCCACATAGTTGTTTTCTTTTTATAAACCTATTTCTCTAGTTTGACCCTTCTCATATTTTTATTATGTTATTTATGACTTGGGAGAATGGGTGGCACAATTTTCAAAGAAGATTGGATGCATTGAGAGGATAATTTTCAGTTTTTAAAGTTGAAAAGTTTGATCAAAATCAACAACTGTTGTTAATGAAGTCAATTTTGAGTTATGATGATTCCACTAGGTCCGAAGGGTGACTTATGATCTAGTTAGAGGTTTGACACAATTACTGAGGCATTTGAGACCATTGGATGGAATTTTAATTTTCTTAAAGCTAAGAGTTGACCACGGTCAACATTTGATGAAGATGATGTTAGATGGGTGATTTGAAAATTTCAATAGGTACGTAACCTATTTTATGATTGATTTATACTATTGGTTTGTGTCCGAGAGGTCTCATATGAAATTTGGGTATTTTTTCAAAGTTTTACAATATTGAAATTTAACAGTACCACATAAATCAAATGAGTTTTAAATAGTGCTTTTATTAAACCATTATATCTATATTATGGATCTGCTGGTGCAAAATTGGGGTCTGCATGTGTAAGGGACCCTTTTGAATGAGGGAGGCGGGAATGAAAGTGAAGAACCTAAGGATAAATTTCAAGTTCCTTTAATTCACCAAAAATTAACTTTTGGGATCAAGGAAGCTCCCCATTGAGGAGATATTTTATATGTTCTTCACGTATTAATATAGGGTACATGTTTGTACCCTCATTTTATTTATTTTACAAGAATATCCATTGTGTTTTCTATAATTTTGATTCACAAAGTGGAGATTTAAAATCTTCAAGATAAGAAATTTTTTGGTTTGAGGATTTATATGTGATGGTTTTTTGTTGATTTTTGGAGCTTAAGGTCCTTGTAGTATGGGAAACCAATTTTGGCATCAATTTACTAATTTATCGATCATATCATATTTTTAATCGCATATGAACATGGAATATTGTGATTTTGGGTCTAAAGTTAAGAAATAGTATTTCGATAATTTGAGGGTCAATCTGTACTCCTTTTTTGATAAAATATCATATTTGGATTCCTTACCTCATGGATCAATTTATTCTTTAGAAAATTACTATTTTGTTCTTGGAGGTTTGGGTTGAATTTTTTGGTCCTGAGATAGAAGTATAGCAATATGGGTATCGATAGACTCATATTCATGTTTAAATCATCTTTTTGATAAATTTAGAGTATTTTGAGGTCATTTGGAAAGAAAAGGTAAATTGGTGATGGTTTGTGGCATTTTTGCTAGATATTAAAGGTAGGTTATGGCTTACCATAATTCAAACTTAGCTTGGTTAGGAATTTATCGTGTAAAGAAAGTTTTGGGTTAGGAGAAATTGGGATAAAAAAATATTGAGATGATTTGATATTGTAGTGCCCGAATTGAGGTTTATGCTGATGAATGGCTTGAAAATTGGAAGTATTATTTTGTACATTATATTTTGGGGTTGTTTCATGCAGTATTACAAATATGAGAGGTTGAATATCCATAATAGGCACAATATGAAAAGTAATAGATGACTAAGAGATGTAGCATTCAGGCAAGATTGAGAAATTTTATCAATATTGTGGCTTGTAGCCCGTGCTCTTGAGTTAAGCATTGCATTGTATTGACATATATGGTGCATTCTAATTTCTTTTACTATTTTGATCATGCATACTCACTCATACTCAGTTTATGAGCTTATGGAATTGGTTTTTTATAAATGACATTTTGAAAAGACTTATATACCCAATGGAAACTGTTCTAGGTGGATTTTACTGATTTATGATGTCATGAACAAAATCTGACTTAATTTTCTACTTGATGATACATTGGTCAAATCTGACTTAATTTTCTGCTTGATGATACATTGGTCAAAATTCAACTCATCATGGAGAAAATTTAGTTTTGCATATCCACTGGGAAATTGTATTGGATGGATATATGGACTTTTCGAGTTCCTCACGGGTTCCACCTCATAATATGCCACTGTAGAGAGGATTATATCGGTATATTCGTTGGCCTTTGCATCATATTGCATTAAAATACATCATATTGCATTGGATGTTTGTCTTTTTATGTATTTGTATGATATGTTTATATTATTGAACTGCTGGAACTTTTTTGCATGCAAGGTTTGTTTAACATGCTTTATGCAATATAGTTACTTACTCTTGCTGGATTGACCTATGATTCTTACTGAGTTCACTTGTTTTTTTACTCACACTATACTAGATGTATCTTTTTAATATAGATCCTTACCTTAGTAGGCCTAGTTGATCTTTGATCTGAGATGATACTTTTTTAAGAGTTTAGGTAAGCTACTTGGCATTCAGGGCGATGTCAGGCTCCTTCTATTTTTACTTTCCTATCTTTAATATTTTAAATAGATTTGTAGTATTTTTGAAATAGTTGTATTTTATTATATGCTCTTGTACTACTGACACTAGGTTTTGGGGGTATTTTGTTATTTTCACACATCTATTGTATTTATGAAAATTTGAATTTTCGAAGCCTATTTCTTGTATTTGTTTACTTCCTGACTTCACTTGATTAATAATTAGGGTGAAGGGATGACTTTCCTATCGGTAGGTAAGTTTAAGGTACTATCATGATCTTAGTGTTTGGGTTTTGACAATTTGGTATCATAGCATCTAGGATTACTAGTCTCACAAATACAAAAGCAATGTCTAGTAGAGTCTTGCAGATTGATGCAGAGATATCATCACTTATCCTCGAGAGGCTATGTAACAACCCTCATGGTAATTTTTAGTCTTTTTTACATTTTAACCATTTTACCCCTCTTCGTTTTTTCCTTATAGAATTTGTGAGTTGCAGGAGTGGATGGCATTGTACCCGAAGAATTTGGGAGAATTTTATGCGTGTTTTTAGCTTTGAGAAGTTTTTAAGTTGATATAGTTGACTTTGGTTAGCATTCCAAAATCTGAGCGTTGGATGAAAATTATGTCAGTTCCATAATTTCTGGAATATCGATTTTGGGTTAGTAGCCTAGTTGGTTCAGGTTTCGATGTCACGACCCATTTTTGGAGTCATGATGGAACCTACTATGACCCACCAGTAGGTAAGCCAAATCGTAGCCCGGGGCTAAAAGGCAAAAAATGGGATAAATACCAGAAAATAAGAAAAAAATAAGATCGAAGGCAATATCAATATGAGTACGATCCTATAATACCAAACATAAAAGAGGAAGAATAAAAGGAACATCCCACGACCTGGTAAGGCCAGTACAAGAGCCACTGATCAAAAGAATAAGACTAACTAGTAGTATCAATATACAGATAGTCTAGAATGTAAAGAATGTCCCAAAATCTAGGAAGGAGAGGGGATTAGCTCCGGCTTTGAAAGCTCACCCTATCTCCGGATCCCATATGCAAGCCGGAAGGAGTATCAGTGATGGTTACTAGTACTCAGATCTGCACCAGAAATGGATGTAGAAGTGCAGTATGAGTACCAAAACAACGGGTATTAAGTAGGCATCATCGTCCGACTGAGCTAAATAAAAATAAAAGAATAATAAAATTCAAGAATGTCAGCTAAGTCAAGGAGAAAGGAGCAAACCTGAGATCATGCTGCAACACAGGAAAAAAAATAAGTAAACACGCGATACCGAAATTAAGGTAAACTAATTAAAACCTAACTAGGACCCCATAAGCCTAGAAGGTGCAAACAATAGAAGACTAACACAAATGAGCCCCCATAAGCACGATGGATACAATCAAGAAGAGAGCCATAGACACTAAGCATGATATAGCCAACCAACACTCCTATATTCGTGAAACCATTTGTACTGTGAAATGCCGGACTCGAACTGGTCTTTAATATCATAACTATATCATATATGTCGTACTCTAACGGTTCTTTAATACCATAACCATATCATAGATGTCAGACTCAAACCAGTCTTTAACATCATAACCATAACATAGATGCCAGACTCAAATCGGTCTTTATTACCATAACCATATCATAGATGCCGAACTCGAATCAGTCTTTAACACCATAACCATATCATAGATGCCAGATTCAAACCGATCTTTAATACCATAATCATATCATAGATGTCGGACTCGAATCGGTCTTTAATAGAATAAAGTCACAATAAATAGCCTAACCCCAAACTAGGTGAATACTATATGTCCTAAGGTTCAATATTAACTATAATGCTGCGAATGAAGGCCTCCTAAGTCTATAAGGAGCTAAAAGAGATTGCACAACCCAAAAGAGGGTCGGTTGGGCTCGCTTCTATAGCCGAAAGTCCATACTAAGGTAATTTCTACCCGAAAATGACTAAGTCTCTAAAATCCCACTACAAGTTATTACATCATTCTAAATAAAGCCTACAAGCATCATTTACCTAAAGAAAGGGTAAATGGGTCGATTCTACCCCCAAAATGGCTCACAAATCAGCCAAATAAATCAAACTTCACTAACTAAGCAACCAAAATGTAATTTCTAACCCAAAACTAGCAAAATATCATAATAATACCATAGTAAATCTCAATCTATAAGTAAGGTAAGCTAGACAACCTGGACACAGAAGAATTCTCAATAAAGTCTGCTAAATTGGAGCTTTTCCCTCCCAATAAGACTCTGCATGATGTCACACTATCATAATAAAAATATACTCATTAATATGAGAATAATGATACCATATTGCATTTAAATACCTTGGGTCAAAAATTGAGCTAAAACTCTCATGTGAGGCCCGCTTACGGAATCATAAATTTGAAACCGTTAAAATGTCCCTTAAGGCTTAAGGATCTTTTATCCTCAAGAATGGGTAAATTCCAAGCTCCAACACATCCAAAATCAACCCATAAATGAATTGGGGATTTAAACTTAAAACGAAGAATTTATCTAGAAATTAGACGAAACTTACAAGGATTAAGACGAGGAAAAAGGCTTTGACGAACTTTCCAACCTCCCTTGATCTCCCAAGAATCACCTCCCCTCTCTCACTATCTCTCTAGGGATTTTAATGCCCAACACTTAGACAATAATGATAGAAAAATGGGTGAAAAGGGGATTAAATGCACTACAAGTACCACTAAAGCGCCCACTTGACCGCTAAAGCGGTCTGTGTACTAGGCCGACCTCCGCTAAAGCAAAACAAACATTGCTTAAGTGGCGTCCATAGAAGAGGTAAGGTATCCACTTAATTGGACCAACTAGGACTAGTGCTAGCTGATAAAGTGGTGCCCAAGCTGCTAAAGCGGCCAAATGCCCGCTTAAGCGGTCGAACCAGCTGAAGCGGCATCAACACTTGGCAATATTTGCCAAGTTTCTAACGGGCCCTCGGGATTTTTTTGGAATCTTATGAATACAACTGAACGATGATAACCTATCAAATTTGATATTACGGACTCAACAGCGCCATCAAAATCTCCACCCGGGGTCGTTTCAATGAAAAGAGGATCCCACACCCAAATAGTTATTTTCATCATTTCCTACCCAATAGCCCAAAATGGGTCTGGAAGACTCAACACCTGGACCAAGGGTCCTCCTAGCCTAAAATCAACACTTCAAAGCTTATGGAACTATCAAAATTGGCATACAAGATCATTTTCCTTAAGTTTAGGCCCGATAGCCAAATTTGAACAACTAAGACTTCAAAACAAGAAATTGGCTCTAAAAACCAAACGAACTGCCTGGTAACCGAACTGTCAGCTCCAGCAAGTCATATATGACTTAAGGTAGCTATGGTAAAACTCTAAACACCAACAAAATGTAGCAATGCAGAAAATGACCTGGAGGGTCATTACATTCAAGGCCTTGTTATGATTTTTGAATGTTTGGGCAAGAAACTAGTTTTATTGACCTAAAGTGGTTTTTGTGTGAAACTTATCGATAAAAACCTACATTAGTGGTTCTGATGGTTCCATTGAGTGTGGAACATCAAAATTAGCCTAATATTATTATTAGTTTATTTTTGTAGGTCCCGATCAAATATCTAGGGGAAAGGTTAATTTAGCACGATTTGGGTTGAATGACCTATATAATGGGTTTTATTACCATATATAGTCAAATCCTATTATATCCATAGATTGTAACTATTTGTATTGATAATTTACTAATATTCGATGGAATTTAGCCAAAAAATATTTGTCAATCGATCGAAAGACATGGCTGAGTCATTTGGAGTGGATTGCATGAAAAATCAACTTGACAGGGTAGTGAGACAGTGGTGGAGGGGTTATATTGTTTCCAGGCTAGGTGGATCTCCTCATATGACTTGGACTCAGTTCTCTGAGGCTTTTTTGGGAAGTACATGCCTCGCAGTATGCGCGAGAATTTAATGGATGAGTTTACTAGGATGAGGCAAGGTACTATGATAGTGGTTGAGTATGAGGTGAGGTTTTATGAGCTAGCCGAACATGCCATCATGGCACTACCTACTAAGTATGAGTGAATTTGGTGTTTGTTAGTGGGTTGAGATAATTGTATTGCATGGCTACCTAAAGTTTAGTGACATAAGGTAGGTCTTTTACTGACGTTACAGATCATATCTACACTATAGAGGAGATAGATTGCGAGTCCCAAGAGGAAAGCAATAACAAACCCCATTATTGGGGCAGTTATAGTAGGAGACAAAGTGGGACTTAGTTCAGGAGTTGAGGATTTTAGGGTAGGTACCCCTAGCATCAACTTTATTAGAACCAGGATCAGTCTAGTAGGCCGTTCAGGTGGAGCTTCAGATTTCAGATGGGGGTCATCCCAATTATAGTGGTTTTGGTGGTCAGAGCAGTATTCCACCATCGAGGGGTGTTCAGTCAGGGTTATCATGCCCAGGTGGTTATTTCGAGTCACCTGGATCTTTTCATCTGTTAGAGTGCCCTGAGCATATTATGAGTGTTGGGTCGTTGGTCACTTCGCGAGAGAGTGACCCTACCGTAGGATGGTTGAACCTTTAACATAAAGTACTCAGCCGATCAGATTAGTTCCGCCAGCTCGGGAAAGTGTGTACAGTAGTAGGAGTGCTCCCCAAGATTTTGGAGAAGTCCTGAGGTTATTTATATAGGTGGTTGGGCAGTCGACTAGTCCGGAGGTGGATGCAATAACTTATATACTGTTACTGGTAGAATGGAGACAGAGGCTTTTGATGTTGTGATCACAGGTATGATTTCAGTATGCCATCCACTAGCTTCTGGTTTATTTGATTTGGGCTCTACGTATTCATATGTTTCTACTTATTATGCACCGTGGTTGGGTTTGTCATGGGATCTTTTATCTGTGCCTTTGCATGTAGCTATCCCCATGGGTGATTCATTAGTAGTGGATCGGGTATATAAATCATGTTTGGTGACCGTTTAAGAGTATGACACTCAGGATGACTTTATTATATTAGATATGGTGGATTTTGATATAATTTTGAGAGCAATATTGGATTGCTTTGCCAAAACAGTTACCTTAGTCATGTCTGGCATACCCCCAGTTGTGTGGCAGGGTTCTTTTAGCCACGAGCCGATGGGGATTATCTCTTTTATTCTGGCTAGGAGACTGGCATACAGGGGTTGTGAGTCCTTCCTTGCTTATTTTCTTGATATAGTGCACAGAGTCCTTCGCTTGACTCTGTACCTAGAGTATATCCATTTTCTAATATTTTTCCTACCAACCTAACTGGCCTTCCTCCTAAGAGTGATATAGAGTTTGCTATTGACCTTGAGCTGGACACCCAACCTATTTCTATGGAACCTTATCGTATGGCTCCTGCCAATTTAAAGAAGCTGAATGTTCAACTTCAGGATCTTCTTGGTAAGGGTTTTATTAGACTGAGTGTATTACCTTGGAGTTCTCTAATTTTATTTGTGAAGAAGAAGGATGGTTCTATGCATATGTGTATCATTTACAGGCAACTAAATAAGGTGACAGTGAAGAATAAGTATCATATGCCTCGTATAGTTGATTTATTTGACAAGCTTTAGGGTGCGTCAATGCTTTATAAGATTGATTTGAGGTCTGGTTACCACTAGTTGATGATTAGGGCTGAGGACATCCCTAAGATAGACTTCAGGACTCATTACAACCATTATAAGTTTTAGGTGATGTATTTTTGGGTTGACCAATGCCCCAGCAGCATTCATGGACTTGATGAACAGTATTTTCAGGCCTTATTGTAATACCCCGTACACTTTGGACCCTACTTGACAACCTTGAACCATGTTTACCCTAGGTTCGAGAGCGATAAGTACGTATTTTGTATTGTTATTGATGGAACATTTGATATTATGCTAGTACATGTGATGAAACCCTTGTAGAAGGAGTTTGTGACTTTTGGGTGCATGTTAGGAGTGATAAGAGAGGTTTAAAGGATATCCAATCAAAGGATCTTAAAGATAAAAGGCAAGCAAAAGGTTGGAACTTGAAATATCCAACCAAATCCGCAAAGAAAAGTCAAAATCAAAAATTTAGTGTGGGGCGCTGCAGGTGGCATGCCAGGCCGCTTTGGCCTGAAATTTTTGTGGCACAGGCAGCAAGGGGGTGTGCCTGGGGGCATGCCAGGCCGCTAATGTGCACCTGTTCAGGTGCTGAAATTTTTCTAAGTCCCAAGGGCGCCCGGGAGCGTGTCGGGGTGCTTTTTGCCGAATTTCTTCTACGATTATTAGTCTATAAAGAGGACTCTTAGGTTATGGTATCATTATTCCATCGTAGTAGGACTACTCTTGAGCAAGTTTGGCATCCGATTTGGGGTTGATTCTTCGTTACAAATATTTTATCAAATTATGTTCAATTAATCCATGAGTGGCTAGAATTTCTTATTTTTGTGATTGAGGCTACGAATATGAATATCGTGAGTTGAATATTGTCGTAACATTTATAGAATTATTTAAACATGAGATAATTGGAGTATTACACGTTGAATTTGGTGGGCTAAGTTAATATGTGTAAATGGGCTCAATTTGAGGCCCAAAATGAAATCAAAATGCAAGGCCCAAAGGGGAAAATGACCCATTCTTGTATTGACTATAGAGACATGGCATTAAATTCCCAAAGAAGTGGCTAAGTATGACTTGAGAGGCTATATAAGTCAAGTAAAAATCAGATTTTTATTCGTACAAACACACATGCTTTTCTAGACAATTCCAAGAAATCCCATTTAGCTTTCAAAACCCTAAGTCATCTCTTTGGAAAAGATCATCATTTTTCAAGCTTGGGTAAGTGTTTAATATATTATATGCATGGGAGATTATGTAGATCATGCTGTTTATGTCTAAAAGTGTAAGTGGTGCACTTTTGCTTTTTGTAAAAGATGTGTCATCCATGTAATTTGAACTTGAAAAGAGACTTGATGTTTTGATGAAAGCGAATGGTGTGGATGAAATATCAACATGTATGGTGTGATTATGTTCCTTAACTTGTTATTTTTCTATAAGTGTAAATTGTGGTATTGTGGTCGATATGTTGTTTATGAAGTGTATTGAGGTGACTTGATGAAGCAATTGTGATGAGGTGTTAATGAGGAAGTGTAAAGGTTAAAAGTGGTATCGAAATGCTATTGGTTTATGATGTTGTGGTCAATGAGTAGAATGTTGTGGTATGGTTGGTATGAAGATGTCGTGAATTGTATGGTAAAGGGCGACATGACGTTATAAGGCAATCATGTAACTCATTGTGTAATGACCCTCCCGGTCATTTTACTCATTTTCGCACGTTCTCGGTATTAAAATATATATATAATAGAGCGAGAGAGAGCGAGAGAGAGAGAGAGAGAGTTAATTACTTTTCTAAAATATCTTTGATATTTATAAAAGTTCTAAAGTTTATTATTATATTAATTAGGCTTATTATTTTGACACTTAGCCAATTATTCAAGTCATATATATAGATATATTTGGTCAAGTTGGCTGAAATTTCTTTCATTATATCAATATATATATATACACACACATAACCCTACCTTTTCTTCAAAAAGAAAAACAACAAACATTTCCAACATTTCTCTCTCCATATTTCCCCATTTTTACCTACTTTAAGCTCAACCTTAGGCATTTCTAGAGAGATTCAAGGTTAGGGGTTGGTATATTTGAGTTCGTGGACTCGTTCTCTTCATTTCTACTGTACGTTTTCTTAGTTTTACGGTAGTTTTAATTATGGTGGTTGTTGGAATTGGTGTTGATATTTGAGCTAGATATTGAGCTCAAATTGAGCGGTGTTAGTTGTGACTATTGGTCATGGGGTAATTTGGGACGCTGTGACGATTTTGGTTTTGTGATTCCACAAGTGGGCCCCACATGGACCGTTCGGATATTTTTTTGAAATAATGCAATATGGGTATCAAAATTCATGTTTTGACATGTAGTTTATTATTTTACTAGCGTGGCAGAAATTTGAGGTCTCGCGAAAGGGGAAAACTCCTATTTAGCAAGCTTTGGCAGGCGTTTGATGGCGTCCAGGTAGGCTAGGCTTACCATATACCTAGACTGAGTTTATTTATAGTATTTGCATACTATTATGCTAGTGTTTGGGCTGGTAGTTGTGGATTGGCATTGGCTTGCTATGATTAGGCCTTTTGGGCCGGTTAGGGCCTTTTTCGGATATGTTTTGGGCCCATTATCCTCGTGGTGTGACAGATATTACTTTTATAGGGTTGGTTAATGTTGTACTGCTATTAGTAGGGGTTTGGGGAACCTTAGCCCAGACTTGGTTCCGGGACCCCGTAGTGGGCCCCACTACTCTTCACAGTCGGTGTAGTTAGCTTTAAACAGTGTTAGGCTTAGTTAATCCCTGAGATGATCTTTTACGATAAAATTTGTATTAAATTACCTTAGTTATGCCCTTTTGACCTATTTAGCCTTGTCAGTCCCTAATAGTATCGTATTTGATCCGGGTCGACTAGTTTGATTTAGAATGCGGACCCGCCTTGCCATGACTTATAATGTATACCCATACTTGTATATACATATTATTTATGGTAGATAGTTGACCTAGAATAATCCCGAGATTGACTTGTAGTACGTGGTGGGTTAGCTCCTTATTTATGTTTCGGGATCGTTTTGGGGCCAGTATGTCCCCGTTTACTTGTATTTGTGTGGATTCTGGCACTACTCTGTCACTTGGTTACTGATTATTATGAGTTTCGGTTCGAGTCCGACCACTGATTTAGATATCATGATTACTGATTTTTATGAGTTCCGGTTCGAGTCCGGCCACTGATTATTATGCATTTTGGTTCGAGTCCGGCATTTGATTATTATGAGTTTCGGTTCGAGTTCGGCCACTGATTATTATGAGTTCCGGTTCGAGTCCGGCATCTGGTTATGATATGATTGGAGAGTTTTGGTACTGGGTACCGTGGTTACTGGATACTGATACAGCTTCGAGACGCTGGTGACTATGCATTTACTATTTTTGTGTGTCCCGCCGGTTTATGGGGGCCAGGCTGGGTTATTGTTTTCTTCCGTGTGCCTATCGGGTTTATGGGGGCCCAGATAGGTTATGTTTGACTTGTGTGTTTACTTAGGCATTTATTTACTCGTTCTGTATCGCACTTATTTTCTCCTGAGCCTATCTATACGCCTCGGTGGTTACTTATGCACTTATTATTTATACCCCGTACTTAGAATTCACCCTCGCATTTTAGTTTGCTTATATTATATTGAGCTCAGTCGGCCGATGATGCCTACTGAGTACCCGTTGCCCCGGTACTCATACTACACTTCTGCAGCTTTTTCCCCGATGCAGATCCAGGCACTAGCCGACGGTTTTGACGTGACTCTCTTCTCAGCACTGACTCCGGAGCAGGGTGAGCTTACCGACGTCCGAGGCAGATCCTACTCCATCTCTACTGTATAGTCTTTTGCTCTCTAGACTGTAGTACTTGTTGTATATATTTGGTTTCTGTCTTATATTTTGGACATGTCTAGTAGTGGCTCTTGTACCGACTTCACCAAGTCTTGGGAGGGGTTCTTGACTTTATAGATTGTCGTCTTCCTTCTCAGTCTTGGTATGAATATATATTTTGATTTTGTTTTTATATTAGTACGGTTACTTCCACTTTATCTCTATTTTCTGAGATTCCGCCCATTAGCCTGTCGCTTGTCGCTCCGGGCTAGGGTTTGGCTTGCCTATTGGTGGGTTACGGTAGGTGCCATCATGACTCCAAAAATTGGGTCATGACAACTTGGTATCATAGCCTAGGTTTCACTGGAATTGCTGGTGCATGAGCCAATGTTTAGTAGAGTCTTGCAGATTGGTATGGAGACGTCTGTATCCTATCTTCGGGTGGCTACAAAGCATGTTTAGGGTAAATCTTATTTCTTGGATTCGCCTCCGTGCATTGGTGTCGATGTTGGTTTCTAATCTCTATTTGGTTCACTCTTTATGCAGATGGTTAGGACGCATAATACGAGAGCCAGGGGTCGAAACCCCAAGCCTGCATCTAGGGCTCTTGGTTGGGGTCGAGGTCGACCTAGAGGTCAAAGGCAGGGCAGAGTAGCATCCCCAGTCCCAGATCGTGCTAGGGATCAGTCACCCGATCCCGTTATAGTTCCAGATGTTCCGCCTCCACAGCAGTTGGTGGGCCAGGGAGCAGCCCAGGCTCCACCCAGTTTTATTGATGCTTCTTTGCTACGAGGTACATTGCTTCAGTTGTTGGGATTAGTTGGAGGTCCGCCTGTTCCGGGAGTACAGCCAGCCGCACAGGGAGTTGGTGTTGGGGCGCAACCTATAGCTGCGACACTCGGAGTTGAGGTTCTGCCTGTACCGGTAGCTCTAGAGCCGGTTACAGATCAGCCTGTTATGTCTGTCAATGAGCAAAAGATGTTGGGGCATTTCTTGAGGTTAGCTCCTCCTAGGTTTGCTGGTACACCAGGAGAGGATGCATATGTATTCTTGTCCAGCTGCAAGGATAGACTGAGGAATTTGGGATTGGTACAGTCTCGTGGTGTTGACTTTGTGGCATATCAGTTTGATACTGCAGCGAGGAGATGGTGGAGGGTATATCTTGATTCCAGGCCAGCGGGATCTCCTCCGGTTACCTGGACCCAGTTCTCCAAGATTTTCTTGGGAAATTATATGCCCCGTACTATGCGGGAGCTGCTCAGGGATGAGTTCTCCAGATTGACTCAGGGTTCATTATCTGTCGCTGAGTATGAGGAGAGATTTCATGATCTTGCTAGGCACGCTGCTTCTATTTTGCCTGATGAGTATGAGAGAGTTAGATGTTTTGTCAGGGGACTGAGATTGCCAGTCCGCAGGGCTACCCAGAGTTTAGTGACTTCAGGGAAGTCATTCGTAGAGATTACTGAGCATGTATACTCTATTAAGGAGATGGATCGCGAGGCCCAAGGGGGCAGTGATAAGAGACCTCGTGTTCAGGGTAGTTTCAGTGGGAGCCATAGTGGTTCGTAGTTCAGAGGTCATGGTTTCCAGTTTCAGGGTAGATACCCTCAGCAGCAGCAACAGTCTTTTCAGCGACAGGGTCAGCCCAGTAGGCCCATACAGTCAGCCTTGCAGATATCTGATAGGGGTCAGCCCACCTATAGTGGTTCTGTTAGCCAGCCTCAGGGACGTGGTCAGCCCAGTTCATCGGCTAGAGGTGGTCATATCGGATCTACTAGGTCGAGCAGGGAGCCAGGAGCATGTTATACTTGTGGGGTTGTCGGTCATTTCGCGCGTGAGTGTCCTCAGCGCAGGGCTATTGAGCCTTTAGTTCAGACAGCACAGCCCATCAGATCTGTACCGCCAGCAGGCAGAGGTGGTGTGCAGGGTCGTCGGGGTGGTCCTTAGGGTTCCCGAGGTGGAGCGCAGGGAGGTCGGACGGGTAGTCAGGTTGGTGCTCAGACTAGTAATAGCCAGCGTCAGTTGTATGATGTGCCGTCTAGGCCGGAGGCTGAGGCTTCAGATGCAGTGATTACAGGTACGATTTTTGTATGCCATCAGCCAGCTTCTGCATTATTTGATCCCAGATCCACGTTTTCTTATATATCTACTTATTATGCACTACGGTTGGGTTTATGTTCTGAGTTATTATCTGTACCCTTATGTGTATCTACCCCTGTTGGTGATTCCTTAGTAGTGGATCGAGTATATAGATCATGTCTGGTGACTATTTAGGAGTTTGAGACTTAGGTTGATTTTATTGTATTGGCCATGGTAGACTTTGATGTGATTCCAGGCATGGACTGGTTGTCTTTTCATCATGCAGTCTTGGATTGCTTTGCTTCTGTTAGCCGCACCCCGATGGAGATTATTTCATATGTTCGGGCTCGTAGATTAATGGCAAGGGGATGTGATTCATTCCTGGCTTATGTTCAGGATGCTAGCATTGAGAGTCCGTCACTTGACTCCGTCCCGGTTGTTCGTGAGTTTCCTGATGTATTTTCGACTGACCTACCTGGCCTTCCTCCTGAGCGTGATATAGAGTTCATTATTGACCTCGAGCCGGGTACCCGACCTATTTCTATAGCTCCTTATCGTATGGCTCCTGCTGAGTTGAGAGAGTTGAGTAGTCAGCTTGAGGATCTTTTAGGAAAGGGTTTTATCAGGCCGAGTGTGTCGCTGTGGGGTGCTCTAGTTCTGTTTGTAAAGAAGAAGGATGGATCTATGCGTATGTGTATCGATTACAGGCAGTTGAATAAGGTAACAGTGAAGAATAAATATCCTATGCCTCGTATTGACGATTTGTTTGATCAGCTTCAGGGTACAGCGGTATTCTCGAAGATAGACTTGAGATCTGGATATCATCAGTTGAGAGTTAGGGCTGAGGACATCCCAAAGACAGCCTTCAGGACTCGGTACGGCCATTATGAGTTCTTGGTGATGTCTTTTGGATTGACTAATGCCCCTGCAGCTTTCATGGATTTGATGAATCAGGTATTCAGGCCATACTTGGACTCATTTGTTATTGTTTTTATTGATGACATCTTAGTTTATTCGAGGAGTAGTGAGGAGCACGAGCAACATTTGAGGACTGTGCTCCACACTTTAAGAGATCATCGGCTTTATGCCAAATTCTCAAAGTGTGAGTTTTGGCTTGAGTCTATTGCTTTCTTGGGACATGTTGTATCTAGACACGGTATCATGGTAGACCCAGCGAAGATTGAGGCTATTCGAGGTTGGGCTAGGCCCACGACGCCTATCGAGTTCGCAGTTTTGTTGGGTTGGCAGGTTATTATAGACGATTTGTTGAGGTCTTCTCATCTATTGCATCTCCTATGACCAGACTGACCAGGAAGGAGGTTCCGTTTCAGTGGTCTGAGGATTGTGAGGCAAGCTTCCTGAAGCTCAAGGATCGACTTACATCTGCCCCTGTGTTGACACTTCCAATTGAGGGCGAGGGTTTCACCGTGTATTGTGATGCGTCTGGTATCGGTTTGGGATGTGTTCTGATGCAGCGGGGTCGTGTTATTACTTATGCATCGAGACAGATGAAGGTGCACAAGCGTAACTATCCCACTCATGATCTGGAGTTAGCGGCGGTTGTGTTTGCACTGCGGATTTGGAGGCATTATCTCTATGGTGTTCATTGTGAGATCTTTACAGACCACCGCAGTCTTCAGCATATTATGACTCAGAGAGATCTTAATTTGAGGCAGCGCAGGTGGATTGAGTTACTGAAGGACTACGATATCTCCATTCTCTATCATCCGAGCAAGGCGAATGTGGTAGCAGACGCCTTAGGCCGAAAGACAGTGAGTATGGGTAGCTTAGCCTTCATTCCAGTCTAACAACGGCCATTAGCTTTGGACATTCAGTCCTTATCTAACTCGATGGTTCGATTGGATATTTCTGACCCCAGGAGGATTGTCGCTTGTGTTGAGGCCAGATCTACTTTGCTGGAGCAGATTCAGAGTCGTCAGTTTGAGGATAGCGATCTCCGTAGCATTCGAGATCAGGTATTGAGGGGTGAGTCTGAGAGAGCTACCTTGGATTCGAATGGTGTTCTGAGGTTTGGTGGTCGTATTTGTGTTCCGAGGGTTGTGGACTTGACTCAGTTGATTCTGCGCGAGGCGCACAGTTCTAGATATTCTATTCACCCCGGGACAGCTAAGATGTATAGAGATCTTAGACAACATTATTGGTGGCGTGGTATGCAACGATACATAGCAGGGTTTGTAGCTCGATGCCTTTTTTGTCAGCAGGTAAAGGCCGAGCACCAGAGACCCGGTGGTCTACTTCAGCAGTTACCCATTCCCGAGTGGAAGTGGGAGTGGATCATGATGGATTTCGTTGGTAGGTTACCTCGCACCTCTCGTGGCTTTGATAGTATTTGGGTTGTTGTAGATCGGTTGACTAAGTCCGCGCACTTTATCCCTGTTCGAGTTTCCTACAGTGCTGAGAAGTTAGCTCGTGTATATATTCAGGAGGTAGTTCGCCTACACGGAGTGCTGATGTTTATTATCTCAGACCGAGGGTCTCAGTTTACCTCCAGTTTCTAGAAGGCTTTCCAGGAGGAGTTGGGTACTCAAGTGGACCTCAGTACTGCGTTTCATCCTCAGACCGACGGGCAGTCAGAGCGGACTATTCAGGTGTTTAGGATATGCTCCGTGCTTGTGTGTTAGACTTTGGGGGTCAGTGGGATCAGTTCTTGCCTTTAGCGGAATTCGCGTATAATAATAGCTTCCACTCCAGCATTCAAATGGCTCCGTTTGAGGCTTTGTATGGTAGACGGTGTCGGTCTCCAGTTGGATGGTTCGAGACTTCAGAAGTCAGTCCTCGTGGCACAGATTTGCTCCGAGAGTCTTTGTACCGAGTTCGGGTGATTCAGGACAGGCTACGGACAACTCAGAGTAGACAGAGGAGTTATGCTGACCGTAGACATCGTCCGTTGAGATTCAGAGTTGGTGATATGGTCTTCTTACGAGTATCGCCAATGAAGGGCGTGATGTGATTCGGTAGGAGGGGCAAGCTTAGCCCCAGGTATATTGGACCCTTTGAGATTCTGCGGACAGTCGGGGAGGTAGCATATGTACTGGCCTTACCTCCGACCTTTTCAGCTATTCACCCGGTATTTCATGTTTCTATGCTGCAATAATACATTTCGGATGAGTCGCATGTGCTTCGGTGGGACTCAGTTCAGTTAGACGATAAGTTAACATTTATGGAGGAGCCTATGTCCATTTTAGCCAGAGATGTCAGACGATTGCGTTCCCAGGACATTCCAGTGGTTAAGGTATAGTGGCGTCACCGTACGGTTCAGGAGGCCACTTGGGAACTTGAACGCGATATGCGAGCCCAATATCCCTACTTGTTCACATCTTCAGGTATGCACTTACTGTTGACTTTCAAGGATGAAAGTCCTTTTAGTAGTGGATGTTGTAATGACCCTCCCAGTCATTTTACTCATTTTCGCGCGTTCTCGGTATTAAAAATATATATATATATATATATATATATATATATAGAGAGAGAGAGAGAGTTAATTACTTTTCTAAAATATCTTTGATATTTATAAAAGTTCTAAAGTTTATTATTATATTAATTAGGCTTATTATTTTGACACTTAGCCAATTATTCAAGTCATATATATAGATATATTTGGTCAAGTTGGCTGAAATTTCTTTCATTATATCAATATATATATATACACACACATAACCCTACCTTTTCTTCAAAAAGAAAAACAACAAACATTTCCAACATTTCTCTCTCCATATTTCCCCATTATTACCCACTTTAAGCTCAACCTTAAGCATTTCTAGAGAGATTCAAGGTTAGGGGTTGGTATATTTGAGTTCGTGGACTCGTTCTAGTCATTTCTACGGTACGTTTTCTTAGTTTTACGGTAGTTTTAATTACGGTGGTTGTTGGAATTGGTGTTGATATTTGAGCTAGATATTGAGCTCAAATTGAGCGGTGTTAGTTGTGACTATTGGTCATGGGGTAATTTGGGACGCTGTGATGGTTTTGGTTTTGTGATTCCACAAGTGGGCCCTACATGGACCGTTCGGATATTTTTTTGAAATAATGCAATATGGGTATCAAAATTCATGTTTTGACATGTAGTTTAATAATTTTCTAGCGTGACAGAAATATGAGGTCTCGCGAAAGGGGAAAACTCCTATTTAGCAAGCTTTGGCAGGCGTTTGACGGCGTCCAGGTAGGCTAGGCTTACCATATACCTAGACTGAGTTTATTTATAGTATTTGCATACTATTATACTAGTGTTTGGGCTGGTAGTTGTGGATTGGCATTGGCTTGCTATGATTAGGCCTTTTGGGCCGGTTAGGGCCTTGTTCGGATATGTTTTGGGCCCGTTATCCTCGTGGTGTGACAGATATTACTTTTATAGGGTTGGTTAATGTTGTACTGCTATTAGTAGGGGTTTGGGGAACCTTAGCCCAGACTTGGTTTCGGGACCCCGTAGTGGGCCCCGCTACTCTTCACAGTCGGTGTAGTTAGCTTTAAACATTGTTAGGCTTAGTTAAGCCCTGAGATGATATTTTACGATAAAATTTGTATTAAATTACCTTAGTTATGCCCTTTTGACCTGTTTAGCCTTGTCAGCCCCTAATAGCACCGTATTTGATTGGGGTCGACTAGTTTGATTTAGAATGCGGACCCGCCTTGCCATGACTTATAATGTATACCCATACTTGTATATACATATTGTTTATGGTAGATAGTTGACCTAGAAGAATCCCGAGATTGACTTGTAGTACGTGGTGGGTTAGCTCCTTATTTATGTTTCGGGATCTTTCTGGGTCTAGTATGTCCCCGTTTACTTGTATTTGTGTGGATTCTGGCACTACTCTGTCACTTGGTTACTGATTATTATGAGTTCCGGTTCGAGTCCGGCCACTAATTCAGATATCATGGTTACTGATTTTTATGAGTTTTGATTCGAGTCCGGCATCTGATTATTATGAGTTCCGATTCGAGTTCGGCCACTGATTATTATGAGTTTCGGTTCGAGTCCGGCATCTGGTTATGATATGATTGGAGAGTTTTGGTACTGGGTACCGTGGTTACTGGATACTGATACAGCTTCGAGACACTGGTGACTATGCATTTACTATTCTTGTGTGTCCCACCGGTTTATGGGGGCCAGGCTGGGTTATTGTTTTCTTCCGTGTGCCTATTGGGTTTATGGGGGCCCAGATAGGTTATGTTTGACTTGTGTGTTTACTTAGGCATTTATTTACTCGTTCTGTATCACACTTATTTTCTCCTGAGCCTATCTATACGCCTCGGTGGTTACTTATGCACTTATTATTTATACCCCGGACTTAGCATTAACCCTCGCATTTTAGTTTGCTTATATTATATTGAGCTCAGTCAGCCGATGATGCCTACTGAGTACCCGTTGCCCCGGTACTCATACTACACTTCTGCAGCTTTTTCCCCGATGCAGATCCAGGCACTAGCCGACGGTTTTGACGTGACTCTCTTCTCAGCACTGACTCCGGAGCATGGTGAGCTTACCGACATCCGAGGCAGATCCTACTCCATCTCTACTGTATAGTCTTTTGCTCTCGAGACTGTAGTACTTGTTGTATATATTTGGTTTCTGTCTTATATTTTGGACATGTCTAGTAGTGGCTCTTATACCGACTTCACCAGGTCTTGGGAGGGGTTCTCGACTTTATATATTGTCGTCTTCCTTCTCAGTCTTGGTATAAATATATATTTTGATTTTGTTTTTATATTAGTATGGTTACTTCCACTTTATCTCTGTTTTCTGAGATTCCGCCCATTAGCCTGTCGCTTGTCGTTCCGGGCTAGGGTTTGGCTTGCCTATTGGTAGGTTACGGTAGGCGCCATTATGACTCGAAAAATTGGGTCGTGACACATTGTCATCTTATGCACTTGTAAGGTAGTTGATTGTTAATGTAAGCTCCATTATGTACTTGTGTTGTAGAGTGAAACGTAAGGAAGGATATGGACTATTGTCTTCACGTATAGGATTGTGTTTTCGTATTGAGAAGACAAGGTATGAAAGGTTACTTTATCCGTATCCTTATGTAGCACATATTGTTCACATTGACATTGTACGTATTCCATTCCAAAATGTCTCAAGGTATCTTATGTCAGATTATCATATGTTGTTATTCATATATCTCTTAATCATGGACTGATGTTCCAAAGCTCCAATAATGTTATGACTATAATTGTACCAATCTCTAAAAAGTAAGAAATAAAGTAATGCATATTTGTTGGTTGCAAGAGTACGGGTGGTAGCTCTAGAGGTATAAGCCTAGATCGAGCCGATCCCGAGATTATTGGATCAGGGGGTAGTCCTAGAGGCATAAGCCTAGCTCGGGCCAATCCTAACAGGTGGTAGCTCTAGAGGTAAGAACCTAGCTCGAGCCGAACCTGATATATTGGTTTATGGGTGGTAGCTCTAGATGTGATAACCTAGCTTGAGCCGAGCCCGATATATTGATTCATGGGTGGTAGCTCTAGAGGCATAAGCCTAGTTCGAGCTGATCCCAACATACCGTTATGTTATGTTAAGACCCACTGATCAGTTGGGGACCGGATACAGTATAGCACAAATAAAGATGAATAAACATAGAATCAAAGAAGCAAAGAAAGTGTTGAAAGCAAAGTACATGATTCCACACGTAGAGTGATGGTTTATCCATATTGACGATTCTTTTATATTTTGATTTCATTGAAGTATTTATGTCTCTTACAGTTTTATATGGCCTTACATACTCAATACATTCTTCGTACTGACCTCTCTTTGGGGGGCTTACTTTAATTGCTGCAGGCACGGGTGCTAATAGACCTCCACAATAGGTTGCAGATCATTTGTAGACCGTTGGTGAGCTCCAGTTGGTTCGGGGCTTTTCGAGTCATAGTGTACATTTGTTTTGGTATTGTAAATGATGTATAAGAGGGGACTTGTCCCGACTTTACGTTGGTTATGTATGTGTGTCTGTAGAGGCTTTGTAGACGTATGTAGGAAGACGAATGCAAGAGATGTATGTCCATTTTGACTTGATGGCCCTAACGGCCATGTTTCATATATATCACATATTAGCCATGACTTCCGCCATTAGTTTTTATTAGTTGCATGAGATATAATGTTATTCATACGGAGACATGCATATGAATGTACATGAACAAAGATTGGTTCTCTCGAGCCTCATCGGCTTCGGGTGCCAGTCCGCCCCGTTGGAATTCGAGGTGTGACAAAAGTGGTATCAGAGCAGGTCGTTCTAAGGGTGTCTACAAAGCCGTGTCTGAGTAGAGTCTTGCTTATGGATGTGTTGTGCACCACATTTATAAGTGGGAGGCTATGGGACATTTAGGAGTTGTTTCTTTCCTTCAATTCTAGATCGTGCAATAGAGCCAATGTTGTAAGTGAAATTATAACTGACCATTGTCATTGGTTTTCTTTATTATAGTAAAATGCCGATGACAAGAAGAGGTAGAGGCAAAGGTAAGCAGGTAGATATGCCTGCCGGTGAAGGAATAAGTAAATCACCACCTAACCAAGCTAGTCAAGGTGGAGCTAACACTGAAATTGCATCGCGGTCTTCTTCTACTTTGCCAGCTCCGGAGGAGCCAAGAGATAGAGAGGTACCCGTAGAACCGCCTATGAATGCCACAGACCAGGATTTAAGAAATGTAGTGCATATGTTGACATAGATAGTGGTTGCACAAAGTCAAGGAATGACAAATGAGGATGAAGCGGCTAGAGTAGCGAGTCGCAGAACACAGGACTTCCTGAAATTAGACCCTCCTATATTTACTGGGTCAGACCTAAAAGAAGATCCACAGGACTTCGTGGATATCAAATTCAAAGGGCTCTAGATGTTATGCACATGACTGGTGTTGAAACAGTTGAACTTGCGGCCTATAGATTGAAAGGTGACTGGAAAAGATTGAGGGGTATTGATGCACTTCCAGATGGTTGGGAAGAATTTAAAATAGCATTTCTTGATCATTACCTCCCATATGAGATTCAGGAGGCACGTGCAGACCAGTTTCTAAATCTGCGCCAAGGGAATATGAGTGTTAGAGAATACAGACTTCAATTTAATTCCTTGGCTCGATATGCTCCGAATGTAGTGGCCACAATGACAGACAGAGTCCATCGATATGTGGACAGATTAGAGACATATTTGGTGAGGGACTGCACCATTGCTGCTTTGAACCGAGACATAGATATAGATAGAATTCAAGCTTTTACATAAAATATGGAAGATCAAAGGCAAAGAAAAAGGGTACATGAAAGTGAAAGAGGATAGTCAAAGAGGGCTAGACCTATGGGATAGTCTATGATGTCCCAAGGAGAATCTAGGCCTCAGATGTTTCCTAGACCTCCTAGACCATCATTCTCCTATTCCATAGCAGGCACTCACTCTCAATTTTGAGGGTTTAGATGTGGTCAATCGGGGCAGAGTAGTGGTCACGGATCGCAAGCAACAGGGGTTTCTCGTTAGCAGTGTTAGCACTGCGTACGGACTCATTCAGGTACATGTCGGTTAGGGACGAATGCTTGATTTTGTTGTGGTATGTCAGGGCATATGATGAGAGACTGTCCATAGAGGAGCATGGGTGGTATAACATGACCTACGGGGTCATTCGTTGCGTCATCATCATCGATTCCTTCTTTGCGCCGAGGTGTGCAGTCTGTTGGTCATGGTAGAGGTGCCAGAGGAGCAGCCAGTACTAGTGGGGTCCAGAACCGTACTTATGCTCTAGTGGACCGACAGAATTCAGAGGCTTCTCCTGACGTAGTCACAGGTACATTATCCATATTTTTACATAGTGTATATGCATTGATTGATTCGGGTTCTACATTGTCATATTTTACTCCATTGATTGCTGCAAAATTTAAAAGAACACCAGAATTATTAATTAAGTCATTTGAAGTATCAACACCAGTTGGTGAATTCATTGTTGCAGAAAGAGTATATCATAATTGTGTGGTCATGATACATTGGCTGATCTTATTGAGTTAAAAATGGTGGATTTTGATGTGATAATGGGAATGGATTGGTTGGCTTCTTGTTATGCCATGGTAGATTGCTGGGCCAAGAAAGTACATTTTCATTTTCCACAAAAAGATGTTCTTGAGTGGCAGGGTAATGTGGGGGCACCGAGAGGTAAATTTATATCCTATCTTAAGGCTAGGAAAATTATAGCTAAGGGGTATAATGTCATTTGGTCTGAGTGCAATATATCGATGTGGAACCACCAAATCCTCAAATGGTTCCGGTGGTTAATGAATTTCTTGATGTATTTCCTGATGATCTTCCAGGTTTACCCCCAGAAATGGAAGTAGATTTTGGTATTGATGTGATTCCAGGCACTCAACCTATCTTTATTCCTCCATATAGAATGGCTCCAGCAGAATTGCGAGAATTGAAGGATCAATTAAAAGATTTGCTAGACAAGGGGTCTATACGGCCTAGTATGTCCCTGTGGGGTGCACCGATACTATTTGTATGGAATAAAGATGGCACATTGAGAATGTGTATCGATTATCGGCAATTGAATAAGGTAACGATCAAGAACAAATATCCCCTCCCCAGAATTGACGATTTGTTTGATCAGTTATAGGGTGCCAATTATTTTTCAAAGATTGACATGAGATCGGGTTATCATCAAGTTAGAGTTAGAGAAAAAGACATACCCAAGAAAGCTTTTCAAACACGGTATGGTCACTACGAATTCTTAGTTATGTCATTCGGACTAACAAATGCACCAGCTGTTTTCATGGATTTGATGAATAGGGTGTTCAAACCATTTTTGGATGTATTTTTGACCGAGTTCATAGATGATATTCTGGTTTATTCAAAGTCACAAGAGGACCATGCCAATCACTTACGGCAGGTGTTACAGATTCTTCGTGATCGTAAGTTGTATGCAAAGTTCTCTAAGTGTGAATTTTGGTTAAAATCCATAGTATTCTTGGGTCACATTGTGTCAGATGAAGGAATTCGGGTTGATACTCAAAAGATTGAAGCGGTGAAAAATTGGCCAAGACCTACGACGCCTACAGAGATTCATAGTTTTCTTAGATTGGCAGGTTATTACAGAAGATTTGTGGAAGGGTTTTCTACTATTGCTTCACCATTAACGAAGCTAACGCACAAGGCAATCAAGTTTCAGTGGAATGAAGCATGTGAGAAAAGTTTCCAAGAGTTGAAAGATAAATGAACTTCCACACCAGTTTTAGTACTTCCCGAAGACACAGAAGGTTATGCAGTGTATTATGATGCTTCTGGGGTTCGCCTCAAATGTGTATTGATGCAGCAGGGTAAGGTAATAGCGTATGACTCACTACAGTTGTGGCCACATTAGAGAAACTATCCCACACATGATCTTAAGTTAACAGTTTTGGTATTTGCTTTAAAGATATGGCGCCATTATTTGTATGGGGTTAATGTTGATATCTATACTGATCACAAAAGTTTGCAATATATCTTTAAGCAAAAGGAACTCAATTTGAGACAACGAAGGTGGTTAGAGCTCTTAAAAGACTATGATATTGATATTTTATATCATCTAGGAAAAGCAAATGTGGTAGCTGATGCACTAAGTCGCAAAGCAATAGGAAGCACCAATGATCAGTTGAGGGAAAAGCAAGATATACTTAAAGATCTACGTCAACTAGCCAGCTTGGGGGTTCGTCTGCTTGAATCTCCAGATAAAGGGGTTATTGTGCAAAATGCAGCAGAATCTTCCTTAATAGCTGAGGTAAAGGAGAAATAGTATGCAGATCCTATTTTATTATAGCTGAGAGAAAATGTACATCAAGATTTGATTAAGGCATTTGATCTTACACAAGAGGGAGTACTTCAATGCCAAGGTAGATTATGTGTATCAAATGTAGATGAGTTGAGGAAACGGATTATGACAGAGGCACACCATTCACGGTATTCTATTCATCCAAGATCCACCAAAATGTATCATGATTTGAAAGACATGTATTGGTGGGGAAATATGAATAAGCACATTGTAGAATTTGAAATAATGGTTGTAAGGTGAGCTTTCTGAAGCTCAAGGACTTGCTTACTTCAGCTCATATTCTAACTTGCTCACTTCAGCTTATATTTTGACTCTTCCAATTGAGGGCGATGGGTTTACTATTTATAGTGATCGTTCTAGTGTTGGTTTGGGGTGAGTTCTGATGAAGTGGGGTTGGGTTATTTCTTCTTCTTTGAGACAACTGAAGGTGCACGAGATCAACTATCCCTCTCATGACTTAGAGTTGACAGCGGTAGTTTTTGCACTTAAGATTTAGTGGCATTACTTGTATGGTGTTTATTACGAGATCTTCACTAACCACCATAGTCTTCAGTATATTATAACTCAAAGGGACCTTAATTCAAGATAGCGTAGGTGGATTGAGTTGATGAAGGACTATGATCTTTTTGTTCTCTACCATCCAGGTAAGGCGAATATGGTAGCAAAAGCCTTGTGTCGGAAGGCAGTGAGTATGGGTAGCTTGACCTTCATTTTTGTTTCGAAGTGGCCGTTGGATTTTCATTTCCAGTCCTTACCCAACATGATGATTTGACTTGATATTTCAGACCTCAAGAAGATTCTTCTAGTGTTGAGTCTAGATCTACCTTGTTGGAGCAGATCAAGGTCATTAGTGTGAGGATGGTAGGTTGCGTGGCATTCGGGATTAGGTTTTAAGAGGTGAATCCAGGAGGGCTACCTTAGATTCTGAGGTTGTTTTGAAATTCGATGGTCACATTTGTGTTCCAAGAGTAAGAGGTTTGATTAAATTGATTCTCCAGGAGGCTCATAGCTTTAGGTATTCTATTCACCCCGGGAAAGCTAAGATGTACAGATATTAGAGGCATCACTACTGGTAGATAGGTATGAGGATAGATGTAGCGACTTTATGGCTTGGTATCTATGTTGTCAGAATGTGAAGGCTGAGCATTTTAGACCTGATGGATTACTTCAGAGGGTACCCATTCCTGAGCGAAAGTGGGAGCAGGTTACTATAGACTTTGTAGGTGGTTTGCCTTGTACTTCTTGTGGTTTTAATTGCATTTGGGTAATCATAGATCAATTCTCCAAGTCTGTTCATTTCATCCCCATTCAGACTTTTTACAGTGCTGAGAGGTTGGTTTGAATCTATGTTCGAGAGGTGGTTCGCCTTCATAGGGTGCCCATTTTTATTATTTTAGATAGGGGATCTCAGTTCACTTCTAGCTTCTAGAGGGCATTTCAGGAGGAGTTGGTTACTCAGGTTGACCTTAGCCCTACTTTTCATCCCAGACTGATGGGCAGTCAAAGCAGACTATTCAGGTTTTGGAGGAAATGCTCTATGCTTGTGTTTTTTACTTTGGAGGACAGTGGGATCACTTTTTAGCCTTAGCAGAGTTTTCCTATAATAACATCTACCATTCCAGTATTCAGATGGCACCATTAGAGGCATTGTATAATAGATGTCGTCGATCTCTGATTGGTTGGTTTGAGACTTCAGAGGTTAGGCCATTTGGTACTGATTTGCTTTATGAGTCTTTGGACAGGGTTCTGGTGATTCAGGATAGGCTATGGGTAGTTCAGAGCAGGCAGAAGAGTTATACTAACCATAGGCTACGTTCCTTGAGATTCATAGTAGGTGACCGGGTCCTTCTTTGTGTATCACAGGTATATCAGAAAGAGGGACAAGCTCAGCCCCAGGTATATCGGACCATTTGAGATCCTTTGAACAGTTGGGTAGGTAGCCTATGGGTTAGCTTTGCCTCCACATTTTACAACCATCCATCCATTTTTCCTTGTATCTATGTTACGACATTGTATTTCATATGAGTCTCATGTGCTTTGGTTGGACTCGATTCAGTTTGATGAGAGGCTGACCTTTGTTGAGGAGCCAATATCTATCCTAGCCAGAGATGTCAGACGGTTGACTTCTAGAGACATTCTTATGGTTAAGGTTCAGTGGACACACCATCTAGTTGAGGAAACTACCTGGGAGACTGAGCGTGAGATGCGGACCCAATATCCCTACATGTTAGAGCCTTCAGGTACTTCTTAATCCTTTACTTTTGCAGATGAAAGTCCTTTTAGTAGTGGATGTTGTAATGACTCTCCAGGTCATTTATTGTGTTTTTGTGCTTTTTCTGTGTTTAAATCTTTTCTATAGTTTCCCCAAGTCATTTATGACTTGCTGGGACTGACAGTTCGGTTATCATGCAATTGGTTTGGTTTTAGAGCCATTTTCCTATTTTAGATCTTATAAAGTGGAAAATGGGTCTCGGGCCAAAAATTTAGGTAAAAAACCTTGAATTCCAATTCTGATAGTTTCATCAGCTCCAAAATGTCAATTTTAAGCTAAGGAGACTCTTGGTATGGGTCCCGAGGCTTCTGGACTTAGTTTGGGCTATTAGGTGAATTTTGGTTAAAACTATAACCATGGGTATGGGACCTATATTTTGTCGAAATGAACTCGGAGGGAAATTTTGATAGTTTTGTTGAGTTTGAAATGCTGAATTTTGTAGGGTAGCATAGTTTGTTTGCATGAACGGGGTTCCGAACGAATCCCGAGCACCCGATTGAAGTCCATTGGGACTTAGTAATTACTGGTGCCTAAGTTGTTGGTGTGGCGGATTTAGAGGCCAATGGAGGATTTAATGGTGGAAAATTTAGCGGCTAATCAAGGATTTAGCGGTGGCATATTTAGCAGCCAATGGAAGATTTAGCGGTGGCATATTTAGTGGCCAATGGCAGATTTAGCGGTGATTGCTTTAGCGGTCATTTAGCCACTAAATTAACCATCGCTGGAATGTTATAAATATTTCTTTCTTCTCTTTTTCCAATTTTTATTCTAAGTTTTTAGCACCATTGTAGACTAGTGTGAGTTCGAAAAATTATGGAAAATCGATAATTAAAGATGGTTTTAGGTCGAGGAAGTGATTGTGAGAATTTTAGCATTGTTACCTCGTAAGTAATTGCTTCAATTTCCACTCAATTTAGTGGTTTAATTTCTTGTTTCTTCAAATTCTATTGGTACTGATTCGGGATTGAATTGAGCTCAAATTTTGCCCAATTTTGAGGCAAAATGATCCTTGAGCTAAGAGGGACGCTGTGACAGTTTCAATTTTGTGATTTTGTAAGAGAGCCCCACATGGGATTTTTGGTCTGATTTCTGACCCATAGCTTATATACGTATTCCAGGTATTTATTTTCTCATCTTGATGTATATATCATTATTTTGATAGTCTGGCAGCGGTCAGAGGGTTCTCAGAAGGAAAAGAGGATTTGACGAGCTTCCGGTGGTATCCAGGTAGGCTAGGCTTACCTTTCTTCTAGATTGTGCTTAATTATAGTATTAGTGTATATTGTGCTACCTATGGGTAGGTATTTATGGCTCGATGGTTGTTTTAGCATTTTTGGTGCCTTATTTAGCCTGTTGGGGGCCCTTTTCGGTAGAATTTAGGCCCTTTTGACCTTTGGTTAGTGTACTATCATCCCTTAGGATTAGAATCAGTGCTTACAGTGCCTTGAGATGGGATTGAGAGTCTTTAGCTTAGGTTTGGGAGGGTGATTTCCTTAGGTTGGGTTATTGGGTTTTAGTAATAGGCCCCATTGTCCTCTTTAAATAGAATGCTTAGAATAGTACCCCTTTTGGCCTTCACCATTACTTTGATGCTTTCTTAGGCTATCACTAGGGTTCGCGGTCAACTTAGGTATTGTTTACACTTATTTAGCCCCATTACCCCAGATAGTGTAATATTTGACCTCAGACTGTGCTTTTCGGACTTAATAACTAGAATCTGCTTTGCCTTATGGGATTTGACCACTTAAAATTGGTTTAAATAGATTGAACGGTTTCGGGATAGGGTGAACCTAGGGATGTTACTATTGATTCTATGCTATTATTTATCAGTTTTTGTTCTTTTCTGGTATATGCTTTGTTGATATCATTATGAGTTTCGGTTCGAGTCTAGCATCCGCTTATGATTATGATTTATTGCGTATGAGTTTTGATTTAAGTCCGACATCTATTTATGGTTATGGCTTATTCCCTTATAATTCTAGTTTGAGTCCCGCATCCACGTAGCCTCTTGTTATCATCCACTATTTGTGGTTCAAACCCAACATGTGGCCTCTTGTTATTTTCTTCTATTTTTGGTTTGAGTCTGGAGTGCGGCCTCTTGTTACCATCCATCGGTTCCTGTTCAGGCCCAATACTATATTATTGACATGTATCTGGGATTGGAAGGTTATTTGGAACTGGTAAGGTTTTTTATTATAGCTGGGAGAGATGTTCGGTACACAAATCTCTACCTTGGTACATTTTTTTTAATACTATTAATTGTGGTTTTTACTTTAGTTGTACACTTGTTTGCACCCTCCATGCTTATAGGGGCTCGGTTGGGTTATCTTCTTCTTGTGTGTGCCTTCTAGGCTTATGGGGGTCCAGTTAGGTTATAGGTAGGCTTTTACTTTCAACCTCGAGCTATTTACTCCTTATTTATTGTACTTGCCTAGTACGACATATTATTTCCATTTTGGTCCCTTATTGTTGCTTTTAGCTTACATTCTCACACTTTATTTATACTTTACTATATTTGAGCTCAGTCGACAGATGATGTCTGTTGAGTACCCGTTGTTTTGGTAGTTATACTGCACTTCTGCATCTTTTTTCCTGATGCAAATCTGAGTACGAGTCACCGTTGTTGACGTTGTCCTCAGGCTTTGCTATTAATTTGGAGACAGGGTGAGATTTCTAGTGTCCAAAGCTTATCCTCCTTCTGATTTAGTGATAGCCTTTTTATATATTTCGAGACTACTATGTATATATATTTTTGATACTATCTAGTATTCTTCTTTTGTTCATAGTGGCTCTTGGACCAACCTTACAAGGTCTTGGGAGGGATTCTTTTGTATATTTTGTCCTCTTCCCTCTCTTGTATAGTATGTTATATATATCTTCTTTGATTCCGCTTATTATTTGTTGTTGTTTATTTCATTCTCATTTTTTTTTATCTTTCGTCCATTGTCCCATTACTTGCCATTCCGAGCTATGAGTTTGCTTACCTACTGGTGGGTTAAAGTAGGTGCCATCATGACTTGAGAAATCTGGTCGTGACAAATAGTTACCAACATGATCAATAGGAAGACAATAATACAGGGCTCCCAGTTTAGTCCGATTATCGAAAAAAATACTTAAGTGACCACACCTAAGTTCCCATAAAATCTCTTGGTCACAGAGATTTCTTGCTTCTAACATGTATTTCCACACTTGAGATCCCCCACTCCATTCAATAATTTGAGGTCTATGTCTTTTACAGTACTTGTTCCACGGAAAATTAGCCAGCATAGACTTCTTTGTTCTAAAAGACCACCACAATTTGGCAAATATGGCTTTTGATACATCAAAAAGGGACCTAAATCCCATACCTCCTTCTTCTTTAGGAAGACAAATACTGGACTATGAGACCCAATTTTTGTATCTCCTTTCCTCATTAAAAGACCACAAAAATTTAGCAAAGATTCTAAGCAAGTCCAAATCAACAGACTTAGGAGGAACAATAGTAGAGAGAAGATAAATAGGAACTCCTTGGAGCACTTTATTGATCAATACTACTTTACCTCCAAAGGATAACATCTTGCCCTTCCAAGCCTTATGCTTATTTTGTACTTTTTTTACCAACACTGTAAAGTGTACTTTCCTCTTTTTGGCATGTCTAATTGGAAAACTCAGATAAGTTAGAGGAAACTTTTCCCTTGCAAAACCAGTATTATTTCCAACGTCCTGATAGATAGCCTGAGTAGCCTTACTATGCATAATAAAAAAACTCATTTCCTTATTAATTTTCTTCCCTGATTGTTTCTCAAACTTACCTAAAATCTTCTTTAATAACATCAAAGATTTGTTATCAGCAGCCGCAAAGATTATTGTATCACCTGCATAAGCCAGATGATTAATGTTCTCACTCCACTTAGGCATTCCAAAGCTTTTGAACTCCTTGTTATAAAATAAATTGTTCAAGGCTCTGGATAACACATCTGCTGACGATATGAATAAAGCAGAAGATAAAGAAGCCCCTTGTTTTACCCCTCATGAAGAGTGAAGAAACCATGGGCCTTACCATTAATAAGGATGGAGTACCCATTGTTGGCAACTAGTCATCCACCAAAGAATTCAATCCCATTTTTTCTAACACTTTAATAAGAAAGTTCCAGTCCACCCTCTCATAGGCTTTAGCCATGTCTAGATTGATCACCACATTAGCAGGATTTCCTCCTTTTCTAATGTCACTAATGATTTTTTGTGCCAGTAGAACATTTTATGCGATGCTCCTTCCTTTCACTAAACCTGCCTGTTTATGTGAAATAAGTTTGGGCAAAACATCTTCCAATCTATAATGCATCACACTAGAAACTGCCTTATTTAAGAAATTACTCAAACTGATAGGCCTCATGTCTAAAAAAGTCTGCACTACCTCTTTTTTAGGTAGAAAAATCAGGTTTGTATGTATGATGGATTTTGGTAGGGTTTGACCCTCAAAGAAGGCATGCACTATTTCCACCACATCCCCGCCCACTGAGGCCCAATAAGACAAATAAAAATGCATCTGGACCATTGGCACTGTCACCATTCAACTCAAAGACCACCCTTTTTATGTCCTCTCTGAAGGCAGAGCATTTGACTTGTCATTATCCTCTTCAGTAATCATATTTGGAATATGGTTCAACAAGTGAGGTCATTAGCAGTAGAACCTCCTGTAAATTGGTTCTGATAAAGAGAAATAGCTTCTTTTACTAGTTCCCCTACTCTTTTAGTCCAACTGCTACTTTCTTTAGAATTCTGCTTAGGGTCAGCCTCTTTCTCCTTCCACTAACTAGGCTATGGAAAAACCTAGTGTTTCTATCACCTTATGTGAACCATTGCACCCTTGCTTTTTGTCTCCAAAAGTCTTCTTCATAGTGTAAATATTTATTAAGCTTAGCCTGTGCCCTTTGAAGAACTGCCCTATTAGCTGTAGTGGGTTGTTCCTCAAAAAGTTCCTTTTTAAGCCTAACAATTTCTTCCCTGATAATTAGATGCTTAAAAATATCCTTAAATTTCTCCCTACTCCATATAGACAAAGCTAAATTTGTCGTTTTCATCCTCTGCTTCAACTTTATAAAGATGTATGTTAAGTCTGTTGCTGACTAGTTATTTCTCAACACTTTCTTGAAATATGTATTCTCAGTCCAAAACTTTAAGAATTTGAATGACTTGGTAAATTGTGGTACCTAACCTCTACAACTGAACAATAATGGTGCATGATCAAACCCAGATCTAGCTAAATGTTGTATCTCTACATTACCAAACTGATTCAAAAAAGCTTGATTTGAAACAATTCTATCAAGCCTCTTGAAAATACAAGCATCATCAACCATTCCATTCCACTATGTGAAAGGGCTTCCATTAAAGTTAGTATCAAAAAGCTCACATGAATTTATTCAAAAGGCAAAATCCTCATACTCATGTGGATATATAGGAAGACCCTCAGTCTTTTCTTCAGCTCGCATTATTACATTAAAATCACCACCCACAAGCTATAGTGTTGTCAAATTGTAACCCACTGTGTATATATCCTTCCAAAGCTATAGCCTTTCTTATACAACACATTTTACCTACACAAGAGTAGTAGTCAAAACCTGGCCATCCTGAAATATAAGCTGCAAAGTCAACTACAGGTCAAAGGAAGAAATAACACCAACTTGGATATTTTCCTACACAAAAAACCAAATTTATCCATTCTGATTGTAATTAGCATATGACATTTCTAATCTTCATTTGTATTTCTGTATCTGCCTTGTTATTGAAATAATTCATCAAAGCAATTAAGGAAAAATTGTGATATCTGTGTAGCATTTGAACTCTATGAAAAGAATGATGAGATCTTACAGATCTAATATTCAAAATTAATGCTTTATGATTCATATAGAACTTAATTTCACCCCTCTCTTTGGATTTACCCTTGTTGGCTTTGTGGCAACATCTACTTTGCTTTAGCCTTCACTCCCTTTGAAAATAGTGGTGATATTTCTGCCACCTTCTACACTTTACTAAGATTGGGATGATTTTTAGATTCTTCCCTTTCCTTAATTAAAGTATTATGACTAATATATGCTATTTTCTCATCTTCTTTTCCCCTATTCTTAATATAAATAATTTTAGGTGATATTATTTTATGCATTTTAGCACTGGAGATTCCTGACAATAAGGTAAAATTGCATTTTGCTCTGGTACTAGTAACTGAGGCTTGTCACCTTCTTACTCATGTTCTAATTCAAGGATTGGTGATTCTGGGGGAAATCTTGCTACTGGTGCTTCCTCTATCTCCATGTTTGCACCTGATACATCAATTTGTAAATGCTCTTGATGTCATTCATATGATAACATCAATTGCTTCTCATTAGAAAGCATTATTTGATCAATATTTTCCTCTGTTATAGACTATGCATCCATATTTGAACTCACCACTTCTTGCTCTTCTCTTGTACAACTAAATTTTAATTAGATTTCACCTCATCTTCATTAGTTGTTCCCTTATACTATTTTGTTGCATGTCCCTCATTGGATATCAAGTGATTTAGTTGTCCACTTTATTGTTTGTAACCCTATTTATTTCTATAAATTTTGTGTCAGTCCCAAAAGCCTCTCCAAACCTTTCTCAATTTCTACTCATGTTGGAGAGCTAGTCATTGCTAAGAGGGTCTACATAAATTATCCTATTAAAATCCTTTATAGAGTCACTTTAGCAGGATTTTTAGAGTTCGAGTTGACTGATTTTGTTTCTATCCTTGGCATGGATTGGCTCCATTCATGTTATGCCTTAGTTGATTGGCAAACCAGGGTTATGAAGTTCTTGTTTCCTAACGTGGGTAGTCCAATGATACCTAAAGGTTGTTTTATCTCATATCTCAAAGATAGAAAATTAATATCTAAATGGCATATCTATTATCTAGTTTAGCTTAAGGATTCTTAATCAAAAACTCCAACTCTCTAGTCAGTTCCTATAGTCAATGAGGTTCCATAAGTCATTCCTGAGGACCTACCTGGAGTTCCTCCCTATCGGGAGATTGACTGTGGGCTAGACATCCTACCAGATACCCAGTCCATTTCCATTCCTCCTTACAAAATGGCTCCTATAGAGCATAAGATATGGAGTTTAAAGGGAACTTTAGAGACCTCTTAGATAAAGGTTTCATTATGCCAAGTATTTTTCCTTGGGTTGCTTAACTCTAGTTTGTGTGAAAAAAAAATGGTGCTCTCAGAATATGTATATAATATAGTTAGTTGAGCAAGGTCACAATTAAGAATAAGTATCCTATCTCATAGATTGATGACCTATTTGATCAGCTTTAGGGTTGTTTCTCAAAAATTGACCTTAGATCAGGATATCATTAGCTTGAAATCAGGGGGTGCAACATTCCGAAGACTACTTTCAGAACTCGGTATGGTCACTATGAGTTTGTAGTTATGTATTTTGGACTAACTAACGCTCTTGAAGCTTTTATGGATTTAATAAATAGGGTCTTCAAGCAGTATCTGGACATATTCGTCATTGCCTTTGTCGATGACATTCTTGTTTACTCTTGGAGTGAGGAGGATTATGCAACCCATTTGAGAGTAGTGTTGCAAACTCTTAATGATCATTAGTTGTTTTCTATGTTTAGTACATGCGAATTTTTGTTGAAGTCTGTTTCATTTCTGGGTCATATGGTTTCTATTGAGGGTGTTCATATGGATTCTCATTAAATAGATGCAGTAAAGAATTGGCCTAGGCCCACTACTCCATTTGACATCAGGAGCTTTCTAGTCATAGCCAGTTACTACAAGAGGTTTGTTGAGGGTTTCTCTTCAATAGATGCATCATTGACCAGGTTGACTCAGAAGAAGGTGAAGTTTCAATGGTCAAATTTATGTGAGAAAAGTTTCTAAGAGTTGAAGGATAAGTTGACTTCAGCACTGGTGTTAGCCTTGCCAGAGGAATTATATGGGTTCATGGTTTATTATGATGCTTCAAGGGTCGGACATGGTTGTGTTTTGATGGAGAATAGGAATGTGATAGCCTATGTCTCCAGGCAGCTCAAATTTCATGTAAAAAACTATCTGACACATGATTTAGAGTTAGTAGCAGTAGTCTTCGCTTTGAAGATTTGGAGACACTATTTATATGGAGTTCATGTAGATGTTTTTACCAATCATAAGAGTCTCAAATATGTGTTCAGTCAGAAAGAATTAAATCTTCGTCAGAGGATATGGATAAAGTTGTTGAAAGACTATGACATGAGTGTGCTATACCTTTTGGGTAAAGCTAATGTAGTTTCAAATGCTCTCAATAAATTGTATATGGGTAGTATTGCCCATGTTACAAATTAGAAGAAGGAGATGGTTAGAGATGTGCATAGATTGTCCCAGTTAGGGGTTCATTTGGTTGATACGGATGATGGCAGTACGATGATTCAAAATGGTCTAGCATCATATTTAGAGGTGGAGGTGAAATAAAAGCATCGTAACATGTTGGTTTTGAGCCAGTTGATGGATGCAGCCCACTAGAAGAAGGTCAAGGTGTTCTCCCAATGGAAAGCTAGTGTGTTTTGATATCAGGGACATTTATGTATTCCTGATATTAATGTATTGAAAAATTGAATATTTGTTAAGGCCCACAGTTATAAATATTCAATCCATATAGGTGACACTAACATGTACCATGACCTATGGTAAGTCTATCGGTGGAGTGAAATGAAGAGGGATACAACAGATTTTGTGGCTAAGTTCCCCAACTGCCAGTAAGTTAAAGTTGAGCACCAGCTACCGAGGGGATGGTACACTTCAGGATATTGGTATACCCATATGGAAGTAGGAGGTTATCAATATGGTTTTTGTTATAGGATCGAATGACCAAATTAGCTTACTTTTTTCCAGCCACAGCCATAGACACAATAGATAACTATGCTAGACTCTATATTCATGAGTTAGTCAGGTTTCATGGGGTTCCCTTATCCATCATCTCAGACTGAGGTACCCAGTTTACATCTCAATTCAGGAAGTCATTCCAGAAGGGTCATGGTACAAAAGTGAACCTCAGTACAATATTGCATCCCCAGATAGATGTTCAGGCTGAGCATACTATTCAAATACTAGAGGATATGATGAAAGAGTGTGTGATTGATTCTAAAGTAAATTAGAATGATCATTTTCCTCTTATTCAGTTTGCGTATAGTAACAGTTATCACTCAAATATCTAAATGGCCTAGTTTGAGGCTTTATATGGATGTAGATGTAGGTTAATGATTGGTTTGTTTGAGGTTAGTGAGGCCACCTTTATTGGGCCAGATTTTGTTCACTAGGCTATAAAGAAAGTTTGATTGGGGAGAGGTTGGAAATAGCTCAGAGACGTCAGAAGTCACATGTTGATGTAAGGAGGAGAGAGATTGAGTTTGTTATAGATGATTGGATGTTCTTGAAAGTTTCACTCATGAAAGGGGTGATGAGGTTTGGAAATAAAGGGAAACTTACTCCCCAATATATTAGAAAATATCAGATCTTGAAGCACATTGAAAATGTTGCCTACAAGCTAGATCTTGTAGCAGAGTTAGCTGTAGTACATCCAATCTTCCATGTGTCTATGCATAAGAAATGTATTGGTGATCCAACTTTGGTTGTGCCCGTAGAGAGCATTGGTATGAAGTATAGCTTGTCTTATGTGAAGGTTCCGATTGAGATCCTTGATCATCAGGTTTGAAGGTTATGGAATAAGGAAATAGCTTCAGTCAAGGTCCTTTGGAGGAATCAGTCGCTTGAGGGAGACACTTGGGAAGCAGAAGCAAACACAATATGAAGATATCCCCATTTATTTCCTCTTAATACTGAGTCAGCTTAAGGTAAAATTCCTCTCTTAAGTATTTCCTTTCCGTTCCCTAATCTATGTTAAGTATCATGTGACTTGATATATATTTATGCCTTTAATGCTTAGTGGAGTCAATATTCCAAACCCATATCTACATTAAGTATCATCCCTAATCTACGTTAAGTATCACTTTCCAATCAAATAATGGTTCTATACTCCCGAAAATGTATTTAACACCCTCCCAACAAGGGTTACATGTTAGACTCCATTCTTGCTCAAATGGGGTATGCCGGTTAAGAGAAACTCCCACAGTAAAATAGTTTTAGTAACTTAAGTGTACATGGCTCACTAAGTTTTTTTAATTATGATTCCCTACACTTTACTTACATGTTTTATGATTTCAGCCGTATCATTGAAAACTAGTGAGTTATTGTATGATTTTCATGCATAGTCTTTACTCCCCACATGATGTACCTCAGTTTTACATGTTTTCATGCATTACTCATATACTCAGTACATTCTATAGTACTGACCATATACATATTATGTTGCATCCTATCATGATGTAGGTTCTGGTACTCGCCCTTAGCTCAACTACTAGTTTCAATCATCAGTGCCTACTCCAGTTTAGTTGGTGAATCTTCATGTTCCAAGGACTATGTTCTTATACTTTCTCAGTAGTTCAGACTTATGTTTAGTTTAGTATTTCATGACTCTGAGTCAGCTGAGGGTTTGTCCCAGTGGCTCCTCAGTATTTCTAGTGGCTTGTCTAGACTTAGTAGATATTTTAGCTTATCACCATGTTTAGATTGTTTTTATTTGGTATTGACAGATTTCAGACTAGATATTTCTTAATCATATTATTATAAAATTTAGCTTCCGCTCATGTCTTTCTGATAACAAAAATATGGTTTTAGTACTGAGTTGATGCCATGGCTTAGCTATGGGATACTCATAGTCCTAAGCATCATGTTACGTCTAGGGTGTAGACCCGAGTCGTGATAAATAATGACGTAGTTTAAGGGATAGCAAACATAGATTATGGCTGAAATGTAAAAGTCCATACATGAACTTAAGCTCCAAGTGGGGCAACTAGCTTCATCACAAAATATAAGACCTACAGGTGCACTACCGAGTGATAGAGAGAATAATCTAAAACAGGTAAACTAAGAAATGCAACAAAGTTGGTTGAATCCCCTCCTATACTTAAAATTCAAGAAGTAAGTGTAGAGTTCCAGATATAGACCTCCAAAGAGAAGGATAATTAACTGGGACAACTTCAAGCATCCACCACCTTTTCCATAAAGGTTGATCCCAAAACCAACATCAGAAATATAGACTATGCAAGATGAAAAGAGAGAAAAAAGGGCTATTGAGTAGCCAGAGATCATGGTTGAGATACCTCCACCACCATTAATATAGAGATTCTAGAAAAGTATGGAGATTGCCAGTTTTAAGAAGTTCCTTGATATCTTTAAGAAACTTTACATAAATGTTCCCTTGATTGATGCTTTGAGGGACATGCCCATCTATGCCAAATGCTTGAGAGATATAGTGACTGGGAAAAAATACATGTAGAATTAGAGACAGTTGCACTTACCAATGAGTGTATTTTGAGGGAATTGAACAACTTCCTCAAAAGCTCAAAGATTTTGGGATTTTCATCCTCCCCATAAAAATTAGTGAAGATGAGGTTGAGCATGCATTATGTGATTTGGGGGCAAGTATAAACTTGATTCCCCTATTTTTGTTCTTTGGGAGAGCCACATCCTACCACTATCACTCTATGGTTGGCATACCACTTTCGCGTGCAACTGGAAGGAGTAATTGGTGATGTGCTCATCAAGGTGGGTAAGTTTGTGATTCCTGTGGACTTTATTATTTTGGATTTTAAAGTAGATGAGCAAGTACTAGTAATTTTTGTATGCCCATTCCTTGCTACTAGTGGAGCACTAATTGACATAAGAAAGGGTGAGCTAGAGATGGGAGTAAATGATAAAGATATGATGTTCAAAGTGTACAAGGAACTCTCCACTCCTTCACACTATAGAGACTTATGTATGATTACATAGGTGGTTAATGATAAGTGTAGGGTGGATGAGTGTGGACCCAAAAGAGCAGAAGATTTAATGATTTCCATTGAATTATCCAAGGGGCAGAAAGAATAATTTCTCAAGATACTAAGAAAGAATGAGCATATATTTAGATGGCCCAATTATGACTCGAAAAGGTATGTGAAGAATAAAAGGAAAGTGAATGATGATGGTAATCCACCTAGAGCAAAGAATAAGCGAAAGTTGCATCATTTGGGGAGGAAGAGATTGAGAGAATTTGGTTGAGTTGTAACTCTGGTCATGCCACGATGGAAACTTGAGAGAATTCTATTGGTGGATGTATTGGCCTTTACATCATATTGCATCGTATGCTCATTTTTTATGTATTCATCATAACATGTTGATATTATTAAACTGGTTATACCTCTTCATATGAAGGTTTGTTTCACATTCTTTATGTGATATAGTTACTTATTCTTTCTCAGTCAGCCTATAATGCCTACTGAGTAGCGTGGTTTTGTACTCATACTATACTTGTTGCATCTTTTGTATGCAGATCCTAGCTTTAGCGACCATAGTAAACCTTCAGTCCATAATGATACTTCTTCATAAGTTTGGGTGAGATACTTGGGGTTCAGGGCAATGTCAGATTCTCTCTATCTTTACTTTTCTGTCTTTGTTGACACCAATTTTGTCCTCCACAATTTGTTAATTTTTGAGCTTCTTCAATAGCAAACAATTTGAAATAACTATTTATAAAAGATTTAATAACAATTTGCAAGACAAATTTGCCATCCTTCAAATAATAAATATGTATCTCTATATACTTGTAACATATAGATTTATATATAATTTTTCACCTTTTATAAATATTTGAGAAGGCAAATTCTCAAAAAATATTGTTTAATTAAAAATGCACATTTTATTCGCTTAAAAAAAAATTAGAATGCAATTAGTATTTTATAATAAAATAATCATTTTATCTTGTTAAATTAAGAAGCTCAAATGATTAGTTCAATAAGATTTCATCTTGTTCCAATTTTAGCCAAAGAGCAGCCCAAATATTCACCCTCATATTAATCAATTTTAACCCAATTTCAGGCCCAATATTAACTCTGACCCGACCTAAATCCTTAATCCCCCCAACTAAACCTCTATTTTTTTCCTTTCTCATTCTCTCATTTGTTTCTAATACCAAAGATCCCTCAGACCACCGGATAATGACGAATTCCAGTGGTCTTCGCCTTTCCCCTCCACTTTTCCTCACTTTTTTCAGCCCCATCTCCATCACCGGCACCTCACATCTACTTTCCTCTCCCTATTTATTTGAAAACACAGAGCTACAAAAAAAAAAACTCTTCCTCCATTACAAACCTTTGAAAAGGGTGGGATGTGGAGTTTCAATGGTCTTTGGACCATTGTTTTTCAATTCAGCACACAAAGAGCTTGTTTGTCTTGAAACACTTAAGTCGTTAATATCAAAATTTCAACCAAGTCTCAATCTTTCAAATCCCATTTGAAAAGGTGATTTCCCTTCACCACTACTCTGAAACTGTCACTTTTTTTTAAATTCAAATTTTGAATTTTCAAATCTTCCCCAAGAAGATGTTACCCATTCGATTTCGCCTATAAAAGGGGCCTTTTTCTAATTTGTAATAGACCCACCTCACTCTTACTACCTCTTTTCCATTACTCACTCTTGAAATCAGTGTGAACGCTCATCCTTAGAATCTCGTCACCTCTGTTCATTACCCATAAAGAGGTAAGATCCCTTCCTTATTTTCATCGTCCTTTCAAAATTTTATTTTTCTGATTTGTTGCTGCTTATTTTTCATATGATCTTATGGTGATTAGACTTTAATATTGTTGTAGTTTCCTTACTATTTTCAGCTTCATTTTTTCATTTTACCCGCTGAGAGTGTGGGAATGAAGAGGTGTTCTTATGTACATATATGATAAAGGATGGACATTTTTTAGTGTTCATCATTTTACATTTACTCTTATCCTATGACTACTAATAATTATCTTGTTCCCTAATCCCCTTAATTGTTCCAGCTTCAAGTCTGTTTGCTCTAAAATTACGATCTTGGCTTTACGTGTTTGTGTCACGACCCAAAAAGTTGAGGTCATGATGACACCTATCCTATCCCAACCCTGGGTAGGCAAGCCCATCACCAAAAGAGATAAAGATGCAGAAAAGAAATAATGAAACCCAAATACGAGACTTTATAAAAAAGTCAGGCCATATATAAAGATGGAACAATTCTGAAACTGAAATAAATACAACTCAAACCCAAAATCTAGTGTCATGAGTAAAGAGCACTAATACTGATAATGATTATGGAAATACACAACGCTGTCTCAGAATAATAAAGTAAATACATGATAGATAAGATAAAGTCTTGAATCCAGCCCCGAACAAGGAGCTCACCAGTACTCTAAATCAACCGCTACTCTGCATTATCTCAAGCTCCATGGGTCGCACTCAAACTAGGATCTACATCGAAAGGGAATAAAAAGTAGGAGTGAGTACATTCCACTTATACTCAGTAGGCATCATAGGTCGACCGAGCAAAGCAAACAATCCACAAGTAAAGGTGTCACGCCCCGAATCCCATCGAGACATGATTGGCACCCGTAGCCGATAAGGCCCGAGAGAACCAACATTTGCCTATGTTCAGTCATATGCATGCCATAAGAAACTCATAATCACATAGTAGCTATAGATACCAAAAATGGAATTCATGTAACATGACATATATATATATACATATGCGAAACTGGGTCGTTAAGGACATATCCCTTCTACATTTATACACCCACATCCGTCTACAAAAGACTCTAACAAGAGCATTGACCAAAAGTAACTGTAAGTCGGGACAAGTTCCCGCTTTACATAATATGTACATCACCAAAACATATATACACTCTGACTCGAAAAAGCCCTGAATTAGCTGGAGCTCACCAATGATCTGCAACGACTGGCAACCTACTGTGGAGGACTACTAGTGCCTGCACCTGCAACAAGTAAGGTAAATTCCTAAAGAGGGGTCAGTACGGAATAAGTACTGAGTATGTAAGGCTCAAATGAAACTATATAACACATGAACATATCAATGAACTCAATACAAATGACTAATCAATGTGAGTAAGTCACCATTCTGCATTTTGGAAACCATGTGAATTTCTTTCATTACTTTCTTTACAATTAATGCTTGCTTGTCAATACATGTGTCACAATGTACCCGGGCCCCGACTGATCAGTGGGCCTTTACATACATCACATCATGTTGGGATCGGGTCGAGCTGGGCTTATGCCCCTAGATCTGCCACCCATAAATCAATGCATCGGGATCAGGTCGAGCTAGGCTTATGCCCCTAGACCTGCCACCCATAAATCAACATATCAGATTCGGCTCGAGCTAGGTTTTCACCCCTAGAGCTGGCCCCTGTCAGGTTCGGCTTGAGCTAGGCTTTTGCCCCTAAAGCTGCCCCCTGATCCTATAATATCGGGATCGACTTGAGCTAGGTATTTCGCCCCCAAAGCTGCCACCCGTACTTGATCATTGACCATATATGCATTACTTTGTTCATTACTTTGAGATTGACACTAGGATAGTCACAACTTTAATTTAAGCTTTGGATCATTAACCAATGAGTGAGAGACATGTGAATAACTTGGCAATCATAACATTATTATAACCATAACACCATGGGAACTATTGGACAATAATCTATGAACAAGAGACATAAGTATAATCACTCTTGGAACATTGAAACATAACCTTATTTGAGCTTATGGAACATTAACCATGAATATGAGACATGAGATTCACAAATGATCCATGAGTAGGAAATATATGACAATGACTATTGAAAAACGGATATAGGATACCTTAGCACATTTTGGGATAGGACTAGTGAAATGTCAATGTGAATACTATTTGCCGCAGAAAGATATGGATAGAGTAACCTTACATACCTTGTACTCTCAATACGGATATACAATCCTAGATGTGCATACAATAGTCCCGCTCCTTCTTTATGTGTCACTCTACAACACAAATACATAACGGGATTCACATTAACCATCAACTACTTTACACATGCATATAACATTAATGGATTACATGTTTGCCTTTAAACATTTCATTTCCCCTTGACAAAACCATTGATAAAATTATTATTCCAAAAATTCCATAATATTCCCAACATTGACCAATACATGATAATTGATACATTTAACCACAACACTTCTCCTTTACACTTTCTTATCCATACCACATCACAAATAATCCATCAAATTACCTTAATACACCTCATAACACATATCGGCCAAAATCCCACAATTTACACTTATTGACAATAACAAGTTTAATACCAAAAATAACACCATACATGTTCATATTTTGTCCATACCATGCTTTTTCATCAAAGGCACAAGGCCTAATTCAAGCTTGAATCCCATGGATCACAAATCTTATACCAAAAACACAAAGTACCATGTCCAACATTTCCAAGCACAACCAACATGATTTACATACTCTTTCATTCATATAATATCTTAATCTATAATAATAATCACTTACCCAGGCTTGAAAAGTGATGATCTTGCTCCAAAATTGACTTTAAGTTCTTTAGGTTTTGAGAGAAATGGTTGAGAAAATATCTAATAAGGCATGAGATTGTCAAATGAAGAAAAAACTGATTTTTGGGTCTATTTATAGTCCTTGGGGCCATCCTTAGCCATTCTTGGCATTAAATGCTTTATTGACTTAGTCAATAGAAGATTAGGTCATGTGACCCATGTCTTTTGTCCCATTTTGGGCTTTTATTGAGCCCAAATCACTTAACCCAATAAAATCAATAATTTCTCGTGTATAAGTCGTATTATACGTATTACAATAATATTCCCACTCATGCTATTCATATCCGTAGCCTCAATCCCAAAAACAAGAGATTCTAGCCACGTTTTGCTTATTTTGGCCTTAAGGGCAAATCTGTCATTTTAACTCTAAATTCGTTCTCGAGTAATTTTATCATACCAATATAATATGTCATTCATTTCATGTATATACTCGTGGTTGTAGAAGAAACATGGAAAAAATCGGCTCGGTACGACCCCGGATACCCTTGGGACTTAGAAATTTCCAACTTTCAAAAAAGTGGAAAAACCAGCGTGGAACGCCCTTGGGAGATCCAAATTGCTTCCTATGGACTAAAAATTTTAGCCCAGAGCGGCGTTTTACGGTCCCAAATGCGCCCCATACTTAGATTTTTTGAAAATTCCATTTTTCTACTTTTCTTCGTGGGTTTGGTTAGATACTTCAAGTCCTATTCTTTAACTTACTTCTTAACCTTAATATACTTTGTTTAGAGGTCCTATTAGCCTCGTTTTGATCCCCACAAATGTTCCACGAAAATCATAAAACACCTCCCATGAAGGTTTAATCACATATACGAGGCCAAAACTCAATTATCTCATCCATAGCATTACAAAATACATATGTATGGCTCTCGACACCTAAGTAAGCATTGCTCAACATCATCAAGTAGGGTTAGGAAGGTATGGGGTGTTACATTCTTCCCCCCTTAGGAACATTCGTCCTCGAATGTGAACAATATCATTTCAATTACAACAAATGCATCTCTACATTAGCATACAGATACATAAACACTTAAGGCTCATGGAGACTTACTTGTTATTGATCCAATTCCGCACTTTGAACTTCTTGGTCCATTTGAAATAGATGGGGATATTTGGATTTCATCATCTCTTCCGCTTCCCATGTGACCTCCTTTACTTGTTGATTTCGCCAAAGGACTTTCACGGAAGCTATGTCTTTATTCCTCAATCTTTTTACTTGTCGATCTAGGATAAAAATGGGTACATCATCATAAGTAAGATCCTCTGTAACTTGAACATCTTCAAATGGAACAATACGAGATGGATCTCCTATGCATTTTCGAAGCATCGACATATGAAATACCGGATGGACTGAGGAAAGTTCTTGAGGTAGTGCTAATTCATACGCAACTTGCCAAAATCTTCTAATAATTTCATATGGGCCTATGTAGCGTGGACTCAATTTCCCTTTCTTTCCGAAATCGCATTACCCCTTTCATTGGTGACACCTTTAAAAATACCCAATCACCTATGGCGAATTCAAGCCCTCTTCTTCTAACATCGGCATATGACTTGTGACGACTTTGAGCCATTTTTAACCGTTGTTGGATCACTTTAACTTTCTCCATAGCCTTATGAACAATATCTGGCCCAATTAAAGCAGTCTCACCCGCCTCAAACCATCCAATTGGTGATCTACATTTCCTTCCATACAAGGCTTCATAAGGTGCCATTTTAATACTTGAATGATAGCTATTGTTGTAAGCAAATTCAATAAGATGCAAATGGTCATCCCAACTGCCTTGAAAATCTAACGTACAAGCTCGTAGCATACCTTCAAGTGTCTGAATAGTATGTTCTGCTTGTCCATCAGTCTAAGGATGGAAAGTCGTACTCAAATTCACCCGTGTACCCAGACTCTGCTGAAAAGATCCCAAAAAAGTGTGATGTGAACTGTGCTCCTCTGTCTGATATAATAGAAAGTGGAATGGCATGCAATCGTACTATCTCTTTCACATACAACTTCGCATAATCCTCAGTTGTATAGGTCGTCTTGACTGGTAGAAAATGCGCTGACTTGGTAAGCCTGTCCACTATGACCCATATAGAATCAAACTTCCACAATGTACGAGGCAAACCCGTAATGAAATCCATATTAATAATATCCCATTTCCAGACTGGAAGATTTATACATTGCATGTAACCTCCCGGTTTCTGATGTTCCACTTTCACTTGTTGACAATTTGGGTATTGCGCGACAAATTCTGCAATGTGCTTTTTCATGTTGCCCCACCAATACACTTCTTTTAATTGATGGTACATTTTAGTAGCACCCGGATGAATGGAATAGCGAGAATGGTGCGCCTCTGTCATTATTCGTGTCCTCAGCTCATCTACGTCCGGTACACATAATCTCCCTTTACATTGAAGCACCCCTTCCGGTGTAATATCAAATACCTTGGTCAAATGCTGCTGCACATTTTCCTTTAGCTGTAATAAAATAGAATCCGCAAATTGCTTCTCTTTCACTTCAACTATCAAGGAGGATTCTGCTGCATCTTGGACAATAACCCCATCATTTGAGGATTCAATAAGGTGAACTACCAAGCTGGCTAATTGATTCAAATCTTTGATTATCTCACGCTTTTCATTCAACTGACCACTAGTGCTTTCTACTGCCTTACGACTCAATGCATCAACTTTTACATTTGCTTTGCCTGGGTGATAAAGAATATCATAGTCTTTTAAAAGCTCTAACCACCTTCGTTGCCTCAAATTGAGTTCCTTTTTCTTAAAAAGATATTGCAAGATTTTGTGATCCGTATAGATATCAACATAGACTCCATACAAATAATGACGCCATATCTTTAGAGCAAAAACTACCGCTGCCAATTCCAGATCATGTGTGGGATAATTTTTCTCATGTGGCCGTAACTGTCGTGAGGCATATGCTATGACATTACCATGTTGCATCAACACACATCTGAGGCCAACCCCGGAAGCATCACAATACACTACATAACCTTCGGTACCTTCGGGAGGCACTAAAACTGGTGTGAAGGTTAATTTATCTTTCAACTTTTGGAATCTTTTCTCACATGCATCATTCCACTGAAATTTTACTGCCTTATGTGTAAACTTTGTTAACGGTGCAGCAATGGAGGAAAAACCTTCCACAAATCTTCTGTAATAACCTGCCAGTCTAAGAAAACTATGAATTTCTGTAGGTGTCGTAGGTCTTGGCCAATTTTTCACTGCTTCAATATTTTTTGTATCAACCTGTATGCCTTCATATGACACAATGTGACCCAAGAACGCGACTGATTTCAACCAAAACTCACATTTGGAGAACTTTGCATACAACTTACGCTCAAGGAGAATCTGTAACACTTATCGTAAGTGATTAGCATGGTCCTCTGGTGATCTTGAATAAACTAGGATGTCATCTATAAATACCGTGACGAACACATCCAGAAATGGCTTAAACACCCTATTCATCAAATCCATGAACACAGCTGGAGCATTTGTTAGTCCGAATGACATAACTAAAAATTCATAATGGCCATACCATGTTCGGAAAGCTGTCTTGGGTACATCTTCCTATCTAACTCTGACTTGATGGTAACCCGACCTCAAGTCGATCTTTGAAAAACACTTGGCACCCTGTAACTGATCAAACAAATCATCAATTCGAGGGAGGGGATATTTGTTCTTGATCGTTACCTTATTCAATTGCCGATAGTCAATGCACATTCTCAAAGTGCCATCTTTCTTTTGCACAAATAATACCGGAGCACCCCATGGGGACATACTAGGCCTAATGAAGCTCTTGTCCAGCAAATCTTTCAATTGTTCCTTCAATTCACGTAATTCTGCTGGAGCCATTCTATAAGGGGGGAATAGAGATAGGCTGAGTGCCCGAAATCACATCAATACCAAATTCGACTTCCCGTTCTTGGGGTAATCCTGGAAGATCCTCTGGAAAGACATACAGAAATTCATTGAATACTGGAATCGACTGCGTAGTTAGTGGTTCCACTTCTGTATCTTTCACCCGTACTAGATGACATATGTATCCTTTAACAATCATTTTTCTGGCTTTCAAATAGGAAATAAATCTTCCTCGTGGTGCCCCTACATTACCCTTCCATTCAAGAACATTTTCCTGCGGAAAACAAAATTGCACCTTCTTTGCCCGGCAATCTACCGTGGCATAATAAGAGGCCAACCAATCCATTCCCATGATCACATCAAAATCCACCATGTCTAATTCAATGAGATCGGCCTGTGTATCATGACCACACACCATCACCACACAATAACGATATACTCTCTTTGCAATAATATATTCACCAACCGGTGTAGACAATTCAATTGATTTAATTAATAATTTTGGTGCCTTTGCAAATTTCGCAGCAACCAATGGAGTAACATAGGAAAATGTAGAACCTGGTTCAATTAGTGCATATACATTATGTGAGAATATGGATAATGTACCTGTGACAACATAAGGGGAAGCCTCTGAATTTTGGCGGTCCACCAAAGCATAAGTGCGATTCTGGACCCCGCTAGTATTGGCTGCTCCTCTGGCACCTCTACCACGGCCAATAGGCTACACCCCTCAGCCCAGTGAAGGAACCGATGTTGATGATGCAACATCCGACCCATCTGGTCGTGCTATACCACCCATACTCCGCTGTGGACAATCTCTCGCTTTATGCCCCGACAGACCACACCAAAAGTAGACATTCGTCCCTGACCGACATGTGCCTGAATGAATACGCCCGTAGTGCTGACACTGCTGACGAGGAAAACCTACTGCCTATGATCCATGAACCCCACTACTCTGCCCAGCTGAACCACCTCTAAACCCTCGAGACTGAGAATAAGCACCTGCCATAGAATGACAAAACGACGGTCTAGGTGGTCTAGGGAACATACGAGGCCTAGACCCTTCTTGGGACATCATAGGTGGTCCCATAGGTCTAGCCCTTTTGGACTGTCCCTTGTCAAATTCATGTACCCTTCATCTCTGTATTTCATCTTTCATTTTCTGGGCGAAGGCTTGTATTCGAACAATGTCCATGTCCTTATTCATGGTAGCAATGGTGCAATCCCTTAACAAATATGGCTCTAGTCTGTCCACATATCTATAGACTCTATATATCATCGTAGCCACAATATTTGGCGCATATCGATCCAAGGAATTAAATTGCAAGCTATCTTCTCTGACACTCAAATTTCCCTGACGTAGTTTTAGGAATTGATCCGCTCGTGCCTCCCGGATCTTGTAAGGAAGATAATGATCGAGGAAAGCCACTTTAAACTCTTCCCATGTAGGTGGATTTGCACCAATATCATGAGATTTCTTCCAATCCTCGTACCATAATATCGCCTCTCCTTTCAGCCTATACGCAGCAAGTTCAACTGTTTCGACCCCTGTCACATGCATAACTTCCAAGTCCCTCTGAATTTGATCCACGAAGTCCTGTGGATCTACTTTTGGATCTGACCCAGTGAATATAGGAGGGTCAAGTTTTAAGAAATCCTGTGTCTTGCGACTTGCCATTCTAGCTGCATCATCATCATGTGTCATTGCACCAGCTCGTCCCTGGCTTTGTGCCACCACTAACTGTGTCAACATATGTACAGCATTTCTAAGATCTTGATCTGTGGCATTCATTGGCGGTTCTGCGGATATTTCTCTACCAATTGGCTCTTCCGAAACTGGGAAGGTAGATGAAGACCACGATGATATTTCAGCATTCCCTCCACCTTGACTAGCTGGGTCAGGCGGTAGTCTACTCATTCCTTCTACAGCAGGCACATCAACCTGCTTTCCTTTACCCCTTCCTCTTCTTGTGTTCGGCATTGTTACTACATCAAAGAGAAATAATTACTATGGTCAGACATGATTCAACTTACAACATTGGCTCTATTGCACGATCTAGAATGAAGAAAAGAAACAACATCCTAAATGTCTCATAGCCTCCTACTTATAAATATGGTGCACAACACATTGATAAGTAAGACTCTACTCAGACACGGCTTTGTAGACACCCCTAGAACAACCTGCTCTGATACCACTTTTGTCACGCCCCGAATTCCATCGAGACATGATTGGCACCCGTAGCCGATAAGGCCCGAGAGAACCAACCTTTGCCTATGTTCAGTCATATGCATACCATAAGAAACTCATAATCATATAGTAGTTATAGATACCAACAATGGAATTCATGTAACATGACATATATATATACATATGCGAAACTGGGCCGTTGAGGCCACCAAGTCAAGAACGACATATCCCTTCTACATTTATACACCCACATCCGTCTACAAAAAGCCCCTAACAAGAGCATTGACCAAAATTAACAGTAAGTCGGGACAAGTTCCCGCTTTACACAATATGTACATCACCAAAACATATATACACTCTGACTCGGAGAAGCCCCAAATTAGCTGGAGCTCACCAATGATCTGCAACGACTGGCAACCTACTGTGGAGGCCTACTAGTGCCTGCGCCTGCAGCAAGTAAGGTAAATTCCCAAAAGGGGGTCAGTATGGAATAAGTATTAAGTATGTAAGGCTCAAATGAAACTATATAACACATGAACATATCAATGAACTCAATAAAAATGACTAATCAATGTGAGTAAGTCACCATTCTGCATTTTGGAAACCATGTGAATTGCTTTTATTACTTTCTTTACAATTAATGCTTGCTTGTCAATACATGTGTCACAATGTACCTGGCCCCGACTGATCAGTGGGTCTTTACAAACATCTCATCATGTTGGGATTGGGTCGAGCTAGGCTTATGCCCCTAGACCTGCCACCCATAAATCAATGCATCGGGATCGGGTCGAGCTAGGCTTAGGCCCCTAGACCTACCACCCATAAATCAACATATCTGGTTCGGCTCGAGCTAGGTTTTCAACCCTAGAGCTGCCCCCTGTCAGGTTCAGCTTAAGCTAGGCTTCCGTCCCTAAAGCTGCCCCCTGATCCAATAATATCTGGATCGGCTTGAGCTAGGCATTTCGTCCCCAAAGCTGCCACCCGTACTTGATCATTGACCACATACGCATTACTTTGTTCATTACTTTGAGATTGACACTAGGATAGTCACAACTTTACTTTAAGCTTTAGATCATTAACCAATGAGTGAGAGACATGTGAATAACTTGGCAATCATAACGTTATTAGAACCATAACACCATGGGAACTATTGGACAATAATCTATGAACAAGAGACATAAGTATAATCACTCTTGGAACATTGAAACATAACCTTATTTGAGCTTATGGAACATTAACCATGAATATGAGACATGAGATTCACAAATGATCCATGAGTAGGAAATATATGACAATGACTATTGATAAACGAATATAGGATACCTTAGCACATTTTGGGATAGGACTAGTGAAATGTCAATATGAATACTATTTGCCGCAGAAAGATATGGATAGAGTAACCTTACATACCTTGTACTCTCAATACGGATATACAATCCTAGATGTGCATACAATAGTCCCGCTCCTTCTTTATGTGTCACTCTACAACACAAATACATAACGGGATTCACATTAACCATCAACTACTTTACACATGCATATAACATTAATGGATTACATGTTTGCCTTTAAACATTTCATTTCCCCTTGACAAAACCATTGATAAAATTATTATTCCAAAAATTCCATAATATTCCCAACATTGACCAATACATGATAATTGATACATTTAACCACAACACTTCTCCTTTACACTTTCTTATCCATACCACATCACAAATAATCCATCAAATTACCTTAATACACCTCATAACACATATCGGCCAAAATCCCACAATTTACACTTATTGACAATAACAAGTTTAATACCAAAAATAACACCATACATGTTCATATTTTGTCCATACCATGCTTTTTCATCAAAGGCACAAGGCCTAATTCAAGCTTGAATCCCATGGATCACAAATCTTATACCAAAAACACAAAGTACCATGTACAACATTTCTAAGCACAACCAACATGATTTACATACTCTTTATGCATATAATATCTTAATCTATAACAATAATCACTTACCCAAGCTTGAAAAGTGATGATCTTGCTCCAAAATTGACTTTAAGTTCTTTAGGGTTTGAGAGAAATGGTTGAGAAAATATCTAATAAGGCATGAGATTGTCAAATGAAGAAAAAACTGTTTTTTGGGTCTATTTATAGTCCTTGGGGCCATCCTTATCTATTCTTGGCATTAAATGCTTTATTGACTTAGTCAATAGAAGATTGGGTCATGTGACCCATGTCTTTTGTCCCATTTTGGGCTTTTATTGAGCCCAAATCACTTAACCCAATAAAATCAATAATTTCTCATGTCTAAGTCGTATTATACATATTACAATAATATTCCCACTCATGCTATTCATATCCGTAGCCTCAATCCCAAAAACAAGTGATTCTAGCCACATTTGGCTTATTTTGGCCTTAAGGGCAAATCTGTCATTTTGACTCCAAATTCGTTCTCGAGTAATTTTATCATACCAATATAATATGTCATTCATTTCATGTATATACTCATGGTTGTAGAAGAAACGTGGCAAAAATTGGCTTGGTACGACCCCGGATACCCTTGGGACTTAGAAATTTCCAACTTTCAAAAAAGTGGAAAAACCAGCGTGGAACGCCCTTGGGCGCGCCAACTTGCTGCCTCTGGACTAAAAATTTTAGCCCAGAGTGGCGTGTCACGGTCCCAAACGCTCCCCATACTTAGATTTTTTGAAAATTCCATTTTTCGACTTTTCTTCGCGGGTTTGGTTAGATACTTCAAGTCCTATTCTTTAACTTACTTCTTAACCTTAATATACTTTGTTTAGAGGTCCTATTAGCCTCGTTTTGATCCCCACAAATGTTCCACGAAAATCATAAAACACCTCCCATGAAGGTTTAATCACATATACGAGGCCAAAACTCAATTATCTCATCCATAGCATTACAAAATACATATGTATGGCTCTCGACACCTAAGTAAGCATTGCTCAACATCATCAAGTTTTTAGGAAGGTACGGGGTGTTACAAAAGGATACTATGAGCACGCTTCCACCCGCATACAAAAAAGTTCCCAACGGTGGCTCAAACTGTATCTCCTAACAGTACAAATACTACAAGTGTAGTAATAGTATAAGAATAACTACACATGATTATATAAAGGAAGGATAAATATATGATATCAAACACATAAAAAAATGCAAGTGTTGCAATACAATGTAATGGGATGATAATTATGTAAGCCAATGCATGGCAGCCATCGTATGGCACCTCGTATACACTTTCCAAGCTAAAGCTTCTAGGACAGGACCCATGGTAGGTTCACAACCCATAGACTATCACAATCTCATATATCAATCAACCTTGCCGGCACATCCCTCTGTCAAGGATTTTATAAAGTGTTTCATTTTCCTTCAAAAATCAGTGTTTCTCATTAGTGCCAGTTTCCATGAATATGGATGAATGAAATGAAGATGCATGCTCATAGCCAAATCAGTATCATTTAATGAATAAACTCAATAATGGTATAAATAAGCACAAATACCCACACAAATACCAATAGATCATAATATAAGTTATCGCATGATACCACTGGAATAAAGAGTCATGTAAGACATCAATAATATCAATTCAAGCCCCTCTCTTGAGCATCACGATAATGGTGTAGGAAAGCAATGCTCAAACAAGATCAACAATATCAATCCAAGCTCTCACTCGGGCATCACGATAATAATAAAGACAAATAATGCTCAAATAAGTCAATCACCAGCCCCCACATGGGCATCACCATAATAATAATCTCTCAAGTTAATAATAATGTTCACATAAGCCCCCACACAAGCAACACGAGTAATGATCTCGAAATATAAATATCACGATAAAAATCCCCAACCCATAGCATACTTTACATGAATGGTTAGCTACCCAGCCCGATTTTAATAAAGTTAAGCCATAACCTACCCTGAAAAGCCAAAATACAAGCCTAAACACTTCAACTAGGAGCTTTTCCATTTTATACGATCTCATAACGAACCAAATATATCAAAAACATAATCTACACGCCAAAAGGAGTCCAACAATACCCATATTAGCTACTTTTGTTCTATGTCCAAAAATAATTTGAAAATCAACCCCAAAGGAAGAAGGGTAAGACTGGAATTTTATTATAGAATCAAGTTTTCCATACTCTAAGGATTTTAAATATGAAAACTCATTGAAAAATAAGTTGAAATCAAGCTTAACATCTAAAAAAAAACTATTTTCACTCTTGACCGGGTGAAACCCCAAAAATTAAAGTTTAAAATCCAAGTTTAGAAGGCGATTTAGTGAAATAATCAATGAATAAGGATGGAAATCTTGTTTAGAAGCTCACCCAAGTCCAATTTGATATAAAATCGTCTTTGAAATTGCTAAAATCGAGACCCCAAAGCTTGAAAATGAAAGAATAGAATAAAAGTGAAGAAAAATGAATTTCATAACAGCAACGTTGCCTAGGCGGTAAAATGGTCACCTATGCGACGTTGCCTGGGCGGACAGACTACCGCTGAGGCGGTGATCACTTGCCATGCAAGTGACCGCTAAAATGGTATATTTACTACTAAGACGGTAATTCCATTGGTAAGGCAATGGTGCTGGGTTGGTCAACGCAATGCTAAGATGGCTATTTGATCTAGCTAGGCACTACCTCTAAGGAGACCAAATGGCCACTTAGGCAGTTACACTAGAAACCAAACTTCAACCAAAATTAGCAACTAAAAATGACTCTGAATGGACCATATTGATTTGATCGAGATCCCGTAAAAATAATTCAATAATACTACTAGACTAATTTTTAAATTCAAGACTCGATAGAACCATCAGAATTACCAAAAGTGGTTATTATCAACAAATTAACCCCCTGAAACCACTTTAGGCTATTTTAACTAGTTTCTCATCTTAGAGGTCAAAACTCTAAATAAAGGCTTAGAACCCAAACCAACCATTCTACTAACCCAATATCAACATTTTAAATCTAATGGAACTAACTGAATCACCATTCGACGCTCAGATCAGAAAATATTGACCAAAGTCAAACTAATCTTTTTCAAGGTTACTCAAAATCTCAACTCACTCAAATAAATCTCGAACACTTCAAGGACCGTGCCAACCAACCCCACAACTCATAAATGATATATAGCAACTATGAGAAAGGTCAAACTGGTCAAAACATATCAAAAGCTAAAAATCACAACTAGGATTCGTACTGTTTGTTTCGAGTTAAGTTTCTTTTACTTCTTTGTTTGGTTGTAGCTACTTATACTAAGGAATAAAGGTGCAAGGATGATCATATAGGTATTATAGGGACGATGATGAATATCTTATGACTTTCATCAATCTCACTTTTTCCTTCACCTCGGATACTTTATGTTTTTTGTTCTCGTATCTTTAAGTTCATTTTATGTTTGTTCCAAATATGTATATGTGTTCATGTAATTATTTCCATTTTGATTAAATTTGATGCATGATTTTGGGCTTGGTTACTCGAGTTGTTCAATTACCGAGTTAATGATCATTTACCTTGATTCATTTTTTTTGTTAGTCATCTAGTTTAATACATGTAAAAGTAATGGGGCATTAGTGTGAACATAAAGGTTAAAGGATGAACTCTTATAGTATTATTCATCCTATATTTCTCCCTTTTCTCAAAACTTGTATGCATTTTTTTGTCCCTATTGGGATACCTCACCTTTTTTTAGTGAAGAAATGTTGGTGTTCATGATCTTTGTTCAATACTTGCTAAAAGCTCTTTAGTGATCATGTAAAACATGCCCTTACTTGTTGTAAATATGGCTGCCTAGTTTGGTGGAAGTATAAAGAAAAGAAAATTCTTGTATAAGCATTAAGGTTGGAGAATGGATGATTCATGAAGTTCTCCATTCCATATCTTTCTCTATCTATAAAAACACATAAAATTTTCCTTCCCAACACCCCTCATGTGTTTCTTTGATAAATTACTTATCAATCTCTCAGTTTTAATTTTGGTTTGTGTAACAACAAAAATTTCATTATGCTGAACTAGAGAGTAAAACCTTTGCCTAGTTTTTGTTTAGACTAAAATTTTGAAATTTAGGGTTGACCTAGTTTTAGGTATATTTTGAGTGTGTTGTGATCTAGGGAAATCTGGTAGTTATTCTAGTGTTATTTGGTGATTTTGAATGCTACTGTGTTATAGGACAAGGTTTGGAAGTCGTAGAAAATTTTGATGCGTAGAACGAATTAGTAGAACTCCGGTTATAGTGATTACCACGAAAGGGTCAGTTCATAATGTCAAAAATTGAGAACTGTGTTGTGAAATGGCCAGAGCAGGGACAAAATCACAAGCTATTGGTTTGGTGTTGCTATAATAGCAGAAGTGTCGCTGCAGCGACACTCCCTTTGGTCCTAGGTGTCACTGCTGAAGCAGATCCTATGTTGCAACAGCATCGCTGCAACAACAAAAGTGTCGTTGCAGCGACAAAAACATAGAAAATAACTTTTAAGTCCAAACTTCTTCTTATTTATTCTAAAACTCTTCACAGGGCTAGGAGAAGGCAATTTTGCACCAGGTTGGGGGGGAGGTTTTCCATCTTTGAGGTAAGATTCTAACACTTCAAACATGAATTCACTCCCTTAGATTCTTAGCATTGCAAAAATCAAGGCCTTAGTTGAAATTATGGTTAGCCTTATGTTTTTTATTTCATGGAATATGTAGGGAATGGTCATTTTATCAGTTGCTATTGATCCTAGGGTATTTAAAAACACTTCTCATGATATAATTCATGCTTGTAAGTTAAAATATGGGGAATTCAAGAGGCTAAAGGATAGAAAAACCCTAGAATGATGAACTAGGTCAAGTTCATAGGTTGAAATTGATCTGTATGAGTTTATAATGTTTAGAAGTATGTATTGTCATGTTGGAGCATGTGTATTTGCTGATTATAGATCAAAAATGGGTAAAAATCAAAAGGAAATACAAGATTATGGCTAAATAGTGTTTCAAGCAAGTAATTGAGGTAGGTTATAGTTTAATAGTAGTATAAAATTGCTTAATTCTATGCTTATATGTAAGTTGGATATATGTGATTTAATTTTGGGCATTACTTGTGATTATTGATTATATCATGCATTGAATATTAGATTTGGACATAATATTGATTGGATTGGGTGTCACACCGATACTATTATTAGATCAGGTACGATTCTTGTACTGGTACATGGACTAAGCTCATTCTCTGCAAGGCATAGCTGAGAGTCCCTATTGACTCTAGTATGTGTGTACATGTTGCATGCATGCAATCATCATTTTCATTGTACTTATATTACGGTGAACCTTGTTGAAATAGTTTGCATAAGTGTAATTGATGTACTTGTATACCTGTACTCTTGATGAGATGAAGTGTTATGACTGTACATTACTTGTCATCTAATTATGAGTTGTGTCTTAATTGCATCTTACCTGCATATCACTTGCTTATTTGTATGGTGTTGAGTTTAGTCAGCCAATAATGCCTACCAATACTTAGTTGTTGTACTAATACTACCTATACTTTTCTTTTATTTAGTTAAGAGTGTGTTCTAGCATTTGAGATGAGACATTGGCTTTAGTTTGTAACTCCAACATCGATTCAAGGGTGAGCAGCATATTCTGGCAACCATTGGATCATCCTAACTAGTTCATGTCCTTTGTTTCGAGACATTGACATTCCTTTTATTTAATATTTTTGGATAATGGTTTAGACTTTTTTTGGAGACTTTTAGATGTTCTTTTACGGTGACTTTCGGGTCCCAGGGGTTGTAATAATTAGATATACTTCCTCACTCTCATTTGTTTTAGATTATTGAATAAGTTAGTAATAAAGTCATTATTTTAAGATTATGTTAATGAGTTAAGCGGTGGTTAATTGATGAAGGTGACTTGTGAGGGTCCTTTGGTAGTTGGTTAAGGGCTTGGTTAGATGGTTCTCCCACTATAGATTTAGGGTAGATGCCACTCATGACTGATTGAGTCATGAAAAAATAGTATCAAAGCATTGGGTTTGTCGATCTCAACGTACAAGAACAGGTCTACTAAGGTCTTACGGAATGGTACAGAAATGTCTATACTTTTCTTCAAGAGGCTATATGACTTTAGGAACCATCTTTATTTTTTTATCCTTTCGTGCTAGTACTTGATTCCAATTGGTATTTGGTGATCAAAATTGATATCTAACTTCCTCCACTCTTGTTTCGCAGATGGTGAACACTCGTTCGACCAGAGTAGCATCAAATGTAGCAGTAGTATCAGCACGAGCACCAGTAACATCACTAGGATCAACCTTTGAGGCTACGGTTTGGGGCAGGCCTCAAGTTAGGGGCAGGGAGAGATGGAAAGGACAAGGGGTAACACCTGTCAGGGGTGGAGCTCGGGAAGTTGGAGGACCAGCTAGACAGAGATCACCTTCCACTTTCTCATATCAGGATGCTCTGGATTTGGTTTAGAATAAAGAGGTGATAGTTGAGGAGGAAAAAGTGGTAGTTCTAAAGAATATGGTTACTATGAATAATGGTGCATATCAGATTCCTATGTTTGTAGAGTAGAATTAGCAGGTTTTGATGTTTCTGATTAGTTTGGCTGGCACCAGTACTACTCTAACAATTCCTGTATTTCCATCCCCATCCTTACACATGTCACTGTTGTAGAGCCTCGGATGGTCAAGGGCTCTGATACATGAGTGTTTCCCCAATAGGTATTGGGATCAGTGATGATTGATGAGGAGCATGGACTATTAAGTATGTTCATAAAGATGAAACCTCTAATGTTTTAGGGTACTGCTTTAGAGGATGCGTGTGAATTCTTGATTGGCTATCACAAACATCTTCATAAGATAGGAATTATGGAGAGGTATGGTGTAGAGTTTATAACATTTCAGTTGCAGGAAGAGACAAAGCAATGGTGGAGGTCTTTTGTTGAGTGTAGGGCTAGTTTACCTCCACTTACTTAGGCTTAGTTTCAGAATGTGTTCCTGGAGATGTATGTTTCTCGTACCTAACGGGATCTGAAGAAGGATGAGTTTTTGAGACTTAACCAGGGTGATATGTTTGTGGAGGCCTATGAGGCCAAGTTTCATACCTTGTCTCGCTATGCATTGCAGTTGATTACTTTAGAGGAGGAAAGGATCAGGTACTTTGTAAAGGGTTTGAATATGGGTCTTCAGGTGGCTGCACTGCAAGTATCTACATCCGAAAAGACTTTTCAGGAAGTAGTGGAGTTTGTGAAAAAAGTGGTAGGGGTTAAGAATAAAAGAGAGGTGAAGGTAGAGGAAATGATGCCCAAAAATTAGGTTATTTTAGTGGTACTTATTTGAGGGGCCGTGATTTGTAGGGTTATTCTTCTTTGCCCTTCTATTCAGCTATGCCTGTCTTTGCAATAGTTATACACCTTTAATTATCTTTAGTAGAGTGGACTTCCATAGATATTAGATGTCATGAGTTAGAGGGACTGGGTCATATTCAGAGCTTTTTTCCTAACTATTTATCTATCGGTCAGTTGACTCAACAAACAACTTCTAGTGCCTTAGCTCCAGTAGGTTTTGGTGGTGTAGGATATGGTAGGGGTCGTCCACATGGTGGGCATGGTAGTCATATTGCAAGAAGGGGTGGCTACTAAGACAGCCATGGTAGAGGATAAGTTGGTTATAGTGGCATACAGACTGCTAGAGGCGGTGGCCAGGGTGGTGATAAGGGTTGTCTCTATGCTGTTCCATCCCATCCTGAAGCTAAAGCTTCTGATGTTATGATCATAGGAACTATTCTTGTCTATGATCATATGGCTTCTATGTTATTTGATCCCAAATCTACTTTCTCTTATGTGTCTATGTAATTTGCCTTATGTTGGGACTTAAGATATAAACTTATTGATGCACCCATGTATGTGTCTACACCTGTTAGGGTTTTTGTATGTGCTGGTCAAGTGTATCAGGCATGTCTTGGGATGGTTATGAGGTATAAAACTTTGGTAAACTTAGTGATCTTAGATATGGAGGAGTTTGATATTATTTTGGGGAAGAGCTGGTTGTCTTCTTATTGTGCTATTCTTGATGGCTCTTCTAAGACTGTCACTGTAGCTATGCCTAGGATGGAAAAGTTTGAGTGGGAAGGTACTCTTAAGTCTACTCCTTTGAGAATTGTGTCAGCTATTTGTGCTCAAAAGTTAGTTAAATGGGGGTGCAGGGCATTCATAGCTCACCTTTGAGATGATTATTTTATAGTCCCTCCTATTGTTTTGGTTTTAGTAGTGTGTAAATTCTTAGAGGTGTTCCTTGGTGATCTTCCTGATATGACTCCCGACAGTGAGTTTGACTTTTGTATAGTCTTAGAGCTAGGAACCTGCCTTATAGGTATCCCTCCTTATAGGATGGCACCGACAGAGTAAAGAGAATTAAATTCCTAGTTGCAAGAGTTATTGGGGATGGATTTTATTTGTCCTAGCTTTTCGCCTTGGGTTTCTCCTTTACTTTTTGTGAAAAAGAAAGATGGTAGTATGCAACTGTACGTAGACTACCGACAGTTGAATAAGGTAACTATTTGTAACAAATATCTTTTACCTTGGATGGATTATCTATTTGACCAGTTGTAGAGAGACGTGGTGTTCTCCATGATTGATTTGAGGTCAGGATACCATCAGCTTAAGATTCAGGCTGAGGACATCCCAAAGACTGTCTTCCAGACTCTTTATGGACATTATGAGTTCTTGGTTATATCTTTTGGTTTGACTAATGCCCCAGCTGCTTTTATGAGCTTGATGAATGGAGTATTCAAGCCTTATTTTGATTCATTCATTATTGTTTTTATTGATGATATTATGGTTTACTCTAAGAGTAAGAAGGAGCATAAAGCTCATTTGCATAAAATGTTGAGGTTGCTTAAGGAGAAAAAACTTTAATGTAAGTATTCGAAGTGTGAATTCTTGTTATCTTCTATTTCTTTTTTTGGGGCATATGGTATCTAAGGAGGGGGTTATGGTATACCCACAGAAGGTTGAAGTTGTTAAGAACTAGGCCAGACTGACTAATGTTACAGAGGTTTAGAGTTTCATGGGGTTGGCCAGTTACTATCATCGATTTGTTAAGGGGTTCATTTCCATTACTTCACATATTGTCACACCCCGAATCCCATCGAGACATGATTGGCACCCGTAGCCGATAAGGCCCGAGAGAACCAACCTTTGCCTATGTTCATTCGTATGTATATCTTCGTATGAACCTTATTAAACCTTATGCAACTATGCGGAAAACATGAACATGGAAACATATGCTATACATATATATTTAGGAAACTTGGCCGTTGAGGCCATTAAGTCAAAACAGACATTCGTCTTCTACATACTCGTCTCTTACATCCATACACCCACATATGTCTACAAAAGCCTCTAACAGATGCATCAACAAGACCAACTTACAGTCGGGACAAGTCCCCGCTTTATACAATTTATATAACATCACAACAAATATACATCTAGGACTCAGGGGGCTCCGAACTAACTGGAGCTCACCAAATATCTGCAAATGATCCCCAGTCTATAGAGGAAGTCTACTAATGCCTGCACCTGCAACATGTAAGGTAATTCCCCCGAGGGGGTCAGTACGAAGAATGTACTGAATATGTAAGGCTCATAAGAAATTCATCATACATAATAACAACAATAATGGAATTAATATAGGGAAACAGAAATGTGAATGAACTCTCTTGCCGTATGTGGGGCCATGGAACCATGTATATTACGTTCTTTACTCCTCTTATCTTCATCTTTTATTCATCTTTATTGTTCTACCCATGCTAGGCTTTTCTGTCGCCCCTGGGATGAGATTAACCCATGCTAGGTACTTTGACCCCTGGGATGTTATGTGAACCCATGCTAGGCTTTCGTGTCGCCCCTGGGATATCATTAACCCATGCTAGGCTTATCGCCCCTGGGATGTTATATTAACCCATGCTAGGCTTTCGTGTCGCCCCTGGGATGTACCATCATAACCCATGCTAGGCTTTTATATCGCCCCTGGGATGTATCGGGATCGACCCATGCTAGGCTTTTCTGTCGCCCCTGGGATTCCACCCGTGTTATTGGAATCGACCCATGCTAGGAATTTTAACCCCTGGGATACCACCCATTATTACTTCTTAATATACACCTCTTATTTCTCTTGTTATTCTTACTTCCATTCTTAAGAGTGATTGAGATATTGAAGGAATCACACATATATACTTCTTCCCTCTTGCTTCATGAGATTGACATCATCACTTATGGGGAATAGATATATTAACTTGCACCTCACTTCTCTTATTACTCTTATGAGATCTTATGATACAAAGATAATCATCATAATTGAGGACTTGGAACATGACATGATTGGAAAATACTATTCAAGAATAAATAGGTTCTTTTATGTTATTACTCTCTTGAGATCGTTCATTTAGGAATGATAACGTTATGACATTTTTTGGAACTTCACTCAATGAACAAGAGACAAACGAATCATCATGCGTTTAATAATAAGACACATATGAATAACAACATACGTCAACCTGAATTTGAGATACTTCAAACCTCTCAAAATTGAAACAAGTCCAATGTCAATGTGAACAACATGTTGCAGAAGGATGTGGAAAAAGGAACCTTACATACCTTGTCTTCTTAATACGAATACACAATTTTAGACACGTGTACAATAGTCCCGCTCCTCCTTTATGTTTTCACTCTACAACACAAGTTCATAACGAACCAACATTAACCACCAATTACCTTATAATGACATACAATAACAATAAGTCACATGTTTAGCTTCAACATGTCATTTCCCCCTTGACAACATCACTTATGAAATCATTATACCAAGAATACCACAATATTCCATACATTGACCAACACATGATAACCAATAGCATGCCACACCAAGTTCATATTTTACACTTCTCCATCATCACAACATCACAATTATGCATCCACATCATGATCTTTTATCAAAGGCACAAGTCCAAATTCAAGCTCAAATCCCATGGATCACAAATCTTATACAAAAGCACAAAGTGTCATGTCCAACATTTCCAACCATAACCAACATGATATACATATTCTCTCATGCTTATAATATGTTAAAGTACAATAATATTCACTTACCCAAGCTTGGAAAATGGTGATCTTGCTCCACAAAGTGCCTTGGGGTTTGAGAGCCAAAGAGGTGTTCTTGGAAAATTTCTAGAATAAAAGATAGAAAAGCATGTGTCTTTTGTGAATTAAAAATCTGATTTGTTTCCCCCTTTTATAGAGACTTAGGTCCATCCTTAGCCATTACATATGAGAGTCTAGAAGGTCAAGGCAAGAATGGGTCTTTTGACCCATTTTGGCCCATGCATTCTTCTCATTTTGGGCCTCTTTTTGAGCCCAATTCACTTCACCCAATAAAATCAATAATTTCTCGTGTTTAAGTCGTCTCATATATATTACAATAATATTCCCACTCATGCTATTCATATCCGTAGCCTCAATCCAAAAACCAAGTGATTCTAGCCACGTTTGGCTTATTTTGGCTATAGGGGTAAAATCGTCATTTTGACCCCAAATTCGTTCTCGAGTAATTTTATCATACCAATATAATATGGCATTAATTTCATGTCTATAACCTTCAGATTCCCAACACTTCATCTTTACTTGCTCTTACTTCAATTACTGAAGCATAACTTTCACAATATTCTTTCCATGTAATCTTATCAAAAGGTCGCTTCCCATTCATGGTACATATTGATTACTCCCTGATGTGCCCTTATCATAATGCAATCCTTTAGCTCACATATATATCTGACACATAAAAGCTTCCTGATACTTCATTTCGTTGCCTATAATTACTGCACATTCTCAACGTAGCATCTTTTGTCGGTACTTCTGTACACTGGTACACCCTACGGGGACAGACTAGTATCCTTCACTCTGACTAAGTGACATATGTACCCTTTCATTCAAGACATTCTTTTGTGGACAATGAAATTGTAACCCCTTAACTTGGCACTTTACCATAGCATAAAAACCAACCAATCCATACTCATTATAATCATCAGGATTGACTATTTCCAGCTTACTAATGTTAACCAAAACATCTACTATACACTTGCGGTATAGTCTTTTAACTACCATGATCAGATACAATTCAACTTACAACACTCTATTGCACGATCTAGAATGAAGAAAAGAAACCACATCCTAAATGCCCCATAGCCTCCTGTTCATAAATGTGGTGCACAACACATCCATGAACAAGACTCTACTCGAACACGGCTTTGTAGACACCCTTAGAACGAACTGCTCTGATACCACTTTTGTCACGCCCCGAATCCCATCGAGACATGATTGGCACCCGTAGCCGATAAGGCCCGAGAGAACCAACCTTTGCCTATGTTCATTCGTATGTATATCTTCGTATGAACCTTATTAAACCTTATGCAACTATGCGGAAAACATGAACATGGAAACATATGCTATACATATATATTTAGGAAACTTGGCCGTTGAGGCCATTAAGTCAAAACAGACATTCGTCTTCTACATACTCGTCTCTTACATCCATACACCCACATATGTCTACAAAAGCCTCTAACAGATGCATCAACAAGACCAACTTACAGTCGGGACAAGTCCCCGCTTTATACAATTTATATAACATCACAACAAATATACATCTAGGACTCAGGGGGCTCCGAACCAACTGGAGCTCACCAAATATCTGCAAATGATCCCCAGTCTACAGAGGAAGTATACTAATGCCTGTACCTGCAACATGTAAGGTAATTCCCCCGAGGGGGTCAGTACGAAGAATGTACTGAATATGTAAGGCTCATAAGAAATTCATCATACATAATAACAACAATAATGGAATTAATATAGGGAAACAGAAATGTGAATGAACTCTCTTGCCGTATGTGGGACCATGGAACCATGTATATTACGTTCTTTACTCCTCTTATCTTCATCTTTTATTCATCTTTATTGTTCTACCCATGCTAGGCTTTTCTGTCGCCCCTGGGATGAGATTAACCCATGCTAGGTACTTTGACCCCTGGGATGTTATGTGAACCCATGCTAGGCTTTCGTGTCGCCCCTGGGATATCATTAACCCATGCTAGGCTTATCGCCCCTGGGATGTTATATTAACCCATGCTAGGCTTTCGTGTCGCCCCTGGGATGTACCATCATAACCCATGCTAGGCTTTTATATCGCCCCTGGGATGTATCGGGATCGACCCATGCTAGGTTTTTCTGTCACCCCTGGGATTCCACCTGTGTTATTGGGATCGACCCATGCTAGGTATTTTAACCGCTGGGATACCACCCATTATTACTTCTTAATATACACCTCTTATTTCTCTTGTTATTCTTACTTCCATTCTTAAGAGTGATTGAGATATTGAAGGAATCACACATATATACTTCTTCCCTCTTGCTTCATGAGATTGACATCGTCACTTATGGGGAATAGATATATTAACTTGCACCTCACTTCTCTTATTACTCTTATGAGATCTTATGATACAAAGATAATCATCATAATTGAGGACTTGGAACATGACATGATTGGAAAATACTATTCAAGAATAAATAGGTTCTTTTATGTTATTACTCTCTTGAGATCGTTCATTTAGGAATGATAACGTTATGACATTTTTTGGAACTTCACTCAATGAACAAGAGACAAACGAATCATCATGCGTTTAATAATAAGACACATATGAATAACAACATACGTCAACCTGAATTTGAGATACTTCAAACCTCTCAAAATTGAAACAAGTCCAATGTCAATGTGAACAACATGTTGCAGAAGGATGTGGAAAAAGGAACCTTACATACCTTGTCTTCTTAATACGAATACACAATTTTAGACGCGTGTACAATATTCCCGCTCCTCCTTTATGTTTTCACTCTACAACACAAGTTCATAACGAACCAACATTAACCACCAATTACCTTATAATGACATACAATAACAATAAGTCACATGTTTAGCTTCAACATGTCCATTCCCCCTTGACAACATCACTTATGAAATCATTATACCAAGAATACCACAATATTCCATACATTGACCAACACATGATAACCAATAGCATGCCTTCATATTTTACACTTCTCCATCATCACAACATCACAATTATGCCATCACTTTACTTCAATACACCTCACAACAACAAATCGGCCAAAATTCCATAATTTGCACTTATAGAAAAATAAAAAATTTAATAACAAAATAACACCATACATGTTCATATTTTATCCACATCATGATCTTTTATCAAAGGCACAAGTCCAAATTCAAGCTCAAATCCCATGGATCACAAATCTTATACAAAAGCACAAAGTGCCATGTCCAACATTTCCAACCATAACCAACATGATATACATATTCTCTCATGCTTATAATATGTTAAAGTACAATAATATTCACTTACCCAAGCTTGGAAAATGGTGATCTTGCTCCACAAAGTGCCTTGGGGTTTGAGAGCCAAAGAGGTGTTCTTGGAAAATTTCTAGAATAAAAGATAGAAAAGCATGTGTCTTTTGTGAATTAAAAATCTGATTTGTTTCCCCCTTTTATAGAGACTTAGGTCCATCCTTAGCCATTACATATGAGAGTCTAGAAGGTCAAGGCAAGAATGGGTCTTTTGACCCATTTTGGCCCATGCATTCTTCTCATTTTGGGCCTCTTTTTGAGCCCAATTCACTTCACCCAATAAAATCAATAATTTCTCGTGTTTAAGTCGTCTCATATATATTACAATAATATTCCCACTCATGCTATTCATATCCGTAGCCTCAATCCAAAAACCAAGTGATTCTAGCCACGTTTGGCTTATTTTGGCTATAGGGGTAAAATCGTCATTTTGACCCCAAATTCGTTCTCAAGTAATTTTATCATACCAATATAATATGGCATTAATTTCATGTCTATACTCTTGGTTGTAGAAGAAACGTAGCAAAAATCGGCTCAATACGTCCCCGGGCACCCTTGGGACTTTAAGAAAAATTCCAACTTTGAAAAGTGACCAAACCCAGCGTGGCACGCCCTTGGGCGCGCTAGATTGCTGCCTCTGGGCACAAAAATTTGGCCCAAAGCGGCGTGGCACGCTCCCCATCGCGCACTTTTTTTTTTTTTTTTTTTTTTTTTTTTTTTTTTTTTACTCTCAAAACTAAGGTAAACATGTACGGGGTGTTACACATATGACCCGCCTTTCTAACTTCAACTCCTATTCTTATCTTACCTATTGAAGGTAAGGATTTCATTGTGTAATGTGAGGCTTCACGGTCTGGTTTAGGTATTGTCTTGATTCAGGGTCATAATGTAATTGCTTATGCTTCGAGGCAGCTGAAGCTGTATGAAAGAACTACCCCACCCATGATCTAAAATTGGCAGCGGTGGTTTTTGACTTGAAGATTTGGAGACATTAATGATGAGTCGGCTGTTCACAACTCATTTTGCCTAAAATTAGTAAGAAATCAAGTCCTCAATGCCATTTTGAGTCACTTTTAATGTTAGTATGTTTGTTTTTCAGGGTTTAAGCCAAGAAGTGGTCAATAAAGCATAAGGAAGCAAATAGATGAAGAAATGGAGCTAAATGTGAAAACTAGCACCACCTAAGTAGTTTGACATATCACCAAACTCTCTAGATTATAACTAATAGGAGGATCCTATCGCCAAAAGTTGCAGATCAGGCCGGCTATGAGTGAAGCAGTTTGGCGATAAGGAGGAGGAGTTCGGCGTAGCACCGTAAAGTTCTGCGATGTGGAGTCTAGATCACCGAAGTTGACAGATGCCAACCACTAAAGCTCAAGTTTAAGATAGTTCGGCGAAAAGAGGCTACTTTGGCGCATCACTAATGTGTTCAGTGATGCTATCTATCCATCACCAAAGTAACCTCAGTGGCATTTTTGTAAATTCATTAGCCCATTTTTGCTTCAGCTATAAAATGTTTTTTGGCAGCTTTCAACCCTATGTTTTGTTGAAATTGAGATCTAGAAGTTGTAATTGAAACCCTAATATTGGGATTAGCATTCATCTTTATTTTGTACTTGAGATTTGAAGATTTTATTATGAGTTTTTGAATCCATAGAAGCTTTTGATGAGCATAATAGCATAATCTTTTTTTCTCTTATTATGCTTAAGTAAACCCCAATTCTTAGGGTTGTGTGATGAATGATAGTTGATTAATGTGTGGGTGTTGATTTTTTTGTTGTTTTTAAATTATAAATTGTGGGTCTAACAAAATCTCTATGTTTTAACTAAAGAATAGAGGTTGCAAACTCTATTCAAGCCTAGATCTCTTGTTTTGCTTGAAAGAGAGAACTAGGGTAAAGGTATTTAGTTGGCAAATACTTGCTTTTTTCTCATTTAATAGTTATTGCTAGAAATAGACTACTAATTTGAGGTATTGGGTTGATTTTTATTGATAAACATATGGGTGTTTGAAAGAAACCCTTATGAAAGTTGGTAATAGATTGAAAGATTATCACTAATATCTAAAACCTAGCCTACCCATGCTTTATACTTGTTGAATCAAGGGTCATTTACCCATACATGTTATCAATTATCAAATAAGCACACCCCTAAGTCTCTCTAATATCGATTACAACTCTTGTGTTTCAATTCATGCATATACTATCTTATGATAACTACATTCTAAAGAGTTCAAAATTGGTTACAAAACCCTGCATTTACCTTTATTATATTTTAGTCATACGAGCAAGCATTTATTGAATTATTACACTCTAAGGTGAACCTTTCGTGTTCATTGCCAATGGGATTGACCCTGACTCATTGAGTTTGTTAAATTATTGCTAGCAACCACATACATCTATTTAGGATGTAATTGAGCATTATCAAAATTGGCGCCGTTGTCGGGGAATAAAAGTATAGCGTTCCTTTATTGATGTGTGTTAAATCACTTTTATTTAGCCATAGTACTTAGTTTGTTGTTTTTGTTTTGTTATGGTGAAAATATGAGCCAAAATGGTAGTGATACCACGACTTATGATGGGAAATTTGAGGATGATGACCATTTGGGAGATGTCGGAAGGGCTTGTGCTACTCATCTACCACCCACGATAGGCAATGCAACGTTTCATGTTACTAGCACTATGTTTCACTTGCTTCAAATGAAGGGGATGTTCGGTGGTCAATCTCACAAAGATGCAAACATGCACTTGAAGAATTTTTTTAATGTTTGTATCCCTTTTGACATAGCAAACATCTTCCAAGAATTCATCTGATTGTGATTATTCCCTTTCTCATTGATAGGAGAGGCGGTTACTTGGCTAAAGGAGTTGCTCGGAGCATCCATTAATTCATGGGTTGAGCTAATGTAAGCTTTTCTAGATAGGTTCTTTCCTCTGTCTCGTATGCTTCAACTTCAAGACAAAATCACAAACTTCCACCAATTGAGTGGTGAATTTTTAGATGAAGCTTGGCTAAGGTTTAAGAAGAAGTTACTCCATTGCCCAACACATGAACTAACAAATAATTTATTTCTCCAAATCTTCTATTGGTCTTTGAATTCTTTGAATAATACCGTAGAGGACAACTTAGCAGGTGGGTCTATGATGAACCAAACATTTGGAGTTGCTACAGGCTTGCTAGACCAAATGATGTAGCAAAATTGATATTGGAACACTCGAGATGCCGAGGTGTTCGTGGGGGATCCCTTCTTATCCTTTATGATCCAAGATTAAAGGAAAAAGTATGAATAGTTAGATGAAAACATGGTCAAGATTATGACACAAATGGATCTCTTGACAAAACACTTTACGGGATCAAACTCTAAAATTGTTAATATTATAGATAAAAGAGGAAATAGAGTCTATGATGATGATAATATAGATTCACTTGATGAGGAGATCCACTTCTTGTATAATCAAATGGGGGGTTCCCGTCCTACCTATCAAAGGCAAGGTGGGAATCAAGGTTGGAAGGATAGAGATAGAGATTGGCGGGACAAGGATAAAGATTGGAGAGATCATCCCTATGATTGTTATTGGAGGGAAAAGGACCGTGTGATAGATCATAATTGGAGGGACAAGGATCCTGATCGTGATAGGTATATCCCACCTCATGATAGACAAAAGGCTAAATAGTCCACCTCCGTAGATCCGGAGAGCTACAGAACAGAAGATGTTCTTGCGAGAATTTTCAACAAAGTTAAAGGTAGTGAAAAGATCCTCAAAGAAATAAAGAGTGACTTCTCTTCATTGAACAAAACATTCACTTCCCATTCAGCCACTATCAAGCAACTCGAGACCCAATTAAATAAAATCTCTTCTCATTTAAATCAAAGGCTGAAAGGTAGACTCTTGAGCGACACAGTAATCAATCCCAAGAATGCCAATGCTCATTGTATGGCAATTGTCACTAGGAGTGGGAGAATACTTTGTGATCAATTTGTTTATGTTGATGAAGCTCCTAGAGAGGAGGTGAATGAAGAACAAACTAATGTGAAGAGAAAGTGGGTTGAGAAGCTGGTTGAGCCAAACTATGATGAGGTAAATTCCAAAGATGTGAATGTTGAATAATTGATAGTGGTTGATGATTTGAATTCTAATTAGGAGAAAAAGAGGGTTGATAAAGATACTTCAAAGCTGGAGGCAAGCCCATCCATTCACACACCAAAGATAAAAATCCATCCTTCATTCCTACAAAGGCTCAAGAAGAAAGAAAATGATGTTAAATTCAAGAAGTTCCTCTCTATGTTTAACAATTTATTAATCAACATCCCATTGGTGGATGCCTTGCTCGAGATGCCCGGTTATGCTAAGCTTATGAAGGACTTGGTGATACAAAAGAGAATGATGGACTTCGAAATCATGGAAATGTCGCACTATTGTAGTATGATCATGACTTGTAATGTTGTGGTGAAGAAAGAGGACCCCAGAGAATTCACTATTCCTTGCACCATTGGGGTATACAAATTTGGAAGTCTTATGTTATTTGGGTGCAAGGATAAATTTGATGCCATTTGCCATTTTCAAAAAGTTAGGCTTTGGGACTCCCAAGGAAACCATGATGAAGTTGTTGATGGTGGATCGATCTATCAAGAGACCGGTGGGGATCCTTTATGACGTGCTAGTTCAAGTTGATCGATTTATATTCCCTGCCAATTTTTTAATTCTTGATCATGAGAAAGATCATAAAGTCCCAATTATTCTTGGTAGGTCCTTCTTAGCTACCGAAAGAGCTTTAATTGATGTAAAGTGTGGCAAATTGAAATTTTGGGTCAATGGTGATGAGGTAACCTTTAATGTGTGCAAGTACTTGAAGCAACAAAGGGATATGCAAATGATATCAGTCATTGACATAATTAATAATGAGGTGGCTAACTCATCGGAAGTCAATTTTATTAGTGAATCATTGGCGGTGGTCCTATGGGACTACGGTAGCAAAGATGTTGAACAATATGATGAAGTTGTATCTTCTTTGATCGGGTTTGTTTCATACACCAAAATCCCACAAAAGCTTTACCTTGACTTGAAGAATCGGGAGAGTATTCTTACTAAGTCATCCATAGAAGAGCCCCCAAATCTTGAACTTAAGCCCCCTTCTCCTTATTTTCTATGTCCTTTTGATGCATGATAGTACTTTACCCGTGATTAGTGTGGTAGACTTGCTAGCATGGAAAGTAGAGGCGTTGGTGTCTGTATTGAGAAGGCTTATAAGAGCTATTGGTTAGACCATCACCAATATCATCTAAACTCCCCTAGGGATTTGCACTCATAAAATACAACTAGATCCCGAATGTGTGCCGAGTGTTGAGCACCAAAAGAGGTTGAACACTCCTATGTAAGAAGTTGTAAAGAAAGAGAGGATTGAGTGGCTTGACGTGGGGGTTGTTTACCCAATCTTTGATAGTACATGGGTTAGCCTGGTATAATGTGTACCAAAGAAAGGAGGAATCACTGTCGTGCCGAATGAGAAAAATGAACTCATCCCTTTGAGGCCGGTCACGGGGTGGAGGATGTGTATGTATTACCAGCAACAAAATTCATGGATTGAAAAAGAACACTTCCCCATACAATTTATGGATCAAATGTTGGATAGAATAGCAGGGAGAGGTTGGTATTTTTTTTCTCTATGGCTATTCTAGGTATAGCCAAATATTTATAGCACCCAATGATCATGAAAACATGACCTTAACATATCCTTATGGAACATTTGCTTTCAATAGAATGCCCTTTGGGTTATGCAATGACCCAGCCACATTCCAAAGGTGTGTGTTATCAATCTTTTCGGATATGGTGGAGAACACAATGGAGATATTCATGGATGATTTTTTGGTTATAGGCGATTTCTTTTTAACGCATGCCTTGAGCATTTGACCAAAGTCATCCAAAGGTGTGTTGAAACAAACCTTGTTCTAAATTGGTAGGAATGCCACTTTATGGTGAAGAAAGATATTGTACTTGGCCACAAAATCTCGAGGGAAGGGATTCAACTTGACCAAGCCTAAATTGATATTATTGCCAAATTGCCTCCTCCAATCTCTGTAAAGGGTGTGTGAAGATTCTTAGGGCATGCTAATTTCTATTGGATATTCATAAAAGACTTATCAAAGATAGCCCATCTAATGTGTAAGATTCTTAAAATGGAAGCCAAGTTTGACTTTGATGGATATTGTGTGAGGGCATTCAATTGCCTCAATGAGAAGCTTGTAACAACTCCGATTATTGTGGCCCCAAATTGGTCACTTCCCTTTGAGCTCATGTGTGTAAATGGATTGACATTAGGTGAGGTTCTCGGCCAAAGGAAGGAAAAGCTCTTTCACCCGGTGTATTATGCAAGTAAGTCCATGAATGATATGCAAAAGAACTACATAGTTACTGAATAAGAGTTGCTAGCTGTAGTATATTTTTTTGAAAAGTTTTGGTCTTAATTGTTGGGCACCAAAGTTATTTATCATACTGACCATGCTGCAATTTGGTATTTGATGGCCAAGAAGGAAGCTAAACCATAGTTAATTTGGTGTATATTGTTACTTCAAGAATTAAACTTTGAAGTCAAAGATAGGAAGGGATATGAATACCAAGTGGAAGAACATTTATCCCGCCTTGAAACAAATGATGAGAAGTTGGGTGAAATTGATATTAATAAGGCTTTTCCCGATGAGCTTGTTATCACTCTTTTGGGGGGTATGGAACCATGTTATGCGAACGATGCAAATTATATTATGCGTGGTATAATCCCTAATGATCATAATCATTATCGAAGAAAGAGCTTCCTATATGATTATAAGAGGTACTTTTTGGATGATCCCTATCATCTTAGGGAGTACGCCGATAATATGGTTCAAAGGTGTGAGGCCGAAAATGAAATGAGGCCTTTTCTTGAGGCATGTCACTCCTTACTAGTAGGTGGTCATCATGGTGATGTTCGAATAGCTGCAAAAGTGCCTCTAAGTAGATTATATTGTCCCTTCTTACATCGTGATGCTCATGAGTTAGTTTGTGCTTGTGAATAATGCCAAAGACAAAGAGGAATTTCAAGAAGGCATTAAGCGCCATTGCAGAAAAGTGTGGATGTGGAGTTCTTTGATGTATGGGGGGTCGATTTCATAGGATCCTTTGTGAGCTTATTCAGGAACCGCTACATCTTTGTGGTGGTGGATTATGTTTCTAAGTAGTTTGAAGCTATAGCGTTGCATAATAATGAAACTCGGAGTGTCACTCAATTTTTGAAAAAATATGTCTTCACTCGGTTAGGGACACCTCGTGCTATTACTAGTGATGGAGTTTCTCACTTTTACAACTGCTTATTTTCCTCTTTTCTTGCTAAGTATGGAGTAAAAAATAGGGTGGACTCACCTTACATTCCTCAAGCAAATGGGCAACCATAGGTTTTGAATTGAGAAATTAAAGAGATTTTGGCCAAGTCCATTAATGTAAATCATATGGATTGGCCCCGAAAACTCGATGATTCCTTGTGAGTGTATAGGATGCTTTCAAAACTCCAAGTAGTAGGTCTCTGTATCAATTAGTGTTTTGCAAGGATTGCCATTTGCGCATTGAATTAGAATAAAGAGCACTGTGGGGTTTCTGTCAATTGAACATGAAATAGGAGGATGCCTCCAAGTCAAGAGTGGGACAACTTCAAGAGATCGATGTATTCCGATTGAGAGCTTATGAGAGCTCTACTATTTACAAGGATCGGATGAAAAGATGGCATGATGGTATAATATTAAAAAGGAGTTTAAAAGTGGTGATGATGTCTTATTGTTTAATTCACGACTTAAGCTATTTTTAGAAAAAGCTAAAGTCAAGGTGGTTGAGACCATTCAAGGTAGTGCAAAACTTCCTGAGTGGAGCTATTGATTGAAAGGTCAAAAGGGATCTCAATTCTTAGTGAATGGTCAAAAAAAGAAGCATTACTTTGAAATGATATCGGAGGTGGACTTTGTAGAGTTGTTCTACCTTAATGGAGCTTGAAGACTCCTACTCATGTCGTGCCATGGCGTTATATAAGGTGCTTTTGGGGAGGTAACCCAAGTTTTACTTTTTGTTGTTTTGAATAATGTTTGTTGCTTGGTGCATGTGTATGATGTGCTTGGAATGTTGAATATATCTCACAAAACAAGTCAGAGTAAAGAAACGTTTGAGAGCATGCACTGTGCTCCAGGGAAGCGACTTCGATTCACCAAACACTTCAGTGAATCGCTGAAGTCCTTTGCCTGACCCAATCACCCAAGTCATGAGAACTATCAAACTTGGTAATGTTTCTCAATGTTTGGCGAATTGCCGAACACTTTGGGGATGCCATTGTCTATCACCAAAGTCATTCAGGCAATCAATCCTCTAAGATGTGGAAACTACTATATTTGGTGATTCCCTACTCAATTTGGCGCATCGCCTAACACTTGGGCGATACATCTATCTCTCGCTTAACTCGTTCGTATTTAAAGAGGCAACAATTTGACTTCTTGACTTTATCTATTCCACTTCTATATTTTCACAATCTTAACCTTATTATCCCTTTCACTCATACCATATGACCAACACATACAAACACTCACACTCTTATCTCATTTCTCTTAAATTACCACTACCACTATGCACACACCACCGTCGGTGCCACTATGTTCTCTCATCCGAATCACTGTGCTTGTCAATTTTTCTCTCCCCTCTAACAGTTAGAACTCTTGAATTGTTCTTGAGAGCATATCGATTGCTCATGATTTTCTTTGCTTGTCATCTATGGTGCTTAAATCTTTATATTTTAGATCTAAAATAGCACGTTCATGCTCGATATTATTCTCATTTGACTAATGGATTAGTTAGGGTTAATTGGTTTGGGCAGAAAGGGTTTTTTTTAGTTTTGTTCTTGTCATCGAGTTGAACTTGAATTCTTATGTGTGGGTTGGATTGGAGATCATTGATATGGTGTTAATTTTGAATTTAATTGTATAAATTGAACTTTGAATTTGATTGATTTTTTCCAATGATAGATTGAGTGACATTGTTCTTAAAGGAAAAATCGTTAATTCATTATGTTGGTAGCTGAACCTAGGGAAATATGAGTACCTATGTGTCACGCCTCAATTCCCATTGAGGCGGATTGGCACCCGAAGCCGTTAAGGCCCGAGAGAACCAACCTACGTTCGAGTACATTCGTATGCATGTCATCAAGTGAATAAAAATTCTGCCACATGTAACTAGAATATATTGGTTATAGAAATTATGTTAACACGCTCAAAATAGATACAAGACTTGGCCGTTGGGGCCACAATGTCAAAAGGCAAGACACTTCTGCGTTTGACTTTTCCATGGTCTACAAAGCCTCTAAAAGATGTACATAACCAAAACTAAGGTCGGGACAAGTCCCCGCCTTATACCACTATTGCACAGTACCAAAACAAATTTACAATGACTCGGAAAGCCCCAAAGTAACCTGGAGCTCACCAACAAATCTGTGAATGACCCGTATTCTACTGTAGAGGTCTACTAGCACCTGTTCCTGCAGCAAATAAGGTAGGTCCCCCAAGGGACGTCAGTACGAAAAAATGTACTAAGTATGTAAGGCTATAAGCAACTGCATGAGATATAGGAACTCAAATGGAATCAAATACAAGTGAATAGATAATACTGATAAACCACCTTTACTGTAATCGTGGAACCGTATACATTACATTCATTACTTTCCTTTTTCTTTCTTTACTCTTCTTGTCTTTATAAGGCATGCCATACATATACCCAACTGCTCAGTGGTAACATAATCTGGGATCGTCTCTATGCTGGGCTATAAGCCCCCTCGAGCTGCCACCCATACATAATAAATCGGGATCGTCTCTAAGTTGGGCTATAAGCCCCCTCGAGCTGCCACCCGAACATAACCATATTGAGTTGCTTACTTTATTTAATCTTTGAAGTTGTTATAGTGGTGGTTATAACATTATGGATCCTTTTTGGAACAACAAAAGAGAACATCTGAAATTTGATAGTAAATATGTATTGAGGTACTTTAGAACATTTCGGAGTAGAAACAAGGTCATTAGCTAGGTGGACACTATATGATGCCAGAGGATACGGAAAAGAGTAACCTTACATACCTTAACTTCACACCACGTGACTATAATAATTCAGCTCCTTCCTTATGTGTTACTTTGCAATATAAGTACATAATGGAGTTACATTAAAAGCTAATCACGTTATAGGTTTACAAGGCGGTAACTAACTACTTAACGGAAAATAAAATCTTTTCGACCACTCCAGCACATGGTATATCATTCCAACCTCCTTTATACTTCCACACAATTCTATTCCAGCCCCTACACGGCAGCCCACTGCCTAACAACAACAATGCTACCAAAACAGTCCATATGTTGACATAAACATTACAAACCGATAGGATTACCTACCTAGTTTATCCTTTACATTTCCACTCCAAAGAAACTCCATATATTCATCCCATGAGGTCACCCTACTGCCTTCCACAGTAACATACCCAAAACAGTCCACAACAGTTCCAAAATTCAGTTTAACATAACAAGAGAACATTCTCTTTTCACTACACCAAACAGTCCATTTACAAACACGTATAAACATTTCCATCAACCCATACATAAAAGGAACGATTTAGGGGCAGAAAAAAACTTTAATATACTGAAATTTCATTCTCCTAACTTAATTTCTTCAACACCTTAAGCCCCTATACAAGTCCAAACCACAAGGAAGACAAATTCATCAAAACTAACACAAGTGGACTGCCAACTAATTAAGGGACTGCCCTATACATTTTAAACACAACCAACATGATTTCCACACCTTATTATACATATATTACATTAATCTACAAGGGTAAACACTTACCAAGGCTTGCAAAGTGGAGGATTCACCCAAGAACCCTAGAGGGAAATTAGGGGCGGCTGCTTTTGTTTTTGGGGTTGGGAGTGTTTTGTTTAAAGTTGGAATTTGTAAGTGAAGTGAATGGATAAATGATATGAATTTCAGCTCTTTATACTCCCTCTTAGCCATCTCCTTTGGCTCATTCTTATCCAATTTTTGGTCAAAAGTAGTCCAAGTAGGTGATGCACCTACTTGGTTATTAAATCTGTCCAAATCAGTCCAAGTAGGTGATGCACCTACTTGGTTTATTTCTACATGGATCACTTTGGTTTTGGGCCTTAATTAAACTTGGAGTTGGGTAGATCATCCTTCCCCTTTTAATTACTTAACTTGGGCCTCCATTGAGTCCATTAACATATATCTTAATTCATCCCAATAGTCTAAGTAGGTGATGCTAAGGTATTGGGCTGGTCAACTTTCCCATTTTGTGTACTAAATTTTGGGCCTCAATTGAGCCCATTAATATATGTCCAAATGCAGCCTAACAGCTTAAGTAGGTAATACACCTCTTTGGAACATTTAACTTGGCCCAAATCTGATCCATAACCTTGGGTCCATTAACTTGGTCCATATATCTCAAGTAGGTGATTCACCTACTAGCTTAATTAAGTCAAGCAAGCACCTCAATAGTTAATTCCATTTTCGGTTCTTAATCCATTTAATTTAACTTATAGCTTGTGTACACTTGGTCACTTTAAACTTTAGATCCAAATACCTACTCACGATCCCAAGTTTAAATAATTGCACCGACGTTAACTTAGTCGTGTCACATTGTCTTATATTAAGTGACACATAAGTGGAACTAGTATACGTAGGATACGGGGTGTTACACTATGGTTCAAAATGTGTTGAAACTTCCATTGAAATTAATTAAAGTGTTTAAATGTACAAGTTGGGGAAGATGACATTTTGTCTATGGGGTTGAGAACTTCAGCGATGCGCCAAACTATGTGGTGGATCGCTGAAGTGCTCCCCATATCACCTAAAGTAATAGTTTAGGTTAGCTAATTAACTTGCAAATTTGGTGATGCCTTACTAGTTTTGAAATGCTCAGGAAGTATCACAAAACTATTTGGCTTATCACCAAACTCTAACTTTGATTCGTCAAAATTCGCCCTGCAAACTGTTAAGTTTCGTGATGAAGGTTGAGGTTTGCCAAACTCTTTGGCAATTCACCAAAGTGGTTTGGCGATGCAATTATGGAAATATTTGTTTTTAATAACCTTGGTTGAGTGCATTACTTATTTATTATTTTTATATGATGAAGACCAAGCATGTCTCAAAGAAAAAAAAGCCCACTCCTCCTCCAAAATCAAAGATATCAAAAAGGGTCTTGATTCTGGATCATTTTAACCCAAAGAGGAAGGTTAAACAAAAGAGAGGGTTAACTACTGAGAAAGAAAAATATAAATCCATAACTCAACCTCATGTCCCTGTTGATGAGGAATCCATCTCTGAACATAGCTCCAATTCTTAGAGGTATAATTTGTCTACTTTGAATGAGGTGGGACAGTACTCCGATCCATGAACCACTTCCTAATCAGGTGCTTGAGACACCCAAGAAAAAAAGGGATGAACAATTCTCCAAGGACTCTTTAGACCCTCAAACGATAGTGGTTCCTCAGTTTCTTAATCGAATCAATGTGCCTGGAAAACGTATAATCATCGAGGAGCAACAGTTAAGCACAAATAGAGTGGATGAAAAACATCCAAGGGTCTTGTCTTTTATAAGGTACCATGACTTTGAAATTTTTACAGAACCTCTTAAGCTTTATGTGGAGAATTGGGTATGTGTATTTTATAAAGCCTATGGTAAATTACTACCTGAAAAGAGGAAAAAAAAAAGGCCCAAGAAATAAGAGATTAATTGTTAGTTTAAGGGGTAAATGTGAAGTGTGATCAAACTTTGATAAATTTGATTTCTGGTTGCAAGGTGGATATGCCATATTATTTTACTATTCGGGCATTGAAAGAAGTTAATGATCTTTGGGGTTGGTTAGACCTTTGTTGAGTGATGGTAAACCCTATGGATTGCACCGGGGGTCTCATTTGAGAAGAGTGACATTCACATCAAGGTCCGGTATTGGTTGAGTTTCATTTGTAGCAACCTTATTCCCTCCCAAAATGAGACATTTCTCTGGCACACCAAGGAAATGTTAGTGGTCACTATTATCATGAAGGAAAGGTTGAATCTGCCTCAAATAATTACCTCAGAGATTGCTATATAGGCCCCGTAAAAGTACAATTTTCTTTTCTTCCCATTCCTTATTACAGAGTTGTATTGTAGGGCAAAGGTTCCCTTTGACCCTAAGAGAGATAACTAGTACACTCCTACTTCCACAGTTGATATTACCCGACTTATTCAAGTAGAGAAGAAGAAAATTCGGGTGGATTCATCCCCGATAATTGATGTTGAGAAACTTGATAGTGGTGCCAACCAGCCCACTCCTACTACACCTCTGTCCCCTCCAGTTTCCTCTATAAGGCCTTCCATCCAAGACCCTCGGCCTATCCTCGACCATCCTCTACTATAGGCACTTTGGGGGGCCTTTTGACTTAGTTTGTGATTGTTCAGATGGGCCACATAGCTTATTCAGCAGAAGTGATGTCAGCCCAGTTGGAGGTTCAGATACCTCAGATGATTCAGGATGTGGTTAAAGTAGGTTGGTACCTATTACTGAGGAGATACATGGTATTCTTGAGACATTTCGAGCTTAAGGTACAAAGATGGATGAGATGAGTTCGTCAAAGGATACCACTACAGAGGAGATATAGTGGGACATTATGAATACCAAGATTGATTTATTGCAAACATATGTAGATTAGCTCTTGTTTTCTAATTTGTCACATTTATGGGCTGTACCATCTCAGACCCCAGTTCAGGAGAGTGTTCTAGCTGCTAAGGAGGAGGAGGATGAAGAGGATCATGAGACTGAGGATGAGGAAGATGATCAGATTGAGACTTTTACTGATAAACTGGATGAGATGCAAGTTGATGTACACGCTACTAAGCAGGTTATGTTTAAGGAATCTTTGTTGAGATCAAATGAGGAGACTTCACAGATTAGTGGTAGTGGATCTAAGCCCTCCGAGGACACCTTCAATCAGACTACTAGTCCAGTTGCTGCTTTTGAGACATCCATCACCCAGATCTATCCCCACATACTATTTTTAGAGATGAGTTGGGCAATGATGCCTAGACAGAGGCCATTTCTGTGAGCTAGTCACTGTCACAGGCTTAACACTATTTACGGGGACCCTTCTACTCATTCTTGTATTATATCTTTAGTCTTATTGTATTTAGGACAATGCTTACTTTTTAGTTTGAGGGTACTTATTTTTGGGTCTATAATATTTGATTCTGATTCTGTTTTTAATACTTTGTTTTTGGCTTGTGGTTCTGGTGCTATGATTCAGATGCTATTTTTATTTGGACTATAATAATTCTGGATTATTTTTTTCTTTATGGGTGTTTGTTTTTTGGGATAATTTGAGTGTGTGTCATGATCTGCATTTTATTTCCTTATTTCTTAGTATAGTAGTTTTTAGTATAGTTGATAAGTAAAAATCTTTTTGGTTTGGTACATAAGAGAAAAGTGTGCTAGCAATAGAATGCTTTGACTCGAATAATACTCTTGGGGAGATTTTTCATATGCAAAACTAAAAAGAAAATGACAAATTGGTTTGTGAATTGATTCACCCTTCAAAGTGTGCCCATCTTTTAAAATTTTATTTGGTTGAGTTGAAGTAGTTAGGCACTCATTTTTGTGAATAGTCGCATCTTGTTTTGACTACTCAATTACCTCCCTTGATATTTTCTATGAATACGGTGTGTCAATTGAGGAAATAAAAAGTTTTTATTCAAGTGTGTGATTGAGTGACATGAGTGGTGAGGTTTTGATTTGATCTTGTTCGATGAGTCCATCTAGAACTTGCGTGGTTCCTATATCGCTAAGCAAAGAGCATTGTGATGTTGGAGAAATGACCTTAGGCCATCAAGTTAGAGTGAGCCTTCAAATTTACGAAATCGACATCCCCATTATGAGTTGAGTGACCAATCTTTACCCCAATTTGTGCTTTGGAACCTATTTCTTGGAGAAACACATTACAAGCCTTAACCTGCTCTATTACGAATCCCTCATTTGAACAAAAACCATCTTGAAGCATGTAAGTAAGGCTTTAAACCAACTTAGGCCAAAAGACTAAGTTGGGGGTGGGGGAGCTATCGGGTGAGATTTGTGTTTGGAAGTTCATAGATTTGGGGAACATTCACTTTGTAGATTTGGGGACCATTCACTTTCTTTTCTAGTCATCCTAGAATTCCTTGTAAATACATAAAAAAGGGGAGAAAATAAAAGTAAGTGAAATAGAGTTGCAATTGTGAATTCGCCTTGTAAATGGTTAAATAGTTTAGTTTTTAAAAGGATAGGAGGAGGAAGATGACAAGTGAATCCATTAGAGTTGGTCAATAGTATGTCAAACGAAGTAAGCTTTAGGAAAATATTTAAGTTGAGGTATCATGTAGTGTGTGCTTAAAGAAGGTAAATTCAATATAACCTTATATTATCCCACCTTACCTATTTCCTACATTATAAGCCGTAAAAAGACCTTGGTGATCTCCAATATAGCATACTTTATTGTGATGAGATAGAACATATGGTAAAACCTATGGTATGGTACTTGTGTGCATGATCTTCTTGTTGAGAGAGAGTGTTTTGTATTAGTCCCTTGTTTGAATCTTGATTACTTTTTGAGAAGAGGGATATTCTTGTTGTGAGGTCACTTGATTGTATTTCTCGAACACAATTGTTAACCTTAGTTGAATTCTATAAGCATGTGCTTGGTTTGGTAGCAACTAGTCAAAACTCGAGGCTTGTAGTCCATGAATTGAGTGTTTGATAGTGGATGCTTATGCCAAAGTGTTTCAAAATCATAAGGACAAAATAGTTTTCACAAAGAAGGATGTGTTTGAACTCCCAAGTAGTACCATTTGTAGACAATGTTGATTTTATTGTGGATGCATTGATTTACTCGAGGACAAGAAAAGGTTTAAGTTGGGGACATTTCACAACTCATTTGACCTAAAATTGGTAAGAAATCACGTCCTCAATTTCATTTTGAGTCACTTTAAATGTTAATAAGTTTGTTTTTCAGGGTTAAAGCAAGAAGTGGTCAACAAAGCATAAGGAAGCAAAGATATGAAGAAATGGGGCTAAAATTGAAAAATGGCATCGCCTAAGTAGTTTGGCGATACGCCAAACTCTCTAGCTTATAGCCAAAGTAAGGTGCCCATCGCCAAAAGTAGCAGATCAGGACAGCTATGAGTGAAGTTGTTTGACGATAAGGAGGAGCAGTTTGGTGTAACACTATGAAGTTCATCCATGTGGACTCTAGATCATCAAAGTTGACAAATTCCAACCGCTGAAGCTCAATTTCAAGATAGTTCGGTGAAGAAAGGCTACTTCAGCGCATTGTCGATACGTTAGGTGATGCTATCTATCTATCATCGAAGTGACCTTGGTGGCATTTTTATAAATTCATTAGTCCATTTTTGCTTCAGCTATAAAAGGCTTTTTGGAAGCTTTCAACCCCATCTTTTACTGAAATTGAGATCTAGAAGTTGTTATAGAAACCCTAATATTGGGATTAGCATTAATCTTGATTTTCTACTTGAGATTTAAAGATTTTATTTTGAATTTTTGAATCCATGGAAGCTTTTGATGAGCATAATGGTATAATGTCTTTTTCTCTTATTATTCTTAGCTAAACACCAATTCTTAAGGGTGTGTGATGAATAATAGTTGATTAATGTATGTGTTGATTATTTGGTTCTAATTTGAGTAATAAATTGTGGGTCTAACTAAATCTCTATGTTTTAACATAATAATAGAGGTTGTAAACTCTATTCAAGCTTAGATATCTTGTTTTTCTTGAAAGAGAGAACAAGGATGAAGATATTTAGTTAGCAAATACTTAGGATTTTCTTCTTTAATAGTTAGTGCTAGAAATAGACTACTAATTTGAGGTATTGGGTTGATTATAGAAATAAACATATGGTTGTTTGAAAGAAACCCATATGAACTTTAGTGATAGATTGAAAGATTATCACTAATATCTAAAACCTAGACTACCAATCTTTTATACTTGTTGAATCAAAGGTCATTCACCCATACATGTTATCAGTGATCAAACAAGCACACCCCTAAGTCTCTCTAATATCAATTACAACTTTTGTGTTTTAATTCGTGCAAATACCCTCTTGTGATAACTACATTCTAAAGCGTTCAAAATTGGTTACAAAACCCACCATTTACTTTTATTGCATTTTAGTTATATGAGCAAGCATTTAGTGAATTATTGCACTCTAAGGTGATCCTTTCGTGTTCATTCACTGTGGGATCGACCCTGACTCATTGAGTTGGGTAAAATATTACTAGCGACTGCGTACATCAATTTTGAGTGTAATTGATTTTTATCAATTAAGTCCATGGAGTGAAGAGTGAGGTGTTCATAGACCACCGCAATTTACAACATGTGTTTACTCAGTGAGATCTACATTTGAGTCAAACAAAGTGGATGGAGTTGATCAAAGTCTATGACATATCAATCTTGTATCATCCGGGAAAGGCCAATATGGTGGCAGACGCATTGAGTCGAAAACCGACAAGTATGGATAGTTTGGCATAGTTGGAGGTGTCGAGACGTCCATTAGCTAGAGAGGTACAAACTTTGACTAATGGTTTTATGAGGTTGCAGGTGACTAGCAAGGGAGGAATGTTAGCCCATGTTGAGGCTAAGTCTACCTTCTTTGAGAAGATAAAATATAGGCAATTTGAAGACAAAAAATTGAACAACTTTAGAGAAAATATGTTACAAGGTGAGGCTAAGGAGGCCATTCTTGATAAAGAGGGAGTGTTGAGGATTCAGGGGCATGTGTTTGTGCCTCGTGTGGTAAACTTGATTTCTACCATCCTTATAGAGGCTCATAATTCTATGTACTCTATGCATCTAGGTGAAACCAAAATGTATAGAGACTTGACACAACACTATTGGTGGCGTAGAATGAAGAAATACATTATGGATTTTGTGACCAAGTGTCAAACCTATCAATAGGTTAAGTATGAGCATTGGATACTTGGTTCCACTATTCAGAGGATGCCCATTCTAGAGTGGAAGTGGGATCGAATAACCATGGACTTTGTAGTGGCTCTTTCTAAGACCCTAAGGAAATGTGAATCCATATAGGTGATTGTCGATCGATTAACCAAGTCGGCACACTTTATTCTAATATGGGTAGACAATAATGCAGCTAAGTTGGCTAAGATATATGTGAAAGATATTGTAAGACTTCATGGGGTACCTATTTCCATAGTGTTGGATAGGGGTAAACAGTTTACCTCAAACTTTTGGGAGAAATTCCAATCAAAATTTAGTACTAGATTGGACCTAAGTATTGCATTTCATCCGCAGACTGACGGGTAGTCAGAACTGATGATCTAGGTGCTTGATTATATGCTCCAAGATTGTGTGATCGACTTTGATTGTCAGTGGGACCAATAACTACCTTTGTGTGAATTTGCATACAACAATAACTACCACTTCAGCATTCTATGTCTCTTTTTGAAGCTTAAGAATATATAGATCACCAATTGGATGGTTTTTTGACTTTGAGGTGAGACCTTGGGGAACCGATATGCTGAAAAAGTCGAAGGAGAAAGTGAGGTTCATACAAGAGAAATTGGTAATGGCTCAGAATCGATAGAAAGAGTATGTAGACAATAAGGTAAGGGATGTATAATTCAAGAAAAGGTGAGAAGGTTTTGCTGAAAGTGTCACCCATGAAGGGTGTAATGTTGTTCGAAAAGAAGAGAAAGTTGAGTCTGAGGTACATCTGACACTTTGAGGTTTTGAACGGAGTAGGTTTAGTAGCCTATAGATTAGCCCTACCTTCTAGCTTGTCGGGTGTTCATCCAGTAATCCATGTGTTGATGCTCAAAATATACCATGGAGATGGAGATTACATCATTCATTGGGATTTAGAATTGTTTGACAAGGATCTCTCTTATGAAGAGGAGCCAATTGTTATCTTGGATAGAGATATGAGAAATTTGAGGACTAAAGTCATCCCATCCATGAAGATCAAGTGGATAAATTATCCGATGGAGGAAGCCACGTGGGAAACAGAGGCAGATATGCGCAAGTGCTATCCACACTTGTTCATTGATTAAGGTAATTTTTTGCTCGTCTTTTGCATCATTTTGGTTTTGGGTACTTTGGGGATGAACGAGGGATAAATTGATATGTAACAACCTAAAATGTTGTTACACTAAAATAGAGAGTAAAACTTTCGTCTAGTGTCACATCCCGAATCCCAATGAGGCGTGATTGGCACTCATAGCCGATATGGCCAGAGAGAACCAATCTTTGCTTCTATTCGTTCATATGCATGTCATAAGAAACACCATTACCAAGTAAGGAATTTAAAATGCTAATAACGGAACTCATGGGACATGTGATATCTATACATATATGTACATATGTGAAACTTGGCCATTGAGGCCATCAGGTCAATACATCATGTGTCACCTTACATCCATACACCCACATACGTCTACAAAGGCCTCTAACAAATGCATTTACCAAAACCAACTGAAAGTCGGGACAAGTCCCCGCTTTATACACTATGTACAATACCAAAACATATGAACAACTGTGACTCGGAGAAGCCCCGAACTAACTGGAGCTCACCAATGATCCACACACAACTGGCAACTTACTGGGGAGGCCTACTAGTACCTGTGCCTGCAACAAGTAAGGTAAATCCCCCAAGAGGGGTCAGTACGAAGAAAGTACTGAGTATGTAAGGCTCAAATGAAACTGTATCATACATAAATATTTCAATGAATTCAAATGCAAATGAATAATCAACATGAATAAGTCAACATTTTGCACTTTGGGAACCATGTGTATTGCTTTCGTTACTTTCTTTGCTTCTTTACTTCAATGCTTATTCATCTTTGTCTGTGCTATATTGTACCCGGGCCCCAACTGATCAGTGGGTCTTTACATAACATAATGTTAAGTTGGGATCGGCTCGATCTAGTATTATGCCTCTAGAGCTGCCACCCATGAATCAACATATCAAGATCGACTCGAGCTAGGTTATTACCTCTAGAGCTGCCACCCATTCCAACATATCAGGTTCGGCTCGAGCTAGGTTATTACCTCTAGAGCTGCCCCCTGTCAGGATCGGTCCGAGCTAGGCTTATGCCTCTAGGACTGCCCCCTGATCAACCAATCTCGGGATCGGCTTGAGCTAGGAATTTTTTCCCCCAAAGCTGCCACCCTTACTCAATCATTAACCACATATGCATTACTTTGATCTTTACTTTGAGATTGATACTTTGAGATTGATACCTTTACTTGTGAGAGATTGATAATTTGCTTATGAGAGACTAATACAATGATAATCACAACTTTATTTGAAGCTTTGGATCAATAATCAATGAGCGAGAGACATGTGAATAAACATTATTGGAACATATCCTTATTGGAAACATAACACCATTGGAACCATTAGACAATAAGCAATGAACAACACACATGAATAATAACCTCTTTTGGAACTTTGGAACACAACCTTATTGGACTTTTGGAATATTGCCAATGAATATGAGACATGTGGTTCACAACTGCTCAATGAATAGGAGATATATGAGTAACACTAGTCAACTACCGGATACGGAATACCTTAGAGCATTTGGGAATCAAATGAGTACTATGACAATGTGAGCATCACATGATGCAGAAGGATATAGAAGAGTAACCTTACATACCTTTACTTCCAAGTATGAGTACACAAGTCTATATATATGAACGCAACAGTCTAGTTTCTTCCTTATGTTTCACTCTACATTGCAAGTCCATAATGGAACTCTCATTCACAACTATTTATCATACAAGTGTACAAATGACAATGAACTATATAACTACCATATAACATCATTTCACTCCTTACAATACACCCCGCTGCATTATCATACGAACAACACCATAACATTACACACATTGACCAAGAGATCATACATCAATAGCATTTCACACCACACTTACCCTTTATGCCCTCTCATTATCATTCCGCCACATTTATTCTTCTCAATTTGCCTCATAACAACTTACAAACAACAATAAATACTTACTACAGTCCAACACGCCTCCATACGACACTTTAAAGTCATTAAAACGGCACCACAAGTTGCTAATTATATCCATAAAGGGTATAGGGGCCTTCGCGGGTCAAAGGGAGACAAAAACATGTAAAAAGGGGTTTTGAAAGTGACCTGCTCTGCCACCTATGCCCGATGCCCTTTGACAGCAGCCAGAGGCATCTGTGCCCGCAGGTGCCTCCGTCTGCGGGGGCGGATGCCCGTTTTGGTCCGAAATGGTCTTTTTGGGGTCTTTTTATGCAATGAATGGTCCATGATCATAAACAAACTTATTTTCACATATTTTTGATCATCTTGAATACCCAAAATCATCCATGGTCTCACAACACACAATAACATCACCAAAACGACACTTTACGGTCAATACGTCACCAAAACCATAACCAATTTCACAATAGAAATTCCAAACATTATACACCATGACAAAACAAGGAAATACTATAATCACATCTCACATGTGAATATTAACTCCATCATGTTCACTTCCTTCAAGACCACAAGTCTATGTTCATGTTTACAAGGCAAAACCATTCTCCGATTTAGCAAACATGTAACTTTACACAGATAGTTAACTTCTCAATACTCCAACAACACAACCAACATAATATACACCACCTATCATGAATAAAATATATTAAACCATCATAATAAACACTTACCAAAACTTGTACAAGGATGATCTTGGCCAAGGGAATGACTTAGGGTTCTTGAGAGACAAAAAGAAATCTTTGGTAAAGTCTAGAAAAGCATGAGAGTCCAAGTGCAATAAAAATATGATTTTTATCTCTTTATATAGTCCCTAAAGTTACTCTTATCTCTTCCTTAGCATTAAATGCCAGGGTTGATTTGGTCAAATGGAGTGAATTGGAAGAATGGGTCAAAAATCCCATGTTGGGCCATGTCTTCCTTATGATTTTGGGCTTCACTTATGGCCTAATTGTACAAGGCTTATTAATTCCCAAAATTTAATGAATAATTCACAAACTATCTCATGTTTTACTAATTCCATAAATGTAAATTTAGTCGTATAGGTTCGACAACATACGGGGTGTTACACCTCCTACAAAGGTCTAATCCCATGTACTAGGACCAATATCAATTATCTGATCAATAACCTTACAAAGTACATACTTTTGACTCTTGACACTTAAGTATCCATTGTTCAACATTGTTGAGTAGGGTTTGGTAGATACGGGGTGTTACATTCTTCCCCCCTTAGGAACATTAGTCCTCGAATGTTAACAACGTCATCTCATGTTTAACAAATGCATTTCTATGCATATACTCATATAGATACTTACTTAGTCTTTCTCCACTTTTGCACTTTGCATTGGTGACGCTTTCAAGAGTATTTACTCAGCTATGACCACAACATCTTCTATACCATAACGATATGTTCTTTTCACTATACTAAACCCACCGACAAGTGAAAATATTTCCATTAACATAACTCGTAACCCCAATGTACTATTAAATTCACGGTAGTCTATTAAGTAACATACGATAGGGTAAAGCTCGAATCAACCACTAATATACATCATATGAAAAATATGATAATATACTTGTACCTTCATTAGGGGGTGCCTCTTCATTCAGCCGGTCCACTAGAGCATAGGTACAATTTTGGGCTTCACTGGAACTAGCTGCCCCTCTAAAATCTCTACCACGACCAATAAACTGAGCGTCTCTGCCTGGGGAAAGAATCGATGCTGATGATGCAATGATTGACCCCGTAGGTCATGCTATACCACTCTCACCCCTTTGTGGGAATTCTCTCATCCTATGCCTCACTGCGCCACACCAGAAACAAGCATTTGTCCCTACTAAACATATACCTACATGAACACGCCAGCAGTACTGACACTGCTGACGAGGAAATCCTACTGCCTGTGAGCCTTGCTCTTCACTACCCTGTCCAGATGGACTACCTCTAGACCCTCGGAATTAAGAGTGAGCACCTACTATGGAATGAGAGAATAAGGGTCTAGGCGGTAACATTCGAGATCTAGATTCTTCTGGGGACACCATAGATTGCCCCATAGATCTTGCCCTTTTTAATGGCTCTTCCTCAGATTTCTGTGTCCTTTTTCTGTCTTTGATCTTTCATTTTCTGGGCAAAGTCCTGAATTCTCGCTATATCCATATCTTTGTTCAAGGCAGCAATGGTGCAGTCTCTTACCAAATATGGCTCTAATCTGTCCATGTATCAATGGACCCTGTCCGACATTGTAGCCACCACATTCGGAGCATATTGAGCCAAGGAATTAAACTGAAGACTGTATTCTTGAACAGTCATGTTCCCTTGGCGTAAATTCAGAAACTGATCTGCACGTGCCTCCCGAATTTCATAGGGGAGGTAATGATCAACGAATGTTGTTTTGAATTCTTCCCAACCAGCTGGGAGTGCATCAATACCCCTTGATCTTTTCTAGTCTTCATACCATAATATTGCTTCGTCTTTCAGTCTATAGACCGCAAGTTCCACCGTTTCATCCCCAGTCACATGCATAACTTCTAGAGCCCTCTGGATTTGATCCACAAAGTCCTGGGGATCTTCTTCCAAGTCTGACCCAGTGAATATAGGAGGGTCCAATTTTAGAAAGTCCTGTGTTCTGCGACTCGCCTCTCTAGCCGCATCATCCTCATTTGTCGTCGGACCAACTCGTCCTTTACTTTGTGCTGCCACTAACTGTGTCAACATATGTACTGAATTTTAAAGATCCTGATCTGTGGCATTCATTGGTGGTTCTGCAGGTACTTCTCTACCTCTTGGCTCTTCTGGAGCTAGAAAAGTAGAGGAGGACTGCGATGCAATTTCATCATTTGCTGCTAGTCAGGTGGTAGTCTACTCATTCCTTCTTCAGCAGGTATATCCACCTGCTTTCCTTTACCTCTACCTCTTCTTGTCATTGGCATTGTTACTATACCATAGAAAAATAATTATCATGATCAGATTCAATTCAGCTTACAACACTGGCTCTATTGCACGATCTAGAAGTGAAGAAAAGAAACAACATCCTAAATGTCCTGTAGCCTCCTACTTATAAATATGGTGCACAACACATTGATAAGTAAGACTCTACTCAGACACGGCTTTGTATACACCCTTAGAACGAACTGCTCTGATACCACTTTTGTCACACCCAGTATCCCAATGAGGCGTGATTGGCACTCGTAGCCGATATGGCCCGAGAGAACCAACTTTGCTTCTATTCGTTCATATGCATGTCATAAGAAACACCATTACCAAGTAAGGAATTTAAAATGCTAATAACGGAACTCATGGGACATGTGATATATATATATATATATATATGTACATATGTGAAACTTGGTCGTTGAGGCCATCAAGTCAACACATCATGTGTCACCTTACATCAATACACCCACATACATCTACAAAGGCCTCTAACAAATGCATTTACCAAAACCAACTGAAAGTCGGGATAAGTCCCCGCTTTATACACTATGTACAATACCAAAACATATGAATAACTGTGACTCAGAGATGCCCCAAACTAACTGGAGCTCACCACTGATCAGCACACAACTGGCAACTTACTGGGGAGGCCTACTAGTACCTGTGCCTGCAACAAGTAAGGTAAATCCCCCAAGAGGGGTCAGTACGAAGAAAGTACTGAGTATGTAAGGCTCAAATGAAACTGTATCATACATAAATATTTCAATGAACTCAAATGCAAATGAATAATCAACATGAATAAGTCAACATTCTGCACTTTGGGAACCATGTGTATTGCTTTTGTTACTTTCTTTGCTTCTTTACTTCAATGCTTATTCATCTTTGTCTGTGCTATATTATACCCGGGCCCCAACTAATGAGTGGGTCTTTACATAACATAACGTTATGTTGGGATCGGCTCGAGCTAGGATTATGCCTCTAGAGCTGCCACCCATGAATCAACATATTGGGATCGACTCGAGCTAGATTATTACCTCTAGAGCTTCCACCCATTCCAACATATCAGGTTCAGCTCGAGCTAGATTATTAACTCTAGAGCTACCCCCGTCAGGATCGGTCCGAGCTAGGCTTATGCCTCTAGGACTGCCCCCTGATCCAAAAATCTCGGGATCGACTTGAGCTAGGCATTTTGCCCCCAAAGCTGCCACCCTTATTCAATTATTAACCACATATGCATTACTTTGATCTTTACTTTGAGATTGATACTTTGAGATAGATACCTTTACTTGTGAGAGATTGATACTTTGCTTATGAGAGACTGATACAATGATAATCATAACTTTATTTGAAGCTTTGGATCAATAATCAATGAGCGAGAGACATGTGAATAAACATTATTGGAACATAGCCTTATTGGAAACATAACACCATTGGAACCATTAGACAATAAGAAATGAACAAGACACATGAATAATAACCTCTTTTGGAACTTTGGAACACAACCTTATTGGACTTTTGGAATATTGCCAATGAATATGAGACATGTGGTTCACAACTGCTCAATGAATAGGAGATATATGAGTAACACTAGTCAACTACCGGATACGGAATACCTTAGAGCATTTGGGAATCAAATGAGTACTATGACAATGTGAGCACCACATGCTGCAGAAGGATATAGAAGAGTAACCTTACATACCTTTACTTCCAAGTATGAGTAAACAAGTCTATATATATGAACGCAATAGTCCAGCTTCTTCCTTATGTTTCACTCTACATTGCAAGTCCATAATGGAACTCTCGTTAACAACTATTTATCATACAAGTGTACAAACGAAAATGAACTATATAACTGCCATATAACATCATTTCACTCCTTACAATACAACCCGCTGCATTATCATACCAACAACACCATAACATTACACACATTGACCAAGAGATCATACATCAATAGCATTTCACACCACACTTACCCTTTATGCCCTCTCATTATCATTCCGCCACATTTATTCTTGTGAATTTGCCTCATAACAACTTATAAACAACAATAAATACTTAATACAGTCCAACACGCCTCCATACGACACTTTGAAGTCATTAAAACGGCACCACAAGTTGCTAATTATATCCATAAAGGGTATAGGGGCCTTCGGGGGTCAAAGGGAGACAAAAACATGCAAAACGTGGTTTTGGAAGTGACCTAAGCTGCCACCTGCGCCCTAAGGTGGATGACCTATGCCCGCAGATGCCCTTTGCCAGCAGTCAGAGGCATCTGCACCCGCAGGTGCCTCCGTCTACGGGGGCGGATGCCCGTTTTGGTTCGAAATGGTCTTTTTGGGGTCTTTTTATGCAATGAATGGTCCATGATCATAAACAAACTTATTTTCACATATTTTTGATCATATTGAATACCCAAAATTATCCATGGTCTCACAACACACTATAACATCACCAAAACGACACTTTACGGTCAATACGTCACCAAAACCACAAACAATTTCACAATAGAAATTCCAAACATTATACACCATGACAAAACAAGGAAATACTATAATCACATCTCACATGTGAATATTAACTCCATCATGTTCACTTCCTTCAATACCACAAGTCTATGTTCAAGTTTACAAGGCAAAACCATTCTCCGATTTAGCAAACATGTAACTTTACACACATAGTGAACTTCTCAATACTCCACCAACACAACCAACATAATATACACCACCTATCATGCATAAAATATATTAAACCATCATAATAAATACTTACCAAAACTTGTACAAGGATGATCTTGGCCAAGGGAATGACTTAGGGTTCTTGAGAGACAAAAAGAAATATTTGGTAAAGTCTAGAAAAGCATGAGAGTCCAAGTGCAATAAAAATATGATTTTTATCTCTTTATATAGTCCCTAAAGTCACTCTTATCTCTTCCTTAGCATTAAATGCAAGGGTTGATTTGGTCAAATGGAGCAAATTGGAAGAATGGGTCAAAAATCCCATGTTGGGCCATGTCTTCCTTATGATTTTGGGCTTCACTTATGGCCCAATTGTACAAGGCTTATTAATTCCCACAATTTAATGCATAATTCACAAAATATCTCATGTTTTGCTAATTCCATAAATGTAAACGTAGTCGTATAGGTCCGACAACATACGGGGTGTTACACCTCTTACAAAGGTATAATCCCATGTACTAGGCCCAATATCAATTATCTCATCAATAACCTTAAAAATTACATACTTTTGACTCTCGACACTTAAGTATCCATTGTTCAACATTGTCGAGTAGGGTTTGGTAGATAAGGGGTGTTACACCTAGTTTCCCCCTAAACAAAAATTTTAAAACATCTAGAATGGCCTAGTTTTAGGCAAATTTTGAGTATGTGGTGGTCTAGGGAAATCTGGTAGTTATTAGCGTATTTATTGGTGATTTTGAATGGTTTTTTGTTAGAGTACAAGTTTAGGAAGTAGTATAAACTTTCGATGCATAGAACGGATTAGTAAAACTTCGATTATAGTGACTACCGTGAAAGGGTCAATTCGTAATGTCAAAAAATGAGAAGTGTATTGTGAAATGGCCAGAGCTGGGACTGAATCTTGAGCTACTTATCTGGTATCACTACAGCGGCCGAAGTGTTTCTTTAATGACAATCCTTTTGGCCTAGGTGACGCTGCACCAACGAAAACGCAGAAAATCAACTTTAAGTCAGAAACTTTATTTTTTATTCCCATTATTTCAAAAACTCATCCCAGGGCTAAGAGAAGGCGATTTTTATCTAGGTTTGGGGGGGGGGGTTCCATCTTTGAGGTAAGATTCTTACACTTCAAACATGAATCTCTCTTTTAGATTCTTAGGGTTGCACGAATCAAGGCCTTAGTTGAAATTGTGGTTAGCCCTATGTTGTTGTTTTTTCATGAAATTGGTAGGAAATGGTTGTTTTATTAGTTTTTATTGATACTAGGGTTTTATAAAACACTTCTCATGGTAGAATTCATGTTTGCAAGTTAAAATATGGGGCATTCAATAGGCTAAAGGGTAGAAAAATCCTAGAATGATGAACTAGGTCAAGTTCATAGGTTGAAATTGGTAGGTATGGATTTATAATGCTTAGAAGTATGAATTTTTTTGTTGAATCATGTTTATTTGTTGATTATAATAAAGAACGACTAGAAATTAAAAGGAAAGGCAAGACTGTGGCTAAATAGCGTTTTGGGTATGAAATTGAGATAGGTTATGGTTTAATAGTAGTGTAGACTTCCTTGAATCTATGCTTATATATGATTTGGATGTATATGATTTTTTTTTGGGAATTACTTGTGATTATTGACAATATCATGCATTGACCATTGGATTCTGAGATAATATTGAGATGTTGTTGGATCGGGTGCCACACCGATACTGTTATTTGGATCGGGTTTCATGCCGACACCATTATTGGATCAAGTACCAGATATTTACAAGTACATGGACTCAGCTCATCCTCTACAGGTCATAGCTAAGAGTCCCTACTAACTCTAGTGCGTGTGTAAATCTTGCATGCATGCAATCATCATTTTCATTGTACTTATACTATGGTGAACCTTGTTGAAAGAATTTTTTTAAGTTTAATTGTTGTACTTGTATACCTGTATTCCTAATAAGATGAAGTGTTATGACTATACATTTCTTGGCATCTAATTATGAGTTGTGTCTTAATTACTTCTTACCTGCATTTCACTTGCTTATATGTATGGTGTTGAGTTGAGTCAGCTGATGTTACCTACCAGTACTTAGTTGTTGTATTGATACTACCTGTGCTCTTGTTTTTGTTGAGTGCAAAGCATCTTTCAGCATTTGAGAGAAGACCTAGGCTCTAGTTGGTGACTCCAACATCGAGTCAAGGGTGTGCACCATGTACGGGCAGCCATTGGATCATCCTGACTGGTTCGTGTCCTCTGTTTTGGGACATTGACATTTCTTTTATTTAGTATTTTTTTATAATTGGTTTAGACTTTGTTTTTGATACTTTTAGGTATTCTTATATGTTGGCTTTTGGGTCTGGGGGTTGTAATAATTAGAGATACTTCCTCAATCTCATTTGTTTTGAATTATTAAATAAGTTAGTAATGAACTCATTTTGTTAAGATTGTGTTCAAGGAGTTACGTAGTAGTTAATTGATGAAGGTGACTTGTGAGGGTCCTTTGGTAGCTGGTTAAGGGCTGGGTTAGATGGTTCTCCCACTATAGAGTTAGGTTGGTGCCACTCATGGCCGATTGGGTCGTGACAATGTGAGAAAAATAAAGTTGATTTTATACTCATAATTGCTCCCAAAATAGAGTTCCTATGGCCTTTTAAATAGTTCTATTCTTGTTTCTGAAGTGTATATGCTCGCAAGTGTGTATTTCCTTACGTGTATGTTTAGTTTTTGTTTCTTAAGTGTGTATGCATATGGTGTGGTGGTATATGATTCAACGTAAAATTGTCCTTTACATATTCTTTGGACTAAAACAAGTTTGCCAAAGAAAGATGTGTCATCAAAGTTAACTCCTCTCCAAGCAAATATTTAGATTTAGCTTAGCATAGCTTAAAGAAATCATTCTATTTAGTAATTCAAGTTCCCGTCTTTAATGTGTCCCTAATCTATCTTGCCTCTTGACATACCATAAGAAACACTCTATTTGCAGCATCTTTGAAGTCCCTTTAGAGAAATTTTTTGAATTTGGTCATGATTATGTATGTTGGTCTGAAACACTCTATTTGCAGAATCTTTGAAGTCCCTTTAGAAATATTTGTTGAGTTTGGTCTTGATTATGCATCTTGGTCTGAAGTACCTTTCTTCGTTAATTCCTTTTATTTTTATATGATAACCTTACAATATAGGTGCTCTTTAATTCCTTGAGTTAATTTTAAATTCTGCACGTTATCATTAAATTCCCTTTTGTTGATTAAATTATCATAGTAGTCACTGCTTGTGATGATACTAATCCCTTTTTTTAGGGGAAAGTACATCCATGCCCTATAGGAGACAACTATTACAATTAAATGCTCCCTTATATAAAACGTCCCCCAAACTAATTACGTAAAATGCCCCCTTCCTTTTAGCTTTAGTTATTTATCTCCCTTTTAATTCTTTTCCTTTTTATTTCTCTACTTCTTTTGTTTTCTTTTTTTTTTCTCGTTTCCTTTTTTCTTTTTATGCTTCTTCGTTTATTTATTTTTTTCGTAAAACTATTTTATTCTTTATTTTATTTTTACACCATAATCTAATTCACACTCAATTTTTATTTTATATACTCCCTTTTTTCTTCTTTTTTCTTTCTTTTCTTTTTTTCTTACTTTTTTCTCGTTTATTTCTTTATTCATTTATTTTTTTTTCTCTACTTCTTTTTTTCTCTTTTTTCCTGCTTTTATTTTTTCCTGTTTTTTTTCCTTTATTGGTTCCTTTTATTTTTGCATTTTTTTATTTTTTATTTTCTCTTTGTTTTTTAATTTTTTTATTTCTTGTTTTTTTTCTATTTTTTGCATTTATTTCTTTATTCTTTATTTTTGCATTTTTTCTCCACAACCTAATTTCATGTTTTTGGTCGTTTTATATTTTCTTATTTTATTTATTTCTTTTCTTTTGTAATTTTATTTGATTCTCTTTTCTTTTTTATTTCTATTTTTTTTTTATTTGCTTCAATCCATAATTATACCATCACAATATATATATATATATATATATATATATATATATATATATATATATGGTATCATTGATGTCTGCTTCAATCGTTAGTGAGTCCTCCATGATACCATCATAGTATATCTATATATACTATCATGGTATCATTGATGTCTGCTTCAATCCTTCAGTCAGACCTCCATGATACCATCATATATATGTATATATACTGACATGGTATCATTGGGTTTGCTTCAGTCCATAATGATATAATCATAATATATCTATATACTGTGTAACAGCCCGAGAATCCCAAACTAAGATTAGGAACATGCTTCGAGTATATGCGAAATCAAACTTCATGTTTCAGCTGTATTATAAGTGATTTATACATGTATTAACGCCACAAGTAACTCCTAGCTCATAGCCAATTTGAAACCTTCCATACCGGTGGTTTTCTTGTGAAGGATCTTGCTATAGTCAACTTCAAACGAGCATAATTCCTAAGTTCTGATGCATTTCTGATCTCAAGACCCACCAAATGATAGATATTTGAATTACCTTTCCAACTCATAAAGATTCACCTTATTCTGATGTCGGAGCTAAGAGGTATGGCCATTTTAGTAAAGCACTATCCAACAGTGAGAACATACGAGTGTAGGTTACAACGTACGATCTTACCATGCTTCCGTATGATCGAAACAGTCCCAAAAACTTGAAAGTTGACTTGCATACCTTCCAACCATGAGAGAAAACCCTGACCGTGCTTTGAAACCACGATTAAAGGCACGATCGTGACTTCAAAACTTGATCCGGCTTGAACTCCCAAGCTACAAACAAAGGCACGATTGTACCATGGCTCATCTGATAATGTTTAGAGAACCCAAAAGTCTAGCCCATACAATGATCACAACCCACAATCGTAGGTAGGACCCGTGATTATGGGAAGGTCTCGTGGGTTCCTCCCAAAAATTTTTCCAGTATGTTTTTATAAGGGCACCTTAGTTTTTTCCCACTCTTTTAACATCAAAACTATGTCATTTAAGACTTCCCAAAGCTAATTACTAAGGTTAATATCACCCTAACCCCTCATTACATAGAAAACACTCGACACTTAGAAATTTCAAAACAAAAAAGGCGATTTTTCTTTCTCCAAAGCAGAGTTAGGGTTTTCAACTTCAAGCTCCCAAGTTCAAGGATTATTCAGGGTTTTCATTTCCAGGTATGTGGGATTTCATCAATGGGTATCCTTTCACACATTGAGTCCCAAAGTAAACTCAAATCCGCAGTTTAATTTCTTCCTCAAAGCCTAGGGTTCATGAATAATGTAAATTCCTTGATATCCTAGTTCTTTGATCTCATTGAGTTATAAACCCATGTTTTAAATATGATTTTCAGTATCATTACATGTGTGATATTATAAAACCTAATTATATTATAAAAACCATGATGTTTGGATTTGAGTTATTACATTCCTTAATTCACTCAATTTATGGAATTATCATGATAGTTGCATTCTTCAGAGATGGCGGGTTATGAACACCCAATGACCTAAGATTTCATGCATATATTTCTAAGTATTATATTCTCTAGATTATATGTTTGAATTCTATCAGATAATACAGTTATTTCCAGTCTTCAAAATATTACTATTGTTGAGCATTTCAGTTATCAGCGTCATTCAGTTGGGAGTAGGACTTAGCACCGAGCAGACGCAGGGATGAAGGCTCACTCGTCAGCTAGGCTGAGACTTTTAGTAGAAGTCCCTAAGTCCCAGAACTACGGTGCCATCATAGGTTCTAAAGGGTCGCCCATCAGACTAGGTTTGACTCCTTAGTCCTTTCAGACATCAGTTTAGTGGATCCACGTCAGTCAGTGTTCGTACCCCTGACAAGGTACTGAACACCCTTCCATCTGAGGTTACAGGTTGGACCCTAGTTAGCTCATATTGGGGTATGTTTATTACTGGTAGCTCTCATAGTCCACAGTTCATAGTTTAGATTTAGATAATTGTATGACATTGTATTCAATTGTTAAACTTATCATACAATACATTTTTATTACTCGGTCTTGCATCAGTTTACCATGTCACATGCATCATGTTCAGCCTATATCATTATTTTCCTATCTCATATACTTACATTCAAAGTACTGATCGCATACCTTCTTTTGCACTATATTGTCTTATAATATAGGTGCAGATGTTCAGCATCCGGACCACACTTAGTACGATTCCATATTATATCAGCAGCAGTGTCGGTGAGTCCTCATCATTCGAGGGCCAATCATCAGTCTTTCTTTTTAGTACTATTAAGTTTCAGATAGTTGGAGTTGGTTAGGGGCTTTTCCCAACAAGTCATATGATTTAGAGGCTTTCAGACAGATAGTTAGATTTTTAGCATATTATTTATGTCAGACAGTCTTAGTTTTGATATCTAGTATTGATTTCACTTTTATTATGATGGTGAAAATTTTAGTTTAGCTTTCTTACAGTATTATATTAGTTATTTTCAGTATTCTTAATGTCATGCCAGGCCATGGGTTAGTTTGGGGTCACTCGTGACTTTAAGCACCGTGTTATGACTAGGGGGTAGTCTCAGGTCGTGACATACTGTCATTGTATTATTGATGTCTGCTTCAATCCTTCAGTGAGACCTGTATGATACCATCATAGTATATCTATATACTGTCATGGTACTGTTGATGTCTGCTTCAATTCTTCAGTTAGACCTCCAAGATACCATCATCGTATATATATATATATATATATATATATTGATATGGTATCAATTGATTTGCTTCAGTTTGTAATGACACCATCACAGTATATCTATATACTGTCATGGTATCATTGATGTCTACTTGAATACTTCAGTGAGACCGCCATGATACCATCATATTATATCTATATTTTGTCTTGATAATATTGATGTTTGCTTCAATCCTTCAGTCAAACCACCAAGATACCATCACAATATATATATATATATATATATATATATATATACTAAAGCAAATCTTAATAATACCATGTAAGTATGTATATATATATATATATATATATATACATATATACTTACATGGTATTATTGAGATTTGCTTTAGTCTGTAATGATACCATGACAGTATATCTGTATACTGTCATGGTATCATTGATGTCTGCTTTTATCCTTTAGTGAGACCTCAATAATACCATTATAGTATATTTATATATTGGCATAGTATCATTGGTGTTTGCTTCATTCCAAGTGATACCATCATTGTATATCTATATACTATCAAGGTATCTTTAATGTCTGCTTCAATCCTTCTATGAAACCTCCATGATACCATTACAATATATCTATATACTTACATGGTATCATTGAGATTTTATTTAGTTCATAATGATACCACTACAATATATCTATATATGAATAGGCGAGAGAAATTGAAGCTTCTGATAGCTCTCTTATCTCTCTAGCCTATGACCTCCAAACCCTAGCTTCCCACCTTCCATGGCCTCGATCAGTGGCTAGTCATCATTGGTGACTGGCCAGGTTCCTACCATTCATTCAATATCCTAATTCCTTCGGCTAAAATCACCTATCAAAAACCCTCCCAAACAACACACAACCCCAATTGGTAATTATGCCACAATAACAAACCTTATGACAAAGGTAAAGTCTCCCACTAATAAAATAGAAATAGCTCATATTCCTATCAAGTAGATTGATTTTAAGGATGATATTCCTGTAGATAAATGGACAGAACAAGAAGTGAACTGGATGAATATAATTCAGAACCTAAAATGCGTAGTGGTTTGCAAATTTTCATACGGATAGCTGAAGTTATCAGAGTTGAGAGAAGAAATACCAAAACAATGTGGTATTAAAGGTGATTGTAAGATAGGATTCATTCACAACAGGCATGTTCTAATAAAATTGGAGTTAGTTAAAGATTTCATAAATATAATGTCCAAAAATGCTTATTACAAAACTGGAAAGGATGGTAACTCGTATTAAATGCGTCCTATTATCTATGATGCTAATTTCAAGTCAGAGGAAAAAACCACACAAGTTCTAGTCTTAATTTATTTTTTAGATCTCTTACTGACCTTCTTTGTCAAAGAATCCCTATTTTTTCTTGCATCTTCTATTGGAAAACTACTACATTTGGATGTGACAACAATTAATAAAACATGACCAAGTTGTGCTAGGGTTTAAGTGCAATTGAATTTGTTGGCCAAAAGGCATCAACATGCAATGATGGAGATAGAAAATGAAGCTACAAAAGAAGTCCAGAGCATTAAAGTGAAGATTACGTATATTATGGTTCCTACTTAGTGTAAGAGATGCAAATTACAAGGACATGAGGAGCATAAGTCCAGAGTATTGCATCCAAAACTAAGACAAGAACTAGATACACCTGAAAAGAAGATACAACAAAGTCATGATCAACAAAAGGATTAGCAGCAAATAGGATGGAAATTTGAGAGAGGACAGAGAAAGTGGTACCCGACTAATAGAAGGTTTATAAGCAATAAATATGCAGATACAATCTTGAGTGAAAAGGCTATAGCAACAGAAGAGGCCATTACTACCTCCAATCCCTTTGTTGTTCTTAATGAGGGAGGTCAAGGTGAAGCTTTGAAAGACAATATTGATCCTGCTGCAAAGAGTCAGGAAAATGGTACAAGAGACTGGGTAGAGAGGGCATTTGAAACTGTAGAGAATAGGGATGAAACTCCAATACACAAGTAGAAAGATATCATTTCAAATAAATAAGAAAGCAGTAAGAAGACATGTCTACAGAATAAAGGGGAGAGCAGTTCTAAGTAGGGAGACAGAGTGGAGATGGAGTAAGAAATCAACTTGGAGGATGAATAAATTAATCCCATAGCTAAGCAGCAGCAGAAGGCACTGATTTGCCAAGACTCTAAAATTGGTCTACCATTGGCAATAGTTACAGGGAGTAAGTTAGAAGAGCAATTTAATAAAAGCAGTCTAGTGGATGATGATTTATATGTCAATGAGTCTTTAGTAGATACAGGGTAGCAACAACTTTTGGAGCTAGAAGCAGCTCCTAATTAGAAGAGCCCTATCAGAATTTTACTTGACTTAGTTACACACCAGGTTGATGAGATCCCTACAATAACAACTGAGTCAAAAGCTAAATTTATAAAAGAAGAGGAAGGGGAAGATGATAATGAGATGGACCATGTTATTAGGCAAGCAGAATTGATTCTAAAAACAGTAAAAAGAGCATCAACAAGGGGAAGAAACATAATACATATCAGTTACCAAAGTGGGTAATTCTAAACAGAATGGTGGTTGCCACTAAATTTTATAAATGATGATGAAAGCACTTTTTTGGAATATTTGATCTGTTAACACTCACCAGGCATTTAATAGACTACAAATGCTTAATAGGCATCACAAGTTCTTTTTAATAGCTCTTATGGAGCCTTTCCAACATATGGGCAAGGTATAGAAGAAGATTAAATATGCACAGTGCAAGAGCTAATGTCAATGGCAAGATTTGGTTCTTTATAAGAGATTATGTAGAGGTGGAGATTGTGAGTGATTCGTACCAACAAATTATCATTCAAATCTTGATTCTAAATGAGCAGAAACATAAGTTGATTTCTCTGGTATATTCAAAGTGCACAAAAGCTGAAAGAATTCCTTTATGAAGTAATATATATAACTTGGAAAATACCAATTTTGGATAGATGATAGGGGGAGATTAATGCCATTTTAAATGAGGAAGAGAATAGCGGGTCTATCAGTTATATAACAGGAGATAGAAGATTTTGCCTTTTGTGTAAACTCCTGTGAACTTGATGAAATTCCTTTCAAGGGAAGCCCCTTTGCTTGGTGTAATGGTAAAGCAGGGATTGAATGTATTTTTGGGAGGTTGGATAGATTGTTGACAATGTAACTCTTAAGAACAGGTTTACAAGATTAGGGGTTGAGAACCTGCCCAGGACTGGTTCTGATCATGCACCACTATTTCTCACCATGAAGAAAGGTTCACAACTATTTGCAAAACCTTTTAAATTTCTTTCTTTCTAGTTAAGATTGAGGTTGTGAGGCAGCATTAGAGAACTTATAAGGTGGGCAATAGCTTCTGGTTATTTAAGAATAAGATAAAAAATGTGAAGAATGCTTTGTGTAGATGGACTAGAGGCGGGTATGGTGACATATTTTAGCAACTTGCGATTAGAGAAGAAATAGAGTTGATAAAAGAAAAGTTATTTGAAGAATCGCCCACACAACAGAATAGAATAGTGTTCATGTGGCACAAGCAAAAGTGAAGAAATATCCTCACTTTAAGGAGCAATTCTAGAGATAAAAGCTGGCATTACATGGTTTGAAAAGAGAGATAAAAACACAAGCTTTTTTAATAGTCTTGTTAAAGGGAAAAGGAAGAGATTACAGCTAAGCAGAATCAAAAATGTTAATGGTAACTAGATTGAGGACATAAATTTAATTGCAGAGGAAGCCATAAAATGTTTTAAGGATCAGTTGACATAGGATAAAGAAGGCACTAGCTTTGAGTTACTGAATCATCTACCAAAAATATTTTCTGAGGAGCATAATGAGATCTTGAATGTTGCTTGATAACACTCAAATTATACCATTCAAAGTATAAGCAGTTGTTGTCTATGTAATTACACAACTTAGGAGTGGGGTCGAATCCACGAGGAATGAAAGCAATAGCTTCACCTCTAAGTGTCAAAAGCAACTAATGTCTGCTCGTAATGCTGTAAAAATAATGAAAAAAAGTAAATGGGGGGTTTGTTTTACACATTTTGTTATCAACAATATTAATCATAGTTTGGGATGAAAAGTTTGAGCTATAAATAGGTGTAATAAGGGTTTGGGGTTATGCTATCTTGAGAGTGAGTACATACGTGGATAGTTGAGTATTTGCCTAAATTCAATTAATAGCTATGGGTAGGCTAGATTATAGGTTTTTGGTGCTAATCTTTCAATTAAACACCAAAATATCACAAGTGGGTTCTTTCGAACACCTCACAAGTTTGACTATATAACTAATCTAACACCTCAATTACAATCCTTATGTGTAAGGGACACTATTAAATGACAATCATCACGTTATTGGTAACTACTACTCCTCACCCTTATTCCCTTTATCAAGGATTATAAGGGTTCTAGTGTTAACTAGAGTTTGCAACCTCTAATTATAGGTGAAGAACATGGAGCAGAAGTATAATCCATAACAATTAACTAATTAGGAAGACAAATAAACAACACCCAAATAATTATCACTACTCATCCAAACAAAACCCCAAGTTAAGAAATTAGCTACTCATAGAGAGAGAAAGAGGAAATATACCCAAATTCTCATTCAAATCCCATCAGATCCAAGATAATCACAAGAAATGGAATCCAAATTCAATGGAAAGCACAAGAAAGTAACAAATTTCACACTAGGGTTTCAACTTTAAGTTTCTTATGATCAAAAATTACAAAAGATGGAGTTTCAGATCTGAAAAATCCCTTTTAAAGCTTAAAATTTGCTTTTCAGCTAATTACAAAAATGCCACCACACTGGTCATCTGTTGGCGCACCTAATAGTACAGGTGGCCACCTACGTACATAGGTCAGTGGCGCAAGTGAGCTTCCAGCTTCTTATAGTTCACTGTTTTGTCCACATGCTTCCTCACCTGCATGCGTAGGTGACCATTTTGTGATCCTTGCATTATCCTAAGTTGTTTTCCTTTAATTTTGCATTCCATTTGAATTGTGTGGTTAGCTCATCCTCAAATTAATTAATTACTTGCACAAACAAGTAATTTTCCATGAGATACACTTTGAGTCAAAGGAAACTAGAAGACAATTCAAGCTTAAACGACTAAAAAGTTGGCAGATTGCCAACTTATCAACCCCCCAAACTTGAACTATTGTTTGTCTTCAAGCAATCAAGGATCTTTCCGATAAGAAGGATATTCATGACTACAAAACAAAGACAACCTACTACGCTAAACAACCATAACCACAAAGGTCAACTGATTCTCCCAAAAAGTTATGGCAACCAAGCAATAAACACTTTTTCTTTCAAAATACAAATCTTTTTGTTGTAAAAGTATAAGGAATCAACAAGTAAAATTTTCAAATCAAGATGATTCTCAAGGTTTGACACTAGACTTTCAAAAATTGCCTCAATTTCACTTTGCAGCTTGTCTTGCTCATTTCCCTTAATTGAAAGTAAGAGATCACTCTCCATTTTAAGGTGTGGATGCCACTCACATGTAAGAGTTTTATCCACTCACATAGAACAATACAATTCACAAGGAACATAAACATAGAAAGAATTTTCACTCTCTGACAAAGAAATTCAAGTGCAACAAGTAGAACCATAGGCTTGCCCTTTGTGTCATTCGCCACTAATGTAGACTTACAACGTTTGAAATCACAAAGGACTTGCGAGCATTGATGAAGGTTAGGGTGAAGGAAGGTATTTATGGATCAAGTGACTCAAAAACCTCCCTAAATACAAGCGCTTTAACAACTTCTTATGCCCAATTCTTTCATGTTCCCCACCTTATTCACCCTCTTTTCTTTTCTTTTGTTTCCCTAAATCTCTACCATCCTTTTGCTAATCACACTTATGAACCTCCCTCTTCATTCACATCTTTGGTTCTTTCAAGAGATTTTCTACTCTTTAGCCAGTCATGCCCTCATTTTCTCATGTTTTTTCACTATTTGAAATCATTTTCTATGGGTTGGGCTCTTTGCTTTCATTTTCAAGTTCATCTCATGTCGTATGAAGCATTTGATGAGACAACCAAGCATACACCTATCATAAACAATTTTGCAAGTCTCATTCCCTCCTAAACTTAGGCTTTAGAACTAATTTTGTCATTCTCACAATTTTGCATCCCCAAAACTTAGGCATTTGCCTACACCGGCCTACATTAGAACAATGTGATGCGTTTAAGGTGGTTGGGTGCCAAAAGAAGGGTCATTAAAAAGGATCATGGTGTCATAGTATGTTTATCACAAAGAAAGAGTAGAATGGGAAGAGGTTCAATGGGTTGACTAAGGAACAATGTTAAGGTGAGATTTAGGCCATGTGGCCTCGGGTCATCCTACAAACCAAGTGTGGCCTAGGATTTCTCCTTGAATAAACTCGGAGAAATTTCTATACTACAATACATGCACAAGAATTGACTTAAAATCTCACCACACAAGGCACCACACTCTTAAAATAGAAAGCTAGTCTTCCAAACAATTTGAGTAAATGAACTTGACAAACTACTCCGAATTGGGAACTCTTCGTTTGTGAAGAAAGAGCTAAGAATTGAATTTAAAAGTCATGACTCAAGAGAAAGCTTGAAACCTCTTTGCTCTTTGTTTTTCAAAAATCATTTTACTTTTCAAAAACCATTTTTCTCTTCAAAAATCAGTTTGCTTGCCAATGAAAATTTTTTGGAGGTACCTTTCAAACTTTGCCAACTACCACTTGACTCTAACTCAAAACAATGGGTATTTTCCATTAGAATGTCACCTAATCCATCTATCATAGGGTAATACCACTCAGTTCAACAAAGAAAACCAAATAACAAAAAGAAAATGTTCCGTGGGAAAGAATCGAGTTTCAAAAAATACCCTTGGAGTTTATTTTACACATTTATACACTAGGAGAATAAAATGATGTGCATGTACAACATAGACATCACCAAACCAATAATCAGCATGATAAAAATGCATATGAGTCTCAAATACTAACAAGCACATAATATAGGCCCGACAAGGGATAAGAGCATATTAATCCAAACATAAGCCCTATGAGGGAAATATCAAAAGTGTTACAAAATAAGTCCAACAAAGGCAATATCTGCATTGAAAATAACATCAAGACAGTGTACCAACAAAAAATAATAGTACAGACTACGAATCAAATAGAATGTCCCACCCCCCAAATAAAGAATATTGCATTATCCCCAATGCAACAATAAAGAATGATAGGAGAAAAAGTTAAAGACTCCCTGAAGCGCTCTAGCTGCTTAGATCTACATCATGAGTGGTCTATAAGTTCTCATCAATTGAAACACAAGGAGTCTCCTCATACTAGGTTTTTATGGTTGTACCCAAACTAACACGTTGATGCTCAAGAGGCTGTGAACTAGAACTAGTACCAACCATCTTGGCATGCTTATTATCCACTAATAACTGTGTGGCAAGTCCAATATGTTGGTCCTCGATAAGCCCTTCACCAAAGTCAATCCCTGCCTCATCTCCTATGGTGGTGCACCCAAAAGAATTAACAAATGGTAAAACTGGGCAAACAACAACCTGAGGGAAAGTCATATGAGCATCATCTAAATACATAGAAGGTTGTATCATCTGGAACTCCAAGTGAAGGCTATTAAGATCAGCCTTGAGAATGGTAACTTCCATACTATCCCCTCTCGCCTCGACTAAGGCCAATCGCTGCTCATAGTCCCCCATCTGAGCACGAAGAGGCTCAAGACTCCTATCAATATCCTTCTGTATGAACTGTGGAATATCAATGACCAACTGAGCTAGAGTACTATTGTTTACACTAGAAGTACGACCTTAGCAAACATAACTGTAGCACCATCTCTAGAAGGCTGAGTAGGCGGAGGAGGAGGCAGTACAAGAGGTGGGTCAACAACTGGAGTAGCTCTACTAGAAGTCTAAGGGATATCAGAAGAAGGTACAACCATAGGGGTGGTGCTCAAGTCCAAAAGACTAGGTAGCTCCCAAATCAAAGAACTATCAACCTCAAAAACTTTACATTTTTTTCCCACAGGATAATCATCATCTTGACTCTGAGTAATGTCAATAACTCCAGTACAGGGCACTTTTGTGTCAATACGAGTGAAGCTAGGAACCTTGTTGGCCAAACATAGCATGGATATAAGGGCAAGAAAAGGCAATAAAGTCTCGGGCTGCCTAGCTCTAATTTTGATCATATCTATAATTATTTCTCCCACGTTAAAATTTATACCACTCATAATGTAACCCACAATGATATCCATATCAATAGTGACATCCTGATCATCAGTGGAAGGAAGCAACCGATTTCCCACAAATTCAAGTCAATGCTTTGCTTGAATTAAAAGATCTCTCTTTTTAATTTGGCCTTCAGTATTGGCCCATTGAGGAAGGCCTTTACCAATGATTGGTGCAAGCCAAGAGAATTGAGTGTGCCCACATTTTATCTTTTTACTTTTGGTGCTAGGTGTACTAGTACAATTAAAGTACAATTTGTTGATATCATTCGTGGAGCAAGGCACTTCAACATCTCTCATAAGAACTCTAGGTAAACTAGGTTGCTCTACCACCAATTGCTTATACTTGTGTTGCTTGTGTCTAATTGAATAGGAAGTATAGAACTCCCTAACAAGCTGTGGGTAGTAAATATAAGGATGTGGTAAAGTATGAAGATTAGTAAAGACGTCCCACACACGCTTGTCAACTTCCTTCACCATCTCCGATAAATGTTTGGGCACAACTTTCAAACAAAACGCCTTCTCCGGGTTAAACCCTCGGGTGTCAATCCAATCTTCATAAAGATCACAGACTCCCCTAATTTCAAGCCAAATCTTGTCCTCTTATTTTCTTCTAAGGGCCTCGGTATCCTTATCCAACCCCAGAGAGAGATTAAAAGCTTTTTGAAGCTCGGGGTCCAAAGTATCATAATGTTGAATCGGGGATTTCTTTATGGAAGTTGTAGCTATAGCCTTGAACTTATATTTATCTTTTTTTGGTGCTTGAGTCATGGGTTTCCTTGAGAACATTTCTGAAAAAGAATGAAAGAAACAACCAAACCAAAACTAAAAGGTGAAACATGTTTTTGGATTTTTATATATAGTAAAAGAAAAGAAAAAAACTATGCTAAATGAGGTGAATGCAAAGTAAAAACACATGTGAAAGCATACAGGGACAACTAACTTCACAAGACTTGAACATACGAAACACATTCATTGAGCCACATGACACAATGCACTGCCTGGCATCTGTGCACCTGTCCTGTGCATGTAGTTTCTCTCATGCGCACACAGATGACTTGTTGTGGCTAGTCAGATTCAACACTAAGCTAAAACCAACCCCTTTTTACCCAATATTCAAGTTTTGAGGGTTTGATATAAGGTATGTGTTCCGTAAGGATGCTAGACGAGTTAAAGGGGTGGTACACCTCCCATGTCTAGTGTTTTGATGGACACACAACAAGTGTCACACATATCAAATCCCAAATATAGCAAAACAAGCCAATAGAAAGCACACTTAGATTTTTACCATAACATTGAACATGGTTACTCTTCACACACTTAACATTAAAGCACATAAATATCCCATGACCTCTAAATTAACAAAAATGATGATTTACCCTTAAGAATTATGTCACTTGATCTATTATCGGGCAAATCATGTGTTTTGATTAACGGGGTTACTCATACTGCACCCAAAAGTTTAAAGCACATCAATCAATTCAACAAAGCTAATGGACACCCAATTTTATTAATAAAACTTCACCATCTTGAACCACCGATGAACACTCCTTAGAAGGCATTTTGACTCACATTATCACTTAAGCAATATCAAAACCATGATCCAAAGTTAAATGAATCAATAACTAGTTAAGATCATGCCAATAATTACTCATGAGACTTTTATCAAACACATGGCGTAAATTAAAGAATGAACATTTTTAGAGAACTAAGAGGGTACTTAGGAACACTCAAATTCATTCCATTCAACTCCAAATAATCATAAACATATTCTTCATTATGGAATTGACTTCATACATCAACAAGAATTCCTCTCAAGATCCATTAAACTAACAATAAATAGAAAACAAGGTGGAAATTTCATTTAGGAATATTATCAAACACATGGTGGGTGTGAGATTGGGTTCTCAAGAATTCCCCAATTTTCATGCCAAATGTGAAACCCATCCCAACTAATTAACAAAAATCACCATATTTAACACCACTAAGTCTTTTAACATCCAACCCATGAACAAAAAATTATAGAAAAAGGAGGGATTAGAATTAAATCACCCTTCAAGCATAATTTTTTAGATTCAAAATTTAAAGAAAAACTCACCAAGATATGAGTTACATCCAGAATAGTAAACACAAAAGAGTGGAGGGGATTCTTATTGGAGTTCGTTGGAGTTGAGGTTTATGGAGGGTTCATGCAAGTGGGGGAGGTTTAGGAAGATCGGGTTTAGGGTAAAGAAATTGAGTAGAGTTGTTAGTGTGGTATCGATGAAGAGTTTAGGTTAAAGTGGGAAAAAACATTTAAAGGGTTATTGGGCTAACCGGGTTGGGCTAAGCCCAAAAGGTGGGTGTTAATATTAAGATGACTTACCTCACTTACTTGGGCCACCTGCACACTGACCTACACCAGCAAGCGGAGTCCTGTGGCCGCAGGTGCCATGTTTACCAAAAATAGTAACTCCCAGGTATCTTGATGGCCACATGCACCTTAACCACCGTTGGTAGGTGGCCATGTGCGCTAGCAAGTGCCCGTCTAAGTCAAAACAGTACGTAATTATCCTACATATTGAATCTTTCACCTGCATTCACAAAAATAACTTAAAATACATATTCAAACAAATGAAAAATGATAAAAGTAAACTTGGGTTGCCTCCCACGAAGCACCTTGGTTATCGTCGTGGCACAACGTTGTTATTTCACCAATAAGTATCTTTAAAATGGAGTGCCTCAACCTTGGGTGATCTGAGTCCACCAACATAAAAATGTTTCAACCTTTGACCATTCACCATGAACCTTCTCTTCTCATGATCTTCCAACTTAATAGCTCCACTGGAATATACATTCACCACCAAGAAAGGGCTCGATCACTTAGATTTGAGTTTCCCCGCGAAGTGTTTTAACCTCGAATAAAAGAGTAATACTTCATCTCCCATATGGAACTCTCTTTTCAAGATCTTAGCATCATGCCACTTCTTCATTCTTTATTTTTATAGCACCGAGCACTCATATGCCTAAAGGAAAAATTCCTCTAACTCATGTAATTGCTACACTCTAGATTTGGAGGCATCCTCCCAATTTATATTCAACTTATGTAAGGCCCACAATGCCTCGTGTTGTAACTTAACGGGGAGGTGAAAAGCCTTTCCGAACACCAATTGATATGGTGACATGCCAATAGGAGTTTTGAACATGGTTTTGTTGGCCCAAAGAGCATTATCTAATTATATTGCCCAATTCGTGAATCCTACATTCACGATTTTCTCCAAGATTGACTTGATTTCTCTATTGGACACTTCCACTTGGCCACTCATTTGAGGATGGTACGGGGTATCCATCTTATGCTTCACCCCGTATTTATCAAGCAAAACACCAAACACCCAATTACAAAAATAAGAGCCTCCATCACTAAGGATTGCTCAAGGAGTCCCAAACCTTGTAAAGATGTATTTCTTTAAGAAGAATGTGACACTTTTTCTCTTATTGTTCGGTAAGGCAATTGCTTCCACCCATTTTAATACATAGTCTATGACCACCAATATGTACTTGGTACCATACGAGATCATAAAAGGCCTCATAAAGTCAATGTCGCACATATCAAACAACTCTACCTCGAGGTTGGGTTTCAAGGAAATCTTATGCTTTCTAGAAATACCTCTTTTTATTTGGCATTGCGTACAAGTTTTAACCAAGTCGTGAGTATCTTGATGAATGGTAGGACAATAGAACCCACTTTGAAGAACTTTAATGGCCGTTCTCACACCACCATGATGGCCACCAAATGGAGATGAGTGGTAAGCCTCAAGAATAGATTTCATTTCTTCTTCCATAACACAATGACGTATCACTACATCCATACACTCTCTAAAGAGATAGGGTTCATCCTAATAACACCTCTTCACATCATAGAGGAACCATTTCCTTTGGTAGTGGCTCAAGTCATCGGGAAGCAGCCCACTCACTACATAATTTACAAAATCAGCATACCATGGTGGTGTACTCCCCTTTAAGGCCATGACAAGCTCATCGAGAAACATATCATCAATCTCAATCTTACCCTACTTTTATTTATTTTCCTCGAGACGTGATAGGTAGTTTGCTACTTGGTTTTCATATCCCTTTTTGTCCTTCACTTCAAAATTAAATTCTTAGAGTAGAAAAATCCACCTAGTCAATTAAGGTTTTGCTTCTTTATTGGCTATTAAATATTGTAGGACAGCGTGATCAGTGTGCACAATGACTTTCATTCCTAACAAATAGGCACAAAACTTTTAAAATACATAGACCAAGGCTAGCAGTTCTTGCTCCGTAAACGTGTAGTTTTGTTGCGCCTCATTTAATGACTTGATAGCATAGTAGATTGGATGGAATAGTTTATCCTTTCATTACCCTAACACCGAACCTAGTGCAAAACCACTTTCATCACACATGAGCTCAAAAGGTTGTGACCAATTAGGAGCCACAATGATGGGAGCCGAGACAAGGTTTTCCTTGAGGCAATTGAATACCCTCACACACTCTCCATTAAATTCAAACTATACTTCCTTCTCGAGGAATTTGCACATGGGATGGGCAATTTTTGAAAAATCTGAGATAAATCGCCTATAAAAACTCGCATGGCCAAGGAAGCTTCTCACCCCTTTGATAGAGATTGGAGGAGGTAACTTAGAAATGACCTCCACTTTAGCTTGATCAACTTGAATTCCTTGGCCCAAAATTTTATGTCCAAGAACAAATCCCCTCCTTCACCATAAAATGGCATCTCTCCCAATCCAACACAAGATTATTTTCCACACACCTTTCAAGCACCTTCTCCAAGTGTTCAAGGCAATCCTTAAATGTATCACCAACAACTCTGAAATCATGCATAAATACCTCCATTTAGTCCTCCACCATGACTAAAAAAATAGAAAGCATACACCTTTGAAAAGTGGCGGGTGCATTGCATAGCCCAAAGGGCATGCGCTTGAAGGCAAATGTTTCATAGGGACATGTGAAAGTAGTTTTGTCTTGATTTTCAGGGGCTATTAAGATTTGATTGTAGCCCAAGTATCCATTGAGAAAGCAATACCAACCCCTTCCTGCTAGCCTATCAAGCATTTGATCCATGAAGGGCATGGGGAAGTGATCCTTCTCCGTCCATGAATTCAACTTTCGATAGTCAATACACATTCTCCACCCTGTGACTGGATGGATGGGTATAAGATTATTGTTCTCATTTGGGACAATGGTGATACCACCTTTCTTACGGACACATTGGACCGGGCTTACCCAAGTACAATCTGAGATAGGATAGAAAACACCCGCGTCAAGCCGCTTGATGATTTCTTTTTTCACAACTATTGCATAGGAGGGTTTAACCTCCATTGACATTCTACACTTGCTACAAATTTGGGATCAAGTTTGATTTTTTGGGTATATATACCGGGAAGAATCCCGATAATATTGGGTATGGTCTATCCAAGATCCCTAATATACTATCTCACTACCGACATCAATGCCTTAACTTTTCAAGACAACAAGTCTCTTGCAAAAATAATGGATAAGGTTTCACCTTTCCCCAAAAACAAATAACAAAGATGAGGTGTCAATAGTTTGAGCTCAAGTTGTGGAGGATCTTTAATTGAAGGCTCACGGGAGAAGTTTCCTAATTTTTCAAATCAAGGTCCAACTTTCAAGGATTTTTATTGTAGGACCCAAGACCTTTCAAAGATAAAACTACTTCATCATATTCTTGAATCTCCTTGCTCTCAAAGCTCCATAAGACTCCTACCAAAGGCTCACTAATAAAAATCTTTCTCTATAGCATTAGCCACTTTGTCATCAATCACATCAATTATAGAGATGACTTGTAAATCCATAGGTTGCTTCATGGACTTGCATACATTGAATGCCACCTCTTTATTATTTACTCAAAATTTTATGTCACCATATTCAATATTGACTAAAGCCCGTATGGTGGCCAAGAATGGCCTACCAAGAATAATAGGGACCTCATGGTCAATTTTACAACCCAAGATCACAAAATATTCTAGAAAAATTAATGGTCCACCTTCACAAGTACATCATACAAAACTCCCACTGGTTTTTTTATAGAATGGTCGTCCATTAAAAGCCTCATTGCAGTTGGCTTGGGAGCACCCAAACCTAGCTTTTAAAACATGGACAATGGTATCAAATTAATACTGACCCCTAGATCACATAAAGCTTTTCCAAATTTGTACACCCCGATAGTACATGGGATGGTGAATGCTCTCAGTCCTCCTTCTTCACAACCATTATGCTAGACATGATCGCACTACAACTATGTGTCGCTTCAATTGTTTCAAACTCCATGACTCACTTATTTGTTACCAACACCTTCATGAATTTAGTATAACCAGGTATCTCTTGTAAGGCTTCCAATAATGGTATGTTAACTGAGAGGTTGCTAAATTTTAAAAGGAACTTTTTTAAATTTAAATCATCCTCCTTCTTCTTGAGCCTTTGTGGAAATGGGGGAGGGGCTTTGATTTACGGCCTTGAGACAATTGGGTTTTCATCCAGTTTTGAAACATTACCACCAACCATTTGTGGTGCTTTTTCTCTTTCAACCTTCTCTTCCACTACTCTCAGCTTCTCAACACTTGGCTCATTTAGAATAGTGACATCTTTAATTGACTTATCAAGCCACTTTCTCTTTCCACCAGCTTGTTCATCAACTCTCTTCTCATTAGGGTCTTTATGAAGACTCACCACATCATTACTAATAATTCTACAACTCCTAGTGACAATTGTCATGATATGAGTATCATTTTTTGGATTCACCATGGTGTCACTAGGTAAACCACCCTTTTTTCTTGCATTTAGTTGGGCCAAAATTTGTCCCAATTGAGTTTCAAGTTACTTGTTTGAGGCCGAGTGTGAAGTGACCATTTGGTTGAGTTGGAAAAAGTTGCTTTTCATCCCCTTTAATATCTTATCACTTTCTTCAACCCCCATAAGGATACGTGCAAGCACATCTTCATTCTTATAATTCACCGAATCAATGGAGGTTTCCTCTTTACCTTTGGCACTATCATGTGGGGGAATGTATCTGTCAAGGTCTGCTCTTTTTTTCTCCCATTACGACCCCTATCTCTCTCTTTATCCTTCTAATATCTATCACGATCATGGTTTCTTCAATCACAATCTTTCTATGCTAACTCTCTTTCCTTCCAACCTTGATTCTTTCCTTGCCTTAGATAGGTAGGTTAAGAACCCTCTGTTTGGTTTGAAAACTTCCAAATTTCTTTATCAAGTGCCTCTGCATCATCATCATCATACGTTTTAGGGCCCTTAAAAACAACGACATTGATCACCTTTGGAGTTGAACCCATTACAAGTCTAGTGAGAAGATATAATTACGTGATTACCTTGGCCATATTCTCATCTCTCTCCTCATCCTTCTTTCTTTGTTCTTGGCTCACAATAGATGTGGAGAGATCCCCCACGACCACCTCGGTATCTCTTGCGTGCCATGCTTGGTTTTGTTTTGTCACTTGATCTAATAAAGCCGACGTAACTCTATAAGTTTGTTTAATGATAGATCCTCCAACTGTATTATCTGTTATCATCTTATTCAATTGATCTAATTCTCTATATAATATTTGGAGAAGCATCTTTTTTGGAACCTCATGGTTTGGGCATTGCAACAACTTCTTATTAAACCTTTGTCATGCTTCATGCAATGGCTCTCTACTCAATTGTCGAAAGTTTATGATTTTATCCCTCAATTGGAGCTTAGGGGATGGTGGAAAGAATCGATATAGAAATGATTCCATCAAATCAACCCATGAAGTTATAAAACCCATAGGTAATTCCTACAACTACAGAACTGCATCAGCGGTCAACAAAAATAGAAAGAGTCTTAATTGGATGTACTCTTGTGAGATATGAGCAATGTCAAATGGGAGACACACATTAATAAAGTTCTTTAAGTGAAGGTTGGCATCTTCATGAGATTGACCACCAAATAGACCCTTTATTTGAAGTAGATAGAACATCACACTAGTGACATAAAGCACTTTATTTCCCACCGCGGGTGAGATACAGATTCCACTAGCCCTTTCGGCATCCCCGTGGTGATCTTCATCCTTAAGGTGTCCATCGAAGGTAGCGGTGTTTCTACCATTTTGACTCATTGTATCATGAAGACTTAAATTATAACCTGAACAAGACAAAAACAACAAATAAAGTAAACTTTACACTACATCTAACAAAAGTAACTTATAACACTAAAAAGAATGAACGCTACATTTCATTCCCCATCAATGGTGCCATTTTCGATAACGCTCAAGTTATACCATGCAAAGTATAAGTGATCGTTGTCAATATAATTACCCAACTTAGGAGTCGGGATCAAATCCACGAGGAATGAATGCAATAGCTTCTCCTCTAAGTGTCAAAAGCAACTAATGTTTGGCCATAATTCTATAAAAATAATGCAAAAAAGTAAATAGGGTGTTTGTTTTAAACACTTTGTAATCAACAATATTAATCGTAGTTTGAGATGCAATGTTTGAGCTATAGAGAGTTGTAATCAAATGTAAGAAGGGCTTGGGATTATGTTTGTAACACCCCTTACCTACCAAACCCTACTTGACAACGTTGCACAATGTTTACTTAAGTGTCGAGAGCCAAAAGTATGTATTATGTAATGTTATTGATGAGGTAATTGATATTGGGCCAGTACAAGGGATTAGACCCTCGTGGGAGGTGTAACACCCCGTATGTTGTCGAACCTATACAACTACGTGAACAATTATGGAATTAGTCAAACATGAGAGCTTTGATGAATTGGGCATTAAATTGTTGGGGCTTACATGAGTCTTGTACCATTGGGCCCAAATGAGGCCCAAAAACCACATGGAAGACATGGCCCAAATGTGGAAAAGATCCATTCTTGTGTTTGACCAAGCCACCATGCGTTAAATTGGATAAGGATGACCATTTAATACCATATAAAGCAAGATAAAAATCATATTTTATTAAACAACAATACACATGCCTTTTTCTAGAATTCTCTCAAGCATTCCTCTCTCACACAAACCCTAAGTCATTCCTTTGGCCAAGATCCTCAACTTGTAAGGCTCGGTAAGTGTTTCTTATGATTATTTAATATGTTATATGCATTATAAGGTGCTTATATGATGTTGGTTATGTTGGTTATGTATTGAGAATTCACTATGTATGTAATATTACATATTTGCTAAATCGGAGGATGGTTTTATCTTGAAAACTTGAACATGGACTTGTGATCTTGAATAAAATGAACTTGATGGATTCAATATTGATATGTGAGATGTGAATATGGTATTACCTTGTTTTATCCTTGTGTATAATGTTTGGAATGGTTGTTGTAAATTTGGTCATGGATTTGGTGACGGATTGACAAGAAAGTGTTGTTTTGGTGATGTTTATGTGTGTTGTGAGACCATGGCTGATTTTTGGAATCTAAGATGATACAAAATATGTTAAAATAAGTTTGGTTATGATCATGGACCATTCTTTGCATTAAAATACCCAAAAGAGACCATTTCGAACCAAAACGAGCATCCGCCCCCGCAGACGGATGCACCTGCGGGCGCAGATGCCTCTGGATGCTACCAGAGGGCATATGCGTGCACACCTCAGACACCTGTGGGCGCAGGTGGAATCACAGGTCAGCCCCAGAATTAGTTTTGTGTGTTTTCATCTCTAGTTGATCCCCGAAGGCCCCTATACCCTTTTTGGATGTAATTAACAACTTGTGATGTCGTTTTAATGACTTTAAAGGGGCGTATGGAGGCATGTTGGACTATGTTAAGTATGTATTGTTGTTTATAAGTTGTTATGGGGCAAGTTGATAGGAGAAATTGTGATGAAATGATAATAAGGAAGTATAAAGGGTAAGTGCAGTGCGAGATGCTATTGATGTATGATAACTTGGTCAATGTGTTGAATGTTGTGGTGTCGTTGGTATGAGAATGCAGTGGACTATATTATAAGGGGTGATATGACCTTATACGGCAGTCATATAGCTCATTGTCGTTTTGTACAGTTGTACGGTAAATAGTTGTTGACGAGAGTTCCCTTAATAACTTGTGTTGTAGAGTGAAACATAAGGAAGGAGCTAGACGGTTGTGTTTATATATAGACTGGTGTATTCATACTTGGACGTAAAGGTATGTAAGGTTACTCTTTCTGTATCCTTCTGCAGCATGTTGATCATATTGACATTGTACCTATTCCATTCCGAAATATCCAAAGGTATATCAGTTCAGGTTGAGATATATTGTCATCCACATATGTCTGACTCTTAGATGAATTATAATTCACGTATCTCCTATTCATTGACTGAAGTTCCAAAGTTGTCAAATGTGGTAAGTTCTAAGGAAGCTATATCAAAGAAAGTAACGATGTAAGGAGAGTCTATTTAGTCTTGAATAGCTTTTCCAATCATGTCATGTTCCAATAGTATTCGCATTGACATTACACTTGTTCCATCCCCAAAAGTGCTAAGGTATCCTATATCCGGTTATTAATGGTCATTATCATATGTTTACTACTCATTGATAAATTGTGAATCTCATGTCTTCTATTATTAGTTATGGTTCCAAAGCTTCCAAAAATGTTATGTCAAAGGAATGTATCAATCTCTCACAAGTAAATGTACCAATCTCTCATAAGTAAAGGTATCAATCTCTCAAAAGTAAAGAAGTGAAGTAAGGCATATGTGGTTAATGATCAAGTATGGGTGGCAGCTTTGGGGGCATAAGCCTAGCTCAAGCCGATCCCAGGATCAGGGGGCAGTCCTAGAGGCATACGCCTAGCTTGGACCGAACCTGACAGGGGGCAGCTCTAGAGGTATAAACCTAGCTCGAGCCGAACCTGATATGTTGACTTATGGGTGGCAGCTCTAGAGGGAAAAAACTAGCTCGAGCTGATCCCAATATATATTGATTCATAGGGTGGCAGCTCTAGAGGCATAAGCCTAGCTCGAGCCGATCCCAACATAACGTGATGTTATGTAAACCCACTGATCAGTTGGGACCTGGGTATCACAGTTCACAGGAAAAGATGAATAATCATAGAATCAAAGAAAGTAATGAAAGCAATAGACATGATTCCAAAAGCACAGATTGATGGTTTATCCATATTTACTATTTTATTATAGTTGTTTTCCATTGATGTTCATATGTATATTAACCCACCAAGAGAGTGGAGGTACGTTATATTATTAACCCAAGTCTCTAGAACCTCTTGAATAGAAGAATCTCTAGAACTTCTTGAATAGAAGAATCTCTAGAATCTCTTGAGTAGACGGATTTCTTGAATAGAAGAACCTCTGAGAAGTAAGTCTTTTTGAGTGGAGGTAACTCTCTGGAATAAAGGGGTATGTAATGGATAGTATATGAATAATAAGGACAGGAGAGAATACTCATAAGTGGCAATGACAAAGGAAAAATAAGTACATGGTTCATTACATACAGAAAGAGAGTTTATTCACATTGTCTATTTCTCTTATGTTGATTCCATTGTTGTTATGATGTTTAATGCAGTTCTTATGAGCCTTACATACTCAGTACATTCTTCGTACTGACCCCCTCGGGGGACTTACTTTAAATGCTGCAGGTGCAGGCACTAGTAGACCTCCGCAGTAAGTTGACAGTATTTGCAGATTTATGGTGAGCCCCAGTTGGTTCGAGACTTTCCAAGTCACAGTTGTACATTTGTTTGATGTTGTAAATGTTTTATAAAGTGGGGAATTGTCCCGAATTTAGGTTGGTCTTATAAATGCATTTGTTAGAGGATTTTGTAGACGTATGTGGGTATATGGATGAAAGAGATGTATGTTCACTCGACTTGATGGCCCTAACGACCAAGTTTCACATATTGTACATGTTTTCCATGACTTCCGCCATTGGAATTTTATATGTTATCGGTTACATAAGATAGTACGATGTTCATACGAGTATATGCATATGTACATGAGCAAAGATTGGTTCTCTCGGGCCATATCGACTTCGGGTGCCAATCACACCTCAAATGGGATTTGGGACGTGACAATGTTATCTTGAGAGTAAACATGTGTGGGTAGTTGAATATTTGGCTAAATTCAATTAATAACTATGGGTAGGCTAGACTATAGGTCTTTGGTGCTAGTCTTTCAATCAAACACCAAAATATCACAAGTGGGTTATTTTGAACACCTCACAAGTGTGGATATATAACCAATCTAGAACCTCAATTAGCATCCTTATGTCTAAAAGACACTATTAAATGACAATCATGAAGTTATTGTTAACTCCTCTTCCTCACCCTTATCCCCCTTTTCAAGGATGATAACGGTTCTAGTGTTAACTAGAGTTTGCAATCTTTAATTATAGGTTAAGAACATGGAGTAGAAGTAAAACCCATAATAATTAACTAATTAGGAAGACAAATAAAAAACACCCAAAAAATTATCACTACTCATTCAAGCATAACCCCAAGTTAAGAAATTATCTACTCATAAAGAGAGAAAGAGGAAATACACCCAAATTCTCATTCCAATCTTCCATCAAATTCAAGATACACACAAGAAATGGAATCCATATTCATTGGAAAGGACAAGAAAGTAACCAATTTCACACAAGTGTTTCAACTCTATGTTTCTAGAGCTCAAAAATTACAATAGATGCAGTTTAGATCTAAAAAATGCCTTTTAAAGCTTAAAATTCACATTTTAGTTAATTACAAAAATGCCACTGCACTGGTCATCTGCTGGCTCACCTTCCAGTGCAGGTGTCCACCTGCGTACATAGGTCAGTGGTGCAGCTAAGCTTCCAGCTTACTCCAGTTCACTGTTTTGCCCACATGCTTCCTCACCTGAGTGTGTATCTCCTACCCTATGTGCATGGATGATCATTTTTCGATCCTTACATTATCCTAAGATCCTTTCCTTCCTTTTTATAGTCCATTTGACTCATGTGGTTAGCTATTCCTCAAATTCATTGATTACCTGCACAAACGGGCAATTTTCCATGAGATACACTTTCAATCAAAGGAAACTAGAAGATAATTCAAGTTTAAATGACTAAAAAGAAGGCAAATTGCCAACTTATAATTGCTCCTACAATAAAAGAAGTCAAAAATACATTTGTATGTTTCAATTGTAGTAGTTCTTGTGGAATAGATAGACTCTCAAGTATCTTTTATCAATACTGTTGAGAAATTGTGGGGCTGGATGTTTTGAATATGGTGAAGGATTTCTTTGAAGGTAATAATCTTCCAAAAAGTATTACACACACAAATTTGGTATTGATCCCAATAAAGGAGATGGTTAAAATCTTCATTGATCTTCGGCCTATTAGTCTCAGCAACTTCATCAACAAAGTGATTTCTAGAGTGTTGCATGATAGGTTTAAAAGTTTGCTGCCAAAGTTGATTTCTAGTAATCAATCTGGTTTTGTCAAGGGTAGGATTATTATTGAAAATGTCCTACTAACATATGAGATTGTTACAGATATCAGTTTGAAAGGAAAAGCAACTAATATATTATTAAAGTTGGGTATGTCTAAGGCTTATGATAGAGTGTCATGGTTGTACATGACTAACGTGATGAGGAAAATGGTTTTTAGAGATTTTTATATACCTGATATGGAGGATGGTTGCAAATAATTAGTATTCTATCATTATTAATGGGCAGTCTCATGGTTTTTTCACTCTACCAGAGGTTTGAAATAAGGTAACCCCTTTTCACCGGCTCTATTCATCCTTATTGTAGAGGTTTTATCTACATCCCTCAATATATTATTTGAAGATGGTATGGATAAAGGTTATGGGTTGCCTAAATGGAGTAGGAATCTAAATCATCTTACTTATGCAAATGATATAATAATCTTTACTTCTATAGAACAACCATCTCTAGACTTGGTGATGAAAGTGTTGTAGGATTATCAAAAGATATCAGGGCAACTGATAAATGAGAATAAGATCTCTTTCTATATGTATAAAAAGGTGGCAGTTTCATTGATGAATGAGGTAAAAAATACACTGGTTTTTCTCAGAGATAGTTTTCTTTTCAGTATTTGGATTTTCTAATTACTCATGCAAGGAAAAGAAAAACCTATTATAATGATTTGAGTAAAAAGTTGAAGAGTAGGCTTCAAAATTGCAAGATAAACTACTTTCTTTTAGTGGGAAGGCTATTTTAATTAACAGTGTATCACAAAGTATACCTCAGTATTTGTTATCAGTTGTGGTACCACCTATGTTCATTATGTATGAACTTCATAAAATCTTCAATAGGTTTTTATGGAGCAAAAAAGTGGAAGGCAAAAGTAAGCACTGGGTAGCCTGGGATAAAATGTACTTCCCAAAATAAGAAGGAGGTGTGGGTGGGGTTTAGAAATTTTTTTGATATTTCTAAATCTATATTTGTAAAATTATGGTAGATTTTTAGAACTACAAGATTTCTATGGACTGACTATTTATGGAATAATTATTGTAAAACACTTATTCCAACAGTTGCACAGTGGAAGAGTGGAGCTCAAGTTTGGAAGAAGATGTTAAAGGCTAGAGATTGTATAGATCAGGAAATTTGGTGGAAACCAACTATTGGTTCCTCAAATATATACTTTGATAATTGGACATGATTTGGGGCTTTGTACCATGTGATGGAGCCAGATTTTGTTATTAATGTAGATGTTGGAGACATAGAATCTTTGATGATAGAAAATAGATGAGATGTTCAAAAATGCAAGGGATTTTACCAAAGTACGTTGTGCAACACACTGTAGACAACATATCCATCACTAAGAAGGCATCACCATGGGATATTCCTTGGTGGATGCCAACAACAAATGGGAAGTTCACAGTTGCTAGTGCATATCTGCAATAACTAGTTCTGTCATTACTAAAGACACCTCTTCCAAGGGCATGGGGTAGGAGAATTCTTGTAAAATATGGTCTCGGGATAGTTCATATAGACTTAGTTGAAAATTTTAGAATTTAAAATTTTTGTCAGGCTAACATCACCCAGCTATAGCGGGAATTTTCCCACTATAGTGGCACTATGGTAGCGGCCGGTGCGAGACATTGAGGACCAAAAATGAGTTTCTTATTTTATTATTTCCCTTCTCCTCTTTAGTTGTAAATAGTATGAGTTTTACTTCAAAAAACTCCTTGAATGGATAAAACCCATTATTTTCTTATGGATTTCATGCTGGAAATCGCTAGCACAAAGTCAGAAGTTTGTTTTCATGCCTCTGTAGCAGCTGCTTGGAATCCACATAGGCTAGGTTTAATTGAGTAGTATACACATGGGATAGGAAACATATGTATGGCATAGATTGATGGAAGATTCCTTGTTTAGGCCAGTAGGTACCGTGTTTGGATGGATAAAAATAGTAATTCCAGATTTGTTTATATCTGACTTGATGTTGTGTGTAATATTAAGATTGTGATATGAACTAGTGGGTATTAATTTTAATGCTAAACTAATTTTGAAGTTAATTGTATTGTTTTAATGCTCGAAAGTTGTGTTAGGATTTAGATTGAATTAGAGATGATTGGTAACTCGGTGAAGCTAAATGAGGATGCTAGGTGCAGAAGTACACTTAGTTATAACTTAGGGTTATGATGGAAGGTTGGAGGTGTTAAGGAGCAAAATTAGTGTGTGGGTGCGTATCTTAACTATTGGAAATCCTAGATAAGCCCTCAATGGATATACAAAATATTAGTGTGGCATGTGACTTAGTAGGTGATGCTTAAATGTAGTTGAAAACCCAACTTCATTTATGTGTGCATGTTAATTATTTTTTCATATAATTGTTACAATGCATGTTCAAAAAAGGTGAATTGTCAAATAATATCCTAAGTGTTAATCACATACAATAAGGTTATATTAAAGGCTTGTTTATTTTACTAGTGTGGTTGTGATTGTTGTGATATATGTTGCTATTTGTGGTATGAGCCGATAAAGGAAATTTTCATGGGATTTATTATTATTATTGTGAGATGAGCTAGTAATGGACATCATCATAGGATTGGTTGATATAAGATTGGCAGACACTAGATGTCTGGGATGTTTAGTACATGGACAAGAGCTGGTCCCTTACAGGTCATGGTTAGTGGGCGACCATAAGATCCTTATCATGTATGTATAAAGTATTTGTGATTTTGATGGTTCCTTGAGTGAACTAGGTTTGTGATTATTGTTATTGTTGTTGTTGAATTAGATCCTTGAGTGGTATGGACTAAAATTATAAATAAATGGTATATCTCCTACTATTGTCTTCTTAATAGTGTATTTGAGACAAGGTGTAACATATTGTTGTGGTTCATGGAATTGTTGACTTGGTCTTGTGTCGGTAGTCATGGTCTTGACTTGATATATTATCTATATTGACTTACACTTGACTGAATTCTTTGGTGTCATTTGAAAAAGGCTAAGTGGTACCTATTTGAGGTAAGAGTCATTAGTAAGTGTTCATGGGCCTACTAGTCTACATGGTTATGGTTATTTGTTTATTGGTTGACATTGTTAAGATTTTATTAAATGAATCATTTCTATCTCGCTAATTAATTAGTCATGGCCTTTGTTTTTAATCCTTAATTAGGTGGGTGTTAAACAGATAACTAGGGTAACGGAGTATGGGTAAGTGTTGCTTAGAGTCGAAGGTGGTGAGATGGTTGACTTTCGGATTAGTGAGATTGGCTAAAATATAAGAGAGTTTTCGATGAGGGTATATCAAATTAGGAAGGCAAAGAATTGGTGCGGACAAGGTTGTTTGACTAATAAGAACTTTTAAGGTGCATGTTTCTTTTGGTTATTTGTGTGATGTTTATGTGATCTAATTTGGGTTGGCCGATAATGCTTACCAGTACATGTTGTTTGTACTTATACTACTCTTGCATACCCTTTTCTAAGGTATAGTCTGGTTACATGATTAGTTGATATTTCTTGCTTGATGCAGTAGAGATCGCCAACAGCTTCTATCCTTTGTCTCTTATATTTGAAGCTAAGTCATGAGTATTTCAGAATTCCCTTGTAGTAGATCTTATACCTAGTTATACTAGATCTTCGGGGTAGAGTATTTCTTTTATATTCAAAGAATTGTAACCATTTTTTTGATAATTGTGAGATTTAATGATTTCTTTTATAACTTCTGCATTTTCTAATTATGTGGTAAGGATTCTCCTATCTAGGTGGTTTATACTAGGTTCCTACATGATTCGGTTAGTTGGGTCATGACAGTTGGTATCAGAGCCTAGGTTACTAGTCTTCCAGTACAAGAGCAAATGTCGGGTAGAGTCCTGTGGATTGATATGTTGATGTCCACATCAAATCTTTGGAAAGCTATGAGGCATTCTAGGAAATTGTTTCACTTCTTTCTTTCCTCTTGGTCTGTATGATTTTTTGTATGAGTTCAGTCCAATTTGTATCTCTCGATTCCAATTGGTATCTCAATGAGAGAAATAAATGTCACTTGACTCTGTTTGGAATGACAAAGGCAACAAAATTAGAATTGGGAAGGTTCTAGTTGGTATCTAGCTGTAAGGGTTGTGTGTAACTTTTGGATAATCAATGAGTGGTTGTCAATGACATTATTAGAGGAATAAACAAATGGCTTTTTTGGTGAGTGAAATATTTTGAGTTGATAATTGTGTGAATTATAACTGTTTGAATGACTGTAAATCCGTGATGAGTGAGGTGGTTGCAAATTTTCATATGTGGTTGGTTGAGAAATTATGTGTTATGTGGTTTAAATTAGAAACTGAATGTGAAGTGCTAATTAGAGTGTAGATACATGTAAAATGGGTATATGATTGTGAAAGTCTTGCTACGAGCGGTGGATGTGGGTAAGGCTATAAAAATGGCAATTTTTGCATATTAATGGGAATTGTTGTAAAGAAGGAATCCTCGTTGTGGTTTATAATCATGAATTAGGGTGGTGTAATGCTTAATTGATTATTTTCTTAATTTACTGGATTCGATATTGGGATTGTGAGTAAACCATGGTGTGATTTAATTAAACCATGGTGTGATTTTGATATTTAGTGTTGTGAAAGGGTGGGAGTGAAGGAATTACAGAAAAACTAAAATTTCAAGGCTACTGATGTAGGGCCGCCATAGCGGGCACTGTCTCTCTACTGCGAGCCAGCTATAGTGGGAATTTTCCCGCCATAACAGCGGTGTGGTAACGGCATGTAGGCTACTATAAGAGGATGGGCTGGGAAAGAATCCCTGCCCAGCATCCCCTATTTTGTATATCATTCCCAACCCATATAAGATGTCATTTTAAGCTATGAGCTACCACATGAACGATAGAAATTGCATAGAATAAGGTAAGAAGCATGTATCCACAACTAGTTAGTAAAATAAGCATCCATGTGAAAATAAAATAAAGAAAAAGGAAAAGAAAGATTGTTTGTTACATGCCCCAAATGGGGGTAACCCAAATCCAGTATTGATAAAATAAAAGCGGGGGGATAAATTGACATGAACCAAGGACCTATCTGGATGCCCTATCAACATCATGGGTTACTGGGTCAGGGCCTTCTCCTCCCTATATCAAAAAGGAAAACTCCTGCACTTTCTCCCGCTCTATCTGGGGAAGCACTTTGTTAGGGACAACGCAGTTGAACATGACCTTGATGATCTTCCACATCCGGGAAAGCATGTAATCCCAGGAGCACCTCCTTCTCTTCTCTTTATTTAGCTCTCTTCGACACTCTACATAGTCTTGGGCAGTGTGAGGTATGGTCGTGGAGTTAGAATGGGATGTACCCTGGGGAGGCAAGTGGGCTTGCTCAATGAATCTCCTCATGAAATTCAGGTCCTCCTATAGGCGGCTACTGTAAATTAAGGGCTGGTAAGGAGGAGCATCATCAACATCATCCTCTGCTGCCAGACTACTCTCATTCCAGCCCACCTTCCTTTTCTTCTTGCTCTAGGATGAGGCAAACTTCACTTTAAGGGGATAAAAGGGTATGTCCGTCTCCACGTCACTATAATCATCCTCCCTAATCACCCCTACAAGCTGGCACAACTCAAAAACCAGATTGGGAATGTAAGGGGCCTTTTTGTTACCCCGATAAAAGTCCTTCCACTCTATCACAATCTATACCCCTATATACATCCGCTTCTCCCGTATAGCACAGGCCACTACCAAGGCCTGAGGGTAAATCACATCGGAAGTGTTACTCAACTCAACGGAAAAATCCTGTGGGTCACCAGGTTCAGCTATCTCTAAGCAACAATAGTTAAATAGTTGCTCCTATCCCCCTAGGTGTTATGCCAGTAGACCTTGTCCCTGTCAATCTCCACTATCAGCATGTCCCTGAGACATGACATATCTATCTCTCGGGCCTTATCCATGTACTTGAAATTAAAGATATTCAACACCCGGAGCACCACATTGATCATTGAAACATCCACAAGACATCCACTCCCCTAATATGAATAGAAGAGTTGGGTTCATCCAAAAGAACGATCGGGAGTGTGGCATAAAACTTTCGGACCCAGCCTTCAACCCCCTCCCATGGAGTCTCCACAAGTGGCATCCAACTGAACTCCTAGAGTCGGTTGTAGAACTCTGGTACGCCCACTTCCATGCCCCTCATAAGAAACCCCCTCTGATAGAAAAGCTCTATGCTCTGGTAGTCCCTGAATTATTCTCGATAGTTCTCATCGGGGAATATTTTGAAGGAGTGGTGGAGTATTTTCCTGATTTCTAGCTATTGAAGTAGTAATCCTGCAAAAATCATGCTAAAGGGAGTTAGAATCTAGAAAAGTATCAAAGGAATCTCTGTTTTAGAAAAAGGCCAAGTCTAGAAACTTGCTAGGAGGCTACTGGTTGTAGCCTCCAGCTTTAGCTGGCTGTATCTCTCTATCATAGGACTGCTATAGCGGGAATAACCCCACTATAGTGGGGCTTCCATAGCATGATGAGGCCACTATAGCAGCCTTCATCATCCTTAACCTCCAAGAGGTGCATCAGTGGCATCTCTTGCAAAATCTTCTTGTTTTTGTCATTTTTATCATAGATCAGTATAGGGGAAATATCTTAGGACTAGTATATGCAAAAATCTAGGCTTTTAAACTCCTAAACATGCTTAAATTATCAAAAAAAAATCAATAACAACCCTTCAAATTCCTTACTATTTCAAGCCCTATTTGGCCATAAACCCCATGATTCTTATGCATAGACTGCCATAGAAGTGTTTAAATGTAAGAATAGCAACCATGCTTCAACAATTTGTCAAATCAAGCCACAAAATTCATTTTCAAAAAACAGCACTAAACCTACTATATTTCTATAATTTTCAAGTGTATTTTTACGATAATGTGAGTAATTAGGTGAAGAGATGAATTTATAAAGATAGTTACCTTCATTCCGATGTTGAGAGCGAAGTTATTGACTAGGGGATGAGAGGTTTTTTTGTAAATTTTGTGAAATGGACGTGAAACCCATTTCTTAATACCTAAAATTGTTTTGTCCCTCTATAGTGGCCTATAGCCCGCTATAGCCGGATCTAGTCTCTCAGGGGCAGAAAAATTTTCATCTATTATGCTTTTGATTTATTTTTCTATATGGTATATTGATGAGGCCTCGATTACCTTGGGTACTCAAAAATCTTTGTTCAAGTAGTCTCGAGCTACTCGCAATTGTGAAAATTTATTTGACGAAGGGAGCGGAGTCGTAATAAAGTGCATCTTAAAAATTTAGTACGTCAATGGTAAAAAATTTAATGAGCCATGGAGTAGTGTAAATTTTCATAATTATTGAGGGAGTTTTAATGTCTGGGTGAGTTTCATTCGGTCCTCTTTTATTGTGATTATTTAGGGACGAATGATGGATAAATTGGTATATGTTGTAACGACCTATTTCATTGTTACTAAAGGCACCTCGTCCAAGGTCATGGGGCATGGGAATTCTTATAAAATATCATCTTGGGTTAGTGCGTATAGACTTAGTTGAAAATTTTAGAATTTGAAATTTCGGTTGGGTTGACGTCATCCCGCTATAGTGGAAATTTTCCCACTATAGAGGCACCGTGGTAGAGGCCTACTGGCCGCTATAGCGGGACGTACGGACCAGAAATTTGTACCTCATTTTATTATTTCCTCTTCAGTTGCAAATCAAATAAGGTTTACTTCAAAACCCCTGAGGGTTACCTCATGGCCATGGAGCAATGGAGAGGGAGGAATATGCTTGAATTAGTAAAACCTATTGTTTTCTTCTGGATTTCATGCTAGAAATCGCTAGCATGGAGTCATAATTTCACGTTCATGCCTCCGTAAAAGTTGTTTGGCGTCCAGGTAGGCTAGGTTTAATTGATAAGCATAGACCTGGGTTAGAAAACATATGCATGACATAGATTGATGGGAGATTTCATGTTTAGGCCTACGGGTATGGTGTTTAGAGGGATTAAAATAGTAATTCCAGATTTGTTTGAATATGACTTGATATTGTGTGTAATATTGAGATTATGATATGAACCAGTGGGTATTATTGTTAATGCCAAACCAATTTTGGTGTTAATTGTAATATTTATATGCTCGAAAGTTGTGTTACGATCTAATGAAGATGAATAAGAGATGATTAGTAATTCGATGAAGTTAAATGAGGATGCTAGGTGAACAGTTGCACTTAATGATAACTTAGGATTAAGATGGAAGGTTTGATGTGTTAATGTATGAAATGGGTGTATGGATGCCCATCTTAGATATTGGAAATCCTAGATAATCCCTTAATTGATATACAAAATATTGGTGTGGCATGTTACTTAATAGGTAATGGTTAAATGTAGTTGAAATCACAACTTGGTTTATGTGTGCTAGTTTATGTGTGCATGTTAACTGTTTTTTTTGTATATTTGTTACAATGCATGTTCAAATAAAGTAAATTATCAAATGATATCCTAAGTGTTCATCACATATATTGAGGTTATATTGCAGGCTTGTTTATTGTACAAGCGTGGTTATTTATTATCATTGTGGCTGTGATTGTTGTGATATCTGTTATTATTTGTGGGATGAGCCGATAAAGGAAATTTTCATGGGATTTATTATTATTATTGTGAGATGAGCTGGTAATGGACATCATCATAGGATTGGTTGATATAAGATTGGCAGACACTAGATGTCTGGGATGTTTAGTACATGGACAAGAGCTCGTCCCCTACAGGTCATGTCTAGTAGGCAACCATAAGATCCTTAGCATGTATGTATAAGGCATTTGTGAGTTTGATGGTTCCTTGAGTGAACCAGGTTTGTGATTATTGTTATTGTTGTTGAATTGGATCCTTGAGTGGTACAGGCTAAAAATATAAATAAATGATATATCTCCTATTGTTGTCTTCTTAATAATGTATTTGAGACAAGTTGTAACATATTGTTGTGGGTCATGGACTTGTTGACTTGGTCTTGTGTTGGTAGCCATGGTCTGGACTTGGTATATTATTTGTATTGACTTACTCTTGACTGAATTCTTTGGTGTCATTTGAAAAAGGCTAAGTGGTACCTATTTGAGGTAGAGTCATTAGTAAGTGTTGATGGGCATACTTGTTTACATGGTTATGGTTGCAGGATTAGTTGATATTTCTTACTTGATGTGGTAGAGATCTCCAGCAAATTCTATCCTTTGTCTCTTAAAGTGGAAGTTGAGTCATGTCTATCCTTGTGTGTTTGAAAAGAGAACTGAAGAATGTTAAGTTTAGGAGATGATATAAGCATTACTTTGATTAAACCTGTTTCTATCCTTTGCTTTACTTACCTACAATGGATGATCCTAGTTATACCTATTGAGCCTTTATCCTATTCTTTGGTAGCCACATATGTAGCTTATTCCTTTTCTTTCAATTGACCGCTAGTTTGATCCAAAACTCCTAAGCGCTTTAATTGAAAAATAAGAGTTTAAGAGAGTGAGAATTGAAAAAGGGAAAGAGTTGAGTTTGGAAGGTTGTAGAAAAGATTAAGGCTAGAAGTGATTACAAATTCGTGTGTTATTGGTAGGGAGTAGAAAAATTTTAAAAAGTGAATAAGTGTTTTATAAGTGAGGACTCCTTACTAGTGATATGTAAACTTTCTTAAAGATATGGAAAAACAAAGAAAGTCTATGGATAGGAAGAGTATAGGAAGAAGTTAGTTGATCAATGAAGGTGGTTAATGAGAAGATCGTGATGTATTAAAGCGCTTGGGGAAGATAGTCATTATTAGTTGCTAGAATAGTACCTACCCGTCCCTTAGCCTAAATTACAATCCAAAAAGACCTACTTGATCTTAAACTTTGATGTTCTTATATTAGTAGAGTAGTACACTAAGGGCAAGATTATGGTTCATTGTATGTGGCATGTGAAATTCTTTGTAAGAGTAAGCGTAATTTTATTCTTATACCTATTTTTTGTGATAAACTGTATATTTATGAGTGAATATGGGTAAATATATTGTGGTGAGGGCACAAGGTTGATGAAAGATAGGTGAAATATTTGATATCTTGGTTGGGTGGCTTGCATGAGTTTGCTAATATCATAGAGTTGGTTCTTGAGGCTAGGAGGTCTTGAAGTAGTTGTTCATGAGTTTGAATTTGTTGAATACATCATGCTTGATAAGAACTGGCTATCAATGTTAGTTGTTGTATCCTTAGCTTGAGTGATCTTGAGTTGATTGGTAATGTTAACGCTCTCCATGTAGCATGGGATATAAAAGAGTTGTTCGAGGACGAACAACACTTTAAGTGTGGGGTGGTGATCTGGGTTGTATTTATACACCCACTTATCGTGTTTTACCCATATTTATGAGAATAATATATGTGTATAGTTGTTTGTTTTGATTGAATATTCTTGATAACAAACCAACTAATGTGATTAGGTGTTTTGTAGAAAAATGTAGTAAAAATAAACCCACACAAGCTAAAAGGAAGGTTTGGAGCTTTTAAAGAAACTATGAAAGAGTTCTCAAGAAAACTAAAGTTTGCGCTATAGCTGGCGCTCCATGCCAGGAGCAAAACTTCAGCCAGCTTGACTTGGTGTACTGCCATGCGCTCCACACCATAGACCAAACTCCAGCCAGCATCGGTTGGAGCTATGGCTGGCACCCCACGCCAGGCTGTGCCCGTATTGGAAAGTGTCTTTTTTTCCAAATCCAAGCCCAATATGGATTGAGGGTTATTTCCCACTCCTATAAATAATCCCTAGTCATGAATTTTTAGGACTTTTGGTCCTAGGATGATTTTGGGGAGAGCAACAATATTAAAGAAGGCTATAATTAGGGTTTTTCTTATTGTCTTTTCCATTACTTAATTAGTGTATGAACTACATTAATTTCGTGATTGCGAATTAGATTATGAGTGGATAAAACCCTCGTTCTAGGATTGTGTCCACAAACATGATTATACAGCTTAATTTTGAGTTGGCTTATATTGTTTATAATATTTGGTTGTTCTTTCAGTCTTGCAATTGCTATTTTAATGCTTCACGACCATTAAAATATATCTTTAATTCTTGTGTGAGCCTAGAAGGAGAAACACAAGGGTAGAACAAAGAATGTAAGGGATGAGTTTTTATCTTTAACAAAGTAAAGATTTGATTAGCGTCTAAGATAGGAATATAATTAGAATGCTTTATTTGGTTCCAATACAGGAAGATATATAAATACATTTGAATTAGATCCTCACATCCCCGCTCAACGTTGTAGTTATAAGGCTAGTTTGGGTAGACGATTAGAGGCTCGGAAGGCCATAATCATATTATCAACCTCGTGAACCAACAAGCAAGATAGATAATTTTTCTGATGAGAAATTAGTGCTATACATGATTATAGATTATGCCTTGACCCTAGAATCCTCCTTGACACTGTTTACAACATTTTCAATTACACCTTACCTTTTATTATTACTTTTAGAATTACAAAACTCCAACAAATTCTTAGGTTACAATTGCACTTGTTTAATTTTATAGTATTACTTAAATTGGATTGTTTACTAAGTCACAGGTCCTTGTGAGGTATATATCCGTAAGATCCACATTATTACTTGTACGATCACGTACACTTGCGTGTGCGTTTGGACGCAACATATAGCTCCTGCAAAATGGGATGACTTTGTTGGGGATTTCCTCGACCATTTTTTCTGAGTGAGTTGAGGGAAGCTAAGGCTAAGGAGTTTATGAATTTGAGACCGAGGTTTATGTTAGTGAATTAATAACGGTTAAAGTTCACCTAGTTATCCCGTTATGCCCCTGAGATGGTAGCTGAGCCAAAAGAAAGAATGAGTAAGTTTGTTTTAGGGTTTTAGACTTAGTGAAGAAAGAGTACAAGCCTGCCATATTGATCAAGGAAATGAATTTTTATAGATTGATGACTCATGCTCAACTTGTAGAGAAAGAGAAGATAAATGAGAAAGAAAGAGAGAGAGAGAGAGAGAGAGAGAGCAAAATAGTTAGAACATGTAATTTTGAGTTCAGCCAGCAGAGATCTGGTAGTGGGAACCCGTGATCCTTTTAGTAGAAATCATCCAAACCAGATCCATCATTAACCAATACTCCAGCACCTAGACTAGGCAGAATTAGAAGGGGTAAACTCTCATTCTCAGGGTAGAGTTGTAAGTGAATACTCTTATCCTACTTGTAAAAAATATGGTAAGAATCATCCAGGAGAGTGCCTCTATTGTAAAGAAGGTTGTATCAGATGAGGTTAGGTTGTCCATAGGTTAAAGGATTACTCTTTTACTAGGCAGGACAATATGGGTAATCGAGATCAGTCCACTTCATCAGTAGCTCCAGTGGGCAGAAATGTTCAAAAGGGCACTACTTCTAGTGCAAGTTTTGGTCAGAGTCAGAATAGTTTCTATGCACTATCTTCTTATTAGGATTAGGAGAGCTAACCTGATATGATTATCAATACATTATGGGTCTTATCTCATGATGTTTATGCATTGTTAGAACTAGGGGCTACTTTGTCCTTTGTAACCCCTTATTTTGCAATTAATTTGGGAGTCAGTCCTGAACAACTCCTAGAACCCTTTTATATTCCCACTCCAGTTAGAAAGTTGATCATAGATAGAATAGTGGATAAAATTTGCATTATCTTAGTCCTTCATATAGATACCATGGTTGACCTAGACATGGAAAGACAGACTATGCCTTAGTTGACTACAAAACCAAAATTGTAATGTTTCAGTTTGCAAATAAGCCTGTCTTAGAGTAGAAAAGTAGTCCTGCAGTGCCTAAAGGTCATTTCATTTCTTACCTTTAGGCTAGGAAGATGGTTTCTAAGGGTCGCATATATCATCTAGTTTGGGTTAAGGATTATAAGTCTGAGACCTCATCTCTTCAATCAGTTCTTGTAGTTAATGAGTTTCATAAAGTAATTCATGAGTATTTGCCTAGATTCCCTCGTGACTGGGAGATTGACTTTTGGATAGACTTTCTTTCAAATATACAACCTATTTCTAATCCATCATACAAAATAGGTCCATCTGATCAAGGGTAGTTGAAAGATCTCCAAAATAATGGATTCATTCGACCTAGAATTTCCCTATGGGTTTTCTATTCCTCTTCATGTGAAAGAAAAAAGGTTCCCTCAGGATGTGTATTGATTATTTTCTGTTGAATAAGGTCACTATTAAAAACAAGTATCCTATCCCAGAATTGATGACCTGTTTGACCAGCTTCAGGGTGCCTCATTTTTCTCTAAGATTGATCTCAAATCTAGGCAACATTAGTTGAAGGTTAGGAAGAGTGACATTCTGAAGACAATTTTCAGAACTCGATACTGTCATTATGAATTTGTTGCTATGTAATAAATGCTCCTGCAGCTTTTATGGATTAGATGAACAGGGTGGTTAAGCAGTACCTAGCTATGTTTGTCATTGTGTTTATAGATAATATTTTCATTTACTCCCCGAATGAGGAGAAACATTCAGATCATTTGAGAATTATGTTGCAGACTCTTAAGGATCGCTAGTTGTCCAAGTATGAGCTTTGGTTGATGTCAATTGCATTTCTCTAGCATGTTATTTTTGGTAATGGTATTTAGGTTGACTCTCAGAAGATTGAGGTGGTGAAGAACTGGCATATGCGCACTACTCTATTCGATATTAGGAGGTTTATGGGCTTATCTAGTTTTTGTAGGAGATTCATTGATGGGTTCTCGACAGTTGCTCCCTCATTGACCAAGTTGTTACAGAAAAAAGTCAAGTTCTAGTGGTTTGAGGTTTGTAAGAAGAGTTTTTCGGAGTTACGACTCAACTAACTATGTCTCCAGTTTTTATATTACCAGAGGGTAAATACAGTTTTGTAGTCTATTATGTTGCTTCTAGAGTTGTCCTTAGTTGTGTTTTGACATAGAACAACAAGGTCATTGCTTATGCTTCCTGACAGCTTAAGGTTTATAAGTTAAACTACCCGACTGATGACCTTGAGTTGGCAGTTGTAATGACCCTTTCTGTCATTATGGGTACTTATTCCTGATGGTAACCTTGTTCAACTGTATGTAATCAGTACACATCCTTAGGCTACCATCCATTTTCTTAACAAACAACACTGGAGCACCCCAAGGCAAAGCACTAGGATGAATGAATCTCTTATCAAGTAACTCCTACAACTGAGTCTTGAGTTCTCACAACTCAGCTGGAGCCATTCGATAGGGAGGAATAGAAATTGGGCAAGTGCCCGGCTCCAAATCAATGCAACAGTCAATGTCCCGATCCGGAGGCATACTAGGCAAATTTGTGGAAAACACCCCCTGAAATTTTGACACCATAGGGACTGACTCAATAGAAGGGGAAACTGCACTAATTTCTCGAAGATGTGCTAGGAAACCCGAGCATCCCCTCCCGTCTAACTTCTTAGCCCAAATAAATGATATAATTTTTATAGCTCCTAGATTATACACGCCTTCTCACTCTTACTTATCCATCCCAGGCATATCTAAATTCACAGTGTTAGTATTAAAATTTAGATCAGTATGATACGGAGATAGCCAAACCATACTCAGGATGATGTCAAAGTCAAGCATGTCCAAGATTATCAAATCTACCCAAGTCTTGAAACCCATAAACAAAATAGAACAAGTATGATACACTTGTGTTACTACCATAGAATCTCCAATCGGAGTAGAAACATATACAAAAGAGCCAAGCCTATCACAAATCATGGCCAATCCCAAGGAAAATTTAACAAATCCATAAGAATAAGGGGAACCCAGATCAAACAAGGCAGTAGCCATCTGGTCACAGATGGGAATAGTACTTATAATGACAATATCGAAAGCCTTAGCCTCAATCTTACCTAGGAAGGCATAACAGTGAGCTCTATAATCAATTTAGGCAACCTCTTTAGCAAGCAGCGCACTATAAATCCTTGAATTACCACCACCTTGATTTCCACCATGGCCTTCCTGATGATTACCCCGCCCACCTTGTGGGTGATCTCTACCATTATCTCTGCCACATCTACCAGTAAGAGCCACAACTTTAACCTGCTGCTGCCCCTGAAACCCAACCTATCTTTGAGGGAACACTCTTTTAAAGTTCCCCATAGCACCACAAGTATAGCAACCTCGATCTAGGGAAGGCCTGTTAGCCAATAAATATGAAGCCCCTTGGCCTTTCACAATAGAGGGTCCCTTTCGTTATTACAACCTTCTTTTTTGATGTCAAAGACAAAAAGCTATGCGCAAATTACTGAGTGGACCCTGATGGTCCCACTGTGGAAGCTGGAAAAATGGTTCAAATAGGGTGAGATGAATAGGTCTGATGGCTATGACCCCTGGAATAAGAATCACTAAAGTTACCCGTATTTTGAGACTTTTTTGTTAGTACATTAACTTGACAAACCTATTTGAATCCTTCTAACTTCTTCATATAATCAACCATATCATTTAAAGTATTTTTGCAGCAGAAGTCATCTATACTACCTAAACCTGCAAGTCAGTGTTCAAATCTTTCGCAAACAACCAAATCCTTTCCTCTTCTACACCAAGTAATTGAGTAGTATAGCGGGACAAGGAATGAAATTTAGTATCATAGGCTACAACAAACATATTGTCCTATTCAAGGTCAAGAAATATGTCCTTCTTGTAATCACAAAGAGTACAAGGCACATATTTCTCTAATAATAGAGTATGAAATTGATCCCATGTCAATAAAGCTAAAGCTGGAGACAGACCATCTACATAAGCCCTCCACAACTTCTTTGCATCACTTTATAGTTGGAAGGTCACAAACTCAACACCATACTGATCCATAATACCCATTTTGTGCAGCCTCTCATAACAATCAATAATGAACTCAAATGCATCCTCAGTATCAGAACCAATAAAAGTAGGAGGTTTTATCTTCAGTAACTTTGTCAGCATGTCAGATTCTGTCCTAGTCATGACAGGACTTAACACCAGGTGAGGCCAATGTGGTGGCTGACAAATTGAGCTAGAAATCAGTAAGTATGGGTAGTTTGGCCTGTTTGAGGGTTGCAAGGTGACCCTTGGCTAGAGAGATTCAAACTCTAGCATCATATTTCATGCATTTTAGTATTTTTTTAAAGGGGTGGAGTATTGGCTAGTGTAAAGATAAGGTTAACATTCCTAGATCAAATCAAGGCCAGGCCGTTTGAAGATGTGAAACTAAATAAAGTTCAGAATAAGGTGGTGTGTGATGAAGCTTCCTAGGCCATGCTTGATGTGTTTGGGGTGTTGATGGTGAGAGGGCACGTGTGTATTCATATGTTTGGTGATATAATTTAGGGTTTACTTATAGAAGATCATGGTTCTCAATACTCTATTCATATGTGTACAACCAAGATGTACCGTGATTTGTGATAGCTTTATTAGTGGCCTCGAATAAAGAGAGATATAATAGAGTGTGTGTCTAAGTGCCACAACTATTAGCAGGAGAAATACAATTATCAAAGGCCTGTGGGCTAACTTTAGAGGATGCCTATTCTCTAGTAGAAGTGGGAAAGGATAGACATGGATATTATAGTAGGTCATTCTAAGACCTTAGGGTAGTATGACTCAATTTAGGTCATAGTGGATAGGGATAAGGTAACCAAGTAAGATCATTTTATTCAAGTTAGAGTGGATTACAACTCAGAGCAGTTAGCTAAGATTTATATCAAGGAGTTATGAAGGCTGCATGGGGTACCCATTTCCATTATTTCTGATAGAGGTACGCAATTCATCTCTAAGTTTTGGGATAGGATACATCAAGAGTTTGGTACCAATCTTGACTTTAGTACTACATTCTATCCTTAGACTAACGAGCATTCTGAGAGGACTATTTAGGTGTTTGAGGATATGTTAAGGGCATGTGTGATTGATTTTGGAGGCCATTGGGATAAGTCCTTGCCCAGTGTGAGTTTTCATACAATAATAGTTACCATTCTAATATTAACATGGCTCCATTCAAAGCACTCTATAGGAGAAGGTGTAGATCACCCATAGGATAGTTTGAAGTTGGTGATGTGAAGTCTTTGGTCACATACTTGGTGAAGAAAGCTCAAGAGAGGGTGAGGTACATTCAAGACAACATGTTGGCTACCCAAAGTAGACAAAAAGAGTATGCAAATCACAAGGTAAGGGACATGTCATTCAAAGTTGGTGAGCAGGTATTGCTAAAGGTATCTCCTATGAAAGGAGTTATGCAGTTTGGCTAGAAGGGTAAGCTTAGCCCTTGGTATATTGGTCCATTTGAGGTTCTTGATAATGTGGGCCCAATATTTTATAGGTAGGCTTTACCGTTAAGTATGTCAGGGGTCCACCTTATATGCCATATGTCAATGCTCAAGAAATACCATGGGGATGGCAATTATATCATCATATGGGACTCAGTGTTGCTTGATAAGAATCTTGTATATGAAGAGGAATAGGTTATAATTCTTGACCGAGATATTTGGAAATCAAGGAAAAATGAGATTTGGTCTATAAAGGTTTAATGGAAGCATCGTCTAGTTGAGGAGGCTTCTTAGGAAACCAAGAGGGATATGTGAGACAAGTACCCTCACTTGTTTAAGGATACATGTACTCTCCTACTTCTTACTTTTCTCTTTTTTCATGTGTGATCATTTGGGGATAACTGATAGATAACTTGGTATCTATTATAACAACCTTTTCCTTCTTTATAGGTAAGTATGGTGTGTCAAAATTTAGGTTAAGGTTTTCCCTGAATTGGGAGTTAGAAATTTCAAGTTAGGCTAGTCTTGGACAAAATCTAAGCATGGTATGGTCTAGGGTAATCCGAGAATGGATTAGTTAAAGAGTAAGGCATTTGGGGTAATTTTATGGTAGCTAAGATGATAAAGAGTTTGTAAAAACTTTCAAAAGTGAATTTGGGCTAGTAGAACTTCTGATATCGAACTTGATGTAAAGGGGTTATTCGGGATGTTGAAATCTAATGGTGTATTGCAAAAATGGCAAAATTGGGAAAAATCTCAGAGTTTATGCCTCACCCACCCCCACTATAGTGGGTGGCAGGCCGCTACCACCGCACTACTATAGCAAGAGTCAACTTTGGTCAATTCTGTAATAGCTGGTAGATCCCACTATAGCGATATCGCTATAGGGGGATAGGGCCACTATATTAGGATATGTGCTGATTAATGCAAAAAATACCCCAAAAATGTTATTTTCATTACACATTCATCTAAGGTCTGGGAGAGGAAATTTTTATCAATTTCAACCCATTTTTTATCAATTTCCTTCGTTCAGGTAAGTTAATCCATTCCATCAACTAGTTTTTTTATTATTAATCCTTAGAATCACTAATTTTCAGGGTTTTGGAATGATTTAACTTAACCTAGGTGAATTTTATGGTGCAATTAGGTAAATTGGAAGAAAAACCCTTGGGTTTTAGTAAAAAGTTGTTAATTTATGATTGCTTGCTTAGAATTCACCATTATATTTATGAAACTGGTAGAATTAAGGTTGAATAATGGTGGAAAACCCTATAAAGGAAGGAACGATCATGAAATTGACCTTGGGTTGAGGGACTAGATCATGGTATGGATTATATTTGCATTACTGTTTTTCGACCACAATAAAGCTGAAATTGCATAGAAAAGAAAGTCTAGAGCTCGCTAGAGTGGTACAAGCTTGGATTGAGGTAGTTGATGGTTTAACATAGTTGAAACCCAATTTGATTTATGTGTGCATGTTAACTATTTCTTTGTATGATTGTTACAATACATGTTCAAAGAATATAATTCATTAAATGATATCCTAAGTGTTAATCACATATAATGAGGTGGTATTAAAGACTTAATGAATGTACAAGTGTGGTTGTTATTTTCTCATTATGGTTTAGGTTGTTGTGATATCTGTTAATTACTGTGGGATGTTCTGGTATTTGGACATCTTCATGAGATTTATATTATTATTGTGAGATGTACCAATATTTAGACATCTTTATGAGATTGGTTCACATAAAGTTGGCAGGTATCAGATGCCTGGGATTTTGGTACATGGAAAATAGCTCATTCCCTGCAGGTCATAGATCATTGGCAATCATAAGTCCCTTATCATATGTGTATAAGGTATTGGTGAGTGTGACGGTTCCTTGAGTGGACTAGATTTATTTGTTGACTTGTTTGTGGTTCTTTGAGTGAACTGGGGTTATGATTATTGTTGAATTGTATCCTTGAGTGGTCTGGCTAAAATGTAAATGATTGGTATATCTTATTTATTAACTACTTACTTATGTAATCGAGGCAAGGTGTAACTTATTATTATTGAGTCAGGCTTTGTTAACTTGGTTGATGATGGTAGTCATGGTTTCAGTTGGGTTGTTATCTATATTTACTTGTACTTGAATGAATTCTATAGTGTTGTTGAAAAAGGCTAAATGTCACATACTTGAGGTAAAGAATATTTGTTAGGTGTTCATGGTTGTTCTTTCTTACTAAGTTATTGTTATGTATTTACATTCTTTATTTTGGGTTAGCCGAAGACCCTACCAATACACTGTTCTTTCTTGTGTACTGATACTACACTTGCTCTTTTTTTTATTGAGTGCAAAGCATTTTGTGGTGACTGCATCGAGACCTCAACTTTAAAGCAGACTACATTTCGACTCAAGGGTGAGCTACATCTTTCGGGCAGCCATGAGTCCTCCATTTAGTTCTTGTCCATTTGTTTCAGACTGGTATATTTCAGTTGTTTTTGTGTTGAACCCTTTTTGTTGACAATTGTAGTGTTTTGGTATGATGACTTTCAGGTTCTTAGGGTTGTTTTCGACTTTCATTTTATTTCCACATTCGATATTATTACTAGAACACTTTGAGATATTGGATTATTTAATGAAGTGGTTGGTTTATCTAAGACTTGGTTAAGTGTTGGGTTTGAGTAATTGAGTTAAATTGTTCTCCCATAGGAGGGTTAGTGTGGGTGCCACTCGCGATGGGTTTGGGTCGTGACAGTAGTTGTAGTATTTGCCTTAAAGATTTGTAGACACTACTTGTATGGTGTTCATATAGATGTCTTTACAAATCATATGAATCTACAATATGTGTTCAGTCAGAGGAAGTTGAATCTTTGGCATATAAGATGGCTTGAGATTCTCAAGGATTATGACATAAGTGTTCTTTGACATCCGGGTAAGGCCAATGTGGTAGATGATGCTCTTAGCAGGTTGTCCATGGGTAGTTTGGCACATGTTGAGAAGGAAACGAAGGAATTCAATTAGAAGGTTCATAGACTCGATCCTCTAGGGGTTCTTCTTACAGATTCAGTGGCTGGTGGTGTAATAATTTAGAATGGTTTAGAGTCTTCTATAGTGATTGAAGTTAAGGAAAAGCAAGACAATAATCCTATTTTACAACAATTAAAGGATGTTGTTCATAATCAGAAAGTGGAGGTTTTCTCCTAAGAGGGAGATGGTGTTCTTTGTTTTTAGGGTAGATTATGTGTTCCAAATGTAGATGGTATGAGAGGATTTTTATAAAGGCTCATAGCTCTTAGTATTCTACTCACGCAGGATCCACAAAGATGTACTGTGATTTGCGGGAAGTTTATTGGTTGAATGGCATGCAGAGAGATATTGTAGACTTCATGACTAAATGTCCAAACAGCCAGCAGTTAAGTTTTGAACATCAAAGGCCTTGGGTTTGGCTCAGGATATTAGTATTCCTACATGGAAATGGGAGATGACCAACATGGATTTCATGAAAGTTTTACCTCGTATGCGAAATGGCATGATTCTATTTGGGTAATAGCAGACAGGATGACCAAGTCAGCTTACTTCTTGCCTGTTTTGGCCACAGATTATGCAGAGGATTATGCCATACTTTATATCATAAAGTTGGTCAAATTACATGGAGTTCCCTTATCTATCATCTCAGATATGGGTACTCAGTTTATATCTCAGTTCTAGAAGTCTTTCCAGAAGGGTCTCGATACTCGAGTACATCTCAATACAACTTTTCATCCGCAGACTAATAGTCAGGCAAAGCGTACCATTCAGACCTTAGAGAACATACTGAGATCTTGTGTGATCAATTTTAAAGGTAATTGGGATGATTATTTACCTCTCATAGAATTTGTTTATAATGATAATTTCCATTTCAGCATCCAGACGGCTCCTTTTGATACAGTTAATGGGTGGAGATATAAGTCTCCCATTGGTTGGTTTGAAGTAGGTGAAGCTACTTTGATAGGTCCAAACTTAGTTTATCAGTCTATAGAGTAGGTTCAGCTGGTTTGGGTAAAGTTAAAGATTGCTCAGAGTTGTTAGAAATCTTATTCGGATATGAGGAGAAGACACCTTGAATTTGAGAGGGATGATTGGGTATTTTTGAAGGTTTCATCCAAAAAAGGGGTGATCAGGTTTTGAAAGAAGGGTAAGCTTATTCCCTGATACATCAGTCCCTACCGTCAACTGAGAAGGATCGAGAATGTAGCGTTTGAGTTAGAGCTACCCAAGGAATTGGAATCAGTGCACCTAGGGTTCCATATATCCTTATTTATGAAGTGTATTGGTGATCCAACACTTTTTTTTCTTTAGAGTGTGTTGGTGTGAAAGATAGTCTTTTTTATGAGGAGGTGCCAGTTGAGATACTTGATAGGAAGATTCACAAGTTGAGGAACAAGGAAGTTGCATCAGTAAAGGTCTTGTGGAGAAATTAGTTGGTTGAGGGAGACATTTGGGAAGTCGAAGCAGACATGAAGACCAAGTATTCTCATCTTTTCCCTCCTAGCATCGAGACATCTTAAGGTAATAGTTCTTCCTCTTGTAGTTACTCTTATCATTTTCATGTCCTTATCAGCTACTTATGATTTCTAAGTGTGCATTCATGATTTATGCGTTTCTCTTGAGTTTCTACTCTTAGTCTAAGCCAGCCCTGATCATGTTAGTTATTCTGTTTTACCAAATCAAATGGATAGTATGAGTAATTTCTTTTTTTCAGTCCACCTTTCGTATTCATTTGAGGACAAATGATTCCAAGGGGGGAAATATTGTAACACCACAAATTCCAAACCTATGAATACTCAACATTCAGTATGAAATCAAAGCCAAAGACTTGAAATCCTACACTAGTATGACTTAGTGTATGAGCCATACTATGGACCATGAGTCATGGTATCAGAACATAAATCTGTCTCAAGGTTCCTAGTCACCATTAGTCATGGAGGATGTACGATTCATACTGGTAGTTGTGAGACTCTACTAAAGAGTTTTCGAACTCCCCTTCGAACCACGTATCATGGGATAAGTCATGGAATTTACATACGACTATAATGAGAATCGTGAGAAGAGAGATAGAAAAGGGTCAAAAATGGTTCCAAAACCACGATTCAAGTCATGGCTCATGGACTTTCTCATGAATCGTACACTCACGCAGGGGATGCAGTTTCAGCAAAATTTCAAATTTCTTAAAAAGGGGAAAATTAGTATTTTCTATTATTTTTATTCCATATACTATGTCATTTAGTAACTTTTAGGGTGAGTTATCTGACTTAAACATTGATTACTCCTCATTTCTATGCTAAAACTCCTAATTTAAATAAAAACTCTCTTAGAAGACAAGTCTAGGGTTCATCCTTCAAACTTCCAAATCCAAAGATCTAGTGTGAATTCTTCAGTAATCAAGTATGTGATATTTTCAATGAGAGTTTCCTTTCACTCTCATGTCTTGCTTTCAGAAACTTTATTATGAATTGCATGATTTCAAATTTAGGGTTAAACATCCAATTATCTTAATTGTTGTAATCATGGCTTTAGTAAGTTATTCTATTGAGCAAGTTCTCATTTTGACAAGTATGCATGAGTTTGATAGCATCATTTCAGTTCGCATGCTCAAACCATGATTTCACAAGATTTATTATGATTTAGCTTCACAGACTTAGAATTTAGCATGACTAGTTCCATTATCTCAGAATTTAGTAAAAACAATTATTTGAACCAAGTGTCATGCTTTATTTTTCAGACAGAAAGTTTTATCTACTTATGAACAAATAGTAAATACATTTTTTGGGAGTAGTATTTAGCACCGAGAGGACACAGGTGCAAAGAAACCATGTCCCAGAACATGCCATTATATGATTAGAGTCTCTCTGCTAGTTAGGTTGACCCTTTGGCCTATATGTCTAGTAGTGGATCCATATTAGACAGGTTTTATACTCATGGCAAGGTATAGGGCTCTAACCTAGGATTATACGTTGGACTTCACGAGCTCACTTGATATATGTCAGTTATAAGAAACTCCAAGTATAAGTTTTTAACTTATATAAATTTCTTATGATCTCACATATTTACAACTCATATTTGTTTTAGCTCCCATTACAGAAAATGATTTATGCTTTACAGTTTGAACTAATAAACTTTCAAATGATTATACCTCTATCAGATTTCCATTATATTTTCATGATATTGCTTACTTGCATGATTTAAAGTTATTATCAAGATCTCAGTTACTCATTACATTTAGTAGTACTGACCACATACCTTTCTCTTGAACTATATCCTATAATGATATAGATTTATGTGCTCTCTCCCAGATTCATCGCTAGTTAGCTCTACAGAACTTAAGTCGTCTTGGTGAGTCCTCATTATTTGAGTACCTTGGATCAGTTTAGTTTGTTAGTTAGTTTAAGACTTTTATTTTAGTTTTTTTAAAGTTAGCTGGGGTCTTGTCCCAGCAACTCATCTTTATCAGTAAAGGCTTTCAGTTATTAGTCCGTCAGCTTGTTTTGCGTTTTCAGTTATACTTCTATTAAATAGTTTCTTCAATTTTCTCATCTTAGTTTTGTTAAATCATCTACTTAGTTATGTTTATTCAGTTAATAGCATGCTAGTACCAAGGGTTCTTTTGGGATCAGTTGTGGTCCTAAGTGCCTGTCAAACCTAGTGTGTAGGCTCGGGTCATAATAGGCTCCTCATGCTCAAACAAGTTAAATAGCTCTTGTGTCCTCTCTAGCTCTTAAGTTATAGTGATGATCAGGTCCTGAATAATCATAGCATGTATCATAATCAAAGCTAAAATATCTGCTCGTAGTTGAGCGAGCTCACCAAATAACTTCCCCAACTCGAGATGTTGTAGGACTTTCAACCACTTATTCATCCTCTTTTTAAAACCATCCATGTATCTATGTAATTCATACATGGACTGATCAAGTAAAACTCTTCATTTAGTCTCAGAATCCTCAATAGAAGACTTTACCCATGGTCTCAATTGCTTTGTTAGGTGGTCCAGCTACCTCTCCGTGTGAGATGTATTATGTGCTATGTCCTTTAGGAAATCCTTTGAGACCGTGACCATAGTAGTGGTAGTCAGAGGACATAGATAAATAGAAGTTGTAGTAGCTGTGGATGCTGAAGTAGGAACAACAGTAGTATCAGCCTCAACGGCTGAAGTCTAAATATCAATCGATGGCCCCACAGCATCCCGATCAACCTGCTCAGTCTGAGTGGGGATATCAACCTACTCATCCCCTCTAGTAGCTTCATAAGAAATGTAGCTCTTGATGAACTCAAAGGATCATCCCTGGACCTTCCAATTGGATTCACCTCATTGTAAATAAGACTAATATCCTGAATACGGGTCACCCCAATAATCTTATAGACACACAAAAATGTAGGCACGGATGACTCTCTAAACAAGTCGAATGCAAGGCATGGAAAAAGGATACTAGTTTTGTCCCTCAATTCACTCTTCCAAATTCCATCAGTAATGTATCAAGGTATGTTTAGGGCATACCCAAACACAATACTAGCAATCAAGACCACTAAATCGGGAGTGAGATTTTATCATTTCTAGTTGGACCCAATATGTACGTAACAATAGACCACCTAAACTGTGGCAGCAAAATTAAATGAGGCATTTGTAATTTGAGCCCTGCTACTCACCCATTCGATTTTTTTTTCCAGCAATGATGAAGGCAATTCACTTAAGCTGCCTCATCTTCTCTATGGGGTCTAACCTCTTCATATCCTTTATTACTTTTTTCGATTATCATACTCTACAATGTTTATTTGAACTTCAATCTGAGGGCAAAATAGGAAGCACAAAATAGTACGCTCAGAGTTACCATCTTACTTGGGCCAAGCTTGCACTGTATCTAGTGCGGGATACTTCTTCATATTGTACCCTTTTGGGAGTATAGTTTATCGATGTATCTACATATGCAGTATAAAACTCATGTACCTTCTCTAAGATGTACTTGCTTGGGGCCTCAGCTATCCAACCGAGCTGATATCGGTCAATTAATTCTTTAATCTCAGGCAGCTTATTAAAACCTGCAGTCTATGGCTCCTAGTAGATATTCCACTTGAGATTCCCTTTATCTATGGGGGCTAAGTCTCTTTGATAAATTGCCCTCATGCTAGTAACCTGCCACTTAACATCTTCCCGGTGTTGGGTTGATTTGCCTAATATTTGTGCCTGTCTCTTCCTTTCTGGGAGGTAGTCTTTGCCCTCAAACTATCATCCTGTGTATCAAACTTGGATTCTAATCTAGCAGATCTATACTTACTACCACTGGTTGAAGATGAGCCTTTTCCCTTTTCTGACTAGGGAGAGGATGCCTGTGTTTGAGCTTCATCCTGTTCTCTATTATGCTACCTCATGGTCCGAGGTTATAATTATGGTTGCTTTTGTTCCTCAGAACCACTAGCCTCATCCTGTAAGCAGTGGATCATATATTGGGGTTGACCCCACTTAGCTGGTGTAGTTCTTCTACCTTGTTTTGGATTATTCTTCAGAGGAATTGCACCTGTGGGTGAAAAGATTGGGCCTACAAACAAAAAATGAAGAATAGATTTTTTTAAAACTAAAACTACATACAATTTTATGAGTCACAGTTTGAGTTCATGACTCGTGAACTGGAAGAAGTAACCATACTTTTTTACCCAATACAGTATGAGTGAGTTTATGACTCATGGAATGGAACCACGACTCATATACCCTTCCATGAATCAGAGACAAAAATTGTCAAGTCTCTGCCTAGTGTATCACGACTAACAGTACGACTCACGAATTAGAACCATGAGTCATACTATCATTTGTAGTCCTTGTAATGGGACTTGTCACTTGGGAACAAGAACCATGATATGACTCATGAACTAAGTCCACGAGTTGTAGAGTCAATCATGCTTCTTGTTCTTAGTTCTTTTTCAACTTTACTTGTTCAAAACTTGATATTTTCATTTTATGCTTAAGGTTACAACCTATGAATATGTTTTCAAGGGTCGTAAGTCTCAATGTGGAGTGAATTATGACGTCTCAGTACAAGCGTATTAGATTGAACATCAATTTTGATCATAGAAATCCCAATTTTTTTGTATTCCTCTTGTTTATAGATTCAAGCACTTCAGGGTACTCAAACTTCACCCAAATTGAACACAATCAAGATTGTTGGGAGTTGGGTGGGCAAAACAATCCTTTCTTCATTTGCGAGGAAAATTTTGGATTTTTTTAAGCACATTATAAACAATTTCAATGAATTTTTTAGGCTTTCTACTCCACTCCATATGATTCAACATTACCAACACAAATGGACAAGTAAATCTAAATTCCACATTTCATGAGACCAAAATATTCTTATCTAAAAACATCACTCCCATGGTGTAGCATTTTATTGACTAAAATTAAACCTAATTCAAATAATCACAGCACATGAATCACACTGTCATGATATAATCAACTTCCCAATATTACTCTAGGGTTCTTATTAGTCAAATTTTTAAACGAGTGAACTATTGGCAATGAATACAAATCAAAACTCATTTTTGAAGCAAAATAAAGTACAAGCTTTACTTACTTCGTGCAGAGTCTTGATTCTACTGAGAAGAAGATGAAGAGCATAAGGATATCTACCTAGGGAGGGACGGTGATCGATAGAAGTGATGAGGTGTTTAGGAATTTGATTAAGAAGGATTATGGGTGTGATATTAGGAGTGATTATTGGGATTTTGAACTTGAAACAATAGAGGGAGTGATTTAGTTGACTTAATTTTAGCAAAACACGTATTCAGTGCCACTATTAGGGTTGTTGGGTAAAACGGAAAGGAACCGGGTTCCGTCGGTCTAACTTTTAAAAAAAAAAAATTGACCCAGCTAACCACGATCCTGATCATAACTCGTAATTTGAGACCATGAGTATTGATTCTAGTTAATGAGTAAGATTTTGGAAAGACTTACCTGGGATCCATGATTACCAAATTACAAATCGTGAATGAGACTTACGATTAGTACTATAGTTCATAGATTAGTGGAGTTTTAGAATTGTACCAGGTTTCCACAAGGGATTTTATAATTCGTAAAACTTAAGTATGTATCATTCTATTACTCGTGGAACATGATCTGCAAAGGTCCAACTTTGGGTCAAGAACTACAGTGAGGTTCACGAGTCGTGGTTTGAATTGACAAATTGTGAAACCAACAATAATTACACCCTTTTATTCTTTAACTTGTGTTTCCGGGTTTCCACAATGGGTTTCCACCCTTTGATTCTTCAAGTCATCCCAACACACTTAAAAAAAACATCAAGCCTACATAAAAATTAAAATAAGAGTAATAAACAAACAAAACACCTTAGGTTGCATCCCAATCAGTGCTTGATTTAACATTACAGCATGACACAGGTACCTTGATTACTCAGTCTTTATCAAGGTTCACCACATCAACTACCTTAATCTCTTCAGTTGTCCCCGGATATAGTTTCATACACTAACCATTTACCTTGAACCACTGACCTTCGTGGTTCTCAAGCTCAATAGCACCATTTGTAAACACATGTACCACTTTCAATGGTCCCGACCACTTAGACTTCAACTTGCCAGGAAATAAGCTAAGCCTTTAGTTGAACAGTAGAACCAAATCACCCGGACTAAATTCTCACTTTTCAATCTTTGGTCATGATACATTTTTATCTTCTCATTGTAGAGGGCTCCACTCTCATAAGCCCCAAGTTGGAATCAATCTATTTCATTCAGCTGGTCAAGCCTCAAGTTAGAGGCATCACTTAAATCCAAATTTAGCTTTTTAAGCACCCACAAGGCTCTGTGCTTAAGCTCTACCGATAAATGAAATGCTTTACAAAACACAAGATGATATGAGAACATATCTATATGAGTCTTGAAGTGAATCTGGTATGCCCATAAAGCATTATCAAGCTTTCTAGACCAATCTGTTATATTTATACTCATAGTCTTCACGAGTATGGTCTTTATCTCCCCATTGGAGAACATTAACTGTCCACTTGATTGCAGATGATAAGGTGTTGCCAATATATTTTTGACACCATACTTCTCAAGAAGAACTCTAAATAACCTATTGCAAATATGAGAGCCTCCATCACTAATTATGGCCCTTGGCGTACCAAACCTAGAGAAAATATTATGCTTCAAGAACATTGTGACACTATTTCCAACATTAATAGAAAGCACAACCTCCTCCATCCATTTAGAAATACAGTCAACAACCACAAAAATATAATTCATCCCATATGAGCTCACAAATGTACCCATGAAATCAATAACCTATACATTGAAAAGTTCCACCTCGAGAATTAGGGTTAAAGGCAACTCATGCTTCCTTGATATGTCTCCTTGCCTTTGATATTGATCACAAGGTCTCGCATAATTTTGTGCCTCTTGATGAATTGTACACCAATATTATCCATATTACAAGATCGTGTGTGTTGTCCAGATGCCACTATGATGACCCTTGATAGGAAATGTGTGTTGTGTCCAAATACACATGCAATTGTACTCGATCATGCAAGTAATAAAGTGGCTCTTGTGAGCCGAATGTCAAACCCACAGGAATTTGTTACTTAGAAAACAATCCAATTCGAGTAATACTATAAAATTAAACAAGTGTGATTTGTAACCAAAGAAAGTGTTGAGGTTTTGTGATGCTAAACGTAACAATAAAACTATAGGGTAATTGATTGTGTTGTAAGTAATATTAAGGAGTATTCCAGGGTCAAGGCATACTGAACAATCATGTAAATTTATTCGATCACATTGGTTAAGTTATCTATCTTGGTTGTTGATTAATGGGGTTAATATTATGATTATGGTCTTTCGAGCCTGTAATAATCTATTCACACTAGCCTCACAACTACATCGTTGAGTGGGGATGTGAGGATCTAATTTGAACGGATTTATATTTCTTTCTGTATTGGAACAAAATGGGGCAAATTAAGTTTATTCCTATCCTAATTGTATATCTAATCTCTACTTCTTAAAGATGAGAACTCATCCCATACATTCTTCAGTCTAATCTAATGTTACTCCTTCTAGGCTCACATAAGATTTATGAATTTATTCTAAAGGTCGCGAATCCTTAGAATAGTAAGAGCAAGAATGTAAGAACAACCAAATATGATAAACAATAATAACCAACTTTAATTAAGCTATACAATCATGTTCATAGCCTCAACCCTAGAAATAGGGTTCTTAGCCAGTCATGCTAACAACAAAAAATAACAGTTTGATGTTTTCATCAAGAGAGGAGACTAAGAAATTAAAGAAGAAAGAAACCTAATGGTGAACCTTGCTCTTTATTTTTTTGCCTCCAAAAATAATGAACAACCCTATAAAAATATGGGAAAGGGGTATATATAGTAGTAGGAAACATATCCCTAATCCTACTGGGTTTCATACTAAAAATAAATGGAATTTTCGTCTGGGAAGCCCCTTGGTATTGGGTGCCTCCTGTAGCGCCTGTAATCCTTGGCTGGAGTTTGAAAGTAGGTGCCATGCGCCAGTGCAGGCACTAATGATGGCCTGTTGGAGTTTAGGGTCTGGGTCTAGGCACCTACCATCGCCCCAACTTGTATTTTGCCTGAACACTTCTCCAAACTATCTCCAAAAGCTCTAAACCTTTCTCTATGCTTCCATAAGTCCATTTCCACCCACATTTCCTACAAAATACCTAATCACATTGGTTAGTTGTCTATTCAGAATATTTAATCAAAACAAGAAACTAAATGTCATTATCATTCTAAAAACTCGACCAAATATAGGTAAAACACGATAAGAAGGCGTACAAATATGCCCAAGATCGATGAGTGACATGCCTCTAGTATGCTCATCATCTTAACCTCAGGAACACATCAACGGATCATGTTGTTGGTACAAATTTGGAACAAGTATGGCTCATCCCAAAAGAACTTCCTCACATCATAAAGAAACTTCTTTCGCTAATGGAAGCTCAAATCATCAGGTATTACATCACTTACCAAAAATTTGGCATAACCATCAAACCATGAGATCAAGTCTTGAAATGCAATCAACACTTGTTCATCTGGAAAAGCATCATTAATTTCAGCTTTATTCTTCAGCATTGCCTCTTTCTCGAGTTCAGACAAGTGGTTAGTCACTTAATTTTCTATGTCCTTTCGATCCTTGACCTCAAAATCAAATTCTTGTAATAGAAGTACCCACTGAATCAATCTAGGCTTTGCATTATTCTTCACTATAAGGTACCTCAGAGTTGCGTGGTCAGTATGTACAATGACTTTTTTCCAAGCAAGATAGACCTAAACTTCTCAAAAGAAAATACCACAGCCAAAAACTCTTGTTCCATCACATTATAGTTTTTCTAAGCTAGATTAAGTGTTTTTCTAGCATAGTAAATGGGATGCAGAATCTTCTCGTACTTTTATCCTAGGACTACTCCTAGAGACACTCTACTAGCATCACACATAACCTCAAATAGAAAGGACCAATTGAGAGCAACAATAATAGGGGTTGAAGTCAATCTCTCCTTAAGGCATTGATAGTAAAATAAATATCATGCATAAATATAAGATTATTTTCAATTTTAATACTAATAATCTATTTTTTTCAGGAAATAATTAATTTGATCAAAATGACAAGACATGATACAAGGATTTTAATATTGGAATTTTGCAAGAAAACATGCAGGAGCTTAAAGGAAAAAACTCAAAAGTTGAAAAAGGAAAAAGGAAGAAAAAGTAAAAGAAATCTATGTACAATTTCAATGAAAGGAGTTCTATTTTCATACTTCAAAAGTGGAAACTAAATATTACATATACAACATTGAAATTCTTACAACACATCCTCAAGTGGAGGAGACAGTTTGAGAAAGAAAAAATTGTCAAAGTAGTCCCTTCAGCACATATGAAGAAGGAGAGCAAAGTAAACTACAAGAAGTGAAGCCTGATGAAGAAAAAACTATAAATATATTTACTTTAAGCTACAAATATATATAAATGTATATATATATATATATATATATATATATATATAATTTGGAGAGTAGAATTAAGAAAAAATACATATTGCTTTAGCTTTTTATTTTGTATTTCCTCTCATCATTTAGTATTGAAATAATTTAATGACCCTTCGGGTTATTTTCTGCGTTTTCATAATTTTTCCACATTTAGAGATTTTATATAACTATCCCAAGTTATTTATGACTCACTGGGACTGACAGTTTGATTACCGGGTAGTTCGTTTGGTTTTTAGAGTCATTTCCCAATTTTGGAGCTTTTGAAGTTGAGAAATGGGTCTTGGGCTAAAACTTTAATTAAATGGCCTGGGATGCCTATTCTGACAGTCTTGTTAGCTTTGGAATGTCGATTTAAGTCTAGAGAGACCCTTGGTCTTTGGGGCTTCCAGACTCATTTTGGGCTATTGGGTGGATTTTGGTTAAACCAGACCCTTGAGTGTGGGACCCACATTTGGTCAAAACAACCTCAAATGGAAGTTTTGATGGATCCTTTGAGTATGAAATATCGAAGTTGGTAAGGTATCATAGTTCTTTTACAATTATGTGATTCTGAATGAATCTCGAGGGTCCATTCGGAGATTTTGCAACTTGGCAAAGTTGCTGGTGCATCAGCACCTAGTTCAGGCCCAGGTCCTTCATCGCTATCGCGATAAGGACCCATGCGATCGTGATGAAGGAGGTTGTAGTACCAGGCCATCTTGTTCATCATGACCGCATGGCTAGGCCACCGTGATCGTTATGGTCCCATTAGTAGGATTCCACAATCGCAACCAGGGGACCTCGAGATAACGATGAGGAAACCCCTTACTATATATATATATATATATATATATATATTCACCTTTACTTCTAATTGTTGGACACCATTAGAAGAGTGTGGGAGCTCATAAAATCGTGTGAGATCAATAGTTTAAGCTGGGGTTGGCTTGGGATCATGATTGTAAGCATCTTTATCGTCATTTCCCATAAGTTTCTGATTAATTTCATGTGTAATTCTCTGATTTAGTTCTTATTTTCTCAAACCATGGGGGACTATTTTATTTCTTAATTGATCTCGAATTATGCCTAAATTTTGGGGCAAAATAAGCCTTGAGCTGAGAAGGATACTGTAACAATTTAAATTTTATGATTTCGCAAGTGGGCCCCATGTGGTATTATTAGTCTGATTTCTGACCTAGAGAATTTATACATAATATGGGTATTGATTTTCTTGTCTTGATGTGTAGAACCTTATTTTGATAGTGTGGCAGTGGTCGGAGGCTTCTTATAAAGGGGAAACTCTAGTATAGAAGATTTGATGAACTTTCGGTGGTGTCCAGGTAGGCTAGTCTTTCCTTTCTCCTATATTGTACTTATTTAAGGTATTAGTGTGTTGTTGGGCTAGCTATGTGTAACACCCCGTATGTTTCTGAGTCTAGTTAATTCCCGTAACATTTATGGAAATAATGAAATATGAGAGAGTTGGTGAATTTATACATTAATTTGTGGGCTAAGTTAATTTTGTGATTTGGGCCCCAAATGAGGCCCAAAATGAAGAAGAAAATATGGTCCAAATGGGTAAATGACCCATTCTTCCTTTTGACCATTCTTCCTTTTGACCAAGAAAGCCATTAATTATTGATTTATTTGGTTGGCTAAGGATGACCTTTTAGGTTTTATATAAGGTGTAAAATCTGATTTTTATTCATTCAAAACACACATGCTAATTCTAGACTTTTCCAAGAAACAAGATATTTTCTTTCTCTTTCAAACCCTAATCCTTCATTCATTTGGTCAAGATCACCTTTGTACAAGACTTGGTAAGTGTTTATTATTATGGTTTAATATGTTTTATGCATGGAAGATGGTTTATATCATGTTGGTTATGTTGGTGAAGTGTGAGAAGTTCACTATGTGTAAAACAATTTGTGTTTGCTAAATCAGAGGATGGTTTTGTCTTGCAAACTTGAACATGGACTTGTGATCTTGAAGGGAGTTAAATTTATGGATTCAATATTGACATGTGAAATGTGATTATAGTCTTGCCTTGTTTTATCCTTGTTTATAATGTTTGGAATTGTTGTTGTAAATTTTGTTATGGATTTGGTGGCGGATTGAAAAGAAAGTGAGGTTTTGGTGATGTTTATGTGTGTTGTGAGACCATGGATTATTTTTGGAATATAATATGATCAAAAATATGTTAAAATAAGTTTAGTTATGATCATGGACCATTCATTGCATAAAAAGACCCAAGAGAGACCAATTTGGCCGAAAAGGGGCACCCGCCCTCGCAGGAGAGGCACCTGCGGGCTCAGGTTCCAATGCACATTCCCCTGGATAATAACAAAGGGTACCTGTGGACGTAATTCATCCACCTGTGGGCGCAGGTGGCTTCGCAGGTCCCTTCCAGAACCCCGTTTTGCATTTTTTGTCCCCCTTTGACCCCCGAAGGCCCCTATACCCTTTATGGAAATAATTAGCAACTTGTGATACCATTTTAATGACTTTAAAATGTCGTATAGAGTCATGTTGGACTGTATTAAGTATGTATTGTTGTTCATATGTTGTTATGAGGCAAGTTGATAGGAGAAATTGTGACGAAATGCTAATGCAAAGCATAAAGGGTATGTGTGATGTGAGATGTTGTTGATGTAAAGTATTTTGGTCAGTGTGTGCAATGTTATGGTGTTGTTGGTATGAGAATGCAGTGGATTATATTGTAAGGGGTGACATGACGTTATACGGCAGTCATGTAGTTCATTGTCGTCTTGTACGCCTGTATAGTAACTAGTTGCTAATGTAAGCTTCGATATGTACTTGTATTGTAGAGTAAGACGTAAGGAAGAAGTTGGACTATTGTTTTCATATATATACTAGTGTACTCATACTTGGAAGTGAAGGTATGTAAGGTTCCTTTCTCCGTATTCTTCTGCAACATATTGTTCACGTTAACATTGGGCTTGTTTCAACTCTGAGATGCTTGAAGTATATCAATTCAGGTTGACGTATATTGTCATTCATGTGTATCCTATTCTTATATGAATGATGATTCACTTATCTCTTATTCATCGATCGGAGTTCCAAAGATGGCATAACGTTGTAATTCCTAAATGACCTATCCCAAGAGAGTAAGATGTAAGAGAATCTATTTATTCTTGAATAGCTTTTTTTCCAATCATGTCATGTTTCAAAGTCCAATATTATTATGAATATCTTTATACCAATCTCATAAGAGTAGTGAAGGAGGTAAAGTGCGAGCTAATATATTTATTCCTCACAAGTGAGCGTATGACCCTCTTGAAAGTAAGGAAGTGAAGTAAGGCATAGATGTGTGATTTCAATAGACCCTCAATATATCAATCTCTCCCAAGTACGAAGTGAAGAAAAGTGTGTAAATATCATTAACCCACCAAAGAGTGGATGTAGTTATTAAAAGAATCTAGCGCATATAAGAATCTCTTGAGTAGATTATCCACCTATAAGGTGATGAGCGGTATTATATTATTACCCACCTATAAGGTGATGAGCGGTATTATATTATTATCCACCGATAAGGTGATGATCGGTATTTTATTATAATCCACCTAGAATATGATGATCGGTATTATATTAAGATCCACATAATGAAGATAGTTGTAAAAGAAATTAGAGTATATCCCTTGCATGAAGTTAGAACTAAAGGTAAAGGTTAGTATAGCACTGATGATGATAAGACTGAATGACCCAGTAATGAAGTTATGGAGGTAATGAACATGGTTCCGCATATTCAAAATAGAGGTATATCCATTTTGATTATTCTCTTACGTTTAATTTCTTGGAAGTACTTATGCATTATACAATTTTTATGGCCTTACATACTCAGTACTTTCTTCGTACTGACCCCTCTTGGGGAACTTACCTTACAGGTTGCAGGTGCAGGCATTAGTAGATCTCCTCTGTAGACTGGGGATCATTTGCAGATATTTGGTGAGCTCCAGTTGGTTTGGGGCCTCCTGAGTCATAGTTGTATATTTGTTTTGATGTTGTATCAAGCGGGGACTTGTCCTGACTGTAAGTTGGTCTTATTGATGCATTTGTTAGAGGCTTTTGTAGACATATGTGGGTATATGAATGTAAGATACAAATATGTAAAAGACGAATGTCCGTTTTGACTTGATGGTCCCAACGGCCAAGTTTCCCAAATATATATATAACATATGTTTCCATGTTCATGTCTTATGCATAGTTGCATGAGGTGTAATAAGATTCATACGAGGATGTTCATACGAAGGTTCATGAGAAAAGATTGGTTCTCTCGGGCAATATCGGCTTCGGGTGCCAGTTCAGCTCGAATGGTATTTTGAGTCGTGACAAAAGTGGTATCAGAGCAGGTCATTCTAAGGGTGTCTACAAAGCCGTGTCTAAGTAGAGTCTTGCTTATGGATGTGTTGCGAGCCACATTTATAAGTAGGAGGCTACGGGAAATTTAGGAGTTGTTTCATTTCTTCATTCTAGATTGTGCAGTAGAGCCATTGTCATAGGTGGGATTATATCTGACCTTTGAAATTGATTTTCCTTGTTATAGTAAAACGTTGATTACACGAAAAGGTATGGGCAAAGATAAGCAGGTAGATATGCATGCGGGAGAAGGAATTAGTAAATCACCACATAACCCAGCTAGTCAATATGGTGTTGAAATTGAGTTTACATCACGGGAACCTTTTCCTCCCCCTTCTCCAGGGAGGCCACAAAGGAGGGAAGTATCCCCAGAATCACCTCTTAATGTTACTAGGCAGGAGTTACAGGACTTGAGAAATGCGGTGCAAATGTTGACTCAGATAGTTGTTGCCCAGAGTCAGAGGTGAGTTGGTCCAGTAACAAGTGGTGATGGTGCGGCTAGGATAGCTAGTCAGTGGACACAGGATTTCCTGAAATTGGATCCTCCCACATTTACCGGGTTCGATATTAATGAAGATCTGCAAGACTTTATCGATCAAATTCAAAGGGCTCTAGATGTTATGAATGTGACGGGTATAGAAACGGTTGAGCTAGCAGCTTATAGACTGAAGGGTGAGGCTATCTTGTGGTATGAGGACTGGAAAAGATTAAGGGGTATCGGTGCACATCCAGCTAGTTGTGAGGAATTCAAGGTGGCATTCCTTGATCATTATCTTCCATATGAGGTTCGCGAAGCTCGTGCGGATTAGTTTTTAAATCCTCATCAAGAAAATATGAGTGTCAGGGAGTACAGTCTTCGATTTAATTCATTGGCTAGATACGCTCCTAATATGGTAGCGACTATGGTCGATAGGGTTCATCGGTATGTGGACAGATTGGAGCCATACTTGGTAAGGGACTGTACTATTGCTGCGTTAAATAAAGATATAGATATAGCTAGAATACAAGCCTTCGCACAAAAGATGGAGGATCAAAGGCAAAGGACACAAGAATTTAAAGAAGGGCCATCAAAGAGGGCAAGATCTGTGGGACAGTTCATGGCGTCCCAAGGAGGATTTAGACCCCAAATTTTCCCTAGACCGTCCAGACCATCATTTTCTTACTAGACGGCAGGTAATCCATCTCAATTTTGTGGTTTTAGGGGCGGTCAAGCCAGGCAAAGTAGTGAGGCTCGGGGTTCACGGATAGTGGGGTATCGAGGACAAGGAAGTATGGGCCAATCGAGGTCTTCTCATCAGTTATGCCAGCGCTGCGGAAAGTTTCATTCAGGAGAATATTGGCTTAAAATGAAGGTTTGCTTTTGGTGTGGTAGGTCAGGGCATCTGAAGAGAGAGTGCCCACAAAGATCCACGGATCGTATGATACGACCTACGGGATCAGCAGAATTCGAAGGCTCTCATTGATATAGTGACAGAAGAAGTTGGGGACTCAAGTGGATGTAAGCATGGCTATTCATCTTCATATAGAGGAACAAGCAAACGGAAGTGGAGAAAGACTAAGAAAGCATCTATATGAGTATATGTATAGAGATGCTCATATAAGGATGCATTTGTGGTACATGAGACGTTGTTGCTAACATTCGAGGACGAATGTTTCTAAGGGGGGAAGAATGTAACACCCCATAAGTTTCTGATTCTAGTTAACTCCCATAAAATTTATGGGAATAATGAAACATGAGAGAGTTGGTGAATTTATACATTAATTTGTGGGCTAAGTTAATTTTGTGATTTGGGCCCAAAATGAGGCCCAAAATGAAGAAGAAAATATGGGCCAAATGGGTAAATGACCCATTCTTCCTTTTGACCAAGAAATCCATTAATTATTGATTTATTTGGTTGGCTAAGGATGACCTTTGAGGTTTTATATAATGTGTAAAATCTGATTTTTATTCATTCAGAACACACATGCTAATTCTAGACTTTTCCAAGAAACAAGATATTTTCTTTCTCTTTCAAACCCTAAGCCTTCATTCCTTTGGTCAAGATCACCTTTGTACAAGACTTGGTAAGTGTTTATTATTATGGTTTAATATATTTTATGCATGGAAGATGGTTTATATCATGTTGGTTATGTTGGTGAAGTGTGAGAAGTTCACTATGTGTAAAACAATTTGTGTTTGCTAAATCGGAGGATGGTTTTGTCTTGCAAACTTGAACATGGACTTGTGATCTTGAAGGGAGTGAACTTGATGGATTCAATAATGACATATGAGATGTGATTATAGTCTTACCTTTTTTATCCTTGTTTATAATGTTTGGAATTGTTGTTGTAAATTTTGTTATGAATTTGGTGGCGGATTGAAAAGAAAGTGAGGTTTTGGTGATGTTTATGTGTGTTGTGAGACCATGGCTGCTTTTTGGCATATAATATGATCATAAATATGTTAAAATAAGTTTAGTTATGATCATGGACCATTCATTGCATAAAAAGACCCAAAAGAGACCAATTTGGCCGAAAAGGGGCACCCGCCCTCACAGGTGAGGCACCTGCGCCAATGCAGATTCCCCTGGCTACTGCCAAAGGGCACCTGCGAATGCAGGTGGCTTCTCAGTTGTAATACACCATACTTTTATAACCTCATTTGATACCTTGGGGTCATATCTACCTAGGTGTTGAGATTCAATGGGTATGTGTTTTATAGTGTCATTGGTGAAACATTTGATATCGGACCTAATATGTGTGATTAGACCTTCGTAGGAGGTGTTTTGTGATTTTGTGGAGAATTTGTGTAATACCCCATACACATTCCAACCTCATTTGGTGACTTGGAGTCATGTTTACTTGATGATTAAGATCACTAAGTAAGTATTTTGTAGTGTTTTGATAAGGTATTGGAAGATATGCAAGTATTGAAGAAGTGGCCAAAAAATTCAGCAAGGTGTTGAAACTTGCACCACTCCCTGTTTCAGGGGGTATGGCACAAGCCACCTGATTCAGAGGGGCTTCATTTCTTGCGCCACTACTGCAAAGCAAGGCAGTATGCGTATTTTAATATAGAGATGCATTTGTTGTACATAAGACGATGTTGTTAACATTCGAGGACGAATGTTTCTAGGAGGGGAAGAATGTAACACCCCATACTTTTCTAACCTCATTTGATACCTTGGGGGTCATATCTACCTAGGTGTTGAGAATCCATGGGTATGTGTTTTATAGTTTCATTGGTGAAACATTTGATATCGGACCTAATATGTGAGATTAGACCTTCGTAGGAGGTGTTTTGTGATTTTGTGGAGCATTTGTGTAATACCCCGTACACATTCTAACCTCATTTGGTGACTTGGAGTCATGTTTACTTGATGATTAAGATCACTAAGTAAGTATTTTGTAGTGTTTTGATAAGGTATTGGATGATATGCAAGTATTGAAGAAGTGGCTGAAAAATTCAGCAAGGTGTTGAAACTTGCGCCACTTCCTGTTTCAGGGCGTGTGGCGCAATCCACCTGATTCAGAGTGGGTTCATTTCTTGCACCACTGCCTTGCTTTGCAGCAGTGGCGCAAGGCACAAAAATGTGCCCTTCCGGGCTCGTTTCGCAACGCAATTCTACGTCGATTCTTATATGGTTTATTTTGGTTCTTTGGAGTTCTTTGAGCATTGTTAAAGCTTCAAATACTTCAATACAATCCTACATACTCCTACATGATCAAATCATGAAATATAAATAGTTATCCAAAATGTTCAATGAAGCCATGGGCGACTAGAATTCCCATTTTTCATGGGCGACTAGATTATCTCCTCCCTCAAATTGATGATTTGTTTGATCAGTTACAGGGTGCCAAGTGTTTTTCAAAGATCGACTTGAGGTCGGGTTACCATCAAGTCAGAGTTAGAGAAGAAGATGTGCCCAAGACAGCTTTTCGAACACGGTATGGTCATTACGAATTTTTAGTTATGTCGTTTGGACTAACAAATGCACCAGTTGTATTAATGGATTTGATGAATAGGGTGTTTAAGCCATTTTTGGACGTGTTCGTCACGGTATTTATATATGACATCCTAGTTTATTCAAGATCACCAGAGGACCATGCTAATCACTTACGACAGGTGTTACAGATTCTCCGTGAGCGTAAGTTGTCTGCCAAGTTCTCTAAGTGTGAGTTTTGTTTAAAATCAGTTGCATTCTTGGGCCACATTGTGTCAGATGAAGGTATACAGGTTGATACACAGAAGATTGAATCAGTGAAAACTTGGCCAAGACCTACGACACCCACAGAAATTCGTAGTTTTCTTGGACTGTCAGGTTATTACAAAAGATTTGTGGAAGGATTTTCCTCTGTTGCTGCACCGTTAACAAAGCTTACACATAAGGCAGTAAAATTTCAGTGGAATGATGCATGCGAGAAAAGCTTCCAAAGGTTGAAAGATAAATTAACCTCCACACCAGTTTTAGTACTTCCCGAAGGTACCGAAGGTACCGAAGGTTATGTAATGTATTGCTTTCGGGGTTGGCCTCTGATGCGTATTGAAGCAACACGGTAATGTCATAGCATATGCCTCACGACAGTTGCGGACACACGAGAAAAATTATCCCACACATGATCTTGAGTTAGCAGCGGTGGTCTTTGCTTTAAAGATATGGAGTCATTATTTATATGGAGTTCATGTTGATATCTATACGGATCACAAAAGTTTACAATATCTCTTTAAGCAGAAGGAACTCAATTTGAGGCAGCGAAGGTGGTTAGAGCTCTTAAAAGACTATGATATTGATATTCTTTATCATCCAGGCAAAGCAAATGTAGTAGTTGATGCATTGAGCCGCAAGGCAGTAGAAAGCACTAGTGGCCAGTTGACTGAAAAGCAAGAGATAATCAAATATCTACATCAACTAGCCATCTTGGGAGTTCGACTTATTGAATCTCCAGATGAAAGGGTTATTGTGCAAAATGCAGCAGAATCCTCCTTGATAGCTGAAGTGAAAGAGAAGCAGTTTGCGGATTCTATTTTATTACAGCTAAAGGAAAATGTACAGCAGAATTTGACCAAGACATTTGATCTTACACAAGAAGGGGTACGTCAATGTCAAGGGAGATTATATGTACCGGACGTAGATGAGTTGAGGACATGAATTATGATAGAGGCGCATCATTCGCTCTATTCTATTCATCCGGGTGCTACTAAAATGTACCATGAATTGAAAAAAGTGTATTGGTGGGGAAATATGAAAATGAACATTGCAGAATTTGTCGCGCAATGCCCGAATTGTCAACAAGTGAAAGTGGAACATCAGAAACCAGGAGGTTACATGCAATGTATCAATCTTCCAGTCTGGAAATGGGATATGATTAATATGGATTTCATTACAGGTTTGCCTCGTACATTGCGGAAGTTTGATTCTATATGGGTCATAGAGGACAGGTTTACCAAATCAACATATTTTATACCAGTCAAGACCACCTATACAGCTGAGTATTATGCAAAGTTGTATGTGAAAGAGATAGTACGATTGCATGGTATTCCATTTTCCATTATATCAGACAGAGGAGCACAGTTCACAGCACACTTTTGGAGATCTTTTCAGCAAAGTTTGGGTATACAGGTGAATTTGAGTACAGATTTCTATCCTCAGACTGGTGGACAAGTAGAACGTACTATTCAGACACTTGAAGATATGCTACGAGCATGCACGTTAGATTTTTAAGGCAGTTGGGATGACCATTTGCCTCTTATTGAATTTGTGAATAACAATAGCTATCATTCAAGTATTAAAATGGCACCTTATGAAGCCTTGTACGGAAGGAAATGTAGATCACCAATTGGATGGTTTGAAGCGGGTGAAACTGCTTTACTTGGGCCAGATATTGTTCATCAGGCTATGGAGAAATTTAAAGTGATCCAACAGCCGTTACAAACGGCTCAAAGTCGTCACAAGTCATATGCCGATGTTCGAAGAAGAGGGCTTGAATTCGCCATAGGTGATTGGGTGTTTTTAAAGGTGTCACCGATGAAAGGGGTAATGCAGTTCGGCAAGAAAGGGAAATTGAGTCCACGTTACATAACCCCATATGAAATCATTAGAAGATTTGGTCAAGTGGCGTATGAGTTGGCACTACCCCAAGAACTTTCCTCAGTCCATCCGGTATTTCATGTTTCGATGCTTCAAAAATACATAGGAGATCCATCTCGTATTGTTCCCGTAGAGGATGTTCAAGTTACGGAGGATCTTACTTATGAAGAGGTACCCATTGCTATTCTAGATCGACAAGTAAAGAGCTTGAGGAATAAAGATGTCGCATCCGTAAAAGTCCTTTGGAGAAATCAACAAGTAGAGGAGATCACATGGGAAGCGGAAGAAATGATGAAATCCAAGTATCCCCATCTATTTCAAATGGATGAAGAAGTTCACAGTGTGTATGTGGACCAATAACAAGTAAGTATCTAAAAGCATTATGTCTATATGTATGCGTATGTTAATATAGATATGCATTTGTTGTACATAAGATGATATTGTTAACATTCAAGGACGAATGTTTCTAGGGGGGAAGAATGTAACACCCTGTACTTTTCTAACCTCATTTGATACCTTGGGGTCATATCTACCTAGGTGTTGAGATTCCATGGGTATGTGTTTTATAGTGTCATTGGTGAAACATTTGATATCGTACCTAATATGTGCGATTAGACCTTCGTAGGAGGTGTTTTGTGATTTTGTGGAGCATTTGTGTAATACCCCGTACACATTCTAACTTCATTTGGTGACTTGGAGTCATGTTTACTTGATGATTAAGATCACTAAGTAAGTATTTTGTAGTGTTTTGATAAGGTATTGGATGATATGCAAGTATTGAAGAAGTGGCTGAAAAATTCAGCAAGGTGTTGAAACTTGCGCCACTCCCTATTTCAGGGGGTGTGGCGCAATCCACCTGATTCAGAGGGGGTTCATTTCTTGCGCCACTGCCTTGCTTTGCAGCAGTGGCGCAAGGCACAAAAATATGCCCTTCCGGACTCGTTTCGCAACGCAATTCTACATCGATTCTTATATCGTTTATTTTGGTTCTTTGGAGTTCTTTGAGCATTGTTAAAGCTTCAAATACTTCAATACACTCCTACATACTCCTACATGATCAAATCATGAAATATAAATAGTTATCCAAAATGTTTAATGAAGCCATGGGCGACTAGAATTTCTATTTTTGCGATTGAGACTACGAATGAGAATCTCGTAAGAGAATATTGTCGTGACATTATGGAATTAATTAAACACGAGATATATGATGGATTATGTATGAATATTGGTGGGCTAAGTTGAACCCAATTTAAGGCCCAAAAGTGGAAGAAATACATGGCCCAAATGGGTCAAATGACCCATTCTTCCATTTGACCTTCTAGATATAACATTTAATGTCAAAGAGTGGCTAAGGATGGAAATTTAGGGCCTATTAAAAGGGTTAAAAATCTTATTTTTTTATCTATTACAAACACACATGTATTTCTATGTTTTTCTAGAAAATTTCAAGAGAACCCCTTTAGCTCTCAAAACCCTAAGTCAACTTTTGGAGAAGATCATCACTTTTCAAGCTTGGGTAAGTGTTTATTATTATGTTTTAACATATTATATGCATGGGATATTATGTATATCATGTTGGTTATGCTTGGAAATGGTGGACATGTTACTTTGTGTTTTTATATAAGATTTGTGATCCATGAGATTCAAGCTTGAATTATGACTTGTGACTTTGATGGAAGAGCATGGTATGGATAAAATATGAACAAGTATGGTGTGATTTTGTTATTAAACTTGTTATTTTTCTAAAAGTGTAAATTGTGGGATTTTGGCTTATATGTGCTATGAGGTGTATTAAGGTAATTTGATGGATTATTTGTGATGTGGTGTGGATAAGAAAGTGTAAAGGAGAAGTGTTGTGGTGAAATGTATTGATTTTCATGTATTGGTCAATGTATGGAATATTGGGGGATTTTTGGAATAATAATTTCATCAATGGTTTTGTCAAGGGGAAATGGCATGTTTAAAGACAAACATGTAACTCATTGATGTTATATGCATTTGTAAAGTAGTTGATGGTTAATGTGAATCCTGTTATATATTTGTGTTGTAGAGTGACACATAAAGAAGGAGTGGGACTATTGTATGCACCTCTAGTATTGTATATTCATATTGAGAATACAAGGTATGTAAGGTTACTCTGTCCGTATCTATATACGGCAAATAGTATTCACATTGACATTACGCTTGTCCCATCCCAAAATGTGCTAAGGTATTCTATATCCGGTTATCAATGGTCATTATCATATATTTCCTACTCATTGATCAATTGTGAATCTCATGTCTCATATTCATGAATAATGTTCCAAAAGCTCAACAATGTTATGTTCCAAAGTTCCAATAGTGGTTATACTCATGTATCTTGTTCATTGATTATTGTCTAATGGTTCCAATGGTGATATGTTTCCAACAATGTTTATTCACATGTACCTCACTCATTGGTTAATGATCCAAAGCTTCAAGTAAAGTTGTGACTATCATGGTATCAATCTCAAAGTAATAAACAAATAATGCATATGTGGTCAATGATCAAGTATGGGCGGCAGCTTTGGGGGCAAAATGCCTAGCTCCAGTCGATCCCGAGGTTGTTGGATCAGGGGCCAGTCTTAGGGGCATAAGCCTAGCTCTGACCGATCCTGATAGGGGATAGCTCTAAGGTTAATAACCTAGCTCGAGCCAAACCTGAAATGTTGTATGGGTGGCAGCTCTAGAGGTACTAACCTAGCTCGAGCCGATCCCGATATATACATTGATTCATAGGGTGGCAGCTCTAGGGGCATAAGCCTAGCTCGAGTTGATCCCAACATAACGCTATGTTATGATTAAAACCCACTGTTAAGTCGGGGCCCGGGTATCACAGGTCAAAGGCAAAGATGAATAATCATGGAAGTAAAGATACAAAGAATGTAATGAAAGCAACATACATGGTTTCCAAAGTACAGAATAGTGACTTATCTATATTGGTTTTGCATTTGAACTTGATTTCTTGACATATTTTCATATCTTACAAGTTGCATATGGCCTTACATACTCAGTACATTCTTCGTACTGACCCCTCTTGGCGAATTTACCTTACTTGCTGCAGGCGCAGGTACTAGTAGGCCTCTACAGTAGGTTGCCAGTGTTGCAGATCTTTGGTGAGCTCCAGTTAGTTCGGGGCTTCTCCAAATCACAGTTGTACATATGTTTTGGTGTTGTACATGTTGTATAAAGCGGGGACCTGTCCCGACTTTTAGTTCATTTGGTCAATGCAATTGTTAGAGGCTTTTATAGACAGATGTGGGTGTATAAATGTAAAAGGGATATGTCGTTCTTGACTTGATGGCCCCAACGGCCAAGTTTCCCAAATATATATATAACATATGTTTCCATGTTCATGTCTTACGCATAGTTGCATGAGGTATAATAAGATTCATACGAGGATGTGCATACGAAGGTTCATGAGAAAAGATTGGTTCTCTCGGGCCATATCGGCTTAGGGTGCCAGTCCGGCTCGAATGGGATTTTGGGTCGTGAAAAAAGTGGTATCAGAGCAGGTCATTCTAAGGGTGTCTACAAAGCCGTGTCTGAGTAGAGTCTTGCTTATGGATGTGTTGCGCTCCACATTTATAAGTAGGAGGCTACGGGACATTTAGGAGTTGTTTCATTTCTTCATTCTAGATTGTGCAGTAGAGCCATTGTCATAGGTGGGATTATATCTGACCTTTGAAATTGATTTTACTTGCTATAGTAAAACGTTGATTACACGACAAGGTATGGGCAATGATAAGCAGGTAGATATGCATGCGGGAGAAGGAATTAGTAAATCACCACATAACCTATCTAGTCAATATGGTGTTGAAACTGAGTTTACATCACGGGAACCTTCTTCTCCCCCTTCTCCAGGGAGGCCACAAAGGAGGGAAGTATCCCTAGAATCGCCTCTTAATGTTACTAGGCAGGAGTTAAAGGACTTGAGAAATGTTATGTAAATGTTGACTCAGATAGTTGTTGCCCAGAGTTAGGGACGAGTTGGTCCAGTAACAAGTGGTGATGGTGCTTCTAGGATAGCTAGTCGGCGGACACAGGATTTCTTGAAATTGGATCCTCCCACATTTACCGGGTTCGATATTAATGAAGATCCGCAAGACTTTATCGATCAAATTCAAAGGGCTCTAGATGTTATGCATGTGACGGGTATAGAAATGGTTGAGCTAGCAGCTTATAGACTGAGGGCCAGGCTATCTTGTAGTATGAGGACTGGAAAAGATCAAGGGGTATCGGTGCACATCCAGCTAGTTGTGAGGAATTCAAGGTGGCATTCCTTGATCATTATCTTTCATATGAGGTCCGCGAGGCTAGTGCGGATCAGTTTTTAAATCTTCATCAAGGAAATATGAGTGTCAGGGAGTACAGTCTTCGATTTAATTCATTGGCTAGATACGCTCCTAATATGGTAGCGACTATGGCCAATAGGGTTCATTGGTATGTGGACAGATTGGAGCCATACTTGGTAAGGGACTATAATATTGCTGCGTTAAATAAAGATATGGATATAGCTAGAATACAAGCCTTCGCGCAAAAGATGGAGGATCAAAGGCAAAGGACATAAGAATTTGAAGAAGGGCCATCAAAGTGGGCTAGATCTGTGGGACAGTTCATGGAGTCCCAAGGAGGATTTAGGCCCCAAATTTTCCCTAGACCGTCCAGACCATCATTTTCTTACCAGACGGCAGGTAATCCATCTCAATTTCGTGGTTTTAGGGGCGGTCAAGCCAGGCAAAGTAGTGAGGCTCGGGGTTCACGGATAGTGGGTTATCGAGGACAAGAAAGTATGGGCCAATCAAGGTATTCTCGTCATGTAACACCCCGTACCTTCCTAACCCTATGTGATGACATTAAACAATGGTTACTTAGGTGTCGAGATGCCATGAGTATGTAAGTTGTAATGTTAGTGACAAGAGATTTGAAATTTGGCTTCATACATGTGATTAGCCCTTCATAAGAGTTGTTTTGTGAGTTTTATGGCGCAGTTGTGGGGTTCAAAATAAGGCTAAGAGGACTTCTAAACAAAGGATATTAAGGGTAAGAAGTAAGTTAAAGAATAGGACTTGAAGTGTCTAACCAAATCTGTAAAGAAAAGTCGAAGAAACGAAAATTTTGAAAAAAAGAGGTGGGGAGTACCCAGGGGAGTGCCGGGACGCTCTGGGCTAAAATTTTTAGTCCACAGTCAGTAAAGTAGCGCACCCAAGGGCGTGCCGGGCTGCTTGTGCGCACCTTTCAAAAGTTGGAATTTTTCTTAAGTCCCAAGGGTGCCCGGGGATGTATTGAGCCAATTTTTGCCATGATTCTTCTACAACCACGAGCATATAAATGAAATGAATTAAATATGATATTGGCATGATAAAATTACTCGTGAACGAATTTGGCGTCAAAATGACGATTTTACCCTTATGGTCAAAATGAGCCATACGTGGCTAGAATCACTTATTTTTGGGATTGAGGCTACAAATATAAATCTCGTGAGTGGGAATATTGTTGTAACGTGTATATGATGGATTACACATTGATGTTGGTGAGTTAGGATGATGTAGGCTATAGGGCCTAATTTGAGACCAAATTAAACAAGACATGAAAGGCCCAATGGGTCAAAATGACCCATTCTTGCCTTGACTTGTCAATGTTGGAATTAATGGCTAAGGATGACTTTTAAGAGGCTATAAAAGGTGTCCAAAAATCAGATTTTTAATCTCAAAGGGGCACATGCCATTCTAGACATTTCTACAATATTTCCACAAGACCTTTCTCAAGTTCTTCAAACCCTAAGGCATTTTTGGACAAGATCATCATCTTTCAAGCTTGGGTAAGTGATTATTATTGTAATTTAATATATTATATGCATGGGAGATTATGTATATCAAGTTGGTTATGCTTGGAAATGGTGGACATGGTACTTTGTGTCTTTTGTGAAAGATGTGAAATCCATGAGATTCAAGCTTGAATTATGACTTGTGCCTTTGATGAAAGATCATGGTATGGATAAAATATGAACGTGTACGGTGTTATTTTGTTATTAAACATGTAATTTTTCTATAAGTCTAAATTATGGGATTTTGGCCGATTTGTTGTTGTGAGGTGTGTTGAAGTCATTTGATGGAATAATTGTGATGTGGTGGTGATGGAGAAGTGTAAAGTATGAACTTGGTGTGACATGCTATTGGTTATCATGTGTTGGTAAATGTATGGAATATTGTGGGATTATTGGTATGATGATTTCATAAATAGTATTGTCAATGAGGAAATGACATGTTCAAGCTAAACATGTGACTTATCGTTATTGTATGCCATTGTAAGGTAATTGGTGGTTAATGTTGGTTTCGTTATGAACTTGTGTTGTAGAACAAAACACAAGGACGGAGCGGGACTATTGTATGCACGTCTAAGATTGTGTAGTCGTATTAAGAATACAAGGTATGTAAGGTTACTCTGTCCGTATCTTTTCACTTGTCCTATTTCAAAATGTGCTAAGGTATACTATATCCGGTTATCAATGGTAATTATCACATAGTTCCTACTCATTGATCAATTGTGAATCACATGTCTCATATTCATGGTTAATGTTCCAAAAGTCCAATAAGGGTATGTTCAAATATTCTATTAGTGATTATACTCATGCCTCTTATTCATTGATTATGGTTCAATAGTTCCAATAGTGTTGTGTTTCCAAGGATGTTATATTGCCAATTTATTCACATGTCTCTCAATCATTGGTTAATGATCCAAAGCTTCATGTAAGATGTCATAATATTGTAATTCCTAAAAGAACTACCTCAAGAGAGTAATACTGTAGGAGAATCTATTTATGCTTGAATAGCATTTTCCAATCCTGTCATGTTCCAAAGTCATATAAAATGATGATTATCTTTGTACTAATCTTTCACAAGTAAACGTACTAGTCTCATAAGAGTAATAAGAGAAGTGATGTGCAAGTCCATATATCTATTAGATGTCAATCTCCAAAGGTAGAGAAGTGAAGTCATATATAAGTGTGTGCTTCAATTAATGTCATGATCTCTAGTGTGTCACCTTATTATCTATGTAAAGGGTATAAGTTGGTAAAGAAGTAATGCATGCATGGTTGCTAGATGTTTCATTGAGTATGGATTACAATCCAAAAGGTATAAATTCAATATGGATAACCCCAATGCTATGCTTTGTTATCTATTATAGCCCACCAAAGGTGGAGGCCCGGTATTATGTACCTACTTATATAAGATCTCATAAGAATAGTGAAGGAGGTAAAGAGCGAGCTAATAGATTTGTCCCTCATAAGCTAAGGTGTTACTCTCATAAAGAATAAGAGTGAGGTAAAGCATATCTGTGTGTTCCAAATAGTGTTATGATCCTTAATGTACCAATCTCTCATAAGTGAATAAATCAATCCCTCCCAAATAAGAGGTGGGGAGATATGTGAGCAATGTATGTTAAACCCACCATAGAGTGGATGTATGTTGACCCACCATGAGAGTGGATGTATGTTACCCCACCATGAGAGTGGATGTATGTTGCCCCACCATGAGAGTGGATGTATGTTTCCCCACCATAGAGTGGATGTATGTTGCCCCACCATAGAGTGGATGTATGTTGCCCCACCATGAGAGTGGATGTATGTTACCCCACCATAGAGTGGATGTATGTTACCCCACCATAGAGTGGATGTATGTTGACCCACCATGAGAGTGGATGTATGTTCTCCCACCATAGAGTGGATGTATGTTCTCCTACCATAGAGTGGATATATGTTCTCCCACCATGAGAGTGGATGTAGGTTACGTTAATAGAGTGGATATGGGTTAAACCACCAATAGAGTGGATGTACGTTATATTATTATCCCACCACTAGAGTGGATGTATGCGGATGAATGTTTTTCTTTAAGAACCTACTAACCAGATGAATAATAGTGGTTATGGACATAGAAGCAAGAAAGAATCTCGTGCTCATAGAAGAATCTATCGGAGGCAAGCCTCTTGAGTGAAGGTAATTTCCCTTGAAGGAGAGTAATTATAAGAGATGTTACATAAAATGATCTTGATCCACATTGATTATTCTCTCATATTTTATTCTATTGACATTCTCATGTATGATGCTATTTATTATGAACCTTGCATACTCAGTACATTCTTTGTACTGACCCCCTTGGGGGAACTTACCTTACATGTTGCAGGTGCAGGCATTAGTAGACCTCCTCAGTAGACTGTGGAACATTTGCAGAGTTTTGGTGAGCTCCAGTTGGTTTGGAGCCTCCTGAGTCATAGTTATATAATTGTTTTGATATTGTAAACATTGTATAAAGCGGGGACTTGTCCCGACTGTTAGTTGGTCTTGTAAATGCATCTGTTAGAGGCTTTTGTAGACATGTGTGGGTTATGAAGTAAAACATAAATGTCAGTCTTGACTCGATGGCCCCAACGGCCACGTTTTATTTATATCTATATATGGCATATGTTTCCATATTCATGTCGTCCGCATAGTTGTATAAGGTTTAATAAGGTTCACACGAAACTATGCATACGATTGTTCATAAGCAAAGATTGGTTCTCTCGGGCCATAGCGGCTTCGGGTGCCAGTCCAGCTCGAATGGGATTTTGGGTCGTGACACGTCAGTTGTTCTAGCGCTGCGAAAAGTTTCATTCAGGAGAATGTTGGTTTGAAACAAAGGTTTTCTTTTGGTGTGGTAGTTCAGGGAATCTAAAGAGAGAGTGACCACAAAGGGCCACGTATCGTATGATACGACCTACGGGATCAGCAAAATTTAGAGGCTCTCCTTGATATAGTGACAGAAGAAGTTGGGGACTCAAGTGGATGTAAGCATGGCTATTCGTCTTCATACAGAGGAACAAGCAAATAGAAGTGGAGAAAGACTAAGTAAGTATCTATATGAGTTATGTATAGAGATGCTCATATAAGGATGCATTTGTGGTACATGAGACGTTGTTGCTAACATTCGAGGACGAATGTTCCTAAGGGGGGAAGAATGTAACACCCCATAAGTTTCTGAGTCTAGTTAATTCCCGTAACATTTATGGAAATAATGAAACATGAGAGAGTTGGTGAATTTATACATTAATTTGTGGGCTAAGTTAATTTTGTGATTTGGGCCCCAAATGAGGCCCAAAATGAAGAAGAAGATATGGGCCAAATGGGTAAATGACCCATTCTTCATTTTGACCAAGAAAGCCATTAATTATTGATTTATTTGGTTGGCTAAGGATGACCTTTGAGGCTTTATATAAGGTGGAAAATCTGATTTTTATTCATTCAAAACACACCTGCTAATTCTAGACTTTTCCAAGAAAAAAGATATTTTCTTTCTCTTTCAAACCCTAAGCCTTCATTCCTTTGGTCCAGATCACCTTTGTACAAGACTTTGTAAGTGTTTATTATTATGGTTTAATATATTTTATGCATGGAATATGGTTTATATCATGTTGGTTATGTTGGTGAAGTGTGATAAGTTCACTATATGTAAAACAATTTGTGTTTGCTAAATCGGAGGATGGTTTTGTCTTGCAAACTTGAACATGGACTTGTGATCTTGAAGGGAGTGAACTTGATGAATTCAATATTTATATTTGAGATGTTATTATAGTCTTTCCTTGTTTTATCCTTGTTTATAATGTTTGGAATTGTTGTTGTAAATTTGGTTATGGATTTGGTGGCGGATTGAAAAGAAAGTGAGGTTTTGGTGATGTTTATGTGTGTTGTGAGACCATGGCTGCTTGTTGGCATATAAGATGATCAAAAATATGTTCAAAGAAGTTTAGTTATGATCATGGATCATTCATTGCATAAAAAGACCCAAAGAGACCAATTTGGCCGAAAAGGGGCACCCGCCCTCACAGGTGAGGCACCTGCGCCAATGCAGATTCCCCTGGCTACTGCCAAAGTGCACCTGCGGACACAGGTCATCCACCTGCGGGCGCAGGTGGCTTCGCAGGTGTAACACCCCATACTTTTCTAACCCCATTTGATACCTTGGGGTCATATCTACTTAGGTGTTGAGATTCCATGGGTATGTTTTTTATAGTGTCATTGGTGAAACATTTGATATCGGACCTAATATGTGCGATTAGACCTTCGTAGGAGGTGTTTTGTGATTTTTTGGAGCATTTGTGTAATACCCCGTACACATTCTAACCTCATTTGGTGACTTGGAGTCATGTTTACTTGATGATTAAGATCACTAAGTAAGTATTTTGTAGTGTTTTGATAAGGTATTGGATGATATGCAAGTATTGAAGAAGTGGCTGAAAAATTCAGCAAGGTGTTGAAACTTGAGCCACTCCCTATTTCGGGGGGTGTGGCGTAAGCCACCTGATTCAGAGGGGGTTCATTTCTTGCGCCACTGCCTTGCTTTGCAGCAGTGGCGCAAGGCACAAAAATGTGCCCTTCCGGGCTCGTTTCGCAACGCAATTCTATGTCGATTCTTATATGGTTTATTTTGGTTCTTTGGAGTTCTTTGAGCATTGTTAAAGCTTCAAATACTTCAATACACTCCTACAGACTCCTACATGATCAAATCATGAAATATAAATAGTTATCCAAAATGTTCAATGAAGCCATGGGCGACTAGAATTCCTATTTTTGCGATTGAGACTACGAATGAGAATCTCGTAAGAGAATATTGTCGTGACATTATGGAATTAATTAAAAATGAGATATATGATGGATTAGGCATGAATATTGGTGGGCTAAGTTGAAAGGTGTTATTGGATCCAATTTAAGGCCCAAAAGTGGAAGAAATACATGGCCCAAATAGGTCAAATAACCCATTCTTCCATTTGACCTTCTAGATATAACATTTAATGTCAAAGAGTGGCTAAGGATGGAAATTGAAGGCCTATATAAAGGGTTAAAAATCTGATTTTTTATCTATTACAAACACACATGTATTTCTATGTTTTTCTAGAAAATTTCAAGAGAACCCCTTTAGCTCTCAAAACCCTAAGTCAACTTTTGGAGAAGATCATCACTTTTCAAGCTTGGGTAAGTGTTTATTATTATGTTTTAACATATTATATGCATGGGATATTATGTATATCATGTTGGTTATGCTTGGAAATGGTGGACATGTTACTTTGTGTTTTTATATAAGATTTGTGATCCATGAGATTCAAGCTTGAATTATGACTTGTGACTTTGATGGAAGAGCATGGTATGGATAAAATATGAACAAGTATGGTGTGATTTTGTTATTAAACTTGTTATTTTTCTAAAAGTGTAAATTGTGGGATTTTGGCTTATATGTGCTATGAGGTGTATTAAGGTAATTTGATGGATTATTTGTGATGTGGTGTGGATAAGAAAGTGTAAAGGAGAAGTGTTGTGGTGAAATGTATTGATTTTCATGTATTGGTCAATGTATGGAATATTGGGGGATTTTTGGAATAATAATTTCATCAATGGTTTTGTCAAGGGGAAATGGCATGTTTAAAGACAAACATGTAACTCATTGATGTTATATGCATTTGTAAAGTAGTTGATTGTTAATGTGAATCCTGTTATATATTTGTGTTGTAGAGTGACACATAAAGAAGGAGTGGGACTATTGTATGCACCTCTAGTATTGTATATTCATATTGAGAATACAAGGTATGTAAGGTTACTCTGTCCGTATCTATATACGGCAAATAGTATTCACATTGACATTACGCTTGTCCCATCCCAAAATGTGCTAAGGTATTCTATATCCGGTTATCAATGGTCATTATCATATATTTCCTACTCATTGATCAATTGTGAATCTCATGTCTCATATTCATGAATAATGTTCCAAAAGCTCAACAATGTTATGTTCCAAAGTTCCAATAGTGGTTATACTCATGTATCTTGTTCATTGATTATTGTCTAATGGTTCCAATGGTGATATGTTTCCAATAAGGCTATGTTTCCAACAATGTTTATTCACATGTACCTCACTCATTGGTTAATGATCCAAAGCTTCAAGTAAAGTTGTGACTATCATGGTATCAATCTCAAAGTAATAAACAAAGTAATGCATATGTGGTCAATGATGAAGTATGGGTGGCAGCTTTGGGGGCAAAATGCCTAGCTCAAGCCGATCCCGAGGTTGTTTGATCAGGGGGAAGTCCTAAGAGCATAAGCCTAGCTCGGACCGATCCTGACAGGGGGCAGCTCTAGGGGTAATAACCTAGCTCGAGCCGAACCTGAAATATTGTATGGGTGGCAGCTCTAGAGGTAACCTAGCGCGAGTCGATCCCAATATATACATTGATTCATAGGGTGGCAGCTCTAGGGGCATAAGCCTAGCTCGAGCCGATCCCAACATAACGCTATGTTATGATTAAAACCCACTGTTCAGTCAGGGCCCGGGTATCACAGGTCAAAGGCAAAGATGAATAATCATGGAAGTAAAGATACAAAGAATGTAATGAAAGCAACATACATGGTCTCCAAAGTACAGAATAGTGACTCATCTACATTGTGACTTATCTATATTGGTTATGCATTTGAACTTGATTTCTTGAGATATTTTCATATCTTACAAGTTTCATATGGCCTTACATACTCAGTACATTCTTCGTACTGACTCCTCTTGGGGAATTTACCTTACTTTCTGCAGGCGCAGGTACTAGTAGGCCTCCACAGTAGGTTTCCAGTGTTGCAGATCTTCGGTAAGCTCTAGTTAGTTCGGGGCTTCTCCGAGTCACAGTTGTACATATGTTTTGGTGTTGTACATGTTGTATAAAGCGGGGACCTGTCCCGAATTTTAGTTCATTTGGTCAATGCAATTGTTAGAGGCTTTTGTAGGCGGATGTGGGTGTATAAATGTAAAAAGGATATGTCGTTCTTAACTTGGTGGCCTCAACGGCCAAGTTTCGCATATGTATATGTATATATCATGTTCCATGAATTCCATTGTTGGTATCTAAAGCCATTATGTGATTATGGGTTTCTTATGGCATGCATATGATTGGATAGAGACAAAGCTTGGCTCTCTCGAGCCTTGTCGGCTATGAGTGCCAATCCGTCCCGATGGGATTCGGGGCGTGACAAAAGTGGTATCATAGCAGGTCATTCTAAGGGTGTTTACAAAGTCGTGTTTGAGTAGAGTCTTACTTATCGATGTGTTGTGCACCACATTTATAAGTAGGAGGCTACAGGACATTTAGGATGTTGTTTCTTTTGTTCAATTCTGGATCGTGCAATAGAGCCAGTGTTGTAAGTCGAATTGAAATCTGACCATGGTAAATGTTTCTCTTTGATTTAGTGACCATGCCGATTACGATAAGAGGTAGAGGTAAAGGGAAGCAGGTAGATGTGCCTGCTAACGAAGGAATGAGTAGACTACCACCTGACCAAGCTAGTCAAGGTGGAGCAAATGCTGAAATTTTTTTGCGGTCTTCCTCTATTTTTCCAGCTCCAGAAGAGCCAGTTGGTAGAGAAGTACCCACAGAACCACCAATGAATGCCATAGATCAGGATCTTAGAAATGCAGTTCATATGTTAACACAATTAGTGGCAGCCCAGAGTCAAGGACGAGCTGGTCCAATTACACATGATGATGATGCGGCTAGAGTGGCAAGTCGCAGAACACAGGATTTCTTGAAACTGGACCCTCCTATCTTCACAGGGTTAGATCCAAAAGCATATCCACAGGACTTCGTGGATCAAATTCAGAGCGCCTTGGAAGTTATGCACGTGATAGGGGTAGAAACAGTTGAACTTGCTGCGTACAGATTGAAAGGCGAGGCGATATTGTGGTACGAGGATTGGAAGAAATCCCGTGAGATTGGTGCAAATCCACCAAATTGGGAAGAATTTAAAACAGCTTTCCTTGATTTTTACTCGCCCTACGAGATCCATGAGGCACGTGCGGATCAGTTCCTAAATCTCTGTCAGGGAAATCTAAGCGTCAGGGAATACAGTTTGCAATTTAATTCCTTGGCTCGATATGCTCCAAATATTGTGGCTACGATGACAGACAGGGTCCATAGATACGTGGACAGACTAGAGCCATATTTGGTAAGGGATTGCACCATTGCGGCCTTGAAAAAGGACATGGATATAGCTAAAATACAAGCCTTCGCCCAGAAAATGGAAAATCAAAGACAGAGATGAAGGGTACATGAATTTGACAGGGAACAGTATGGGACAACCTATGATGTCCCAAGGAGGATCTAGGCCCCGTATGTTTCCTAGACCACCTAGACTATCGTTCTCGCATTCCACAGCAGGTGCACACTCTCAGTTTAGAGGGTTTAGAGGTGGTCCAGCTAGGCAGAGTAGTGGAGGTCACGGATCACAGGCAGCAGGTTTTCCTCGTCAGCAGTGTCAACACTGCGCGCGTATTCATGCAGGTACATGCAGAGTGGGAACAAATGCTTGTTTCTGGTGCAGCCTGACTGGACACATGATGAGAGAGTGTCCCCAGAGGAGTGTGGGTGGTATAGCACGACCGGCAGGATGGACCATTGCGTCATCAGCATCGGTTCCTTCACTGGGCCGAGGTGTGCAACCTGTTGGCCATGGTAGAGGGGCCAGAGGAGCAGCCAGTACTAGTGGGGTCCATAATCGCACTTATGCTTTAGTGGAACAACAGAATTCAGAGGCTTCCCCTGATGTTGTCACAGGTACATTATCCTTATTCTCGTATAATGTATATGCATTGATTGATCCGGGTTCTACATTTTCCTATGTTACTCCATTGGTTGCTGCGAAATTTGTAAAGGCACCAGAATTATTAATTAAATCAATTGAAGTGTCTACACCGATCGGTGAATATATTGTTGCAAAAAGAGTATATCATAATTGTGTGGTAACGGTGTGTGGTCATGATACATTGGTCGATCTCATTGAATTATACATGGTGGATTTTGATGTGATCATGGGAATGGATTGGGTAGCCTCTTGTTATGCTACAGTAGATTGTCGGGCCAAGAAGGTGCAATTTTGTTTTCCGCAAGAAAATGTTCTTGAATGGCAGGGTAATGTAGGGGCACCACGAGGAAGATTTATTTCCTATTTGAAAGCCAGAAAAATGATTGCTAAGGGTTATATATGTCATTTAGTACGGGTGAAAGATACTGAAGTGGAACCACTAACCCCGCAGTCGGTTCCAGTGGTCAATGAATTTCTAGATGTATTTTTGGAGGATCTTCCAGGCTTACCCCCAGAACGGGAAGTGGAATTTGGCATTGATGTGATTCCAAGCACTCATCCTATTTCTATTCCTCCATATAGAATGGCTCCAGCAGAACTGCGTGAATTGAAGGAGCAGTTAAAAGATTTGCTGGATAAGGGCTTCATTAGACCTAGTATGTCCCCGTGGGGTGAACCGGTATTATTTGTACGGAATAAAGATGGCACATTGAGAATGTGCATTGACTATCGACAATTGAATAAGGTAACGATCAAGAACAAATATCCCCTCCCTCAAATTGATGATTTATTTGATCAGTTACAGGGTGCCAAGTGTTTTTCAAAGATCGACTTGAGGTCGGGTTACCATCAAGTCAGAGTTAGAGAAGAAGATGTGCCCAAGACAGCTTTCCGAACACGGTATGGTCATTATGAATTTTTAGTTATGTCGTTTGGACTAACAAATGCACCAGTTGTATTCATGGATTTGATGAATAGGGTGTTTAAGCCATTTTTGGACGTGTTCGTCACGATATTTATAGATGACATCCTAGTTTATTCAAGATCACCAGAAGACCATGCTAATCACTTACGACAGGTGTTACAGATTCTCCGTGAGCGTAAGTTGTCTGCCAAGTTCTTTAAGTGTGAGTTTTGTTTAAAATCAGTTGCATTCTTGGGCCACATTGTGTCAGATGAAGGTATACAGGTTGATACACAGAAGATTGAATCAGTGAAAACTTGGCCAAGACCTACGACACCCATAGAAATCCGTAGTTTTCTTGGACTGGCAGGTTATAACAAAAGATTTGTGGAAGGATTTTCCTCTATTGCTGCACCATTAACAAAGCTTACACATAAGGCAGTAAAATTTCAGTGGAATGATGCGTGCGAGAAAAGCTTCCAAAGGTTGAAAGATAAATTAACCTCCACACCAGTTTTAGTGCTTTTCGAAGGTATCGAAAGTTATGTAGTGTATTTTGATACTTCCGGGGTTGGCCTCGGATGCGTATTGATGCAAAACGGTAATGTCATAGCATATGCCTCACGACAGTTGCAGACACACGAGAAAAATTATCCCACACATGATCTTGAGTTAGCAGCGGTGGTCTTTGCTTTAAAGATATGGCGTCATTATTTATATGGAGTTCATGTTGGTATCTATACGGATCACAAAAGTTTGCAATATCTCTTTAAGCAGAAGGAACTCAATTTGAGGCAGCGAAGGTGGTTAGAGCTCTTAAAAGACTATGATATTGATATTCTTTATCATCCAGGCAAAGCAAATGTAGTAGTTGATGCATTGAGCCGCAAGGCAGTAGAAAGCACTAGTGGCCAGTTGACTGAAAAGCAAGAGATAATCAAATATCTACATCAACTAGCCATCTTGGGAGTTTGACTTATTGAATCTCCAGATGAAAGGGTTATTGTGCAAAATGCAGCAGAATCCTCCTTGATAGCTGAAGTGAAAGAGAAGCAGTTTGCGGATTCTATTTTATTACAGCTAAAGGAAAATGTACAGCAGAATTTGACCAAGGCATTTGATCTTACACAAGAAGGGGTACTTCAATGTCAAGAGAGATTATGTGTACCGTACGTAGATGAGTTGAGGACATGAATTATGACAGAGGCGCATCATTCGCGCTATTCTATTCATCCGGGTGCTACTAAAATGTACCATGAATTGAAAAAAGTGTATTGGTGGGGAAATATGAAAAAAGAACATTGCAGAATTTGTCGCGCAATGCCCGAATTGTCAACAAGTGAAAGTGGAACATCAGAAACCAGGAGGTTACATGCAATGTATCAATCTTCCAGTCTGGAAATGGGATATGATTAATATGGATTTCATTACAGGTTTGCCTCATACATTGCGGAAGTTTGATTCTATATGGGTCATAGTGGTCAGGCTTACCAAAACAGCATATTTTCTACCAGTCAAGACCACCTATACAGCAGAGGATTATGCGAAGTTGTATGTGAAAGAGATAGTACGATTTCGTGGTATTCCACTTTCCATTATATCAGACATAGGAGCACAGTTCACAGCACACTTTTGGAGATCTTTTCAGCCGAGTTTGGGTACACAGGTGAATTTGAGTACAGCTTTCTATCCTCACACTGATGGACAAGCAGAACATACTATTCAGACACTGATGCTACGAGCATGCACGTTAGATTTTTAAGGCAGTTGGGATGACCATTTGCCTCTTATTTAATTTGTGTATAACAATAGCTATCATTCAAGTATTAAAATGGCACCTTATGAAGCCTTGTACGGAAGGAAATGTAGATCACCAATTGGATGGTTTGAAGCGGGTGAAACTGCTTTACTTGGGCCAGATATTGTTCATCAGGCTATGGAGAAATTTAAAGTGATCCAACAGCGGTTACAAATGGCTCAAAGTCGTCACAAGTCATATGCCGATGTTCGAAGAAGAGGGCTTGAATTCGCCATAGGTGATTGGGTGTTTTTAAAGGTGTCACCGATGAAAGGGGTAATGCAGTTCGGCAAGAAAGGGAAATTGAGTCCACGTTGCATAAGCCCATATGAAATCATTAGAAGATTTGGTCAAGTGGCGTATGAGTTGGCACTACCCCAAGAACTTTCCTCAGTCCATCCGGTATTTCATGTTTTGATGCTTCAAAAATACATAGGAGATCCATCTCGTATTGTTCCCGTAGAGGATGTTCAAGTTACGGAGGATCTTACTTATGAAGAGGTACCCATTGCTATTCTAGATCGACAAGTAAAGAGATTGAGGAATAAAGATGTCGCATTCGTAAAAGTCCTTTGGAGAAATCAACAAGTAGAGGAGATCACATGGGAAGCGGAATAATTGATGAAATACAAGTATCCCCATCTATTTCAAATGGATGAAGAAGTTCACAGTGCGTATGTGGACCAATAACAAGTAAGTATCTAAAAGCATTTTGTGTATATGTATGCGTATGTTAATATAGAGATGCATTTGTTGTACATAAGACGATGTTGTTAACATTCGAGGATGAATGTTTCTAAGGGGGGGAAGAATGTAACACCTCGTACTTTTCTAACCTTATTTGATACCTTGGGGTCATATCTACCTAGGTGTTGAGATTCCATGGGTATGTGTTTTATAGTGTCATTGGTGAAACATTTGATATCGGACCTAATATGTGTGATTAGACCTTCGTAGGAGGTGTTTTGTGATTTCTTAGAGCATTTGTGTAATACCCCGTACACATTCTAACCTCATTTGGTGACTTGAAGTCATGTTTACTTGATGATTAAGATCACTAAGTAAGTATTTTGTAGTGTTTTGATAAGGTATTGGATGATATGCAAGTATTGAAGAAGTGGCCGAAAAATTCAGCATGGTGTTGAAACTTGCGCCACTCCCTGTTTCAGGGGGTGTGATGTAATCCACCTGATTCAGAGGGGGTTCATTTCTTGCGCCACTGCTGCAATTCTACGTCGATTCTTATATCGTTTATTTTGGTTCTTTGGAGTTCTTTGAGCATTGTTAAAGCTTCAAATACTTCAATACACTCCTACATACTCCTACATGATCAAATCATGAAATATAAATAGTTATCCAAAATGTTCAATGAAGCCATGGGCGACTAGAATTTCTATTTTTGCGATTGAGACTACGAATGAGAATCTCGTGAGAGAATATTGTCGTGACATTATGAAATTAATTAAAAACGAGATATATTATGTATTAGGCATGAATATTGGTGGGATAAGTTGAAAGGTGTTATTGGACCCAATTTAAGGCCCAAAAGTGGAAGAAATACATGGCCCAAATGGGTCAAATGACCCATTCTTCCATTTGACCTTCTAGATATAACATTTAATGTCAAAGAGTGGATAAGGATGGAAATTGAGGGCCTTTATAAAGGGGTGAAAATCTTATTTTTTATCCATTACAAACACACATGTATTTCTATGTTTTTCTAGAAAATTTCAAGAGAACCCCTTTAGCTCTCAAAACCCTAAGTCAACTTTTGGAGAAGATCATCACTTTTCAAGCTTGGGTAAGTGTTTATTATTATGTTTTAACATATTATATGCATGGGAGATTATGTATATCATGTTGGTTATGCTTGGAAATGGTGGACATATTACTTTGTGTTTTTATATAAGATTTGTGATCCATGAGATTCAAGCTTGAATTATGACTTGTGACTTTGATGGAAGAGCATGGTATGGATAAAATATGAACATGTATGGTGTGATTTTGTTATTAAACTTGTTATTTTTCTAAAAGTGTAAATTGTGGAATTTTGGCTGATATGTGCTATGAGGTGTATTAAGGTAATTTGATGGATTATTTGTGATGTGGTGTGGATAAGAAAGTGTAAAGGAGAAATGTTGTGGTGAAATGTATTGATTATCATGTATTGGTCAATGTATGGAATATTGGGGGATTTTTGGAATAATAATTTCATCAATAGTTTTGTCAAGTGGAAATGGCATGTTTAAAGACAAACATGTAACTCATTGATGTTATATGCATTTGTAAAGTAGTTGATGGTTAATGTGAATCCCGTTATATATTTGTGTTGTAGAGTGACACATAAAGAAGGAACGGGACTATTGTATGCACCTCTAGTATTGTATATTCATATTGAGAATACAAGGTATGTAAGGTTACTCTGCCCGTATCTTTCTGCGGAAAATAGTATTCATATTGACATTACGCTTGTCCCATCCCGAAATGTGCTAAGGTATTCTCTATCTGGTTATCAATGGTCATTATCATATATTTCCTACTCATTGATCAATTGTGAATCTCATGTCTTATATTCATGAATAATGTTCCAAAAGCTCAACAATGTTATGTTCCAAAGTTCCAATAGTGGTTATACTCATGTATCTTATTCATTGATTATTGTCTAATGGTTCCAATGGTGATATGTTTCCAATAAGGCTATGTTTCCAACAATGTTTATTCACATGTCCCTCACTCATTGGTTAATGATCCAAAGCTTCAAGTAAAGTTGTGACTATCATGGTATCAATCTCAAAGTAATAAACAAAGTAATGCATATGTGGTCAATGATGAAGTATGGGTGGCAGCTTTGGGGGCAAAATGCCTAGCTCAAGCCTATCCCGAGGTTGTTGGATCAGGGGGTAGTCTTAGGGGCATAAGCCTAGCTCGGACCGATCCTGATAGGGGGCAGCTCTAGGGGTAATAACCTAGCTCGAGCCAAACCTGAAATGTTGTATGGGTGGCAGCTCTAGAGGTACTAACCTAGCTCGAGTCGATCCCGACATATACATTGATTCATAGGGTGGCAGCTCTAGGGGCATAAGCCTAGCTCGAGCCGATCCCTACATAACGCTATGTTATGATTAAAACCCACTGTTCAGTCGGGGCCCGGGTATCACAGGTCAAAGGCAAAGATGAATAATCATGGAAGTAAAGATACAAAGAATGTAATGAAAGCAACATACATGGTTTCCAAAGTACAGAATAGTAACTCATCTACATTGTGACTTATCTATGTTGGTTATGCATTTGAACTTGAGTTCTTTACATATTTTCATATCTTACAAGTTTCATATGGCCTTACATACTCAGTACATTCTTCGTACTGACTCCTCTTGGGGAATTTACCTTACTTTCTGCAGGCGCAGGTACTAGTAGGCCTCCACAGTAGGTTGCAAGTGCTGCAGATCTTTGGTGAGCTCCAGTTAGTTCGGGGCTTCTCCGAGTCACAGTTGTACATATGTTTTGGTGTTGTACATGTTGTATAAAGCGGGGACCTGTCCCGACTTTTAGTTTATTTGGTCAATGCAGTTGTTAGAGGCTTTTGTAGACAGATGTGGGTATATAAATGTAAAAGGGCTATGTCATTCTTGAGTTGGTGGCCTCAACGGCCAAGTTTCGCATATGTATATGTATATATCATGTTCCATGAATTCCATTGTTGGTATCTAAAGCCATTATGTGATTATGGGTTTCTTATAACTTGCATATGATTGAATAGAGACAAAGCTTGGTTCTCTCGGGACTTGTCGGCTACGAGTGCCAATCCATCCCGATGGGATTCGGGGCGTGATAGAAGGTCCCTTCCAGAACCCCGTTTTGCATGTTTTTGTACCCCTTTGACCCCGAAGGCCTCTATACCCTTTATGGATATAATTAGCAACTTGTGATACCATTTTAATAACTTTAAAATGTCGTATGGAGGCATATTGGACTGTATTAAGTATGGATTGCTGTTCATATGTTGTTATAAGGCAAGTTGATTGGAGAAATTATGACGGAATGCTAATGCAAAGCATAAAGGGTAAGTGTGATGTGAGATACTGTTGATGTAAAGTATTTTGGTCAATGTGTGCAATGTTATGGTGTTGTTGGTATGAGAATGCTGTGGATTATATTGTAAGGGGTGACATGATGTTACACGGCAGTCATGTAGTTCATTGTCGTCTTGTACGCCTGTATAGTAACTAGTTGCTAATGTAAGCTCCGATATGTACTTGTATTATAGAGTAAGACGTAAGGAAGAAGTTGGACTGTTGTTTTCATATATAGACTCGTGTACTCATACTTGGAAGTGAAGGTATGTAAGGTTCCTTTCTCCGTATTCTTCTGCAATATATTGTTCACATTAACATTGGGCTTGTTTCATCTCCGAGAGGCTTGAAGTATATCAATTCAGGTTGACGTATATTGTCATTCATGTATATCATATTCTTAGATGAATGATGATTCACTTATCTCTTATTCATCGATCGGAGTTCCAAAGATGGCATAACGTTGTAATTCCTAAATGACCTATCCCAAGAGAGTAAGATATAAGAGAATTTATTTATTCTTGAATAGCTTTTTTTCCAATCATGTCATGTTTCAAAGTCCATATTATGAATATCTTTGTACCAATCTCATAAGAGTAGTGAAGGAGGTAAAGTGCGAGCTAATATATTTATTCCTCACAAGTGAGCGTATGACCCTCTTGAAAGTAAGGAAGTGAAGTAAGACATAGATGTGTGATTTCAATAGACCCTCAATATATCAATCTCTCCCAAGTATGAAGTGAAGAAAAGTGTGTAAATATCATTAACCCACCAAAGAGTGGATGTAGTTATTAAAAGAATCTAGCGCTTATAAGAATCTCTTGAGTAGATTATCCACCTATAAGGTGATGAGCGGTATTATATTATTATCCACCTATAAGGTGATGAGCGGTATTATATTATTATCCACCTATAAGGTGATGAGCAGTATTATATTATTATCCACCGATAAGGTGATGATCGGTATTATATTATAATCCAGCTAGAAGATGATGATCAGTATTATATTAAGATCCACATAATGAAGATAGTTGTAAAAGAAATTAGAGTATATCCCTTGCATGAAGTTAGAATTAAAGGTAAGGGTTAGTATAAGACTGATGATGATAAGACTGAATGACCCAGTAATGAAGTTATGGAGGTAATGAACATGGTTCCGCATATTCAGAACAGAGGTATATCCAATTTGATTATTCTCTTACGTTTAATTTCTTGGAAGTACTTATGCATTATACAATTCCTTATGGCCTTACATACTCAGTACATTCTTCGTACTGGCCCCTCTTGGGGAACTTACCTTACAGGTTGCAGGTGCAGGCATTAGTAGATCTCCTCTGTAGACTGGGGATCATTTGCAGATATTTGGTAAGCTCCAGTTGGTTCGGGGTCTCCTGAGTCATAGTTGTATATTTGTGTTGATGTTGTATAAAGCGGGGACTTGTCTCGACTGTAAGTTGGCCTTGTTGATGCATCTGTTAGAGGCTTTTGTAGACATATGTGGGTATATGGATGTAAGAGAAAAATATGTAAAAGACGAATGTTCGTTTTGACCTGATGGCCCCAACCGCCAAGTTTCCCAAATATATATATAACATATGTTTCCATGTTCATGTCTTCCGTATAGTTGCATAAGGTGTAATAAGATTCATACGAGGATGTGCATACGAAGGTTCATGAGAAAAGATTGGTTCTCTTGGGCCATATCGACTTCGGGTGCCAGTCCCGCTCGAATGGGATTTCGGGTCGTGACACTATGGGTGGTATTTATGGCTTAGTTGTTCTTTTTAGCATTTATTGCCCTATTTTAGCCGAATAAGGGCCCTTTTTGGTAGAATTCGGGTCATTTTCCCTTAGATTAGTATATGAATATCCTTTAGGTTTAGACTTAGCCCTTTTAGTACCTTGGGATTAAATTAAGAATCCTTATCCTAGGTGTAGGTAGGTGCTTTCTTAGGTTGGGTTATCGGGGTTCGATAGTTGGCCCTACTGCCTTTTTAGATAGAATGCTTTAAATGGCTTACCTTTAGGCTTAGATAAGATTATGAATACTTCCTTAGGCTATTAGTTTTGTTCAGGGTTGGCTTAGACTTGATTGCACACTTATTTAGCTATGTTACCCTCGGGTAAGGTAGTAGTTGATCTTAGACCATGCCTCCTTGATTTAATAATTGGGACCTTCTTGGCCTTAATGGATTGGACAGCCTAAGATTGATTTTTTTTGAAAAAAATGGATTAGAGATAGGTTAAAACCTCCTGGATATCATTAAATAGTTCATGCTTTTTAAGTTCCAATTTGAGTCCAGTAATTACTATGTTATTATTATCTATAAGTTCCAATTTGAGTCTGGCATATGCTTTATTGCTATCATTATAAGTTTTGGTTTGAGCTCAACATCTATTATGGTTATGGATTACTATTTATGAGTTTTAGTTTGAGTCCAGCATCGGTTTAGGGTTATGGTTTACTGTTTATGAGTTTTGGTTCGAGTCCACCATCTAGCCTCTTCTTACTATCCATTATTTTTTTTTGAGTCTTGCACCTAGCCTCTTGTTATTATCCACTGGTTCTGATTCAAGTTCGGTACATCTTAATCATTATGGATCTGGGATTGGAAATTTATTAGAAATTGGTAGGGTTTACTGTTACAACAGAGAGATGAGTATTTGATACACATATCATCCAACTTAGTTTATTTTATGCTTACTACGGTCATTTATAGTTCTTACTTTAGTTTTACACTTGTTTGCACCCATCGTGCTTATAGGGGCTCGGTGGGGTTATTTTTTCTTGTATGTACCTTCTGGGCTTATGGGAGCGCAGTTAGGTTATTGCTATGCTTTTACTTTCATTCTCATATTACGTACTTCTTCTTTATTTCATTTTCCTAGCATAGCCTATTATTTCTATTTTTGTCCCTTATTATTGACTTTAGCTTACATCCTCGCACTTTATTTATACTATTTACTATATTTGAGCTTAGTCGGCCGATGATGCCTACTGAGTACCCATGATTTTGGTAATTATACTACACTTCTACATCTTTTCCCTGATATAGATCTGATTACAAGCCATCATCGTAGATGTTATCCTCGGGATGTGCTACTGATTTGGAGACAGGGTGAGCATTTTAGAGTCCAGAATTGATCCTCCTCCTTCTACTTCAATGATAGTCTTTTTGTATATTTTGAGACTACTATGTGTGTATATATATTTTGGATATTATCTAGTACTCTTCTTTTGGTTATAGTGGCTCTTGTACCGACGTTACAAGGTCTTGGAAGGGATTTTTTTTTATATATTTTTTCCTCTTCCCTCTCTTTTATAGTATGTTATATATGTATATCTCTTTTGCTTCTGTTTAGTAGTCATTATTGCCAATTTCATTCTTGTTTCCATTTATCTTCTGCCCGTTAGCTCGTTACTTATCGTTTCGGGCTATGGCTTGGCTTACCTACTGGTGCATTAAAGTAGGTTCCATCACAACTTGAGAAATTGGGTCATGAAAACTTGGTATTAGAGCCAAAGTTCACTGGTATCATTGGTTCAAGAGTTAGTGTCTAGTAGAGTCCCACAGATTCATACGGAGACGTCTGTATCCTATCTTCTGGAGGATACTGGCATTCTTGGGAACATCTCATCTTTTTGGTTTATTTTCTTACATTATGTTTGTATTGGTTTCTAGATTCTCATTTGTTTCAGTCTTTCATAGATGACTAGGATGTGGGGTACAGCGGGTGGGGATGGGGACCTTGGGCCTCCTGCTAGAGTGCAAGTTAGAGGCAGAGGTCGACCCTAAGGTCGAGGCCAGGTCAGAGTTGTATCCCCATCTTGAGGCCAGGCCAGGGAGCCTTTTCCTGAGTTGGAAATTAATTTAGATCCAGAGTATGCACCTGATTTAGCATTAGAGGATTTGCCGCCACAGTAGCCTGTGGGCCAGGAGGCAGCTAATGCCCCACCTAGATTTATATATTCTTTGATTCTTCATGATGCATTAGTTTGGGTTTTGGGTTTAGTTGGTGGATCGCCAATGGATAGGGCATAGACAACCACTTAGGGGGCAGCTCAAGATGGACTATGTATAGGTGTGTAGCCTGCCACTGCGGCTCCCAGAGAAAAGATTCCACCAGCGCTGGTAGCTCCACAGGCAATAGTAGCCCAACCAGCCATAACTTCTGAGAAGCAGAAAATGCTGAGCCATTTTCTAAGATTGACTCCGCCCAGGTTTGTCGGGGTCCCAGGAGAGGATGCTTATGATTTTCTTACCAGCTATGAGGAGAGGCTACATAATTTAGGGTTGGTTGAGTCGTGAGGAGTGGATTATATGACATATTAGCTATATAGAGGAGCAAGATAGTGGTGGAGGAGTTTTCTTGATTCCAGGCCAGTTGGATCCACTCTTATGACTTAGACTTATTTCTCTGAGGCTTTATTGGAGAAGTATATGCCTCGCAGTATATGTGATCTCATGAGGGATGAATTTATTAGGTTGAGATAGGCTACTATGATGAAGGCTGAGTATGAGATAAGGTTTCATGAGCTACCCAAGCATGCCACCATGATTCTGCCTACAGAGTATGAGAGGATCTAGTATTTTGTCCGATGGTTTAGATTATCGCTCTGCAGGACTACTCAGAGTTTGGTGAGTTTAGGGATGTTTTTTATTGAAATTGTAGATTATGCTTACACTATAGATAAAATGGATCGCGAGGTACAAGGGGGCAACGATAAGAGACCTAATTATCAGGGCAGTTATAATGGGAGTCGGAGTGGTGCTAAGTTTAGGAGTAGAGGTTTTCAGGGTAGGTACCCCCAGCATCAGCCTTATCAGCACCAGGGTCAGTCTAGTAGGCCCATTCAGGCAGTGTTTTATATTTTAAATAAAGGTCAACCCAATTATAGTGGTTTCGATGGTAAGAGCAGTATTCACCTATAGAAGGGTGTTCAGTAAGGGTCATCAGACTGAGGTAGTTATTTTGGGTCAGTCAAACCTTTTTGTCTGGTTATAGTGCCCGAGGCATGTTATGAGTGTGGGGTTATTGGTCACTTCGCCTAAGAGTGTCCTTATTATGGAATGGTTGGGCCTGCTATCCAAAGTGTTTTGCTGATCAGATCAGTGCCGCCAGCTCAGAGTAGCGTAATAAATGGTGGGGGTGGACCCAAGGGTTCTAGAGGAGGTCCTCAGGTAGGGAGAGAAAGTGGTCGGGCAGGCACCAATTCCAGAGGTGGGCGAGGCCATTTGTATGTTGTTCCTGGTAGGCAGAGGCTATGACTTAGGATATGTTATTATAGGTATGATTTTTGTATGCCATCAGCCAGCTTCTGCCTTATTTGATTTAGGCTCCATCTATTCATATGTTTCTACTTGTTATGCACCACAGTTGGGTTTGTCTCAGAAGCTTTTATTTGTGTCTTTACATATAGTTACTCCCATAGGTGATTCTTTAGTAATGTATTGGGCTTATAGATCATGTATTATTACTGTACGAGAGTATGACACTTAGGTTGACCTTATTGAGCTAGACATGGTTGCTTTCAGTATGATTCTAGGCATGGACTAGTTATCTCTCTATCATGCGGTCTTGGATTACTTTGCCAAGACCGTTACCTTATCCATTCCTGACATACCACCAGTTATGTGGCAGGGTTCTTATAGTTATGCGCCGATGGGGGTTATTTCTTATATTCAGGTTAAAAGACTAGTATGAGGCATTGTATGGCCTATTTAGCTTATGTTCGTGATGTCAGTGCTATAAGTCCTTCGCTTGACTGTGTTTCAATAGTCCATGAGTTTTCTGATATATTCCCTATCGACCTAACTATCCTTCCTCCTGAGCGATATATAGAGTTTGCTATCGATCTCGAGCTGGGAACTCGATCTATTTGTATGGCACCTTACCGAATGGCTCTTGCCAAGCTAAAAAAGCTAAATGTTCATCTTTAGGATCTTCTAGGTAAGGGTTCTATAAGGCTGAGTGTATCACTTTAGGGTGCTCTAGTTCTATTTGTGAAGAAAAATGAAGGTTTTATGAGTGTGTGTATTGATTATAGGTAGTTGAATAAGGTGATAGTAAAGAATAAGTATCATATTCCTCGTATCAATGATTTATTTGACCAGCTTCAGGGTGTATTCATGGTTTCTAAGATTTATTTAAGTTCTAGTTACCATTAGTTGAGAATTAGCGATGAGTACATCCCTAAGATAGCTTTCAGGTCTTATTACGGCCATTACGAGTCCCTGTTGATGTCTTTTGGGTTGACCAATGCCCCAACAACATTTATGGACTTGATGATCCATGTATTCAGGCCTTATTCGGAATACTTCGTGATTGTGTTATTGATGATATTCTTGTCTATTCGAGGATTAGGGAGGAGCACGTGCAGTATTTGAGGACTGTGCTCTACACTTTGAGAGATTATCGGCTTTATGCTAAATTCTCAAAGTGAGATTTCTGGCTTGAGTCTATAGCTTTCTTGGGGAAAGTGGTGTCCAAGGATGGGATTATGATGGACCCGATAAAGATTGAGGCTATTCGTGATTGGACTAGGCCTACGTCTCTGACTGAGGTTTGCAGTTTTATTGGGTTGGCATGCTACTACAGGCAATTCGTCAAGAGATTTACTACTATTGCAGCACCTATGACCAGATTGACTAGAAATGAGGTCTCATTTTAGTGGTCCGATGGTTGTGAGGTGAGCTTTCTGAAGCTCAAGGACTTGCTCACTTCAGCTCCTATTCTGACTCTTACAATTTAAGGCGAGGGGTTTATTGTATATTGTGATGTTTTGTGTTGGTTTGGGGCATGTTCTGATGTAGCAGGGCCGAGTTATTGTATATGCTTTGAGACAGCTGAAGGTACATTAGAAAAACTACCCCACTCATGATTTAGAGTTGGCAGCGATAGTTTTTACGCTTAAGATTTGGAGGCATTACTTGTATGGTGTTTGTTGCGAGATCTTAACTTACCATCAAAGTCTTCAGTACATTATGACTCAGAGGGACCTTAATTCGAGATAGCGCAGGTAGATTGAGTTACTGAAGGACTATGATCTCTCTATTCTATACCACCCAGGAAATGCAAATGTGGTAGTGGATGCCTTGAATCGAAAGGCAGTGAGTATGGGTAGCTTTATCTTCATTTCAGTTTCCGAGCAGCCGTTGGCTTTGATATCCAGTCCCTAGCCAACATGATAGTTTGACTTGATATTTCAGACCCTAGGAGGATTTTTGCTAGTGTTGAGGTTAGATCTATCTTATTAGAGTAGACTTGGGGTGGTTAGTTCGAGAATGGTGGGTTGTATGGCATTCGAGATCAGGTGTTGAGGGGTGAATCCAGGAGGACTACCCTAGTTTTTTAGGGCATTTTCAGATTTGACGATGGTATTTATGTTCTGAGGGTAGGAGGTTTGATTCAGTTGATTCATTAGGAGGCTCATAGCTCTAGTATTTTAGACTTCATGGCTTGGTGTCTGTGTTGTCAGCAGGTGAAGGCGCGAGCATTTGAGACCTGGTGGATTACTTCAGAGGCTACCCATTCATGAGTGGAAGTGGGAGTGGGTTACTATGAACTTTGTACTTGGTTTACCTCACACTTCTTATGGTTCTGCTAGTATTTGGGTCATTGTAGATCGATTGACTAAGTCTACCTATTTCATACCCATTCAGACTTCCTTCAGCGCCGAGAGGTTAGCTCGAATCTATGGTCGAGAGGTTGTTCATCTTTATGGGGTGCCCATGTCTGTCATTTAAGATAGAGGCTCTCAATTAACTTCTAGCTTCTGAAGGGCATTTCAGGAGGATTTGGATACTCATATTGACCTTAGCACCACTTTTCATCCCAGACTGACGGTAGTTGGAGCATACTATTTAGGTTTTTGAAGATATGCTCTGTTCTTGAGTTTTGGACTTTAGAGGTCAGTAGGATCAATTTTTAGCCTTAGTAGAGTTTTCTTATAATAACAGCTACCATTCGAGTATTCAGATGGCCACCATTAGAGGAATTGTATAGTAGGCATTGTTGATTTCCAATTGGTTGGTTTGAGACTTTAGAGGTTAGTCCTCAAGATACTGATTTGCTTCATGAGTTTTTGGATAAGATTTGGGTGATTCATGATAGGTTACGGGCATCTTAGAGTAGACAGAAGAGTTATGCTGATCGTAGGCTTCGTACCTTTAGATTCAGAGTTAGTGATCGAGTAATCCTATAAGTATTACCCATGAAGGGCCTGATGAGGTTTGAGAATAGGGTCAAGCTCAGCCCCAGGTAAATCGGGCAATTTGAGATCCTTCGGGGAGTTGGAGAGGTAGCGTATGAGCTTGCATTGCCTCCATCCTTTTCATCCATCCATCATGTTTTCTATGTATCGATGCTAAGGTGCTATATTCTTGATTAGTCATACGTGCTTTGGTGGGACTCGATTTAGTTGGATGAGAGGTTGACCTTTGTGGAGAAGCCACTATCTATTCTAGCTAGAGATGACAGACGGTTGTGCTTTAGAGATATTCCTGCGGTTAAGGTTCAGTGGAGAGATTGTCTAGTATAGGAGGCTACCTGGGATACCGAGCGTGATATGCAGACTCAGTATCCTCACATGTTTGAACCTTCAGGTATTTCTTAATCCTTTACTTTTGTGGACAAAAGTCCTTTTAGTAATGGATGTTGTAAAGACCCTCCAAGTCATTTTCTATGTTTTCATGCTTTTTCTGCATTTAAAGCATTCCTATAGCTGCCCTAAGTCTTTTATGACTTACTGGGACTGACAGTTTGGTTACCGGGTAGTTCGTTTGGATTTTAGAGCCATTTCCCTATTTTGGTGCTTTTGAAGTTGAGAAATGGGTCTCAGGCCAAAACTTTAGTTAAACAGTCTTGCATGCCAGTTCTGATAGTCTCATTAGATCCGGAATGTCAATTTTAGGCTAGAGGGACCCTTGTTCTGGGTCCCAGGGTTTCCAAACTCATTTTGGGCTATTGTGTTGATTCTGGTTAAAATGGACCCTTGGGAGTGGGACACACTATTTGTCAAAAAGACTTCGGATGGTAGTTTTGATGGTTCCATTGAGTCTGGAATGCCAAATTTTGTAGGGTAGAATAGTTCGTTTGCCTTCACAGGATTCCCAATGAATCCAGAGGCCCCATTTAGATATTTTACAATTTGGCAAAGTTGCTGGTACATCAGCACCTGGTGCAGGCCCGGGTCCTTCATCGCTATCGTGATGAGGACCCCCGCGATCGCGAGGTTCTGTGATCGTGGTCATCGTGATTGCGAGTTTGGTCACTCGCGACTGTGATGAAGGAGGTCATGGGACAAGGCCATCTTGTTCATTACGACCCCGTGGTTAGGCCACCGTGATCGTGATGGTCCTGTTAGTGGGATTCCGCGATTGGGACCAGGGGACCTCGCGACAACGATAAGGAAACCCCTGGTAATATATATATATATATATATATATATATATATATATATATATATATATCTTCCCCTATGTTTTTCTAACACAAATTCTAAGTGTTGGACACCATTAGAAAAGTGTGGGAGCTTATAAAATCATGGGAGATCAATAGTTTGAGTTGGGATTGGCTTGGGATCATGATTGTGAGCATCTTTATCGTCGTTGCCCCCTAAGTTTCCAAATAATTTCACGTGTAATTCTCCGATTTAATTCTTATATTCTCGAACCTTGTGGGACTATTTTTGTCACGATCCAAATTACCGGATCGTGAGAGCACCTACTCTAATCCACCAAAATAGGAGAACCCCTTACCACCCTTTCAACAAGATATACAAATTTTGAAAATAAATAACAAAATACCCAAGTCCTTATTACAACAGATTTTACAACATATATAAATGCAGCATGAAACTACCTGAGGACCTAGTCTAAACAGGTAGTACAACTTCTAATTTAAGTAAGATAAGACTGGACACAAATTCCACCATGAATGAAAGGAGTAGAAGCTGTTGGAGATCACTATCTACTTCACCTGAGTAACATCAAATGATCTTGAAACCAAACTATACCCCCAAAAAGAGTATATAAAGAGTAGTATCAGTACAAACAACACGTACTGGTAGGTATTATCTGCCGACCAGGGTTAGATCATGTAAACAAAATATAGAAATCACATAAAGGAAGCATGACAACTTATGTACAATTCAATCCACATCACTTTCATCCACTTGTGTTACCTAAGAGTATACCATTCTTGTTCATGCTGACTTAGTTATTTCTAACCCATTGCTAGTTGTCAATATATACCATAGATATTCCTCTTATACCTTTCACACTTAATCTCACTAATCATACATCACCCTTTATATTTAAAGTCATCTATCATAACACTTACTTGCTTAATCCCAAAAGTTATTATAAGACAATCTATTTCGATTAACCTTAATAATAAATTAGCACAATAACCATAACCTTTCAACAAGAACAGTCATGACTCAACAACAATATCCAAGTCAACAATCCATGACTCTAACAATATTCATACCTCAATTCAAACATGGGAATAACAACAGGAAATACGCAAAGCATTTGTCAATTTAACCCGGATCAACTCAAGAATCCATAAATAAACAATAATGGAAATCAACATACATTCCGGTTTTACACTAGAAACCACCTTTAGAAATTAAGAACATAGACCCGGATCACTCATGGAACTAATGTAAACAGCAACAATAACAGTAATCATAAACTTGGTCCACTCAAGGAACCATCACACTCATAAATACCTTGTACACATATGTCAAGGGTCTTATGTTTGCCCACTAGCCATGACCTGCCAGGGACGAGATCTTATCCATGTACTGTACTGAAATGGTACCCGATCCAACCAATGAATCATATCAACCAATTCCATGATGATGACCAAATACCGGTACAGCCCTTAATAATAATTGATATCACAAAAATCACAACCACAATGAGAATAACCAATCATACTTGTACAATCAACAAGCCTTTAATATAACCTCATTATATGTGATAAACATGTGCGATATCATTTAACAATTACATTCCTTAAGTATTCATTGCAACAATAGACAACTACTCAAATACTTGGCCAACTCGAGTTAATCAATTCATGTAAACAATAATCATACTTTAACACACTAAATCACAAGTAGCTATGAATCATTAGTTTCATCAACTATAGCATATCCGAAGACCAATCCCAGGCTTATTCAAGTAAGCATTATCAAACGATATTCATTAAATTCAAGTAGTCATTTTGGAAGCGCACATTCAACCAAACTGAGTCTAAAATCTAGTAATTCATTCATTAATCCAATCCCCCTTTATTCATACCAAAATTGGGGATTCCACTATAATCTAGCAACCCTTATATTCAAGTCATTACTAGGTTCAAGACCCTACTCCATTAACCAATCATTCAACTCTATTCAATTTACAATCTAGATTTAGTCATACACCTTTATACCTTTTACTTTCTAATCCTTAGCCTAAATTGACTTTAGGCTCTTAAGTTATGCCACCGCCTCTTATCATAATCCATTCTCATAACTATACTCCGAAAAGAATGTTCCACGTTCCAAACACAAATAATAACAAGTTCACCCTTTTTAAGGTATTAAAGATACGTCATTAGATTATAAGCTCCCATAATCTCTTTATCATCATTTATATTCACATAATTCACATTACAATCTACCATGGAGTCATACAAACACAAAACACCCATCAAGGATTCATACATTAACATAATAACACATATTTAGGCCTTTATTACATTAAATCCATGTTTTATCCATCCAAACTCCATACCCGTAGGCCTAAGCATGATTTCTCCCGTCAAATCTATATTATGGATACGATTACTAACCATAGTCTACTACTCATAGACCATAACCTACCTGGGCATCAAGCTGCTGTAACAAATAAGTTATACCATGGATGATCTTCCTTCTTTTTCACATTTTCGAAGGCAAAATCATCTAATAAACAACAATTACAAGAGTAATTAATAAACTACTCTTCAAACAAATACCTTGGAAATTCAAACCCATTAATTCTACCCTTATTCACGGCCTACAAATTTAACGAAGGGCCAATTAATAATCAAATTAGTTCTATCAAGCTAAACCCAACTCCATTCATGGAGTTTCAAAGCTAAGGGTCCCACCTTTATTGAATTCAAGGTCCCTAACTATAAACTTTCATGTTTTAGAACCACAATTTCATACTAAAAAGAGTTAATTCATAAACTAAAATTAATTCTACGTGAAAATACATATACCAATGGGTTTTCGCCATAATTTCATGAGCGTAGGGTTCTAAACCACAAGCATTTCACCATAGATTCCACATACTAGTTATTCTAGAAGATAAATGGATTAATCAATGTTAAAAAGAAGTAAAATATTACCTCAACGAAGGATTTCCACCCAAACCAAGAGAAAATTGCCCCTTTAGGGCTTACGAATGAAATTTTGGAGTTTGGGGGTTAAAACCCATCAAAATAATGTTTTAGACTGCATGTACGTCTCTATAGTGATGTGCATACAAACGGTTGGTTGCATTGAAAAGAAAACTCAGAGATTATTAATTTGGTGGGTATTGGGCCCCCTAACTCTTTATATTCTAGGAGAACTTCTCATTTGAACTTGAACCTAGCTTAAACTTAGCCCAAAACTAAATCGGTAAGGATACTTTCAACTCAAACTTGTGCTAAGGGTATTGTATGACATTAGTACATATTCAATGCACACCATACTAAAGAATTAATCCTAAAACTTATGAAGAATGAGAAGCACATGCCTTTACCACAGATATTTTAAGTAATGACAAAACGCTTGTTACAATAAATACCAATTTACCATCTGTTTGTCCCAGAACGAGCATTGAGTGAAGAGAAGCACGAGGTCGAAATTAGAAAGACACTACTTTCAGAGTTGCTTATGCAGGACCATACTTACCCACTCGCTATTGTTTATCATCTAAATCGCCTCAAATCGCCCTTGCCCTTCCCCAAAATGGGTTTTTGAAATAATGAAATATTTTGAGAATTTTTTTGATAAAACAACGATTTTCTCCGCTATAGTGACATACATTGCTATAGTGACATCGCTATAGTGGGACCTGCTGCTATAGCCACATTGACTAATTTTGACCATCGCTATAGCAGGATTTTTCTGATTTGAGGCACATCACTATAGTAACTTAGACGAGGCAGAATGTTGGGAATCCTCCCAGATTTGCCTTTTTTACCACACAATACTCAGATTTTTCCTGAACTAACCACTTTACGTTAAACACTATACCCAGAGTTATACTAATCCTAACTCCATTCCAAAAGTTTCTATGGGATACTATGTTCCTCATATATAATGATATAACCTTAATTTCATCAACCACTACACTTCGAGACACCAAATACCTCTAAATAACAAAACACCAGATTTTTATTAGAACCCACCCTGGACTGAGATTTTATCAACACTCATCCTTGGGGAAAACTTTGCCCGAGCAACTACACCCTAAACAATGCTATAACGAATAAAACCTCACCAAATACTACATTATATTTTCCCCTTGGGACATCTACCTTAAGACCTATTTCACCCTTCCATGATCAACGCATAAGAATAGACTATCTAGATTACAACCACTAACCAACACACCACTATGGGTTTATTAACACATAGATTCTCTACCACCACTTACATTAGTCTATTCAACCCTTATCAATTAATCATTTATAAACAACCAGGTTTTTAGTTATCGCCTGAGGATATGCTATACTTATTTAGCCTCACAACTAGATTACAACTAGTCAAATTACCGACCCAACATACCTCTATCACTCAAGAAGCAATAACAACTAAGTATTATCTTGATTAATGAGAGAGATATGAATATTCAAGAATACATCTAATAACCTCATTCCCTCAACCGACCCTACAACTAAGGATCATCAATCATAATCAAGCTATCTCACTGTAAGGACCCTAGCAGTTCAATTATACCATTCCTAAAGGACATTATTAATCGATAATTATTGTCATATAATAAGCATATAAGTAAGGTCAAACAATAATCAGCCAATGACAAGTCATTTTATTAATCAATACATGGGTGACTATTTCTACCTATAGACAACCATAATTATATTTTCATAATTACAAGGGAACTTGGTCCCACTATAATCTCACGGTTTCCTCATCGACTACACATTATCATCATAATGCAAGTAGTTACTCAATCAACAGTAAAAACCACAAAGTCAAATAAAGTCTGACATTTAAATATGTAAGTAACCTCAAATAGACAACAATACCCACATCAGACAATATAGAAAGAATCGAATGTTGAAGGAAATGATGAATGCCTTAATTATAAGTTCAGGTTTACCGCAAAACTTGTGGGGGGGAGTTATCCTTACAGCTAATCGAATACTCAATAGAGTGCCCCATAGAAAGACACAATCTATTCCATATGAGAAAGGAAAAGAAAGGAAACCCAACTTGAAATTTTTCAAAGTGTGGGGGTGTCTAGCAAAAGTTCAAGTTCCTATACCCAAAAGGGTAAAAATAGGACCAAAGACTGTGGACTATGTTTTCATCGAATATGCTACAAACACTAAAGCATGTCGATTTTTGGTTCATAAATTAGAACATCCAGATATCCATGATAATACGTTAATGGAATCAGATAATGCTGAGTTCTTTGAACACATTTATCCGTATAAGACTAGGCATGAGCTGTCTAGTGAAGGGTCTAAACGACCTAGGGATAAACCAAGGAAGAATGTACATAATGAAAAGAATCCAAGGCGTAGTAAGAGACAAAGAACGTCGACTTCCTTCAGATCAGATTTTGTAACATTTCTTTTTGAAAATGAACCTCTAACGTTTAAAGAAGCGATGTCGTCTACGGATTCATCCTTTTGGAAAAAGGAAGTCAATAGTGAAATTGATTCAATCTTGGGCAACCATACTTGGGAGTTGGTTGATCTTCCTCCAGAAAATAAAACTTTAGGTTCTAAATGGATCTTCAAAAGAAAAATAAAACCTGATGGTACTATTGACAAATACAAGGCAAGACTTGTCGTGAAAGGCTTTAGACAAAAAGAAGGCCTTGATTATTTTGACACATACTCGACAGTAACAAGGATAACGTCCATTCTGATGTTAGTTGCATTAGCTGCGGTATATGGTCTTGAAATCCATCAAATAGATGTGAAAAAAACATTGCTAAATGGAGAATTGGAGGAAGAAATTAACATGGAAAAACTCGAGGGTTTTGTGGTTCCTCGTAAAGAAAGAAAAGTGTGCAAACTTGTTAAGTCACTTTATGGACTAAAACAAGCACCTAAACAGTGGCATGCAAAGTTTGACCAAACTATGTTGGCAAATGGATTCATGATAAATGAATGTGATAAATGTGTTTATATTAAAGACATTCCAAATCATAAGGTCATTGTTTGTTTGTATGTAGATGACATGTTGATCATCAGTAAAGACATTTCTGACATAAATGCTACTAAACGAATGCTTGAGAGCACGTATGATATGAAAGACCTTGGAGTTGCGGATGTGATCTTAGGAATAAGAATTCATAGAACTCCACAAGGGTTGGCGTTGTCACAGTCTCATTACATTGAAAAGGTACTTGGCAAGTTCAAATATTTGGATTTTAATATTGCCAAGACTCCATTGGATGTGAGCTATGCACTTCGAAAGAATGAAGGTGAAAGTGACTCACAATTAGAGTATGCAAGAGTGTTGGGAAGTTGGATATACATCATGAATTGTATGCGACCAGATATAGCATGCGCTGTTAGTAAATTGAGTCGGTACATGAGTAATCCCAATCAAACTCATTGGATGGAAATGAAAAGAGTTTTGGGGTATCTAAAACATACTCAAGACTATGCTTTGCATTATAATAAATATCCTACGGTAATTGAAGGATATAGTGATGAAAATTGGATCACCGGATCAAATGAAGTAAAATCCACGAGTGGATATGTGTTTACCTTAGGTGGAGGAGCAGTCTCACAAAAATCATCCAAACAAACATGTATTGCCCGCTCTACAATGGAATCTGAATTTATCGCGTTAGATAAAGCTGGTGAAGAAGCTTAATGGCTTCGAAATTTCTTGGAAGATATTCCTTATTGTCCTAAACCTTTGGAACCAGTATGCATACACTGTGATAGCCAAGATGCGATAGGTAGGGCAGCGAGCATGATGTATAACGGTAAATCTCGTCATATAAAATGAAGACATAATACCATTCGAGAACTACTCTCTAGTGGAATTATCACGATTGACTATGTGAAGTCAAAGGATAATGTGTCAGATCCACTTACAAAAAGCCTATCTAGAGAAGGAGTTGAGAAATCATCAAAGGGAATGGGTTTACGGCCTAGGACAAGTCGTCATGGTGGTAACTCTACCTAGCAGACTGGAGATCCCAAGAGCTAGGTTCAAAGAGATAAAACAAAGTTGTGACTGACGGTTCAACATTGTCAATAAACTCAACCCATCCTCATGATGAAGACAATGTTCAGGAAACAAGGATAAGACTTATGGATGAAAGTCTTTTAATGGTTTCTAAGTTTGGCAGATTTGACCAAATAGTTTGATCTATAGGATTAAACATTTAGGAATCACCTATGTGAGGGTGAAGTGGAAGCCGCTTCAAGGGGAATGATAGTAAAGGCCTATTATCTACACTCTCATGAAACCAGGTCGTGTTCATGGCTGAAATGAACAAAACCGTGAGTACCATAAATAGTAAAAGGATAGTTGTGTGACTTGTGTTATCTAGGTATAAACTAAAGTTTGGAAGTTCAAAGATATCACATCTACCGATTGACCGAGTGCATCTGATGCAAGTTCACTATGGAAAGGCCAAAGGGAAACCTACTTATCCAGATGCAATTAGTCTTTGCTTGTAGATCACACACTTGTCCGAATATTTTTTAAATGAAATAGCCACTCCCCATTCATGTGGGGGATTGTTGGATTCTAAGTGTATTGTGAATGGAAAATGGAGGGAATAAAAATGGAGGGAGAGTGAAAGAGTAATATTTCACTTTAAGAAAGTTAAGTTCTCCCACATTGGTAGAAAGAAAGTTCTTAGTGTTTATATTGGAACACTCCCATTCATATGGATAGTGAGGCAAGAACAAGACATGTCTCGTGTCATCGTCATCGTCGCTCGCTCGGCTCGGCTTCGGCTTCGGCTTTGAATTTGGATTTGGATTTGGATTTGTCAAATGATCGATCGAGAGACTATCTTTTTGGACAAAATTCATTTGAAACTTGAGAATTAGTGAAGGTTTTAATCCAAAAATCCGATACAAAAATATTCTCCATTTCTGTACGTACATGGCAAGTGCGGATGCATGTCACAACGCTCCTCGAAGGGACGTGACCCTTCGAGACACTGTTTTAAAGAAGGAACGTGACCTGCGCGCAGGTCAACATCTGCGGATGCAGATGACCCAACGCAGGTCAAGACGGACTTTCTGTTTTGTGCCAAACTGGCACCTGCAGAAGCAGGTGGTCCCGACGGTCTGAAATAGTGCATCCATTTGAGAACCATTGCTTTCTTTCTGAAGCATCACCCTATAAATACCTGAATTTTTTCTCAGGTATAGTGACAAAATTTTGAAGGAAAAAACATCTTCTTATTCATAAAAAACTCAAGTGTGATTTATGAATCGTTGAGTGAGTTCGTTGTTCGACAGAGTTTGAGGTACCGCCATTCTATCGAAGTGATTCATTTTATCTTGGGAGGATATATTCCAGAACCTCAGGTACTTGAGGGGAATAATTTCCTTAAGGACACACCGTGAATTCGGTGGACTTGAATCTTCATTTTTCATCTCTTTCTAAATGTTGGTTTGTCTATTTTCCAGAAAATAGTTTGAACTTCATTTTGTTGATGTTCATAAGTTGGGTTGAACTTATATTGAAGTTCAAAGTTGTGAAATATAAAGTTATAACTTTATGTGATTGTTCTTATTTAGTTTAAACATGTGATTGAAGTTATTGTTGGAAAATACAGATTTTATTAAACCCGAGAAACAACAAGCTTGGCACGAGAGGAGCTATATCCGATGATACAATCTACGGGCCTATTGAGCAACATCGTGTTTGGATGATAAATTAGAGCATAGGAGGTGCATTGCTAAAAGTGTCAATTGGGACTCTTTGTCATATTGAGTCACTTTTGGGCCCATTTTGTACTAAATAGCCCATGGCTATAAATAGTTAGGATTTCCCTTTTCTTAGGATTAGTTGATGAATGATGATGAGAGATACACTTGCGAGTATTTTTGAGCTTGTTGGGAGCTTTGTTGATATTTGAGAAGTGCTGGTTGCGAGTGGATTAATTTAACTCAGGGTTTTCATTAGAGTTAGGTGCTATTGTAGGATTTATCATTTGAAGGTCATTGGTTTAATATACCTTTGGTTTGCTTACAATTTCCTCTTTATGTGTCTATCTATCCATCCTTTTCTTTCTTGTCTTTTGATTTTCGTACTTTATTTTTGTTTCCATTTTTTGTATCGTATCAGGTAGTATCAGAGCTCGGCTTAGATTCGTTCTCACGATTCTAAATCTTGGGTTGTGATATTGAAAGAAAATTTTAAAAAAAAACATTTTTGAAATTTTCCCAAAATTTGAGTTTTGATTTTTGTGTTTTCTTGAGTTTCTAGTGCTAGAATTGTGTTCTCTGATACTATTTGAGTTTAGATCTGAGATTTGGTGTTGATTGGAGTGATTTTGAAGGATCCACCATTTTTGATTTTGAAGGTTGAAGAAAATGGAAGTGGGTTCTTAGATCTGAAATTATTGAGTTGAAATCAAGGCTTCAAGGTTATTGGGATTTGTTCCCTATAGCGAGGGGAGCTTGGATTTCGAATTTTGTGAAATTTGGAGCTAAAATGAAGAGGTTATGAATTTTTGAAGTTCTTCCGTGTTCTTGGTATTCTTCATAAAATTCATGTCTTGTTGAAGAAGAATCTTTGAAAGGGGGTGTTTGATCCAAAAAGGAAAGGTGAAAAGAAGGTGTACTTGTTTATGCTAAAGTAATATTCCAAAAGAGGAAAAATCCAAAGGAAAGAAGTCAAAAAGGGTCCACATGAGCTTAAAATTCGGAGGCTACAGTTGGCTGTCAGGGGCATCTGCGTGGGCAGATGACTTAGCAGGTGACTACCAAACTCACCAATCCTGACCTGCGAAGTCCCACCTGCGAGGGCAGGTCCCCAGGTGTGTCCGCACCTTACCAAACGTAGGTGAACAACTCCAAATCTCATCCTTCTCTAGTTCTAACCTTCTATTTTCATTTTCTTGATTCCTAATCACTTCCATTGATTCTTAAAACTAATTTTCAACTAGTAATCACCCTACTTAGTTGTGATTAGTTCTTGAGTCCATTTTTCTTTCTTGTCCTTTTTTCTTTTTGTGTTTTTATCTTTTGTTTCCTAGTTTAACTTCTTTGATTCAAGTCCTTGAGTTTTTAATCGAGTCTTCCATATTTGTTTCATCCCATTTCTCAAGTGTACTAAGGACCATGGGTGGAGCAACCCTTGATACAATCTTGGAGGCCCTCCTAGGGATGCGGCAAAATGTAAAGAAAATGAGTGGAACATTGTCACGCATTGAAGATACAATGACACATATGGAAGGTTCAGTGGAAAAAATAGAGAACTGATTCCATAACCAAACTCCCTCAAACAGACAAAACACTTCCACTATCACTAACCCAGGAATCATTCACCAAAATCGTGCTCCAAGACCTCAAGAACATGTTCCCTCACCACACACCGATATGAACCAAGCTCCATAAAATGTTGTTCGACCACCCCAAATCCTATTATGCAAAGACCTTTTCCATCTTAGGTCCACTAACCGCGATACTAGCATTTTACCTAGTATCACTCTTTGTCTTGTGCAGGTTCATGAACAAATACTTTCAAAGAAGGATGCAAGGAGAGTGCCTTATGAAAATATGCTTGAAGGCCTAACGGAGTTCTTACTAAAGGATTCCAAACTTGGAAAGTGTGACGACAAGTCGATAAAAGAATTGGATTCGAGGTCTAATCCTTTTCAAGAATGGGAGGATGATACAAGCCGAATCGGCCCCACTCTTTCGAGATCTATGCTTCTAGGACAACACCTAAGGATCCAAGACTTGATCATCTCAGGGAAGCAAGTACGTGTTTGGATGATAGTTTGGCGCACGAGAGGAGCTATCTCCGATGATACAATCTACGGGCCCATTGAGCAACATCGTGTTTGGATGATAACTTAGAGCATAGGAGGTGCCTTGCTAAAAGTGTCAATTGGGACTCTTTGTCATATTGGGTCACTTTTGGGCCCATTTTATAATAAATAGCCCATGACTATAAATAGTTAGGTTTTCCCTTTTCTTAGGATTAGTTGATGAATGATAATGAGAGATACACTTGCGAGTATTTTTGAGCTTGTTGGGAGCTTTGTTGATATTTGAGAAATGTTGAGGGTTTTCGTTAGAGTTAGGTGCTATTGTAGGATTTATCATTTGAAGGTCATTGGTTTAATATACCTTTGGTTTGCTTACGATTTCCTCTTTATGTGTCTATCTATCCATCCTTTTCTTTCGTGTCTTTTGATTTTCGTACTTTATTTTTGTTTCCTTTTTTTGTATCGTATCAGGTAGTAACTGATGCCCTTTATGGATCAGCTTATTTTTGCTAGACAGTTTCTTCACACGCCGAGGAGCTTTAACAGCCTCATCCTGTTGATGCTCCATTTTCTGCTTCTTCTCGATGTGATGTTCTTCTTCATTCTGCTTCTGCTTCTCCATCTCCATATCCATGGCTGCTCTTCTTTCTTTGATGTGAATTAGGCAAAATCAAGCTCTTTGATATATATATATATATATATATATATACCATTTTATTCCTTCCTCAAAGCACTCCTTATTGGAAGCAAAGTCAATTTTATTCCTTCCTCAAAGCACTCCTTGTTGGAAGCAAAGTTGTAGCTACAAGGATTCTAATGCTTAGATTAATAGGGTTTCGTCTGTTATTTAAGGCAAAATTTGACCAAGTCAATATGTAGTATATTTAAGGTAGACTTCTAAAGAAAGGATTTATATAAATAAAAATTTTATAAATAAAAACTTAATTGACTTTAATTCCTATATGTTAGGAGTTTGTAGAATAAGGAAAAAATTATTAATTAAAATTTTATTCGATTTTAAAATCTTAAATATTAGGGAAAAAGGTGAAAAGACGATTTGGTCTATTACGGAGATTTTAATGAAGGGCAAAAAGTTCAAACAACATTTTTAAAGCCCTTTACATTTTTAATATAACTAGTGTAGGGTACGCGCTTTGCGTGTGTATCCATATTAGAGTATATAATTTTTTTTAAAAAAAAAAAAACTCGATCAACATTTCTATTAGGGGCTTTAACTATAATAAATCATTCGAACATTTTTCATATAAAATAAAATTCATTTAATGTAAGATTGAGAGGTACTTGACATATTCTCCGAATTCCTTAAGTTTTTCAATCAATATCATAAGCAAGTTTATTATCTTATTTGGTGACATGGGTAGTTGTAATGTCACAGACTAAACAACATATACTATATTTTTTTGATGAAAATAATTTTGTTGATTGAGTGTTAGCACAGAAGTACCCATAAAATATTGAGTCATGTGGAGTCTAATAAGCTCTTACACATAGATGTATATAGTTACTCAACTATACTCCTAATTACTCTTGTTTCGTCTCATTTTATAAGAGATTATTAACGTTAACCAGTGAAAGTATAGCCTTCAAGATATTCTAACAAACCTTACATTTTGAAGATAGATATTAGACTTGGCATATAGAGCCCTATTTTAAACTTGGTAAAAATTATCTTTGTATCAGTACATTTTTTTTAAGTGACATAAATATGTTTAAACAATTTGTTTGAACTATAAAATTAAAACTAAGACATTGCAAGTTACTAAAAGATGATAATATAAGTTTTGATTGTGTTAAATGGTTTGGATCTGATCAATTAATTCTTTTTCAAGGTCGAATACTTACTTTAAGTATTGCCAACTCGTTAATAAAAATCAAGTGTTGCAATTCGATGTCGCTAAATCTAGAAGAAGTTCATTGTTTTACTGAGAAATTGGCTCACTGCTACTTCCTGTCTTTTAGTCCCTAAAAGATAGTAAAACTAAATCTAACTATAAATTCACCAAACTCCAATAGGACAAATCAAGTCTGTTGCATTTTACATCCTTAATATATGCCTTCTTTTATAATGTGCATCCTATCCTATTTTTTATTAAATCCTAAACTCTTTATTTTACTGCAAAACAATAAAATTATTCCTTTTAAAGGTTTTTCGATCAAAAGGATAAAATAGAAAATATATTGAGTATTTTCATTCAAATTGAGTATCTAAATAGCATCGACAACTTCCAACATGTTATCTGCTAATGAAAAATTTGATATCACTACATCTCTTCTTCCTATTTCACCTCATATAAAGGTCCATAATTTGTCTGTAGTTGCCACCATTTCCAAATAAAATTATAAATTTGTTTTGGCTCATCTTCTTAATTAAAATAATTCAACAGTGTAGTAATTAATGAACAGATGTATAACTGATGACACTTTCCCAAAAAAAAAAGGAAAACAGTACCAAAACAATAGCATTCTTAGTAGCCAAAGCAACAATATCAACACAAGACATAATTCCATCACTGCTTCCACTTCTGCGCCGTGGCTCTTTTTACTACTTAAAATCCTCCAATTCCTTGATAATGAACAGAAAAACAATATCTCGTTCAAATGTATGTCTCTCCGTATTTGCTTCTATTTCTATCAAAAGTGATCCATTATGCCCTTGAATTTCTTGACATCATTTCTTTTATTTTCTTATTTGTTTTTTTTAATTTTATCCTACGGGAATCTTTTTCGAAGTATTTTCTATAGTTTTGCAAGGGAATAAGATTAGAGTGCAAATCATTAAAAAAATAGAATAAGGTGCAAATCACAAAAAAAGACATATATTAGGAGTGCAAAATGCTATGGACTCAAACAAATCACACACTACTTTTCGATTATAAATATAAATAGGTCCTTCTTATAATGAGTGTTCTCACGGATGTATAAAGTTAAGACAATATTTATGAAAAAATTCACAAAAAATTTCATTTTCGCTTAGTAAAACCTTATTTTTAATTAATACATGAAGAATTCACGTCATGAACTATATGTTTCTATGTACGATAAGCAAATAAAATATATCTTTTTTTATATATATTTTTTTCTTCCTCGTTACTTTTCGATCAAGATATAAGTTAGAAAATCAGTGAACATATATTAAAATTTCTAGATATCCTAGATAGAGTGTGATTTTTCAAGGTCATGTATGAAAATATAGATGCTACCTAGCAACACCAATAGTGAAAATCACTTCATTTTATTTTTTTTGTCTCTCATAAACTTAAGTTGAGTGTCAAATTTCTCTCCCTCTCTGCTATTTATTTTATCTTTGTCAAAATATATTGTTTACTATTATGACGAAGAAGTTTGTGAATTATAATTTAGAAAGAACAATAACAATAAGAGGAAGGATAGGTCATTATACAATGGATTAATAATATTAAATTTTTATTTTTAGTAGAAGGTAAATGTGAAGTCTTGATAGCTCCTTTAGTATTCAAATATTTCCTTGAATTCTAAGCCTAATTATGTAATGCAAGGATATTTATAATTTTTTTGAAAAATGACCTCAGACCAGATTTACCTTCTCTGCTTCTGCTGGGGAATCACTCGGTGGGTTATATATCAATAGAAGAACAGACCTTACATCTATCTAAGTGGATAGAGAGGTCGTTTCTCGTTGAAAGAAAAAATATAGTAAAAAAAAGAACATAAACATATCTGCAGCATTGATAATGACTTTAATGCACAAATTAATTTTCAAAAATAATGACAAAGGTTAAATAAAAAATCCTAGTTTCAGTTTAATCGCCTCGTTGAAAGAAAAAAAAGTTTGATTGCCTCCAACTTTTTGAAATAAGAATATGTTGAAAGGAAAAAGACGACTTGTAAAAAGAAAAATCTTGATTACATGCAATCAAACATAAAATTTATTCAATATAAAATTAAATTTAAAAAATTTAGTTTAATTAAACTCCTAAATTTAGGTATAACTTTAACATGAAATTATATATTTGAAAGAATTATTTACTTATGGAATATTATGATTGTGATGAATATTGCATAGTTAATTAATACCTCATGTTTTATGTCATTATGTATTTTACAAAAAAATGAATTTAAGTGAAAAGTTGAAAATAAAACTCTACAATTGCTTTAAAAGTTGTTATCCTCTCCAATGTCCTTCATAAAGTATACTGTTGTCCTTGAAGGCCTTCAAGATTAAGGAGTTTGATTGCACCAACCTGTTCACAAGATCAAAAAGTACGAGGAACAATAAATGGTCATCAAGTGCAGCCCATCATAGATTTTTCACCTTATGTAGGTGAAGATAGTCCAAAAGATAATGAAGAACATAGCATTCAAATTTTCATCTATGCAAAACATTCTCCTCCCCTGTTTCTTGCGGACAGGTAGATTGACAAACAATAAACTTTTCTGGGAATAGAAAGTTAGACATATATGAAAATCAAAAGCCAGTGTACTTTTGAAAGTAGAAAACTTGCCAGGCCTGTTTCTAGTAAGCCCTTGTACAAACTTCCAAAACTGCCTTAGCCAATAATAGTAGCCTCTCTGAAATTCTGAGTTGCTAAGGCAAGTTCTTTGAAAGTGAAACTGCATGCGACATTGCCCTTCTGGTTGTTACTTTCCCCACCTTTTCCTCTAGACGAACATCCTTTTCTACCTTTCTCTAAACATAAACAGAACCCATAATTCAATAAAACGAAACAAAACATCACATGATCAAACTCCACATCTCCCAAATACAACTCAAATCTCATGCACTACTACTACTACAACAACAACAATATACCCAGTGCAATCTGATAAGTGGGGTTTGGGAAGGTGGTGTATATGCAGCCTTACCCTTACCTTGTGATGTTTCGAGCATGAAAAACTACATAAAAAGAAAAGTAGTTAGAATGAATTTTCAACAATGAATCTATTATTTACTTATTGAATATTATACTTGCAATCAACATTGCATAGTTAATTAATATCTCGTGCTTTATGTCATTATGTATTTTACAAAAATTATGAATTTAAGTGAAAAGTTGAAAACAAACCTCTAACACTTGCTCTAAAAGTAGTCTCTCCTATATTACTCGCCAACCTAAGGCCCAACAAACGGTATCCTCTCAGATCTCCTTCATAAAGTTTATTCAGCTATCGATTTCAATTTTAGACCCCATCGATGTTTCGAGCATAAAAAACTACATAAGAAAAAAATAATTAGAATGAATTTTCAATAACGAAATCTTAATCTTCTCCCAAGCCACCATAAAGGGATTGGAAAAAACATAAAACCAGACCGAAAATAACATTAAAAGGGTTCTAATATATATGTTCATCACCTTTGATTAGCATTGTGCTCAACTATTTCTGTATGGGCTGCTCTTCTCTAGAATATAAGAGAATGACGGGACTACCATTTATATTTATACATACATTAATGTAAAAGTTGGGCTTAGCAGAGAAACCAACAAACCTATTTTTCTTTATTATCAATTTTTTGCCTTTAATAAGTAACAAAAATTAACGTATCCTTGTAGTAGTGGGATAGTGTTTTACTTAATTGGAGGAAAAATAGTGAAAAGATAATTTTGTCTCAAGCGAAAACTTTTAATAAAGGGTAAAAAGTTCAAACAACATTAATAAGGACCTTCACATTTTTAATATAGTATAGATAGATAGAGATTATGCAATTTATTAAAAAAAAAAATCAACCAAAAGCATGAAAACTCATAAGCAAAATCATACACACGTAAACAAACCACTAACTTGTTTAGTTATTTAATGATAAGGGCAATATTGGAAGAACATAATAATATTCTCTTGATTTCATAAAAGAGATAGCTAAATTAAAACAAATATTTTTTTAAAAAGGGTTAACTATTTTAAAACAGAAGAGTAGTTTACTCTTGGTAACTGTTTCCATAAATATAGGATTCTTTAAAGTGACATTGTAACTTCACCATTATTCGAGGGAGTTTTTTTTTGGGTTTCCCACTCAGTGTTCGGTATTCATATTGGAGCCCCGACTAATTCGGATCATGCACTGGATAATTATTTTCACTCAACTTGTAGAAACATCTCACTAAAGTAACTTTTGAATTTTTTTGGACAATATTGTCACTAAACTATACATATATTTCCAACAAGGTGAAAACTAACGAAAAAGTTAATTTTTAACGGAAGTCTATTGATATATATTTTAAGTTTTATTTTTAGATCAAATACCCATTAATTATATAAAATTTACTTGACTCATTTCAAATGTGTCTTTAAAAAAAAGAATTATATTCATGTAACTAGTGCAAAATGGAGGTGCAATCTAAAATAATATTTTCATAGAAAATTATACTATCTTCCCCTTTTTTCCCCTACATATTAATCTCAAGTTTGCAATTAAAAATATTTGGTATTTAAGAAGTTCCTCTTAAAAAAAAAATATTAGCTAAAAAAAATTATATCGGAGATGCATAATTACTCTTCATCTTTGCACATCTGTACAATAAATCTATAATTAGATTAGATTTTAAACAAAACTAAAATGATAAATGTATAAACTTTCGTTAAAAATAAAAGATACATGTATCACTTTTTAACGAAAGATTGCACCATCGATCATTTTGCTCTAATTACATAAATATAGTTTATTTTATTAAAGACACATTTGAAATGAATTAAATAAATTTAATATAATTAATGGATATTTGATCTAAAAACATAGCTTAAAATACATATGAATAAAATTTCGTTAAATATTTAACATTTCCGTTAGTTTTCACCTTGTTGGAAATATGTGCATAGTTTGATGATCATATTGACCAAAAAAATTCAAAAGTTATTTGTCACGACCCAATATTTGGGTCATGATGGCGCCTACCGTAACCCACCAATAGGCAAGCCAAACCCTAGCCCGGAGCGACAAACGACGGGCTAACGGGCGGAATCTCATAAAACAGAGATGAAGTGGAAGTAACTATACTTATAAACATGCTATAACACTAAAGACAGAATCAGAATATGTATATATGCCAAGACTGAGAAGGAAGAGGACGGTATATAAAGTTAAGAACCCTCCCCAAGACCTGGTGAGGTCAGTACATGAGCCACTACTAACATACCCAAAATACAACACGGAAACCAAATATGTGTAACAAGTACAATAGTCTTGAGAGCAAAAGACTATACAGTAGAAGATGGAGTAGGATCTGCTTCGGACGTCAGTAAGCTCACCCTGCTCCGGAACCAGCGCTAAGAAAGGAGTCACGTCAAAACCGTCGACTGGTGCCTGAATCTGCATCGGGGAAAAGATGCAGAAGTGCAGTATGAGTATCGGGGCAACGGGTACTCAGTAGGCATCATCGGCCGACTGAGCTTAATGTAATATAAACAGGCTAAAGTACGGGGGTACATGCTAGGTCCGGGGTATAAATAATAAGTACATAAGTAACGGCCAAGGCGTATAGATATGCTCAGGAGAATATAAGTGCGATACAGAATAACGAGTAAATAAATGCGCAAGTAAACACACAAGTCAAACATAACCTATCTGGGCCCCCATAAGCCCGATAGGCACACGGAAGAAGACAATAACCCAGTCTGGCCCCCATAAACCAGCGGGACACACAAGAAAAGTAAATGCATAGTCACCAGTGTCTCGAAGCTGTATCAATATCCAGTAACCACAATAACCAACAGGAGTGCACCGGACTTGAACTGGCACCAATGGGTAATAACAAGAGGCCAAAGGCCGGAGTCGAACCGGAAGCAGTGGGTAATAACAAGAGGCCACATATATATCATATCTGCCGGACTCGAACCGGAACTCATAGAACAACAGTATAATAATCACGGTACCCAGTACCAAAACTCTCCAATCATATCATAACCAGATGCCGGACTCGAACCGGAACTCATAATAATCAGTGGCCGGACTCGAACCGAAACTCATAGTATATTACAATCCGGGGCCGGACTCGAACCGAAACACCCAATAGTCAATAACCAAAATCATCATACCTGAATCAGTAGCCGGACTCAAACCGGAACTCATCATAGCCAGTAACCAGAATAGAATCAAAGCTCATATCATATGAAATAAACGGGGAACGCCCTAGTGCCAGTCAATACTATTATATAGGTACAGAAGCTAACTCTACAACATGCTACAAGTCAATCTCGGGGTCCTTCTAGGTCAACTACCTACTATAAAAATATGTATATAAAAGTCTGGGTATACATTACAAGTCATGGAAAGGCGGTTCAGCGTTCTAAGTCAAACTAGCCGACCCCAATCAAATACGGTGCTATCAGGGACGAACAAAGTTAGACAGGCCAACCGGGTATAATCAGGGTGACTCAATCCCATCATAACCCTAATAGTCATATAGGGCTTATCTAAGCCCAAAGATGTCAAAGTTTCGACAAGTCGACAAAAGGGGTAACGGGGCCCGCTACCGAGTCCCGAAAACCAGGTCTGGTTATACTTGTCTAAGTCTGGGCTAAGTCTGTCTAAGCCTGGACTAAGGTCCAACAATAACATTCCCAGACTAGCAACAACAACAACAATACTATCCGACCCCAAATAGGTCATCTGTGGGGTACCACGAGGATAACGGGCCTGGAATATATTCGAATAGCCCTATCCGGCCTAGAAGGCCTAAATCACAGCAAACCACCACCACCAAGTCTATAATACCAGCCCACAATACCAGCACAATAGCATACATATATCACACATAAGCCCAATCTAAGTGCAAAGGGAGGTAAACCTAGCCTACCTGGACGCCGTCGAACGCCTGCTAAAGCCAGTTAAATAGGAGTCTTTCCCTTCCGAGAGGCCTCTGACTGCTTCCAAGCTACCAAAATAATAAACTACATGTCAAATTATGACCATTGATACCCATATTGCATTAGTTCGGAAAATGTCCGAACAGTCCACGTGGGACCCACTTGCGGAATCACGAAACTGAAACCGTCACAGCGTCCCAAACAACTCAGTGACCAATAGTCATAACTAGCACCATTAAATCCGAGCTCAATATATGTCTCAAATAGCAACAACAATACCAACGTATAGGAAAGCTGTCATAAATACGATAAAACTCACCGAAATTACGACGATTACACGTCCGCAAACACTTTCCCACTAGAACCTGAGCTTGAATAACTTGAGGTAGGTAACTAATTGCATGTGAATAAATGGTCAGCGTGTAACATAGCATACTTTGGACCAACCACGGATGGAAAAATAAAAAGGGAGAGAAAACTTTTGACAATACATGTCACCCACCCGTACAGTAGCTATATATATAAGTGTGTGTATATTGTAGCAAATTGTAGCAAATATAACTAACATAGAAAGATTATATTCTATAATACATGTGTCACATAATGACTTATGTCATTATAATTTGTTGTTCACTTGCCTCACCTCCACGTGGAGTGGAGGTGGAATTGCAAAGGTATGGTTTCATCCCTATTATATATATTTGGGTATTGCGTAGGTCCGTGGTAAAATAAATATAATATTTTGAATATACCATAATTAATAGAAAAATATTTCTAGCAAAACCTCTATAAAATAAAAATATTATTTTAACATATTTAAATTCACTATCTCCGTTTTAATTATTAATAAGTTATAAAACTATTATAAAATAGTATAGATATATCATAACTAAAGAATTTTATAAAGTTCAAAAATATTTTCAAAAGGTAATTACCTATAACATTTTACCAAATTTTAATTTAATTTAATATTTTACAATGTGCTCGGTCTAAATAATATTCTCAAACGAACTGCCCGGGAGCCGAACTGTCAGTCCCAGCAAGTCATAAATAACTTGGGGCAGTTATAGAAAAGCTCTAAACGCTGAGAACACACGGATACGAGGGAAATGACCGGGAAGGTCATTACAATATCCACTACTAAGAGGACTTTCGTCCGCGAAAGTCAAGAATAAGCACATACCTGAAGACGTGAACAAGTAGGGATACTGGGTTCGCATATCGCGTTCAAGCTCCCAAGTAGCCTCCTCAACCGGACGGCGACGCCACTGTACCTTAACCACTGGAATGTCCCGGGAGCGTAACTGTCTGACATCTCTGGCTAAAATGGACACAGGCTCCTCCACAAATGTTAGTTTCTCGTCTAACTGAATCGAGTCCCACTGAAGCACATGCGACTCATCTGGAATATATTGTCGTAGCATAGAAACATGAAATACCGGGTGGATAGCTGAAAATGCCGGAGGTAAAGCTAACATATAAGCCACCTCTCCTACTGTCCACAAAATCTCAAAGGGTCCAATATATCTGGGGCTAAGCTTACCCTTCCTACCAAATCGCATTACGCCCTTCATGGGAGATACTCGTAAGAAGACCCTATCACCCACCCTGAACTTCAATGGACGACATCTACGGTCAGCATAACTCCTCTGTCTACTCTGAGCTGTCCGCAGCCTAGCTTGAATCACTCGAACTCAGTCCAAAGATTCTCAGAGCAAATCTGTGCCACGTGGACTGACTTCTGAAGTTTTGAACCAGCCAACTGGAGATCGACATCGTCTGCCATATAAAGCCTCAAACGGAGCCATTTGAATACTGGAATGAAAGCTATTATTATACGCGAACTATGCTAAAGGCAAGAATTGGTCCCATTGGCCCCCAAAGTCAAGTACACAAGCGCGGAGCATATCCTCTAATACCTGAATAGTCCGCTCTGATTGCCCGTCGGTTTGAGGATGAAATGCAGTGCTGAGGTCCACCTGGGTACCCAACTCTTCCTGGAAAGTCTGCCAGAAATCGGAGGTAAACTGAAAACCTCTGTCTGAGATAATGTCCCCAAATTCGCAGTGCAAACACAACCGCTGCTAACTCTAAATCATGAGTGGGATAGTTACGCTCGTGCACCTTTAGCTGCCTCGATGCATAAGCAATAACACGACCCTTCTGCATTAGAACACATCCCAAACCAATACCAGACGCATCACAATACACGGTAAAACCCTCACCCTTAACTGGAAGAGTCAACACAGGGGCAGAAGTAAGTCGATCCTTGAGTTTCAGAAAGCTCGCCTCGCAACCCTCAGACCATAGAAATGGAGCATCCTTCCTGGTTAGTTTGGTCATAGGAGATGCAATAGACGAGAAGCCCTCAACAAATCGCCTGTAGTATCCTGCTAACCCAACAAAGCTGCGAACCTCGATAGGTGACGTGGGCCTAGCCCAACCTCGAATAGCCTCAATCTTCGCTGGGTCTACCATGATACCGTGTCTAGACACAACATGTCCCAAGAAAGCTACAGACTCAAGCCAGAACTCACACTTTGAGAACTTGGCATAAAGCCGATGATCTCTCAAAGTGTGGAGCACAATCCTCAAATGCTGCTCGTGCTCCTCGTCACTCCTCAAATAAACCAAGATGTCGTCAATAAACACAATCACAAAGGAGTCCAAGTATGGCCTGAATACACGATTCATCAGATCCATGAAAGCTGCTGGGGCATTAGTCAACCCAAAAGACATCACCAGGAACTCATAATGGTCGTATCGAGTCCTGAAGGCTGTCTTTGGGATGTCCTCAGCCCTAACTCTCAACTGATGGTATCCAGATCTCAAATCTATTTTTGAGAATACCACTGCACCCTGAAGTTGATCAAACAAATCATCGATACGAGGCATAGGATACTTATTCTTCACTGTCATGCTATTTAGCTGTCTGTAATCGATACACATTCGCATAGATCCGTCCTTCTTCTTTACAAATAGAACTGGAGCACCCCACGGCGATACACTCGGCCTGACAAAACCCTTCCCTAGAAGATCCTCAAGTTGACTACTCAACTCTCTCAACTCAGCAGGAGCCATACGATAAGGAGCTATGAAAATAGGTCGGGTGCCTGGCTCGAGGTCAATAATGAACTCTATATCATGCTCAGGAGGAAGGTCAGTCGGGAATACATCAGAAAACTCATGAACAACAGGGACGGAGTCAAGTGAGGGACTCTCAATACTAGCATCCCGAACATAAGCAAGGAATGAATCACATCCCCTCGACATCAATCTATGAGCCCGAACATATGAAATAATCCCAATCGGTGTGCGGCTAATAGAACCCTGCCACACCACAGGAGGTACGCCAGGCATGGCTAAGGTCACGGTCTTGGCAAAGCATTCCAAGACTACATGATGGAAAGACAACCAGTCCATGCCCAGAATCACATCAAAGTCTACCATGGCCAATACAATAAAATCAATTCGAGTCTCAAACTCCTGAACAGTCACCAGACAAGATCTATATACCCGATCCACTACTAAGGAATCACCAACGGGGGTAGATACACGTAAGGGTATAGATAATAACTCAGAACACAAACCCAACCGTGGTGCGTAATAAGTAGATACATAAGAAAACGTGGATCCAGGATCAAATAATGCAGAAGCTGGCTGATGGCATACAAAAATCATACCTGTAATCACCGCATCCGAAGCCTCAGTCTCTGGCCTAGCCGGCACGGCATACAACTGACGCTAGCTACACTAGTCTGAGCACCAACCTGACCACCGATCCGACCTCCCTGCGCTCTACCTCGAGAACCCTGGGGACTACCCCGATGACCCTGTGCACCACCTCTGCCTGCTAGAGGTATAGATCTGAGGGGCTGTGCTATCTGAACTGAAGGCTCAATCGCCATGCGCTGAGGACACTCACGCGCAAAATGACCGACAACCCCACAAGTGTAGCATGCTCCTGGCTCCCTGCTCGGCCTAGAAGGTCCGGCTGAGCTGGTATGACCACCTCTAGTCGATGAACTGGACTGACCACGTCCTTGAGGCTGGCTAACAGAACCACTATAGGTGGGCTGACCCCTATCAGATATTTGCAAAGCTGACTGTACGGGCCTACTGGGCTGACCCTGTCGCTAAAAAGACTGCTGCTGCTGTTGAGGGTACCTATCCTGAAACTGGAACCCACGACCTCTGAACTGCGAACCACTATGGCTCCCACTGAAACTACCCTGAACACGAGGTCTCTTATCGCTGCCCCCTTAGGCCTCGCGATCCATCTCCTCAATAGAGTATATATGCTCGGTAATCTCTGCGAATGACTTCCCTGAAGTCACTAAACTCTGGGTAGCTCTGCGGAGTGGCAATCTCAGTCCCCTGACAAAATATCTAACTCTCTCATGCTCATCAGGAAAAATAGAAGTAGCATGCCTAGCAAGATCATGAAACCTCGCCTCATACTCGGCGACAGATAACGAACCCTGAGTCAATCTGGAGAACTCATCTCTAAGTCGCTCCCGCATAGTACGGGGCATATACTTTCCCAAGAAAATCTCAGAGAACTGGGTCCAAGTAAACGGCGGAGATCCTGCTGGCCTGGAATCAAGATATCCCCTCCACCATCTCCTCGCTGCAGTATCAAACTGATATGCCACAAAATCAACACCACGAGACTGTACCAATCCCAAATTCCGCAATCTATCCTCGCAGTTGGACAAGAACTCATATGCATACTCACCCGGAGTACCAGCAAATCTCGGTGGAGTCAACCTCAAGAAACGCCCCAATATCTTCTGCTCATCGACAGACATAGCAGGCTGATCTATAACTGGCTGTGGAGCTACCGGTGCTGGCGGAATCTCAACTCTGGGTGCTGCAGCTGTAGGCTGTGCCCCAACACCAACTCCCTGTACTGCTGGTTGGGCTCCCTCGGCTGACGGGCCTCCAACTATCCCCAACAACTGAAGTAATGAACCTCGAAGCAAAGAAGCATCTATAAATCCAGGTGGAGCCTGGGCTGCTTCCTGGCCCACCGGCTGCTGTGGCGGCGGAGCATCTGGAGCTATAACAGGATCGAGTAACTGATCCCTAGCATGATCTCGGCCTGGGGCTGCTGCTCTACCCTTCCCCCGACCTCTGGGTCTACCTCGGCCCCTAACTGGAGCCCTTGTTGCAGGCTCGGGGTCCTGACCCTCGGGTCTCGCACCATGCGTCCTAACCATCTGCGTAAAGAGTGAACCAAATGAAGATCAGAAACCAACATAGACCCAATGCACGGACATGAGTCAAGAAAATGAGAGACTCCCCTAAAACTGCTCCGTAGCCTCCCGAGGATAGGATACAGGCGTCCCCGCACCGATCCACAGGACTCTACTAAACATTGGCCAATGTACCGACACTACCTATACAACCTAGGCTCTGATACCAAGCTGTCACGACCCAATATTTGGGTCATGATGGCGCCTACCGTAACCCACCAATAGGCAAGCCAAACCCTAGCCCGGAGCGACAAACGATGGGCTAACAGGCGGAATCTCATAAAACAGAGATGAAGTGGAAGTAACTATACTTATAAACATGCTATAACACTAAAGACAGAATCAGAATATGTATATATGCCAAGACTGAGAAGGAAGAGGACGGTATATAAAGTTAAGAACCCTCCCCAAGACCTGGTGAGGTCAGTACATGAGCCACTACTAACATACCCAAAATACAACACGGAAACCAAATATGTGTAACAAGTACAATAGTCTTGAGAGCAAAAGACTATACAGTAGAAGATGGAGTAGGATCTGCTTCGGACGTCAGTAAGCTCACCCTGCTCCGGAACCAGCGCTAAGAAAGGAGTCACATCAAAACCGTCGACTGGTGCCTGAATCTGCATCGGGGAAAAGATGCAGAAGTACAGTATGAGTATCGGGGCAACGGGTACTCAGTAGGCATCATCGGCCGACTGAGCTTAATGTAATATAAACAGGCTAAAGTACGGGGGTACATGCTAGGTCCGGGGTATAAATAATAAGTACATAAGTAACGGCCAAGGCGTATAGATATGCTCAGGAGAATATAAGTGCGATACAGAATAACGAGTAAATAAATGCGCAAGTAAACACACAAGTCAAACATAACCTATCTGGGCCCCCATAAGCCCGATAGGCACACGGAAGAAGACAATAACCCAGTCTGGCCCCCATAAACCAGCGGGACACACAAGAAAAGTAAATGCATAGTCACCAGTGTCTCGAAGCTGTATCAATATCCAGTAACCACAATAACCAACAGGAGTGCACCGGACTTGAACTGGCACCAATGGGTAATAACAAGAGGCCAAAGGCCGGAGTCGAACCGGAAGCAGTGGGTAATAACAAGAGGCCACATATATATCATATCTGCCGGACTCGAACCGGAACTCATAGAACAACAGTATAATAATCACGGTACCCAGTACCAAAACTCTCCAATCATATCATAACCAGATGCCGGACTCGAACCGGAACTCATAATAATCAGTGGCCGGACTCGAACCGAAACTCATAGTATATTACAATCCGGGGCCGGACTCGAACCGGAACACCCAATAGTCAATAACCAAAATCATCATACCTGAATCAGTAGCCGGACTCAAACCGGAACTCATCATAGCCAGTAACCAGAATAGAATCAAAGCTCATATCATATGAAATAAACGGGGAACGCCCTAGTGCCAGTCAATACTATTATATAGGTACAGAAGCTAACTCTACAACATGCTACAAGTCAATCTCGGGGTCCTTCTAGGTCAACTACCTACTATAAAAATATGTATATAAAAGTCTGGGTATACATTACAAGTCATGGAAAGGCGGTTCAGCGTTCTAAGTCAAACTAGCCGACCCCAATCAAATACGGTGCTATCAGGGACGAACAAAGTTAGACAGGCCAACCGGGTATAATCAGGGTGACTCAATCCCATCATAACCCTAATAGTCATATAGGGCTTATCTAAGCCCAAAGATGTCAAAGTTTCGACAAGTCGACAAAAGGGGTAACGGGGCCCGCTACCGAGTCCCGAAAACCAGGTCTGGTTATACTTGTCTAAGTCTGGGCTAAGTCTGTCTAAGCCTGGACTAAGGTCCAACAATAACATTCCCAGACTAGCAACAACAACAACAATACTATCCGACCCCAAATAGGTCATCTGTGGGGTACCACGAGGATAACGGGCCTGGAATATATTCGAATAGCCCTATCCGGCCTAGAAGGCCTAAATCACAGCAAACCACCACCACCAAGTCTATAATACCAGCCCACAATACCAGCACAATAGCATACATATATCACACATAAGCCCAATTTAAGTGCAAAGGGAGGTAAACCTAGCCTACCTGGACGCCGTCGAACGCCTGCTAAAGCCAGTTAAATAGGAGTCTTTCCCTTCCGAGAGGCCTCTGACTGCTTCCAAGCTACCAAAATAATAAACTACATGTCAAATTATGACCATTGATACCCATATTGCATTAGTTCGGAAAATGTCCGAACAGTCCACGTGGGACCCACTTGCGGAATCACGAAACTGAAACCGTCACAGCGTCCCAAACAACTCAGTGACCAATAGTCATAACTAGCACCATTAAATCCGAGCTCAATATATGTCTCAAATAGCAACAACAATACCAACGTATAGGAAAGCTGTCATAAATACGATAAAACTCACCGAAATTACGACGATTACACGTCCGCAAACACTTTCCCACTAGAACCTGAGCTTGAATAACTTGAGGTAGGTAACTAATTGCATGTGAATAAATGGTCAGCGTGTAACATAGCATACTTTGGACCAACCACGGATGGAAAAATAAAAAGGGAGAGAAAACTTTTGACAATACATGTCACCCACCCGTACAGTAGCTATATATATAAGTGTGTGTATATTGTAGCAAATTGTAGCAAATATAACTAACATAGAAAGATTATATTCTGTAATACATGTGTCACATAATGACTTATGTCATTATAATTTGTTGTTCACTTGCCTCACCTCCACGTGGAGTGGAGGTGGAATTGCAAAGGTATGGTTTCATCCCTATTATATATATTTGGGTATTGCGTAGGTCCGTGGTAAAATAAATATAATATTTTGAATATACCATAATTAATAGAAAAATATTTCTAGCAAAACCTCTATAAAATAAAAATATTATTTTAACATATTTAAATTCACTATCTCCGTTTTAATTATTAATAAGTTATAAAACTATTATAAAATAGTATAGATATATCATAACTAAAGAATTTTATAAAGTTCAAAAATATTTTCAAAAGGTAATTACCTATAACATTTTACCAAATTTTAATTTAATTTAATATTTTACAATGTGCTCGGTCTAAATAATATTCTCAAACGAACTGCCCGGGAGCCGAACTGTCAGTCCCAGCAAGTCATAAATAACTTGGGGCAGTTATAGAAAAGCTCTAAACGCTGAGAACACACGGATACGAGGGAAATGACCGGGAAGGTCATTACATTATTTCAGTGAGATGTTTCTACAAGGTGAGTGATAATATTGTCCAAAAAAATTTAATAGTTACTTTAATGGGATACTTCTACAAGTTGAGTGACAATTTGAGGAATTTGTTACTCATTAACTGTTTAGTTTGCTTATTAATATCTCTATTTGATTTGTACGGCATCATGTCAAAAGTTATTTAGTTTTGTAGATTATTAGGATTATTTTTTTGTGTGTGAATTTGAGACTTGACTAACAAGTAGTAACATCATGTAATATTGTCTTGAAAATATTAATGTTATTAACATTTTAAAATTTAAATTAAGATTATAAAAATAATTTTTAAAAAAAAGTGGGTTGACCCGTGGAGGCCCGCAGCCCACAAAGTAATGGGTTGAACTTGCTATTTTTTAGCTCGTCATCTTGATGAGCCAGCCCGGCCTGACCAGTCAAATTCCAAAGCCCGTGTGGGCTGAAGCTGCCCGTATTGATAGTTCTCGATAAAATAACAATTGTGTTTATTTTAGATTAATTTCTAACTTGAAAAAAAATATATATTTGTACAAATTAAAACTGTGCATATTAATTCAGAAAATAACTACAGCCCCACTGAAAGAAATCTCGATTCAAATGAATAAATAAATAAATTTAAAGACTCTTAATTCTTAACTCAAAATAAAAAATAACTACAATTGCGTATAAAATAATGTCAGTTCAAATGAATAAATAAATAAATTAACAACTATCGATTGAAAATTCAAAATTTAAAAATTTTATTTTAATGATAATTATAAAAAAAAATTAAAAAATGTCAGGTGATTGTGTGATTGTGTTTGCGACGTGCAAAGAAACGGGGATGAGAAATGAGGACGTGAGAGGGGGGTTTGGGAAGTTACGTTGGCTTGCAAATTTCTTTATTAGGTTAGTTTTGATATTTTTAATTATTTTCTTGATTTATTTTTTGTCCCTTTTTGTCTTTTATAAGGATTAAAAAATGAAGATATAAATGTTAGTTATCTATTATTAGACTAATATGGAAAATTAAATAGCTAGAGCAAATTTAAATGTAAATAAAAATTATAAAAGTCATTTCTTATTTATTAAAATTTTCCTAGGAATATTTCGTGGAAATAAAGAAACTGTGTTTTAAATTAAATTCCTAATTCCTAAATTTTGGCTGCATTATTTTTACATGAAATTATATAGTAAGAGTATTTTGTGAAAATATGATTCCACAAAAGTAGAACTTGAAACAGATTTGTGAACCTATATTTTAAATTTATATGAATTCTTACTCACTAAATTTGAGGCTTTGAGCAATATTATGATTTAAAATTCGAATTACATGATGCCATTTTCATTATTCAATATATTTGGATTTATTTAATTAAAATCTGCATTTCTTTTAAATTCAAGAAGTGTGTGTCAAGGATGTGGGGAGAAATAGGATAATAGTAGGGGTGGGCGTTCGGTATTCGGTTCGAAATTTTTAAAATTCGGGTTCGGTAATTGAAAGTAAATACCAAATACCATATTTTTAAACTTCGGTTCGCTAATTGGTAATCGGTAAATTAAACTTCGGTTCGGTACGGTATTTGGTAATACCATATTCCTATTTCGTCTAACTAAATTTCTAAAAATCAACTTGCGTATAGTGAAGGCACCTACAAATGTATTCAAGTAAATAAGGTTGGTCCGGTTGGAGCTTTTGGCTAATGCTATTATTGTAAAGCAGAGGCGAAGAATTAGAGGGTGGACCTTTTGACCTTTGGTTTTTGGGCTGACAATGAGTCAATTAGATATATTATATATATGCAGGGGTGGATCTTTATTTAATAAATAATTCGATATTCGATAAATACTGAATACCAAACGGTATTAATATTTTGTACCAATCCCGAACCCGAATACCATAATTTTGAAGATTTACTCCCAAATACCGTACCAAATACCGTATTATCAAATACCAAATTTTTCAGTTTGGTTCGGTAATTCAATTTTTGGTATTTTATGCCCAGCCCTCGATAATAGGGATACGTGAATTTAGGTGTAGTTAGATTTCCATTTTGTCCCTTTAAATGATTCATCTTACTTTTATGTAATACTAGTTTATTCGAACGTGCGTTGCACGTTATCAATTGTACGTACGTATATTGATTGAGAATCTATGTAGGATCGGAACCTTCTCTTCTCTCAGGCTCAGAGGGAAACTCCTAGTTAAGTCTCTTAGTGGCTTGAATTGATGCTCTTGATAAGAGGAAAACTTGGAATTCGTGTCATGTATATATGGCACGCAACATCTTTTGTAGATGTGAATCTACAAATCAAAAATTACGTCACATAGGTCTTCTTTCCTATCGTATTAGTTCTAATTTTTTGTCCATAAACCTCAATAAGGTTCCGAATTTAAAATTATAGTCCTTTAAATATATAATGAACCTTCATTCTTTTCTTATTTGAAAACCTCCGTTTTTGAGTACACAATTTAATAGAGAATCACTATGAACTTATCTCTTTTCCTTTTTGTTTGCCAATTATGATCTTTAGACTCTTATCAATACTTTCTTTACGCCTATTTGTTATTTTGTCAATCATTTATTTAAATCTTCTTACTCAGTGTCTAGACAAATTAAAAGTATTCAGTGTTAACTAATTAGTGATATTATAAAGCCACTGCTTTAAATGTCATTGACTTTATAACTTTGAAAAATTAAAAAATGGACAAAAATTTAGAACTAAAGTGATTGAAAACTCTGAACGAGTGCTCATATGCCGAGTTGGTCACTTATCAGATGGTCACCAACCTAGTAGTTACTATCTTAGAAAGTCAATTTCTTTATTGAAGAAAATTGAAATCAAGAATAAAGGTGACTTTCTAAGATAATAACACTATTAGCTGAGTGCCATATGAGAAATAAAACCCCTCGTATGCCTTCTTACACTAAAAAATTTAGCAAAGATTATGCCACTAAATAAATTGCAACACAAACACAATCACCTTGGTAGAAAACAAATAATTAGATAATCAATTACATTATGCCAATTAAACACAATTACGTTGTTAGAAAGAAAATAAATTAGACAAATTAACTCAATAATACAAATACATATGTGATATTAATTGCACCAAGAATATAATGTGACGGTTTGAATATTTAATTTTATCTAATTAATATACCTAACCTTCTTGATATTCCTTCAAACTTAATTAAGAAGCCCAAATTGTGAAAAAGTTGATAGGTTCATCATTCAAATAAAAGTTATGCATATTAAGATTCAACACTTATGATAACATAATATTTCGAACTCAATTAATAAGTTTAATTAAAGATTCAACTATAATACTACCGAATAAATTTCAAAATATCGTCAAATAACATAATCAAAACTAAGTTATAATTAATTTTTTTTTAAAAAAAAAAAAAAAAAAAGGAGATAAACCTTTGATTTTTTGACCACTTCATTCGACGGCAATGTGCTTATTTCTTTCAATTTTTTCGATCAAAAATTTTCAACTGAAAAAGAAACACAAGAAATTATCAAAAGGAGAGAATTCATTATCAATACCAAAATAAGAAGAAAAAGTAGAAGTAGAGCGTATGTTTATTGTAAATTTTCATCTAAAATATTACTTAAATAGAATTACAGAATTTTTTTTATATAAGATAAAATTCTAATTGATTTAGAAGTGTTAAATATTATGATTTTTTACCTAGTTTAAATAACTAAAAATTAGAGAAGTTACAAATAATATTAATTGTGAAGCTTTACCCAAAATTTAAAAGAACGTATAGAGGGTACGGACTGCATACATTTTACCCTCCCCAGACACCACCTTGTGGGAATATACTGGGTATGTTGTTGTTGTTGTTGTATAGAAAAATTGTACGAACAATTAATTGAATTTTTTAAAGATTTATTTAAGGTGAAAAATTTACTTGAAAAAATTAACTGATTTTAATCCATACAAACACTACTTCAAAAAAAAAAAAACGTACGGCAAAGTTGTACAACGAATTAATTGAATTTTTTAAAGATTTATTTAAGGTAAAAAATTTAATTGACTTGAAAGTCCTAAATTTTAGGTACATAATTCAAATAAGGAAAGATTTAATAACTAAATTTTAATGAATTTTCTGGTTTTAAAAAAATTAGAAAAATAGTGAAAAGACAATTTTATCTATTGCGGAGTCTTTTAATGAAGGGTAAAAAGTTCAAACAATATTTATAAGGACCTTCATACTTTTAATATAGTATAGATATAGATATAGATATAGCTATAGCTATAGATAGATATATACATATTAAATGTTGCATCTAAATCGGAGGAAGTCAATTTTTTTAGCCAGATGTAACAAAACCTAATAACATAACAATTTCAATTCCAAAACTGTCTAAATTTGAATTTAAAAGCAAATATGTAATTTTTAAATTGATAAATAAAATAAAATAACTATCAAAATTTAATTCTTTCTAAAAAGTTTTAAAAATTAAAATTGAACAATAACTAATTATCTAACTTTAACTAATTTGTCCTAAAATTAACAAAAGGCATTGTCATAGGCTGCCACTTGGCAACTTTTAAGGCAACACTTTCTTGCTATTTATTAGTACTAATTTAGTGTATGTGTGTTGCACGTGTGTATCATGTTCAACTTTTCAATCAAAAAGGTTTTAATTGAAAGAAATTGTCCGAAAAACTATTAAAAGAGGAGAACTCATTATCAATTGTTGATTTTTAATACACACATACGTGATTAGAGCAATTAGTATAGACAAATCATTTTACTATATCATAGCGAATGTTGAATATTTAATTCTTTATCACCAATTCATATTTAGTTAATAATGAAATAATTTAATATATACAAGAACACTGAGAGTATTCATTTGTTAGAATAAGGGGTGACAAGAAAAATACAATTCATTAGAATATATTGAATTTTCTAGTATTTCATTAGAAAGTCGCAATTGACATTAGAATAAAATTGTCAAAAAAATTTACATCAAATCACAAGCAAATTTGTCTCTTAAATCATAACATATATCAATATTTCACAAAAGAACTTCATGCATAAAGTGAAGTTCTCAAATTGAAAGTCAATTAAAGTTATTATTAGATATTAAATCAAGAAAACATACTACAAAAAAAAAAGCAATAAAATAAAATAAAATAAAACCTAAATCAAACTAAAATAAATTATGAAAGGAATAGGACTTATATCCAAATTGCTGGCGACATGTCAATTGTCAAGTCTCCCAATATTTTTTATTATACATTCTTCTCTTTCCAGAATTATAGGATTCTTTAATTTTTAAAATATTTTTTTTTCTTATCATATATTTTAAGATTTTTTAATTTAAATATTTATAAAAATGATTTGAGGAAAAAAGTGAAAAGACTATTAATATTATTTTTCTTTGAAAAAATTTGTAGATGATCTAATATTTAGGACTTGAAGTAAATTGAAAACTTGCTATTTTAATTTCCCTATTTTAATTTTCCTATAACTTCTCATCCTTTTTAGTTAATGAAACATAATATTATTTCATAAGTTAGAGTCCACAATTAATTTCCTAATTAACATGTAATTATTATAAAAAATAATTGATAAATTTTATTATTTAGATAAAGATGAAATCTCTAATACAAAGTTCAGACTAAAATTATCAAGTTTGACCGAACACGTACCTTAATCTCTGGCTCCATTGCCGCTCCTTGTGCGAATGTAACTCAAGCATCATTCTGCAGAAACTTTATGTATCAAATTTAGAGTTGCTTATAGAATTCTTAAGAAAACTTCTTGTTCTCAACCAAAAGAGAGGTCTTCTACACCTTGATATTTTTGGATTCACACCTATCTATTTTTTTCTTTTCTAGCTTTACCTCTAAATAACTCATATCATTGCTATAATTCTTCACTGCTATGTATTCTAGTGGCACTAATCTAAGACCAAAAAAATTTAAAATTATCTAAAAACAAGAGTACATCTATTTAACACCATAAAAAACTTCCTCAATTATTTTCTTCAGCAGGGCGGATATAGAGTTGTCGCACTGGGCTCATCTGAATTGAATACTTTTAACATGAAGCATAATTTTTTATGTGTAAAAATTTATCAAATAGGTGTGAACCTATAGTTTTAAAACACAACGATTCAATGGAAGAACCTTAAATTTTTTGGTAAAAGAAATTGAATCCATAGTGTTTCACCCCATCCCCCCTCGTTCCTAGAGATTGAACCCATAGAGTTTCACACCCCCTCCCCCACTCTTTTGTTGATGCCACCAATTAAAGCCAATCACTAATTAATATACTAACATCATCCTCTTCATATCTCCTCCTATTGTAATAAATAAATTTAGCTCGACCAAGACAATCTCAAAAATAAGAAAAAATGCATAAACATATAGTTCAACTAACTCATTTAGAGCCGTATTCCAATTAACGTCTCCTTACCGTTTTATTTTCTATAGTTGAACTCAACTGGTATCTATTGAAACCATAGACAATAGACATCAACACAATTTGGGACAAATAGAGTATTTGTTCCTTCTTTCATTTCTTCTGTTCTGTTGCTACTCTTCTTTAATCCATTCTTCCGTCAACGAATAGTGAACCTGGTACGCTATAGCAGAATGGTATTTAACTTAGATTTGAGATATGGTTTTAAGGAAACCGTCATCTTGAAATCTTAGAGCTAAGTATTCAAGAGAGAATACCAAAACATGAAGCAAAAATCAAACATGAAAATAAAGAAATAGTTAGACATCTTTGGATAAACAAAAAAATATATTCTAACTTAATAATTACAGCAAAAGCATCTGCAACCAGTAAATTGAATGAGATATAATACTATTGATGTACAAATATTTAACCACATCTAATAGTAGTAGACTCTATCTTCTTTTTTTTCAACTAATTAGTAATGTTGTTGCCTGTCTTCTCAATGACGCTGACTTGTTTCTGCTATAGTAGGAAACCTGGACAAGACAAATAAATTAGTATTACCAGACTTCCAATTGATCTAAAAAGTGTTTCTTTCACATTCTAAACCTGCAAGCAAAATTTTTCACAACTAATGACATCCAGAGGTATCATGCATGCTAGTGACTCTAGGAACACTCGGAAGCTGTGTATCCACTCAGCAATAGGATTCTCTAGTTGATGAGGATGAAAGTCAAATTGTACATATATGTGAACCTTTTAAGGATAACTTATGGACGATCCATATTTCCTACTTCTCTGAATTCAATATTATATTATAAACGAAAATATACAAACGTGATAAAACAAATAACATTTTCGTCAATGGAGTGCAACAATACTTACTCTTTCATGACCATGCATATGTGAGGTTTAAGTTGTCTGTAGGTCTTGTAATCATTCACCAATGCATGGCGTATAACATCTATCGTGTGCGAGTTGATCCATAAATTTGGAGGGCAATGGTTGTGCTTCGATCTTTAGCGATTAAAGCTTATGATCCCAATTCTGTGTTTTGTTAAAGTCATCTCATGTGTCTCTATTCCCCTCGGATGTTCAGAGGTGGGGTGATGTACCTTGTGAAGAGAGGCAAATCTGTCTTATCTCCAGTGTGGATGATAGTCACGACAGTCGATGGAGGGAGAGGTTCATGTCTGTGAAGACATGGTAACTTCAACTTTATAAATTTCTTTATTCTCTCCAAATTTCTTGCTTAATTTAATCCACCGCTCTCCAGGCATTTCATCAATGATTCATGAATCAACTTTTGTGATAGGCTGAGAGGGAGGAGAACGTTCAAGCTCGTAGCGGAGGAGTCTAAGAATAACATGCCTTCAAATACACTCTTAATCAACACGAAGTCTCGAAAGCATACTCCACATGAATCTTCCGTCTCCTGCTCAAGAATATTAAAGAATCAATCAATAATGACTTGTATAGATTTATTCATATATTGGTTGAAGAAGTCTAATCACCAATCCAAGTAAAAGCTTAAAAAAAGGAATTAAGCTCCTAAATTAAAATTAATTTGACTATGTTTCATCTAATAACACAATCTGAATCACCAAAAACTACATAAAAAACAAAGGAATAAGAAGAAACTCAACGAAATAAAAAGGCCAAGGAAAATTAGAAAAGAAATGGCGCATGCTATTGACAAACCTAAAACAAATTGTGTGAAAAATATAAGTTAAATAGAACTGAAAACTTTTATGTACTATATTCTTCAAATAAATAATTATATAAGGTAATATTTAAATATTATGACTTTTCAGGCAGTACCATATATTTTAGGATTTCTTAATTATTTAATTCTCTTAATCGCTTTTACCATATATGTTTTTCTTACTATATATTCTTAATTTTAAAATTAATTAATTAATAATTTGAGAAAATAAGTGAAAATACAATTTTGTCTATTGCGGAGACTTTTAATGAAGGGCAAAAAGTTTAAATAACTTTTCTAAGGATCTTCACACTTTTAATATATTGTAGATGTAGATGTAGATATACTAGTATTCGTTCCCGCGCGATGTGCGGTCAATATTAAGGAAAAAATCATAAGGTATTATTGTGTTTGCTTAATCATATTAGATTATTAGTAGTAGTACACAATTATTTATGTTTTACGATTCAGATATTATTTTTTTTGGTACGGCGACCTACAATATAAGTAGATGAAAAAATTATTTTGAACTTTATTAAGACAATCCTTTATTTTTATTGCATCAATTGAACAAAAATATCAAATGATAAATAGTTAAAAAAAATTTAAACAAAAACTATTTTACAAATTTTAAGTGTATAGATTGTTTAATAGTGGAATATTTCTCCTTTTTCATCATAAATACTACTAAATTTTTAGATTTAAAATGACATATTTGGGGCTTTGATATGGCTATGGTTGTAGCCCAAGGCACTTCTTCTGAGTTGATTCCACTCATGGAATCACACTGAGTATGAGTATACTGTAATTATTGTTTAGTACATTATTACATGTCTGTTATAAAATATTAAAGCAAGAAGAAGAAGAAGAATGGAGAGAAGAGAGGAAAAATATTATTCAGTTGAGGGATGATTTACAATGAAGAGAGCCCCTCTATTTATAGGGGAAATTCCTCCTAATTCTTCTCTAAAAGATAGACATATATCTTGATAGATATTCACTAGATCTTTGATATATACTCAATATATCTAGATAGACATTCACTATAAGATGATATATATCAATATCATTTATAACACTCCCCCTTGAATGTCTAAATAGATAATGTGCCTCGTTAAAACCTTGCTAGAAAAAAAAACTCAAATAGAAAAAAATTTCAGTGAAGGAAAAAGAGTACACAAATCTAACAATACGCATTTAGGCTGCCTCATTAAAAACCTTACAAGGAAAACCCAGTGGGACAAAACCTCGTAAGGGAAAAAGAGTACAGCGCGTATTAACTCCCCCTAATGAGAACATCCTGGAATCTTTGCATCCCGATCTTGTGCACCATCTTCTTGAAAGTTGCAGTTGGAAGAGACTTGGTGAATAAGTCAGCCACATTGTCACTTGAACGAATCTGTTGCACGTTAATATCACCATTCTTTTGGAGTTCATGTGTATAGAAAAGCTTTGGCGAAATGTTCTTCATTCTATCTCCTTTTATGAATCCTCCCTTAAGTTGTGCTATGCATGCTGCATTATCTTCATATAAAATAGTGGGTACTTTGTCACATTTCAAACCACATTTTTCTCGAATGAGATGTATCATGGACCTCAACCACACACACTCTCGACTAGCTTCATGAATAGCTATTATCTTAGCATGGTTCGATGAAGTAGCTACGATTGACTGCTTTGTAGATCTCCAAGATATAGAAGTACCCCCATATATGAACACATAGACTGTTTGAGACCGAGCTTTGTGCTGGTCAGATAAATACCCTACATCAGCATAACCAACAAGATCGGGACTGCAATCATTAGAATAAAATAAACCCATATCGGTAGTCCCTTTTAGATACCGCAATATGTGTTTGATCCCATTCCAATGTCTCCTAGTAGGAGCAGAACTATACCTTGCTAACAAATTAACTAAAAAGGCTATATCAGGCCTTGTAGTATTTGCAAGATACATTAGTGCACCAATTGCACTAAGATATGGTACTTCAGGACCAAGGATTTCCTCATTCTTTTCTTGAGGTCGTAATGGATCCTTATTCACATCAAGTGATCGAACAACCATCGGAGTACTTAATGGATGTGCTCCATCCATAGAAAATCTTTTCAACACCTTTTCTGTGTAGGCAGATTGATGGATAAAGATACCGTTTGTCAAATGCTCGATTTGCAAATCAAGACATAATTTTGTCTTTCCAAGATCTTTCATCTCAAATTCTTTCTTTAAATAATCAATTGCCTTTTGAAGCTCTATTGGAGTTCCAATAAGGTTTATGTCATCAACATAAACAGCAAGTACAACAAACTCCGATGTTGTTTCCTTTATAAAAATACATGGGCAAATTTCATCATTTGTATAACCTTCTTTAGATAAATACTCACTAAGACGGTTATACCACATGCGTCCAGATTGCTTTAAACCATACAATGATCTTTGCAATCTAATGGAATACATTTCCCGAGGCTTTGAACTATATGCTTTAGGCATCTTAAATCCTTCGGGAATTTTCATGTATATCTTATTATCAAGTGATCCATATAGATAGACTGTAACCACATCCATCAAATGCATTTCAAGTTTCTCATGGACAGTGAAACTAACAAGATAATTCAACGTTATTGCATCCATAACTGGTGAATATGTCTCTTCATAATCGACACCAGGCCGTTGTGAAAACCCTTGTGCAACAAGGCGTGCCTTATACCTTTGTATTTCATTTTTCTCATTTCTTTTTCGCACAAATACCCATTTATAGCCGACAGGTTTAACACCATTAGGTGTTTGAGCTATAGGTCCAAAAACTTCACGTTTGACAAGTGAATTCAACTCTAACTGAATTGCTTCTTGCCATTTTGGCCAATCATTTCTTTGTCATTATTCTGTGATAGATTGAGGTTCAAGATCATCACTATCTTGCATGATTTTTGTTGCAACATTATATACAAAGACATAATCCACCACTATTTCAGATCGATTCAAATTAGTTTCAACATCCCTTGAATTTATGGATAGTTCCTCATTTTCTTGAGTCTCAGGATCATTGATTCCTTCAGGGATATCAAAATTGCTCAAACCTTGAACTTCCATATGAGGATCTTTCGTAGTATCATCTTGACCATTTGTTTTTCTTTTTCTAGGATTGCGATCCTTAGAACCCAATGGTCTACCACGCTTCAGACGTGCTTTGGACTCATTTGCTATGACACTGGTGGATGGTCCTTTAGGGACATCAATTCGAATTGGGACATTCTCTACAGGAATATGTGATTTGGTGATCCTTTTCAAATCTGTAAATGCATCTGGCATTTGATTTGTAATTTTCTGCAGATGAATAATCTTTTGTACTTCTTGCTCATAAATAGAAGCACGTGGATCAAGATGAGATAGTGATGGATTTTTCCACAAAATTTCTCTTTTGATGTCACTATCTTCTCCCTCTAATTTTGGGAAAACTATCTCATCAAACCGACAGTCTGTAAATCGAGCAGTGAACATATCTCCCGTTAATGGTTCAAAATAGCAAATAATGGAGGGTGATTCAAACCCAACATAAATTCCTAACCTTCTTTGGGGGCCCATCTTGGTGCGATTTGGTGGTGCTATAGGCACAAATACAGCGCACCCAAAAATTCTAAAATGAGATATATTAGGCTCTTGACCTAAAACCAATTGCAACGGAGAAAATTTATGATAATTTGTCGGTCTGAGACGAACAAGTGTTGTAGCATGCAAAATTGCATGACCCCAAGCAGAGGTGGGCAATCTAGTTTTCATAAGCAATGGTCTTGCTATCAACTGCAGACGTTTAATTAATGACTCAGCAAGGCCATTTTGAGTGTGAACATGAGCTACAGGATGTTCAACTCTTATCCCAATCGATAAGCAATAATCATTAAATGCTTGGGATGAAAACTCTGCAGTGTTATCAAGGCGAATGGACTTAATCTGATTATCAGGGAACTGTGCCCGTAATCGTATTATTTGTGCCAATAATTTCGCAAATACCAAGTTGCGAGATGACAATAGGCACACATGAGACCATCTAGAAGAAGCATCTATTAGGACCATAAAGTATCTAAACGACCCACTAGGTGGGTTAATAGGTCCACAAATATCCCCATGTATGTGTTCCAAGAACGCGGGGGACTCAATCCCAACCTTTGTTTGTGATGGCCTCACAATTAACTTGCCTTGATAACAAGCATTACATGAAAATTCAGCATTTGAAAGAACCTTCAAGTTCTTTAATAAGCATTACATGAAAATTCACCATTTGAAAGAACCTTCAAGTTCTTTAATGGATGCCCATTTGAATTTTCTATAATTCGTCTCATCATTATAGATCTAGGATGTCCCAGACGATCATGCCAAAGTACGAAAGTATTGGAATTAGTAAACTTCTGGTTTACTATAGAATGTGCCTCAATTGCACTAATCTTTGTCCAATACAAGCCAGAAGATAAAGAAGGGAACTTTTCTATAACACATGTCTGCCCAGAGACATTCTTGGTGATACCAAGATATTCAAGATTCATCTCATCAATTGTCTTGATATGATAACCATTTTCATGGATATCTTTAAAACTCAACAAGTTTCTCCGAGACTTAAGAGAAAACATAGCATTATTTATGATGAGTTTAGCTCCCTTAGGCAAGATTATAATAGCTTTTCCGAAGCCTTCAATCAAATTTGCGCTACTAGAGATCGTAGTAATATTTATCTTGCCCATGTTTAGATGAGAAAAATATTTCTCTTCTTTGAATATCGTATGAGTTATGCCAAAATCAATCAAACAAATATCTTCATAATTGGACAACTTGCTTTTAGAATTATCCATATCTTCAAATATAATAAGTATTCATTAAATCTTTGCATAAATAAAAGAACACAAAAAGTTATTAATTAGCTTTTAGTAAGAAATAAAGTAATAGACGTTAGTATGTCAAATCAATCGTTGTGTTTATGTGGACAATACCATTTACTTGACTTCTTCTTTTTTTTTTTCTCGGCACATCAAAGTGTACAGTTGTTAAATAGTAGTCAATTCTAACTTAACAGTACACTAGTTTTAGTATATACATCTAATACTTAAAACAATTCTTTAGTATTACAATTCTATTGGACCATTACCATAAGATCTTTGTGACTTGTTGCTTTATAAAAAAAAAAAAAACAGCCCCATCTCGCTTAAAATAGAGAAAAAAAAATGACAAGTTCCATTGAGATAAAATAACTAACAGATACTATATTGTTACTGCACCTTTTTTTTTTCTACTTAATAAAAATCAATGACCAACGTATTCAAAGATATCTTCTTCTGTTTACCTTCATTTTTTTTTTTTCTTTCAATAAGTAAATAATGCAATATATAAAAAACATATTTGATCAAGTCGGAACTAAATTCAATTCAATTTCATAATCGACTACGACAATGTGACTAAATCAATTAATTCTAATAAAAAAATAAGTACTCATGCAAACAACTACTTTTACATGATTTTTTATTCACTAACTATTATCACTACTAGCAAAAATTAAAAATTGATCATTCTACCATAGTCACAGAACCATCACCAATCAAGTGATCAATCTTTCCTTCAGGGTGCTCGAAGAAATCTGCTACATACAAACATGTGATGTCAACATGATTTTCAGATATAAAATTAGCCTCAGGATTTTTCTCTTTCTTCTTTAGTGAGGCTTGATAAAGCTCAACCAAATGTTTAAGAGCACGACAATCACTTGCATAGTGTCCCTTTCCACCACATCGGAAGCAAACAATTGCTCCACGTTTCTCATCTTTTCCTTTTTCCTTTTGATGGTGTTTTTTGTTCGATGAATGATTAACACCAGGAATAGGATTTCTTTCTTGGTCATTACAACCACGACCACGTCCAGGGCTGCGACCTTTTCCACGCCTAGCATGGTGGGCATACACCTCATTCACTTCAGGGAATGGTGCAGATCCAGTAGGTCGATTCTCATGATTTTTCATTAACAAGTCATTATTTTGTTCAGCCACGAGAAGATGAGAACTCAGTTCAGTATACTTCTTGAAACCTTTCTCTCGATATTGTTACTGCAAGAGCACATTCGAGGCATGGAAGGTGGAGAGCGTCTTTTCCATCATATCATCATCATTGATAGTCTCTCCACATAGTTTCAACTGAGAAGAAATTCTGAACATGGCAGAATTGTACTCATGAACAGACTTATAGTCTTGAAATCTCAGATGCATCCATACATATCGTGCTTTTGGGAGGATGACCATCTTCAATTGGTCAAACCTTTCTTTTAGGCTATTCCACAAAACAAGTGGATCCTTAGTAGTGAGGTATTCGATTTTCAGAATTTCGTCAAGATGATGACGCAAGAAAATCATAGCCTTAGCACGATTTTGGTTTGATGCTGTATTTTCTTTCTTAATGGCGTCTCCAAGACCCATTGCATCTAAGTGGATTTCAGCATCCAGCACCCATGAAATGTAGTTCTTGCCCGAACATTGAAGGGCAACGAACTCACGTTTCGTAAGATTATTAGCCATATGAAAACAGAATAAAAAATAATACCTTAGCCTTCAAATTTGAGACGGTAGAGTCTCGTGCTGATAACGTGTTATAAAATATTAAAGCAAGAAGAAGAAGAAGAATGGAGAGAAGAGAGGAAAAATATTATTCAGTTGAGGGATGATTTACAATGAGGAGAGCCCCTCTATTTATAGGGGAAATTCCTCCTAATTCTTCTCTAAAAGATAGACATATATCTTGATAGATATTCACTAGATCTTTGACATATACTCAATATATCTTGATAGACATTCACTATAAGATGATATATATCAATATCATTTATAACAATGTCGACTTTTTTAATGAAAGTTGTTCCTAGCATAAGCAATTAACACGAAAATTCAGAAAATATCATATTGATGTAAGATACAACACTTAAATATTAGAGATCCTTAGTATATAATATTACTAAAAGAGAGAGAACCATCAAAAACTAAAAGGCCACATTACATGCGGCTTTTTTAATTAATACATTTTTACATCAAAAAGAAAAAAAAAAGTCAAATGAATGGCTGTAATATTCAACCAAAACCAATCAGCTAATGAAAACATAAGGTCCAAGGATATGTTATATTTGAGATACGCTGCAACTTCAATATTAATATATAGGCAGGACATTATATTTATATAATTATTAATATGAAATTCTAATATATTTAAAGATAATTAAAAACATAAGATAGACTTAGGTCATTGTAAGAGTTCATTTAAAACTCATTTTTACATTCGTGAGTTATGCATATTCCTTAATTCGAAATTTTAAAGAAAAAAACAAATTTATTTTTAAATTTTAGTTCAACTTTTTTATTTTTTTCGATATAGACAGTATTTCTAACATGTATAATTTCATAGTATTTGAAAATTAGGCTTACATTCAATACGGATAATCATGAAGTTAGAAATTAGGGTAATCAGTTTTCCGTAAAGATTGGGTCACCATTTTTCTTACAACGTTTGGCCAATGAAAAATAGTTTTTTTTAAAAAAGGTTTTAAAAATAAAAAATTAGACTCCATGAAGATTCAAACTTAAAAGTTATTATGCAGAATTCTAACACCTATATTCTTTATATTGATGAATTTGTCATGGATAGATAAGAAAAAGTGATAAAATCAAAGATACAAAATAGTAGCAAAAAAATTGGCGCATACAGAATTCTCAAACTTGTAAACTTATTTTCGAAGGGCTTTCTTCAATTGTCACATAAAAAAGAATTATGTAAATGTTTTCTATAACAACTTAATCTATTCCTTCATTAAGGCTTAAAATTGTTCTTCAACAATAACATACAATAACATACCCAGTATAAATTATTATTTTTTTTAATCGAAAGTGGGCTTGAACCCCATTTATTTAATAACAAAAAAAATGTACAAAGTAAGAAATGAGCCCAACTGGCCCCTTTCCAAAAAGAAATTAAGACAACAAAAAGAAAGCAAATAAAAAACAAAATCAAATGAAAAGTCAAAAGTGGAAAGAGCTTGAAGCATCTAGAAATCTAGCTCGTGACTGCTCCGACAAATCTCTGATGATGACTTCTCCAATACTACACCGTGGTAAGCTTTAATAATCATCATATTTGGATTTATGTACTTCATTTCCTTAACCTCTATCATGGCAGATAAGGCTTTTTATTGTCTTGCTATGGTGGGTGGTCATAAAGCTCAGCTTCGGTCTTCCTCTTCCATTGATAATTGTTCCTTTGCTTTCCAACAACCAATAGATCAGGTACCTTTCTTGTTTGTTTATCCACGCTGGTCGATCCTTGTGACTAAAATGCAGATCTGGAAGTAGATTGTACAAACATCTCTGTGCCTCTTTAGATTCATAGCTTTTCCAGTTAAATTAATAGTTAACAACGTTTAAAACTTTCCTTATTGTCCATGTCTGATAGTATGAGTCTCAAAGAGGCTAATACCACCTATCAGAAGTAAATTCTAAGGATCAATTCAAAGTTCAACCTACTAATTCAACAGGATAATTAATCGACATCCAATCCCTAACCAATTCACTTAACTTTCACCTTCTTTCTCTCAAGATAAATTGAATCTCATAGAGATTAATACCACACATCAATGAGAAAAATCAGGTTCTATGTTTAGTGAGTAATCAAAGACTAGATGTCAATAATCATTGATAAGTAAGAAAATCATAAAATTGCCCTTTTAACACATTAAAAAATACTTCACCTAAATGCTTATGCCTTAGTCTCTTTCCATTGTACACCTTAAACTCTCACTAGGTGGCACAGTAAAGAGACTATCTGAAATTACTTCAGGCAATACATTAGGGTAAAATATCTCTTCATGCTTTAAAATAGAGCAATTATATTGATTTATTACTCCAACTCCAGTAGTTATTTGTTGTTAAGCTGAGTAAGCCTCAGATGAGGCATACCCATCTTATCCATATTCAAAATTTTCTTTACTGCAACAGGCATATCTTGAAAATTATCCACCATAAAAGTACCTATAAAATTAACAGCTAGGTTAGCAAAAAATTCATCCAAGGAATTACCTTCTCTTAGAGTGTGTTTGATTTGAATAGGGACACCTTCCCTCAATCTTTTTATTGTCTTAACCTCCAAACAACACTCCAAGGTATCTCCCAAATTTTCTCTAAAATATTCAGCATTGTGAGGCAATCTGTTTCTACTATCAAAGGGATCAAATTTCTTTTAATACAGTACTGGATTCCCTCTCTTATTGCAATAGCTTCAGCAACTAAATTAGTAGACTCTGGCAATCCCTTTCCCTTTACCCCTATAATGTCTCCTTCACTATTTCTTACACAAAAAACAGCAAAACTAGGGCCAGAGTTACCCTTTGATGCACCATCAGTGTTGTATTTGTACCAACCAGAAGGAGGAGGATTCTATTTACCATTTGAGGCCAATTCTTTGGGAAATTCTGGAAAACAAGAAAAACAAATATAGGTGAACTTATGAATAGTGTCATTTATATCAGCAATGACCTTTTCAAAAGGACACAAACCACTATGAAGAATGATGTTTTTTCTTTTTCATAAAAACCAAAAAATAATTATGAGAACAACTGCCCTCACAGATTTAATCTTTTCATTTATAGATGTATCTCTCCATTTTTGCACTGTTTGTTTTTATTGAACCCATGGACCATGTAGACCAGCAGCATTGGAGTAATAATTCCAAACCATTTTATCCATTTCACCTGTCAAAAATAGATGTTGTATAGTTCAGCAGAGCGAACTATACAATATAAACAATCAGTACTTATAGTGTTGTCCCATTTTGCCACAATTGATGCCACTTGTAATTTGTTGCCCCAAATTCTCCACGCTAAGAAACACATCTTAACTAAAAAATCTTTTACCCAAATGAGTTTACAATGGCAATCATCTTCCTTTTTGTTTCTCAGCAGAGGGAACTATACAATAGAAACAATCAATACTTATAGTGTTGTCCCATTTTGCCACAATTGATGCTACTTGTAATTTGTTGCCCCAAATTCTCCACGCTAAGAAACACATCTTAAATGGAAAATCTTTTACCCAAATGAGGTTAAAATGGCAATCATCTTCCTTTTTGTTTCTCAGCAGATTCCAAGCAGTGCTGACTTTAAATTTTCCTGTGCTATTGAGTAACCACCATGGCCTGTCAGATAGATTACTAGGAATAAAGTTACCAAGATTCTCCTTAATGTGATAAATAATTCTCTGAGGTAGTAATTGCTGTAGATTTTCCAAGTCCCAGCCTTCTTCATTCATCACCTCTGATAAATCCTCCATTTCATGTTTAATCTGACACTCAGGGTCTTAGTGTAGAGGACCAAGCATAGTCCAGTTCTCAAACCAAATGTTAGTAGACCCTTCTTTTGGTTCCCACCATAGATTCTTCTCTAAAATATCCCTATTCTCCAACATCTTCTTCTACACCTGTGAACCGTCTTTCCAATCTACCAGAGTGGGTATTTCTTTCTTACAGTATCTGTTCCACATGAAGTTTGCCTAAAGAGAATTACTAGTTCTGAATTTCCACTATAATTTTGCAAACATGGCCTTGGAAACATCAAACAATGATCTGAACCCTAGTGCCTTTTCTTCTTTAGGCAGACAAACACTTACCCAATTAGCCCAGTGTTTACTTCTTCTTGTTTTTTTGTTATTTCAGAAGAAATTAGCAAAAATCCTATGTAACTCCTTTACCACACACAAAGGAGGAACAATTGCTGATAAAATATGGATAGGAATGCTTTGTAGTACACTATTAATCAAAGTGGCCTTACCACCAAATGAAAACATCTTCCCTTTCCATGTTTGCAACTTATCTTTAACCTTCTTGATGAGTTCTACATAATCACTCTTTCTTTTCTTGGCATGGGTGATAGGACACCCTAAGTAGGTAAAAGGAAATTTGCCTCTTGAAATGCATGTACAATTATCAACTAAAATACCTAGTTGGGCACTAGTGTTTTGATGTATATACCAGGCACTCTTTCCTTTGTTAATCAACTGACCAGATTGTGTTTCATACCTACTCAACACCTTTATAATCTTCCTGAGAGACCTTTCATGAGATGCTGCAAAAATTATAATTTCATCTGCGTAAGCCAGATGATTCAAGTTCGTACTCCATTTAGGCATGCCATATCCCACATACTGTCCATCATTAAATAAAGAATTCAAAGCTCTAGTGAGAACCTCAACACTAAGTATAAATAAATAAGAAGATAGAGGATCTCCTTATTTCACTTCCCTGGTGGAATAAAAGAAACCTTGGGCATGTCCATTAATTAAGATTGAATACCAATTATTAGCTATTAGCCTCCTGATGATATCCACAAAGTCTTCAGAAAATCCCATTTTTCTAAGCACTTTCATCAAGTAAAAACAGAAAACTCTATCATAAGCCTTTGTCATATCAAGCTTAATAATAGTGTTTGCTGGTTTAACCCTCTTAGTAATATCGATGATACAAGTCGAATCAGTTCCAATCTTTTGACATCCATACTTCAAGGACAACACCTAAGGATCCAAGAATTGATCATCTTAGGGAAGCAAGTACGTGTTTGGATGATAGCTTGGCACATGAGAGGAGCTATATCTGATGATGCAATCCACGGGCCCATTGAGCAACATCGTATTTGGATAATATCTTGGAGCATAGGAGGTGTCTCGCTAAAAGTGCCTAATGGGCCGCTTTGTTATATTGGGTCACTTTTGGGCCCATTTTGTAATAAATAGCCAATGGCTATAAATAACTAGGTTTCTTCTTTTCTTAAACTTAGTTGATGAATGATAATGAGAGATACACTTGTGAGTGTTTTCAGCTTGTTGGGAGCTTTGTTGTACTTTGAGAAACATTGGTTGCGAGTGGATTAATTTCACTCGGGGTTTTCAATAGAGTTAGTTTCTATTGTAGGATTTATTATTTGAGGGTCATTGGTTTAATATACCTTTGGTTTGCTTACGATTTCCTCTTTGTGTGCCTATCAATCTATCCTTTTCTTTCTTGTCTTTATATTTCTGTACTTTGTTTCATTTTCATAATTTGTATCGTATTATTTGGTATCAGAGTAGAGCTTAAGATCGTTCCCATGATTCTAGTTTTGGGTTGTGGTATTGAAAGAAAATTTCAAAATAAAATGTTGTTGAAAATTTCCAACATTTTGAGTTTTGATTTTTGTGTTTTCCTGAGTTTCTAGTGCTAGATTCGTGTTCTCTAGTACTATTTGAGTTTAGATCTGAAATTTGGTGTTAATCAAAGTTGATTTGAAGGATCTACTATTATTGGGTTGAGCTTTGAAGAAAATGGAAATGGGTTTTTAAATCAGAAAATTTTGGAGTGAACTTGAAGGTTTATAGATATTGGGGTTTGTTTCCCATACCAAAAGGATTTCAGAACTCGAATTTGAAGCGATTCCAAGTTGAAACAAGAGAGTTGTAAATTTGAAAGTTCACCATCTTCATGGTATTCTTCAAATTTTAAAGTGGGTTTAATTTCTGGGTGCAATTGGTGGAGAAATAAAGCCTAAAAATGTTTAGGTTTTGATTCGGGAGGTCGAAAAGAGTTTGCGGTTTAAAATTTCATCGCATTTGGAGTTCGTTTGATCGAGGATTAAAAATTTAAAGTTCTTGAGGATATACAAATCTCCAAGAAGAAGAATCATCAAAAGGTGTTGTTTGATCAAAAAAGAAAGGGTAAAAAGAAGGTGTACTTGTTTATGCTAAAAGAATATTCCAAAAGAGAAAAAATCCACAGGAAAGAAGTACAAAAAGGGCCCACAGAAGCTTAAAATTCGGAGGCTACATTTGGTTGTCTAGGGCATCTGCGCCCTCATCTGCGTGGGCAAATGACTTCGCAGGTCAGAATCAGCATCACTGTTTTGTGACATGCGGCCCCACATACGTGGACACTTCACTCCAACGCACTTTAACAGTCCCAAATCTAATTTTTCTCAGGTTCCAACTTCTTAGTTTCAAATTTTGATTCCTAATTTCATTTTTTGATTCCTAACTAATTAACAACTAGTATTTGATCTACTTTGTTGATTGATTAGTTCTTGAGTCCATTTTTCTTTCTTCGTCCTATTTCTTTTGTACTTTTCTAGTTTTATTTCTTAGTTAACTTCTTTGATTCAAGTCCTTTAGTTTTAATCGAGTCTTCCATAGTTGTTTCCTTCCATTTCTCAAGTGTACTAAAGACCATGGGTGGGACGAACCTTGATACCATATTGGAGGTCATCATGGGAATACGACAAGATGTGAAACAAATGACTGGGAGATTTTCACACATGAATGAGAGATTGTCAAAAAATGGATGGTAGAATGGAAAGTATTGATGGTAAGATGGCAAACATTGGAGACCATTTAAAAGCCTTTAATTTTACTCCTCAACTCCATGTACGAACTCCCTCAACCTACCAAATATGAAACAAGTTCCACAAATTATTGTTCAACCATTCCAAATCCAATTTGGCAAAGACACTTCCAACATTAGGCCTTTGTTAGCCACTAACCATGATACTAGCATTTTACCTAGTATCACTTCTTTTCTTGTGCAGGTTCATGAACAAATACGTCTAAAGGAGGATGTAAGGAAAGTGCCTTATGAAAATAAGCTTAAAGGCCTAGCGGAGTTCTTACCAAAGGATTCAAAACTTGAAAAGTGTGATGGCAAGTCGATAAAAGATTTGGATTCGAGGTCGAATTCTTTTCAAGAATGGGAGGATGAAACAAGCCGAATCAGTTCCAATCTTTCGACATCTATGCTTCATGGACAACACCTAAGGATCCAAGACTTGATCATCCTAGGGAAGTAAGTACGTTTTTGGATGATAGTTTGGCACACGAGAGGAGCTATAACCAATGATACAATCCACGGGACAATTGAGCAACATCGTATTTGGATGATAGCTTGGAGCATAGGAAGTGTATTACTAAAAGTGCCTAATGGGCCGCTTTGTCATATTGGGTCACTTTTGGGCCTATTTTATAATAAATAGCCCATGGCTATAAATAACTAGGTTTTCTATTTTCTTAGACTTAGTTGATGAATGATGATGAGAGATAAACTTGCGAGTATTTTTGAGCTTGTTGGGAGCTTTGTTGAACTTTGATAAATGTTGGTTGCGAATGGATTAATTTCACTCTGGGTCTTTGTAAGAGTTAGGTGCTATTGTAGGATTTATCATTTGAGGGTCATTGGTTTAATATACCTTTAGTTTGCTTATGATTTCCTCTGTGTATGTCTATCTATCTATCCTTTTCTTTCTTGTCTTTAGATTTCCGTACTTTGTTTTCATTTTCGTAATTTGTATCGTATTAATATGTAACAATCTCCCCGGTGAGTAACACATTTTCAATGATGTTTCTCCCCTTCACAAACCCTGATTGATTAGAAGTGATTAGCCTTGACAACACCATTTCTAGTCTATTATGCACAACTCTTGATACAATCCAAAATGGCACCAAACCTTTTGAGCCTATAAATCAAGGTCAACACATGGAGATCCAAGCCATAATCCTCATAAGGGCACAAGAACATACTTGGAGGACTCTTTTTGATCCTTCATTAGAGCAAAACCATGAGTAGTTGATAGCTTGGAGCTTAGAATGTCACAATCTAGGTTTCCATACGACCTTTCACAAGGAACCAAGCTTGAGGGTACAAGGTATTGAAGATTGAACCAAGGAGTCAAGAGAAGGAAGAGCATTCATTACCTCAAGTGACGACCCACTTGACGGTCAGTCAAGTGCTTGACCAACCGTCCTATGAGCCACCAAATGAAGCCAAGTGAAAGAGTCACTACCTCAAGTTGACGGGAGAGGTGGCGGTTAGTCAAGAGGGTGACGGACAGTCACATAAATCATCACTCCATTCCAGAATCGCCATTTGTGGCTATTTTCTTAATTGATCCATGGGCCACTTTGGGCCTCCTTGTATTAGACTATAAATAGATAAGTTAGGGTTTTATTTCCTAAGTTAGCTTTTGATATTGATTGAGAATGAAAACTCTTGAGAGAGTGTTTGAGATCTTGAAATGACTCTTATTGCATCTTGTTTAGAAACGGTGATTGTAAGGGCATTTTGATTCCCTTGCGGCCAACGTAAGAGATTAGGTGCTCGTGGATGTTAGAATTAGGGGTTTTGAATTCAATAATTCCTTTTTCTTCTATCTTTTTTGTGTCTATCTATCTACCCTCTTTATCTATCGATTGTTTTTCTTTGATTTCATAGTCAAATTCTCATCTTCGTAATTTGGCTTGTATCATTTAGTATCATAGCCAAGCTTAGAATCATTCTCAGGATTCTAGTCTTGAGTTTTTTATCTTGAAAATCACAAAAAAAGAGTCATTCACGTTTTTGGTCTTTTTGAATTTTTGAGTTTTTGATTTTTAAGTCTTTTTGTGTTTCTAGTACTAGAATCGTGTTCCCTTGTACTATTTGAGTCATAATCTAAAGTTTGAGCTTATTCTGCCATGATTTGAGTATTCCACCATTGTTGAAGTTTGAGTTTGAAGAAATTTTAGGTGGGTTCTCAAATCTGAAATTATTGGTTGAGTTTTTTAACTTAAAATTGCTTGGGTTGTGTTCGGGAGCTTGAGAGGAGCTTGGGTTTCGAATTTTGTTGAATTCTGAATTCGTTTGCTTAAAGGTCAAAATTTGAATGTTCTTGTGTTCTTCATGTTCTTCATATCTTGTTGAAGAAGAATATTCAAAAAAGGTGTGTTTGATCCAAAAGGAGTGAAAGAAAAATAAGGTGTACTTGTTTATTCCAAGAAATATTCCAAAAGAAGAAAGGATAAGGTTAGTACAAAAGGGGAATATTCCAAAAGTGGAAAGGAAAAAAATAGAAGGGACCACAAAGAATTCAAGGCTGCCAAGAGCTTGAAGGATCCATTGAAGAACACCAAGTCCTTGATTAACATTCAAAGTACTCAGTCAAATATCTTAAGAGACGGATTGTGTGCTAGTTTTTAGCTTGACAGGAAGCTTGGCGATCCTCCACCCCATTGACGACCCTCCACACCCTTCCTCGCATAAGAACACACCTTGAATGACCTTTTGGATTGTTGTGACGGGATCATTGGCGAACCACCACCCCCTTGACGGACTACCAACCCAATTAGTCAATAAGAGAGTCAAGACAATATTCTGGTTTGTGGTGACGGGCTCCCTGACGGTCTACCAAGTTGGTGACTGACCGTCACTTGGTCAGTCATAAGTTAAAGGTTGAGGACCCTTACTGGAAGTTGGCGACGGCCTTCTTGACGGGCCATCACAATCCTAACGGCCCACCAATTAGTCAGTCACCACGAAGTCCAAAAACTAGTAAGCTCATTTTGGATTTCAAGTTTCATTTCTTGATTCTTAATCTTCTTTTCTTTGATTCCTAAGCTAATTAGCAACTAGTAATCACTCTACTTAGTTGCGATTAGTTCTTGAGTCCATTTTATTCTTCTTCCTATTTCTTTTAAGATTTTCTAGTTTTAATTCATTGTAACTGCTTGATTCAAGTCCGTAAATATTTTATTTGAATCTTTCAAAACAAGAATCTATTCCGGCCACAAGTAGTAATCGACACCTTGCGAAGCACCAAAGTATAAACAACTTTCAGCATTAGCCTATCCAATTGTGAGGCAATCAAAGGTGTGTAAACACGATTGATTGTGAGTTTTATTTTTCTAACACTAACGTTGTTGTTTTCCTTGTTGAGTGTTTGAAATTGCTAGGTACAATGGCTTCGGAAAAAGAAACTCAAATTCCCATGAGAAGTGACACATTGAAATCTATATGGGAAAAGATTGAGGTTATGAATTGTACAATAGGAGTGCTAGAAAGCCATCTCACCTCCATCAAAGGTAGCATGTCAAGCATGGAAGGTAGAATGACAAACATTGGGGAGTCCCTAGACTCCATGGGATCTACTTCCTAAACCAACTCACAAGTATCACCAAGTGAACAAGTTCAAAGTTCCCCAACCCATAAACTTAGTTTGGTGATCTTGGAAGGAGATGATGAGCAATTGGAGTTAGATTGGAGTTTATCTAGTGCATTAAGGCACGCAGTATGGGAACTTTTGAAAGAGAAACTTGACCAAAGTAAAAACCTTTATCATATAAGGTTTGAGATGATGGGAAATGCATATTTCTTGGTCATTGATGGGGAGAGAAGTATTAATGTCGTGTCTTGTACACTTGTTGAACGAATGAAACTTTCCATACAAAGGTACCCCAAACCTTACAAGCTCCAATGGAACGAAGAGAATGGTTCAATAGAGGTGACCGAGCAAGCAATCATTCGCTTTAGAGAGGACAAGTATCAAGATAAAGTACGATGTGATGTAATACCCTTGAGAGCATGTCATATGTTGCTTGGTAAACCATGGAAAGATGATAGGTAGGTCCAATATTGAGAGAAGTCTAACAAATACGTATTTGTATTTGGAGGGCGAAAGCACTTTCTTGAGCCCTTGACACCCGAGCAAGTGAGTCCATGAGATTATGGAAGGGTTTCAGGAAGTATTAAAGAAGGAGGAAGTTGAGAAGAGATAAAGGGAATCGTCCCTTGTGCAAGAAAAGAAAGACTTGGCTCAAAGAAGAGGATTGGCTAAGATTGATGAGCCAAGAAATTATTTGAAAGAAGTGGACAAGGAACACTTAATTGTGGGACTTATCAACACCACTAACCATGATACTAGAATTTTACCTAGTATCACCCCTTCTCTTGTACAGGTTCAAGAATAAATACTTCTAAAGGAGGATCCAAGGATAGGGCCTTATGAACATATGCTTGATGATCTAACGGAGTTCTTAGCTAAGAATTCCAACTTCAGGAAGAGTGATGAGGAGATGACTCAAGAGAGTAGAATTGACACACTCCCATGTGATGATAGCTTCCCAAAGGAGCAAATGAGCTCCCATGTTAAACACCAAGGTGAAGACTATACTTCTTATAAGCTACAAGGTAACAATGCTAACTCTTGCACTTTTTTAAGCTTGAAAAGTCATGATGTGGCCAGTAGTCAATTAAGTATAGATGGTGTCTTGTCAAATGTTGAGCATAATGAGTCTTCCCTTTGTGATTTTCTTAGCAACACTATGTTGCATGATGATCAAGTTCTTGTTGTGAGTTTGCAAACACTAGTTGATCTTATAGATGACCGAATTAACTCTTCTAGTAAGATCGATTTGTGTCCACCTAGTTTTGGCACTTATAGCTTGAATGAGGTTCCATTACCATGTGATAAGAGTATTTACACACTAGTTGACCCTTGTGAAAATCAAAGTGAGTCTATATTGGCATGTGAATTGCCTACAACTAGTGAAGGTGCGTGCATTGATCAACTTGCTTGTGAATCTAATCCACTACTTGAGTATATGTATTGTGTGCTTGATGAGCCTCAATATAGTGATGTTGTTGATAGATTTGATCATGTGAATAGAAATGATTCTTTGAGCATGTCATATGATGAAGATCCTATTATCAGTCCTGCTCATAGATATCATATGAATGAAGATGTTGTGAAAGATAACATGTATCTTTTTGAGAGTGAACTTGCATGTTTTAATTCCTCACCTTTGGTTGTTAATCCTCTCTCAAAGAAATATGTCTTGTTTGAAAATAGTGAAATTACTCCTTGCTTAACACCTAGTGGTGAGCAATGTGATGTACTTAAAAAGAGGAATAGTATGCTTAATATTCACATGTTATCCTATTTCTTGAAATCCATTAAGAATATAGGATTGAGTAAAGATTGTGCTAACTATTCTATTTTTGATAGTGATCTCTCACTTGTGGAAAAGAATGATCAATTGGGTGAAGATAGTCTTGATTTGCTTGAATATTTGAGAAACCCAACTAGTGATTGTTCTTATGAAAATGATTTTGGTTGTGATCCTTTGTATGACACCCCACCTTTGTTTGATGAATATGTTGATTCTTATGGAGACACGATTCATGATCTCCTTGATGTTGGTGGTGGTTTGTGTATACTTGAGGATTCTTCCTTTGAAAGAGAAGGTGTTAATTGTTTGGAGATTGCTTCTTCTTCTACTTTGTGTTCTTCCATTGTTAAAAATACTCATGGTGATAATCTTGAATCTAATAGTGAGTATATGCATAAGGATACCTTAGTTGAAGTTAACTTGCGTGACACTTTCCTCTACCCTTTCTTTGCTTATGAAATTATCAATGGTAGTATAGATGGTATGTCTATTTGTGAGGTTAACACCTTTGGAGAAAATGGGTATTGCCTTGACCCTTGCTCTTGAATACTTCTCCCATTTAAACTCGGTGACCTTTTGGAATATGGTGGTTATTATACACCCAACTTGGTGCTTGGTCAAGACCGCAAACGAAATTTGATTGAGGTTGTTGGTATCATTCTTGAGAACCCTAGGGCAAATGTGTCATTGCCTCTTTTGGGTGTTGCTTATAATCTTGCATCCTTATTTGACGCACTTGTGCTTAAGTTGTGTGGACTACAACATATAGTTGCTATGTTGAGAACTTATTTGTGGAAGAGTCCATGGCTGTTAAAGACTTCTTGTCACCTTCATAGGGTTGGACAATTTGAAGTGTCAAGTGGGATTTTTAGAAGTTGCTTGAAGAAAAGAGGTTCTATGTGCTTGAAATGTCTCTTTCTCTCTTTGTGTGTTCCTATTCATGAGCACACCTTGGAGGAGATTAGTGTTCTTAGCACCTTTCTTTATTACCTTTTTGCATATGATGTTATTCTTAACCATGTTGAATCAACATCTTATGTGGGCATGAATTGCTTAGAAAGAAAGAGTACCATGTGCCTAAATGATTTGAATCCATCCTTGAGTGTATTAGTTACTAAATCTCTTGAGCCATGTGGCATTCTTGTAGATGGTAATACCATGGATGAGACTTCAATGCTTGATTCCTTTCTATAATACCGCTTTGCTTATAATAATGTCCATGCTAGTTGTGAAATTATTTTATTTGGAGGTAGGATTTTCTTTGGTTGGTCCACTTGTTTGAGTAATAATGCAATGTGTGTCTTTCACATATTTGACCAAACTCTTGTGGATTTTTGAACCATTGGTGGCACCACCTTCGGTGTGGTCTCTTGGAGAGATAATGAAACAATTGTATCTTATGGCTCCTAAGATGGATTTGGTCTTACCTTTGGGGTTTATGGAGGCCATTATGACCTTTGTGGGTTCCTTATCTCTTGATATCTCTCTTAACCAACTCCTTTGTATCCTTTTCAAGAAGTTTTTCATGTTAAACACAAAGGACACTTGGTTATATGTTAAGTATGTGCAACCTTGACATGATGATAAGATTATTTTTGCTAACACTAACCCTCATGCCATGATGATATTGTGGTTGTTTGTTTTTTCCTATGGTTTTGCAAGGTTTGGATTCGAGGTCGAATCTTTTTCAAGAAGGGAAGGATGATACAATCCAAAATGGCACCAAACCTTTTGAGCCCATAAATCAAGATCAACACATGGAGATCCAAACCATGATCCTCATAAGGGCACAAAAATATGCTTGGAGCACTCTTTTTGTGTCTTCATTAGAGAAATACTATGTGTGGCTGATAGCTTGGAGCTTGGAATGTCACAATCTAGGTTTCCATACGACCTTTCACTAGGACCCAAGCTTGAGGGTGCAAGGTATTGAAGATTGAACCAAGGACTCAAGAGAAGGAAGAGCATTCATTACCTCAAGTGACGAACCACTTGATGGTCAGTCAAGTGCTTGAACAACCATCCGATGAGCCGCCAAAAGAAGCCAAGTGAAGGAGTCACTACCTCAAGTTGACGGGAGAGGTGGAGGGCAGTCAAGAGGGTGACAGACAGTCACTTAAACCGTTACTCTATTCCAGAATCACCACTTGTGGCTATTTCCTTAATTAATCCATGGGCCACTTTGGGCCTCCTTGTATTAGACTATAAATAGATAAGTTAGGGTTTTATTTCCTAAGTTAGCTTTTGATATTGATTGAGAATGAAAACTCTTGAGAGAGTGTTTGAGAGCTTGGAATGACTCTTGTTGCATCTTGTTTAGAAACTGTGATTGTAAAGGCGTTTCGATTCCCTTGCGGCCAACGTAATAGATTAGGTGCTTGTGGATGTTAGAATTAGGGGTTTTGAATTCAATATATTCAATAGTTCTTTTTTCTTCTATCTTCTTTGTGTCTATCTATCTACCCTATTTATCTATCGATTGTTTTTCTTTGATTTCGTAATCAAATTCTCATCTTCGTAATTTGGCTTGTATCAACTCTAGCTATCACTTTGTTGACAAAATTACTCAAGCTGATAGGTCTTAGATCAGATAAAGTCTGAATATCATTCTTCTTTAGCAATAAAACAAGATTAGTATGACTAATGGATTTAGGTAATGTATTTCCTAAAAAGAAAGCCACTACCAACTTTTCATAAATCATCCCCTAGAATATCCCAACAACTCTGATAAAAAAAACCTGTAAAACCATCTGGTCCAGTTGTACTATCTCTATTCAGATTGAAAACAATCTTTTTCACCTCCTTCATTGCTGGTAGAGACTTTAGATATTCATTTTCATCACCTGAGGAATATGCCTAAGTAATGAAAATCTAGTTGCATCCCTTTCCTGAGTAAATTGTTTTTGATAGAATCTTAGAGCTTCATTATATATTTGGTCCTTATCTTCTAGAAGTACTCCCTGGTCATTATGAATTTTGGTAAGAAGTAACCTCTTCCTTCTCCCCTTTATCAGACTATGGAAAAATCTAGTATTTCTATCCCCTTCTTCAAACCAAGTATAACCAATTTTTTGTTTCTAGTATTCCTCTTCAAAATACAAATATTTTTTGAATTCTGCTTGTGCCTATTGCATTACCCCTCTATTCTGACTGCTTGGAACCTCTTCAAACAACTTCTCTTTGATCTTGACAATGTCTTTTCTAATAGTAAGTTGCTTGAATATATCATCATAAGCTTCTCTACTCTATGAATATAGAACAGATTTCAGTCTTTTTAGTTTCTCTTTGAAATTGGAAACGGGATTCTTTGAACAATTCTCATTTCAGCTCTGTGCAACCACTTGTTTGAAAGTCTCATGCTTTATCCAGAAATTCAGAAACTTAAAAGGTTTGCTGATAGACACCTCATTTTCTTCACAAGTTAGTAACATAGGTGCATGATCAGATCCAGTCCTTGAAAGGTGTTCAACTTCAAGATAGTTGAACCAATTTTGCAGCTCTTGATTAACTAGCGCTCTATCTAATCTTTCAAAAATACAGTCTTCTGCATCTCTGCCATTCCACCAAGTAAAAGGAATGCCTCTGAAATTTACTTCTGTTAAGTCACATGAACCAATGCCGTTAGCAAAATCTTCAACATCTGCTGGTTGCACTGGAATACCACCTTACTTTTCTTCATCATTCAAAACTAAAAGTATAAAAAAATTGTTATTCATGATGTATCAAAAAATTTGAATTGCTAAATTTGTTTTGAAAGAGACAAAGTTCAATTTAAAATTGTTTCAAGTTTAACTATAACAACTAAACTAAGCAAAGAAATTAAGTAAATTAATTTCAATGTGTACCTAATACACGTGCATATACTTTGAGCACGAAAAAGTCCATCACATTGAGCATTTAAATAATCAGATTGTATCTGAAAGAGAATTATTAACGCACGAAATTTTTTTTCATCGCATGTATCAAATGGATCTAAAATATGTCCTTTAATGAATTTAATACCTTCAAATATTTCTATTGCCTTTTGTTGTTATATATAAATTGATAGGAGTTGTATGCTTGCTTTCTTCTATGAAATAGTTGAAATGTGGAAAGAAATGATGAAGATTAATGAATTTTGGATTTTGATTATTATGCTTTCAAAGGCTTAAAGCTTCGAATCTTTTTCTTTTTTTTTATTCTATATAAATTATATATTTATCACTGTAAGAATAAGAAGATAACTCCATCAACTTTAATGATGTGTGTGTTTTTCAATCCCTTTGCACTGTATTTGTGGAGAGGCCCTTTAACTGTTCAAGACGGTTCCATAGCCTAGAAGTGGAAAGCTATATTACGTGTTGATAACTTTCTAATTTTGAAATAAAAATAGATTTTAGAATAAGTAATATTCAATATAGAGATATATATGTTGATTAAACAAAATTTAGATATTCAAGTACTTTAAATTTAAATTCAAAACGTAGTAACTATTATACATGACGTGAAAAAAATGAAGGAATTTATTTAGGGTTTGAGTTCTACTTATCTAAATTAGTGCCACTTTTCATTATTTTAATCTTTGTCCTAGAAAAATTAAATCAATTTGTGAATATTGAGTTTTATCCTGCAAACCTGTAAAATTCAAATAATGAATTGAAAGATTAAAAAATAATATATAGGATTAAAAAACAATTAAAATCACGTACACAATGTAAACTAAAATATGCTGATTTTTAGCACAGTCATCTCCTAGACAAATTATGTGGAAATATAGTTCCATTGTGATACTCTAAAACTGATTTTAAGGTCCAAGAAGTTTACACAATCCCTGAGAAACTAACCACCACGGTTAAACACTGTCCCATATTCCCTATTTTTGTGATATCCTATTTTTTCTCCACCAACTAGAGAAGTTAAAATTAATATTAAAATATCCATTTATGATGGGAATGGAATAACTGCATGAGGTAAATGGGGTATTTTATTTTAGGAATAGGCTCCCCTTAAAGTTGTTAAGATAATTCACTTGAACAACTCAACTTATCCTTGTACCTATTGAACACCTTAACTACTTAAAATTGATATTTATTAAACAATTTTTTGAGAATCAGCCAAAGATATGAAATGTGTGAAATACACGTGCGTGACATAGCAAAAATGAGAAACTAAATGATGACACATGACTTTTTGGATCCAAAAAATTATTAAAAATTAATTGAAAAAAGGAAAAAGTTATTTTAAACCTATTTAACTAATTAAATAATTATTTCAATTATAAAAAAAAATAAAAATCCTATTTTCTAAAAAACCCACCCCTACGAAACTCCCCCTCTCCCTCTGCAGTCGGGAGATTCCCCATCCATATTACTTACAAGCTTACCCATAGCAAGTAGGAACCGGCAGGCAGTAACAGAGTCAGAATATTCATTAAGGAGTGTCAGAATATAAAGAAGTAAATTCATGAAAAAGTCATGAAATGTCAATATGTAATATATATACATAAAAATTTTATTTTTACGTAGCTACAGAGTGTAATTTTCTTATGAATGGGTATTGGTCGACACCTCTTAGTTACATGTGGCTCCGCCACTGCCGGCAGGCTATTATATCTTCCTCAATTCATTTTTCAGTTGTAATTTTCTCTATCCTATTTTTCAATTTTAGTAGGAAGAAAATGAAGTTTCGCCAGAAAAAACTAACGAATTCCTGTTAATATTGCCGAAAAAAATGGAGTTACCCGAAGTTTTTTTTAAATATGTAGCATGCTACATAGTTCATCGATGGGACAGTGATGTCGTAACAGGGTGATGGCAACTCGATTTTATGTCGGACTTTCATATAATAAAATCTTTCAATTGTTAGTATTTTCGGAAATTAGTATCTTCATTCGAATTTTCAGTTTATTTGGCCTGCTCAATTAATTTCTGAGTGAGTTCAATTTTGGAATTCGAGGTTATTCCGTAGATGTTGATATCGGCTTTTTCTGAACACTCGACGTGATGAAGAAAGGTAAAAACAAAGAAAGTAGAAAAATTGAGGGAGTTAAGTAGCACATGTGGTGGTGTCTGCTGAGAGGTGGTCAGAAATGCCACCATTCCCGAACACTCGACGTGTCAAATAGGCAGCAGTTTAGCAGAAGACGACTAATACTTCTAACTTGAAAGAAGAAAGGAAAGTTTTATATTTTTTTAAAAGAAGTTAAATGGGAAAGAAGACAAAAGACAAAAAAGTTATTGATTAAAAAAAAATAAGTATTACAATTATTCACGCACTCACTACTATGTGAAAGTCGCTTTTTTGCGTCATGTCAGCTATAATATTTAATAGATATATATTTGTTAATATTGGAGTGTCTAATAGATACAAGGCTGAGTTGAGGTGAATTTTTCAGACAACTTTAAGAGATTGTCGATGACTTAAACCTTAAAAATATGTTTTTCGTTCTATCGTTTTTCTTCTTTTGTCTTTTTTTTAATTATTATTAAATATATTAAAGATTAAAAAAGTAATATTAAAATATTACCTAATTATTTTTCACAAATAAAAATATAAGAAAGCTAAATTAAATTTCTTAAAACTTTATTCTTACAATTTTACAAGTTAAATAAGTTAATCATTTACAATAAATTAAGAAAATTTGCTATAATAATACATAGATATAATAATGCATAAGTGCAGATCTGTTTTTTTTATTATAAAAAGGCTAATAAGAATATAAAACAAAATTAAATATCTAGAATTAATTAAATTTAATAACTAAAATTAAAATAAAGTGGGATAAAATGAGAAAATTGTAATCATCGACAAAGCCATTATAAACATTACCAAATCCGACTGTATCTCCATCTCGGAACCAAATCAAAGTGATATATAAAAAATTTCTTTATATTTAGATAAAGTCATATCTTTATGATTAAAATGTAGAAGAAGTTAGGTAGTCAACATAGATAAGAGATTTAGCAGGACATGGTCACGGCTGAAAGAGGAGAGATGAGAGGTGTCACCTTTTAAACCCGATGGCAAGGGTCAGTGTCCGGAAGCAAGAGCTAAGTAAGAAGGGCAGTATAAGCAAGGCCTAGTTTTGTGTCCAAAAGTATGGACGTGTTTGATTTTTTCTTAATTACAAAATCTGAAAACTTTACAACTCTAAAGATTAAAGAAAACTAGAGAGAACGAGGAGAAGAGATGACTTAGGAACCGGCGACCATTTTGAGCCACAATAAGTATAAAGTGACATAAATAAGCCACTCATTTAATTTGTAACCAAAATAGGCTACACGGAATAAAAAATTCCGTTTTACCATATTTTGTTAACATCCCGTTAACTGACGGAAACAATGAATAAGTCGAAAAAACGGAGTAAAAAATTCCGGGTTACAAAACGGAACTAAAAGTTTCGGGTTTTGAATTAATTTATTCTTAATCCGAAACTATTTGTTCCGTGTAATTTTTTTAAAAAAAAATACGTAAAACGGAATTATTTATTCCGGGTTGTGAATTATTTTTTTAAAAAAAAAAAAAGACGGAACACGGAACAATTTGTTCAGGGTTAGGTTAATTTTTTTTTAATATTGGAACACGGAATAAATTATTCCGGGTAACTGATTTTTTTTTTTAATATTTGTACACGGAATAATTTGTTCCGTTTTATGCCCAAAAACCCATCATAGTCTTGTCAGAATTCAAAATTCAAAGGTGCAGGTCTTCTTTTTTTTTTTTTAAATAACACGGAATTAATAATTCCGTGTTTTGAATAATTATCTTTGAAATTCGGAGTTATTAATTTCGGGCTATTAAAAAAAATTCATTTTAAATAACCCGAAATTATTTATTCCGTTTTAAAAACCTGCTTTGTGCATTATTTTTGCAGAATTTGTCACGGATTAAATATAATGTCGGCATTGATTTGACGTTTCATAAAAACGGACTAAATAACTCCGTTTTGTATTTTTATAAAAAGGTCTTAAACATGGCAATAAACAACATTTTCATCAATATTTGTTTCTTCCTTTCAATCACACAAAATGTCTTAGGAACCAAAAGTTAGAGTTTCTTTTTTTTGGAATGGTGACATTATTTATGACGGAAACACCATACATTATAGTTGCCCCCCGAAATACAATGTTAAGTATTCAGTTAATCTTTCTTTTCAAAAATTATGTGATTCACTATATTAAAGGATGAATTTGAATAGTGCAGATTATACATTGATTATAATTGGAAAATATCCGACGTCAATTTTAGCACACGGGCAGGTTAATTTCGGTGAGTGGATTATCAATGATGATGATTCTTTGAGAGATTTAAGCGCTTTGAATGACTTTATAGATCAAATCAAGCTAAATGTGCTTGAAGTCTATGTTCGGACTGAGCGTACGAGTCGGCGGCGGCGTTCTCCTAGACCGAGTGATGTCCATCCTCAAGTTGAAAATCATAACAGTGTTGATGCAGTCCCCGTAACTCAGTCATCTTATTTTTCTCACATAACTCAATACCAAAATCTTCTTACAGGCAGATATGATTTTGATTTGAATGAAGGTGTTAATGAAAATGACAGGTAATGTCCATAAAATTTGTGTTATGTCAACTTACAAATTTATTTTTTTCATCAATTTTAGTTTTTGATTATTATTTATTTTTATAGCAGTTTACCTCAAAATGAGATGAATGTTGCTCCAAGTTACGGACAAGATCACCATTTTGGACAATCGTCACAGTTTGGCTTGATAGAAAATGCTGGAACATCCTCAAATGTGCATGCCTCGTCTAGTTTTGGTGTAGCTGATTGTTATTAGTATGTCCACCATTGAAGTTTTAATTATGTAATCTTAATATGTGTGATGTCTCATATATTTTTTTTAAAACATATAGGAAAAATCTAACGTAAGATGAGCCCAATGTTCCCACAAATATCAATGATGTTGATGAACCAAACTATCGATCAAGTTCACAGAGTGATAGCGATTATTTGCCTAATGCTGATACATCTGAAGATGAACTCCCATTTGTAGCATCATCCAGTGATGATGAATTTATAATTCCCAACCGGTCACCAAGATCTATGTCGATGAGTCCAATTCATGCCGAAGTATCTTTGCCACCAGCAAATCTGCAGTTAGTTGGCAGGTCTCTATCAATGCATATGCCTGAATTTTATTATCGTGAAATTCCGTTTCTTGACCATCCCCTAGATGGTCCAGATGTGTTTATGGATACCCATGGTGATACACATACAACACAAGGTACGTGGCGTGAACCGCAAGATTTTATGAATAGTAATTTTTATCTTAAAGAAGGCATGTTGTTCAAGACAAAGAAGGAGCTGCAAAGGGCGTTTAATCTTTTGCACTTAAAGAGTGCGAGGGAGTACCATGTCACTAAGTCGACAAAAACATCATGGCGAATTTGCTGTAAGCGTGCAGATCAAGGGTATGGATTTAAAGCCACGAATTATAAGTCCAAAGAGACTAATATGTGGACAATTGGGACATACCATGATGAACACACATGTAATATGGGTACATGTCGTGAAGGTCACTTCAACCTGAATGTCGAGATGATTGTTTCCATTCTCCTCACTGATATAGAAAAAACGCCAAGGTACTAATTCATTCTTAGATCATTTAACTTTAATTAAGGATTACATTATTTTCTCTGAACCTTAATACGATTCAAACATGCCAGGCTTCCTATCAAAGACTGCCAAACAACTGTCCTTAAATCATATGGAAAAACAGTAAGTAGAAGAAAGGCCTATCTTGGACGCAAGCGTGCTTTTGAAAAGATCTATGGTACCTGGGAAGGCTCTTTCAGCCAGTTGCCGCGGTATATGACTACTTTGAAATGCTACAATCCAGGCACTATAGTTGAATGGAAGTTAGAGCGGCATGATAATGTTTCTGAAGATGTATTTAACTACGTTTTCTGGACATTCAAGCCATGTATTGATGGATTTTTTTATTGTCCTCCTGTGATATCAATTGATGGAACACATATGTACGACAAATATGATATGAAAATGTTGATTGCAGTTGGAATGGACGGTAACAGTTCTATATTTCCCTTGGCCTTTGCAATAGCTGCGAATGAGAGCAAAGAGACTTGGACCTTATTTTTGAATCATTTGCATCAGCATGTTGTCAGGGGTCGTAGAGGCGTAACACTGTTATCTGATAGGCATCAGGGAATCCTTTCAACTTTGTATAGTTCGCCTAATTGGCAGGCCCCATTTGCTTACCATCGTTATTGTTTAAGGCATTTGAAGGCTAACTTTCAAAAATAATTCAAAAATGCTACTCTAAACAATCTTCTATGGGCAGCTGCAACACACCATCAAGTGAAGAAGTTTTTTGGAAAAAATAAAGGAGATCAAACATATTAACGAGGAAGCCTATACATGGTTAATGAGGTTTGATCTTGACAAATGGACAGTGCACCAGGACGGTGGTAGGAGATGGGGCATGATGACTACAAATAGCTCCGAGTCCTTCAACGGGATCCTAAAATCAGCTAGGGGCCTACCAGTTACTGCGATGGTGACACTTGCCTATAAATAGGTTGTGGGTCAGTTTGTTACAAGATCGGCTTATGGTATGCGGTTAATTTCGAAAAAACAAAAATGGATGCCAAATCCATTCAAGCGTTTTGAGGATAATCGAAAAAAGTCAGAGGGACACACGCTCATCAACCATCATCAACAAAGGGAAAATATATTTGAGGTGGAAACATGTAGGTACCGTGGTCGTGGTGAAAATAAGCACATTGTTAACGCGTCGTAAGGAATATGTCAATGTGGTAAATGGCAGTCATTTCACATTCCATGTTCTCATGCCATTAGGGGTTTTGACCAAATTGGATATGAAGCATGAGATCACATAGCACAAGAATATAGTGTGCGCAACTATGTAAAAGCGTACTCCGGACAATTCAATCCGCTTGGTGGTGAGTCGTATTGGCCTCTAAGTCCCTTTACTATGATAGCCAACAAAAGATTTTTACGAAAATTGGGATCCAAAAAAATGACTCGCATACACAATGAAATGGACGTTCTGCCAACTACACTATCTCGAAAGTGCTCATTGTGCAAACATGTTGGTCACGATAAACGCAGTTGTCCTTCGCGAGATAGGAACGCTAGTTCATCTCAAGTTACAAATAACTCATGTGATGGTAGTACTTTTCGTACTTGATGTTGTTGTACTAGTTTTCATCATTTGTCGGATATTTTTTATATGTAACGATTTTTCTGATGTCATGTCTATGCAATTTGTTTTTGTGAATGATTTGTTTTGCTTAGAATTTTCGAACAATTATAAATAAATGGCTATCGTCAATAACACCTTAAAAACATTATTCATAATAATCACCCTTCCTGATTTTCAGGAACGAAATCTACGTCATCTTCATCGCTATAATTCATATCCCAATTTTCTTTCATTTTATGAGTAGGCTCCAAAGAAGAACTTAACTGATTTATACAACAATATGGGACTCCAAAATCTAATGTTTGTGGTAAATATTTTTTTCTACCCAACCATTCGTTAACTGTTAGGTATACAGGATAGGTAGCATCCCTATGTAAGTGTTGATTTTCTAGTAGTTTCCAATGTGCTTCTTCATCGGCTCGTTGATAGTTAAGATCGTCTAAGGCGTGGTAGAGCTCTAATGATTTTTCCATTTCATGTATTTCCTTCTTCAAATGTTCAATAACTTACTTCTGGTTCATCCCTAAATCCATATACTTGAAAAGTCGATGAAATAGCCTGTGGTACAGTCAAACCATGCCATCGACATAAGACCTCATAATCACATCTTTTTTAATATAGCTTGGGCCACTGAAGTGTTTCACCCCAAATTCTAACACCCTCTGGTTTGTTGGATTGTGCTTCTCCAAGAATGACGTGGTCAGCAACATGTAAATCATAATAGATAGATATAGGTTTATTTAGAAATGGGCGCAGTTTTCCATACCATTTTTTACCTGTCAGGTCGGTGTAGCAACCCAAAAATTGCTTTGTATTGTTAGAGCTTCCCTCTCCTTTTTTTGTTCGTAAATCAAACCAACTTTTGTATTGTTTTTTTCCATGCATTGTTAAAGACGAATATTTTTAATTCGTTTTCCATCTTATTTATGACCGATGGTGGTATAATGTGTCATATAAAGTAGAAACTTTTTATGACCGGTCAATCACCAAATGATATATCGGATTAATTTATTCCGTTTTCCATCTTATTTATTACCGATGGGGTATAATGTGTCATATAAAGTAGAAACTTTTTATGACCGGTCAATCACCGAATGATATATCGGATTAATTTATTCCGTTTTCCATCTTATTTATTACCGATGGTGGTATAATGTGTCATATAAAGTAGAAATTTTTTATGACCGATCAATCACCGAATGATATATCGGATTAATTTATTCTATTTTCCATCTTATTTATTACCGATGGGGTATAATGTGTCATATAAAGTAGAAACTTTTTATGACCGGTCAATCACCGAATGATATATCGGATTAATTTATTCCGTTTTCTATCTTATTTATTACCGATGGTGGTATAATGTGTCATATAAAGTAGAAACTTTTTATGACCGGTCAATCACCGAATAATATATTGGATTAATTCATATCGTACAACAACTGTATACATAATGTAATTGAATTATCAAAGTTAAGGTGAACAAAATATTATATCATGTCTTTTTATAGGTATGTTGCGGATTCCAATATCCTTCTAATAGTGAAACATTTGTTAAAAGTGAAATAAAAATACATGGAACAATAACTTTACATAATATTTGAATAGCTAATGAAGGATATAGCATTTCCAAAATAAAACCAATGCCAAAATCATACAAATAACTTGATAAGTAGTGATTACTTTGTCTTTCTCATTTACTTTTTCTCTCAACACGTCTCTCTCCCGAAGGGTATCCCTTAGCAAAGTTCTAAGCAAATCCCGATCTTCTCTGACTTCATTGAAATTGTTACGTGAAGTAACGTTGTCAGTTTCCATCACTGGCCTTCGATTTGTTGTAAAATTGTCCTCCCAACGAAAATAATCGCATCCACCGTTTGCCTAAACAATTTCGAAGAGAGCAAATAATTACATTAGTTCACATAGGTTACTGACTTATGCCCTTAAAGAATGGTAGAAAACAATCTTACCTAAGCAACTTTGCAACCCCAGAATAATCGACCTGGATTTTCAGTAGTCCGTGATGTTTTAATTCTACACCGATCTCCGCAATAACATATATCTGGTTGGATAGAGGACATCGACACTCCAGAGACTTGAGACATGATTTATGACTCACAGTAGTATGGAATAGGGCAAAGTGGTTTATATAATGAAGTAATCAAAACCCGGAAGAAATTGTTACGTTTTCAAATTCTTTTAAAAGTTTTATAATTTCACTACAAAGTTAAATAACTATATTCAACTATATATTTGCAAAATGCAACATTCGACATGAATATTAAGTGGCCAAAATTCATATCGCATATTCACCATACTTTTTAACATATTATTAAAATTAAGTTAATAATGCAATATGCTAATAATATATTTATATTGTTTGCGATATTAAAAAAATAAGACTTAATATGAAAAACAACAAAGAGGAATAAGTTAGTACAGAACAATAAATATACAAGCGAAACTAATATGAAATACTATGTTCCACAACCCCCCTTTGATGGTCGTAGAACATTAATTGGCCTAAATTCATCACCATCCCGCCTTCTCTTTACCGCTACAATCGCCTCACCCCGTTCTTTCTTTCGTTGCTTTCTAACCCTCTTAACAGGCAATTTCTTCCTAGGTGTCTGTGTCACTTGGTCATCAGCCGTAACGAAATTCTCCGGAGATGAACCTCCAGGAGATATAGCATCAACCTAACAAAGAAATTAATACCAAATAATTATGTTAGTAGGAATATATTAAGGTTACTTTCAATGAAGAAAAAACATAACATAACTATTTAATTAAACCTGTGTTTCAACGGGATCTTCAATTGATGCCTGAAGGATATCAGCGTGGCTCGTAGGGTCGGCCTGTCTAGTATGGTCGGTCGGAATCTAAATAAATAGGTAAATATTGATTAATTAAAACTAAAAGTGGATAATATATTTACACAGTCGGTTACACTATACCTGTGTCAAAACAAAAGTTGCGGTACATGCTGGGACTCTACCGGCCTCGTCAGCCTGATCAGCGGTGGCTGGTGGACACGAACTCGAAATCTAAACAAATAGGTAAAAAATAAGTAAATTTAAACATTAATTAAAACTAAAAGTAAATAATATATTTAACCAGTAGGTTACACTATACCTGTGCCAAAACAGAATCTGCGGTACATGCCGGGACGCTACCTAGCTCGTCAGCCTGATCAGCGATGGCTGCTGGACACGAACTCGAAATCTAAACAAATAGGTAAAAAATAAGTAAATTTAAACTTTAATAAATATTCATTAATTAAAACTAAAAGTAAATAATATATTTAACCAGTCGGTTACACTATACCTGTGCCAAAACAGAATCTGCGGTACATGCCGGGACTCTACCGAGCTCGTCAGCCTGATCAGCGGTGGCTGCTGGACACGAACTCGGAATCTAAACAAATAGGTAAAAAATAAGTAAATTTAAACATTAATAAATATTCATTAATTAAAACTAAAAGTAAATAATATATTTAACCAGTCGGTTACACTATACCTGTGCCAAAACAGAATCAGCGGTACATGTCGGGACGCTACCGGGCTCGTCAGCCTGATCAGCAGTGGTTGCTGGACACGAACTCGGAATCTAAACAAATAGGTAAAAAATAAGTAAATTTAAACATTAATAAATATTCATTAATTAAAACTAAAAGTAAATAATATATTTAACCAGTCGGTTACACTATACCTGTGCCAAAACAGAATCAGCGGTACATGTCGGGACGCTACCGAGCTCGTCAGCCTGATCAGCGGTGGCTGCTGGACACGAACTCAGAATCTAAACAAATAGGTAAAAAAACAAATAAATTTAAACAATAATAAATTTTCATTAATTAAAACTAAAAGTAAATAATATATTTAACCAGTCGGTTACACTAGACCTGTGCCAACGTATCATCAATCGTCGTTTGGGGGACAGGATCCAAGGTGGGCATATCATGCAGCTCAACATGCTCATGATCAAACAAATCATTAAAAAAATTAGAATTTGAAAAATCAGTATTACCGTGCACAGGTGTATGATCACCAACGTTTTGTGTACCAGATGGGCCCTACAAGAAAAAGATGTAAGGCATTAAAGTAAAATTAATAATTTTTCAGTAGATGAAATAGATGATATTATTTACCGGCATATCCGTCATATCCGGCATATAATCATCAACACCAATAGCAGATCTATAGCTCAAATGTGTTACTCCCGCTACATCCCGCGTAGGTCTTTCGCCTGCATTCGTCTGTGCAATATCCCAAGGCATAGGGTAAATACCCCCAAAGTCTGGACTAGCCTGAGTAGATGGACCTGCAGGAGTGGCCGGTAATGGGTCATCAAGTAAAGCATGTAGAACAGCATCGGTGCCTCGGCGTCTGCCAGCAGGATGTCCACGTCCTCTACCACGTCCATCACGAGGTCTTCAACCACGAGAATTATCATGTTGCCCACCTCGAGCATTCGTATTCATAAACAAGGCATCTCCCGCAAAAACTGGCCCGCCTGGCTGTACGGGATCCCTAGCCTCCTGTAGTGTGTCCATAACCATCCTATGTAACGTACTGCCACACGATGCACGGGCAGGATCCTCTTGCCACTGTAAAGCAACCTTTAGTATGTTATGGAGCCCTCTCGACATCGCAGCACAACTGCCGGCACTATGAACAAACCCTGGTGCTCCAATAACCTGTAATGCAGGGTTGCCTATCAGCAACCGTCCATGCTCCAAGTACCACTGTTTATAATCTGACTCTAGCGCACCCGTAACCGGCCTGATAGATCTCTCACTTCGGATGGTCCACTGATCAAAACAACCATCTAACATCTCAAGGACGTTCTGGTCCAACTTATTACTCTGATCATGCCGAAAGTGCCAGAGATCCCAACCCGGGGCCTCAGGTATGTGTTGTGGGTGATTAAATTGTCGCATCACCCGATCAGGTGCGTGGAACTCAGCTATCTCTATGCAAAGCATAGGCACTCGTGCAGTCCATAAATTCTGGTCAACCGTACAACATGGGGGCAGTGTATGCAAAATTTCAGCGTACGATGTCCACACAAACTATGTTAAATTAACACAATCAGGATTCAACAATTAGGTAATTGTTCCCTAAGCAATATGTGCTTGATCATGCCAATAAAAATTATAGTAAGGAAACACAATAAAATTAACCTTTTCAAAGAGATAAATAAGAACATGATGTTCATATAAAATAACTTACTAAATGTACTTAACAACATGATCTAATAATACTATTAATAATTATAACGAGTCATAAAAAAATAACTACTAAATGAAAAATGATTGAACTTTTAGTTCCGCGTTTTCAATAAAAAAATAAATTTAAAGTGGAATCCGGACTTATTAAATTTTAGAGTGGAACACGGAAAATAAAACTTTTGTGTTCTTTAAAATAATTTTTTTAAAATAACACGGAAGTATTAAGTCCGGGTTTCAAATAACATAATTTAAAACCCAGACTTATTACTTTCGTGTCTCAGAGGTTTTTTTTCCATTTTTTAAGATTTTTAACTATTCTTGACAGTTAACGGAGACGTTAGCTAAATATAATAAAACGGAACAAATAATTTTGGGTAGCCTATTTTGGTTAATAATTCGATCAGTGGCTTATTTTGGTCACTTTCTTGCTACATTGGCTCATTTCGATCGCAAGTTCTATGTTTATATAATTCATGTAGATATATTTAAATAGTTGACATTTTGTATGTGAGTGTACAAAGTATCAACATATAAAATTGTTGACAATTGAAAAGATACTTCTAGGGAGTGTTTTTTTTTTTGTGGTGACTCTTAAAGAATGCAATTCCCTAATTTTTAAAAGTCAAAATAACAAAAACATGTTTTAATTGAATTATGGATAAATGACTGAATTTAATTTTTTTAACTATTGACTTGGATGATGTTAATCTTCGTATTTGTAAAGAAAGTAAACGCAAAAAAAGATTCCAAATTATAGTAAATGCTAAATTCAATTTTTTACATGAGTTGAAACAAAGCAATACGTGAATGGGTGGAAATACTAAAATAAAAATTTTACTTTAAAATAAAAAGTAAAGTATACCTGCTCAGGCGTCATTCTGTCAATCTAATCTCTCATTGGGATAATACTATGGTGTGACTCAATATCCCGATCAAACCCCCTCGTCCATCTTCTAGCATATGGGAGTAATGGGTCATAAACAACCGAGTCACTTAACCTTGGTTGTAGAGGAAGCATCCTTTCCCAACACCAAGCCTTAAAGGGACAAAATAAATTAGTTAAGTTGGCCCAAAAATAATATGTTTTACCTATAATGTAACATAAGCCACTAAATTACCTGAATGAGAGGAAGAAATCCGCATAAGTCACTCGTATCTTTGATGGATGACCGACAAAGTGACCTATATAGGTACGCTAGGACTGCGCTACCCCAACTATAGCTACCAACAACATGGATGGGATCTACAAACCATAAGAATCGTAGGCTGATGACGTCTCCCGATGTGTTTGGGAATAAAATCCCTCCCAGTATAACAAACATATATAGTCGGGCAATACGCTCAACAATCTTAACGGGAGTGTCATCTGCTATGGGATGATCCACCAACTGCTGTCTAATAAAGTCGGTAATCCGGATGCTATTCACAAAACTCCTGCCTTCAATAGGCCCATCATATCCCGTCGCTTGTCGAAGAATAACACCCCATGGTTAATTTCTCTTTCCAGCATCCTGTATATACACGGGGCAACCATCTATACGCAAGCCAAACAGGACTTGCACGTCCTGTAGCGTGATAGTGACCTCGCCAAAAGGTAGATGAAAACAGTGACTCTCAGGCCTCCATCGCTCAACCATGGCAGTCAAAAGTGAACGATCATACTGTATCCTACCGACTTTTACCACATTAAGTAATCCAGTGGTAGATAAATACTCTGTAACACGATCGGGAGGCGGGTGTGAAATAAATAACTTCCAAACCTTATCCAATCGGTCAGGCCTCATACATGATCCTATATCTATCTTTCCCTTCCAAAGCCACTCAGACCTATGATCATCCTGTATACGAAGAAGCGTACCAACTACAGGACCGGGGTTCACAACATGCTCCATTTTTAAAAGCAACCTGCACGCATATATTTATTTTATTTTTTTATTAACTTTATTCAATTGATTAAATTAAGCTTATAAAATTTTGTAAGACATTTCCTTCACAATTCAACAAAATTATAGCCACCATAGTAATAGGTTAATTATATATTTATAAGTTGAAAATTAATGAAATACTTTTTTCCTACTTGTAGGGAAAAAATAAGAGAGGAAAATCAAATACTACCTACCCTATCCCTAAAAAGGTTGAAAATTTCATCTCTTAATACCTTGTGTTGATTAATGACTTGATGTCCTCTTTTTGAATGTTAACTTAATTTTTAATCAAAGTCATGTATGTATTAGAACACAAATTCTTTATTTATTTATCCTTTTCGATCGTTATCTTGTTTTCTAATTTACTATACATTGATTCCTTGTTTCTTACTATACAATGCATATATGCAATAATACACAATTTGTCCTCGAAAAGTACTGTCAATCAAGAGATTTATTTCAAGCGATATGGGAAGGCAACAAAAAAAGAAAAATCCTAGCAAGAGAAAAATGATCAACATTTTCACTATGAAAACAACAAAAAAACAACTGAAAGAAATCAACATTCCAAAAACAAGACAAAGAAATCACCATTCCAAACACAGATTAAAAATAGAGAAAAAGAAGTGAACTTTGAATTCTACTCAAAAACAAAATTTAAATTTTTTAAACCAATTAGTCCGTACAAGTATCTAACAAGGTGATTAAATAAATGGGTACCAAATAAATCCAACGGAATAGTCACGAGGTTGAAGCAGGTGGGTTCGTTCCTTAATTTATCATTTTGTATTCATTTACTTTTTTTAATTAAATATTATTAATTTTCTAATACCTAAATGAGTTAAAATAATTAATTAGTACTAAGAGGTGAAGGAACGGATAAGATCCATCGAATCAAAGGCCGATGTGGACGGCGGGGATCGTTTTGGTCGACCAAAACGACCCACACTTATTAAAAGGGATGTGAAAATCAACACATTGGTCTACAATTCTACTACTCAAAATTAATTGTTGTAATATCTCCAAAATACAAAAATCAAGAAAATGGAAAAATCACATGAAAATGTAAAGGTATTTGGATGGGCAGCTAGAGACACTTATGGGGTTCTTTCTCCTTTCAATTTTTCAAGAAGGTACATATTAATTGTATCTTTATCATTTTCTTTTCTGATTTAAGTTATATAAACTGACAGTACGTGCAAAGACTTTTTACATGATCAATGTAGTTTAACCTATATTATTCATTAATTTTCACCAAAATTACATCTTTTTTTTAAAAGGATAATTACGGCCCTAAACACTTCAGCCAATTAGTTTATGAAACATGTACAAAGTCTATAGGTAGTGTATGTTTTATACTAAATATACATAGTATATACCTTGACAGTGTATATATTATATGTATATATTTCGGCCAATTGGGTAAACTAATTGGCCGAACAGTATATATCCGTAACTTTCTCATATACCCCAAAGACAAACACTAATGGAGGTTTGATTAATTTTGAATGGGTGAAGGGTGACTGGTGAAAAATATGTGCAGTTCAAAGTATTGTATTGTGGAATTTGTCATTCTGATCTTCATCAGTTCAAAGTCAATATTGAATGGAGCAATAGCATATATCCAATGGTACCTGGGTAAGTTTCATTTTGCTCCATCTCTTTTGCTATGCTCTTTATAAGTAATTTTCGATTTGCACCCTTAAATAGATAATTTAAGTGGAAAATGGTCGATGGGCCGGTTTATTATTCGCCAAGTTTTAAAAAGAGTATTCTTATAATTCCAATATATGTACCTCTTCTTTTGTTAAATGCAGAGGTGGAGTCAGAATTTGAATAATATATGTACCTAATTTGGGGTACTTTTTCCTTTATAACTGTTTAGACTATGACATTGTAAATTTGATCATATAACTGGGCTTCGTGATGAATGAAATCTCTCCCTAAACAGCTAGGTAAGGGGTAAGGTATGCGTACATCCTACCCCCTTTGGACCCTACTTGTGGAATTACACTAGTATGATAACATGTTATGCTAATACAATTCTTATTTAATATGTTGCAATTGTCAATTTCTCTTACAGGCATGAAATTGTTGACGTTGTAACTGAAATTGGTAGCAAAGTGGAGAAATTTAAACTTGGAGACAAAGTTGGAGTTGGATGTTTAGTAGGATCATGTCGAAAATGTGAAAATTGTGACAACGATCTTGAAAATTACTGTCGCGATCAGATAATGACATACAACGGTATTTACTCCGATGGAACCATTTTGCCCCTTTTTCAACCCTTTTCAACTAAACACAGACGCCACAAAAAGATCTCAAATAAAGAGGATTACCACTAAAATTCAAGAAACTTAATCAAAGCTACAAACAACACCATAAATACTATATATACCACAAGAATATGTATAAACACAATTATCCATATTAAACATGAATGAATTAACTCATTAACTAAACTAAACCAAACAAAAAATAAATATAAACGGAATCTGTTTTTTGTTTGGGTATTTAAAGTCATTTAAACTCAAATAAGAATAAATGTTTTTTACAATCGTACAACGGAATTCTATAATCGGAATAGAAAAACATTAATTGAACAAAAAATTTAAAAAAAAATTACCTAAACAGTGAAGTACAAGAATAACGGATCTTAAGGTTGGTAGATGCGACCCTTTTACGTCCGTCGATCTTTTCTATTGGACGATGAAGATGAATTTCAACTTGTTTTCTTGTTTGACAATGGGGGGGACCAGATTTGAGGGAAAAAACAATGAAAATGGGGTTTTCGTGGTGGAGCCGATGATGTTAATGCCTTTTCAACTAAAACGGAACAATATATTCCGTGTTCCAATATTAAAAAAAAAAAATTACATAACCCAGGACAAATTGTTCTGTGTTCCGTCTTTTTTAAAAAAAAAAAAATTAATTCACAACCCGGAATAAATAATTCCGTTTTACGTATTTTTTTTTTAAAAAAAATTACACTGAACAAATAGTTCTGTTTTACTTTAATTTTTTTTAAAAAAACAAACCCGAAACTTTTAGTTCTGTTTTGTAACCCGGAATTTTTTACTCCATTTTTTCGACTTATTCACTGTTCCCGTCAGTTAACGGGACATTAACAAAATATGACAAAACGGAATTTTTTATTCCGTGTAGCCTATTTTGGTTACAAATTAAATGAGTGGCTTATTTATGTCACTATATACTTATTGTGGCTCAAAATGGTCGCCGGTTCATGACTTAGAGAGAGGGGGCCTAATGCCTTCTGCCCTGAAATTAAAATTGTCGATGTATAAATAGAAAAGAAAAAGAATCTGGTACAGTAAAAATGGGTCCCATGTACAGTGACTGTACAGTAAAACAGTAAAAATGGGACCTATCTGTCCCCTAAACAGTAAATATACTGTGCAGTGGGTCCGGCGGCTAATCACCGCAATGGACTGGGCCTTTAGATTTTCTTTTTTCCTTGGGCTTTGTCCTTGGCCTTCATACTCTGAATGAAGGCTTCTGCACTTTCAAGATCTTCTTCTGAAATCATAGTTTCAGGTTCTGGAGGTTGAGCATCCGTAATATCATCTTCATTATTACTTCCACTGTTCATAGAGGAATCAGTCTCTATCTGCAAAAGAGAGTGAAGTAAATTTTTCTTCATTTCGTCCAAATAAGCTTGAACCATAGTTTCTTTGTCCCCTTCTTGGAACATGATCTTTCGAGCAAGCTGTCGAATGGATGGATCATCCATTTTACATTGTTCGGCAGTTGCCTCGTATTCTTGTATTTTTGATCCAATCTGATCTAGTAGAGCTTGATCATTAAGAATTTTTGTCTGCGGGTCAAATTTCATTAACCTGTCCCAAAAATTGTTGAAGAACGTGCGATATAAGCATGGGATTTGCTCATCAGTATATCCCAATTCTGGAGTCCACTTATGAATCCAGGGAATGGAGAATTCCAAAAAGAAGTAAATCTGATCAATGTGTTCGGGGAAGCAAATATGGTCTGCCCGGTATAAATTATTTAAATTGGGGGAAACAATTTTTCATTTTTGATATAAATTAAAAAATGGTTTCGGTAAAATCTTTACCATTGGGCCATGATAAGACCATCAATTTAAAAATCAATTTGAAATGGTTGTGTCAAAAATCTTTGAACAAATTTTTATAAACCAAGTATGTTTTTGTTTTGTATTATTATAATACAGGACTTTAGAAAATGATTTGATATAATCCCAATAAGTGACATTCATAGTGACATTATTGAAGCTTATCTGCCTCTCACGCATGGTAGTAATGCCCCAGTCTTCTACAGAGATAATCTGTTTAATAATAATTTTAGAGTAACTATGTTCGGGTTGCCCGACAGGAAAATGCTGAATCTCAGCACTGCCTGTTTCAGTTAAAATTGCTTCATAATATTCACGAGTCCTATAACACTCACCGGGAAAATATAATCCCTGAATTAAATATCGTTAGAAAATCTTCCATGGATCATGTTTTCGCAATATCTCAGAATTTTCGACAAGAAATATCATTTCTTGTTTAGGTACCCTTTCATAAGGTTTGAGATTATCATTCTCTTCTTTAGTAACTGAACCAAAAGAATCTTTTTGCTTTTGAGAGGCCAAATATGCCTGCATCTGTTCATATAACAGATGGTCTGCTGGAATATCATCCAGATGTATAGAATTTTTTAAGAAGGATTTATCCTTTTCCTAAATTTGAAATTTATCCTATCTTCCATTCTAATGTAATTTTTTTGAGAAAAGTAATAATTGTTAGAGTTTTTACCCTGATTTTCTTACCAATTTAAGTTTTACTTCTCTTGTAAGAAAAATAAAAGTAATACCATAATTACTTTAATTTTTCCTAAAAGTAAAATATAAAACTCTACCATACTTGGTTTATTCTTGCTTAGAGGTAAAGTTTTGGACCTCTATAAATAGAAGACCCATCTTCTCAAATCATAATACAATAGCATCCGCAATGTAGTCGTCAAAGAGTCATGCTTAGAAAGAGATTTTCTCTCGTAGCTTTTTAATGATTTCTTTATATTAGTTTTCATATTTAGGCCAATTGGTCAAACCTATTAATAATATGCTTTTTTAGTATGGTTTTCTTTGTCGTCTGAATTATCGTCTACATGATTTGTAACTATAAGCTTCCGCATGACGCCCTCTCGATTTCGAACCCAACAAGTGGTATCAAAGCCAACGATCCTATAGAGCCTATGATTCAGATTAAGGACATGCCAAGATAAAAGTTGCAACCAACTTGACAATAGTGAAGTTTTTTTGTCAAAAAAAACAACAACTACATATGGAGACAATTGTCAATCATATTTTCAACAATCATGTTGTTACATATTTGAAAATAAAGCTCACTTTTAACCCTGCAAGGGCTCCAATATTTTTAATCCGAAAGGGCTCATATACTTTTAACCCAAAAGGGCTTCATTTTTAAGCATGCAAAACAACAGTGATGAAGATTATGTGAAGAACGAAGATCATGCATGCGAAGAAGGCGAGATCAAGTTTTGTCAAGAAAATTAAGCCAAAAAGGGGACATTTGTTAAGTGTTTTTGCCCTGATTTTCTTACCAATTTAAGTTTTACTTTTCTGGCAAGGAAAATAAAAGTAATATCATAATTACTTATAATTACTTTTATTTTTTCCTTAAAGGAAAATATAAAACTATATCATATTTGGTTTATTCTTGCTCAGAGGAAAAGTTTTGGACCTCTATAAATAGACAACCCCTCTTCTCATATCATAACACTATAGCATCTATAATGTAGTCGTCAAAGAGTCATGCTTAAAGGGAGATTTTCTCTCATAGCTTTTTAATGATTTCTTTATATTAGTTTTCATAATTAGGCCAATTGGCCAAACCTATTAATAATATACTTTTTTAGTATGTTTTTCTTTGTCGTCTGAATTATCGTCTACATGATTTGCAACTATAAGCTTCCGCATGACGCCCTCTCGATTTTGAATCCAACAAGTGGTATTAGAGCCAACGATCCTATAGAGCCGATGGTTCAGATTGGGGACATGCCAAGATCAAAGTTTCAACCAACTTGGCGATAGTAAGTTTTTTTGTCAAAAAAAAACTACATGAGGAGACAATTGTCAATCATATTTTCAACAATCCTGTTGTTACATATTTGAAAATAAAGCTCACTTTTAATCCTGCAAAGGGCTCCAATATTTTTAACCCGAAAGAGCTCATACACTTTTAACCCAAAAGGGCTTCATTTTTAAGCATGCAAAACAGTAGTGATGAATATTATGTGAAGAACGAAGATCATGTATGTGAGAAGGCGAGATCAAGTTTTGTCAAGAAAATAAAGTCTAAAAGGGGAGATTTGTTAGGGAATTTGCCCTGATTTCTTACCAATTTAAGTTTTACTTTTCTTGCAAAGAAAATAAAAGTAATACCACAATTACTTTTATTTTTTCCTAAAAGGAAAATATAAAACTATACCATATTTGGTTTATTCTTGCTTAGAAGAAAAGTTTTGAACCTTTATAAATAGAAGACCCATCTTCTCATATCATAACACAATAGCATCCACAATATAGTCATCAAAGAGTCTTGCTTACAGGGAGATTTTCCCTCACAGCTGTTTAATGATTACTTTATATTAGTTTTCATATTTAGGCAAACGACCAAACCTATTAATAATATGCTTTTTAAGTATGTTTTTCTTTGTCGTTTGAATTATCGTCTACATGATTTGCAACTATAAGCTTCCGCATGACACCCTCTCGATTTCGAACCCAATAAATGGTATCAGAGCCAACGATCCTATAAAGCCGATGATTCAGATTCAGGACATGCCAAGATCAAAGTTGCAACCAACTTGGTGATAGTGAAGTTTTTTTGTCAAAAAAAAAAAAACCTACATGTGGAGACAATTGTCAATCATATTTTCAACAATCCTGTTGTTACATATTTGAAAATAAGGCTCACTTTTAACCCTGCAAAGGGCTTCAATATTTTTAACCCGAAAGGGCTCATATACTTTTAACCCAAAAGGGGTCATATACTTTTAACCCAAAAGGGCTCCATTTTTAAGCATGCAAAACAACAGTGATGAAGATTATGTGAAGAACGAAGATCATGCATGGGAAGAAGGCGAGATCAAGTTTTGTCAAGAAAATCAAGCCAAAAAGGAGACATTTGTTAAGGGTTTCTGCCCTGATTTTCTTACTAATTTAAGTTTTACTTTTCTGGTAAGGAAAATAAAAATAATACCATAATTACTTTTATTTTTTACTAAAAGAAAAATATAAAATTTTACCATATTTGGTTTATTCTTGCTTAGAGGAAAAGTTTTGGACCTCTATAAATAGAAGACCCCTCTTCTTATATCATAATACAATAACATCCACAATGTAGTCGTCAAAGAGTCATGCTTAGAGAGAGATTTTTTCTCATAGCTTTTTAATGATTTCTTTATATTAGTTTTCATATTTAGGCCAATTGGCCAAACCTATTAATAATATGCTTTTTTAGTATGGTGTTCTTTGTCGTCTGAATTATCGTTTACATGATTTGCAACTATAAGCTTCCGCATGACGCCCTCTCGATTTCGAACCGAACAAGTGGTATCAGAGTCAACGATCCTATAGAGCCGATTATTCAGATTAAGGACATGCCAAGATAAAAGTTGCAACCAACTTGACAATAGTGAAGTTTTTTTGTCAAACACAACAACAACAACTACATATGGAGACAATTGTCAATCATATTTTCAACAATCCTGTTGTTACATATTTGAAAATAAAGCTCACTTTTAACCCTGCAAAGTGCTCCAATATTTTTAACCCGAAAGAGCTCATATACTTTAATCCAAAAGGGCTCCATTTTTAAGCATGCAAAACAACAGTGATGAATATTATGTGAAGAACGAAGATCATGCATGCGAAGAAGGCGAGATCAAGTTTTGTCAAGAAAATTAAGCCAAAAAGGGGACATTTGTTAAGTGTTTTTGCCCTGATTTTCTTACCAATTTAAGTTTTAATTTTCTTGCAAGGAAAATAAAAATAATATCATAATTACTTTTATTTTTTCCTAAAAAAAAAATATAAAACTTTACCATATTTGGTTTATTCTTGCTTAGAGGAAAAGTTTTGGACCTCTATAAATAGAAGACCTCTTTTCTCATATCATAATACAATAGCATCCACAATGTAGTCGTCAAAGAGTCTTGCTTAGAGAGAGATTTTCTCTCGTAGATTTTTAATGATTTCTTCATATTAGTTTTCATATTTAGGCCAGTTGGTCAAACCTATTAATAATACGCTTTTTTAGTATGGTTTTCTTTGTCGTCTGAATTATCGTCTACATGATTTGCAACTATAAGCTTCCGCATGACGCCCTGTCAATTTCAAACCCAACAAGTGGTATCAGAGCCAACGATCCTATAGAGCCGATGATTCAGATTCAGGACATTCCAAGATCAAAGTTGCAACCAACTTGGCGATAGTGAAGTTTTTTTGTCAAAAAACAACTACATGTGGAGACAATTATCAATCATATTTTCAACAATCCTGTTGTTACATATTTGAAAATAAGGCTCACTTTTAACCCTGCAAAGGGCTCCAATATTTTTAACCCGAAAGGGCTCATATACTTTTAAACCCAAAAGGGCTCCATTTTTAAGCATGCATAACAACAGTGATGAAGATTATGTGAAGAAGGAAGATCATGCATGCGAAGAAGGCGAGATCAAGTTTTGTCAAGAAAATCAAGGCAAAAAGGGGACATTTGTTAAGGGTTTTTGCCCTGATTTTCTTACCAATTTAAGTTTTACTTTTCTTGCTAGGAAAATAAAAGTAATACCATAATTACTTTTATTTTTTCCTTAAAGAAAAATATAAAACTCTACCATATTTGGTTTTATTCTTGCTTAGGGGAAAAATTTTGGACCTCTATAAATAGAAGACCCCTCTTATCATATCATAACACAATAGCATCCACAATGTAGTCGTCAAAGAGTCTTGCTGATAGGGAGATTTTCTCTCATAGCTTTTTGATGATTTCTTTATATTAGTTTTCATATTTAGGCCAATTGGCCAAACCTATTAATAATATGCTTTTTTAGTATGTTTTTCTTTGTCGTCTGAATTAACGTCTACATGATTTGCAATTATAAGCTTCTGCATGACGCCCTCTCGATTTTGAACCTAACAATAACAACCCATCTTCTGGCAACAATTTTTTTAGGTTTTAAAATCAGACAAATAAAATTGAAAAAGAAGAGTTATATTAACTGTAGGTAACTTCTCAAAGTAAAATAGAATATTTGAAGTTAAAGAAGTTGAAATGAAAAATTATATTTTGCTTTGTAGTGTATTTGTGTGTGCACGTATTGTGGATGAGAGGTGAGAAAGTTGGGAATAGGAAGTTAGAACGTGAGAGCAGGAGTGGATTTGGGAAGTTGGTTTGCAGTTTTTTTTAATAGGTTATAAAATATCACTTTCTTACATATTAAAACCTAAATCATAAGAAAATATATTTTTTCCTTATGAAAAATGTTAGAAAACTTACATTCTAAAATGTAACTCCAAATAAAATAATGTAAAACTTGTTGTTCGGTAAAAAAGTAATTGTGCACACAACATCCTCAAATTTTTTTACTATTCAATATTGTTTAATTTTTTGATATATCTTTTAAATTCAAACTAGTATACGTACCCGCGCAATGCGCTGATAATATTAAAGTATTAATTCTAATCATTTCATATTAGAATATCTCGATCGAATATATTAAATCATATTACCTTAAAAGAAAGTTCAACTATTATATTATTTCTCAATGAAATGTGAAAAAAAATAAAATTATACCCTTCCTCCACCCCTACCCCATCTCCACCTCCATCTCCACCCCCACCCCACCCACCCTCAAATTTCTTTAAAAAAAAAATAAAATTACTCCACCCTTCCACCCCCACCCACCCCTCCCCCACTCCAATCCCCGCCACCTCTAATCAAATCTATATGAAAAAACAATCCCCCCACCTCTAATCAAATCTATATGAAAAAACAATCATGTAATTATAAAAAAAGTTTTATGTTTCATATTGTTTTTATTATACTATTCACAATTTAAAGATATTAAGTAGATTGTTAATATCTCCCTCCCCCCTCCACACACACATCTCTAACCAAATCTATGTCAGTAAAAATAATCATGTAAAAGAAGCTAAACTTTTACATTTCATGTTTTTCTTTATTATATTTTTTAGTGCTATAATTTATAGCTTTTAAATTGTCAAAAATAATTTAAATTTTTATTCTATTGTCTCCCCATCTCTTCATTCTAAAATTTATAAATATATATGTGTTATCTAATTACATTCATTATATTCTCAAAATTATTTCAAATTCCCCCCTCCCCCTCCCCCAATCCCATCTCTCCCCCACCCCCACCCCTCAATTTTTTTTAAAAAAAATAATCTATTCCCCTCCACCCCACCCCAATCCCTCCACCTCTAATCAAATTTATATGAAAAAACAATCATGTAATTGTAAAAAAAATTTTATATTTCATATTTTTTTAAGTTATATTATTCACAATTTAAAGATATTAAGTAGATTGTTAATATCCTCCTCCCCCACCTCTTATACCTCTTACACCTCTAATCAAATCTATATGAGTAAAAACAATCATGTAAAAAAAGAGCTTTTATATTTCATGTTTTTCTTTATTATATTATTAATTACAATTTATAGATTTCAGATTATCAAAAATAATTTAAATTTTTATTCTACTGTCCCCCCATCTCTTCCATCTAAAATTTATAAATATATATGTATTATCTAATTACGTTCATTATATTCTCAAAATTAGTTCAAATTCCCTCCACCCCCACTCCAATCCTTGGTGTACCTCTTTTTCTACTCTATTTTAATTACATTACTTCTTTTTTTTTAATTTGATTTTGATTAAATTATTTTTTATGTTACACGCATAAGGAGTTGAGTTTTTTTTCTCTCTTATCTCAAAATATAGAAGTTAGAATAGATAAGTTTTGCTATACATAACAAAATAAATGAAATATAGATTAGAAAAAGACTCCAAAATAATCTAATTTGTTAAAAGTAGTTATAATTTAAAATTTAAGTTAAATACTTTCACACCATCGAAATATAATTTATCTCATATTCTATGATTTATCTTCGTGTTCTATATTTTCTTTTTTATATAATGAAACTAAAAGAAGTCCAAAATTGAAAAAAGTTTATACATAAATGTAAATTTGCAAGTAAAATTAAAAGAGGATTAATAAATTAAAATATCTAAATGTCATCTATAAATCTGTTTTATAATCCTCCTAAAAAAATAAATATGTGAATGTGATATTAGATACAGTAATCAGACAATTATAAATTGCATACAATTGAATTAAATAAGAAAAACTATGAAATCAAACAACATTAAAAAGAAGAACAATAATATCAAATACACATTTTAAAAAAATTAAGCTTGTCAACTACACCAACAAAACTCCTACTTCAGCCGTTATCGATTATTCTCTTCTGTATATTCTTCTTTATCTCTTCTGCAAGTCAACAATAGCAACAAAATTATCACTTAAAAAATAAGAATAAATCTCAAGAACACTTCTTCATAAATTAAATAATAGAAATATTATTAATTTGAAACTAGTTTACCGATGAATCTTTTATTTATCAAAGTCATTGTTTCAATCACTACCGATTCCTTTTTCTCCTTATCTTCTTAGAGTTGTTACCATTTGTAGTGAAGGCAAAGACCCGTGAGAGTAGATAGAGATAACATCAAAGGCCGTGGACTTGTTCCTCTTCGTTTACGTTAATAGAGGACGATAAAGATGGAAAAATCATATTGTTCCTGCATATAAAAAAAGAAAAATGTTAAATCAAAAATATTTTTTTTATAAAATGAAGAATGCAATAAACAAATTCACCAGTAAAGCTAATGATGCAGGAGTATATATAAGAGATACTAAGAAGCTAGAGCCATTCCAATTCAAATTTTATTTAAATTCGAATTTCAAATATCATATTAATTTGTTAAAAGAAGATTAGTTTGTTATTCTTTCTTATCCTTAATTTTTTCAAATATGATGTATATTTACCTCATAATTTATATATTTGAATTGAGATAAATATTTGAAACCAATGAGATAATAAATATAATAATAATTATTATTTTTATTATTATTATTACTACTACTACTACTACTATTATAAACATTTTCGATAAAATAAGGGTTCAATAATAATTAGTTACCTGGTATAAGATTCAAAAGAGTCCAATTAGAACTTTTTTTATTACTATCTACTACTATTAATACGTACCTACTACTTTTTTTAAAAAAAAATTATTATCATTATAGTTTTTATCTTTCATTTAATATTTAATCAAATGTATTTCAAATGTAATATATTACTACTATCACTACAACTACTATTAGTATGTACTACTACGACTACTACTGCTGTTATAAATTATTATTATTATTATTATTAGTTGTTGTTGTTGTACTATGTATTCAAATATAATATATTACTACTACAAAATCAAATATACAGTCTAAAGATTAATTCAAATAACTTTATTTTTTAATTGGTTAAGTTGGATAAGATCAATTCAAATTTCAAAATCATGTTATCTTTTATGTTAATAATTTATTAAAATTACAATGAGAAATTATTATTATTATTACTACTATTACTACACATACTACGTACTACTTCTACTACTGTTATTTATTATTATTATTATTTATATTATTATTATTATTATTATTATTATTACATTTTTATCTTTTATTTAATATTTAAACAAATTATATTCAAATATGTTTTATAAGATCTAAATTTTAAAAGAGATAAGTTTATGAAAGAGTAAAAGTCTATCTAGAACTCTTCAACCATGAGTTTCTATTTTTAAGCTAATGAAAAAAAAAATCATAAAGGATAATGTATTTCAAATTCAATATTTAATATCCTTTAATTCAAATTTTTTATTACAATACTATTAACCTTTGTCCTAAAAATGCCACATGGCTTATCAATAGCTTGCCAATTATCTTTTTCTGGTGCTTCTACTTTTGCTTATATATATATATATACTAGTATACGTATCCGCGCAATGCGCAGATGATATTGAAATATTATTTCTAATTGTTTCATATTGGAATGTCTCCTTTGAGCATGTTAAATCATATTACCTTAAAAATATTCAAATATCATATTATTGCTCAATGAAATATGAAAAAAATAAAATTATACCCCTACCCCCCCTCCACCTCCATCCCCCCCCCCTCCCCAAACACACACACACCCCTCCCCCAATCCCCCCCCCCCCCACCTTTAATCAAATCTATACTAAAAACAATCATGTAATTGTAAAAAAAAAAAAAAAATTATGTTTCATATATTTTTATATTATTCAAAATTTAAAGATATTAGATTGTTAATATCCAACCCCAACCCCCACCTCCCAACCCCTTCCCTCACCTCTAATAAAATCTTATATGAGTAAAAATAATATGTAATTGCAAAAAAGATTTTACGTTTCATATTTTTCTGTATTATATTGTTTATAATTTAAAGATTTCAAATTGTCAAAAATAATTTAAAATTTTATTTCACTGTTCCTTCATTTCTTCTGTTTCAAGTTTATAAATGTGTATTATTGTAACGACCCATTTCGTCGTTACTAAATTATTCATGATAAATTCATGAAAATTCTTAATTGTCATTCCTCAATATTAACTTGAGTCTAAAATAGTCATCATTTTATTCATTGTGTCACCTCAAGCTTTTAGGCGAAGATTTTAGCCTTTGATGTGTCTGAATAGACTCAAGCCCGATGAATTTAATTATTCATGAGTACTACTATCAATCCTTTAATTTGGAAGTTCCTTAGATATGAATTAAGGTCGTACAATATCCCTAGCACAAAGTTAAGTTGAAAATATTTTTAACCGATAGAGTTTCAATATGGGTTTCTACTAGGGACAACTTCAAATGATCATATCTCCTATAATATAAGGATTTAGGTGGCCCAATACCCACCAAATCAAAGATCTCTGAGTTTTCTTTCCAACGCAATACACCGTTTGTCAATCCGAGTTCAGAGTAAAAAGTTATGACCATTTTACCAAATACTGTCCGGGCTGAAACAGAAATTTCTCTGTAGCGAGAATTCTGGTATTTAAATAAGTTTTAGCCGATTTTCAAGTCCAAAACCACAAAACTTCATTCCCCAACCCTAGAGAGGTGATTTCCCAAGGTAAGTTTTTCCATCATCTTCTTCATCTTTTAATCCTTTAACATCCTAGAATCATTAGAAAGACCTTCAATGGTGAAATTTTGGGTTAGAACCTTTAATAGTGGATTTTTGGGGAAAAATTATCGGTGTTCTTAATATCACCTAGATCTATTTCTAGATTATAAATTAATAATTTCTAGCATGAACTTGGTAAACTAGATTATGCATTTTGTTGGTTGGAAATCTTGAATTCCATAAAGATGAGACCTTTAGCACAAAAATTCCATTAATGGAGATGGGTTAAGCTTGAAAGAATTAGTTAATGGTTAATTGACCTTGGAGAATGATATAGACCTTGAATTAGGATAGAATTAGTGGATTTGAATTCCCAAAGATATTTATTTGAAGAGTAATTGGTTAATTACTCTTATGATTACTTGATTTTTAGATGATTGATCATTCCAAAGCACGAAGAAAGGGAAGGAGCATCCTTGATATGACTTGTTGCTTCAAAAAGCATGGCGTCCAGGTAGACTAGGTTAATGAGTAGAAGACTGTGTTACTTCATATCTTCATAATTTAGAATTGATAGGAGAAAACATGTCTAGGCCTGCAGACATGAAGTTAAGGTGGATAAAGACATAAGAACTTTACTTTAATCCCGAAAACTATGTTATTGATTGATTATGTGATATTTATTATATTATGTGTTATGTGCCCGGAAGGGGATTGTTGTGAATGAAGTATGTGGACATGATGTTTCTTAGTTTTTCTAGCGATGAACCTAATTGAGTTATAAAGGTAATAAGTTGCATATTGTGCCATGATAATGGTGAGGCCTAAGGGATAGATGACTTGAATCATTGTGAGCATTGTATTATGCGGAGAGAGGTAGAGAATAATGATAGGCTTGAATGTGCTAGTTATGGATGGTGGTATTAGAACCCAAGTTGTGGTATTTGAGGAGGTAGTGATAATTGAATAATCAATGAGTAATGATGACTCCAATAGTGACTTGTATGCTTAAGTGTTGCATTGTGATTTATTTTATGACATTCTTGATTTGGTATTGATAAACATACTTTATCTATTGGATGCCCATGAGAGGCTAAATTGGTGATAATGATGATTGTTGACACCCAATTTTGACCTCCCGATATTCCTCACAGGCTGTTATCTTATCAAAATATTAGTTTTAAATTTTTAATTATTATTTTGGTATCGAATGAATTCTGACATTTCATATTCATGATTTAACGGTATACAATTTATTTTTAGCATTTAATTTTACATTCTTATATAATATATAATTTACTAATTTAAATATAATATTTTTATATAATTTGGTAAATATTTATTAAATTATTTCCGCAAATATGCATACTCATAATTTATAAACATGCAGTCTATTATTATTATTATTATTATTATTATTATTATTATTATTATAGCATTTCTTAAAATGTCGTATTCATAATTTATAGAAGCCTAAATTATTTCAAGCTATTATTATCGTCAATCACAAATAATATATTATGACATCGATTTATTTTTGTTAGTATTTTATTATATATTTACTAAGTTATTAGGGTATTTACAAAATAGCTGCCTAATTAAAATCCAATTTCTCTAATTTATTTAATTTCTAGCCTAATTCTACCTACTTTGTGTCAATCCTAGCCTAAATTGAGTCTAATTTGACTCAATTTTAAATCCCTAATCAACTCCAATCGAACCCAATTTAAATAACCTAATTTTTTGCCCTTTTTGTAAATTTTTGATCCCAGCCGTTGATCAAAATTGATCCAATGGCTGAGATTAACTCTCCACTTTCTTTCCCTTTTAACCAAATAAACCCCCAAATCCCCTAAACCTAATCTATTTTCCACACCACCAGCCGCCCAACTCTCTGTCTCTCCTTCGCTCGATTTTTCTCTCCTCTCTCAACCTCTATGCTGTCGGTGGCCACCACTCGTCGGTGGACATACGCCGCCTCTCCCCTTCTCTCTCTTCTCTCCTGATCTCCCTCTCACCACCACTGCACCAGAAAACCCCAAAACCAGCCGCACACCCCTTGGCTCTCTCTCCCCAATCTCCCTCGTCTCTCAGACCTCCACGCCGGCGCCGAACTCATCCATCTCCACCGGCCAGTAAAACCCCATCGGTGAACCACCAAGAGCTCCCCACAGCCGACACCAACCAACCACACCCTCAACCCCTCTCTCTTTCGCACCAGCCATCGCGGAACCGCTCCGGTGAGGCTACCGACGACCTCCAAACCCGACCGAAAAACCTTCAACCCACCGCCTCCCTTCTCTCTTGCTGACGTCTCTCTCATCTTCTTCAACTAGCCTACGCCACCATTGTCAATCTATGCTCCGATCAAATTCCGCCGGAGAAAGGTTGAACTCTCATGATGGGTGCTTAAAAATCCACTCCAGGTTTAATTTTTTTTTGTGTGTGTCCAAATTTCAATTCTTTCTATCCCTCTTTTGTTTTAATTTTGACAGTTTTTAGATATGAAATTAATGAAGATTGATTGATATTTTTGGTCTGATTCGTTGAGATGTGTGTTTGTTAATATGCTTAGACTATCATATGTTGAAAGCCCCAATTTTATTAACCTTGATTACCCTAGATTTTCCTAAATTTGAAATTGATTTTCATAATCTTTTTATCATGTTTGCTAGTTGAGAATTTGGTGCAATAAGCATGATATTCTACTGTGCAACCGAAATTTCTTGGAATTCTTGATACTTGTTTACTGTCATTTGAGGTCGTATAGCTTTGAAATGATTTATTCACCAACTCTAGCAAATTTGATTTACTGGATTGAATTATTCGCATGACTATATTGACTATAGACGTATAAACGACCTAGTGTTCGACTCTTTTGGTAAACTTTGATTCTACCCATCTCGACATATATCTACTCCCTTTAAATAATTCTTCTTTAATTATGGTATATGTGACTAAATTAATTAACTACAGTTTGACTGATATGTATATTTTAATTGCTTTCCTTTGTCATATTTTTAGGACAGCTTTAGTATCTGATTTTATATGGTAAACTCCACATGATATCATGCCCAATATTTTGGTGATTCTAGCTCGATTTTGTCTTAATTAATATGATTTTCTCTTTATTGACTGATGACTTTTGAATATTTGTTTACTTTTTGGCTAATTCTTAATTATGGTAATCAAGCATGATTTTTACCCTTAATTGATTATTGAAAATATTTCTTTTCCTTTTTAATCCCCTGAATTAATTTTCTGAATATTCCCATCTCTTTAATTCGGGACCACTCTTGGCCTATAAAAAGGACCCCCCCCCCTCTTTCATTCATGGGGAGACTTTTATCATCATATATTCCCTCTACACTTAAAAAATATTTCACTGCTTTTGGTCTTGAGAGATTGCTTTGGATTATTATCACTGGTTCTCACTTTGGAAGTACGGGTTCCTGTTTGGGTTTTATTATTACCAACTGGTTAGTTTTCTCTAACGATGCATTCATTCCTTTCGTGCTAAGCTTGTGTGATTATGATCTTGTTTGATTTATTTTTGCAATTAAGTGTTTTCCTATTGTGGTGTTATGTATGTGAATCTGAAACGACCTTTGTGCATCTCATAACCCCTTTGGTGTGAGCCTACTTGGGATCCTTGAGATCCTTAGGATCTCGACAGCACCAAGGGTTGGTTATGGGATGTCAAAGGTATGTTTTGGATCCTAGGAGTGTTTTGGTGTCTTTGTTCATGTTCAACAGGTTGAAGGCGAGAATTTGGATAAGACAAAGAGTTGCCAGGGATTTGGGAGTAGTAGGGGTTGTCCAACCTAACCCCTTTCGATTTTCTTTTATCTTTTTATTCATTGGGTCTGTAATAATTTGTATAAACTCTATGTCATAATAAAAGAATTATGGGAACTGCTTAGAGGGGCGGGGATTATGTGATTGGAGTATTTTTAGATATCATGCCTATAGGATTTGACATGTTAATTAATTAGGCAAACCTTCTAGGATTATCCAGTTAATTGCCTTATCACCTAGAAATCATGTTCTAGGATCGCGTAAACAATTTCAAGTATGTCTTAATAAATAATTTAATTTTTAGTATGTTTAATTTAATTTTCAGCATGTTTAAATTAATCTCCAGCCTATTTAAATTTATTTTCAGCATATTTAGACTAATTTCCAGCATAATTTAAACCATTTTTCAGCAATAAAAATTAATTTCTAGCATTTTCCAGCAAGTATTAATTAATTTACAGCATTTTAAAACTAATTTTCAGCATATAAACCTAATTCTCAGCATCTAAAAAATTAATTTCAGCAAGTTAAATCAATTTCCAGCATTTTCTAATCAATTCCCTGCAAATCTAAATTAGTTTTCGGTTTCTTGAACCTATTTTCTTGCATATGTAATTATGTTCCAGCATTTCCTAAATTAACTTACAACCTTGCAACAATTTCCCGCATATTTAAACTTAGTTCCTTGCATATTTAAATTAAATTTCCTGCACAATTAAATTCATTTTCTGCACGTTAAGTTATTTTCCTGCGTATTTAAATTAAAGTTTCTGCACAATTAAATTAGTTTTTCCGCATATTAAGTTAATTTCCTGCATATTTAGATTAAAATTCCTGCACAATTAAGTTAAGTTCCTGCATTTTTACATTAATTTCCTGAATGTTTAACTAATTTTTTTAAATCAATTTTCAGCATACTTAAGTTAATTCCCAATTAATTTGAATAAATTTTCTGCATATTTAAATTAATTTTCAGCATCCTTAATTTAATATCTAGCACTTTAATTTGATTCCCGGCACATTGATTAATACGTCTCGCCTAGAAATCATGCCTATAGGTCTTAATCATGTAAAACAAATAATTATTTTTTAAGCATGCCATCACCTAATTAACTTTAATTAATCAAGAGGCTTATTTGAAACCGTTACGTGCTACTTATAAGTCCTATTTGTTTTGTATGACTCGAGTCTAATTAGGCAGCCTAGCCTTTTCTTGTCTAGAACCAAATCCCAAAACAGTAAGTCCCACGCCTCTTGGACATTAAGTTGGGACGGGTAGACATTTTAGGAAACGTTAGTTTTATCATTTTCTTTAGAACGTCTTTAAGACTAATAATCAAACTAGGTGGGGTAGGTAGAGAATCGGAAATGATGAAAGTTGACCTGAGCTGAATATGACAATACGATATGCGACATTTTTATCCGTTAATAAGCCGGGCGCTGATCCGAATAAGCTAAAATTAACTCCTTGTATAAAATCTTTTCTAAATCGGTTTTTTTTTATCTTATTTTGAATGTTCAATTATTTGGGGTAGTTTAGGTTCGTTATTATTTAAATAAATCTTTCGGTTATATTAATTGTGTCCTTCTCTCTTCTTGCTTATCTGATATTTTATTTTCCTTTCCATATATATTTTTTCTAATGTGTATTATTAGGTTTATATTAATTAGATAAATAACTATTTTCCTGTTTAAACACTTAGTTACTATTAAGTTAATAAAAATAGTTGACCTTTGTTTATCACATAAAATCCCCCCACGTAATATATGAATTCGGCCGGGACCCACATTTGTGGACCTCGAAAGGTGCCTAACACCTTCCTTTCGAGGTAACTTGAACCCTTACCCGAATCTCTGATTGACATAGACTAATAAATTAAAATAAGTTCGTAATTAGTCTAGAATGGTGTCCTAACGCACCTTAATTCGTTAGGTGGCGACTCTTCACTCTTTAAATCCCAAAAAGAGTTTGTCACGTCGAATTCCGCTTTTCGCGAGAAAAATGGGGCGCGACAGCATGGCGACTCCGTTGGGGATACTTAGGTTCTAACCATTACGAGTTTATGTGTTATGTAGGATTTTCGTTTTTAATTATTTTGAGTTGTTTCGACTTTTCTGACTATGGATGTTAATTTTATTGCATCATCAGCTTTCTTAAATAATTATTTTTGCATTTCTAATTTATTAATTAGAAAGCATGTCAATCCTCTTCCCTTTTCCTATTTCATTTGTCTTTTCATGTCCCTCCACTCTCCTTTTCCCTTTTAATTCATTACTTGTTATTTTTGTCTCCCTCATGTCCCTTTAATTATGTATTTGTTAATTTTATTTAGTTTCATTATTATATTGATCAACATGTTACTGCTTTCTACTATGTGTTATGTGTTACTGCTTTATATACAAATGGCATTTCGCTCATATTTTCCTCTACTTGGAACCTCTTTTATTTTTTTTAAGAACGATTGCGTGGTTGCACGGACGTTCGTATTCTAAAAACACCTTTTGGGAAATGCCTCATGGATCGGTCGATCAGCGGTGCGTCGACAGTCATGAGCTTTCCCACTCTCAAGTTGTCCACTTGAGGGAACCGTGTCATGAAACTATTCTTGTTCTTTAGATCGTGGTTGCGTGTTCTTTTACTAAGGAATATGCATCTCATTTAGGCTGAAATGCCTTGGCACCCTTGATGCGTTGAATGTTAATTAGTGAAACTAGTCCCAAGTCCAAAGGGGTTCACAACCCCAAAAGGGCGCATAATCTTATTTGCTATGTGTTAAAATTCTATGCATGTGTTACTATCTTACCTACTTTGTTATTTTTTTAGTTTTTTCCTTACTCTTAGAATTCACGTCTTGCTATTTTTACCCTTGTTCCTTTAGGCCCGAATCATACCATCTTAGGGTTTAGTGTCGAAACTCTCTTTCAACTTATCTTCATGGCTTGATCTTGTCCTCCAAGATATCTTTTAGCACACTAATCATCTCTTGGTTTGATCTATTCCTCGATAGGGGGTTCTAGATTATTATACCCTTTTAGGGTAACTCATTATTTTAGGATATTCTTACTTAACACCTTCAATATTGACATGACATTGTCTTCACCGTAACTCTTGACAATTAATGTTTTCATATTCATGCCATACTCTGATTTTTCCAACCTCTAAGTCATATAGAGCTCTCAACTATTCATTTCAGCATAACTCAAATGTCTTACTCTATGACATTACTCATAGACATTCTATTGTCATGCGTTTTTACTAATCATAAGTCCTTTCTTCTAAGGTTGACAAAAGTTGAACATCAGAAATGGCTAGTCAAGCAATGTTTATCAACCTTGTCAACAGTGAAGATAAGCGTAGGAGTTTGGGTTTACACCAAAACGAGCTTACTCTTTTTGAGTTGAGCATCATAAGTATGGAAAGAAAAATTGAGAGAATCAGAGGAGTAATGGCTAATCTTCGATGTTCAGCTGATATGTCACAAGGCTTCCCAAAGCCATTATTCGAAACTGACTTCATTGCTCCCATCGGCACTATGGTGTCTCCTATATTGACGACCTCACCTATGCCTAATGGTGACGCACAAGTATCTCCGAATTTGTATTCAGTCGCACTGTAAAAAGCACTCAATGGTTTGACAGAGATCGGCAAAGAAAAGGAAACAGAAGGAAAGATTTCTAACCATAAGGCTGGGTCATCTCAACAGCTTGAGATGGATAAGTTATCCAAATCAGGAGAAGAAAATAAGGATAGAGTTGGGGACTTGAACTTTTCGTTATACGATGGGTCTGGCGATCCTCATTCCCATTTGAAAGCGTATCTGGATGAGCTAGCAGTTATAGAGAAAAGTGATGGTCTTAAGATGAAACTTTTCATCAGTTCACTTACAGGTCTAGCATTGATGTGGTATGCAAAGAAGGATTCAAGCAAGTGGGTTTCTTGGGATAATTTAGCAAGTGATTTTATTGGGCGGTTCGACAATAGGCTGAAAAGGAAGTTCATAGGTGAAACTCTAGTACATGACAAAGTTTGTTTGGTTGAGCCACAATTCAGGAATAAGGGAAAGGCAATTTTCAATGAGGCATCAAAGGCTCCAAAGCCCGAAGTGAGCAAATCCCAAGTTATGACTCTCTTAGACGAACCACCGTCGATCACTTTTGAAATGTTGAGGTCACATGGTATCTTTTAGCCTAAGCTTATTGAATCTTATTTCCCTCCAAGTCCTTTCTTTGATCCCAAAAAGCATTGTGCCTTCCATTCTGGCATTCCTGGTCATGATACGAATGAATCCCGCCAGTTGAAAGGAGAACTACAAAATTTGATAAGCGATGGGAGGATAGTAAAGAAAAATCGCCCTCAATTGATATGGTATCCATCTCCAGATCTCACTCCAACACCAAATTATGCCTATTATCCCCAATCCTCCACAAAACCTCAAACTGTTTGGTACCCACCTCCATTCATTGCTCCAACATCAAAATACATTCCCGTGTTTTATCCAAATCCACCAACAAATCAATGATCCAATCAGTCTGCCAGACCTCGAGCTAAGTTTCAGAAAAATTCACCAAGATAGTATACTCCGTTGGCTGAACCCATAGCCCAACTTTATGAGAGATTAAAGGTTATTGGCTATATTGCTCCAGTTCTTGCAATTGTAATGAGCACATGTGCGAAATGGCTCGATCACTCCAAAATTTGTGCTTATCATTCAGGGATGAAAGGGCACACCACAGAGGAATGTCGAACTTTGAAAGACAGAATTCAAGCGATGATTGATACCAAGGTGATAATCGTGATAGGGACAAATCTTGATGTTGATTAATTTCCTAAACACGACTTGCACCTGTTTGGCATTGATGAAGAGGATATCCTATTGTTTCTCCACTCCGGGCTCCTTAGCACTTGAATTACTTTAAGCTTTACATACTTGGAATAATATGGAGTTTCTGTTATGCTTTCCCTTTATGTATTTGGAACTACGTTTGACCTGATTCCCCTATAAGAGGGATACGTAGGCGCTCATTTAATGGGTTTGGTCTCATTATAATAAAATTTTCTTTCCCGCTATTTTATCATTTTGTATGAAGTTGGAAGGATTAACAACGATATCAATCACAAAGGATTTTTCAAAAATCAACAGTTATGATGTTCAACATGAGTCGACTTTGTTCATTCCCCTAGCTTTCTTATTTTCTTTACAACTACAATTTCAAATTCAACATCATGTTAATCTCTCCAAAGCGTAAGTTCTTTCACTAGCGTCTGTCTCGTGCGCCCAAATCTCTACGCTTAGATCACTTATTTAGTCATAGTCTTCATCCTGGAATGTCTTCTATTTATATTGTTTTAAACTTATTTGTGATATGTGGTAACTTTTGTTTGACTTATTTATTTTGTTTAAGGGTTGTCTGGCATTTGAAAATCGACTCGATTGACAATCTGTGAATATGACAAATATGCTCAATATCCAGAAAGATCCGATTCTTCTTCCTTCTCGTCCAATACAAACCCCTGTTTGGACTGTAGCTCCTTATTCTCGCCTTACTCATACACCCCCTCAACAGTTGCCTTCAACACACACCACTCTTGGAAATGATAGAGTCGATTTAGAGGCACGGCAACAAAAGAATCATGACTTAGAAAAGAGGTTGGATGAAAATCTACGCTCCAAAGGTATTCATGACTTGAGGTATGAGAAACTATGTCTACATCCAAGGGTTGAGTTACCTCCAGGATACAAAGTCCCAAAGTTCAACATGTTTGATGGGCATGGAGACCCAATCACACATCTAAAGGACTATTGCGGCAGATTAGTTGGCATAGGGCATAATGAGGCTCTCCTAATGAGATTGTTTATTCAAAGTTTGTTAGGAATAGCACTCACTTGGTTCGCCAAACAATACTTTGACAAATGGTGTACATGGGAAGACATGGCTCAAGACTTCGTGGGGCAATATAAGTTTAACCTCACAGTTGATCCGACAATGTGGGATTTGCTCGAAGTAAAGAGAATGACTCACGAATCTTTTGAGGAATATGCAATCCGATGGAGATGGGAAGCTTCTAAGATACGTCCTTCTGTGCCTAAAGAAGAGTTGGTCCAAACTTTCATCAAGTCGCTAGATGGAATATACTACCAAAACTTGTGCTTCCTAAGCAGTCACAGTTTCGATAGTCTGATTTCAATCTGAAAAAAGCTAGAATATGGTATCCGAACAGGGAGAATTATTGATGTGTCTGCAATGCAAACCACTTTCCAAGCGTCAAAGAGTCCATCTGAGGAAGAGGAAGAGGATTTATCACCTCAGATGCAATGCTATCAAAATAATGAAGAAGCCATTGTTGTGTTTGAATCCCGACATGAGTATCTCGAACACTATGACTCACAAGATTCTCAATGCGAGGCTTATCAGATTCAACCCTACTCTTTTCAGCAAAATTGTCAAGATGAGGTGTACCATACACAATCCGAATTTCAACATCAGTCTTATCCAGTGGGAGGTAATTTTTATCAACCAAAGAGAATGAAGCCTCGTACTTTTACTCCTTTGACTGAGCCATTGGCGAGCATATTTGAAAGATTGAGGGTCCAAGGTATTGTGCAACCAAGAAGAGGATGGATTTCTAAGTATCCATCTTCTAACTTTGACCCATCCAAAAATTGTACTTATCATTCAAATATCCAAGGCCATGATATTGAGAAATGTTCAGCACTAAGGCATAAAATTCAGAATCTGATTGAAAAAGGGGAGATAAAAGTGCAGCGAGGCCCAATAAGTAACATCTACAACCCCATCACTACAGGAAATATCATTGTTCAAGGTGATCCAACAAAAATATTTCCTAGACGTTCGCGAAGAAAGCGCAAAGCACACCACATGGACTGATAAGGACGGACCATCACCATACCATCATGTTTCTATTTGTCCGCCTTATGGCTAATAACATTTTTCTGCTTTATCTATCTTTTCCTTGTAATCTGAACTACGTTTGACCTAATTTCCATTTGGATACGTAGGCAGTCCATTATTGGACCCGGTCTCAATCTAATAAAAATTTCCCTTTTCTCTCCATATCCAATTCAAACACTTCGCTCAAATTCAAATCCGAAATACCAGGCAAATAGGCCGACTCCTGAGCATATGAAGACAGATTCGAATTGAGATCACGATGTTCAAATGTAAGGCAACCATTTCTTTTGAACTAATATTTTTCTTTGAGTGAAGCAGGAATATAAGACTCCAAAAGTCAAAAAACTGGGGCAGAATTTTTGAGGAAACCTCAAAAATTCCACAAAAGAAGTAGTATGTCAATTCACAAGGACGTGTGAAGGGCATCTTTTATTCTAAACTGGGGCAGAAATTTTTGAGATATTCTCAAAAAATTCACCATAAAGAATACATGTCTCAATCTCTGAGATCAAAACAATGACGAGGAGCCAAGCCAAGCAAAGGTATGGGTCAACCTTACTTTTCGACTTAAAATTTTTCTTTGAGTGCAGCTAGCAAGTACAAATACAGCCACTGCCTTGCAACAGCATCAAAGGAAACCCAAATTATATCCTCAATCTGGAAAAGAAGCTAAGTTTCTCTATCTCATTAACTTTGACAACAATATATTGCATTAATAATTCGGCATCAAACTTAGCATTGGGCTCTTCGCGGGACCTTAAAACGGCATTGGCTCCCCGCAGGACCTTAAAATGGCATTGGGCTCCCCGCAGGACCTTAAAACGATATTAGGCTCCCCGCAGGACCTTAAAACGGCATTGGGATCCCCGCAGGACCCTAAAACGACATTGGGTTCCTTAACGAATCCTAAAACAAGCATGAGTTCCTCGCCGGACTTTAAAACAAACGCTATTTATTTCCCCATCGAGCTTTAAAATAAGCTACTACCGACTTTCTCGACAAATAAGAGACGACTAATAATTCTCTCTCTCCTGCTTTTGAAACATAACTCTTTATCCCTATATCTCGCCATATGAACTAAGTCATATTCGCTCTTCATCTTTTACATCACCCATACTCTAATCTTGCTGACTCGTGCTATCCTCACTCTAACTCATCAATCTCTTTAGGGACCTCATTCGTTTCTAAATCTAGAACTACACATGGCCTGATTCTCGTAAATCCAAGATATGTAGGTGACTTGAAACCAAAGTCTCGGGCACACCATTTTAATAAACCTCTCTTGTTTTTCAATTCCAGCGAACCATCCTATCGGTCAGACAAAATTGGCTACTATGTCAACGTTCGTTGCTCGACAATTCTTCCATCATTCCCAAGCAACGAAGGGGCAGTTGTTGACACCCAATTTTAACCTCCCGATATTTCTCACAAACTGCTATCTTATCAAAATATTAGTTTTAAATTTTTAATTATTATTTTGGTATCGAATAAATTCTGACATTTCATATTCATGATTTAACGGTATACAATTTATTTTTAGCATTTAATTTTACATTCTCATATAATAGATAATTTACTAATTTAAATATAATTTTTATATAATTTGGTAAATATTTATTAAATTATTTCCGCAAATATGCCTACTCATAATTTAAAAACACGCAGTCTATTATTATTATTATTATTATTATTATTATTATTATTATTATTATTATTATTATAGCATTTCTTAAAATGTCGTATTCATAATTTATAGAAGCCTAAATTGTTTCAAGCTATTATTATCATCGATTTCAAATAATATATTATGACATCAATTTATTTTTTTTAGTATTTTATTATACATTTACTAAGTTATTAGGGTATTTATAAAATAGCAGCCTAATTAAAATCCAATTTCTCCAATTTATTTAATCTCTAGCCTAATTCTACCTACTTTGTGTCAATCCTAGCCTAAATTGAGTCTAATTTGGCCGCCCAGTTTTAAATCTCTAATCAACTCCAATCGAACCCAATTTAAATAACCTAATTTTTGGTCCTTTTTATAAATTTTTGATCCCAGCCGTTGATCAAAATTGATCCAACGGCTGAGATTAACTCTCCACTTTCTATCCCTTTTAACCAAATAAACCCCCAAATCCCCTAAACCTAATCTATTTTCCACACCACCAGCCGCCCAACTCTCTCTCTCTCTCTCCCCTTCTCTCGATTTTTCTCTCCTCTCTCAACCTCTATGCCGCCGGCGGCCACCACTCGTCAGTGGACATACGCCGCCTCTCCCCTTCTCTCTCTTCTCTCCCGATCTCCCTCTCACCACCACTGCACCAGAAAACCCCAAAACCAGCCGCACACCCCTTGGCTCTCTCTCCCCGATCTCCCTCGTCTCTCAAACCTCCACGCCGGCGCCGAACTCCTCCATCTCCACCGACCAGCGAAACCCCACCGGTGACCTACCAAGAGCTCCCCACAGCCGACACCAACCAACCACACCCTCAACCCCTCTCTCTTCCGCACCAGCCATCGTGGAACCGCTCCGGTGAGGCCACCGACGACCTCCAAACCCCACCGGAAAACTACAAACCCACCAGGCAAACCTTCAACCCGCCGCCTCCCTTCTCTCTTGCTGACGTCTCTCTCATCTACTTCAACTAGCCTATGCCACCACTTTCAATCTATGCTCTGGTCAAATTCCGCCGGAGAAAGATTGAACTCTCATAATGGGTGCTTAAAAATCCACTCCAGGTTTAATTATTTTTTTTTGTGTGTCCAAATTTCAACTCTTTCTATCCCTCTTTTGTTTTACTTTTGACAGTTTTTAGATGTGAAATTAATGAAGATTGGTTGATATTTTTGGTCTGATTCGTTGAGATGTGTGTTTGTTAATATGCTTAGACTATCATATGTTGAAAGCCCCAATTTTATTAACCTTGATTAACCCTAGATTTTCCTAAATTTGAAATTGATTTTCATGATCTTTTTATCATGTTTGCTAGTTGAGAATTTGGTGCAATAAGCATGATATTCTACTGTGCAACCGAAATTTCTTGGAATTCTTGATACTTGTTTACTGTCATTTGAGGTTGTATAGCTTTGAAATGATTTATTCACCAACTCTAGCAAATTTGATTTACTGGATTGAATTATTCGCATGACTATATTGACTATAGACGTATAAACGACCTAGTGTTCGACTCTTTTGGTAAACTTTGATTCTACCCATCTCGACATATATCTACTCCCTTTAAATAATTCTTCTTCAATTATGGTATATGTGACTAAATTAATTGACTATAGTTTGAATGATATGTATATTTTAATTGCTTTCCTTTGTCATATTTTTAGGACAACTTTAGTATCTGATTTTATATGGTAAACTCCACATGATATCATGCCTAATATTTTGGTGATTCTAGCTCGATTTTGTCTTAATTAATATGATTTTCTCTTTATTGACTGATGACTTTTGAATATTTGTTTACTTTTTGGCTAATTCTTAATTATGGTAATCAAGCATGATTTTTACCCTTAATTGATTATTGAAAATATTTCTTTTCCTTTTTAATCCCCTGAATTAATTTTCTGAATATTCCCATCTCTTTAATTCGGGACCACTCTTGGCCTATAAAAAGGACCCCCCCCCCCCCCTCTTTCATTCATGGGGAGACTTTTATCATCACATATTCCCTCTACACTTAAAAAATATTTCACTGCTTTTGGTCTTGAGAGATTGCTTTGGATTATTATCACTGGTTCTCACTTTGGAGTACGGGTTCCTGTTTGGGTTTTATTATTACCAACTAGTTAGTTTTCTCTAACGATGCATTCATTCCTTTCGTGCTAAGCTTGTGTGATTATGATCTTGTTTGATTTATTTTTGCAATTAAGTCTTTCCCTATCGTGGTGTTATGTATGTGAATCTGAAACGACCTTTGTGCATCTCATAACCCCTTTGGTGTGAGCCTGCCTGGGATCCTTGAGATCCTTAGGATCTCGACAGCACCAAGGGTTGGTTATGGGATGCCAAAAATATGTTTTGGATCCTAGGAGTGTTTTGGTGTGTTTGTTCATGTTTAACAGGTTGAAGGCGAGAATTTGGATAAGACAAAGAGTTGCCAGGGATTTGGGAGTAGTAGGGGTTGTCCAACCTAACCCCTTTCGATTTTCTTTTATCTTTTTATTCATTGGGTCTGTAATAATTTGTATAAACTCTATGTCATAATAAAAGAATTATGAGAACTGCTTAGGGGGGCGGGGATTATGTGATTGGAGTATTTTTAGATATCATGCCTATAGGATTTGACATGTTAATTAATTAGGCAAACCTTCTAGGATTATCCAGTTAATTGCCTTATCACCTAGAAATCATGTTCTAGGATCGCGTAAACAATTTCAAGTATGTCTTAATAAATAATTTAATTTTTAGTATGTTTAAATTAATTTTCAGCATGTTTAAATTAATCTCCAACCTATTTAAATTTATTTTCAGCATATTTAGACTAATTTCCAGCATAATTTAAACCATTTTTCAGCAATAAAAATTAATTTCTCGCATTTTCCAGCAAGTTTTAATTAATTTACAGCATTTTAAAACTAATTTTCAGCATATAAACCTAATTCTCAACATCTAAAAAATTAATTTCAGTACCTTAAATCAATTTCCAACATTTTCTAATCAATTCCTTGCAAATCTAAATTAGTTTTCGGTATCTTGAACCTATTTTCTTGCATATGTAATTATGTTCCAGCATTTCCTAAATTAACTTACAGCCTTGCAACAATTTCCCGCATATTTAAACTTAATTCCTTGCATATTTAAATTAAATTTCCTGCACAATTAAATTCATTTTCTGCACGTTAAGTTATTTTCCTGCGTATTTAAATTAAAGTTTCTGCACAATTAAATTAATTTTTCCGCATATTAAGTTAATTTCCTGCATATTTAGATTAAAATTCCTACACAATTAAGTTAAGTTCCTGCATATTTACATTAATTTCCTGCATGTTTAACTAATTTTTTTAAATCAATTTTCAGCATACTTAAGTTAACTCCCAATTAATTTGAATAAATTTTCTGCATATTTAAATTAATATTCAGCACCCTTAATTTAATATCCAGCACTTTAATTTGATTCCCGACACATTGATTAATACGTCTCGCCTAAAAATCATGCCTATAGGTCTTAATCACGGAAAACAAATAATTATGTTTTAAGCATGCCATCACCTAATTAACTTTAATTAATCAAGAGGCTTATTTAAAACCGTTACATACTATTTATAAGTCCTATTTGTTTTGTATGACTCGAGTCTAATTAGGCAGCCTAGGCTTTTTCTTGTCTAGAACCAAATCCCAAAATAGTAACTGCCACGCCTTTTGGACATTAAGTTGGGACGGGTAGACATTTTAGGAAGTGTTAGTTATATCGTTTTCTTTAGAACTCCTTTAAGACTAATAATCAAACTAGGTGGGGTAGGTAGAGAATCGAAAATGATGGAAGTTGACCCGAGCTGAATATGACAATGCGATATGCGACATTGTCATCCGTTAATAAGCGGCGCTGATTCGAATAAGTTAAAATTAACTCCTTGTATAAAATCTTTTCTAAATCGATTTTTTTTTTAATCTTATTTTGAATGTTCAATTATTTGGGGTAGTTTAGGTTCGTTATTATTTAAATAAATCTTTCGGTTATATAAATTGTGTCCTTCTCTCTTCTTGCTTATCTGATATTTTATTTTCCTTTTCATATATATTTTTCCTAATGTGTATTACTTAGGTTTATATTAATTAGATAACTATTTTCCTGTTTAAACACTTAGTTAATATTAAGTTAATAAAAATAGTTGACCTTTGTTTATCACATAAAATCCCCCCCCCCCCCCCACGTAATATATGAATTCGGCCGGGACCCACATTTGTGGACCTCGAAAGGTGCCTAACACCTTCCTTTTGAGGTAACCTGAACCCTTACCTGAATCTCTGGTTGACATAGACTAATAAATTAAAATAAGTTCGTAATTAGTCTAGAATGGTGCCCTAACGCACCTTAATTCGTTATGTGGCGACTCTTCACTCTTTAAATCCCCAAAAGAGTTTGTCACGTCGAATCCCGCTTTTCGCGAGAAAAATGGGGCGCGACAATGATTTATTAAATTGTGCCTATGAGAGGCTTGTTTGATAATGATAACTCCTTGAATTGATGTCATGATGAATTGTTGAAATAATGCCCGTGAGAGGTCAAAATGTTGATAAATGAAAGATCTTGATCCATAATGATAATGTGACTAAAAAGAATGCCTTTAGTAAAGAAGGCTTATGATATACCTTCATACATGTTGAAAAATGAAAGATGAATATTTATCAAGAACTGAAAAGTGGAAAGATTGTTAGTAGCAATGTGGTCGATGTTAAATTGCGGTATTGCTACCTTATTATTTTCTCAAGCAATGTGGCCGATGCTAAATTCCGATATTGCTACCTTATTGATTTCTTAAGCAATGTGGACGACGTTAAATTCCAGTATTGATGTAAGACATGATTGGATCGGGTGCCACGAGCCGGCATGGTAATATTAATAATAAAGAAATTGATAATGAAGTGATCTAAAGTGATGAATCCAATGAATAATCCCAAAGAAACGATCTTGAAGTTTCAATAATTGAAATAATCCTTCTCCAAGAGTATTTATAAGGTTTGCTAATGATACTTGAGTTCTCTTGTGTGTTTTACTGAGATGTTAGTTGACTTGTATTCCCTACTTGATTGTATCCTTGAGATTGATTGTGTGACAAGTACTTGAAAAAGTGAAACTTCGTATTTACTTGCTATATGTTGGTCGACTTGCTTCATTTATACTTGTTGTAATCATGGCTTATCCGATTGGCTAGTTATTTTTCTTTAATGTTATAAAAGAGTGTTTGGTTGCTAGCCTGAGAGTTAAGTGTGGGTTGTCTATGATTACTGGGTTGATCCTATAGATGTGGGTAATGGAAGCGGTAATGCGAATAAAAGGGTGATAGTGATGGTTTAGTGTTGGATTATGATGGATGGTGTGAATTAATTAGGTTAGACTATGCTAGTGGTGAATATAATCTCGTTAATAGAGTTGGAAAATTGTAAATTATATTGGCAAAGTGTTATAATGATATTACAGCCTTAGTTGAATTATACTCTATTTAAGATGTCATGATTTCTTTTCTTTGATTCTAGTTTATGATTAAGTGGACTAATACTGGTCGGCCGATAATGCCTACCAGTACGCGTGTTTGTACTGACCCTATTCTTCTACATCTCTTCTTGGGGTGTAGACTGGATGCAGATTAGTTTACAGTTACTAGATCAAAGGCGATATTCAACACTAACTTCTGCACTTCCTTCCTGGCAGATGTTAGAGTCTTTGTGTTATTTATTTTATTGTCAGTCTATTTTGTAATAGGTAGCTCTTGTACATGTCTGGCTAGGTCTTGGGGTAGTAAAGGATAGTTGTAAGAAGTTTTTAAAAGTTTATTTATTGATATTTAATTTACTTTGTTGTATTTACTACAGTATTCTCTTAAAAAATTAGAAGTCTTCCGCATATTTTTGGTTGGGTAATAAGGGTTCTCCTAGCTACTTAGGATAGCATAGGTGCCCGTACGGTCCGTTAGTTTGGATCGTGACAATTATCTAATTACTTCATTATATTCTTAAAATTAATTCAAATTCCCCTCCCCCTCCGCCCGCCCCAGAGGAGGAGGAGAAGGATATCTTTTCTTAAATAGTTTAGCAATTCCTCTCTCATACTTTTTCGACTTTTGAAATGTCACTTTCTCACGAACTATTATAATATTTTTATTCTTTTTTCTTATACATCACTTTTTCATGATGATATTTGAATTTTTATTTGTATCTCATAAAGTATTTCACCTATTATACAAATAATGTTACATTCTATTCAAAGTTGTGAAATTGAATTCATGCATTATAACTTGTGTATTTGATTATCTCCCTTTTCGTATATATTTTTTCTAGTCTAATATTTTAGATAGTTTTTATTCATCTAGCATTTCATATTATATATAATAGAAACAATGTCAAATCTAAAACTAATTTGTTATTTTTAGTTCGTCTTTGTTTTAGTTTGAAAATAATGAATTTTGAGAATATAATGAAGTAATTAGATAATACACATTACTGTTCATAAATTTTAAATTGAATAGATGTGAACATAGAGTAAAAATTTAAAAATAAAAGAATTAATATTATCAATCTAATATCTTTAAATTGTGAACAATATAATAAAGAAAAATATGAATTAATTTTTTTTTACAATTACGTGATTATCTTTATTTATATAAATTTGATTAGAGATAGGCGTTTGAGAAAATCATATTGAAGAAACTCGACAAAATAACCCTTAAACTTCAGGAGAAAGATTATTTTTCTATCTTTTGATTAGCAAAACGACACATGCAATAACATTATTTATGATTTTTTTATTTATCAATGGATAAAATATTCCAATTTTCAATTAGCAAGAGGACGTTGACACGTGAACTTATCATGCTCTAAAGTAGATTGAGAGCACCACTACTATAAGTTAGCTTAATTAAAAACAATAATGGATCTACATATTTAATTTAGCTCCATAATATATGAAGCATTAATAAAACATTATATTTTTCCTACACAAACCCCACTATTCTGTCCTTCTTCTCAATTTTTAATTTCAACTTATTTATAGAGGCAAATTTTTTAGCATTATATTAAATAGCTCAATAATGAACCATCCACCAGAAAGAAGTTATTGAAAGACAATATGCAAGTTCTTGATTTTTCTCCACAACCCTCACCTCTTTTGCAGATCTAAGCACATTGGCCTATAATAATAAAATAATGTCATTTATTAATGTCAACACTTAATAATAAAGTATAATATATACATAGCATTAATTAGGAATATACGGATCCATTTTGAGAAAATGAAAAAAGAAATTAATTAATTAACTTGGCCCTCAGTGATTTCAACAGCAAAGACATCAACATTAACCAAAGATAATCTCTAGACAGTAAAAAATCTTGGGACAAATATCAAAAATTCTAATTGCTCTTGTTTTTCTATTTTTAAGAGCTTATATGAAATCTCACCTTTTCTTGGAGAATTTCTCCACATATCCTCCCACATGACTTGAGCATCATTTTATATGTCTTCTCTTCAAATTCAGAAGATTTTTTGTTAAATTTTTTTTTATGTTGAATGGCATAGACGGGTTATTAGTATCTAATCTCACAGGATTCTTTTGCAGGTCTTTTTCAAGTAAAAGATAACTTCAGTTACAAAAATTTTAAAATAACTCCACTAATTAAAAAATAACCACAATGACACTAAAAAGTAATTTAAAGAAATAAATATTTAACCACCATAGGAGACAAAGAGTGACCTTACAGTTGCTATAGAAAAGGAGAAAGAAAGATAAGTGATTTACTTTGCGGACCTTGAATATTAACAAAGAAATATGAAGACGTCATATCCTTCCTGCATATAAAAAAAAATTGTTAAAAAGTGCAAAAAAAATACAGTGAATAAATTCATGAATAAAGCTAAGTATATATAAGAGTGGCTAAGAAGATAGAACTCCATTCCAATTCAAATTCTATTTAAATTTAAATTCAAATATCATATTAATTTGTTAAGAAGATTAATTTGTTATTCTTCCTTATCCTTAATTTTTTCAAATATAATATATCTTCTATGGCAAGACCTTATTCTTGTTACTAATTAAAAAAAAATATTCTTGTTACTACTACTACTACTACTACTACTGTACTATTTATTATTTATTTATTTATAATAATAATAATTATTATAATTTTTTATTTAATATTTAATTAAATATATTTAAATATATATTATAACTTTGAAAAACGATACGTCTATGTAGATTTCTATTTTGAAGATTTTTAACTCAAATTTTAAATTTGACCACAGAATCCACACAAAAAAATCCTATCCTAATTCTTAGTAGCTTAGTTGGTTAGTTACCTGAACTCCCACCTTGTTGGTGAGGGTTCGATTCCACATTGTAATCCCCACCCCCATTCGCCTACCCCCAATTTTTTTAAAAAAAAAATTAAAAAATCTAAAAAAATTAGAGATAACTACCAAGAGAACTACTTTCCTGATTTTATGTTAAAGTTTTGATAGAATAGGGGTCTGAAATCAATGAGATTATTATTATTATTATTATTATTATACAACTATTACTAATATCACTATTATTTTTAAAATTATTATTATTATTGTTACTAATACCACTATTACTACTGCTATTACACTACTACGTACTACTATTACTATTTTTTTTTGGAAAAAAATATCAAAATCATCCTAAACTATACCCGAAAAGTCGATTACACACCTAAACTAATATGACGATCTATCACACATTTATTCTTAATGAAAGTGAATTTAGTCCCACCCTAAAACTGGCGTGGAAATAACATTAAATAAGAGAAGAAAAGAGGCCTGTCTACTGAAAAGTAAAAGGTCAAAGAATACTCTTCACTCCCACCCCCACCCCCAAATACACACACACACACACATTCTTTCTCTCCTTTCATGCCACCCATCTTCATCTTTATTTTTTTTTAATCACAACCACTCCCTCCTTGCTATGGTTGATGGGAAAATGGTTTTTTCATGGTAGTTTTAGGAGAGAAAAACAGAAAAAAGATTGAGGGATGGAATCGTCGCCGGTCGAAAAAAATTTCGGTGAGACTTTTGAAATTGATCAAATCTTATTGCTCCCAGCATCAAACTCGTCAAGTCAAGCATCAATTTTTCAATTTATTTCTGTATTTCTGTTCTTTCTCGATAAATATTTCTGAATTTTGCACAAAATTCAATCTTTTAATACATTTTTTGTAGATCTATCTTCTCTCTATATAAAAATCCTCTTTCGATTTTGCTCAAAATCAATAATAGTATATTGAAATTGCTCAAAATCCATTTTGGTGTCGGGTGGTGAAGTAGGTGGTGAGGCATATTGATTTTTGGCGACAGTGATGGTATGTGATATTTGATGATGGGTAGCACAATTAGGTGGTGATGGTATTGCAAATTTTTGCATTGAATAGCAAAGAAGATTAAATTGGATAAAGTTGTTGCTTGGTTGTACTGATTTTGTATCAACAATGGAGGGGGAAGATGATGACATTATAGTGGTTCTTCTTGAGAACAAACATGGACGGGGAGGTAGAGGTAAAAATGATTGAAAAAAGTGAAAAAGTACAAAAATTACACGTATGGCTTTTGACTTGTCTGGCAGGTGCGTGTAAATCACGTAGGGTTGTGTGACTGGTTTTGAACGTTTGAGGGGCTATTAAATTCACTTTTAATAAGATTATGTGTGTAATAGGTCGCTACATTAGTTTAGGTGTGGAATCGACTTTTCGAATATAGTACTGTAGGGTGATTTTGATGTCCTTTTCCTTTTTTTTTTTTTTTTTTTTTTAATTATTATTACTTCTATTACTACTATTACTACTACTACAACTACACATACTACGCACTACTACTATTATTATTATTTGTTATTATTATTATTATTTTATTTTTATTTAATATTTAAATAATTTATATTCAGATATGATTGTAAGACAATAAAATTCGCGATCGAGAAAATAATAATCGGGACAGAAAAATACTGCAACAATCGTTTATTGATTTCAATATGTGAGTGTTACAATCTCTATGAATCCTTTGATTCGCCTTTCTAAATATAAATTCAAGGGCTTCGAGCTTGATCTTGAATTTGATGAACTTGAACTTGATTTGTGGATTTGGATTCAAGGGCTTTTGAGCTTGATCTTGACTTGTGAATTTGGATTCAAGGGCTTTTGAGCTTGATCTTGAATCTTCGTCTTGATCTTCAGTTGTTTATGAACTTGAATGCTTGAACTTGTAGCTTGTAGAGAAATTTGTGGTGTTTGATCCACGAGCTCTCTCTTGCTTCTTGTTCGAATTCTTCGTCCTGGTCCTCTTTTCTTGAATTATGAGACCCCTATTTATAGTTGTGGAAAGGAAAGAGTCATGGTGAAGATGAGCTTCTTTTGGCCAATCAGATTTAAGTGACATGACGCATTTTTATGGGCCTTTATTTCACTAGGCTTGCTGCATCATTTTGACATGTGGCACGGTCCTATTGGCTCCTTTACTTGACTTGGCATGCCACGTCATTTGACACTTGGCGCCAAATTGGGCTTCTAGACTAAGATGATCTATTGGGCTTAACCAAGTGGGCTCATTATTTGTAGCCCAAATTAATGGACTAGCCCGATGAATTTTGGACTTTAATTAAATCCATATTTATTGGACTTAAATAATTAATCCACCATATTTATTTGGACTAATATATTTAAAATTCATATGATCACAAATGCCCTCACTTCGAGACTTGTCAGAGATATTTAATCTTTCGAAGACTAGGCTCGAAGTATTGACTTGACTTTTTTCTTGTTTGCGCTTCTTCAGAATACTGCTTTCCATTTCGGGAATAAAATTCTTCTACTCCATAACCAATCATTCTCCAATTAGAATTAGGATGTCTATATTCCTACAAACTTGAACTGTCCCAATTCCACTCCAATTAGGAGTATGCCACCTCCTTAAGGACTTGAAAACTTCTCCTAGTTTTATTTCAACAAGGAGACTATTAATGCCTTGCTGCATCTATAAATAGATGGATGCTCTCTATTATTTTGATATTGCAGCATCGGGAGTCACACAAAGGAGAACAATGTCAGGTAATATATTCTTCTCTTTTAATTTTCGTCACTTTTTTTCAGCCCAGCATGTTAGTGGTAGAAAATTCATATCTCATTGTAGAAATATCAAAATCCTGAACGGTTTAACATTCCAGAAACTAGACTTCAAGATCTACAACATAAGATCTCCAAAATTCAGAATTAAACTCCTTCAATTTCGTTATATACAATTTCTTGAAACTTAGGTTTAAATTCTGTCATGCTGAGAATTTCAGATCTGCATAGCTTCACCAAAACTTGCATATATTGATGTAGGACTGAAGAAATCACAAGCCGCTTGATTCTTACAAAACTAGACATCCAGATCTATAATATATCCAAAATTCAGAATTAAACTCATTCAATTTCGTTCTATACAATTTCTTGAAACTTAGGTTTAAATTCTGTCATGCTGAGAATTTCAGATCTGCATAGCTTCACCAAAACTTGCATATCTTGATGTTGGAACGAAGAAATCACAAGTCGCTTGATTCTTACGAAACTATACATCCAGATCTATAATATATCTGAAATTCATAATTTAATACATTCGGTATCTTTTCAGATGTTATCCCGAATTCAACTTTGGATTTTGGCACACCGGCAGTTTCAGATTTGCGCGACGACACCAAAAAATTTGTTTATCAATGTGGGAGTACCGAAATCATGATCCGCTTAATTATATAGATACCATAAACATGAATCTATAACATATACAAAATTTAGAATTTAACACCACCCGGATCGTTCTATACAAAGTTTTGAAGTTAACCCTAAATTCTGTCTCGCAGAGAATTTCAGATTTGCATTGTCTCACTAAATAATTTATATCATGATGTCGGACCGTCACCATCAAAAAGGTGTTTTGATTGATGGAAACCAGACTTCAAGGGCTTCATTCTCACCAAAACATCCTATCTCAAGCCTATCCGCGTTGGTGATGTATGGCTTCCGAGTTTAAAACGTCTTGACAGGTAACAATCTCTCTTCTTCTTGTGCCTTTTTTTTGTGTTGTCTTTTTCTTTCTTCTTTTTGCAGGATTGAAACAAATAGAATTCATGAAAGGTCAGCTTAAGGTGCGAGAGTTTAACTTCGCCTCCGTCACCTTGAGACCTGACTAGTTCGGCTTCAAGTTTGGTCCCTTTCACCGATGTACTTATGCAATGGTCAGCTTAAGGTGCGAGAGTTTAACTTCGCCTCCGTCACCTTGAGACCTGACAAGTTCGGCTTCAAGTTTGGATGATTTACATAACAAATTCGTGAAAAGACCAGCTTAAGGTGCAAAGGGGCAAATATTGTCCACCTTAAGGCATGGAAGTTTAGAGATCCTTTTAAAGATAAACTCGTGAAAAGGCCAGCTTAAGGTGCAAAGGGACAAATTTTTGTCCACCTTAAGGCATGGAGATTTATAGATCCTTTTAAGGATAAACCCATGAAAATCCAGCTTAAGGTGCAAAGGGACAAATTTTTGTCCACCTTAAGGCATGGAGATTTATATATCCTTTCAAGGATAAACCTGTGAAAAGGCTAACTTAAGGTGCAAAGGGACAAATGTTTTAATTGATGGAAACCAGACTTCAAGGGCTTCATTCTCACCAAAACAGCTTGTCTCAAGCCTATCCGTGTTGGTGATGTATGGCTTCCGAGTTTAAAATGTCTTGACAGGTAACAATCTCTCTTCTTCTGGTGCCTTTTTTTTTTTTTTTTTTTTTTTTTTTTTGCAGTCGATGGTATTGAAAACTTTATATTGCTTGAGCCAAAGACGTCATATGGTCTAGGCCAAAGACTTTACATCATCTGAGGAAAAGACCTTACATGATCCGTGCTAAATACTTTTACACCATCTGAGCCAAAGTGTTGCCTTGTTCGAGCTGAAGACTTTACACAGTTTGCGGCAAAGGCTTTTACCTCGTCTGAGCTAAAGACTTTATGTTGTCCGAGATAAAGACTTTGCACTGTCTGAGCCAAAGTGTTGCCTTGTCTGAGTTGAAGACTTTACATTATCTAAGACAAAGACTTTACATAGTCCACGGCAAAGACTTTTACACTGTCTGAGCTAAAGACCTTATGTTGCCCGAGGCAAAGACTTTACATCGTCTGAGCCAAAGTGTTGACTTGTTCGAGTCGAAGACTTTACACCGTCTAAGGCAAAAACTTTACATAGTCTGCGGCAAAGACTTTTACACCGTCTAAGCTAAAGACCTTATGTTGCCCGAGGCAAAGACTTTACATCGTCTGAGCCAAAGTGTTGACTTGTCCGAGTCGAAGACTTTATACCGTCTAAGGCAAAGACTTTACATAGTACCTTACATGATCCACGGTAAAGACTTTTACACCATCTGAGCCAAAGTGTTGCCTTGTTCGAGCTGAAGACTTTACACCGTCTAAGGCAAAGACTTTACATAGTCCGGGGCAAATACTTTTAAATCGTCTGAGCTAAAGACTTTATGTTGCCCGAGGCAAAGACTTTACATAGTCTGAGCCAAAGTGTTGACTTTTCCGAGTCGAAGACTTTACACCGTCTAAGGCAAAGACTTTACATAGTCCGCGGCAAAGACTTTTACACCGTCTAAGCTAAAGACCTTATGTTTCCCGAGGCAAAGACTTTACATCGTCTGAGCCAAAGTGTTGACTTGTCCGATTCGAAGACTTTAAATCGTCTAAGGCAAAGACTTTACATGATACATACTCAAAAGAAGTCGATCACGTAATAGTTGAACTCAGAGCCACGATTGCTGAACTATCGCATTTAGTGCTAACAAAACTCTTTTTTTATTTTTATTTTTATTTTTTTACAGTTTGAATCATCGTTTACTTCTTTGATTTTCCTCCAAGTCGCGATACCTTATAATATCGGATCACAAGGATAGCAAAGTGGAGACAAAATTGGATGTTGGTTTGGAGAACATGAGTATTCTAATTCCCATTGAATAACCTCATTTTTCTTTTGAAGGGTTGCGCCCATTGAGCCATGAATATTTGACATAAGTCCAAAATTCGGTGATGAGAATACTTGGAGACTTAACTTTCATGTGACGGATCTAGAGGGAACACGTGTATTTTGATACTCATGCAACTGAACTTAGAATTTGAAGCTCTAAGCGCCTATTACCTCGGTGAAGAGGATCAAGTCACAACGTAGTTCTGGAAGAGTTTTTTTTTTTTTTTTGAGTCCTAACTTTTACCTAGGCCGCCTCTTTCGAGATTTTCAACCTAGCGGACATTTTTTTTTTTGAGTCCTAACTTTTGCCTAGGCCGCCTCTTTTGAGATTTTCAACCTAGCGGACATTTTTTTTTTGAGCCGTACACAGTTTAAACTCTTGCGGGCCAAGAGTGGACATGCAGTTTATGCTCGTGCCTTAAGGAGCGTCATCTTTCCTCAAGGATAGTACTTCTTCAAGAATTTGGCGTTGATAGGACCAATTTTCACGCCATCTGCATCGACAAGCTTGTAAGCACCATTTGAATATGCCTCTTGTATGACATATGGTCCATCCCACTTAGAGGTGAATTTGCCCCTAGATTTATGAGAAGTGATAATGGGCCTTCTTACTGCTAGGACTTGATATCCGACTTGAAAACACCTCAAGCGAACCCTTTTGTTGAAAGAATGAGATAGACGGCTTGATAACATTCAATATTTTGTTGAGCCTCTAGCCTCTTCTCATCCAGAGCTTCTAACTCCGCAAGATGTAACTTAGCATTTTCTTCTTCGGTGAGCCCTTCTTGAATAGCAAGTCTTAAAAAAGGTATTTGACGCTCAAGTAGTAGGACTGCTTCAACTCCAAAAGCAAGTGAGTATGGGGTTGCTTGCATTGGTGTACGATGAGTTGTCCTATATGCCCACAACGCTTCTTCCATTCGCTCATGCCAGTCTCGTTTGGATTTGGAGACGACTTTCTTCAATAGGTTGCATAAGGTCTTATTGAATGCTTCAGCTAGACCATTGGCGGCAGCATGGTACATAGAAGATTTACGCTGCTTGAAACCAAAGAGATCACAAATCTTGTTCATCAGCTTGTTATCAAATGGCTTGCCATTGTCAGTTATTATGTAATGGGGAATTCCAAAGCGGTAGATGATATTTACTCGGATGAAGTTTGCAACATTCTCCTTCTTCACTTCTTTGAGTGCAACAGCTTCGGCCCATTTTGAGAAGCAATTTGTCGCAGCCAAGATGTATAAGTGTCCAACAGAAGATTTTGGTAGTGGTCCCACAACATCCAATCCCCAAGCATTGAATGGCCAAGATGCGATAGTGGGGTGTAATATTTCAGGAGGCTGATGTATGAAATTCGCATGAAATTGACAGGCCTTGCATCTTCTAGCATAGTCCAAGCAATCTTTCACCATCGTTGGCCAATAATATCCCATCCTTTTTATGTGAAAGAGGAGCTTCGGTCCAGATTGATGAGATCCACATACTCTCGAGTATGCTTCCTGCAAAGCTTGAACTGCTTCTTCCTCTCCCAAACATCGCAAGAGTACTCCTTCAAATGACCTTCTGTATAGCGTGTCCTTGTAGTAAAGGAAATGAGGTGCACGACGACGGATGTCAGTCTTTTTCCTTGGATCTTCAGGAAGTATTCCATAACACAAGTAGTCAATAATTGGTTGTCGCCAATCTTCCTTTACGGATTCAGACACAGCGATGAGATGCTCAAGTTTGTTTTCTGTATATTCTCCCTCATCCGGTGGTGGTACCACCCATTCTCGGCGGATAGTAACTCGTGTTTGATTTGGAAGAGTTAGGGTTGAAGCTAAAGCAGCCAATGCATCGGCCTGCTTATTTTCCTTTCTTGGCACGTGTTGGAGGGTAACTTCTCCAAGCCATCCTATCAACTTCTGAGCATAACTATGATATGGGCGTAACTCGGGCTTTTTGACTTCATAGTCTCCCAAGAGTTGTTTGATCATCAATTGGGAGTTACCAAAGACTTGCAATTGTAGTTTCTTCATATCGACGGCCATTTCAAGTCCAAGTATCAATGCTTGGTATTCAGCGACATTGTTAGAGCAACATTGTGTCAAAGTAAAGGAGTATGGGATAACCTCTTCCTGAGGAGTGACAAACACTATGCCAGCACCAGCTCCACCACGATGTGCCGCACCATCAAAGTACATCTTCCATGGAGGTCGAACTTCAATAACCATTGCATCCTCATCAGGAAGTTCATCAGTTAGCTCCCAATTATCAGGTATCAGGTGGTCTGCCAAAAAGTCTGCTAATGCCTGTTCCTTTACGGCCTTTTGAGGGATGTACACGATCTCAAATTGTTGAAATTGAAGGTACCACCTTGCAAGTCGATCACTGAGGATTGGTTTCAACATTACAAACTTGATGGGATTTGCTTTAGACACCAGATGAACAATATGAGTTTGAAAGTAGTGCTTCATCTTTTGAATTGAGAAGACCAACCCCAAACACAATTTTTCAATAGATGAATAATTCAGCTCATTTGGTGTCATCATTCTACTCAGGTAATAAAGATAGTTCTCTTTACCTTCACTATTTTCTTGGGCCAATAGTGCTCCGACTGATCTTTCTTGTGCAGCGATGTAGAGAATCAACGATTTTCCAGGTATTGTTGCCGTAAGAACTGGAGGCTTCATCAAGTAAGATTTGATATTTTCAAAGGCCTTACTAAAAGCTTGGTCCCATTCGAAAGGGGCACCCTTCTTCATAAGATGGCTAAATGGTTGACATTTTCCTGCCAAATTTGAGATGAACCTCCTTAAATATGCTAGTTTCCCTTGAAGACTTTTTAATTCATGAATGTTTCGAGGCTCAGGCATCTTCAAAATTGCATCAACCTTGTGTTGATCAATTTCAATTCCTCGGTGTTGTACAATAAAGCCAAGTAAATTTTTGGAAGTAACTCCAAAGGCGCATTTCAACGGATTCATCCTAAGCTGATATCTTCGGAGCAACTCAAATACCATTCTCAAGTCTTTCAAGTGGTCGTTCTTCTTTATTGACTTTACCACTAAGTAATCCACATAGCATTCAACATTTTTATGGAGTAAATCATCAAAGATGTTTTGCATAGCCCTTTGATAAGTGGCACCAGCGCTCTTCAAGCCAAAAGGCATCACCTTGTAGCAATAAATACCTTTAGGCGTACGAAATGCAGTGAGCTCTTCATCCTTTGGTGCCATGCGGATTTGGTTATATCCGGATGATCCATCTATGAAAGACATCACCTCAAAACCAGTAGTAGCATCAATCATCAACTCTGGAATAGGGATTGGAAACTCATCCTTAGGGCATGCGTTGTTGAGATCCCTAAAGTCGACACAAACTCGAATTTGGCCATTCTTCTTCCGTACTGGAACAATGCTTGATAGCCATATGGGGTACTTAACTTCACGAATAAAGCCTGCTCCAATGAGTTTGTTAACCTCATTTTCAATCAATGGAACCAAGTCGGGTATGAAACGTCTGTGAGCCTGCTTAATAGGACGAGCTCCATTCTTGACTGCCAACTGATGAACTGCTACTTTTGAATCTAAGCCAAGCATCTCCTTATAACTCCAAGTGAAGACATCCCTATATTCTTTGAGTAAGTCCATGTAAGCGATTTCTTCATCCATTTCTAGAAAAACGCTTAGGAAAGTTGGCTTTGGGTCGTCATCACTGCCAAGATTAACTTCCTTTAGGGGATCTATCGTCGTCTTTACTCCTTCTTCAAATTATGATGGAGCATCTCCAGCATCTTCTTCTTCTTGAGGATCATTGTCATTGACAGATATATGGTAACACCAGGAAATATCTTTTGACTCTTCAACCTTTATTTGAGATGATGTATCGTACTCACTCTGGGTTGTAATATGATATGAAGAGCCCACACTTTCTTTGTCTTCCTCATGTTCCTTGGTATAAACCACAGTATGAGTTTTTGCCTTTAACACCTCCTTGCACGAAACCACAAGTTCCGTCTGTCACCTCATTCTAGAAGGAATCAAACTTTGGAAATCCTTTTGGATTCTAGGTGAAGAGTGTGTCATAGTGCCTTGATAACTTCTCCAAGGTTTGTTACTCTTCTTTTTCTTCAGTGGAACCAACCTCTCAAACACAGAAGTTCTTGGGGTTGATTCTCCAAGTCGATCAAAGACAGAAGGCCTTTTGCTGGAAGTAGTAGACTCCTCTTCCACAGTGATGTAGTCGCTAGCCACCCTTCTAATAGAGATGCGCACCGGCGGTGGCGGTATGTACCCTAAGCCTTCGCGCGCTTGCCTGGTAGTGGCTTCTGATGGGATTTTCCACAAATTTGATGGCTCATTAGGGTTGTATCCAACCTTTACAAATAACTTGTAAGCGTTTGGATCAAAACCTTCTTTTGTACGCTTTGAAGGGAGTGTCATATCTCGCGGTGAATTTTGAGCCACAAATTCCCCAAGTGGCTTTGAGGGCAAATTTATTGCCTCTATTCGCTTTACCAGGAAGAGTTAGCCCCCCTAGTACATTATCTTGGACATAGGATGAGTGTCCTTCTTCTTTCCCCACCTTTGGTACATAGCGGAGCACAAGAGCTGTCTTCTTCTTAAAGTACGTGACATTCCTTTTATTCGAAGTGGTGGGAGGCTTTTTAATGACAACACTTTCAACAGAAACCTCGACCTTTTTAGTTTCAAGATCATCACACTAGATTGATGTGACATCATCCACCTTTTTCTCCTTCACGATATAGTTCTTCAAGTAGAACTTTGCATCTGCGAAGTGTGATTCAGCTTCAGTGAATGGCTTATCATCGGCCACTATCTTTCTCTCCGCTCCATTTTCAAGATACTTCAAGCATTGATAGTAGGAGGATGAAACAATTTTGTTCTCGTGTACCCAAGGCCTACCAAGCAATATATTATATGAAGTTTTGGTATCGATCATATACATCAATACATTTGATCGTAAATCGTCCATATGAATCTCTAACTTGATGGATCCTATGGCCCTCTGACCCCCTTGATTGAACCCTTGGATCATTAAATGACTTTCAGTAAGTTCATCAGTTGTGATGCCAAGTTCCTTCAGTGTGTGAATAGGCAGGATGTTCACTCCAAACCCTTCATCTATCAGGATTCTATTTATCTTCTTCTCAAGAATGTGACCTACCATATACAAAGGACGATTGTGTAGTGTTTCACCAAACAGGAGATCCTTATCTGTAAATGTGATTTTTGTATCACATACATGTGCTTCTTGGTGAAGAAATTTAGTAGGCTTTTCAAGAAAAGGAGGTTCTATTAATAAGTTTTCGCCATTTGCTTCTTCTTTGTCAGTATTGAAACAAGATGCCTCAATGTTGTCTTGAGTAGTCTTTGCGCAAAACCAAATTGGCAAGAATTCTTTTAAGGTCACAGGACGTCGTGGTTTTTGGTGGTGATGTTCCTCTACACTCGTCCTCTTTGGAAGCTGAACCAACTTCTGTTTCATCTGTTTCTTTACCATTCTCCTTCTAGTTGGTTGCTTGGATGAGTCTTTTCGTAGACTCGTCCTCTTATTGCGTCTCCGCCTAGTCACCAAAGTCCAACCTTCATCATCACCTTCATTAATTAGAGACTTGTCATGCTTTAATGGCTCCTCATTACGCTCTTTGAAGTTGCATATTTGGACCAGATCGAGTGAGCCAAAAGTGATGGAGATTTGATGAGACTGGCCTTCTCATCATCAAGCACGATCTTCTTCTCATTAGCCAGTTGCATGATTTTATCCTTGAAGACAAAACATTTCTCCAAAGGGTGACCCACAAGCCTGTGATACTTACAATAGTTTGGGTCATCAGTTTTTGCAGCTTCGTCGGGCCGCTTCATTTCTGGTAGATCAATGAGCTTCAGCTCAAGAAGTTCATCAAAAATTTCAGAAACGTCAGAATCAAGGAATGGGTATTCTTTTTCTTGCATCTCCTTGAAAGTCAACTTCTGGTTTGGACGCGCTTGAGAAGTAGTCTTTACGCTTTGCTTCTTGCTTACCTTTGTGGTGAGCTTCATAGGAGACACGTTGACATTCATGGATTCTTTGTTGTCACTTTTGGGGACAAACTTGGTCCATCTCCTAGGTTCCTGTTTGTCCTTTCCCTTTCGAGGGTCATGGATGGGCGCTACTCCTTTTCCGATAGAAGACATACTCAACTCCATGTCGTGAGCACGGGTAACTAAATCTTCAAAGGATTTTAGCTTAATGCCTTGCAAAATATAGAGAAGTTCCCAGTGCATTCCTTGGATACACATCTCTATTGCGAAAGTTTCACTGAGCCTATCTTTACAGTTTAGGCTAGCATTTCTCCATCGATTGATGAAGTCGATAACTGGCTCATCCTTTCTTTGACGAGTATTTATGAGCTCTACCATGCTCACTGTACGCCTCGTGCTATAGAAGCGATTTAGGAATTCATGCTCCAGTTGCTCCCAGCTATCAATGGAATTGGGCTCGAGGTCCGTGTACCAATCGAAGGCGTTTCCCTTTAGGGAGCGGACAAATTGCTTGACGAGATAGTCACTGTATGTTCCGGTGTTATTGCATGTCTCAACAAAGTGGGCGACATGTTGCTTTGGATTTTCTTTGCCCTCAAATTGTTGAAATTTGGGGGGTTGATAACCGGCAGGCATCTTGAAGCTATCAATTCTAGCAGTGTAAGGCTTGGCATACGTCAGGGAAGACTTGGTAGCAATGTCGTACTTGTCCTTGAGGGTCCCTTCAATGAACTCCTTCAATAGATCAATTGGGATCATTCCGTCAAAAGCGACTGGCACCTCCTTAGTAGGTGGTATTTGTTTAGTAGGAGGATCTATCTCTTGAACTTCTGGAGCCTTTCCAGGTGCATGGCTAGAATCTCCATCTATTAAGCCTTTCATTCGATCCATCAACTTATCGATCCGAGTGTCTTGAGTTTGCACATACTTGGTCAAACCTTCAATTGCCTTTGCCATATTCGCAAGTTGCTCCTCCATGGATGAGACATCAGTTACCATTGTTTGCATAATTATTGGAGACGTCGGAGAGTAGCACGGATTATCACATAAGTTGATCTCTGAAGTTCTTGGCTCGCGAGGAGTAAGTGGAGATGACATGTTGGTTGAATGACCATCGTTCTTTGTCCCAGAGTTTTTTGAACCAGAGAGATCAAGTAGAGCCAGAGTTTTCTTGATTTTCTCTGCCACACTGCTTCCTTCTTCTGAAGCACTTGTAGATGACCTTGTTCTTTTTGGGGTTGAAGACCCAAAAACTGGAGTTGATGTCGTTGATACTCGATGTGTTTGTTGCCCCATCATGTTGGCCTTGCTCCTTGTGACGGCCCCAAAGCTTTCAAAAGTAACATCAAGGATGCTTTCTACCTCGGCGGAGAACTTGGAATCAGCAGCCTTAGGGGCAGTGGATTGAGAGTTGACCTTCTTGGAAGTCATTTCGGTATTCTTGAACTTTGGAAAGTTGAGATGAGAGGTAGAGATTGTCCCACTGGGCGTGCCAGAATTTGTAAGACAATAAAATTCGCGACCGAGAAAATAATAATCGGGACAGAAAAATACTGCAACAATCGTTTATTGATTTCAATATGTGAGTGTTACAATCTCTATGAATCCTCTGATTCGCCTTTCTAAATATAAATTCAAGGGCTTCGAGCTTGATCTTGAATTTGATGAACTTGAACTTGATTTGTGGATTTGGATTCAAGGGCTTTTGAGCTTGATCTTGACTTGTGAATTTGGATTCAAGGGCTTTTGAGCTTGATCTTGAATCTTCGTCTTGATCTTCAGTTGTTTATGAACTTGAATGCTTGAACTTGTAGCTTGTAGAGAAATTTGTGGTGTTTGATCCACGAGCTCTCTCTTGTTTCTTGTTCGAATTCTTCGTCCTGGTCCTCTTTTCTTGAATTATGAGACCCCTATTTATAGTTGTGGAAAGGAAAGAGTCATGGTGAAGATGAGCTTCTTCTGGCCAATCAGATTTAAGTGACATGACGCATTTTTATGAGCCTTTATTTCACTAGGCTTGCTGCATCATTTTGACATGTGGCACGGTCCTATTGGCTCCTTTACTTGACTTGGCATGCCACGTCATTTGACACTTGGCGCCAAATTGGGCTTCTAGACTAAGATGATCTATTGGGCTTAACCAAGTGGGCTCATTATTTGTAGCCCAAATTAATGGACTGGCCCGATGAATTTTGGACTTTAATTAAATCCATATTTATTGGACTTAAATAATTAATCCACCATATTTATTTGGACTAATATATTTAAAATTCATATGATCACAATGATTTATAATATTTAAATTTTAAAATAGATAAGTTTATGAAAGAGTAAAAGGCTATTTAGAACTCTTCAATCATGAATTTCTATTTTTAATCTAATAATTTTTTTAAATAAAGGATAATGTATTTTCAAATTCAAATATTTCTAATATGAAATTCAAAATTTTTATTACAATACTATTAAACTTTGTCCTAAAACTGGCACGTGTGGCTTCTCAGTAGCTTGCCACTTGGCTAATTGTGGTGCTTCGTCCTCTGCTTTATAATATATATAAATATAGAAGATTACATAATTTTATTTACAATATGACCTTTTCATAATAATTTTAAAATTTTAAAACAACTTTAATTTGTATCTAGGCAAATATTTGTATCTTTTTAATTAAATTAAAATTATATTAGTTACTAAAATTATATCAGTGATTACGAAAAATATTTTAAAATTATTTTTGGAGGTGAGCAGATAACTTTAAGCAATTTTTTCCCACTTTCCGTGTAATAGAAAATGTCATTTGACCCTTCATTTTTGTCACAGATTTTTTGTACGTCCACATTGGCAGATGACTTTGATAAACATAATATGGAAAAATTTAAAGCCTCAAAGTAGTTCATATGAGAAAGACCAGTTCGAGACTTAAAGTACTGAAACGATTTGGAGGAGATAAGAAAAAGATATTACCTTTATGCTTCTTTAATTAAATCAAATCTTTAAAATTCTGAAATTTTTAAATCAAAAATAAGGTTCAAATTAAAAAAATTGAGAAAAATAATAAATTACTTAATGCAATTTTCTTCTACAATGCTCTCTTGATCTCGTTTTCGGATATATAATTGTGATTGGGTCATTATCAACTATTGTTCTTGTATTTGATATGCTTATCTCGATAGGAGTTTTTGCAACAGATATATGGTAAGGGAAACCCTGCAAAATAACAATGCAAAAGGTTAATAAAATCAGACTTAAAATTAATGTACACAATCTTGTATTTGCTTTTAATTCATACAATCTGTAACTATTTAAATATAGGTGAAAATATGTACCATTCATGAAATCATCCTGAAAAAGTTAATAGAATAAAGGGAAAAGGCTCAAATATGTCATCGAACTATTGGAAATGGCTCATTTATGCCATCCGTTAAAAGTTTGGCTCATTTATGCCATCGCCGTTACAAAAAAGGCTCATTCATGCCATTTTTTTTAACGGTGGATTTTAAAAAAGGGAAAAGGCTCAAATATGCCATCGAACTATTGGAAATGACTCATTTATGCCATCCGTTAAAAGTTTGGCTTATTTATGCCATCGCTGTTACAAAAAATTCACCGATTATAGAATTTTTCTGATTTTTACTTCAAGTACAATTTTTTAAGAATTTAAAAAATTGTGTTTCGGTAACTAATTGATTCGTTGTTTGAAATAGTTGATGTCTGTTTCGGGCTTGAATTGGTCTTGAGATTTGCAGAATTGTGTTCGGCGATTCTGAAGAAATTGAAAATGGATGAACTCTTTACAGTGCCTATAAAGGAGTTACAAAATGCATAGAAATATTTTGGCCGGAGAAATCGATATTTTCTTATTAGGAATTTTAAAATTTCTTTGGTTGATTTAATTAATGATGTGGAAGAATTATTATTGGTCACGTGTACAAAATGGTTTTGCAAAAAAACCCCAAATTGGACTGTTAAAAAAAATGGCATGAATGAACCAAACTTTTAATGGATGACATAGATGAGCCTTTTTTCAAAGTTCGATGACATATTTGAGTTTTTTTCCTTTAATTAATGATGTGGACTAATTATTGTTGGCCACGTGTACAAAATGGTTTTGCAAAAAATATCAAATTGGACTGTTAAAAAAATAGCATGAATGAGCCTTTTTTGTAACGACGATGGCATAAATGAGCCAAACTTTTAACGGATGGCATAAATGAGTCATTTCCAATAGTTCGATGACATATTTGAGCCTTTTCCCTTTTTAAAAATCCACCGTTAAAAAAAATGGCATGAATGAGCCTTTTTTGTAACGGCGATGGCATAAATGAGCCAAATTTTTAACGGATGGCATAAATGAGCCATTTCCAATAGTTCGATGGTATATTTGAGCCTTTTTCCTAGAATAAATGTTTCAGTTATAGAAAATGGGCACGCGTGGTAGTCTTGGTAAGACGGTGACGATTGATATGAAGTCTTCCAAGTTTCACTACTAAATTGATATGATAAATGTAAACGAGAGTACTGAGTTTAGTAAAGTGATATGATCATGAATAAGAGTAGTACTGGTTTAAGTAGGATACTAAATTGATTCATGTAATGAGATTAGATTATTGATGAAAGTTTTCCTTTTGGTTATGTTTGTTGTGTTTTCTCAGTAAAACTGTCAAAAGAAGAATACTGAATTTGAAATTTTAATAAAGTTGATAAGTTCGAAACCTTTTTATCATCGTGGGTAAAAAAGTTTCAGAAATTTAGTAAAAGAGAATTTCATGCTAAGAACACATAGAAAAGTCAAATATATAGGAATTATGGATGGGCAGTTACCAAATTTGCCAATTACTGCAAATTAGTGTACCCATCCGCGCTTTGCGTGGTTATAAAAATTATTCTACAAATATAAAATTATAGATCGAATTTGTATATTTCATTTAAAATATTTCCTAGTTTATTTTATATATGAAGGTAGTAATGTTTGAGAAACTAAATACTTTTTCTACCATAATTTTTCAATTTTTAGGTATTATGAATTATTGACTATGTTGATTTGTTATATTTTTCATATAATTTATAAATATGAAAATTTTATCATAATAATTTTGAAGAATCTATATTCAAATTCATAATGAAAAATATCTATTTTTACCCTGAGCCCCTTCACATATATAGATGAAGAAAGGGAGAGTAAAGAGCCTTTTTGGATGGGCTTATTTTAAGCATTTTTAAATTAAAATAGTTTTTAAGTATTTTTGTAGTGTTTCATTAGAACAAAAAAGTACTTCTAAGCACTTTAATTTTAAGCTTAAAAGACAAAAATAAATCAAAAGTCATGAGTTAGAATTCCTAACTTATAACTTTTGGCTTATAAGCCAAAAACTATTAGCCTATCCAAACATGCTCTAGTTATTTCTACCTAGAAAGTAAAATTTTACCATATAAATGCACAAAATATAAAACTAAAATACTTTTAAAAGCATAAAAATTGAAGATAGTACACTTTAAAGCAAGGGGAATTAGAGAAAAGTGAAATCAGAATATATATACTCCCAAAGAATATTTGTCAAGAGGCAGCGGATCGGGATTCCAGTTCAAAAAGCCATTAACATTTGTTATGTTAAAAACATATTTATGAAATTCAATAAGAAACGAATGATAAGATCTTATATGCCAAAAGAAGTTCACGAAAAATAACTTCTATTAGGTCTCATGCCATTGTCACCCAACTTGTGGTTTCATCCAATTGTCCCTTCCTCTCCACCGTGTTCCATTCTTTCCTTCAAACATCTATATTGATATAGAAATCTATTGATATAGAAATCTAAATGTACTTTTGTTTTTTCCAAATAAGTAAGATGGTAATTGCTAAATAATTTATTGAAAGACATTGTCACATTGAAGCGGTGACATCTACATATACTTTCCTTTTCAACTTTGAGATGACGAAATCTTCTAAATTTCATGTTAAGCCTTTCTCATCTATATATCTATATATAATAATAAAGAAGAAACAAGACAAGGTGATGTGGCACCTCTCTATGGCCTCCATTCACATATATATTTTTTCTCCTTTTTTTGAATTTCTTCCCTTCATTCTTTGCATTAATCAATTTGTTTAATAATTAAAAAAAAGTCTATGATATTTACTATGTCTAATTATATCTCATGAGTTACAAAAAAACCTCCATCTATTTGCATTCTCTACTTAAATAACATGTCTTCTCAACTCTCTTCTACCTAATTCTTATGGATGAAAAAATCTATAAATAACAATCATAGTGGAGTTGTTGGGTGCTCATTTTCATTTTCTCCTTCTTCTATTTTAGTAGTATATATTTTTTTCTCCTTTTTTGATTTTTTCTTCCTCATCTTTTTCATCAATCATTTATTTAATAATCAAAAGAATAGACATAGGAAAGGTGATGTGACAATATGACCATTACTTTGATGAAGATCATACATATATTCTTTAGAAATTCTTTTTGTGTCATTTCAAATAAAGACAGAACTTGAGGAGATCAAGAACGAAGAAAGTTTGAGGTATTTAGCCACGAACAAGTTTCATCAAGATGAAGAATAAAGTTTGATGGCGGTGTAAGATTCATCAAAGAGAGATTTAGTTTAGTACGAGTTCATCAAAATGAAGAAGGAAGTTTAATGGTCTTGGAAGATTCATCCGTGCGAACTGTCCATTTCATCAACTCCGAAGAAAGATGGTCAGATTAGTTTGGTGAAGCGTAGAAGATTGAATGATTTACAAATATATAAAGATAAACCTTTTGTTGCTTATTTTAATATCTCCAATTAATTATTTCTTCAAACACAAAATATGTACCCTCCAAGAACAAGACTCTATTACAAAATTTTACACTTTGTGTATGAAGGACAGTGAAAAAAGTCTTCAACTAATTATGTTGTTGCTAATATAAAACTTTTTGGGTCATGCCATGGATAATACATGGAGTTAACTGTTACGGAGTAATATAATTTTCAACTTGTGTTTCTTTTTATGTTTGGCTTGCAATACTTACATTCTTCCTTTTCCTTTCTTTTTGACGTATTACCTTCAGATTGTTTGTTATTTATCATATGCGTTTATCAATTAATTCAAGAGATTAAATTCGAATTTCACATATTTAAACTTTTCATGTATGCCTTTTGTGTATGGTTTCTCTACAAATTCCCATTCCTGTTAAGCTTTAGTACTCTTTAACGGATAATTTTTCATGCGAGTACCTTTCATTTATTTAGCACATAAATTATATAACAAAGAGCTTATGGTTTATTGTCTATGTGATTTTCATGAAAAAGGTCAAAAGGAATAGTACTGCAATCAATCTCCTTTTAACAAATAACAATGTATTGTTCTTTTTTCATGAATTAATTTAATAGTATTTAGTTTCTTAGTTATCCTTTGTTGTCTTTCTTTTTTCTTTTTAAAAAAATCTAAATTAACTAAACTTAAAACGGTTAAGATGAAGGTGTAACGACTGAAAATTGATTATATAATAAGCGACGGGATTAACACTATTTTTTAACAATTATTAGCTATCATATATCCTTCAACATTCCAATATTATTTCTTTCTTATGTTTGATTAGATTTGTTTTTCAAATTTAACTAACTAATTTTAATGAGTTGTTTCAAAATAATATTGAAATATTTTCGGGAGATACTTTTAGTCAAGGAATTTTATATAGGATGTTAAAAGATTATTAAAATAATTTATTTTAAAGTATTTATTATTTTTTAATTATTTTAGTTAAAAGTCATCTCCATAATTCGCACCACTTCATTTTCATAACTTCTATTTTAATAATATCCATTAATCTTATACCTTTAACTCCACATTCATAATCTTCATAACTCCTACTCTTAATAACCTTCGTTACTCCTATGTCTTTTCAAGTCCATAACCCCTAAATATTATTTTACTTATAAATTTTAATATTTTATCAAATTTTTCTCATCATAAATTTTTAGGCATTGAGTTTAAATCTCTTAAAAGTACCTTGCACCGTTTTTACACATATATGACAACATTTTTAGTTAATTATTATGTGATTAGATATGTAAAGAAATTCAAGAAGGCTTCGGCCTATATAAAAGGTTTAACTCTACTCTTTTAAGTCTTGTGCCTTTATTTGTCAATTCTATGGGATGAGAGGCATAATATTGGTCTATTCTTCAATATAATCACCTCTATAATGGCTTCAAAGTTCAGTACATTATTTCTAAGAGCATGTAATTTTCTTGGAGAAAGTTATCTTAGGAATTGGTGGCGAGAATTTTGCCTATTGGACTTCAAATTTTAATTTTTATTTTTTTTATTTTTCAGTGATCTTTTTTTGTACTGGTTTGAAATTTAGTGATTGTTCTATAACTTTGGTGGTACAAATTGAAGTAGAGTAGAATATATCAAATGACGATTCTTCTACTAAATAAAAAGATATAAGGAATTGTAGAGTAATAGAAAATTCTGTCAAGATATTTTGTTATTGTTCAACGATTTTTTTTTTAATTTAAGTTCTACTTGCTTATATATTTGTTTAGTATTTTATCGATATTTTACAATGTGAGATATTTCTTAAACACTCAAATCACCAGAATATATATTGCAGATTAAAGGTTTACTTCATTGAAGGTACAAAAGAGAAATAAAACAAAATCATTATTATGGAATATATTTGAACTTATTCATAAAAAATATACTATACCACATTTAATAGATATAAAATTTCTTTTATCATTTGAAAACAGTCTTTATAATATAATTAAAATGGGTGATAATATTACAATAAGACAGTAAAATGGATATAAAATTAATTAAAAAGGAAATATAAATTTTTTGACGACCGCGCGAAGCGCGATCAAGTTTTCTAGTTTTTAATAAGGAACCAAAATAAAATCATTCATAATGATCCATGAATTATTCATGTGTTTGATTTAAAATTCAGTTATGAAGATTATTAATATTGATTTACTTAATAATAGTAACCGTTATAACAATTAGTCAATAAAGCATAAACATGTAGACATTTTTGGACTATTACTAATGGTAGTAAATTTTAGTAGTGTTTTTTTGATTCTTTATTAATAATGGATATTGGATTTTTTTTAAATAATTAAATGAAAACAATAGTGAAATGTCAATAGAAAATGAGAAAAAAATAATAATAAATGTTTGTTATAAAAAGGCACCATATCACCTTGTATATGCTCAATTTTATGTGTATATACAGATATAGATTATCAAAAAAATATATAAGAAAATAAAAGTAATTAATGGTTATCATTTGATAATATTGAGTCCTCTACCATATAGAATAAATATACAAATAGAGCACCTCCACTTTTATGAATAAATGAACTTTTTTCTTCTCTTTATTTTTTCACTTTTTTCTTCTCTTTATTTTTTCCCCAAACAAAAGGTACTATCTACATTTATAAGCACATGATTTAAAAAAAGATGAATTATCCAACCTCTTACTACCATTAATACAAAAAGAAGTTGCTACTTCACTTGAATGATATCTTTTATTAAGGAAAATCAGAAGATTAAGTTACTTAGTGAATAGTTTTAGACTCCTCACCACTTATGATAGTGATTTTTAAATGCATGAACGTATATAATATGTAAATGTATGTTATTAACTTTATGAACCAACATAAATGATTCAATTGTAACAGTGGACTTTTTATTTGCTTTAAAATTTACGTAAGAAATAATTAACTATTTCAATAAATGATTCAATTGTAATAGTAGTCAATTTTTATTTGCCTTAAAATTTCTTTATTAAGAAATTAAGTTACGCCTATATTTTTGAGTGAGTAAACTTCAAAACACTTTTCAAAGTTATACGGTATTAATCAGTAATCATATTCTTGAACATATTTAATCTAAGAAAATTATACATCATAAAAGAAATTGAAACAAATAAGAGTAGGATTTGTTTTTATGAATTTAGAGACCGAGTACTTCATAAAATTACCTTAGAAGATATGTATTCAATATTGAAGTAGATCTGTCGGATGTACCAAGTTTCTCGATATAGATGACATAGCATGAATCATCTTAACAAATGAGTAAGAAATAATAATGAAATGAAAAAATATAAACTTTTCAACCAGAAAGATGAAAAATCTTGGTCTATGAAGAAATAAATCATTTGTATTTACTGAGAATAGAGCACATATAAGTAAGTTTAATAAAGATAAATACTCACCAATACATAATCTCATTAAATAAATTGCTACCATTCAAAGAAAAAAAATATACTGAAACTCATGTGAAGCATTTTCTTTGCACAACTAAAACTAAAATGGTTGATTCATGTATGCATATTTTGATAGTGTAAGATATATATAGGTTATTTTTGTCTTTTTATCTTCCATCTTTTAGCCCATTATTACTCCACATTAATAAAATTAATTACGAATTATAAAGATTGGAGGTGGAGGAATACATGAATATATATTAAATTTCTAATAAAGAAGGTAATTATAGTGGGAGGTGAAAAGTTGATGAATTGAATACGTAATTTTTGAATTATGAAAAATAAAATTATTGATAAATGAAGAAGAAATGGTCAAAAAAAGGAGAATAAAGATAAATTAAAATGGAGGTCATAGAGAGTTGCCACATCACCTTGTCTACATTTTACTTTATTATTATATATAGATTGAGGATAGTAACTGCAAATGGATCACCCTACAAATAATAATACAACAATACACATATTAGGAATTAATACTATATACGTATAATTTTTAAAAGTAGACAAATAAAGACAATTCATTAATATAGATCACAAAATTAGTAAATAATTTTGAGAAGTTTACAGAAAAAGAAAACCATATTTTCAAATGCAGCTGAGAAATATCAACAACGATAAAAAATATTTTATATTTTGTCTTTTTTATTTTTTATTTTCTTTTTTTCAAAATATTAACAAGGATTAAAAAAGTATTTTCTGTTATAAATTAATATAATAAAGAACAAGAAGGATAAGGGAGAGAGGACTCTTGAGAGATGAGGGACAATGAAGAGAACCCCTCTATTTATAGGGGAAATTCCTCCTATTTTCTCTCCAAAAGATAGACATTTCATATCTTGATAGATACTCACTAAATCTTGATAGATACTCAATATATCTTGATAGATACTCAATATATCTTGATAGATATTCACTATATCTTGATAGACATTCACTATAATTTAAATATATTTATAACCCCCCCCCCCTTAAATGTCTAACTGATAGATAATGTGCCTAGTTAAAACCTTACTAGAAAAAAACTCAGTCGGATAAAAATCTAGTGAGGAAAAAAGAGTACACATCTTTAATAATACGGATCTTGGTTGCCTCATTAAAAATCTTACAAGGAAAATTCAGTGGGACAAAACCTTGAAAGGGAAAAAGGGTACAACGTGTATTGGCTCCCCCTGATGAGAACATCAATTCAAAATCTTGAATCTTCACATTCTAATCTTGTGCATCATCTTCTAGAAAATTGCAGTAGGTAGAGATTTTGTGAATGAATCAATCATATTATCACTTGAACGAATCTGTAGCATGTTGATATCACTATTCTTTTGGAGTTCATGTGTGTAGAAAAGTTTTTGGTAAAATGTGCTTCATTCTATCTCTTTTTATGATTTCTCTCTCTAGTAGAGTCATGTATGCTGCATTATGTTCATATAAGATCGTGGGTATTTTGTCACATTTCAAACCACAATTTTCTCGAATGAGATGTATCATGGACCTTAACCACGCATATTTTTGGCTTGCTTCATGATTAGTCATTACCTCAACATGATTTGACTATCATGTAAAACAACATGGTACGGCGGTACCCTTCGTGACATAGGTCTGTATCGAACTTTATGTCAATCATATGAATATTTCATTTGCAATATGCAAGTGATCTTATTTCAGTATCTCCATATAGGAGTAAAATTATGTCATGCTCAAAGTTATAGCAACATGTGTAAATGCATCAATTGCACATATGGTACAGTGGGACCAATTCAATTCTGCATGTTTCTCATTTCAACTTCTTTCAGCAGATAATCTATTACTTTCGAGAACTCTCCAAGAGCTCCAATGATATTCAGCTTATCAATTTATGCAATATAAGGATTATAAATAAGTTTCCCAGAAACTTGTATATATTTCAAACATTTTGAATCCTTTAGGAATTTTTCATATAGATTTTGTCAAGTGACAATATTCAACATTTCATGTGTGGCATCTTCTAGTATGTGGACTGCAAATCAGATAGGCTTTATGCTTACCAAGATGCATCCTCTCATGTCATTTGATAAATACTTCTACGTCAGCATGCTTAAATAAACATAGAATTCAGATCCTCATAATCTTTTACAATATTGCGCCATATTGTATCAAAGATATCGTCTACGATATATCATTTTGTATCGGTTCGCAATGTGACATAACATTTTGAGATCTCATCGCTTCATTATTTTTAGGTACCTGAACCTCTCATAAGGTTGAAGTGTTATGTCGTCGGCTCTTCAAGAGCACACTGCCTCCTTATTATGATCATTTGCTCCCTTTTCTTTTTCAAGAATTATTGCTTTTAGAACCGAATAATCTATCATTTTTTCATACATGCAGTAGACTTTGTCCTTCAGAGACACACAATAGGAGCATCCACAGCTAAATAAGAAATTAATTTGGAGTCAGAAAATGCTCCTAGCATTTGACTTGAAGTATTTTTTAATGAGGATCATATTGATGATGACTGACAACATATTTCTTTGTTGTTTATTATCTCCCCCTTATGTTAGAAAAACTAACATACATCTCAATTTACTATAGAGAATCCATCTTTGTGCATCATAGTATATTCATTAGTCGTATACTGCACATTAAAAATTACTAGATTGGAATATTTGGTTTCTAATCTTTTTTTTTTCCGCTCATTGTTTTTTTTTTTTTGATTAACTTTTTTGGTGAGACCCATGGGCCTCTTTAATTCCAATCCAAAGTGGTTTCTGACCTTGAACCAATTGAGAGGGAGGAATAATCATAATTTATTGGTCAATACATACAAGTGCTATTGTATGTAAGATATCATATTTCAAACCAACACATGAAGTTTTGTTCTCATAAGTAATGGTTCAGCTATTTCGGAGGCATCAATATCAAACCAGTTTTATCAAGATAAATTGTCTTGATTGCTCAATCTGAAAATTATGCTCTTAACTCAATTTATATTGAGCAAATAATTTTGCAGATGTCAAACTGCAGGTTGACAATAAATGTACATTTGATCATCTTATTGATGCATCTATTCAATATATCACATGACAGGTGAACGTGCGCATATTCACCTTTTATACTTTTCAGAATTTAAGGGATCCAATCCCAACATTAGCTGATCTAATCAACTTATCATGAGAACAAACAACATAAATTCTTGAAGAATCTTCTAGTTCTTCATTAAATGTCTAATACTCAATATGCACATCTTTGGAATGTCACAATCTTTCATGTCAACTTATGAACTTATTCATATTATTAAACTCCAAGTTTACCATGATATGTCCTATTTGCTTGAGTAAATTTCAGAATATTTCTTTTCGATTGTTGTACTTCTTTTGGAAGCGAGTCGTGATCCCATCACAACAAATGCACATCCGTATTGATATGTTTTACTAAATATTATCACATTCATTTCAGAGAATGGATCTGTACTTATAATAATCGAAATTATCATTCCCCAGGAATGAAATATAATTATGCCTTAAGCATATCAAATTATGATAACTTATAACCTCTTTCAAGATATTGCTACTTTAGGAGCAAATCGAGGCATACATATGATATATAAAATTTTTCTCTAACATATCTTTCAGAGTATATCACACGTCAAAGCAATTATTGCTTTAGGTTTTGTCATGCTCATCTATAATTGTATAACCACAATAATTATTTTATCATCTTTCAGACTTATCATTGTCACGACCCGATTTTTCGAGTCATGATGGCGCCTACCGTAACCCACCAATAGGCAAGCCAAACCCTAGCCCGGAGCGACAAGCGACAGGCTAACGGGTGGAATCTCAGGAAACAGAGATGAAGTGGAAGTAACCATACTAATAAACATGCTAGAAATACAAAAAAAATAAAATCAAAATATATATCCATACCAAGACTGAGAAAGAAGAGAACAATATATACAGCTGAGAACCCCTCCCAAGACCTGGTGAAGTCGGTACAAGAGCCACTACTAAAACATGTCAAAAAAAAATAATACAGAAACCAAATATATACAACAAGTACTACAGTCTCGAGAGCAAAAGACTATACAATAGAGATGGAGTAGGATCTGCCTCGGACGTCAGTAAGCTCACCCTGCTCCGGAGTCAGTGCTGGAAAGAGAGTCACGTCAAAACCGTCGACTAGTGCCCAGATCTGCATCGGGGAAAAAGATGCAGAAGTGCAGTATGAGTACCGGGGCAACGGGTACTCAGTAGGCATCATCGGCCGACTGAGCTCAATATAATATAAGCAAGCTAAAATGCGAGGGTGCATGCTAGGTCCGGGGTATAAATAATAAGTAAATACACTACTGCCGAGGCGTGTAGATATGCTCAGGAGATAAATAAATACGATACTAAGTAAAGAGTAAATAAATGCATAAGTAAGCACTCAAGTCAAACATAACCTATCTGGGCCCCCATAAACCCGATAGGCACACGAAAGAAAACAATAACCCAGCCTGGCCCCCATAAACCGGCGGGACACACAAGAATAGTAAATGCATAGTCACCAGTGTCTCGAAGCTGTATCAGTATCCAGTAACCAGAATAACCAACAAGGGTGCACCGGGCTTGAACCGACACCAATGGGTAATAACAAGAGGCCAGACACCGGAATCGAACCGGACATAGTGGATAATAACAATAGGCCACATATATCATAACCGCCGGACTCGAACCGGAACTCAGTACCAAAACTCTCCAATCATATCATAACCAGATGCCGGACTCGAACCAGAACTCATAATAATCAGTGGCCGGACTCGAACCGGAACTCATAATAATCAGTAACCATCATGCTGAATCAGTGGCCGGACTTGAACCGGAACTCATAATAATCAGTAATCAAGTGACATAATAGTGCCAGAATCCACACAAATACAAGTAAACGGGGACATACCAGCCCCAAAATAAACTCGAAACATAAGTAAAGGAGCTAACCCACCACGTACTACAAGTCTGGGTATACATTCTAAGTCATGGCAAGGCGGGTCCGCATTCTAAATCAAACTAGCCGACCCGGTCAAATACGGTGCTATTAGAGACTAACAAGGCTAAACAGGTCAAAAGGGCATAAATAGGGTAATTTAATACAAATGGTATCCTAAAAGATCATCTCGGGGATTAACTAAGCCTAATAAGGTTTAAAGCTAACTACACCGACTGTGAAGAGTAGCGGGGCCCACTACGGGGTCCCGGAACTAAGTCTGGGCTAAGGTTCCCCAAACCCCTACTAACAGCGGTACAACATTAACCAACCCTATAAAAGTAATATCTGGCACACCACGAGGATAACAGGCCCAAAACACATCCGAACAAGGCCCTAACCGGCCCAAAAGGCCTAATCATAGCAAGCCAATGCCAATCTACAACTACCAGCCCAAACACTAGCATAATAATATGCAAATACTATAAACAAACTCAGTCTAGGTATATGGTAAGCCTAGCCTACCTGGACGCCGCCAAACGCCTGCCAAAGCTTGCTAAATAGGAGTCTTTCCCTTGCGAGAGACCTCCGATTGCTGCCACGCTAGCAAAATAATAAACTACATGTCAAAACATGAATTTTGATACCCATATTGCATTAGTTCAAAAAAATATCCAAACGGTCCATGTGGGGCCCACTTGTGGAATCGAAAAACCGAAATCGTCACAGCGTCCCAAATCACCCCATGACCAATAGTCACAACTAACACCGCTCAATTTGAGCTCAATATCTAGCTCAAACATCAATACCAATTCCAACAACCACCGTAACTAAAACTACCGTAAAAATAAGAAAACGTACCGTAGAAATGACGAGAACGAGTCCACGAACTCAAATATACCAACCCCTAACCTTGAATCTCTCTAGAAATGTTTAAAGTTGAGCTTAAAGTGCTAAAAAAATGGTGGAATATATGTAGGTTTTTTTTTTCTTTAAACAAGACAAAATAAGAAAAGGAATTAATATTAGAGTATATATATATATATATATGTACTACACGTACAAAAATTAAAAAAAACACAAAGTCTTGAAGTCAAATACTAATTAGTGTTGCATGCACATGGCTTTATCCATTATTTTGCTCTCCGTATATATATATTCGGATACTGCATAGGCTCGTGGTAAAATAAATATAATATTTTAAATATACCATCATGAATAGAAAATTATTTTGAACAAAACTTCTATAAAATAAAAATATTATTTTAACATATTTAGATTTACTATCTCCGTTTAAAATATAAATAAATTATAGAACTTTTATAAAGTAGTATAGATACATCATCACTAAAGAATTTTATAAATATCATAAATATGTTTGAAAGGTAATTAACTATGTCATTTTATCAAATTCTAATTTAATTTAACATTTTACAACGTGCTCGGTCTAAATAATATTCTCAAACGAACTGCCCGGGAACCGAACTGTCAGTCCCAGCAAGTCATAAATAACTTGGGGCAGTTATAGAAAAGCTCTAAACGCTGAGAACGCACGAAAATGAGGAAAATGACCGGGAAGGTCATTACAATATCCACTACTAAAAGGACTTTCGTCCGCGAAAGTCAAGAATAAGCATATACCTGAAGACGTAAACAAGTAGGGATACTGGGCTCGCATGTCACGTTCAAGTTCCCAAGTAGCCTCCTCAACTGGACGGTGACGCCATTGTACCTTAACCACTGGAATTTCCCGAGAGCGTAACCGTCTGACATCTCTGGCTAAAATGGACACAGGCTCCTCAACAAATGCTAACTTCTCGTCTAACTGAACCGAGTCCCACTGAAGCACATGCGACTCATCTGGGATATATTGTCGCAGCATAGAAACATGAAATACTGGGTGGATAGCTGAAAAGGTCGGAGGTAAGGCCAGTACATATGCTACCTCCCCGATTGTCCGAAGAATCTCAAAGGGTCCAATATACCTGGGGCTAAGCTTGCCCCTCCTACCGAATCGCATCACGCCCTTCATTGGCGATACTCGTAAGAAGACCCTATCACCAACTCTGAATCTCAATGGACGACGTCTACGGTCAGCATAACTCCTCTGTCTACTCTGAGCTGTCCGCAGCCTGTCCTGAATCACCCGAACTCGGTCCAAAGACTCTCGGAGCAAATCTGTGCCACGAGGACTGACCTCCGAAGTTTCGAACCAACCAACTGGAGACCGACACCGTCTGCCATATAAAGCCTCGAACGGAGCCATCTGAATGCTGGAGTGGAAGCTATTATTATACGCGAATTCCGCTAAAGGCAAGAATTGATCCCACTGACCCCCAAAGTCTAACACACAAGCATGGAGCATATCCTCTAACACCTGAATAGTCCGCTCTGATTGCCCGTCGGTCTGAGGATGAAACGCAGTACTGAGGTCCACTTGAGTACCCAACTCCTCCTGGAAAGCCTGCCAGAAACTGGAGGTAAACTGAGACCCTCTGTCTGAGATAATAGACACCGGTACTCCGTGTAGGCGAACTACCTCCTGAATATATACACGAGCTAACTTCTCAGCACTGTAGGAAGTTTGAACAGGGATAAAGTGCGCGGACTTAGTCAACCGATCTACAATAACCCAAATACTATCAAAGCCACGAGAGGTGCGAGGTAACCTACCAACGAAATCCATCGTGATCCGCTCCCACTTCCACTCAGGAATGGGTAACGGCTGAAGGAGACCACCAGGTCTCTGGTGCTCGGCCTTTACCTGCTGACAACAAAGGCATCGAGCTACAAACCCTGCTATGTCTCTCCGCATACCACTCCACCAATAGTGCTGCCTCAAATTCCGATACATCTTAGCTGTCCCAGGGTGAATAGAATATCTGGAACTGTGTGCCTCGTGCAGAATCAACTGAATCAAATCTCCAACCCTCGGGACACAAATACGACCGTCAAACCTCAGAACACCATCAGAACCCAAGGTAGCTCTCTCAGACTCACCCCTCAATACCTGATCTCGAATGCTACAGAGACCGCTATCCTCAAACTGACGACCCTGAATCTGCTCCAGTAAAGTAGATCTAGCCTCAATACAAGCAACAATCCTCCTGGGGTCAGAAATATCCAATCGAACCATCGAGTTAGCTAAGGACTGAATGTCCAAAGCTAATGGCCGCTAAGAGACTGGAATGAAGGCTAAGCTACCCATACTCACTGTCTTCCGGCTTAAGGCGTCCGCTACCACATTCGCCTTGCCCGGATGATAGAGAATAGAGATATCATAGTCCTTCAGCAACTCAATCCACCTGCGCTGCCTCGAATTAAGATCTCTCTGAGTCATAATATGTTGAAGACTGCGGTGGTCTGTAAAGATCTCACAATGCACACCGTATAGATAATGCCTCCAAATCCGCAGTGCAAATACTACCGCTGCTAATTCCAAGTCATGAGTGGGGTAATTACGTTCGTGCACCTTCAGTTGTCTCGATGAATAAGCAATAACACGACCCCGCTGCATCAGAACACACCCCAAACCGATACCAGACGCATCACAATACACGGTGAAACCCTCGCCCTCAACTGGAAGAGTCAACACAGGGGCAGAAGTAAGTCGATCCTTGAGCTTCAGGAAGCTTGCCTCACAATCCTCGGACCACTGAAACGGAACCTCCTTCCTGGTCAGTCTGGTCATAGGAGATGCAATAGACGAGAAGCCCTCAACAAACCGTCTGTAATAACCTGCCAACCCAACAAAACTGCGAACCTCAGTAGGCGACGTGGGCCTAGCCCAACCTCGAATAGCCTCAATCTTCGCTGGGTCTACCATGATACCCTGTCTGGATACAACATGCCCCAAGAAAGCTACAGACTCAAGCCAGAACTCACACTTTGAGAATTTGGCATAAAGCCGATGATCTCTCAAAGTGTGGAGCACAGTCCTCAAATGCTGCTCGTGCTCCTCGCTACTCCTCGAATAAACTAAGATGTCGTCAATAAACACAATGACAAAGGAGTCCAAGTATGGCCTGAATACCCGATTCATCAAATCCATGAAAGCTGCAGGGGCATTAGTCAATCCAAAAGACATCACCAGGAACTCATAATGGCCGTACCGAGTCCTGAAGGCTGTTTTTGGGATGTCCTCAGCCCTAACTCTCAACTGATGATATCCAGATCTCAAATCTATCTTTGAGAACACCGCGGCACCCTGAAGCTGATCAAACAAATCGTCAATACGAGGCATCGGATACTTATTCTTTACTGTCACCTTATTTAGCTGCCTGTAATCAATACACATTCGCATAGACCCATCCTTCTTCTTTACAAAAAGTACTGGAGCACCCCAAGGCGACACACTCGGCCTAATAAAACCCTTCCCCAAAAGATCCTTAAGCTGAATACTCAGCTCCCTCAACTCAGCAGGAGCCATACGATACGGAGCCATAGAAATAGGTCGGGTGCCCGGCTCGAGGTCAATAATAAACTCTATATCACGCTCAGGAGGAAGGCCAGGTAGGTCAGTCGGGAATACATCAGGAAACTCACGAACAATAAGGACAGAGTCAAGTGACGGACTCTCAATGCTAGCATCCCGAACATAAGCAAGGAATGAATCACAACCCCTCACCATCAATCTACGAGCCCGAACATATGAAATAATCCCCGTCGGTGTACGGCTAACAGAACCCTGCCACACTACCGGGGGTACACCAGGCATGGCTAAGGTCACGGTCTTGGCAAAGCAATCCAAGACTGCATGATGAAAAGACAACCAGTCCATGCCCAGAATCACATCAAAATCTACCATGGCCAATACAATAAAATCAACCTGAGTCTCAAACTCCTGAATAGTCACCAGACATGATCTATATACCCGATCCACTACTAAAGAATCACCAACGGGGGTAGATACACGTAAGGGCACAGATAATAACTCAGAACATAAACCCAACCGTGGTGCATAATAAGTAGATACATAAGAAAACGTGGATCCGGGATCAAATAATGCAGAAGCTGGATGACGGCATACGGAAATCGTACCTGTAATCACCGCATCCGAAGCCTCAGCCTCTGGCCTAGCTGGCACGGCATACAACTGACGCTGGCTACCACTAGTCTGAGTACCAACCTGACTACCAGTCCGACCTCCCTGTGCCCCACCTCGAGAACCCTGGGGACCACCCCGACGACCCTGTGCACCACCTCTGCCTGCTGGCGGTACAGATCTGATGGGCTGTGCTGTCTGAACTGAAGGCTCAATAGCCCTGCGCTGAGGACACTCACGCGCGAAATGACCGAAAACCCCACAAGTATAACATGCTCCTGGCTCCCTGCTCGGCCTAGAAGATCCAATATGACCACCTCTAGCAGATGAACTGGGTTGACCACGCCCCTGAGGCTGGCTAACAGAACCACTATAGGTGGGCTGACCCCTATCAGATATCTGCAAAGCTGACTGTACGGGCCTACTAGGCTGACCCTGTCGCTGAAAAGACTGCTGCTGCTGATGAGGGTACCTACCCTGAAACTGGAAACCACGACCTCTGAACTGCGAACCACTATGGCTCCCACTGAAACTACCCTGGACACGAGGTCTCTTATCGCTGCCCCCTTGGGCCTCGCGATCCATCTCCTCAATAGAGTATACATGCTCAATAATCTCTGCGAATGACTTCCCTGAAGTCACTAAACTCTGGGTAGCCCTGCGGAGTGGCAATCTCAGTCCCCTGACAAAACATCTAACTCTCTCGTACTCATCAGGCAAAATAGAAGTAGCGTGCCTAGCAAGATCATGAAATCTCGCCTCATACTCGGCGACAGATAATGAACCCTGAGTCAACCTGGAGAACTCATCCCTGAGTCGCTCCCGCATAGTACGGGGCATATACTTTCCCAAGAAAATCTCGGAGAACTGGGTCCAGGTAATCGGTGGAGATCCCACTGGCCTGGAATCAAGATATCCCCTCCACCATCTCCTCGCTGCAGTATCGAACTGATATGCCACGAAATCAACACCACGAGACTGTACCAATCCCAAATTCCTAAGTCTATCCTCGCAGCTGGACAAGAACTCATATGCATCCTCACCCGGAGTACCAGCAAATCTCGGTGGAGCTAATCTCAGGAAGCGACCCAACATCTTCTGCTCCTCGGCAGACATAACTGGCTGATCTATAACTGGCTGTGGAGCTACTGGTACAGGTAAAACCTCAACTCTCGGTGCCACAGCTACAGGCTGCGCCCCAGCACCAACTCCCTGTGCGGCTGGCTGTACTCCCGCAGCAGGCGGACCTCCAACTAATTCCAACAACTGAAGCAATGTACCTCGGAGCAAAGAAGCATCAATAAATCCGGGTGGAGCCTGGGCTGCCCCCTGGCCTACCGGCTGCTGTGGCGGCGGAACATCTGGAACTATAACGGGATCGGGTGACGGATCCCTAGCACGATCTGGTCCTGGGGCTGCTACTCTGCCCTGCCTTCGACCTCTAGGTCGACCTCGACCCCTAACTGGAGCCCTCGCTGCAGGCTCGGGGTCCCGACCCCCGGCTCTCGTATTATGCGTCCTAACCATCTGCGTAAAGAATGAACCAAATAGAGATTAGAAACCAACATAGACACCAACGCACTGAGGCGAATCAAAGAAATAAGATTTACCCTAAACATGCTCGGTAGCCTCCCGAAGATAGGATACGGACATCTCCGTACCGATCCGCGAGACTCTACTAAACATCGGCTCATGCACCAACAATACCAGTGAAACCTAGGCTCTGATACCAAGCTGTCACGACCCGATTTTTCGAGTCATGATGGCGCCTACCGTAACCCACCAATAGGCAAGCCAAACCCTAGCCCGGAGCGACAAGCGACAGGCTAACGGGTGGAATCTCAGGAAACAGAGATGAAGTGGAAGTAACCATACTAATAAACATGCTAGAAATACAAAAAAAATAAAATCAAAATATATATCCATACCAAGACTGAGAAAGAAGAGAACAATATATACAGCTGAGAACCCCTCCCAAGACCTGGTGAAGTCGGTACAAGAGCCACTACTAAAACATGTCAAAAAAAAATAATACAGAAACCAAATATATACAACAAGTACTACAGTCTCGAGAGCAAAAGACTATACAATAGAGATGGAGTAGGATCTGCCTCGGACGTCAGTAAGCTCACCCTGCTCCGGAGTCAGTGCTGGAAAGAGAGTCACGTCAAAACCGTCGACTAGTGCCCAGATCTGCATCGGGGAAAAAGATGCAGAAGTGCAGTATGAGTACCGGGGCAACGGGTACTCAGTAGGCATCATCGGCCGACTGAGCTCAATATAATATAAGCAAGCTAAAATGCGAGGGTGCATGCTAGGTCCGGGGTATAAATAATAAGTAAATACACTACTGCCGAGGCGTGTAGATATGCTCAGGAGATAAATAAATACGATACTAAGTAAAGAGTAAATAAATGCATAAGTAAGCACTCAAGTCAAACATAACCTATCTGGGCCCCCATAAACCCGATAGGCACACGAAAGAAAACAATAACCCAGCCTGGCCCCCATAAACCGGCGGGACACACAAGAATAGTAAATGCATAGTCACCAGTGTCTCGAAGCTGTATCAGTATCCAGTAACCAGAATAACCAACAAGGGTGCACCGGGCTTGAACCGACACCAATGGGTAATAACAAGAGGCCAGACACCGGAATCGAACCGGACATAGTGGATAATAACAATAGGCCACATATATCATAACCGCCGGACTCGAACCGGAACTCAGTACCAAAACTCTCCAATCATATCATAACCAGATGCCGGACTCGAACCAGAACTCATAATAATCAGTGGCCGGACTCGAACCGGAACTCATAATAATCAGTAACCATCATGCTGAATCAGTGGCCGGACTTGAACCGGAACTCATAATAATCAGTAATCAAGTGACATAATAGTGCCAGAATCCACACAAATACAAGTAAACGGGGACATACCAGCCCCAAAATAAACTCGAAACATAAGTAAAGGAGCTAACCCACCACGTACTACAAGTCTGGGTATACATTCTAAGTCATGGCAAGGCGGGTCCGCATTCTAAATCAAACTAGCCGACCCGGTCAAATACGGTGCTATTAGAGACTAACAAGGCTAAACAGGTCAAAAGGGCATAAATAGGGTAATTTAATACAAATGGTATCCTAAAAGATCATCTCGGGGATTAACTAAGCCTAATAAGGTTTAAAGCTAACTACACCGACTGTGAAGAGTAGCGGGGCCCACTACGGGGTCCCGGAACCAAGTCTGGGCTAAGGTTCCCCAAACCCCTACTAACAGCGGTACAACATTAACCAACCCTATAAAAGTAATATCTGGCACACCACGAGGATAACAGGCCCAAAACACATCCGAACAAGGCCCTAACCGGCCCAAAAGGCCTAATCATAGCAAGCCAATGCCAATCTACAACTACCAGCCCAAACACTAGCATAATAATATGCAAATACTATAAACAAACTCAGTCTAGGTATATGGTAAGCCTAGCCTACCTGGAAGCCGCCAAACGCCTGCCAAAGCTTGCTAAATAGGAGTCTTTCCCTTGCGAGAGACCTCCGATTGCTGCCACGCTAGCAAAATAATAAACTACATGTCAAAACATGAATTTTGATACCCATATTGCATTAGTTCAAAAAAATATCCAAACGGTCCATGTGGGGCCCACTTGTGGAATCGAAAAACCGAAATCGTCACAGCGTCCCAAATCACCCCATGACCAATAGTCACAACTAACACCGCTCAATTTGAGCTCAATATCTAGCTCAAACATCAATACCAATTCCAACAACCACCGTAACTAAAACTACCGTAAAAATAAGAAAACGTACCGTAGAAATGACGAGAACGAGTCCACGAACTCAAATATACCAACCCCTAACCTTGAATCTCTCTAGAAATGTTTAAAGTTGAGCTTAAAGTGCTAAAAAAATGGTGGAATATATGTAGGTTTTTTTTTTCTTTAAACAAGACAAAATAAGAAAAGGAATTAATATTAGAGTATATATATATATATATATGTACTACACGTACAAAAATTAAAAAAAACACAAAGTCTTGAAGTCAAATACTAATTAGTGTTGCATGCACATGGCTTTATCCATTATTTTGCTCTCCGTATATATATATTCGGATACTGCATAGGCTCGTGGTAAAATAAATATAATATTTTAAATATACCATCATGAATAGAAAATTATTTTGAACAAAACTTCTATAAAATAAAAATATTATTTTAACATATTTAGATTTACTATCTCCGTTTAAAATATAAATAAATTATAGAACTTTTATAAAGTAGTATAGATACATCATCACTAAAGAATTTTATAAATATCATAAATATGTTTGAAAGGTAATTAACTATGTCATTTTATCAAATTCTAATTTAATTTAACATTTTACAACGTGCTCGGTCTAAATAATATTCTCAAACGAACTGCCCGGGAACCGAACTGTCAGTCCCAGCAAGTCATAAATAACTTGGGGCAGTTATAGAAAAGCTCTAAATGCTGAGAACGCACGAAAATGAGGAAAATGACCGGGAAGGTCATTACAATCATACACTGCTACCATAATTATTTTGTCATTTTTGAGACTTATCATATACTACTACCACATTCACTTCAAGAATGGAGCAAATTGTCATCTTTCAGACTTATCATATAGTCCTACCACATTCACTTCAAGAATGGAGCAAATTGTCATCTTTCAGACGTATCATAATACTGCTACCACATTCACTACGGGGAATGGAGCAATTTCAATGAGACTGATTTCATGACTTTTCACAAAAAATACATTATTTTATCTTACTTATCATTATATCATCGATATGGTGCATTGAGATTCAAACTCAACGTCTTAGGCCATAGATCGATGAGACTTGATATCATATGGCACATCAGGACTCTAACCCAATGTAATGACCTTCCTGGTCATTTCCCTCGTTTTCGTGTGTTCTCAGCGTTTAGAGCTTTTCTATAACTGCCCTAAGTTATTTATGACTTGCTGGGACTGACAGTTCGGTTCCCGGGCAGTTCGTTGAAGAATATTATTTAGATCGAACACATTATAAAATATTAAATTAAATTTGTATTTGGTAAAATGACATAGTTAATTACCTTTCAAAAATCATCATCATCATACCCAGTGTAATCCCACTAGGTGGGGTCTGGGGGGGGGGGGTAAAGTGTACGCATTCCATACCACTACCTCAGATGAGGTAGAAATTTATAAAATTCTTTAGTTATGATATATCTATACTATTTTATAATAGTTTTATAATTTATTAATAATTTAAGCGGAGATAGTGAATTTAGATATGTTAAAATAATATTTTTATGTTATAGAGGTTTTGTTAGAAATAATTTTTTATTAATTATGATACATTCAAAAAGTTGTATTTATTTTACCACGGGTCTATGCAATACCCGAATATATATAATGTGATAAGAAATATTCTGGTGGTGTGACTCCACTTCAACGTGGAAGTGAAGTGGAGTGCACAACTCATAACGTGGAAGTGAGGTGGAGTGCACAAACTTAATTAAATATTGATCTGTTGTAAACTAATTAAGTTGTCTCTATATGTATCATCTAAGAACATCACCGCCTACTGATATGAATTCATTACTATTTCATTATTTTTCAGAGCATTCAAAAGTGTTTTAGCTTGTCGTTGTGTGTTCAGATATGTGCCTATATTTATTTTTCTTCTACCTATTTAGTAAGTGAGGAAAAAATAAACTATCGACATCAAGTTATTCAAGCTCGGGTTTTAGTGGAAAAGTGTTTGTGGACGTGTAATAATCATTATTTTGGTAAGTTTTATTTTATTTACGGTAGTTTTCTTATACGTTGGTATTGTTGGTGCTTATTTAGAGCTTAATATGAGCTCGGATTGGATAACATCTGTATTGACTATTGGTCACAAAGTTATTTGGGACACCGTGACGATTTTGGTTTTGTGGTTCCGCAAGCGGGCCCCATGTGGACTGTTCGGACATTTACCGAACTAATGCAATATGGATATCGATGGTCATGTTTTGACATGTAGTTTATTATTTTGGTTGCTTGGCAGCAGTCAGAGGCCTCTCAAAAGGGGAAGGCTCCTATTTAGCTGGCTTTAGCAGGCGTTCGGCGGCGTCCAGGTAGGCTAGGTTTACCTCCCTTTGCACTTAGATTGGGCTTATGTGTTATATATGTATGCTATTGTGCTGGTGTTGTAGGCTAGTATTATAGACTTGGTGGTGCTAGTTTGCTATGATTTAGGCCTTCTAGGCCGGATAGGGCTATTCGGATATATTCCAGGCCCGTTATCCTCGTGGTACACCAGAGATGACCTATTTGGGGTCGGACAGTATTGTTGTTGTTGTTGCTAGTCTGGGAATATTATTATTGGACCTTAGTCCAGGCTTAGATAGACTTAGCCTAGACTTAGATAAGTATAACCAGACCTGGTTTTCGGGACCCGGTAGCGGGCCCCGTTACCCTTCTTGTCGACCTGTCAGAACTTTGACATCTTTGGGTTCAGTTAATCCCTATATGATCTGTTAGGGTTGTGACCGGATTGAGTCACCCCAATTATACCCGGTTGGCCTGTTTAGCCCTGTTAGTCCCTGATAGCACCGTATTTGACCGGGGTTGGCTAGTTGACTTAGAATGCGGACCATCCTTTCCATAACTTATAACATATACCCAGACTTGTATATACATATTGTTATAGTAGGTAGTAGACCTAGAAGGACCCCGAGATTGACTTGTAGCATGTTGTGGAATTAGCTTCTGTACTTATATACTAGTGTTGACTTGGGACTAGGGTGTTTCCCGTTTATCTGATATGATATGAGATTTGATTCTGTTCTTGTTACTGGCTATGATGAGTTCCGGTTCGAGTCCGGCCACTGATTCAGATATGATGAGTACTGATTATTATGTGTTCCGGTTCGAGTCCGGCCACTGATTATTATGAGTTTCGGTTCGAGTCCGGCCACTGATTATTATGAGTTTCGGTTCGAGTCCAGCCACTGATTATTATGAGTTTCGATTCGAGTCCGTCCACTGATTATTATGAGTTTCGGTTCGAGTCCGGCATTTGGTTATGATATGATTGGAGAGTTTTGGTACTGGGCACCGTGGTTACTGGATACTGATACAGCTTCGAGACACTGGTGACTATGCATTTACTTTTCTTGTGTGTCCCGCTAGTTTATGGGGGCCAGACTGGGTTATTATTTTCTTCCGTGTGTCTATCGGGCTTATGGGGGCCCAGATAGGTTATGTTTGACTTGTGTGTTTACTTACGCATTTATTTACTCGTTATTCTGTATCGCACTTATATTCTCCTGAGCATATCTATACGCCTCGGCCTTTACTTATGTACTTATTATTTATACCCTGGACCTAGCATGTACCCTCTTACTTACTTATTATTCAGTATCGCATTTTCTTATCAGTTATACCCGAACTTAGCATGCACCCCCGTACTTTAGCCTGTTTATATTACATTAAGCTCGATCGGCCGATGATGCCTACTGAGTACCCGTTGCCCCGGTACTCATACTACACTTCTGCATCTTTTTCCCCGATGCAGACCCAGGCACCAGTCGACGATTTTGACGTGACTCTTTTCTCAGCACTGACTCCGGAGCAGGGTGAGCTTACTGACGTCTGAGGCATATCCTACTCCATCTCTACTGTATAGTCTTTTGCTCTCGAGACTGTATTACTTGTTGTATATATTTGGTTTCTGTCTTGTATTTTGGACATGTCTAGTAGTGGCTCTTGTACCGACCTCACCAGGTCTTGGGCAGGGTTCTTGACTTTATATACTGTCCTCTTCCTTCTCAGTCTTGGCATATGTACATATTCTGATTCTGTCTTTAGAGTTATAGCATGTTTATAAATATGTTTACTTCCACTTCATCTCTGTTTTATGAGATTCCACCCGTTAGCTCGTCGCTTGTCGCTCCGGGCTAGGATTTGGCTTGCCTATTGGTGGGTTACGATAGACGCCATCATGACTCAAATATTGGGTCGTGACACCCAATATCTTACCCTTTTGGTGAGATGAAACTTGAATTCACCTCTTACCTTCAATCAATAATATAATAGGCCAAATATAATAGGATTCACCAAGAAACTTTAAAAATATAACAAATATAAATCCATACGTTTAACGAAGCTGCGCAACAGACACATGGTACGTTTGTAGTTTAAATAACAAATAATTAACCATATTCCATATTTGTTGTTTAATTTAATTTTCCAAAGTATAATATGGCATATTCTCCATATCACTGCCTCACTGGTATGCCAGTTTGGTATATATGTATCTTTTAGCTCAAAGCCATGATTTAAATTTAACTTTAACGACTTACCTGCAAATCGTTGTAAGATTTAACTTTAGAATCTCGTGCTGATAAAGTATTATAAAATAATAAAGTAAAGACAAGAATAATAAGAGAGAGAAGAGACGAGACTTCTTTATTTTCTTGACAATGAGAGATGATATACAATAAAGAGAACCCTCTATTTATAGGAGAAATTTCTCCTAATTTCTCTAAGATAGACATTCCATATATTGATAGATACTCACTAAATCTTGATAGATACTCAATATAATTTGATAGATACTCAATATATCTTAATAGATATTCAATATATCTTGATAGACATTCACTATATCTTGATAGACATTCACTGTAATGTAAATACATTTATAACATTTTCAATATTTTGTCTCTTAAAATTATATTTTACTTCAAATTCCAACCCTCAAATATTTAGGATGTGGATAATGATAAAAATTCAAATGGTACTTACTTTCAAATTTAATAAGAATAAAGTTGAGAAGTTTTAACTACTTTAAATTCAAATTTAATTTAATTTTTTAATTTTAGAAATTTATGTAAGGGAAGTAACTGTTAAAAATTAATGTAAAAATTACTGCTAGAATTAAAAGTAAAAATTACTGTCTAACTTTGAATTGTAAAAGCTGAAAAAAAAGAAGAAGAAATTATAGTAATTATCAAAATTTTAATTTTCATGCATTGGCACATATCTGCATTTATGTCTATGTTTTGTGAACAAAAAATAGA